>CM022299.1:548498619-549827819 GCA_011799875.1 Thinopyrum elongatum | reverse complement strand
CATCGAGAGCTCCGTGAACCTTCTGTGGGTGTCCACCACGGCATGCATGGTGAACTACTGCTCATCGTCGGCAGCCACTCGGAGCACCGTTGGAGCCGCGCAGGATACCCTCTAAGAATTTGTCATGGTGGGTGTGCTTCTTGCAATAGTGGGGCGCGATCGAAAGGTTGAAGAGACACAAGGGTTAAATGGCCGCTGTAATAAATGGGGGCCGGCCGGCCTGTAATCGTCACGTCTTGTCACCGCATTCATAGAGGAGGATTCCAGTGCACGCTTGAGAACCCCGCACGCATTTTGTTTGACCACGCGTGGGCTCGAAGAGGCGCCAAATGTATCGTTGGTGAGCCTGTTCCCGCGCAACCGCGCAGTTTACCGCGCAAGCTTCCCGCTCGGCTAGTTTGGCCATGCGTCCGCTAGAAGAGGGGGAAATCATGGGTGTTTATAGGCAAAAAGCTTTGTAATAACAAAGTGTGTGGAATGAGTTCGGTCATAAGTTTACCCATGGGTGATGAGGTCGAAGTTACACGGAAGGGTGATTATGGACACTCGAGTGCGATAATTAATTCAGCGCTCTACAGGGCACACGGTTGAAGAAACCAACTATTTGCAATAATGTCGAAGGTCGCAGTCGAGTTACCTATATAGATCGTGTGCTATGAGATCGACAAGGTAAACACATTCAAGAATGGTTAATAAAATCTAAGTCCATTGCATATTAATGTCAAAATAGTGCTACCAATATACGAGTCTCATACGATGCCATTTCAACGACTGTACCACAAAAGCTCGAAATATTATAAGGTTCAAATTCCAGAGTTATATGGCTCAAATTCAAAGATTACAAGGTTGAAACTGATATTAGAAATGAAATTTAGCTCATCAGCTGCAAACGCCCGCGCTGATCCGCTGAACATGGATATAAGAGAGGTTCAAACTAATATTACCACTTGTAAGGCTGGTTTTGAAACCTCATAATTTTTGCAAAGGGGTCAACCACTGAGAAGGCATGTATGGGGTTGACACGATGACTTCCGATTACTCTGTCATCTGAAGTTCCAAAATGAAATTCAGCTTTTTCGGAGCCTATTCCATTCTGCCGCAGCCGCCGGCGCTGATCAACAAACCATTCATTTTTGCGAAATAAATGTAGGGCAAACCTCATTACCTTCAGCACCCATGCTCTGACAACAAAGAACCTGGGGAATATAATCTCCGGTAAGGTCTCTCGGTAGGAGTTCAAAGTAATTTCTGAGAGATGCAGATCTAGGCATTCGATGTGATTGTTATATTGTATCACATTATCCACCACCGGGCCTAATCTGATCTGCAAAAGAAGAAAACGTGTTAGTGCCTACATGAAGTCTTGAACACTACTACATGCCTATTTGGTTTGTAGGATTTGTAAAATGCACTAATGTGCCATCTTCGATCCGACATGATTAACATGGGCATTTGATTACAATCTTGAAAAATGTAGCCTTCTTCACAAGAGGTTGGAGTGGATGAAAAGTTCCCTAAGAAAACTAATACAGATGAATCCAAAGGAGAAATGCTTATGCATTGTAACCATATGGATCAAGCAACCAATATGTGGGGGGGGGGGGTGGGGAACATGTATGTACTGAAATCCTCCAAAAATCCTTCAGAAATCGTAGTACATTGTCATTGTAAACTTGGAAAAAGGTATAAAAAATTGAACTCCCTTATGGTTAACATTTAATAGGAAAGGAACATCACCTCGATATATAGCTTCTCCAGGCACGGAAAGCATCTCAGAAAACTAACAACTTGGTCCAGGTTGGGGCCGATAGATTCTAGTGCCAAGACCTTCACTGTGCGCAGTTTCGGGGTCAAGCTTGTCGGAATCATTTTCTGGATGACAGACGAACATACATCTTCAAAATTAGAAATAATGTTAATTTCTAGAAGGAGAGGTAGAAGGCGGATGTTGTAGCTGAACGGGTGTGGATCCAATAACAAGTTCGGAGTATTTGTCAGACGAGTAGCCCACCACTGTCAATTTTGGCGCGGAAATGACATTGATTCTTGTTGGACCTTCTTGATCAACTACAAGTAATCTCTCAAGTGAAGGTGTGCCCTCAATGACCATACCGTGGTACACATTTTGTGATGTCTTCTTGCAGCACCAGCAACACACATAAATAGTCCGGAGAGTCATGGAGGTGACGTGGAAGCTACTCAACCCATTGATCACCTGAAGACGAAGGTACTCAAGTCCAGTACAGCAATGAAGTAGGCGCTCCATGTCACCGTCAGGGAGGCAGACGGCGATGAGCTCGAGGTGCTTCAGTCGTGGTAGAATAAGAGCGGGTGCGTCATTAAGGGGGGATGGCAGTTCCTGAACTTGGTGATGCGCAGCGTGGGCGCGAGGCGGAGCTCGGACGTTGGCAGCGAGCGCATATGCCCATCATCAAAAGTGAGCTCATCGAGCTGATCTAGGGCGGGGGATCGGGACCACTCGTTAAGCTTGGCTCAGTCCTTGCCGTTGGAACAAAACTTGCCCATGCTAAGGCCTCTGGTTGGGCCATGGTGACTACCGAGGATCTGGGAGAACGCATCCAAGCTTTTGCGATAGCCATGGCAGAGCTCGTGGGTGTCGATGTGGTCGAGAGGGGTGGAGTGCCATAGGGGGCGCCACCGCCGGGAAAGGACGGTTGTCTGCGCCCCATATTTGATTAGGAGGAGGGAGATGATGACTATCAACATATCATCGGGGAGGCTGCTGATGAAGTCTAGGCCTGCTGGAGTCGCTTGTGGTTCTTGCTCGACCCGCCTCTGCTTGTTGGCAGCCCCGTTCTCCACCTCCGGAGTCTGCTCGTCAGTGGCGCTTTCTGATAGAAGTGGGAGTATAGGGAATATTTAGTTAAAACAGGGCAATAGAAAAGTGTATTGGTAACTAGAAAATTAGTAGGTAGGAATAGAGTAAGAAAATGGAATAACAATTGGTTGCTTAAATACTACACAATTCCTTTGATATTGCTGGGTAAGTCAACATGTAGATACTTGAAAAGAACACTTACTTCAAACAAAGTTTGGACGGATGATATCGTCGGGGAAGTTAGCATATATCTCATGACCAGGCACTTTTATGTGCAGTGCAATTTTAGTGCCAGCTTTCAATACATAAAACTTAGAAATTTGTGTCCAAAGGCCAGTGCCAAAATAGGAGTCACCACGTTCACCAAGTCTTACATAGCAACGATTGTAAATCCATGGTTTGTGTTCAGTATGACATCCCTGCAGTCTTTGATTTATGTAAAGGGCAAGATTGTGTACTACAGATTCTGTTGCGTAGCAAGGGACGCGCTGCAGAAAACGGTAGGATTGTTAAAGAATATGGTAACATGCAAATATGGGCGAAATTGAAAGAACTGTACAGCAGTTGAAATCAAAGAACAAAAATCAATAAATAAATAGATAGGGTAACCATGATGTCATGGAAATATGAGAGTAATCGAAAGAACAATACATCATTAATTTGCCTAATATAGAAAGAAGAGGAAAAAAATCCCCTTTGATGTATATGCTGCATGTGGCACCTTTTATCCAAATGTAGCAATATTTAGTATATGTTCAGGAAAGTAAGCCATGCCAACCGATTTTGGGTGAGATTGAACATACCGCGCGCATCATCAAGCCATCTGGTACGGTGAGATGGAACTCCATGGATGTCTGGTCGAGGCCGCAAAGTCCTGATGTGTCCGCACACTGTACACTCTATGAATGAAAGAAAACCCTCAAATCATCTTGAATAAAAATGAATTCACGGCGATTTCGGCCGGGTGATTAAAGGAGGCAGATGAACTGGGATAAGAGATGAGATAATATCTCATTAAATTAGTTACCTTGTTGTCCATGAGAAAAAACCCTCAATACGGCAGATTCCCCAACCGGGCGGAGCTGGGTCGACCGCGAGCAGCGTCGAGAAAGTCGATGGCGATAGGTGGCTGCAAGCGGAAGTGGCGAAATGCGGTGGGGTTTGCCGGCAGCTTGGCGGCGGCGATAGGCGTCGAGCTAAGTGGTTGCCGCGGCGATAGGTGGTGCCATGCATAGACGCGGAGGAGCTTGTGCAGGTGTGAATGGGGACAGGAGGGGGTGGCGGGCGGGGTGAGGGTTTTTGTAACGTGGGGATGGTGAGGGTTTTCTTTTTTCTTTTTTGAATTGGGTGGTGAGGGTTTTCTGTCCCACAAAGAGTTTCGGAGGCAATGGTTTGCTAGAGCCAACCGTGTGAGATGGATGCAATAGGGAAAATGAAAGTCATTACACATGTTTCCAATTTTGGGAACCTTGTGTGATTCATGTACTACCTCCATCCTGGTTTATTGGTCCCCTTTGTAATTTGTGACAAATTTTGGCAAAAGATTTAACTAACAAATGTTTATGCATGTCACCAAAAATTATTTCATTGAACACTTTGTTCAAATACGCATCCAACGATATAATTTTTGCTGACCTGCACTAACATTTTGTCAGTTAAATCTTTGGTCAAAATTTAACACAAATTACAAAGGGGACCAATAAACCAGGACGGAGGTACATTCCATCAACCGAACTAATTGCATCATATCCCACATTTAGACATATGTAAACATAGATTAAACATACTCAGACATAGATAATAAGCATACACAAGCATAGTTCAACCATAAGTACATAGTTCAACCGTCATTAAGCATACTGAAGAGCATTTATAATTAAGACACTACATAGCCATACATAGTTCAATCCCACATATCATCTCATCTGCCGGCATGATCCTGAAGCTTCTCCAGGTACATGGCGTACGCGGCGTGCGCCACCCTGCGAGAATACTTTTGCTTGAAGGAGCCAACGGCTCATCCTCTTTCATTCGCCAGAACACTTTGATACGTGTCATGAAGCTTTTGGTTGCAAAATGCGCATCGATAGCCGCCGTCCCAGGTCCTAATACGCATGTTATGCATTCCCTCATAAAGCTCCCTGAGGATTTGCCTCTTGTACCTCCTCTGGCCATCTTCATCCTCACTGTCAACATCGTCAGCCATCACCTATACATATAGTAAAAAAATGTGGCGTTAAATTTGGAATACAAACTAATCTCTAGCAAACATTTGGCAGTTGGAAAAATTTGGCATCAAATCAATGTTTACATGCCGTAAAGTAGGATTAGGAATTTATGGCTATTTTTTTAGACATATCCAGAGATTATGGTCCGATTTTTAAGCACAATCGTCTATGTACAGACCAATCTTGAGGAAAATAATGGCACAAACATATATGTAGGTCATTCAAAATCAATTGTCAAGACCTGGCTAGGAATTATTAGCACGAACACTAACCCTAGTCGGATTATTAGCAGAAAACATTTGCACAGATGAAACAACTAATCACTTATCATTTGTACCATTCAAACAATCAATACACTACACGGATTTAACGAAACTTACTCGGATTTCATGGATTAGGAAAACATAACCATAGGATTTCTATTCCAAAAAGGGGGAGGCAGGACGCAGGAGTAACCAGAGAAACCCTAGGATGTATTTGACACATAAATGGGTATAGATGACTAACCGGTTCTCCGTCGTCATCGGAATCGTCGCCCGTGTCTTCACCGGAGTCGGTGTGGACCTCCGGCTCCGGCTGTGGAAGCACGACTCCGTCGACGATGTCAGGGTGCAGCGATACCTTGCCGGCGGCGATGGCAACCTCTGTCTCCATCTCCACACCGTGCTCTGGTGCTTCAGTAGCCCTGGCGTCGCCACTCCCTCCTATGGGGCGCTTCGGCGACATCCTCATACACTGACGGCTTTGAGGACTGAGAGTGGCGTCGAGGATGCAAGCGGAGAGAGAGGATTGTGTGTGTGGCGAGGATGGGGGGTGCGGCCGCTTGGGCGCCCCATTAATATGGAGTAGTGGGAGAGAGGCGGACGGCGGTCAAACCGCTGGCTCGCCTCCCAGTGAGCCTGCACACCGGACTGATGGCATGCCTACCGTCAATTCACACAGCTACTCACACGCCTCCCGATGACACTGCGCAGCGAGCATGCCTCCCGTCAATTCACACACCTGCACGCACGCCTCCCTGTTTGTCTGTGCGGCAGACTGCTCGCATGCGTCCTGTCAACTCACGCCTGCTCGCACACCACACGGGTCGCGTGGCGGCATGTATATTATTTTTCTATTTTGATGATTAATGTTGCCGCTTTATTGCTTAACCGAAGCATGGCACGTGTCCATTGTTGGTCTAACGCCCACGGTTCAAATAAATAATCCATTTGCGATATTGTTTCTCAGTTATTAATAATCTCCCGTTTGTAAGAAGATAAATATTACATCAAAACTTGTCTCAAATTTGACCAAAAAAAGTACAATGCCACTGTGTATTGGTGTCCATATGACAACACGATAAGTTTCATGAATTTTAAATAAGCTTTAGATGTACTAGATTTTAAAAATCATGATTCTCAATGTTTGAAATTTCTTGCAGGGGGAGTAAACATGCACCCAGTGAGACACATGTGTTTTTCCAATCCATTTAGGTGCACTGTCACGTGTGCATGTAGCTCAAATTTGATTTTTGCACATTATACCCCTAGAAAATCAATCAATGTACTAAAACGTCTTAATGATCTCTGGGTTTTTTTTCAAAATTAAAATGTCCCTCCTTTGGTAGTTGCCGTGGATGTGCGGTGTGTGTGTTTTTGTGTGTGTGTGTGTGTGCGCGCGTGCGCGTCTGGGGGGGGGGGTGGTGGCTCGCCGTACACTACGAGTCGTGAGCCACCGTGTGGGTTGGCCATTTTGTGAGGCAGGTGCCACATCAGAGTCGTGAATTCGTTATTTAAAACATTACACAACCCTTTCATACATACATGTTTTGGCCACATGCAGTCGGTGGTTGTCCTACACGACACTCACTCGCATGTGACGCTTTCTGTGGGCCCGCGCGGTCGTCGTCAATCACTTTGACCAACAGCCGGCAGAGAGGTTAATTTGACAAGCAAGGTTAGAATCTTTTTTGTTTGTGTTATAGTGGGAGTATATAGTACGTGTCGAAGAGGTGGGAGGGGACTAGCATACATATACTACGTACGCGTCTGTGAATACGTACACCTCACTCAGTGTCGGGACTTTTCGGTTTCCGAGGCATGTGCCACATCAAAGTTGTCCATTGGCTATTCAAACATCACACAACACATCTTTGGGCCACATGCATCCAGGCGGTGGTTATCCTAGGACACTCACGTGTGACGCTTCCATCTGTGGGCCCGCGAGGTCATCGTTGATGCATGCATCACTTTGACCTACATCGGGAGTGGTTAATTAATTTCACCATCAAGGAGGATTATTTTTGGGTTGTATTACGGTAGGAGCATATAGTATGCGTCGAAGAGGGGGAAGGGGACCAGCATATGTAGTAAGCTTCATGAACCTCACTCTGTGTGGGGACTTTACGGTGTTTGAGGCATGTGCCACATCAAAGTTGTGCATTTTGGGTATTCAACATATGTTTGGCCCACATGCAAAGCGATGGTGGTTGTTCTTTCGCACCCACTCACGCGGTTATCAGCGATATTGATGCTTTCCATCTGTGGGCCCGCTTGGTCCATCACTACTTTGCGTGACAACGAGAGAGATTAATTTGGCTTAGGAGGGGATTAATTTTTTTGTTTGTATTACGATATATAAGTCATGCTCTGGGATGACAAGATACAGTTTGAGCACATATGCATGTGTACGCATGAATCCCTCCCATCGAGTCGAAGTGGCCACTACCATGACACGTCATGAACCAATCTCGCTCTGTGTGGGGACTGTACAATTTTCGACGCATGCGTCACATCAATGCATGTTGTGAATGGTATTCAAACATGCATGCATGCATCACCTCCATACATACATATGCATGTAGTGGTTGTCTTCGAACGGTACACTCCCTCGCGTGGTTATCGGCGACAAGCCTATATATTCATGGGCCCGCATGGACATCCATGATCACTTTGACCGGCAACAAGATATATAAGTTACCATGGCGGATTCTTCCTTTGGTTCGTGTTATCATAGTAGGTCATGGTGAGATTCAGACCTAATTAAGTTTGAGCGCATACTATGCATGCATGAATCCCCGTCATCGGCTCGAAGTGTGGTGTGACATACATATGCATCGTCAACTAACCCTCGCTCCGTGTGGGGATTTTTGGTTCCAAAGCACGGTGCCACATCAAAGTTGTTCCATTGTGTATTCAAACATCAACACCTCCATACATATGTTTTGGGCCATACGCAGGCAGTGGTTGTCTTCAGGGACTAGCTACTTGCACGATTATTGGCGAGCTAGCCCATCTCTGGGGTCGCATGGATGGCCATCACTTTGACCAACAACAAGAGAGAGGTTGTACGACCAAGGTGGATTATTCTTGGTTCGTTTTACGATACATCTTGCTGAGATGCCCTCTCCCGCCTACTGAAAGTGTGTGTGTGTGTGTGTGTGTGTGTGTGTGTGTGTGTGTGTGTGTGTGTGTGTGTGATGGGGGGGTGGGACTGCTACTTCGCACTTTGCTAGGTGAACCTCCGTGGGGGCGGGCATGCGTTCATAGCTTAGGATTCCCCTCCTGCCGACACAAGGGGGGGCAAGCAATACGGTGCGCTTTGCGAGATAGGTGCCACATCGAAGTTGCATTTGGTATTTGAATATCAAACCACCCTTTTCATACATATATTTGGTCCACATGCAAGCGTGCTTGTGTTCTGACCCTTTCTCGCGTCATTTTCACCAAATTTATGAACATTAGACAAGTCGGATGACGCAACGGACACGGTTCACTCACACTAACCATGTGCCACGCCGGTGCCTCTATCACGCGCATCATCACAGTACATTGGGCTTCACGAGGCTTCCCCTCTCAAAAATATCAACCCTCCTGCATGTTTTTTCTGTTTGATAACACACGATTATTATGTTTCGACCGTGTGTGGTGTTTGTTGTTCCCGCTCCCGCATGCATCCCTCGATAATATCTACCTGGCTCGAGGGTTTTTCCTATTTCATAACACACGGTTGTTATTTATGGACCGTGTGCGATGCACCATCATCCAAATTTTCAATAGCCCCGGCATTTCACCCCCACGTTTGACTCCCGCGTAGTAAAATTTTCAGTAGCCGCGTCATTTCCTCAAACACACCCCCCCTCCACACACACACACCCCAAAAGCTCCTCGGGGGCGCGCGCACACACACACACCCCCACCACAACCCCTCCCTTGCTCGAAACCCTAGCAAGGTCACCGCCGCCGCAAGGCCTCCATTGACGACATCTGCCGGTTTGCCCGTGCAGCTTACCCACCGATCTCCATACCTAGGCCACCCTGAGTTTCTTAGATGACGCCTGCCAAACGCCCCCTTTCCCATAGATCCCCATCCCCCACTCCAGAGCATCGCAGCCTAAGCCTGGCTACCCTTCCCATGGAGCTCAAGGAGCGACTGGCCCAAAAGAGGTGTATCGCGGCCTCTTCGCCCGACGTCGCCGAGGTGGCCGCCGAGGAAGCTGACGACCATTACTGGCCGCAAGCACTCAATCAGTGGGCTAGAGTATGCGGGTATGTTGCGGACACCGGCTACGACATCGAGTTCGTCGACAGCGATGACCTGACGCGGGCTATGTCACAGGTTAAGTGGCCCACCCCAACCCCTCGGGTTCAACCGCCGTCGATCTGATCCATGCCCCCGCCGCTGATCTCCTCTAGCTCGCTGTAAAGAATTTGCCATCCTACATCGCCATCGAGCCCCTTTTGTCATTTCTGAAGGACACGTTCTGCGACGCTGGCTTGGGATCCACAGCTTCTAAGTCAGACCTCATCAACGGCGACCACGAGGAGGGCACCCTCTCCGGCTCTTCCAAGGGGAAAGAGCCCATCTTATCTTCCAAGGGGAAAGAGCCCGACTGCGACATCAGGGAGGGCACCCTACAGTCGTGCTCTTCCAAGGGGAAGGAGCCCATCTGCGACAACATGGAGCGCACCCAGGGTCTGTGCTCTTCCCACGGGAACGAGCCCATCTGTGACAAGTGAGGAAACCCATGATTTGTTTTGTCGTGCCTCTTCACAGGGGGGAACCCATGATTTGTTTTGTCGAGTCCCTTTTGTAGTGTAGTGAGAATATGTCCTGTCTTAATTGCTATATTTGGTTGTTTGCAGTATGCCTTTTTTATTTCAGTTGTTCACAATGTGATGCTCTATATGTGCAACTATTTACTGTGCAGTACATTTTCATCAATACCAGTTTTAAACATACCCATAGGAATGCATATATTTGCTTGTTGTTAAGCATGTTATAGCTAGCATATGCCTCTTTTAAAGTTTTTTGGTTGTTCGGTTGTTTGTAGTTAGCATATGTCCAGTTTCAAATGCTATCTTTGGTTGTTCGTAGTATGCCTTGTTTATTCCAATTATTCATAACGTGATGTTCTATATGTGCAAGTATGAACTGTGTAGTTCAATTTTATCAATACCAGTTTCACCAATACCACTATGAATGACTACATTTGGTTGATGCATGTTGTAGTTAACACGCCTTTCCATTTTTATTTAACAATAACCAATGTATTTAGACCGGCACAATACCAGTTTGAATGACTATGTTTGTTTGTTGTTAAATGTTAGGCCTGTTGCAGTTAACACACCGTTCCACTTGTTTTGCTTAACTAGCGTGCTCAAACCTGCACACTGAAGCTATCTTTTGGAGATTATTTTGTCTGCCATGGATATATTTGGTTGATGTTTAAACTATTGTGCTTAACATGCCTCTCGATGTACTTACACAGGATAATTTTGGGAACGACTGCTGTTTTCCATCAAGGTTAGTTTCATCCCATGGCTTATATATACTCACTATTCAGGATATCGGTAGCTGGTACCATATAGGCCGGGGGCTGATAAGGGACTAATCGGTGAATCGGACTTTTAACTGAATATATCTGTAACCCATTTATCGTTAGGTTAACTAGGGCCATATGTAATATATCTGAGGCTACATAGCAACATGCATTGTACTGAATGTCTAAATATGCAATCCTAGCCTACATAGCAACAAGGAAGAGTGTTACCTTAATGTTCTGATGATGTCTAGATATACGTAGAAGAGCAGCAGGAACAACAACAATGACACAGCAGCAGTTAATCAGCCCATAATTCGTAAAAATTTGATAAACTCCCTCCAGCCCATAATATAAGATGTTAATTCATCCAATATGTGAGTATATTGGATGTTATAAGATATTATATAATGGGACGGAGGGAGTGTTGTACTACATCATTGTGCAATTGCTGTTTAGCTTCTAATTTGAACTTGGTGCTTTTAGGTACATATGTCATTGGTAAAGATCCGTGCTTCGACCCTTTCTGCGTATGGGGCAATGAGATATTGATGAACCAACATCAAGTGAAGAAGCTGATAAAGATTGTTAGTAAAATGGGTCAAAAGATGGCAATTAAACTCTTTGTTTACACTTTATCCAAGACAACAGCGAACTGCAGGATGGTAAGTAAGAACTCTGCAGCCTTCGTTTTACTGCCCATAATGAGTTGTGTTAGATGACAATGTCTGAATCTTTTTCCTTTGCAGTGGTTCCCAAAGCAGTTTACTCAAGATTACCTCTCAAACTACATGATTGGTGGGCATGCAAAGTTTAAAGTATTTCTACTAGAACACGATGATTATCTAGATGTTTTCATGAAGACAGTAAAGGATGGGCGGTCGGCCATCACAAGGGGTTGGACTAGAGTCGTACGTGCCTTCTGCATGGAGGATGGCACAATATGGGCAGTCCGCTTCACCTTGTTCAGCAACCAGAATGTATTTCGCCTCTTTCTTTACTGTCTTTAATAGTACAAGTATACAATTGTGGTTCACCATTCTTTATTTGGTGCTTATGTAATTCTTGAACATATGTACCTATGAATCGAATAATGCATTGGTTGTTTGAACCTGATGGATATGAATAAAGTTATAGCATACTTTCAAATTCAAATCCGATACAATTTGAAATAGTAGCAATTAAATTACGATGAAATTACGCTCTGCAGGTCATTACGGCGCACACGGTCGGTAAAACACAAATGTTTGTGATATACACCATAATCCGACACGGTTCACAGAGAGGAAACGTGTGTGAGCATGCACACAGTTGCCATTTGCAAACCGTGTGTGATTTCAGACAATATCACAAACGGTGCGGGCAAACTAAACGTTTGTGATAGTTGCCTTACCGTACACGATTCGCAACCGTGAATTTTTTCTGATGTGGTACGCATCTTAAATGTTGCACCACAGAATAGCGTGTGCGATAGTTATCATGTACGACGATGTTACGATGGTCCAACGTTTCGTAATCCTATCTGACACTCGTACGATGATTAGCTAATCTTCTTAATTAGTTATCGCATACGGTTAAGGAAAAGTGAATGTGTGTGATTGTCTACTTATCATACACGTTCTATAATCATGAACCATTTGTGATGGGCCGCGCATCGTAAACGTAGCACCACAGAATACCGACTGCGATGGCAATGCAAGCACAAACGAGTAGCAAGGATTAAGCGTTTGGGATATTCGAGATATCAGAAACAGTTTTATAGGGACAACTGTATGCATCAAGGCTTCTTATCCCCGATGGTTTCTGGGTCATGTGGGAAGGACCCCCATATCGCAGTCACTCACTTCGCGACGGTTCAAAACACCGTCGCGGAAAGGGGTTAAAACCCGTTTGTATAACACCTCGCTGTACCAGTGATCGTATGATATGAAAAAATTATTAAAACTGAAAGATATTAAATGTTTAACTCATATGATATTAAAAATGTTATTATCGTACTATTATGTTTAGAGTCCAAGCAAATGATTCTAAAAACAAACCGAATATTTTTAACGAAAATACGGTTATTCTTTTAACCGACTGATACTAAAAGAATCAATTATTTAGAACAAAAATATTGTTATTAAATTATTTGTATCAGATGATATGAAAATGTTTTTAGAATTGGGTAATATAAAAAATTCCATCGTATTATTATAATTTGAGTATTATCGACTGATAATAAATATTTAGTTACTAATTATTTGAAATGTAAATATGGATGTTGGTTAGGTACTATGGAAAATTTGTTAGTGTACTTAGGGGACGTCTTACGCGACAGTCCTTTCGGGGTGGATGTGTCCTTGTGCGGGTCGACTGCAGTTGTAGTGAGAGACATGGTGAACGTGGGTTACGCAGCAGTCAGAAGGTGCATCAGAGCAGTGTTTGGCCCAGGGATGCAGGGGAAAAATGACAATGGAGGCCTTCGTCGTTGACGTAGGAAATGATGAGACAGTTGCCCGTTGGGGTTTGCGGCCTGTCACAGGTGATCAGTTATGGGGGTCGTACATGAGGTTTGCAAGCAATCCCAATAACTCAATGTTTGGTCAGCCAGTGGTGTATGTGGAGTTCATTTCTATCACTGATGTTGCCGGATGCAGTAGCAGGGGTGGTGAGGTCGAGTTGGCCATCACATCAGCCCCTAGCGTCGGCCCATCGGAACCGACGGGCGCCAGCCTGTGTATGACACAGGATATTGGTCTGCGACCATTGACATGAGCGAACACGTGGAGGGATTGCCAGAGGCGCTAGATGATGACGATGACGGTCATTCTTCCGCGTGTTCGGACTCAAGCGAAGAAGAAGATGTTCCTTCTAAGAGTGCGGTCGCGGCGGCACTGCAACCTGGGTTTTTACTGGATATGAGCATCACCAATGAATTTCACTCTGTATCTGGCCTAGAAGCGGGTAACCTGGAGGTTGGGCAGGTTTTCCCAGACAAGAAGTCTGCTTACCAGGCAATAGATAGCTATGCAATCACCCTCCACCGCCAGCATAGAGTGAAGCAGTCTGATAAAAAAGAGTTGAAGGTCATATGCATCCATTCTGTGAATGGTTGCCGCGGAAGAGTTCTCACTTGACTGAAGCCTGGGGTATGTCAGTCGTGGCATATCACAAAGATAGTGGAGCATAGCTATGAGCAAATTGGGACCCTTTCAGATCACTGCAATGTGACTGCATGATATGTGGCACAGAGGATGGAAACGATTGTACAGGAAAGTTTGAACATTAGTATTAGGGCTTTGCAGAAAACTGCAGCAGATCAGATTGGCTTCCCTATCAGCTATAGCAAGGCTAGGAGTGCGAAGGAAAAGATATTCCAGAACTTGTATGGAACCTATGAGGAGGCCTATTCTTATGCCCCCAGAATGCTTCATCCGATAGCAAGTGCTAACAGGGGGACTCAAGTTTGGCGGAAAGAACGTCCAAACCCAATGAACCCGGCCGAGCAAATCCTAGACCGCTTATTCTGGGCATTCGCCCAGACTATACAAGCCTTCAGTCACTGTCGCCCGTTATTATCTGTTGATGGTACCTTTCTCACTGGAAAGTACAAGGGCACACTATTGGTGGCGATTGCAGCAGATGCAAATAATCAGCTTCTTCCAATTGCATATGCGTTGGTCGAGAGTGAAAACAAAGATAGCTGGTTGTGTTTCCTGTGCTGTCTGAAGATGGGTGTCGTGAAAGATCGTGAAGGTGTTTGCATCATCTCTGATCGCAACACTGGATTATTAAGCACTCTTGACATAATTAAGGAGTCTTTAGAAAACTAGGGGTGGCCCGATTTAGAGGGAAGGTGGTGCATGAGGCATTTGGCAGCAAATTTTTACTCCAAATTCAAGAACAAGGATTGGTTCAAGCTATTCAAGAGGATGTGCATGCAGAAAACTAAAGCCAAAATGAATGCGATCTGGGCAGGTATCAATGGTGAGATCAAGCACGCGACCTTGCCGCAGAGAGAAGACCGGAGGGGTCGTAGGACGCCCATAAATTTGAGCTAGTGGATCGGTGAGAATTGCCCTGATTTGTTCAAGTGGGAGCAGGCTCACGACACCGGGGCTCGGTATGGAATAATGAACAGCAACATGTCAGAGGTGTACATTGGTGTTATTAAAGGGGTGCGAGCCCTGCCTATCACATCCCTAATTGAAGAAACTTGGAACCGGACTCTATCATACTTTGCAGACAGGGTCACCGTCGCCAATGCACAATTTGAATTGAACAAGCCATGATCCGAGAAGATGCAGAGACATCTGGACGAGAAAGCAAAGAAGTCCCAAAGCCATGGTTGTAGGAAAGTGGACGCACTTAGGAATAAGTGGGAGGTCAATGTGCGAGCCAAGTACGTTAAGCGTCACCACAGAGGATCAAAAAAGCAAGCTGTCACCCTTGGACCAACATCGTGTGAGTGCACTTGCAACAAGCCCAAGCTTGAGGGCTACCCTTGCAGTCATGTCCTCCCGGCGGCTGCGGATCAAAAAATCATTGTCGAGCCGTACATATCGCCGTACTTCAACATGTACAATCTGTACAACACCTGGAACGGTGAGTTCTGGGCCTGGGGCATTGATATGAACTACAAAATGTTGTGGCCAAATGGGCAGAAATGGGTTCCGAACGCCGACTTGATGAGAACCGCCAAGGGACGACGTCAGTCTAGGCGTCTTCGCAATGACATGGACCATAGCCAGATGGGAGAACCAAGGCGATGCCGCGTTTGCAGGTGTCCTAGGCATTCACATAGGGAATGACCGTATCGAGCCAACAACATCGCATGATGTTGATATATCTGTACTCGTTATGTCTACTTATATTTGTACTCGTGATGCACCTTCAGATATTTAAATTGAATCTCTTTGTACTTTTAAAATCGTGATGTTAACTTCAGATAATTAATGTAAATTGTATCTCTTTGTATTTTTAAGTTAACTTGTGTCTTCAGATAATTTGCATTTGTATTTGTGTCTTCAGATGTTTATTTTTATTTGTATGTTTTCGTGCAGGTTATGGCTGAAGAGCCAGTGCTTTTGCAGGGGCACCATGATGCCGGCCACCGTTGCCACCTATTCTTGAACCCAAATAATGATAATGATCCTCGGACTTTCATACTTCAAACCGTAAAGAACACATGGTCAATACACAATTCTTTCATTCCTCGCCTTGAGGCTTATGGACTACATGGTTATGCTAGGCTCACATCATCCGAAGACCACACAAAAAACTTCTTTCGCACAAAAAGCTCCGTTACTTTTTGTCGCCTACGAGTTTCTACAGTTGTGGTCCTGGGAATACCTCCCTGTTGGACGACCTCGTATACTAAATCCCATACACCCATACGACTGTAGCGAGGGCAGCAGTGTAACTATGGCCAGGAGGTGGACAAAGGCACGGAAAAAATGGTCTTCAAATATTGCGAAATGTTGTTACCCTATATACCACCAGCAGTTTGAGATACTTGATGGGTCACTAGTCACATGGAACCCATGGACTCAGGAGCAGTTATAGATGGTCTTCGATATATGACCCATCATAGCAGGATGCGTGAGCGATAGTGCAATTTGGCTGACTCGCTGCAACTTATTGTTCCTGTGGTGTGTTGAGCCTTACAACCCAGAGCGTGTCATGAGACAGTTCGGTCTCTATCAAGAGATTCCACCACCTTTTCCAAGATGTATCGACGAGGAAAACCATAAGTAAGATGTGACCTCCCTAAATAGTTAGTGTCTTTTTTAATTTACTAAACTGACACTTTGTTACATAATTTGTAGGCTGAGCAATATGGGCAATGGTTGTTACGATTGGAGGGCACACAACATTGAATGGGTACACAAGTGGGAAAATGAAGTGCTATAAGATATAGTGCATCAACTTAGGTAAATTTTATTTAAATTATTTTATTATGATGACCATACGACGCGTGAAGATGTTTTGCTTTCATCACAAAGGTTGATATAATTATTTAATTTTGCAGACCATACGATGCAAGTACAGCTCAAGTGTACAAGCAGTGGTACTGCATCAGCATGCGTACTAGCCTAACCAGTCAACCAGCTACGATGCCAACACATCTCACATAAGAGGGGTAGATGCAGAGACATATTGAGCTGCCAGCAGCTTACTATCGTGACCACCTGGTAATCACAAGTAAATTTTTCAAGTCCATCATTTCAACCAAATAACAACCAAATATTGTTCAGCTTGAAACTTGCAACGAAGTAGGGCAGATGGCGGGGGAAGGCATACAGGCCTGGGGCCCAGCTCGCAAGTCAACATACAAACGTATTCAAGACTACGTGGCAACAAAGTTGAGATGTGGTAGAGGCGACGACGTTGTCACTGGAGCGTACAACATGCCGGTAGCGAGGTCAGCCAGACCGAGTGTGGCGACGTCGTCCAGACCGAGTGAGGCGCATATGAGCCATGGGCGGTGGGGGGAGGGTCTGAGTACTACAACGACATTACCATGACATGGCTCATCTCTGCCACTTCATCGCTCTTCTTCGGTGTAGCTTCGTCAGGGGCAGACATCTCAGGACCATGGCATGGGCTTGGATTCGATGCCCGAGCAGACTCTTTCCCCGAATCCATATGCGTACACAGGATATGGCGCATACACCCAAGGTGAGGGATCTCAGCCGTATCTCTCCACACGAGGGATCTCCTTGCCCGAGGAGACTCGTGTCCCAGAGATAAACCACTAAGACGAACAATGGCCAGACATTAGAGGCGAGGGACCTGATCAGGTAGTCATGTTTACATTTTTAATGCATTTACAATGATATCATATATTAACCTCTAACGGTTTGTTTATAATGTTTCTATGTGCAGGACATACCTGATCGTACATGGGACGATGAGGACACCCAACGTGGCATCAACAAACGCATCCGGGGAGCATCACATGATCATGGCGACACGGTTACAACATTAGTTACAGACTTCTTCGGAGGGGACGTTATTGGCCTATCTTTTATCCCCGAGGAGTCACAACCATATGCCTACAATTATGCATCAGGTTCGCAATAAGGATTCCAGACTCCACCACCTACACAGGAGTCGCAGACACAGGAAGCCGAAGGGGAGTATGGCCGTGGTCTTCGTGTAACTCGACCACCTAATCGCTTGATGCTTTCCGGTCCTAAGGAAAGGCCAGGTGGCCGTCGTCGACTAGGGTGATTCATCTATCTACGTGCGCGACCTATTGTATCTACCTATGTCAGTTTCAGACTTTCTGATTTATGTAAGAAACATCTATGTATGCTGAAATAAAAATGCACCTGAATTCTAACATTAAATTAGAGAAATAAATACAGCATCAGCAGTGTGTTGTATCAGATCACCTCTGGACCAGAATGACAAAAAAGACCCCTTCGATTCTCACGTGGCACCTACCGCTACTGGACCAGACGGCAACAATGTTTCCCACCTATATCTCCCGCCATACTGTCCCGCTTCTGAGTTCCCGCGTATACCTCGCAGCGCCGTTTCCCGCATATATCTCCCGCCATACTTTCCCACTTCCGAGTTCCCGCCTATTCTTCTCTTCTGAACCTATAAAACCCCCTCCACACTAAGATGGGTACGCACTTCAGTGTAGTCTCCTAGTCTCGTCAAGATGTCTGGTTATCCTTTTGATCATAGTTTTCACACTAGTATGTCCCAATGTCTTCTGCGTTTAGCCGCCAATTTCAAGAGAGACAATACAATAGTTCCATGGGATGAACTCATCAGTAGTGACACCCTCATGAATGAGCTGAGTCACGCATTATCTAGGTGTGGGTGGCCTTCCAGGACCTTTAAGGAGATACGGAAAGAACTTCTCAGGTTGCATGGAAGATGGAAGAAGTTACAACATAAGAGTGAATCACACATGAAGTTTGCAGCAAAACATACTTTTTTATGGACTGCCGACAGCGAGGACGAAGACGACATCTTCATGCCCAGCACCAAGGCCACAACTACCGCATCCTCGAAGGGCAAGAGTTCTACATTGTCGAAGGGCAAGAGTTCTGCATCATCAAGGGCAAGAGTTCTGCATCCTCGAAGGGTAAGAGTTCTGCATCGACGGAGGATGACGATGATGCCTTCATGTAATTTTTAAGCTGGATTTTTAGTTTTTAAGTTCAGTTCTGTCGTTTAATTCAGATGTACTTGCATTATTAGTTTGTACTGTCTTATTGTAGGGCATTATGTTCTATCTTAATTTGATGTTGTAGTTGTTGCACGATGTTCGATAATTAGTTTGTATTATTAAAGTGTTTTCGGGTGGGGAGAGAAGGAAAGAAGGAAAGAAGGAAAAAATGGCGGGAAAGAAAATGACGGAAATAATTTATGGCGGGAAAGAAAATGGCGGCAAGAAAATGCCACATTTTATTCCAAAACTATATTTTTTCATTACGACACGGTACAACTGAAAATAAGATACATTGTACTATTGAAATAAAGCTACATTTAACTAGTGAAATAAAGCTACACTAAACTGCCAAAATTAAGATACATACGATTGTGAAATTTAAAATACTACCACAGGTATCTTCTGAGTCCAGCGTGGATATTTTACTTTTCCATCGCCAGCTTCTTCTGCTGCCTTGGCCTCACGAGCCCATTCTTTCTTTCTCTGTCTCTCTGCCTCACGAGCCTCCTTTCGCTACCGTTCCTACTCCTCCATACGACGAGCCTCTTCCCTGTTTTTCTTCAATAAATCCTGAAAGTAACCCTTTTGCTCGGCATAGTATTCTTTTAAATCTCTCTCTTGCTTTGCTTTCTCCTCTGCGTCCGCCTTTTCGTGTCGCTCTTTCGCGTAGAAACTATCCCATGCACGGCGACTTCTTTCACGAATCTCAGTGACTGCCCAAGTCGACATCTCCGTGTCAATCCAATGATAGTACATGCATAGAGGTGGAGGAGACAAGAACAAGAATGTTAATAAATAATCAACCAAAAACCCAACAATATATCTATTCATGATGGTTAAAGCATACCGAAGGCTTGTCGTACTTTGAACTAGCTACGGGTGGATCTTCTTCATAATTGGCGCACATGAAAAGCTTCATGCCCAACCAATCTGAAAAATCCATCACCTCCTTCACCTTGCAAAGATTGCCACACCAACACCGCAGGACTGCCAACCCCGGAGGCAAACTTGCATTCTTCATTTTCCTCGGCCGAATGCTTTGATCCAAGCAAGGCAAACTCATACCGACTGAAAAAAGTGTTACACACTTTCCACAGTGGCGATTTCGAGGATGGCTGGACGAGGATGACGAGAGCCTTAGTGTCTCATTTTATAGTCTCAGACGACAATTGATGGCGAGAAAATTGGCGTGAACAAACGAAATTTTAGGCAGGAAATACGCGTGATCTAAAACAGTGCAACCAGTGCATGCCTGAGTGCTGTCGCGTCGGCTGCAGCAATAGACTGAAGCGGGAATCACGCAGTGCTTTAATCAGTGTCGTCTGCATAGGAATTAGTACACAAGACGTCAAAATTTAGGCGGGAATTCGATTCCGGAGCATCGGAACTTGTGGCAGAAAGCTCACCTTGCGGATTCCAGAGCATCGGATTCGGTGCTATCACCTCACGAGCAATAGTGTGGTTGTCGGCGTGTGCGGGAGCAGCAGCACCCGCTGCCTCGCATTGTGGTGGCAGGGTCCACTGGCCCATGCCCGTTCCATCGCGGCGCGCGAGATGCTCGGCGTCCTGTTATGCCCAACAGGTCGCCTGGCTCGATGGCGGCAGGCCCGGCCACCTGCGCGTGTGGCGGCAGGCTACACGTGTCGCTCGCCTCGCCTACCGCCACGGCTGGGCCGGTCCTTTTTGTCAATTAATCTCATAGGTGGTCTTTTTGGACAAATCCATTGGGGAAAGGGTCCTTTTGGACAAAAAATCCGCGGACAGGGGGACCAATCCGCGGACCCGGATGCGGGCGCCAGCCATACAAAGCTAGCCGCATATGTCCAGTTACATTTCAAATGAAATTCAATTAAAATGAATAAATTTGATTCAAACTTAAACTAACCGAACAATATTCATTCACACTTGCATGAATTTTACATAAAACCGGATACTTTTCATATAATCGGAGGAAATTCAATATATTTAGATGTATTTCAACTTGACCAGACTCTAAACCAAGGCTAAAATGAGCGTCGGCGCCCGTTCCCGATCTTCGGCTGGCCATGAGCCCCGGAAAATGAAGCCCCGCCCCCTCCACAGTCCTCCGCTGCCATGTCTTTCCCATGTCCACTTATTCGAACGCTCGTCAGACTGCCGGATGCCCATGAGGGATATGCTTCAGTGAGAGGGGAAGAATAGTCTTCGCTTCCCCCATACCTTCCCTATGTCCAGCTGCGCTGCTCATCGGAGTGGCCTCCGCTTCCATGAAGCATGGATTAGGGTCGATTTTTTGGGGCGGGGTTATGATGGTGGCCTACGAGGAGGGAAAGACACTGGTTGTGTACGCTGATGACGCATTGGTAGTGGCCTTCGTGGGATCCAAGCGGCGGTGGCCTCCCATGGTCTACTTTTCCTCGTGGTCCACGGCGGCCGCGGACATGCTGGTCGCCTCTTTGATCTCCGTGAGATGGCTTGGAGTGGCGACTCGCTGAACCACGTGCCGACTTGGAGCGATCACTTGCTCCTCCGCGTGCCAGCGTGCAACCTCGCCCATGGTACTCATGACTTGGAGCGGCGAGGGAGGTGGGAAAGCGCATTTGCTCCCTTGTTTGTTTTGGTAATTCATGTCAACATACATGTTATTGGATAAATGTTTTCCTCAAGTATATTTCAAGAAAGGTTCAACCTAGACAACTAGAAGGATGGAGATGTGGACTCCTTGAGCTACTAAGGAACAATATTCGCAAAGCTTCAGGACTCTACACTTTTAGTTAAGTGATCAAAGATCACATTGAATCCATAAGAAATCCAATACTATTAAAAGGGGATGAAGTTTTGATCATGAGTCATTTGCTCAAGTGCTTAGAGATATTGCTCCAAAAACCCTCAACCACACCCTCACAACCCTATCTGTCCAAAACCCTAAAGTCATTCTCGGTCCCACCGATCCATTCCTATCCGGACCCACCGAGATAAACTTGACAGAGTCATTGCCTAAACCATAGGAACTTGGTTTCACCGAGATGACATTTGGTCCTACCGAAGTGCGCATACCAATCTTTTGTAACCCATTGTTTTCATTCTGGAATTTCCAAGTGAAATCGATCATTGTCACTAATGCGAGGAAAGTGCTTAGGTCATCGTCATTCGGTCCCACCAAGTGGATTCATCCGGTCTCACCGAAATGCCTAAAGTTCAAACCTTTTGCACTGGTCGGTTTCACCGAGTGGTTTCACCCGGTCCCACCGAGTTGTGCATAAAAGTCTGTAATGGTTAGATTTTTGGTGAAAGCTATATATACGCCACCCACCCACCTACTCTCAGAGAGAGCAACTAGGACGAAATTATCACTTCCCATATCATTTTCTGAGAGAGAACGACCTACACTTGTGTTGAAATCAAGGGGATTCCACTACAACCTTTGATCCTTGATTTCTAGCCGCCTCAAGTTGCTTTCTACTCCAATCCTCTCCTGCTTAATGCCAAATCTGTGTGAGAGTGTTTGAGTGTTGAGGAGACTATCTTTTGAAGCACAAGAGCAAGGAGTTCATCATCAACAACAACATCTATTACCTTTTGGAGAGTGATGTCTCATAGATTGGCTAGTGTCACTTGGGAGCCTCCAAATCTTGTGGAGTTGAACCAAGGAGTTTGTAAACGCAAGGAGATCGCCTAGTTCGTGAAGATCTACCCCGAGTGAGGCTAGTCCTTCATGGCCGGAAGCCATGATGGCATAGACAATGTTGCTTCTTCATGGACCCTTCGTGGGTTGAGCCCTCCATGGACTCGTGCAGCCCTTAACCTTTGTGGGTTGAAGTCTCCATCAACATGGATGTACGGTAGCACCACCTATCGAAACACCACCAAAAATCACCGTGTCTTCATTGCATTTGATCTTCCCATCTCTACCTCCCTTTACTTTCTTGCACTTGTATGTTGATGACCCACAAGTATAGGGGATCAATCGTAGTCCTTTCAATAAGTAAGAGTGTTGAACCCAATGAGGAGCATAAGGAAATGACAAGCGGTTTTCAGCAAGGTATTTTCTGCAAGCACTGAAATTGTCGGTAACAGATAGTTTGATAGCAAGGTAATTTGTAACGAGCAAATAATAGTAATGGTAACAAAGGTGCAGCAAGGTAGCCCAATCCTTTTTGTAGCAAAGGACAGGCCGGAACTTTCTCTTATAGCAAGTAAAACGTTCTTGAGGACACACGGGAATTTCATCTAGTCAATTTCATCATGTTTGTTTGATTCGCGTTCTCTACTTTGATAATTTGATATGTGGGTGGACCGGTGCTTTGGTGTTGTTCTTACTTGAACAAGACTCCCACCTATGATTAACCCCTCTTGCAAGCATCCGCAACTATGAAAAAAGAATTAAGATAAATCTAGCCATAGCATTAAACATATGGATCCAAATCAGCCTCTTACGGAATAGCGCATAAACTCGGGTTTAAGCTTCTGTCACTCTAGCAACCCATCATCTAATAACTACTCCACAATGCATTCCCTTAGGCCCAAAGATGGTGAAGTGACATGTAGTCGACGTTCACATAACACCACTAAGGGAATCACAACATACACATCATCAAAATATCGAAGGAATACCAAATTCACATGATTACTTATGACAAGACTTCTCCCATGTCCTCAAGAACAAAAGAAACTACTCACAAAACATATTCATGTTCAAGATCAGAGGAGTATTGAATAGCATAATGGATCTGAGCATAAAATCTTCCAGCAAATAAACCAACTAGCATCAACTACAAGATGTAATCAATGCTACTAGCAACCCACAAGTACCAATCTGAGGTTTTGATACATAGACTGAATAGAAGAGATGAACAGGGTTTGAGATGAGATGGTGCTGGTGAAGATGTTGATGAAGATTGGTCCTCCCATGATGAGGGGGTTGTTGGTGATGACGATGGCTTCGATTTCCCCCTCCCGGAGGGAAGTTTCCCCGGCGGAATCGCTCCGCCGGAGAGCAAAAGTGCTCCTGCCCAAGTTCCGCCTCGAGACGGCGGTGTTCCGTCCCAAAAGCTCTATCTTCATTTTTTTTCTAGGGAAAATGGGATTATATACCAGAAGATGGGCCCTGGAGGCCTGCCAGGATCACCAAAAGCTCTGGGGGCGCGCCCCCCAGGCTTGTGGCTGCCTGGTGGGTCCCCCTCTGATATTTCTTTCGCTGATAATTTTAATATATTCCAAAATAATTCTCCATCAACTTTCAGCTCATTTGGAGATGTTCAGAAAACTAGCCTCCGATATAGCCCTTTCCAGTCCTGAACTCCAGCTGCCGGCAATCTCCCTCTTCATATAATTCTTGCAAAATAAGAGAGAAAAGGCATAAGAATTGTATCATAAAGTGAAATAATAGTCCATAATGCAATAAATATCAACATGAAAACATGATGCAAAATGGACATATCATATGTTGTTCTTTATCCGCTGCCCATACTCTAGATGTGCATGTGTAGGAAGTATTAGTTGTCATTTAACTTGTGCTAAAATCTGCCCAAATTCTAAGAATTTTTTTTGTAACTTTGCCTTGTTAAGTATCTATTCACCCCCCCTATAGACCTATCTTGTCGATCCCTCATGGTGGAGCAGCGACTTTTCTAGCTCGTATCCGGTGAGCTCAACGGGCCACCCAGCCGACTTTTATGCTAGAGAACTCCTTTTCTTGCTCGCTGAATGCCATGGAGAGTGTGGAGAATATGGTGCAAGGAGGAGATGGGGAGCGGAGATGTGGTGCGGTTCTTGTCCGGCGTCTAGCCTCATGTAAATAGCAGGTGGACGCGAGAGGGGGTGGGGGTAGAGGGGGTCTCGACGGTGCCTTCAAGAAGGATAGCTGCACAAGCGGGCCTGGCCACCGTCGTGGTCAAAAAAACCAACCAAGGATTTCTACAGATCACGACTAACACCACCGAACCCAACCACCATTAGACCAGCGAAGCTTCAGTGCTGCTAGAATATGGTTGGGAGGGGGCTAGAGGAAAGGGGAGAAGCAAACCTTCATATTTGAGGACGGAGGACCACCGGAGTAGCCCACCGAGCACGCATCGCATTCACCATTGATTCGCCATCCGCGCGACCGAGGATGACGACCCACACCTCTAGGCGCCGGCAATTTGCCAACTCCAGGGCCGCCGCCCCACATGCCTATGCTATCCATGCAGGCCGCCGGATCCTCGCCGCCACCTTCATTGGTGTCACACATGGGTGCCGGAGGGCACCTCTGGCGGTGACAGAGGGGAGGGAGGGGTGGTAGTGGCTAGGGCAACCCCCAGTCGCCTCAGAGGAGACAACACGGGGGAGTGGGGGTGCTCTATTGCTTTATTGGTTGAATTATTATCAATCTAGAGATACACAGTAGTAGTAGTTATGACTTATTTTCTATACCAATTTTCTTATGGGTGTGACTACATCTTGTCTAGATGTGAGATAATTATCTCACATCTAACATGGTGTCACCCTGTATGTGGATCTCCATTTTCAACTTCGTTTTATTTGTTTGTCACGCTGGTGACCAGACCTGTTTGTCACGCTGGTGACAAAACAACACCACGCTGGTGTGTGCCCCATCATGTGAGTAGGAGCTGGGTTGAGGTGGTCGTGTGAACCCCGCAAAAAAAGAGGTGGTGGTGTGAAGTTTCTGGTGGAGCTCACATCATTGTGGTGGTGTTGTGTGGTGCAGCTGGCATGGGGAAGGAAGGTGCTGGTGGGGCGCTACCATGCCGGCCTGGCAGCTGCATGCTTGCTAGTTCCAAGTGACAAGCAGGTGGGGACATGTATGCTAGATGCTGCAATAAACATAGTATGAACATAGAAAAAATCATATGCAGAAACTTGTGTACCTGGATTATTTCACTCTGTGATAAGCAACATAAATGCTTGTGTTGTGTCTGTCCGCAAAAGTCTGATATGAAATTTTCTTGCATCAGTGAAAACTGAAAAAGAAAACTAGTTGCAAGTCAACTACCCTAGTTGAGAGTCTATGGCCGACTTGCAACTGGGACAGTTACAATTACAAAAAAAGCCGTAGTTGTGAGCCGATGGTTGAGTTGCAATAGACACCCCCCGCCTAAAAAAGTCCAAGTTGCGAGTCGAGGGTTGAGTTGCAACTTGGGAAACTACAAAACAACAAAAAGAATTTCGGTTGCGAGTCGAGCATTGACTTGCAACTGAGGCAACTTCAAACTATGAAAATGCCCTAGTTGCTAGTCAATGGTGTACATGCAATTGGAGCACCTACGGAAAAAACCCTTAGTTCCGAGTTGAAGGTTGACTTGCAACTGTGGCAACTACAACTAAAAAAATGCCCTAGTTGCCGGTCAATGGTTGACTTGCAACTGGCCCCCTATTTGTGAGTCAATTTTTGACTTGCAATAGCCCCGCTAGTTGCGAGTCGATGATTGACTTGCAACTTGGGAAACTATAACAATAAAAAATCCCGAAAGTGCAAGTCAAGTGTTGACTTGAACCTACAGGTAAATACAAAATCTACAAAATAACCCCTCAGGTTGCGAGTCGAGGGTTGACTTGCAACTAGGGCCTCGACACTAGTGGAAAACAGGGAACTAGTCCCGGTTCCAGAGGGCCTTTAGTCCCAGTTCTGGAACCGAGACAAAACGGTCGGGACTAAAGCCCAAAACCTTTAGTCCCGGTTCACTTACGAACCGGGATAGAAGGGGCGCCACGTGGCCGCTGCGGGGCGCCCAAGCAGGAGGACCTTTAGTCCCAGTTGGTAACACCAACCGGGACCAAAAGGAAGCCACGCGTCAGCAGCTCGCAGGCTCTGGTGTTTTTGTTTTTTGGTTTTGAAAGGGGGGGGGGTTGGGGTTTTGGAGGGTTAATTTAGGGGTTTCATATTGTGTTAGCTAGCTAATAGAGAGAAGTGACCTCTCTTTCTCCATGCTTGGTCGACGCTAGCTACTATACATATAGAGAGAACTCGACACGCTAGCTAGTAAGCAAATGAAGGAACCATTAATTACACAAGATCATCATGAACATATACAGAGAGAAGTGACATCTCTTTCTCCGAGAGATTGGTCAAACAACAAGTTTTCGTATATCTATCCGACGCTACTACATATATACAATATAACATCTCTTACAATCCCTAACATCTAAAATCCATTTCAATTTCCAGATGGTATTCTCCCTTCTCATTTATGACGTGGTCAAGAAAGAATCCCGCCAATTCCTCTTGAATTGCTGGTATGCGATCATGTGGTAGGAGTTCATCCCGCATCTGCCACATCTAATTTAAAGAAGGGGGTCAATACATATATATGAATGAAACTCAACACAAATGATGGTAATAAAATAAAATTGTGAAGATTATTGTTTACGTACTTCATATTGTCGGTCAGAGTAGCCCCGCTCAGAGGTCGATTAGCGGATGAACTCGCAAACGTAGTATCCACATAAATTATTCCCGCCTTCCTGCCACAAGGACTTTACGAGAATAGAGTTCAATCAAACTGATAATCAAGCATGATAAATGGTATTGATGAAACTAGAATCAATGGGAGATGCGCGGAACTAGCTAGTACTACTTACTTTCGGGTGTGTAAATCGCAGCTCCCTCGGCAGTCCCGGAACCATTCCAGTGAACTCTTTCCAAACCCTGCCAGACAAAGAAAATAATTACTTGATATCCGGAAATGAACAAAGTTGCCGATATGGTGTGATAATGATCGATTGAACTTACTTCTGGAGCATTGCAGTCATGTCCGCATAGTCCTGGGGATCTTTTTGTCTCGAGTCTAAGATAGTTACTACTCCCCGGTCAAGCTTAATCTCTAGCAGAATAAAGTGGAAGCTGCGCACGCATGCATAACTCATCAATTACATTACTATAACCTCGAGTAAGCGAAACCGAATATGCACAAGACAGTAACACTCACTTGAAGTTGTAAGGAAAGAGTATTTTCCCTTTGTTTTGATTTCGAAGTAACGATTTTAGCAAGTTGTCCTCAGTATCTTTGACTCTGTTTTGAACCGACCATTCATTTATGGTATTTGGGTTAATGAACCGAATGTCATAGATTTGTGCTTTTTTGCATTCAATGATCTTCAGTCTGCATAATATAGTGAGGATAATTATATATACATGCAATGAAAGAGCTGAGCTATAGAGACTTAATTACAGAGGTAACTTACAGACAGTAGCAAGTCATGAGTTGTTTGTTGAGGGCGTCTTGATTGAATAACTGGAATAACTCCACAAATTCAACCGGCATCACCTCAGTTCCAACGACGTCGTGCTCCTCTTTAATTCCCAGCATCAAACTATCCTTCCCAGACTTCCTGCAGGTATCCATGTACCATTCATGCAATCTTCGCATCATCGTTGTTAGAGGAGGATGATCAGGTTTGACGAGAGGCTTCCCGTACTCGTATCTGAAGATATCTACTACCTCTAACATTTCAAATTGTACATCATCGCCCAGGTAATCAGCAAGATTGGTACCGGGCACTAGCCCCAGATGATTAGCGACGATATCGCTAGACACCTTGAGCGGGGGGCACGATTGCTTCTCCTGTTCGCCGAGCTGGGGAATTGTTTTCCCACTTTTTCGTTTTGCTTCTCTTGCATCACTGCAAGTACTTCCCGACCGCTGCGCTTCACCATATGTCCATTCAATACAACGGTCATAGTTGGATTTCGGCGGAGGTGGTGGTGGTCGATTCAGGGCATCCAGAGTGCGCTTCACTTTCACCGGATCTGCCTTTTCCTTCGGAGGTGGAGGTTTCTGTTCAAAATGGGCCTGCACTTCGACTGCCATGATTTCATCGGTTTCCTCATCAGTCCTCTCATATGGTAACTTTGGAAGAGGCTTCAGGCTTGGACCAGCTTTGAATTTCTTCCCGCCTCTTGTACTGCTAGCCGCCGGAGCGGTGGCGTCTCTCTTCCGCCGTTGCTGACGCGGCAGAGTCCGCTAACACGCCGGAGGAGGCAGAATGCTCCAACGCGCCGGAGGAGGCGGAGGAGGAGGCGGAGTGCCCTGATCACTCTTCGGAGGAGGAGGAGGCGGAGTGCCCTGACTCGCCGGAGGAGGAGGAGGAGGAGGCGTCCAGTTTGGAAGCTTGATGTACTCCTTCCTCCATAGACAGGTACTCCTTAAAGCATAAACCAGATGAATCTCCCCTTCACCTGTAGGGTAGTCAAGCTCCAGCTCCTCAAATCCCTCCATTATTTCATCCACCGTCACAACAGCATAGCCATGTGGAATCGGACGGCAATGAAAACTTCCCTCAGCTTGAGGAGGTACAACAGAGCCAACGGCCGCCTTCAAGGTCAGGTTCTGGCATTTTGTCATTAGCTCGCAATGTTTAGCCTCTGTGATACTATGCACGGGGTAGCGAGGAGCTATGAAATCAGGCTGAACGAGCTCCGTGGAAGCCATGCTGCTTCTCCGCTGAGATGGTGGGGTAGCTTCTGGGGCAGCGTCGAAGCAAGGATCTTCGTGCCGCTGAGATGGTTGGCTGGTAGCTCGCTGGCTCTCAAGTTCCTCTAGCTTTGCTATTCTTAGATTGAGCTTCTGCATTTCGCTCGCTTCCGCTTTCCTATTTCTCTCTCGGCTTCTGAAACCACCGCTGTTGGGAAACCCATGCACCCACGGAACGGAGCCTGGTGTGCCTCGTGTTCGTCCAGGGTGCTCAGGATTCCCGAGGGCCTTTGTCAGCTCGTCTTTCTCTCTGTCGGGAATGAACATCCCTTCCTGTGCTGCCTTGATATATTTCTGAAGCTTCTTGATGGGTATTGCAAGTTGCTCGTCCGTCCAACACACTCCCCTGTTTCTGGGTCCAAAGTTCCCCCAACCACGAAGAACCAAGTCCTTGAACGATCTGGCCAGTGCAATGTCGCTGGTTGGACCCCTTTAGCAAGCAGGTCTTGCTCAGCTTTGTCCCACAACGGCCGGGCTTTGTAGTAGCCACCTGACCCCGTGTGATGGTGATACTTCTTCTTTGCAGCATTTTTCTTGTTTTTCAGTGACCTTTTCATACCCTTCTCCGATTTCTTGTAGGCCACAAATGCGGGCCAGTGATCTCTTATCTTCTCATATCGACCGGTGAATTCTGGAGTCTCATTTTTCTCGATAAACTTTAGGTTCAACTCTTTCTTCCAGTTCCTGAATAGATCTGCCATCTTCTTAAGAGCAAATGCCTTGACCTTTCGCTCTATACCTGGGTTATTCGGATCCTCTGGCGGCAGGCTGAAATTTGTCATCAGGGAGGTCCAAAGATCATCTTTCTGTCTATCCTGGACATAAGAAACTTCAGGGTCCTTATTCTTATTCCATTGTTGGACGCTGATCGGGACACTGTCCCTAACAACAACTCCGCACTGATGTACAAATGCGTCCTTGGTCCGCTTGGGAGCAATCAGTTGGCCATCATTCGCAACTTCTGTGACCATGAACCTTTCTTCCTGGCGCAACCTTTTCTTTGGGCCTCGTCTCCTTACAGAAGTTTGGCTCGATCCGGAGATCTAAAAGAAGAAAGAAGCGTTAATATATGTACATACCAAAACAATTAATGCACCAAGTCAGCACAGGCTTAATATATATATATATATGTATATATATATATATACCTCGCCGGACTTTGCAATAGCTCCCTCCTCCGTTCGGTCACCGGAGCCGTCATCCTGATCTCCTTCCTCCGCCATTCGGTCACCGGAGCCGTCATGATCTCCTTCCTCCTCCATTGTTGGATCACCGGAGCCGTCATCCTCTCCTTCCTAACCATCGGTGTCGTTGAGAAACGACAAGGGATCACCTCCGGCGAGGATTATATCCCCCAACAACTGTTCTTGTTCTAAGTTTCTTTCCATAGTTTCTGCAAATATTACAACATGGCAATATACAAACATGAGAGATGGATTAGTGGCAAACATAGACCTATAGCTAATCACAATAGGAATCATATGCATATATGAGCAATGGATTAGTTGCGGACCGCCTCTCTCATGCATGTCCGACGTCCCCCTCATGTCGAAGTTATCGGGGAGGGGGTAGATCGACAATGATGCTCTTTCTTCTAGGGTTTGGGTGGCCTCGATAGTTGGTCGGGCGAGCGGACCGCCTCTCTCTCATGCATGTCCGACGTCCCCCCTCATGTCGAAGTTATCGGGAAGGGGGTAGATCGACAATGACGCTCTTTCTTCTAGGGTTTGGGTGGCCTCGATAGTTGGTCGGGCGAGCGGACAGCCTCTCTCTCATGCATGCATGTTCGACGTCCCCCCCTCATGTCGAAGTTATCGGGGAGGGGGTAAATTTTAACTTAGTGAGTCTTTTAATTAACTCATTTTGAATATATGAACATTTTAACTTAGTAACTTAGTAAGTTATCGGGGAGGGGGCTCGGCGTCATGGCATACATCCATGGATCATCATTGCTCATATATCCATGGTCATATATAAAAACTTTCTATGAACAAAAAACTTTCTATGAACAAAAAAAAGTTCTATCAACAAAAAACTTTCTATGAACATCATTGCTCATATATCACTGCATACATCCATGGATCATCATTGCTCATATATCCATGGTCATATATAAAAACTTTCTATGAACAAAAAACTTTCTATGAACAAAAAACTTTCTATGAACAACAAAAAAAGTTCTATGAACAAAAGACTTTCTATTAACATCATTGCTCATATATCAATGCATACATCCATGGATCATCATTGCTCATATATCCATGGATCATATATAAAAACTTTCTATGAACAAAAAACTTTCTATGAACAAAAAAAAAGCATACATCAATGGACAAAAAAATTCTATGAACAAAAAAAATCATACATATCCATGGATCATACATACATCTGCATATACATATACATATAGCATCCATACATACATAAATGGACAAAAAAATGTATGAACAAAAAAAAGGCAGAGAGCAGGCCGGGGCGGCGGCGGCGCGCGGCAAGCAGAGCAGGGGCACAGTGCGGCAAGCAGAGCAGGGGTGGCGGCGCGGGGGAAGGGGGCTCACTGGGGGCGGCGTCGGGGAAGGGAGAGCGTCGGGGCAGAGGGCGTCGAGGGCATCGGCGAGGGCGTCGATGGTGAGGTGGAGCAGCATGACGGCGTCGACGGGGCAGAGGGCGGCGACGGCGTCGACGGCGAGCTCGGGCAGCCTGGCAGCTTCGTCGGGGGCAACTGCAGAGATGAAATCTGAAAAACGCTAAGTGTTGGCTTATATAGCAAAGCCTTTAGTCCCGGTTGGTGGCACCAACCGGGACCAATGCCCCCTTTTAGTCCCGGATTGTGCCACCAACCGGGACCAAAGGTCAGTTTTCGTCAGCCCAAAGGTCTCTGCTTTTATAGCAAAGCCTTTAGTCCCGGTTGGTGGCACGAACCGGGACTAAAGGGGGGCATTGGTCCTGGCTGGTGCCACCAACCAGGATGAAAGGGTGGTATTGGTCCTGGTTCGAGCCACCAACCGGGACCAAAGGCCTGTGCCTGGCACAGTCGCGGTGCGGTTGGATGTTTAGTCCCACCTCGCTAGCTGAGAGGCTTCGACACTGGTTTATAAGCGCGGCTGCGCCTACCACTTCGAGCACCACTCTAATGCAGGCCTACGGGCCTATACACACTCTCTCTACCTGTGGGCCTACTGGGCCTTCTGCGGGCCTACATCCTGGCCCAACTAGCGTGTTGGGTTTCTAGTCGTATGCAGGCTGTGGTGGCCTAGTAGGCGGCATATTTTTAATTTTTTTTCCAGTATTTTTGTTTTATTTTTTGCTTTATTTATTTTCTTTTGTTTCTACTTACAGCTAAATACTTAGAGTTTTTGAGTAGTTCTTTTTGCTTTAGGTCACAAAAATTATAAACTTTCTGTTAGTGCCATTAGTTTTCAAATTTGAATAGTTTCAATTTGAATTCTTTGAAATTTGTGCCAATCACTAGTTTGTGAATAACTTTACTTTAAAAATAGATTTTTGAATGCTTCTGTTTCCTGCTATTTAATATTAGTGTATTTTATCATTATATTCAATTTGGTAATTTTTAGGTTATTTTAAATGGGTGTTTTAATCAAAAACAGATTTTGTTATTTTAGTTTGCTATTAAAGTTTCTAACAAAAAAAATACTTTATGAAAATTCTTTTTGCTATTAATGTTTTGAACAAAAAATACTTTGATAATTTTATTTGCATAAATTTTATATAATTTTAGTTTCAAAAATACTAGAGGTTTATAAAAGCTTTTAAGTTGATTCTTTTTGCTGTCGAAGAATATTATAGTTTTGTTTTATTTGATCATAACAGAATATTTTAATTGATTCTTTTTAGTTCATTCTTTTTCGCTATTAGAGTTTTATACAAGTTTTCTAGTTCATTCTTTTTGCTATTAGTTCATTCTTTGAGCTAAATGACCCTGAAATTGAAAAGCACTACAAATGAATTCTGAAAAAGTTGAAAGTTGGCATGGTATCATCATTTCACCCACATAGCATGTGCTAAAAAGTTGAGAGGGTTACAGCAAAAACTGGATGCACTTCGTGTACAAAATGGACAATCTCTTTCGAAGTATCAGGGTTTCGGACGAAAACTCATCTGTTACAAAGGGATTTCATTTTTTTTGAACTTATTTGAACTTCAGATTTTTGTGTGTCCAAAATGCACCATTCAAAGCCACATCATCAATTTTCAACCCTTTCTGACCTCATTTGGTATTTTTCATGCATTTACTGATTTTTGTGAACTAAATGACCCTGAAATTGAAAAGCACTACAAATGAACTCTGAAAAGGTTGAAAGTTGGCATGGTATCATCATTTCACCCACATACCATGTGCTAAAAAGTTGAGAAGGTTACGGCAAAAACTGGATGCACTTCGTGTACAAAATGGACAATCTCTTTCGAAGTATCAGGGTTTCGGACGTAAACTCATCTGTTACAAAAGGCATTTCATTTTTTTGAACTTATTTGAACTCCAGACTTTTTGTGTGTTCAAAATGCACCATTCAAAGCCACATCATAAATTTTCAACCCTTTCTTACTTCATTTGGTATTTTTCATGCATTACTGATTTTTTTTGAGCTAAATGACCCTGAAATTGAAAAGCACTACAAATGAAGTCTGAAAAGGTTGAAAGTTGGCATGGTATCATCATTTCACCCACATAGCATGTTCTAAAAAGTTGAGAGGGTTACGGCAAAAACTAGATGCACTTCGTGTACAAAATGGACAATCTCTTTCGAAGTATCAGGGTTTCGGACGAAAACTCATCTGTTACAAAAGGCATTTCATTTCTTCACATGTAACTGCAGTGATATTCTAGATAAAAGGCATCATCAGAATAGTTGTGGAGAGAAAGTCTTCACTTTTTCTTCGCTTGTGTCCTTTGCTTATTACGCCGTAACCATGGATAATCTTCATCGTTTAACAGGGTGCTTGGGTCAGCCTTCACTTTGAAGGGAGGAATTTCATGAAACTTTTCATAATCGTCAGACATGTCTGTCTTGCCCTCCACTCCCACGATGTCTCTTTTCCCTGAAAGAACTATGTGGCGCTTTGGCTCATCGTATGATGTATTCGCTTCCTTATCTTTTCTTTTTCTTGGTTTGGTAGACATGTCCTTCACATAGAAAACCTGCGCCACATCATTGGCTAGGACGAATGGTTCGTTTGTGTACCCAAGATTGTTTAGATCCACTGTAGTCATTCCGTACTGTGGGTCTACCTGTACCCCGCCTCCTGACAGATTGACCCATTTGCACTGAAACAAAGGGACCTTAAAATCATGTCCATAGTCAAGTTCCCATATGTCCACTATGTAACCATAATATGTGTCCTTTCCCCTCTTGGTTGCTACATTAAAGCGGACACCACTATTTTGGTTGGTGCTCTTTTGATCTTGGGTGATCGTGTAAAATGTATTCCCATTTATCTCGTACCATTTGTAAGTCAATACAGTCGAAGATGGTCCCCTGGCCAACGAGTACAGCTCATTAGAAACAGTGTTGTCACCCATGAGATGTGTTTGCAACCAACTGTCGAAACTCCTGATGTGTTCACATGTAATCCAGTCGTCACACTGCTCCGGGTGTTTGGAGCGCAGAATATTCTTGTGTACATTGACATACGGGGTCACCAAGGTAGAATTCTGTAGAACTGTGGAGTGTGCTTGAGACAAAGAATGCCCATCCCTACATATTATTGAGTCCGCTCCTAGCATGCCTTTTCCAGTCAGTCTCCCCTCATGCCGCGATTGAGGGAGACCAATCTTCTTAAGGTCAGGAATCAAGTCAACACAAAACCCAATGACCTCCTCTGTTTGATGGTCTGTGGAGATGCTTCCTTCTGGCCTAGCACGGTTACGAACATATTTCTTTAAGACTCCCATGAACCTCTCAAAGGGGAACATATTGTGTAGAAATATAGGGCCCAGAATGGCAATCTCGTTGACTAGATGAACTAGGACGTGCGTCGTGATATTAAAGAAGGATGGTGGGAACACCAGCTCGAAACTGACAAGACATTGCGCCAAATCACTCCTTAACCTTGGTAGGATTTCTGGATCGATTACCTTCTGAGAGATTGCATTGAGGAATGCACATAGCTTCACAATGGCTAATCGAACATTTTCCGGTAGAAGCACCCTCAATGCAACCGGAAGCAGTTGCATCATAATCACGTGGCAGTCATGAGACTTTAGGTTCTGGAACTTTTTCTCTGCCATATTTATTATTCCCTTTATATTCGACGAGAAGCCAGACGGGACCTTCATACTGAGCAGGCATTCAAAGAAGATTTCCTTCTCTTCTTTGGTAAGAGCATAGCTGGCAGGCCCTTCATACTGCTCTGGATGCATGCCGTCTTTTTCGTGCACACGTTGCTGGTCCTCCCGTTCCTCCGGTGTGTCTTTTGTCTTCCCATACACGCCCAAGAAGCCTAGCAGGTTCACGCAAAGATTCTTCGTCACGTGCATCACGTCGATTGCAGAGCGGACCTCTAGGTCTTTCCAATAGGGTAGGTCCCAAAATATAGATTTCTTCTTCCACATGGGTGCGCGTCCCTCAGCGTCATTCAGAACAGATAGTCCGCCGGGACCCTTTCCAAAGATTACTTATAAATCATTGATCATATCAAGTATGTGATCACCAGTACGGACGGCGGGCTTCTTCTGGTGATCTGCCTCGCCTTTGAAATGCTTGCCTTTCTTTCGACATTGATGGTTGGTCGGAAGAAATTGACGATGTCCCAGGTACACATTCTTCCTGCATTTGTCCAAATATATACTTTCGGTGTCATCTAAACAGTGCATGCATGCGTGGTATCCCTTGTTTGTCTGTCTTGAAAGGTTACTGAGAGCAGGCCAATCATTTATGGTTACAAACAGCAACGCATGTTGGTCAAATTCCTGATGGTCATGCTCGTCCCACACACGTACACATTTTCCATTCCACAGCTGTAAAAGTTCTTCAACTAATGGCCTTAGGTAAACATCAATGTCGTTGCCAGGTTGCTTAGGGCCTTGGATGAGCACTGGCATCATAATGAACTGCCGCTTCATGCACAACCAAGGAGGAAGGTTATAGATACATAGAGTCACGGGCCAGGTGCTATGATTGCTGCTCTGCTTCCCAAAAGGATTAATGCCATCCGCGCTTAAACCAAACCATACATTCCTTGCGTCACCTGCAAAGTCCCCCCACGTTCTCTCGATTTTTCTCCACTGCGACCCGTCAGCGGGTGCTCTTAACTTCTTGTCTTTCTTGTTGGAAATATGCCCTAGAGGAAATAATAAAGTGGTTATTATTATATTTCCTTGTTCATGATAATTGTCTATTGTTCATGCTATAATTGTGTTATCCGGAAATCGTAATACATGTGTGAATACATAGACCACAACATGTCCCTAGTGAGCCTCTAGTTGACTAGCTCGTTGATCAACAGATGGTTACGGTTTCCTGGCCATGGACATTGGATGTCGTTCATAACGGGATCACATCGTTAGGAGAATGATGTGATGGACTAGACCCAATCCTAAGCATAGCACTAGATTGTGTAGTTCGTCTGCTAAAGCTTTTCTAATGTCAAGTATCATTTCCTTAGACCATGAGATTGTGCAACTCCCGGATACCGTAGGAATGCTTTGGGTGTATCAAACGTCACAACGTAACTGGGTGACCATAAAGGTGCACTACAGGTATCTCCGAAAGTGTCTGTTGGGTTGGCACGAATCGAGACTGGGATTTGTCACTCCGTATGACGGAGAGGTATCTCTGGGCCCACTCGGTAATGCATCATCATAATGAGCTCAATGTGACTAAAGAGTTAGCCACGGGATCATGCGTTACGGAATGAGTAAAGAGACTTGCCGGTAGCGAGATTGAACAAGGTATAGGGATACCGACGATCGAATCTCGGGCAAGTATCATACCGGTAGACAAAGGGAATTGTATACGAGATTGATTGAATCCTCGACATCGTGGTTCATCCGATGAGATCATCGTGAAACATGTGGGAGCCAACATGGGTATCCAGATCCCGCTGTTGGTTATTGGCCGGAGAGATGTCTCGGTCATGTCTGCATGGTTCCCGAACCCGTAGGGTCTACACACTTAAGGTTCGGTGACGCTAGGGTTGTTATGGGAAATAGTATGTGGTTACCGAATGTTGTTCGGAGTCCCGGATGAGATCCCGAACGTCACGAGGAGTTCCGGAATGGTCCGGAGGTGAAGAATTATATATGGGAAGTCCAGTTTCAGTCACCGGAATGGTTTCGGGGGTTATCGGTATTGTACCGAGACCACCGGAAGGTGTCCGGGGGTCCACCGGGTGGGGCCACCTGCCCCGGTGGGCCAAGTGGGCTGAGAAAGGGAGGGAACCAGCCCCTGGTGGGCTGGTGCGCCCCCCCCCCCCCCCCAAGGGGCCCAAGGCGCCTAGGGTTGGAAACCCTAGGGGGTGGGGGCGCCTCCCACCTGGCTTGGGGGGTAAGTTTCCCCCCTGGCCGCCGCCCCCCCTTAGATGGGATCTAAGGGGGCCGGCCCCCTCTCCCCTTCACCCTATAAATAGAGGGGGGGTGGGAGGGCAGCAGCACCTGATCCCTGGCGCAGCCCTCCCCCCCTCCAACACCTCCTCCTCCTCCGTTTGAGCTTGGCGAAGCCCTGCCGGAGAACTGCAAGTTCCACCACCACGCCGTCGTGCTGCTGGAACTGTCTTCCCCAACCTCTCCCTCCTCCTTGCTGGATCAAGGCGCGGGATACGTCACCGGGCTGCACGTGTGTTGAACGCGGAGGCACCGTTGTTCGGTGCTTAGATCGGTATCGACCGCGATCTGAATCGCTGCGTGTACGACTCCTCCAACCGCGTTCTTGCAACGCTTCCGCATCGTGATCTTCAAGGGTATGAATATGCACTCCTCTCTCTCTCTCATTGCTAGTCTCTCCATAGATTGATCTTGGTGATGCATAGGAATTTTTTTTGATTTACTACTACGTTCCCCAACAGTGGCATCATGAGCTAGGTCTATGCGTAGTTTCTTGCACGAGTAGAACACAAGTTGTTGTGGGCGTCGATTTTGTCAATTTTCTTGCCGTTACTAGTCTTATCTTGATTCGGCGGCATCGTGGGATGAAGCGGCCCGGACCGACCTTACACGTACGCTTACGTGAGACAGGTTCCACCGACTGACATGCACTAGTTGCATAAGGTGGCTAGCGGGTGTCTGTCTCTCCCACTTTAGTCGGATCGGATTCGATGAAAAGGGTCCTTATGAAGGGTAAATAGAAATTGGCATATCACGTTGTGGTTGTGGCGTAGGTAAGAAACGTTCTTGCTAGAAACCTATAGCAGCCACGTAAAAATTTTGCAACAACAATTAGAAGACGTCTAACTTGTTCTTGCAGCATATGCCGTGTGATGTAATATGGCCAAAAGGATGTGATGAATGATATATGTGATGTATGAGATTGATCATGTTCTTGTAATAGGAATCACGACTTGCATGTCGATGAGTATGACAACCGGCAGGAGCCATAGGAGTTGTCTTAATTTATTGTATGACCTGCGTGTCAATGAAAAACGCCATGTAATTACTTTACTTTATTGCTAACCGTTAGTCATAGTAGTAGAAGTAATAGTTGGCGAGGCAACTTCATGAAGACACGATGATGGAGATCATGGTGTCATGCCGATGACGATGATGATCATGGTGCCCCGAAGATGGAGATCAAAAGGAGCAAAATGATATTGGCCATATCATGTCACTATTTGATTGCATGTGATGTTTATCATGTTTACATCTTATTTGCTTAGAATGACGGTAGCATAAATAAGATGATCCCTCGCTAAAATTTCAAGAAAGTGTTCCCCCTAACTGTGCACCATTGCGAAGGTTCATTGTTTCGAACCATCACGTGATGATCGGGTGTGATAGATTCTAACGTTCGAATACAACGGGTGTAAGCCAGATTTACACATGCAAAACACTTAGGTTGACTTGACGAGCCTAGCATGTACAGACATGGCCTCGGAACACGGAAGACCGAAAGGTCGAACATGAGTCGTATAGAAGATACGATCAACATGGAGATGTTCACCGTTGATGACTAGTCCGTCTCACGTGATGATCGGACATGGCCTAGTCGATTCGGATCATGTATCACTTAGATAACTAGAGGGATGTCTATCTGAGTGGGAGTTCATAGAATAATTTGATTAGATGAACTTAATTGTCATGAACTTAGTCTAAAATCTTTACAATATGTCTTGTAGATCAAATGGCCCACGCTAATGTTGCCCTCAACTTCAACGCGTTCCTAGAGAAAACCAAGCTGAAAGACGATGGTAGCAACTACAAGGACTGGGTCCGTAACCTGAGGATCATCCTCATAGCTGCCAAGAAAGCTTATGTCCTTGAAGCACCGCTATGTGACACACCTGTTTTCCCGGCAACTCAAGAAGTTATGAACGCCTGGCAGTCGCGTAGTGATGATTACTCCCTGGTTCAGTGCGGCATGCTTTACAGCTTAGAACCGGGGCTCCAAAAGCGTTTTGAGCAACACGGAGCATATGAGATGTTCCAAGAGCTGAAAATGGTTTTCCAAGCTCATGCCCGGGTCGAGAGATATGAAGTCTCCGACAAGTTCTACAGTTGTAAGATGGAGGAGAATAGTTCTGTCAGCGAGCATATACTCAAAATGTCTGGGTTGCACAACCGCTTGTCTCAGCTGGGAGTTAATCTCCCAGATGACGCGGTCATTGACAGAATCCTTCAGTCGCTTCCACCTAGCTACAAGAGCTTTGTGATGAACTTCAATATGCAGGGGATGGAGAAAACCATTCCTGAGATATATTCAATGCTGAAATCAGCGGAGGTGGAGATCAAAAAGGAACATCAAGTGTTGATGGTGAATAAAACCACTAAGTTCAAGAAAGGCAAGGGTAAAAAGAACTTCAAGAAGGACGGCAAGGGAGTTGCCGCACCCGGTAAGCAAGCTACCGGGAAGAAGCCAAAGAATGGACCCAAGCCTGAGACTGAATGCTTTTATTGCAAGGGAAACGGTCACTGGAAGCGGAACTGCCCCAAGTACTTAGCGGATAAGAAGGCCGGCAATACCAAAGGTATATGTGATATACATGTTATTAATGTGTACCTTACCAGCGCTCGTAGTAGCTCCTGGGTATTTGATACCGGTGCGGTTGCTCATATTTGTAACTCAAAACAGGAGTTGCGGAATAAGCGGAGACTGGCGAAGGACGAGGTGACGATGCGCGTCAGGAATGGTTGCAAGGTCGATGTGATCGCCGTTGGCACGCTACCTCTACATCTACCTTCGGGATTAGTTTTAAACCTCAATAATTGTTATTTAGCACAAGCTTTGAGCATGAACATTGTATCAGGATCTCGTTTGATGCGAGATGGCTACTCATTTAAATCCGAGAATAATGGTTGTTCTGTTTATATGAGATATATGTTTTATGGTCATGCCCCGCTGGTCAATGGTTTATTCTTATTGAATCTCGAACGTGATGTTACACATATTCATAGTGTGAATGCCAAAAGATGTAAGGTTGATAATGATAGTCCCACATACTTGTGGCACTGCCGCCTTGGTCACATTGGTGTCAAACGCATGAAGAAACTCCATGCAGATGGACTTTTGGAGTCTCTTGATTATGAATCATTTGACACGTGCGAACCATGCCTCATGGGCAAAATGACCAAGACTCCGTTCTCCGGGACAATGGAGCGAGCAACCAACTTATTGGAAATCATACATACTGATGTATGCGGTCCAATGAGCGTTGAGGCTCGCGGTGGTTATCGTTATGTTCTCACCCTCACTGATGACTTAAGTAGATATGGGTATGTCTACTTAATGAAACACAAGTCTGAGACCTTCGAAAAGTTCAAGGAATTTCAGAGTGAGGTAGAGAATCAACGTGACAGGAAAATAAAGTTCTTACGATCAGATCGTGGAGGGGAATATTTGAGTCACGAGTTTGGCACGCACTTAAGGAAATGTGGAATTGTTTCACAACTCACGCCGCCTGGAACACCTCAGCGTAATGGTGTGTCCGAACGTCGTAATCGCACTCTATTGGATATGGTGCGATCTATGATGTCTCTTACCGATCTACCGCTATCATTTTGGGGTTATGCTTTAGAGACTACCGCATTCACTTTAAATAGGGCTCCGTCAAAATCCGTTGAGACGACACCATATGAATTATGGTTTGGGAAGAAACCTAAGCTGTCGTTTCTGAAAGTTTGGGGATGCGATGCTTATGTCAAGAAACTTCAACCTGAAAAGCTCGAACCCAAATCAGAAAAAATGCGTCTTCATAGGATACCCTAAAGAAACTATTGGGTATACCTTCTACCTTAGATCCGAAGGCAAGATCTTTGTTGCCAAGAATGGATCCTTTCTGAAGAAAGAGTTTCTCTTGAAAGAAGTAAGTGGGAGGAAAGTAGAACTTGATGAGGTACCCCCTCTTGAACCGGAGAGTAGCGCAGCTCAGGAAGATGTTTCTGTGGTGCCTGCACCGACTAGAGAGGAAGTTAATGATGATGATCATGAAACTTCGGATCAAGTTGCTACTGAACTTCGTAGGTCCACGAGGACACGTTTCGCACCAGAGTGGTACAACAACCCTGTCCTGGAAATCATGTTGTTAGACAACGGTGAACCTTCGAACTATGAAGAAGCGATGGCGGGCCCGGATTCCAACAAATGGCTAGAAGCCATGAAATCCGAGATAGGATCCATGTATGAAAACGAAGTATGGACTTTGACAAACTTGCCCGATGATCAGCAAGCCATAGAGAACAAATGGATCTTTAAGAAGAAGACAGACGCGGATGGAAATGTGACCATCTATATGGCTCGACTTGTCGCTAAGGGTTATCGACAAGTTCAAGGGGTTGACTACGATGAGACCTTCTCACCCGTAGCGAAGCTGAAGTCCGTCAGAATCATCTTAGCAATTCCGCATACTATGATTATGAGATATGGCAAATGGACGTCAAAACGGCATTCCTTCATGGTTTCCTTAAGGAAGAGTTGTATATGATGCAGCCGGAAGGTTTTGTCGATCCTAATAATGCTGACAAGGTATGCAAGCTCCAGCGCTCAATCTATGGGCTGGTGCAAGCATCTCGGAGTTGGAACATTCGCTTTGATGAGATGATCAAAGCGTTTGGGTTTACACAGACTTATGGAGAAGCCTGTGTTTACAAGAAAGTGAGTGGGAGCTCTGTAGCATTTCTCATATTATATGTAGATGACATACTATTAATGGGAAATGATATAGAATTCTTGGAAAGCATAAAGGCCTACTTGAATAAGTGTTTTTCAATGAAGGACCTTGGAGAAGCTGCTTACATATTAGGCATCAAGATCTATAGATATAGATCGAGACGCCTCATTGGTCTTTCGCAAAGCACATACCTTGACAAGATATTGAAGAAGTTCAATATGGATCAGTCCAAGAAGGGGTTCTTGCCTGTATTACAAGGTGTGAGATTGAGCATGGCTCAATGCCCGACCTCGGCAAAAGATAGAGAAAAGATGAGTGTCATCCCCTATGCCTCAGCCATAGGGTCTATTATGTATGCCATGCTGTGTACCAGACCTGATGTGAACCTCGCCGTAAGTTTGGTAGGAAGGTACCAAAGTAATCCCGGCATGGAACACTAGACAGCGGTCAAGAACATCCTGAAGTACCTGAAAAGGACTAAGGATATGTTTCTCGTTTATGGAGGTGACGAAGAGCTCGTCGTAAAGGGTTACGTCGATGCTAGCTTCGACACAGATCTGGATGACTCGAAGTCACAAACCGGATATGTGTATATTTTGAATGGTGGGGCAGTCAGCTGGTGCAGTTGCAAGCAAAGCATCGTGGCGGGATCTACATGTGAAGCGGAGTACATAGCAGCCTCGCAGGCAGCACAGGAAGCAGTCTGGATGAAGGAGTTCATCACCGACCTAGGAGTTATTCCCAATGCGTCGGGCCCAATGACTCTCTTCTGTGACAACACTGGAGCTATTGCCCTTGCCAAGGAGCCCAGGTTTCACAAGAAGACCAGGCATATCAAGCGTCGCTTCAACTCCATTCATGAACATGTTCAAGATGGAGACATAGATATTTGTAAAGTGCATACGGATCTGAATGTCGCAGATCCGTTGACTAAACCTCTTCCACGAGCAAAACATGATCAACACCAGAACTCTATGGGTGTTCGATTCATCACAATGTAACTAGATTATTGACTCTAGTGCAAGTGGGAGACTGTTGGAAATATGCCCTAGAGGCAATAATAAAGTGGTTATTATTATATTTCCTTGTTCATGATAATTGTCTATTGTTCATGCTATAATTGTGTTATCCGGAAATCGTAATACATGTGTGAATACATAGACCACAACATGTCCCTAGTGAGCCTCTAGTTGACTAGCTCGTTGATCAACAGATGGTTACGGTTTCCTGGCCATGGACATTGGATGTCGTTGATAACGGGATCACATCGTTAGGAGAATGATGTGATGGACTAGACCCAATCCTAAGCATAGCACTAGATCGTGTAGTTCGTCTGCTAAAGCTTTTCTAATGTCAAGTATCATTTCCTTAGACCATGAGATTGTGCAACTCCTGGATACCGTAGGAATGCTTTGGGTGTATCAAACATCACAACGTAACTGGGTGACCATAAAGGTGCACTACAGGTATCTCCGAAAGTGTCTGTTGGGTTGGCACGAATCGAGATTGGGATTTGTCACTCCGTATGACGGAGAGGTATCTCTGGGCCCACTCAGTAATGCATCATCATAATGAGCTCAATGTGACTAAAGAGTTAGCCACGGGATCATGCATTACGGAACGAGTAAAGAGACTTGCCGGTAACGAGATTGAACAAGGTATAGGGATACCGACGATCGAATCTCGGGCAAGTATCATACCGGTAGACAAAGGGAATTGTATACGGGATTGATTGAATCCTCGACATCGTGGTTCATCCGATGAGATCATCGTGAAACATGTGGGAGCCAACATGGGTATCCAGATCCCGCTGTTGGTTCTTGGCCGGAGAGATGTCTCGGCCATGTCTGCATGGTTCCCGAACCCGTAGGGTCTACACACTTAAGGTTCGGTGACGCTAGGGTTGTTATGGGAAATAGTATGTGGTTACCGAATGTTGTTCGGAGTCCCGGATGAGATCCCAGACATCACGAGGAGTTCCGGAATGGTCCGGAGGTGAAGAATTATATATGGGAAGTCCAGTTTCAGTCACCACAATGGTTTCGGGGGTTATCGGTATTGTACCGGGACCACCGGAAGGTGTCCGGGGGTCCACCGGGTGGGGCCACCTGCCCCGGTGGGCCAAGTGGGCTGAGCAAGGGAGGGAACCAGCCCCTGCTGGGCTGGTGCGCCCCCCCCCCCAAGGGGCCCAAGGCGCCTAGGGTTGGAAACCCTAGGGGGTGGGGGGCGCCTCCCACCTGGCTAGGGGGGTAAGTTCCCCCCCCCCCTGGCCGCCGCCCCCCTTAGATGGGATCTATGGGGGCCAGCCCCCTCTCCCCTTCACCCTATAAATAGAGGGGGGGTGGGAGGGCAGCAGCACCTGATCCCTGGCGCAGCCCTCCCCCCCTCCAACACCTCCTCCTCCTCCGTTTGAGCTTGGCGAAGCCCTGCCGGAGAACTGCAAGTTCCACCACCACGCCGTCGTGCTGCTGGAGCTGTCTTCCCCAACCTCTCCCTCCTCCTTGCTGGATCAAGGCGCGGGATACGTCATCGGGCTGCACGTGTGTTGAACGCGGAGGCACCGTTGTTCGGTGCTTAGATCGGTATCGACCGTGATCTGAATCGCTGCGTGTACGACTCCTCCAACCGCGTTCTTGCAACGCTTCCGCATCGCGATCTTCAAGGGTATGAAGATGCACTCCTCTCTCTCTCGTTGCTAGTCTCTCCATAGATTGATCTTGGTGATGCGTAGGAATTTTTTTTTGATTTACTACTACGTTCCCCAACATTTCTTACGGTCCTCTTTGTGCCATCGCATCAACTTGGCATGCTCTTTGTTTCTGAACAGACATTTCAACTGTGGTATTATAGGAGCATACCACATCACCTTGGCAGGAAACCTCTTCCTGGGGTGCTTGCACTCAACATCACCAGGGTCATCTCGTCTGATCTTATACCGCAATGCACCGCATACCGGGCATGCGTTCAAATCCTTGTACGCACCACGGTAGAGGATGCAGTGATTAGGGCATGCATGTATCTTCTGCACCTCCAATCCTAGAGGGCATAGAACCTTCTTTGCTTCGTACGTACTGTCGGGCAATTCGTTATCCTTTGGAAGCTTCTTCTTCAATATTTTCAGTAGCTTCTCAAATCCTTTGTTAGATACACCATTGTCTGCCTTCGATTACAGCAATTCCAGTGTGGTACCGAGCTTTGTGTTGCCATCTTCGCAATTTGGGTACAACCCTTTTTTGTGATCCTCTAACATGCGATCGAACTTCAACTTCTCCCTTTCACTTTGGCATTGTCTCTTTGCATCAACAATGACACGGCGAAGATCATCATCGGGCACATCGTCTGGTTCCTCTTGATCTTCAGCTTCCCCCGTTGCAGCATCACCGTATTTAGGGGGCAGATAGTTGTCATCATCCTCTTCTTCTTCATTGTCTTCCATCATAACCCCTCTTTCTCCGTGCTTGGTCCAAACATTATAGTGTGGCATGAAACCCTTCTCAAGCAGGTGGATGTGAAGGATTTTCGAGTCAGAGTAAGACTTCGTATTCCCACAGATAGGGCATGGACAGCACATAAAACCATTCTGCTTGTTTGCCTCAGCCACTTCGAGAAAATTATGCACGCCCTTAATGTACTCGGAGGTGCGTCTGTCACCGTACATGTAACACCCCAAAATTTTGGTCTTAATTTTTATTAAATTCTTTATTTGATTGGAAGGAGGTTATTTCAATTTTTCTAAAAGACTCTCCTTCTCAAATCTTTTATGACAAATATTTTATGGGTTCTTCCCAATCTTGATTTTGGTCTTGAAGGTTTTCAACATGGGTTGGTCCAACACAAATACTCTGGGATTGTTTTACAAATTCTTTTATTAAAAAGAGTTCCTATAATTTTTGGATTTCTACTTCCCTATTCAAAAATACTCTCTTACCATGACTTGCATTTCAAAAATTTCTTCTCAAACCCTCCTTCCTACTTTGGGTCAAGCCAAACATCCAATTCCAGCAAGTTTCAACCTCTTTTATATTTTATTTCTATTGATTTTATCCTCAAACCTTTTTCTGTAAATTATTTTGGACCCCTCAAGTTTTCAAAGGAAGTATCAGATTTCTTTGAGTTTTGGTCCCAAATAAATTCCTCTGGCTAGTCCTTAGTACCCTCAACCTAGATCCATCAAGATCTGCTAGTCCACAGCTCAAATTTTTCAAAATTTGCTTGCTGCAAGTTTGGACCAGATTTGCCATTTTTGGTGAAATTCATTCTTTTCCTTTTCCAAAAATTCTGAGAAAATTTAGGGAGTCTCTGGATGCATCAAGAGACCACCCCTTCAAGTTTCAGCTCAAGAAAAATTTTCCACGCGCGTCAAACATTTCATCGAACAGCTGGCGTGCACTGTTCCTGTCAAATTCAGAAAGTTCAGAGGGATCAGTGTCGTTTTCGTCAGAGCTCGTCGTCGATCTCGCCAGTGCCCGCGTTGGCGCCTTGCTCCCTGTTCCCCCTTCTTATCCAGTGCGCCGCACGGTTGCTTGGCCGGTTGCGAGTGTCGGTGGTGACTTGTCGCATCAACGCCGGTGCCTTCCGCAGTGGCAGTACCTCCCGTGGCGGCTGGCAGAAGCTAGCGTTGCAGAACGCCGTCCTCCGCACCGCCCGAACCACTGGTGGCCTACGCGTGTTCACCTCCTGCTCTGAGCATGCTGCAGAACTGTCGCCATGGCCTGAGAAGCGCAGAGCGCGCTCTCTGCCGCCGACGAGCCCGTGAGCTCCGTCCCGCTGAGACCACGGGAGCAGGCCAAATCCAACCAGGTTTAACCTTTGAATGGTGCCAGTGGACCAATCCGAAGACACCCAGTCGCCTAATCCTTCCGTCCAACCCCTGCCTCGCCGTAATCGCTCGCCGGAGTTATCCTGTTTTCGGCAACCACCTCGGGCCGGCTATAAATAGAGGCCCCGAGCCACCCATCGACCCAGCACCTCTCCACCTCTCCTCAGAACCACGCCCCACTCAGCAGTGGGCTTCGGGAGGGTCTTCTTCCCCAGCTCCGGCCGCCCCGATCCGCTTCGGGCTCTGGCAAAATCCTCTCTGGTGAGTGCGCCCCCGCTTCCCAAACTTTGCCAGCAACCTCCTAGTTCACCACCTCTTCTAACCCGAGCTTCAATTCGGTGTTGGCAGCTCTCCTCCGACGAATCCGTGCTCGCCCGAATCACCGTCCGCCGGAGTGGAAGCCGCCGTCGACGTGGTGCTCCCCGACGCCTACTTCCACCACCCACCGACGCGGAACTGACCCGTGAGTACAACCCTACCCTTGCCCTCCTCTGGTTCGCCATCGATCGCCGCCGGCGATCATCGCTCGCCTCTGCCGCCGGTGGGATTTTCAAACCTGACATGAGGGACCCCCCCGTCAGCCTCTCCTCTTCTTCTTCGAAATCGTGTTCTGTTGGCGCCTTCGGGTCGAGTGCGTTTTCTTCTCTGGAAGGCGTATTCCAACCGAAGCGTTTTCTGTTTTTTTCAAAATAGCCCCTGGATAATTTTTTGTTTATAACAGTTTAGTCCCTGGACTAAAACCTTAATAACTTTTAAAGAAAAGATGATTTTGAGTTGATTCTTTTTCTGTCATCTTTAATTTTCTATCTAGTTTTTTATCATATTTATTTGAAAAATATTTGGAACAATTTTTATGCACGCACGGTATTTACGTTAGTACCTAATTTTTCTTTATAACGTAGATACCGAAGGAGGTGACGGTGCCGCCAACCTTGCCGAGCTAGACTCCGACTACTCCGAACCAGGCAAGCATGTTTGAACCTTTGATATGATGAGTGTTTTTCATGTTTGCTTGAGTGGTTTTCTCATGGCATGTTTATATAAGCATTTGTTGAATGTTATATTCCATGCAAAGCAAGCTGCAAGTGAGCTTCGAAACTTGATGAGCTCATAAGATGGTGAGACAACCTGATCATGTGGTGGCATGATAGGTTGCATGCTGGTATTGTTGAAGCATGCCAGTTCTATATCACCTGTTTAACTCCAGTGTTGACGTGGATCGAGTCTTGTTCCCGTTCGTCCCCTTTTTTGTGCAACCACATGTTTTCTGCAAGGAATGCGGTTTAGTAAGTTGCAAACCTCTTTCCAGGTACACACCAAATAGAGGGGCCAGAATGAGGGTTCCATGGCCCTGGATTAAAGCCCGCCATCCGGTCAGGGGGCATGGGTGTTTCCGGTTGGGACCGAGAGGGGGGCACCCCTTAGAGCGCGCGATATAAATTTGATCCCATGCTATTCGAGGTGTTGGCCTCCCCGTCTTAGAGTTTTTCTTGAACGTTGTCTAGGGTGATTCCTGACAGCGGGATGTGAAATGGGTGTGTACTGGTTAGATGTGTTTTCTTCTAAAATACCGTAAACGGAACTAGTCCTTTGTGACTACTGAAATCCGTTGGCTGTGGGTTAAGAGTACAAACTCTGCAGAGTCCAAACCATTCGAATAACCAAGTCCTCGGTCAAGGACGTTGGTTGACCTATCAGTGTCAGTCCCAGTAACAGTCTCTGCAGAACAAATTTGTTAACTTACTGTGGTAAACCCGGCTGAATGTTATTCCTGTGGATGGACTAACCTGTTTATGATTATGCACCGAGTATTCCGTGGGATGGTGTTACCTCCATGGACTACTCGAATTTGAATGATGAATTATAAGCCCTTTATGAGATGTCGCTCAGATGTCCGACTGTGGCATCCTTATTATTTACTTTTGATATAAGCCCTTTATGAGATGTCGCTCAGACGTCCGACTGTGGCATTCTTATTATTTACTTTTGATATAAGCCCTTTATGAGATGTCGCTCAGACGTCCGACTGTGGCATTCTTGTTATTTACTTTTGGATATAAGCCCTTTATGTGATGTCGCTCAGACGTTCGACTGTGGCATCCTTGTTATTTACTTTCATTATAAGCCCTTTTCGAGATGTCGCTTAGACGTCCGACTGTGGTATGTACTGTCATTTACTTTTCAGTATAAGACCTTTATGTGGTGTCGCCCTGACGCCTGACTGCGGCATGTTAATTTTAATTTTATTTTTACCTTTCGAGGTGTCGCTTCAGACACCCGATCGGTCTTCAGCTATTTTATTGGGATTTCGGGAGGACTACCGCCTGACTTCCTTTTTATTTACCTTGCAGTGCAAATTTATTACCTGAGTGTGCATTGCTAATCTGCTCATGTGCATCATGTTTGCATTTGTTATATCTTATGTCCAAACTGTCTTGCGAGTACATTCAAAGTACTCACCTGGCTTGTTGATTTGGCCAGATGTTGACGAAGGCGATCTTATGGATGAAGAGTACGATAGCGAGTCCGACGCCTAGAGGAGTCCCAGTCAGTCCCTTGCGATCCTGGAGTTGGTCACCTGTATTATATACGCTTCCGCTACCTTAATAAAATCATCGAGCCTCACTCCGACGCTTGATGAGTTGTAAGATTTTGGAGTCATGTCACCCACTTCTCTGTGACATATCCACCACCACTTTTATTGCGAGTCAGTAGTTATGCCACCATACCCTTCGTGTCATATCCGCCTTTATGGGTAATATTGGCGTGCTTGTAATACAATTGTTGAGCAGCCTCAGCTCAACCATGTATAATATTTAGTACTTCTGGATTTCTGTATCAAGGATTTGTCTACCAGTAAGATTTTTTTTCTATACTGGTCTGACGAAAGGGGCGATTTTTCAATAAATATTTTATTGGAAAACCGGTCCTGACAGTACATTCATTGCCGGTTCATCTGCGTGCATTATATATAATTAAGTGTGTCAAAACCATTACAGAACATCATGAATAGAGAAGTGGCCAAATTAATAGAAGTTCATCATCACATTAAGTTCATACATAGTTCTCATTGAACAACATATAGCTCTCTAGAGCATCTAATTAAAACATACATTGAAACTATGTAAAACATTTAAATGCAACAACAAATGCGATGATAATCGCAACTAAGGTAACAATTGATCCAACGGCATAATGATACCAAGCCTCAGTATGAATGGCATATTTTCTAATCTTTCTAATCTTCAAGCGCATTGCATCCATCTTGATCTTGTGATCATCGACGACATCCGCAACATACAACTCCAATGCCATCTTCTCCTCCTCAATTCTTTTCAATTTTTTCTTCAAGTAATTGTTTTCTTTTTCAACTAAATTTAACCTCTCGACAAGAGGGTCGGTTCAAATTTCCGGTTCACATACCTCCTAGATAAAAACATCTATGTCACGTTGGTCGGCATAATTGTCATAAACACTAAATGAAACAAATAGTTATAAAAGATAATATACCACATCCGAATCATAGACAGGACGAGGGCCGACGGGGGCGGATACCAAAACCATCGCACTATATAATAACAAACAATAATAAAAGTAAGAAAATTATACAAGTATCTACCTAAATCATACAAGTAAGAATTTCTTTCTTTTAGAAAGAAGATAAGAACAAGAGGCTCACCACGGTGGTGCCGGCGACGAGATCGGCGCGGGCGATCGACGGCGGTGAGGATGGGGACGGGACAGGACGGACCGCCAAACCTAGACAAATCTTGAGGAAAATGGAGCTTGGACAAGGAGCTTCGAGAGGAGAAAGCTTAAGTGTGGCTCGGGCATTTCATCAAACACCTCATGTGCATAGGAGGTGAGCTAGAGCACCACACACCTCTCCCACGGCCGGCCAAAAAAACAGAGCAGTGGCTCTGTTCGCGGGCAGGGGCGGGGGTATATATAGGCCTCTCTTTAGTCCCGGTTTGTGGCTAAAATCGGGACTAAAGGAGAACCTTTGGTCCCGATTCCAGCCACCAACCGGGACTAAAGGTGCTGGGCCAGGAACGAGGCCCATTGGTCCCAATTCGTGTCTAGAACCGGGACCAAAAGTGTCATACGAACCGGGACCAATGGCCCCCGAGGCCCGGCCGGCGCCCTGGCCTCACGAACCGGGACTGATGCCCCCTTTGGTCCTGGTTCATGAGTGAACCGGGATTAATGCCCTTACCCAGGCTTCAACCAAAGCCCTGTTTTCTACTAGTGCGATTTACAAGTTGGGGCTTGACTTGCAACTGGGCAACAACAACTACAAAAAAGCCCCAGTTGCGAGTCGAGTGTTGACTTGCAATTGGGGCAAATGCAAAAATACGAAAAAAAACACCCATGGGTTACGAGTCTAGGGTTGAATTGCAACTATTACCTCAAGTTGCATGTGGGGGCTTGACATGCAACTGGAGGAACTACAACTACAAAAAAAGCCCAAGTTGCGAGTCGAGTATTGACTTGCAACTGGGACAAATACAACAATTACAACCCCCTCCCCCCTCGTTGCGAGTTGAGGGTTGACTTGCAACAGGGGCCTCGAGTTGCAAGTCGGGGCTTGACTTGCAACTGGGCCAACTACAACTAAAAAAGCCCCCAGTTGCGAGTCGAGTGTTAACTTGTAACCGGGGGAAAACACACACAAAATATGAAATCACACCCCCCCCCCCCCCCCGCCCCTCCCGGGTTGCGAGTCACGGGTTTACTTGCAACTTGGGCCTCTAGTTGCAAGTCGGGGCTTAACTTACAACTGGGGCTACTACACTACAAAAAAGGCCTGCAGTTGCGAGTCAAGTGTTAACTTGCAAAATGGGACAAAAATGGGTCGACCCAGTTGCGTATCGAGGGTGGACTTGCAACTAAGACAAAAACAGGATGGCACCTCAATTTCATGTCGGGGTTGGAGTTACAACTGGGACAAAAATAGGTTGCGCCTCCCCTTGCCTGTGGAGGGTTAACTTGCAATTCCGAAAAAATGGGTTGGACCCAGTTACGTATTGAGGATGAACTTCCAACCAGGACAAGAAAACAATGCCCGACAGTTGCATATCGGGGGTGGAATTGCAAGTCGGACAAAATGGGTTGGGCCCCCGGTTGCATGTCGAGAGTGGACTTGTGACTAGGACAAAAATGTGGTTCGCACCCAGTTGCGTAACAAGGGTGGACTTTCAAATGAGACAAAAAAGTGAGACCCCAATTGCTTGTTGGGGTGGAGTTGCAACCGAGGAAAATTCGACCTCGGTAGCTTGTCGAGGGTGGACTTACAAATGGGAGAAAAATAGGCCAGACATAGTCGGGACAAAAACATTTGCATAATAGGGTGGAGTTGCAACTAGGACAAAAAAGGACGACTCCAGTTACGTGTCGAGGGAGGACTTGCCCATAAGACAAAACTGGGTTGAACCATATGCATATCGAGAGAAGTTAGATCATGTCTCTTCCACAGAGCCTCTCTCTTCGACACCAAACATGAAAATGAAATAGGAGTAGGCAACGACAAGCGACATAGCTTGTTTCTTCCACTTCTACAACATGCCAGATGTAATGGGACACAAGAGCGCAAGAAAAAATGCCTGACAAAAAAAAAAGAAATGCAACGTGAACGGCTTGACAAGTGGACAAAACAGAACAAGGCAACACTGAAAATACATCGGCTGACGACACAAGATCAAGAGTTTGCGCGAAAATGACAACAATAAGATCCAACGGACGACAACATGGATGAAACATTGCTAAAACTCGTATTGATTAAAGCTTAAAAGGAATAGGAGATGGTATCGAAATGAACCAGGAAGGACACAACTGTGATATAGCTCCTCTTTTCTTGTCTCTTTCAGTTCTACGTCTCGGCCAAGAAACAACGCAGTGAAACGGGCCGCCATCAGCGCGCCGTGATAAATGGGCCGACTAATGTGAAACCAAACAAGCCAACAAAAGGATGCACGACAAACAAATGGTGACCAGTGAGGCGGGGGGTCGAGCGCTTGCACGAAAATTATAGAAACTACATCAAATTGTGGCAAATTTGGATGAGACATTGTTTCATATAAAAAATATCCAGAGATTTAAAAGGTGTTCACGAACTTGAATTTTTTTCCATTTTTTGTAAAAATACTCACAAAAAATCTTATTCGTGAATTTGAAAGAAAATAAGTAAAAATGAAAAAAATGAAAAAGAAAGATAATTAAAAAAGACAGAAGAAGAAATAACCGAAAGAAAGCCGGGATAGAACAGATAAAGAAAAGAAAGAAAAACAAAAAAAAGTAAAAAAAACAAGGTGGCTTACAAGTATTTTTTATATAGGAAAAACATGGCTCATAAGTAAAAGAAATTGAGAGAAAGAAGTAATTTCGTCCACAAGAACTCTCCTCAAATTAGTGAACGAAATGAATGAACAAACAAGACAAATAGGCCATGGGTAGATATGGTTGGGAACAGAGAAATCTCGACAACTGCCATCTCCACACACAAAAAAGTAACGCACTCAAAGATCTAAAAAAACACAGTTAAAGAAAACACAAGTTATCAATGGCCCACACAAAACATCTGATAGTGCAGCCACAAAGACTTTGAAAATAGCCCACAACCCAATATACAAAAAAATGAATCAATAACTCCCGAACAGCCTGTTTTTTTTTTTACTTTCAACCCGAACGCTTTAGCTGCCGTCACATGCTCTGCACTAATCTTAGAGCATGTGCCACTGCCAAGTCAGCAGAAAAAACCATTCGCGATTTTTACCAGGCCGACCGAACGACCATGTCTCCTCCCTTCTTTCCTCTTCACCACACGCCCACTCCCCTATCCACTTTGTACCCCATTTCCTCTCCCGTATCGAATCTCCATCCCTGGGGATCTCGGCGACGGCGCTCCGGTGTGAGCTATCGCATACCGACGAGTCCCCGTGGAGTGGGTACTGCGTGGCACGGTGCTGCCTCATCAGGTCGCGCGGGGCGGGCCGCCGCGTGTGAGGAGGTGGCTGCCGCAGATGGGCGAGGAGGTTGTCGGCGAGACCAAGAGGAAAAGCTGGCGAATGAGCTGGATTCGTCAGGCGGCGGCCATGGAGGGATCACAGCGACGTCCAGCGGGTGCTCGCGACCCCCGGCGGCTTCCCCCTTCAATGCAGGCCACGATCCAATAGCAGCCATGGCGGGGTTGCAGCGGAGGTGACGCGGTGGGGCTGACACGGCAGGCCTGGCGGCTGCTCGCGACCCCGGGTAGCGTCCCCTTCAGCGTCGGTCGCGATCCAATAGCCGACAGCCATGGCGGGGGTTGCAGCGGAGGTGGCGCGGTGGGGCACGGGGTGACGCGGCAGGCCTGGCGTCATCTCCTGCATTCATAGTGATGGCCGTCGATGAGCCGGTGCCTCGCCCATTTTTTTTCTTAATTTGTGATGCGGTTTGTGCGTCGGAGGAGCTGCTGGTGCTTGAGAAGGTCGAGCACCCAGACCCAGCTCGAGTTCGACCATTACGGCGGTGCACTGCACAAGCCCTCTTACTGGCTAAATCCTTTGTAGGTAGCACCTTGCTCAAGCTTTGTTTCTTCATTTTTTTAGTTTATCTCTTCAATTGCCATGCGATTACCCAGTAATGCACAACAAATTTTGTGTGATTCCCGCATCAATGAAAATTTTGTAGTTTTGCCATGATGTGTTGCCATGGAACTAAATCAATGTTGTGTTTTGCCATGTAGATTTATGATGTGTTGCCATGGCAACTAGAAGTTTGTGGATTTGCCATGAAAACTTATAGATGTGTTTTGCCATGCAACTACATGATGTTTGTGTTTTTTGCCATGTAAATCTTATAGATGTGTTTTCTATACAACAGATTTTCCAAATTTTGCCATGGCAATGCAATGTTTGTTTGCTTTGGCAAATTTTGCAAAGTTCATGGCAATTTTCATCTCTGTCCTTGTTCATAAACAATGGCAATTGCTCTATTTTATAACATTCATGTGATTTGCCATGGCACTTTTTCATCTGAAAACATGGCAAAGTTATATATGTTCAAAAATATGGCAAACTTGTCATGGCACTTTTTACTGAAAACATGGCAAACTTGCCATGGCAACTTTGCCATGCTCAAAAACACGGCAAAGTTTTATATGTTCAAAAACATGGCAAACTTGCCATGGCACTTTTTATCTGAAAACATGGCAAACATGCCATTGCAACTTTGCCATGTTCAAAAAACATGGCAAAGTTATATATGTTCAAAAACATGGCAAACTTGCCATGTCAAACTTATGATGTTTTTGGCAAATGTATTAACGGGGCATGGCAAAAATACCTTTATTCACAACCAAAAGTGGGATTTTTTTACGGTTTTCTTGCCGTGGCAACTTTACTTTTAATGACATGTCAAATTTTACTTTAATTTTTTGACATGGCAAATTTATTGTATAGAGCATGGCAATTTTAATTTAAATATGATGGCAAATTTACATTTCCAGAACACAACAAATTTAATATGTAGCATGGCAAATATACTTGTGTAGCCATGTCAATTTTTAATTTATTTTCACGGAAATTTCCCACCATTTTTGCCATGGCAAAATTTACTCCATTTTTTGCCATGGCATACTTTTAATGACATGGCAAATTTTACTTTAATTTTTCCATGGAAAATTTATTGTAAAGAGCATGGCAATTTTAATTTAAATATGATGGCAAATTTACATTTTCTGAAACATGGAATTTTTTACTATGCAGCATGGTAAATATACTTGTGTTCCCATGGCAATTTTTTATTTACTTTTCCATGGCAAAATTTACTCCATTTTTGCCATGGCAAAAATACTTTTATTCACATGGCAAATTTTAGTTTAATTTACCTTCTGAAATTTTTTATTACAATTTTTTTATTCATGCCAAATGGCAATTTTTGTAGAAATCTTTTTTGGTCTATCCTATATGTCCACTTTTGTGTTTTTTTTGTTTTTCCATAATATCAGGGCAAACTTTTCCACACTCAATTGTAATTAAGTGTGTATGAACATCATGGCAAATCATGTAAATTTCTGTAATATACCTTTTTTCATGAGTATATGGTAGTTTTGTTCATTACTTTGTTCCTAGATTTTTTTTCAGGGAGTCTTTTTCTTGGTCCAGTGCATTTTTTAGGTCTTTTTGTGTTTTCTCTATTTATTGGGACAGAAGCAGTTTTTGGGCCTATAATATTGTAATTCTTTTGGTTTTTTATTCTTGAAGGCAATTGTGTTTCCGGGCTGGTCCCATTGGGCTGCTCCGCTGGAGGGGAGGGAACAGGTCGTTCGGGAGGGAGAGTTGTTCCCATCGAACAGAAAGGTTCATTGGGGGAGCCGTTCGACCGAACAAAAGGTTCGGTCTGGGATGCCCCCAGGCCGAACGGTCCTTGGTTATCGGGGTCCAAAAAAAACAGAATACATACAAAGCCCATGGCTCACAACACAACAAAATATAAAAAAACCCAGACAAGTGGGTCGACAAGCCCCAGCCACATGAAACAAGAACACACCAGCCTGGAAAATAGCACGAATCTAAAAGCTCTATCAAATGGTTGGAGACTTAGATGTGAGGTAAGTATATTGCTTCTAGATGTGAAATAGCAATCCCGTTTTCTTATTTGAATATTGCTAGCAAAGAGCAGTTTCAAGGAAAATTTCGGATTGCAACAATGACAGTACGCTTCACAACTGGAAACTCGCCGGCCTCAGTTTCTTCATACACGAGCAGGTGAAACATGTCAAGTAGTACCCAGACTCGTAAACTCACTCCTAGTAGTTCCACAATTACAAGGGCAAAACGAATCGATCACTGGAGATATATATGTACTGCTTGAGACCTTGGTACTCTAGCGTGGTGCCTTATGAACAGCTCAATGGCCCTCTATACCTGGTTTCTTATACGGACGACAGCCAGCGATAAGCTCGATCCTCTCAAAACAACTCGTCACTAAGGTGGCGATGGCGAAGGAGAGGCCGGCGGTTTGAGATCTGGATACTGCACACATTCAAAAGCAAGTATAACGATGAGCGTGGCGTTTATATTTCGGGTGCGTTTCTCTGTAATGCGAAGCATATTGAAGTCACGGAACAGTATAAGCTTACGTTCGCATATGGCGAAAGAGGCCTGGGCTTCGCAGGAGGCGATGATTCTTCGACGGCTTCTGCTACTGGTGCTGAGTTAACTTCCACCGCTGGCGATTCGGCTACTGCCACATCAGCCTTCACCTCGGTTTTCCCCTCTGAAGCTGGTGGGGAAGGGCTGGCCGGTGGTTTGAGATCTGGGTACTGAAATGCCGAACCAGGGTGGTTGAGTTAGATCGGTCGGCTTCACTTTTGCAGATAAATGTCAACGAAATACTGTTTACATTTGCAAATGGTGACAGGGGTCTCGATGTTGCGGTATCAGGAGGCGACTCTGTGCTGGCTTCTGCAGCTGGGGCTGCTGGTTCTGCCACTGGTGCAGCAGTTGCCGTGGCAGCAGCTGGGGCTGCTGGTTCTGCTACTGGTGCAGCAGTTGCCGTGGCAGCAGCTGGCGCTGCCGCTGTTGCTGCTGCTGGTTGGCTCTTAGCTTCACCAGATGAAGGCAGGAGAGCCTGCCCGATTTCCTGCCGATGACAAAACGATATTTCCACTGAATAACCAGCCGTATTATTATATGAAAATCAATGCAAGTTTCCCCGCAAAAAAAGAAACAATGCAAGTTTATTCATGTTCTGAAGAAAGGCGTCACAAGGGGATATTCAGAGTGGAATGTGTTTGTTGCCCAAACAATCACGCATGTCCTTTCTGGCATGAAAATTTGCATGCAGTTAGAAGACTTGAACATGTCTTGTTGCCAAAGAAATTCAGATTTTTCACACGGGAGCATCATGCTCACCAATGGTTTTCACCTTCAGTGAGATTTCGATGAAATTCACTGAATTTCAGTAATTTCAAGACACTGAAATATTTACCTTTCGGCCAAAATATTTCGGCAATTTCAATAGTATACAGGAATTAAAAAAATCATTTTTTAATTCAGAAACAATCAAATATTTAATTAAATTCAAGTTAATATTTCAGCCCTTTGGCCCAAATGCAAACCAAAATCACTGAATTTCGGTGATTTCGGTTGGTGCTCAAATTTTTCTGAAACTGAAATTGAAATGTAAAACCACATTGTGTTCAGTTGCATCTGATACATTGTATCTGATGGTTGGCTTATGAGAAAAACTACTATGAGGACATGAAAATTTGCCCTAGTGCAAATCAGGCGTAAGTTCTGGCAAACAGTGCACCAACCAGATTTAACTCTAAGCAACCAGGAGGATGGCGAACTACCTTAATTTCATCAACAAGCTCCTTTGGTGCAATCTTCTTGTTAAAGAAGTCATCAATCTGTTGCAGGGTCTTCTTTCGGTCCTGGGAGCGGCATAAATAGGTTGAGAAGAGTTTGGCAACGAAAATCATTTTCACTATCAAGGAAAAGGTAGTCGGTCATATCTTCAAAGCCCACTGAGAAAAGAATGAAATAAGCACCTCGGCATACACGAGCTTGCTTGCCACAAGCTGGATAATGGCAGCTGAACCCAGAAACTGTAGCACGGTTTCTATCTGCAGCATGTCATACATGATTTGTAATAAAGAGGAAACTGATTCAACTCCTCAAAATATGATAGCGCGTCAAATTTTAGAAACCTCTGTGTAGGCAAGTAATCCCAAACCAGTAGCTGCAGCAAGACCAATTGTGACGGGCAAACCTTCTGAACCATCCTGTCAGTTAGGCATCACACTCAGGACTGAACTGACACATAAATCTAAATGAACAGAACCATGATACCAGATGATACAGGGAAATAGATTCTTATTACTCCCTCCGTTTCTACATATAAGCCTTTTTAAAGATTTCAATATGGACTACATACGGATGTATACAGACATATTTTAGAGTGTAGATTCACCCATGTTGCTCCGTATGTAGGCCATATTGAAATCTCTAAAAAGGCTTATATTTAGGAACGGAGGGAGTAGAAGTGAAGGTTGACAAAATAAAAGTCAAGTTGAACTCACCACAAATAGCTCACCAAAGTCCAAACTGAATCCCTTCTTAGGAACAGTCCAGGGAAGATCACTGTTCTGCAGTAGAGCACTAGCAAATGGTGACATTTTGCAGAGAGGATATACATGGTAAACACTAGTTAGTAGTAAAAACAAGCCTCGTGGAGCATAAGTACCTGCCATCCCCGAGGTCCTTCTGCGCCATCCTTTACCGCAAAGGCACCTTTATAGCCATTGGATGTGACAAGTTCAGCAACTAGCTCGGAGTTCCCATCAAACCTGCTTGAATTTTGTTCACGTAAATGTTCGTAGGGACAATGTAATCAAATCATGTACTCATGATGGAGGATAACAAGTCAATTATTCTTTGCCAATTTCGTACATTAAACATGATCAGAAGTGTGGACAATTCCGGTAACATGACAATAATTTGCTTCCTCCTGAAGGACAAAAAAAATGAAGTATGTGCCTCCCTTTTTACGGAACCATAGAACATTGATCAAAAGGGAAAAGTGAGTTACGATTGTCTAATAGATTTGTAAATGTTTTAGATTTTCCAAGATGCAAACAATCTGTCAGCTTTTCTCTAGTGACATAAACTCTTCACTATTTATCAGTAAAATCTTAATTTATTACCAGAATGGACTTCATCAGCACCATATAGAAGTATTGGCAATGTTCTAGGTGTCGACAACATATTTTCCAGAAGTCAATGAGCAGGCGATGGACATCAGGGATACATCACTGAGCATATACATATGGGAATTTACCCAGCAAACAAGTTATTCGGAATTTATTCATGTAAAATTGGTTATCACTAACTAGTTTATTTTAATTTTGAGAACATAAGACGGCACTATTCCCAGTTCAATTCTTAACAAAAAGTTTCCACTGCCTGGCTATAAAGATTGGGCATGCAAAAAAGCAAACACATTGCAGGCGTCAACAAAATTTCGAGCTACTCACTTGTCAAGGATGATCAATGTGGTGTTCTCCGGGTCCTTAAACCTCAGCGCAAGCTTCTTCAAGAAACCGTTCTTGTCCTCGCCGTCGTAGGGCACGGCCACTGCCTTCTTCTTGGCCTCCGAGATGTCCGGCGAGCCGACCTCCCGGGCGTCCTTGAGCGGCCTGATGTCGACGAGCTGCGCGTCTGGCTCCTCCAGAAGCCTCCGGTACGCGGCCTTCCCGGACACGGTTTCGTACGGCTTGGAGGCGCCGCCAAGAACCTGGGAAACGACCAACGGCACGGCGACCACGGCGAGGCCCGCGGCGACGACGAGCGGGTTCTGCGCGACGAAGTCCAACAACCCGCCGAGGCCGAGGTCTGGGAGGGCGAAGCCATCGCCCCCGCCACCAGCGGTGTCGGATGAGAGCCGCAGCATCTCCTCGTAGGAGAGAGGAGCGGCGAGAGCGGCGCTGCCGCCATTTAGTCCGAGCGTGGTGAAGAGGCCCGCCGCGGGGCCTCCAAGGGGGAGGCGCCTAGTCCTGGGCGCCTGTCGGGGCCTCCGGGCGCGCGGGGGAGTCAGCTTCGTTGGCGCGGCGGAAGAGACGATGGCGGCCATTGCATTACCGGTGGCGCCCGGCGATGTCGGCGGGAGCGGTGGCGCGGGCAAAAGCTAGTGGCTGGCAGGCAGGAGCAGGTTCCCTCACTGGGGAGATGAGGAAGGGGGTGAGCTGGGAGGGGCCAGCCAAAGGCTGGGCGCCACGTGGATGAGGAGATGAGCCTCGTGGCAGTTTGAGAGGCTGTGATTTCTCGTGGACTCGTTGTCAGTTCTTAGAATACGATCTTGTTTGTCATTTCTTTCCTTTACGCATATTTATGTTATTTTTCAAGAAACCGCGAGCATGACACGTTGGTTAACTGCATACATGCTCTATAGCAAGATACGTCAAATCCGGCGCGTACGCGAACATTGACCGGTCACAACTTAAAATTTTCAATTCCATATCGGTATTATTAGAAGAAATTGAGAGAGGATTGAGAGAAAATTAAAACTGAACCAGCAGTTCAAATCTTGAAGATGATGTGTATACACAAGGACAAGCTTGATTAAGAGGAGTGTTAGGAATTAATTAATAAAGTTAATCCCTGCTTTGTAATTGGTATATGCGGGTTGGCCATTAGCAACCGTCGCGTCGTTTGCACGCGTCCTTGTAACACTATGTATAGACATCATCAATAAAGATTTGGACTGTTGGTTCAGTTTAACTTTCTCTCGGCCATCTCTCGATTCCTTTTAATACGTTATCAGCGTGAAGAACTACTGGAGAGCGAACAACAGAGAAGAGGACGAGATCGAGACTCGCCGGTGAGATGTCCGGCCTCGTTTTCTTCTTCCTTCGCCTCATCCGCGAGGACGGCCGCCATCGACGCATCGTTGCTCGTCGCCACCATGGAGTCGGTGGACTCCGTCGCTTCCGGCGGCGCATGCAAGCCACCTGTCGTCGCGCCGCTGGACATGGCGGGCACTATGCCGCTGGGAGAGGTGTGTGTGCCAGTTACCACGCCCCTGGAGGCGGCCGCTGCGCCGACGGAACCCTCCCCCCCCCCCCCCCCCCCCCCCCCCCCCCCGTGCTCACCGCGCCCCTAGGAACGGCCTTGGCGCTGTTGGACTCGCACCGCCAGTGCACATGGGGTTCGATCCCTGGCTTGTTGCCGGCCCGAGCACCCCAATGGTGCACGAAACCGCCTCCTTATTCGGTGCGGCAGTAGTTGGGCTGGCCAAAGGCCATGGAGGCCCAGGCGCCTGGGGCGACCTCCAGCTGCCCCGTTCCTCCTCCGCTTGGTTGTGGGCCGAATGGCCGCCTGGGCCAGAATTCTTTTTTTTTTCTTTGTTTTTATTAACAGTAGTACTATTTATTACTATTCGCATGTGTTTAGACCCTGCTATTTCCAGTATTTGTCTTAAATATTCGGAAATCCAACTCGGTGCCCAGGCTCATATGCTAAAGCTCAAAAAAAAAATCAAAACAAATACTAGAAAAATTCAAAAAAATCATTTTTTTGTGTGGTAGATAATTTGATGCGTGAGGTCCGCTCCAAATTTCACGCACTGTTCTGACCCGATTTGTCTTTTTTGTCGAGAGCTGCTCAGATGTCCAAATGAGTTGAAATTTGGAGCGGACCTACCACATAAAAATTGGATTTTTATTTTTATTTTTCTAGTATTTGTTTTGATTTTTTTCTGAGCGCGGGTGCAGATGAGCCCGGGAGCAGAAACTCCACGTCCTTAAATATTGTGTTTCTGTAGAGTAACTTGTATACCAGAACATATGTGTGGTGTAATATATTTCTATGTCCTACATGTTGAAATTATACATCCACAATTTGCAATTGATATTTTTCAATTTCTTGCATATAAAATTAATTCATCTTAAGTAAGTCATTTTCGACTTAATATGAGAAAGAATTAATTTGCAAAATCTAAAGTGATTTTCTTCAAATTGATGCTTGGGATCACAAGGTGATCATATAGATCTACTGTCTATGCTGATTATCAATGACTACTATTAAAGCATACATTTTGTCATTTCGACATTATTATTGCTTTGCAAAGTGCTCTCTCATATATTTTACTAAGTCCTGACATAAGGCATTAGGAGTGAGTATCTACTGATTTCGCCAGATTATACTCCCTAATGCTGCGAGATCTACTCCATTTTTAAGATTATCTTCAAGGTGTCATACTTAGCAATTTGAGATTCACACCAATGGTTTCAAGCCTACTTGAAATTTCCAGTGATTTTGCTAATTTCATTACAAAATCAACCATGATGGTCTTTAATTTACTAACCATAAATTAATTATCTCTGGTTTACCCATATAAGTAACTGATGGCTAAAGAATATGAGGCACTCGCCCTCAATGGTAGCACCTACTCTACATGTGCCATGGACATCAAGATCACTCTTGTATCCCATGGGATAGCACGAGCAATCCCTAGGACGCAAAGGAACTCAAGGGAAAAGGTTTGGATCCAACTTCAACCTTCAACCCAACATCACCAGCGGTGACGGGACCCTGTGGGCACGAAGAACGTGATGGTTGAATATGCCTCAATCGACATGTTTGAAGACTTGTTCTAGTCTCTCAATCTCCCGAGTGATCAATAAAATTGATGTCCATTTCTGAGGTTACATTAACAACATAAGTATTGTTGTCATCGTATATTCTATATCACAATATATTGTATCAGCACTATGGTACAAATACATTTGTATGTATTCCATATAAATCTAACAATGATTTTCATACTGAGAATCTTCAACTCTATATATAGATTTCTATGGGGTCAATCTGATGAAAGATGATATGTGCCTTGTGGACATATCCACCACGAACTCTATACTCGGGGAAGTGAAACGTTTCCACTCTCGTTGAGAGAAAAGGAGATATTTTTGTTGGAAATATGCCCTAGAGGCAATAATAAATTGGTTATTAAGTATTTCCCGTTCATAATAAATTTTTATTATTCATGCTAGAATTGTATTGACCGAAACTTAAATACATGTGTGTATACATAAACTACACCGTGTCCCAAGTAAGCCTCTACCAGACTAGCTCGTTGATCAAAGATGATTATGGTTTCCTAACCATGGACATGAGTTGTCATTTTATAACGGGATCACATCATTAGGAGAACGACGTGATGGATAGACCCAACCGTAAGCTTAGCATCAGATCATTTAGTTTTGCTATAGCTTTCTTCATGTCAAGTATAAGTTCCTTAGACCATGAGATCATGCCACTCCCGGAGATCGGATGAATGCCTTGTGTGCTATCAAATGTCACTTCATAACTGGATGACCATAAAGGTGCTCTACAGGTATCTCCGAAGGTGTCTGTTGGGTTGCATGGACCGAGACTGGGATTTGTCGCTCCGTATGACGGAGAGATATCTCTGGGCCCTCTCGGTAATGCAACATCTTAAAAGAGCTTGCAAACAATGTGACTAATGAGTTAGTCACAGGATCTTGTATTACGGAATGAGTAAAGAGACTTGTCGGTAACGAGATTGAACTAGGTATGGAGATACCAACGATCGAATCTTGGGCAAGTAACATATCGCCGGACAAAGGGAATTGTATACGGGATTAACTGAATCCTTGACATCGTGGTTCAACCGGTAAATATCTTCGTGGAATATGTGGGAACCAATATGGGCATCCAGGTCTCGCTATTGGTTATTGATCGTAGAAGAGTATCGGTCATGTCTACATGATTCTCGAACCCGTAGGATCACACGCTTAACATTCGGTAGCGCTAGGGTAGTATTGAGATATTAATAGTGGAAAATACGAAGGTTGTTCGGAGTCTCGGATGGGATCCGGGACGTCACGAGGAGCTCTGGACTGGTCCAGAGGTAAAGATTTATATATGGATGTTGTTGTCGGGGTTCCGGGAAAAAGTCCGGTTTTTTCGGTATTGTACCGGGAAGTCACCGGAAGGTTCCAGAAGGTTCCAGAGGAGTCCGTAAGTCCTCGGAGGGTTCCATCACGTCCCATACAGTAGCATGGGATGTAGGGGGCGTCCTAGCCTTAATGGGCCAAGGGAACCAGCCCCTACAAGGCCCATGCGCCTGGGAAGGAGAAACCCTAAGTGGGAGGGAGTCCACTTGCCTTGCGAGGCAAGTCTCCTCCCTTGGACGCCTCCCCTCCTTGGAGGAGGGGCTAGGGCTGCACCCCCAGCCCTCCCACACCCCTATATATAGTGGGGAGGGGCACAAGGGATGGACAGACCAAACCCAAGCTTCCTCTCTCTCCCGATAAGCCTCCACCTCGATCCGTCAGCACTTGGCGAAGCTTTGTCGGTGTTTCGCTGCCATTACCACCACCACGCCGTTGTGTTGGTTCAGATATCATCTACCTCCTCTCCCTCGCTTGCTGGATCAAGAAGGAGGGGATGCTGCTGAGCCGTACGTGTGCTAAACCCAAAGGTGCCTTCCGTTCGGCACTAGATCAGATTGGATCGCGATTGGATCGTGAAGAGTACGACTACATCAACCGCATTACAACGCTAACGCTTTTGGTCTACAAGGGTATGTAGACACACTCCCCTCTCGTAGCTATGCATCTCCTAGATGGATCTTGGGTGTTTTGTAGGAAAATTTTTGATTTTCATGCAACGTTCCCCATCAGTGGCATCATGAGCTAGGTCTATGCGTAGATGTATATGCACGAGTAGAACACAAAGAGTTGTGGGCGTTGATGCTTAAATTGCTTACCTCTCTTGTCTTATTTGGATTTCGTGGTATTGTGGGATGAAGTGGCTCAGACCAACCTTACATGTCCTCGCACATGAGACCGGTTCCACCGACTAACATGCAACTTGTTTTGCATAAGGTGGCTAGCGGGTGTCTGTCTCTCCTACTTTAGTTTAATCTAATTTGACGAAGGCGGTCCTTATAGAAGGTTAAAAGGCAACTTGATTATCACCGTTGTGGCTTTGCGTAGGTAAGAACGGTTCTTGCTAGTTGCCCATAGCAACCACGTAAAATTTTCAACAACAAAGTAGAGCACGTCTAAGTTGTTTTTGCAGGGCATGTTATGATGTGGTATGGCCAAAACGTGATGTGATATATGTTGATGTATGAGATGATCATGTTTTGTAATAGGTTCACGACTTGCATGTCGATGAGTACGGCAACCGGCAGGAGCCATAGGGTTGTCTTTAATTTATTGTATGACCCACGTGTCAATTATTAAACGCCATGTAATTGCTTTACTTTATCGCTATGTGTTAGCAATAGTTGGCGAGACAACCATGTGACAACACGATGATGGAGATCATGGTGTCATGCCGGTGATGATGGAGATCATGCCGGTGCTTTGGAGATGGAGATCAAAAGCACAAGATGATAATGGCCATATCATGTCACGTATTTTGATTGCATGTGATGTTTATCTTTTATGCATCTTATATTGCTTAGGACGATGGTAGCATTATAAGATGATCCCTTCACTTAATTTCAATATAAATGAGTTCTCCCTAAGTATGCACTGTTGCGAAAGTTTGTCGTTTCGAAGCACCTTGTGATGATCGGGTGTGATAGACTCTACGTTCGCACACAACGGGTGTAAGCCAGTTTTACACATGGAGAATACTTGGGTTATTAAACTTGATGAGCCTAGCATGTACAGACATGGCCTCGGAACACCGGAGACCGAAAGGTCGAACATGAGTCATATAGTAGATATGATCAACATGGAGATGTTCACCATTGATGACTACCCCATCTCACGTGATGATCGTACATGGGTTAGTTGATTTGGATCATGTACCACTTAGGCAACCTGAGGGATGTTGATTTAAGCGGGAGTTCATTAGTAATTTGATTAACTGAACTAATTATCATGAACATAGTCTAAATTGTCTTTGCAAATTTTGTTGTAGATCAATAGCTCACGCTGTAGCTCCCTGTTTTAATACGTTCCTATAGAAAGACTAAGTTGAAAGATATTTCAAGCAATTATACGAACTACGTCCGTAGTCTGAGGATTGTCCTCACTGTTGCACAGAAGGCTTATGTCCTTGATGCACTGCTCGGTGTGCCAACCCCTCTAGTGTCGTCTCTGGATGTTGTGGACGTCTGGCAGGCACGTTCTGATGACTACTCGATAGTTCAGGGCGCCATGCTTTACGGCTTAGAAATCAGGGCCCCAAAGACATTTTTGAACGCCACGGAGCATATGAGATGTTCCAAGAGCTGAAATTGGTATTTCAGGCTCATGCCCGTGTTGAGAGGTATAAGACCTCTGACAAGTTCTTTGCCTGCAAGATGGAGGAGAACAACTCAGTTAGTGAGCATGTGCTCAGAGTATCTGGGTGCTTCAATCGCTTGAATCAAGTGGGAGATAATCTTCTAGATAAGACAGCGGTTGATAAAGTTTTCCAGTCACTGTCACCAAGCCATAAGGGTTTTGTGATGAACTATAATATGCAAGTGAAATGATCTAGATGACGACTAGAGGGGTGTGAATAGGCGTTTTAAAACTTTTACGGATTTGGCTTTATCCTAATGCGGAATAAACTAAACGGATACTTTTCAAGCACAAATCCTAAATATGCTAGGCTCAACTAAGTGCACCAACAACCTATGCTAAGCAAGATAGGCACTTAAGGGAACTAGCAAGCACAAACTGTACCACAAGATATGGAATTGTAGGAACAACTAAGCAATTCAACTAGCACAAGATAAATCAATATGAGCAAGTATGAATTGTGGAAAGTAAAGGGTGTGGGTACGAGATAACCACAAGTGAGTCGGGGACGCGGATTTATCCCGAAGTTCACACTCGTGAGAGTGCTAATCTCCGTTGGAGCGGTGCCGAAGCCAAAGCTCCGGGGCGTCACCAAGTGACTCACCGTATTCTCCCTTTCGAGTCACCCCCAACGGATGAGCCTCGATTCACTCGGGGTTGGTCTTGAAGGCGACCACCACACCTTTACAATCTTCTCCGGAGCACACCACAACCACGGAAGCTTCCGGAGGAACTTGACCACCTAGGCCACTTCACACCCTTCCCCGGAGCACACCACAAAAGGAAGCTTCCGGAGGAACCTTGGCCACCTAGGCCTCTTCACAAACTTCTCAAAGATATCACCAAACTGTCTAGGAGGCAAAGCCTTCAAGAGTAATAAACTCACGGGCTCTCACTCGAACAAATCGATGCGGGGAGCTCAAACCAATGCAATGCAAGGTCAAGCAACAAATGCTCAACTCACCCTCTCAATCTCACAAGATGCAACTCAAGAAAGTGGGAGATTGAAGAGAGGGATGCAATGGAGGAAATCAACAAATGACTCCAAGATCCATCCAAAAATCCCCCTTCACTTAGAGGGGAGATAGGGGTTTGGGAGAGGTGGTAAGAGGCTCAAAATGATGTTTAGAATGTGAATGAACAACCCCCAAACCGGTGGGGAGGAAGGGCTCTTTTATAGCCAACTTCCCAAACTAGCCGTTGACGCTCCAACGGACACTTCCTGGGCACCCCGTGCCCACGAGGGTTGAGACCCCGTGAGCACGGTACAAGCCCGTGGGAACGGGGGACCCGTGCGCACGGTACAAGCCCGTGGGCACGGGGGGCCCGTGTCCACGGGGTCAAAACCCCGTGCCCACGGGGTACCCACGATAGCCTGCAGCAACCCACTAAAACATGCACAACTTTGGCATACGAACTCCGAATTCGATGATCTTGGGCTCGTTTTAAAGCTATGGAAAAACCCAAGGTCCTCACATAAAGAACCACCCAAGATCAACAAGATAGAATGATGCAAATTATGCAAAGGTTTGAGATCTCTTTATGCAACGTGATCAAGCTACTCGCGTGAAAGTCCCTCTTGGCTATCAAACCTATAATCCGGTCTCCCTCCAAGCACCATGAGACTGGCAAAACTAGGAAAACCTAGCTAAGTTATACCTTTGCCTTTCACATTCCACTTGAGCTTGATGATGACTTTGATGTTTGCCTCAAGTTGGAATCCTTTTCTTGTCCACAATCACTTGGTGAAGATACTCGAAATGCTTCCTCATATTGCAATGAGGGAAGCCTTAACTTAAGCCCATCTTCATATGGACATTATCATGATGTGGACCACAAGTTTCAAAGCATATAACCTCCAGCTTCTCATCTTGCACTTGGACTCATCAAACCCGATGACCATCACCACTTGATGTCATCCATACTTAGGCTACTTGAAATCTTCCCTTTTGATGCAAGCCCATGAGAAACACCTAACCCAAATAGACATAGAAAACACATAGCAAGGGTTAGGTAACAAAGCACAATTCACAATTACTTACCATACCACTAGATCACTTGATCCCACATGGTACAAAGATTGCACTTTGTGAGTTGACCATCTAGATAATCTTCAAGCTTCATCTTGGTCAACCAACATCTTTACTTCAAGCTCTATATTGGTTTCTTAAAAGCCATAATGAGCTCTTCATTTCCCTTCATCGCTTCAAGAATACATCACCAAAGACTCTTCCATGACCATATCAAGTGTCACTATGAATATCACATTGGTCATCATTTGCTCTTCTAAAAACTCCATCATAATCTCTTGAGAGGCATAATGAACTCTTCACTCTAGTTGCTTGCTCCAAGACTTGATCAACTGAAACCCAACACATGAGCTCACCATGATCTTGTCTTGAAAGCATAACTTGAATTCTTCTATTTGTTTATACTCTCAAGCTCTTGATCTTTAAAAGCCCACATATGTTAATCTTTGAGATCCTCTAGCGAACTCCACCTTGAATATATTTGGTTAGACATTAAAATCAATCTTGATGGCTTCAACATAAATCCCCAAAGACCAACTTGAAACCTCACTGGATATGGGACCTCGAGTGCCAAAACCTAGGCCCTGTGTGCATGGGGGCCAGGGACCCCGTGCTCACGGGGTATCCAGAGAGTTGACACTCGACCCTGTGCTGTAACACCCTGGATTTGGCCCATTTCTTCTTTTTTTTTGGTCTAGATTTGCTTTCCTGTGGCTTAGTGGTCTTGGAACCTGGAGAGTTCACCCTTTATTCTTCTCCCAAGTGGCTTGTCGAGCTCAAAACTATCCCAAGACCTTGTCATTTCCATCTTGGACCAATCCCAATATTCTTTTCCTTAGGAATATTCCTTTTTCTATTAAAGGAACAACCCTATTTGCCCTGGGTTGTGAAGCAACCCACATTTCCAGCATTACAAAATTTTCCAAATTGTTTGGGTCATATCTTCCTCAGATATGTCAAAATCCTTCCTTGCCATGTTCAGAAATATTTCGCCAATATTCCTTTTCTGATTCTGCCCCAGCTGGCAGTTTGAGAAGCAAGTACCCTTTATCTTTGCTTGCTTGCTCTCAAACTTTTTGTGCACTCTTTCCTATCCAAATCATTACCTCTTGCCAAAAATTCAACTCAAGAGGGCTAGTAAATCTTCCTTGGAAAATTTCCAAAGTTTCTGGTCAATTAGAAGCTTGGTGAAGGAAGTACTAGCTAGGAGTATCCAAATGAGTTGAAATTTTGCAAGCATCTTCATATGCTCAAAGTAACACTATCCACAAAATTTGAGCATCATCCCATCTTCTATGTGAGCATACCATCAAATCTTGGCTTCTGGTCATATTTTTCTGTTGTGAAGCAACTATATTTTATATTGCTTCATAATTGCTGGAAATTTACCAGAGCATTCTTTCACCCATATAACCTATCTCCACAAAATTTGGGCTAATTTTATCTAGCCATTTTTCCTCAGCAATCTTCTTAAGATTCTGGTCAGAGAGGTCCATTATGAAGGAAGTACCATTTTGGCTTATCCAAACGGTATGAAATTTTTATGGCACTCTCATATGACCAAATCATCATCCTATGCCCATTTTCAGCCCAAGGCAACACTATATGTGAGTGCCACATCAAGATCTGTTTTCTGGACCAGATTGGTCAGTTGCAAAGCAACTATGCTAAATACTTGTCCAAATCCTCTCTAATTGCACAGGATTATAGTCCTTCTTAACCTAAACCTCCCAGACATCACATTTGGCTCGTATCACCTCCCTGTTGATCACAGTTGTTCAGTCAAGTTTGCTACAGCAAACTTCCAGTGAAGCCTCACATCTACTCTTGGTCTCTTTTGTTGATCAATCACTTCTGTGATGCCTTGGGGAGCAAGGAATACACTCCAGACAAGGTGTGCCAGCCTCTCGTGTCCCCTCCGAGCATGTACACGCGGTGATCACGTGTTTGGACGCCTATGCACACGCTCTGTAGCGTTTGGCCGCATCCAGAGCGCCGCCCAGCTCCTGTCCTCTCGGTCTCGTCGGTTCCTCCTCTCTCTCTCGACACCTAGCCATGTCTAGGAGCTTCCCTTTATCGTCCTCTTCTCCCTGGACTCCTCTCCCCCTCTCACGTCCCCTCCTACGCGGTGCGGCAGCCATACCCGTGACCTGCCGACGTGTCCGATTGCCGGAGCTCTCCCGAGCCTTCCCAAGCTCGCCTGAGGTCTCCCGCGTCCCCTTGAAGCTCCTGGACACGTCTCCCCTCCCTTCCCGTGGCTCTGCTCGCGCCAGCGCGGCGGCACACGCGTCACCGCGGCCGCGTACGAGCACTACATCGCCGCGGCTATATAAGCCCGTCCCGAGGTGCCTCGACCTCAACAAGCTCATCTCCTCACTCCACTAGTCCTTCCCATCCACTCGCCGGAGCTCCAGCTCCTCTCCTCACCTCCTATCGCCGCCACGGCCACCGGAGAGCCTCGGCTAAATTCCGACGAGCCCTCCTCCTGTCTCCACTCTTCCACCACCAGAAGGTTCCTCGTGGTCCGGTGAACCTCCCCAACCCTCCCCCTCGTCGCCGGAGTGCCCGTGGCCGCGTGCTCCCCAGCTCGGTCGCCGCCTCTGTCCTCGGCCGCCGCGAAGCCCCGTCGCCGTTGCTGCCCCAGGTGGACGCGGCGCTTCGTCCCGGACCTATCGGTGCCACCCGCTCGGTTGGGGGTGGCCGGACCAAGCCCGGCCGCCACCGGCATCGCGCCCATCCCCTGCATCTCCTCTTCTCCATGCGAGGGGGCAGCGGGAGGAAGAAGACAGGGGCAAGGCGGGCCCCGCGTCTCCCTCTCGACCCAACCAGTCAGCCACAGGAGCCCCGGTCCAGTCAGATAAGTGGAAACATCTTTCCCAAAATACGTTTTCCACTTCTGAAAGCGTATTTCCGAGAAGGCGTTTTCAGTTTTGCAGCCAGGGGCTTGTTTGTGGATATTCTTTTTACAAATGGGTCCCTGACATTCAACTGGCTATATCTTTTCATCCGTAACTCCAAACGAGGTGATTCCAAAGCCCACTTCTTCGTCTCTTCGAGCCCGTCATGTTGGTACCATTTTCATAATGTGTTCACACAATGGAAATGACCATTTTGCCCTTGCCCGTAAACAGCCCCCTCCGAGAGAGAACTGTTTCTGGCAATCATTTCCGCGGACTCTCCGCAATTCTTCCCGATGGTTCCTTCATCCCCAGGCAAGCTATGACAGCCACTTGCATGATGGATTTGCAGTAGCTATGGTTTCCTACTTGAATAGTTATTTAATGTGTACATGCTAATATGTTTGAGGATACTGTATATGCTCACGTTTCATGCTTATCCTTATATTCTGCCCATGTGCATCTTGCTAGTTATCAAGTACTCGTTAGTAGCATTATGCTCATGGTTAATACTTGCAGTAGTTCATGCCAAGATGATGACACATCTGCATGTTTCTTTATCGGTTGTTATGGACATACTGATGTTGTTCATGCTCACCGCTATGCCATGCTCGTTTGCATTTAGCTGGTTAAATGCTGGCATGTTGTTGATGCTGTGATCCAGATATTATGCTTCCCGTACCTGCTTAGGTTATATCATGTTCATATGCAGTATGGTTTTATCCTGTTATCGTGACTCAGCTCATTTACATTCAAGTTAAACCGTATGTTAATCGAACTTGAACACCTATTGGCTGAGTGATAGTGCGCCACCGAATTGAGCTCACCAGTGCAACCACACTTGCCGGGATGGGGCGGCCCTAATTCGGTTTATTGTTATGCCTCTCACCGGTACCTCCAACCAGGGAAGGTTATGAGTGCGCGCTACCCTGATCAGGTAGGCGGCTATAACCTTGTGAACCCAGTTTTGGTATTGAGCTTAGGTCCCGGTTTGGGACAGTTTTGTTTGGCCATGACGGTGGCAGGTGTCCGGAGTGACACAGGGGTCACCCATAACATAGCCCAAAGGGGAGTTTGTCGGAGTAGCCGGGAGAGTGCCATGCAATAGATTGGGTTTTGTCGGAACGTCATTGGTCCACCCGAATGGGAGCACGAGGCCATGAGTTCTGTGGTGTGGGTATAGTGTACTAACCTCTGTAGAGTGTATGATCTATCGATAGCCGCGTCCTCAGTCATGGGCACAGTTCGTAGTAGGACACACTATGGGTTAACAGTATAATACTCTTGCTTATAACAACCCGGTTCGATAAGAAAGAAGTTGGTTGATCTTTATGTGATCGCGAGAGGACCACCGTGGTATCGAGGATACTGATGTTGGTTGATCATGATCACGAGAGGATCACCGTGGTATCATGGATACCGGATTTGGTTGATAGTGTTATGTGGTGATCTCGGGTAAAGACCAAGCTCCTTGTGATCATGTCATCACTACGGTATTGTAATACCAAGTTTGGTTGGTCCCGAGGTTATCATGTGGCACACTCGATGGTAAGTTCTTGCATGTGGTGGTTACGAGGTAACCTCAGAACAGAGTAAGTGGCATCATGATAGTTTTAACCTGTTGCATGTAGTGTCATCCTGCACATATGTCATGTCTATATTGTTCTAGCATCATCATGTTTACACCTGCTTAACCTGTAAATGCCATGTTGTTGCTTATCTTGACTGCTTTGGTTGCTGTGAGCTTGCGAGTACATTCAAAGTACTCACCTGATGTGTCATGCCAGTTTGCAGGTCATGCCATGATTGCTTGCTTGTCGAGGATTCCGAGTTTGCGAGCTAGGATAAGCGTTCCAGCCAGAGTCCCTGCGGAGTGGAGTCCATCACCGTCGTCGTGGTTTCGCTGCCGAGAGTTACTCTGCTTCCTCGGGTTGATCCGCTGTTAGCATAGAGCTACCCTGGGCAGGCGTAGTGTCGCCGTGCCGATGTAATCCATGTACCCTTGTAACCTTATCCATAGTAATAAAGAGCTGATTTGTTCTATGCCAATAGTGCCGTATTCCAGAAGACTTGTCTCTGGGCTGGAATACGGGGCATTCCGGTTTCCTCTGAGCTGGGGTGCCATAGCAGTTGGTATCAGAGCAGGTCTGGCTGTAGGACGCCCTAGACCGCGCAAGCGTTAGTAAACGGTAGTATAGAGTCTTATCGGTTTGCTGCACTTGTTTGTTGCATTTGTTTGTTGCATAGCATGCATATAGATTATTTATCTTGTCACTAGCGGTTGATCTGGTGAGTGTAGGTGGCATCGGCTTCGATTCACCACCTACACCCTCCTATCTACATATTTGTTCCTTGCTGTGGTGTCATCTTCGTCCTAGCGGAGTGATGCCAAGGTGCTTGGTGTTGTCGATTCCTTGTCGGATTGATGCACCGGTACCACACCAATTATCCTATTCAGCCACCCCTATTGTTTTGGTGATAGACAAGTTTCTATCCTGGCTCGTGCCATCCCACTAGCCACGTTGGCAACCCTTACTGATCTTAGTAATCAGAAAAGGGCAATGCCCGCAAGCCTTTCTTGTCATCGCTATCCTACCCTACCACCCATTCTCTGGACGAGTACAGTTTTCTTCCGTCCGCTTGATGATGATGTGGTCGTGACCTCCGTGTTCTGATACCTGATCACCAAGTCCGTCCTCACCTCCGTGTTTGTCCAGCTGCCACCGGTGTTAAGCCCCTGTTTGGTGTAGCCTTGTTTACACCATCTCTTTCCACACGTGGATTCACTTTCGTGCACACCGTCACAGCATGTTAGACCGTAGTACCGGAGTTTCCGCGAGATTTGTGTGCTTAAGTAGGCATGCATACTATTGCTGTGAATAGCTGTAAGATATGATATTGCTTGTGTGTGTGATCTTGATGCTTTGGGTGTTTTTGTTTTAGTCATTTCTTTTGCTTCTTTCTTTGGGCCCTTGGTGTAACCTCATGCCCCCTTATGGAAGTTGCTCACCAACACCGGACTCAAAGAATCAGTGAAGAGGCAAGCATTTGGAAGCTCGGCTCAATAGTATGGAATTTTCCGCCGACTGCCTAATATTGGGAATATCTGGTCTGACTACAAATGGTATTCTGGATTGATTGTCAGCATCAAGTATACATCAGTGTGCAATCTTCACAGCAGTAATCATCAAAACAGCAAGAAGACAAAGTGTGTGTGCATGATTAGCAACATATTTCGAGTCAAAGATATGGTTAACATATAGGGCTGGAGCCTGCTATGAGTGCGATCTGAAACCTGCTATATCCCGGAATCAAGCCAGAATGTGTTATGAATGCGGTGTTCAGTAAGAAGGATAGCCGAATACCCTGTTGCATACAACAAGCAACCGGCAGCAGGAACACCAAGGTATATATATATGCACTCAGTCCGCATATGGCAAAAAGAAAGCTTCAGATGCAAGCAACCCAGTCTTTCTGCGCAAGCTACCAGAGAAGCTTACGACGCAAGGTTCCTCTGTCTTCCTCGATACGACACATGGATATCTTCCAGTACAAGGTACTCAGACTTCTTCAGTAAGATACCGCAGTAGTTTCTGGCATAAGGTACCGAGTCTTCCCCAGCAAGTCTTTAAGGGAGGAAGCTTCTGAGGTACGGTACCCAGTCTTCTTCAGCATGCTATCCAAGCAGAAGCTTCAGGCACAAGCTATTCAGTCTTCCTCAGCAAGATAATCTCGATGGCTTCCAGCACAAGCTATGCAATCTTCGTCAGCAAGGCAACACATCGTCGTCAGTACAAGATATTCCACCGACAGTTGGCAGCATATGACAATGCATTCCGAAGAGTCAACAGTTGGTCAAAAGGCAAAATTCAGTCAGGACATAAGTCTGCATCAGAAAACAAGTGCCCAGCTACACATGTTTCCATAGATATGGTGAACATGCTGCCAAGGTCATACGAGTCAATCATACAATGATGTCAGCCCGGTGAGAATCTGACTACCGCCTGAGTTATGTAAGAAAGAGAAAGATAGTTATACACCTCAGTGTGATGCAAGATATGAAGCCAGACAATGTCGAGACAACAATTTTTGCAGTGATTATCTAGGCCAGTTCCCTCACACCCGACAATGTGATATCATTAACTCTTGTCAGTGTTTGCATGGTTGATGACAGCCTGGATCCCCATACAAATAACTATGAACCTGAGTTTGGATGATCATTGCCCTACGAATAAAGCATGGAGGACAATAAAACTGGTCCTGTGAGCAAAGATACCCTATCAGGGGATCAGGATAAGATATGCCTACCAGAATATTGCACCTGACAGCACCTATGGTCACACGAAGAATCAAGAACATATAAGGCCAAGTTCTTTCAGCAAAGGATCCAGGCAAAGAGAACCATAATGAAAGGACAAGATCAGCCATAAAGGTATGATAATGGTTGCATGACCAACATGGTACAGATACTTAGGACAGCCTGGTACCGATCACCATGGGTACACACCCACGGGGTCTATTCCATTTGCAAGAACCTCATAACAAGGTAACCCGTTCAGCCAGCTAGACATGTTCAGAATCGTCAGAAGGGGATATTCAAGTCAGTCAGGTCAATTCAGCAGTTTGATTCCAGTGATAGTGTTAAAGCATTACATGGCCTACTATTCACTTAAAGGTGCCGACAGATGGAACGATCAGAAGGTTGACAACTGTCTCGAAGCATGTGACCTCACCTAGGGAAATCAGTTAGAAGATAGCCTGCTGTGGACAAGATCTTTCTGTTAGGACCATCATTAGCCAAGTCTGTAGATAATACCATTATAAGGTCATACACATTTATGCTGGTCACGACAGGTGACAGTCAAATGTTTGGTAGGAATGTGATACTCAAGACAGTGGAGATACCCAAGATATTCCAGCCATCATTTCTAGAGGTCAGATTCCGTCAGGAGAGCGGTATGATTCATAGCACCATTTGAACCTGGAGGACACGCATTCCTTTTAAGCAGCACAATGCAATGAGTAAAAGATTTTCGTGTCCATCGAGAGAATCTGTTCACACCTTAATGGACGGTTGTCCGTACTGGACTTCATCACAACACGTCCATGAAGAACTACTCTCGGACTTGCGAGAAGGGCACGTAATTCACTCAGGATAACTCATCGCACTCAGATAAGTCGGCAGACATAAAAGGATTAAAGTCAGAGTAATATATGAGGTAAGATCTGTCGAAATGAGGATCCAGTGAAACAAACCACCCCGAAGCTAGGCAGTCAGTCAGATGATATTTAATGGGAGCATTATTCAAAGGCAGAAAGGAAACCCGAGTTGGAAATGGTTTCTTTAAGCGAGAATATTCATGCTTGACCCCTGAGCAACCAAATCTCGAGGACGAGATTTCTTTAAGGGGTTAGGTTTGTAACACCCTGGATTTTGCCCATTTCTTTTTCTTTTGATTTTGGTCTGGATTTGCTTTTCTGTGGCTTAGTGGTCTTGGAACCTGGAGAGATCACCCTTGATTCTTCTCCCAAGTGGCTTGTCGAGCTCAAAACCATCCCAAGACCTTGTCATTTCCATCTTGGACCAATCCCAATATTCTTTTCCTTGGGAATATTCCTTTTTCTATTAAAGGAATAACCCTATTTGCCCTGGGTTGTGAAGCAACCCACATTTCCAGTATTCCAAAAATTTCCAAATTGTTTGGGTCATATCTTCCTCAGATATGTCAAAATCCTTCCTTGCCATGTTCAGAAATATTTCACCAATATTCCTTTTCTGATTCTGCCCAGCTGGCAGTTTGAGAAGCAAGTACCCTTTATCTTTGCTTGCTTGCTCTCAAACTTTTTGTGCACTCTTTCCTATCCAAATCATTGCCTCTTGCCAAAAATTCAAATCTAGAGGGCTAGTAAATCTTCCTTGGAAAATTTCCAAAGTTTCTAGTCAATTAGAAGCTTGGTGAAGGAAGTACTAGCTAGGAGTATCCAAATGAGTTGAAATTTTGCAAGCATCTTCATATGCTCAAAGTAACACTATCAACAAGATTTGAGCATCATCCCATCTTCTATGTGAGCATACCATCAAATCTTGGCTTCTGGTCATATTTTTCTGTTGTGAAGCAACTATATTTTATATTGCTTCATAATTGCTGAAAATTTACCAGAGCATTCTTTCACCCATATAGCCTATCTCCACAAAATTTGGGCTAATTTTACCTAGCCATTTTTCCTCAGCAATCTTCTTAAGATTCTGGTCAGAGAGGTCCATTATGAAGGAAGTACCATTTTGGCTTGTCCAAACGGTATGAAATTTTTATGGCACTCTCATAAGACCAAATCATCATCCTATGCCCATTCTCAGCCCAAGGCAACACTATATCTGAGTGCCACATCAAGATCTATTTTCTGGACCAGATTGGTCAGTCGCATAGCAACTATGCTAAATACTTGTCCAAATCCTCTCTAATTGCACAGGATTATAGTCCTTCTTAACATAACCTCCCAGACATCACATTTGGTTCTTATCACCTCCCTGTTGATCACACTTGTTTAGTCAAGTTTGCTACAACAAACTTCCAGTGAAGCCTCACATCTACTCTTGGTCTCTTTTGCTGATCTATCACTTCTGTGATGCCTTGGGGAGCAAGGACTACACTCCAGACAAGGTGTGCCAGCCTCTTGTGTCCCCTCCGAGCATGTACATGTGGTGATCACGCGTTTGGACGCCTATGCACGCGCTCTGTAGCGTTTAGCCGCGTCCAGAGCGCCGCCCAGCTCCTGTCCTCTTGGTCTCATCGGTTTCCTCCTCTCTCTCGACACATAGCCATGCCTAGGAGCTTCCCTTTGTCGTCCTCTTCTCCCTGAACCCCTCTCCCCCTCTCACGTCCCCTCCTACGTGGTGCGGCAGCCATACCCGTGACATGCCGCCGCGGTCGCCGATGTGTCCGGTTGCTAGAGCTCTCCCGAGCCTTCCCAAGCTCGCCTGAGGTCTCCCGCGTCCCCGTGAAGCTCTTGGACGCGTCTCCCCTCCCTTCTCGTGGTTCTGCTCGCGCCAGTGATACGTCTCCAGTGTATCTATAATTTTTTATTGTTCCATGCTATTATATTATCTGTTTTGGATGTTTTATATGCATTAATATGCTATTTTATATTATTTTTGGGACTAACCTATTAACCTAGAGCCCAGTGCCAGTTTCTGTTTTTTCCTTGTTTTTGAGTTTCGCAGAAAAGGAATACCAAACGGAATAAAACTTTCGCGATGATGGACCAGAAGACACCCCGGAGACTTGGAGTTCAAGTCAGAAGAGCCACGAGGCGGTGACAAGGGGGGAGGGCGCGCCCAGGGGGTAGGGCATGCCCCCTGCCTTGTGGGCCCCACATGACTCCACCGACCTACTTCTTCGTCCTATATATTCACATATATTCCAAAACCCTCAGAAGCATCCACGAAAAGACTTTTCCACCGCCACAACCTTCTGTACCCTTGAGATCCCATCTAGGGACCTTTTTCGGCACCCTGCCAGAGGGGGATTCGATCACGGAGGGCTTCTACATCAACTCTATTGCCCTTCCGATGAAGCGTGAGTAGTTTACCTCAGACCTACGGGTCCATAGCTAGTAGCTAGATGGCTTCTTCTCTCTCTTTGATTCTCAATACCATGTTCTCCTCGTTGTTCTTGGAGATCTATCCGATGTAATATTCTTTTGCGGTGTGTTTGTCGAGATCCGATGAATTGTGAATTTATGATCAGCTTATCTATGAATATTATTTGAATCTTCTCTGAATTCTTATATGCATGATTTGATATCTTTGTAATTCTCTTCGAATTATCGGTTTGGTTTGGCTAACTAGATTGGTTTTTCTTGCAATGGGATAAGTGCTTAGCTTTGGGTTCAATCTTGCGGTGTCCTTTCCCAGTGACAGTAGGGGCAGCAAGGCACGTATTGTATTGTTGCCATCGAGGATAAAAAGATGGGGTTTACATCATATTGCTTGAGTTTATTCCTCTACATCATGTCATCTTACTTAATGCGTTACTCTGTTCTTCATGAACTTAATACTCTAGATGCAGGCAGGAGTCGGTCGATGTGTGGAGTAATAGTAGTAGATGCAGAATCGTTTCGGTCTACTTGACACGGACGTGATGCCTATATTTCATAATCATTGCCTTGGATATCGGCATAACTTTGTGCTTTCCTATCAATTGCTCGACAGTAATTTGTTCACCCACCGTATTATTTGCTATCTTGAGAGAAGCCTCTTGTGAAACCTATGGCCCCCGGGTCTATTTTCCATCATATTACTTTCGATCTACTATTTTGCAATCTTTTATTTTTAGATCTATAAACCAAAAAACCCAAAAATATTTACTTTATCTTTTGTTTAGTTTTACCTATCTCTATCAGATCTCACTTTTGCAAGTAACCGTGAAGGGATTGACAACACCTTTATCGTGTTGGGTGCAAGTTGTTTGATTGTTTGTGCAGGTGCTAGGTGATTTGTGCGTTGTCTCCTACTGGATTGATACCTTGGTTCTCTAACTGAGGGAAATACTTATCTCTACTTTACTGCATCACCCTTTCCTATTCAAGGGAAAAACCAACGCAAACTCAAGAAGTAGCAGGAAGAATTTCTGGCGCCGTTGCCGGGGAGATCTATGCCAAGTCAAGACATACCAAGTACCCATCATAAACTCTCATCTCTTGCATTACATTATTCGCCATTTGCCTCTTGTTTTCCTCTCCCCCACTTCTAAAATGATTTTTGAAAAGATTTACCTTTTTATTCGACCTCTTTTTCATTTTCCTTTTTCTTGTTAAATCTCTTCTTTGCTTGTGTTACCATGTGCCTTCTATTTGCTTGCATCTTTGCTTGCTAAAAATCTATTGATATGGATCCACTTAAAGTTTTCTACTTGGATCATCTTCGATCCATATGTGCTCTTGCTGAAACCCCAACTAGTTTAGTTGAGGGAAAATCTTTAGATGAGCATGCTCATTTTGTGCGTCACCGTTTGTCTGAAAAAGGGAGACTCTTATGGAATCAAATAAATTGTTTACTATGTTATGCTTGGAATCTTTGTGAACTTTGTGATTTTACTTGTTGCTCTAAGAACCCTAAAAAACACCTTCCCTACCTATGTGAGTTTAATGATAATGAAATCTTATCTTCTTATGAAAAGGGTGTTTACAGTTACTATGATATCGAACAAATTGAAGAATTTGTTGCTTTTAAGGGTTCTTATGAAGTTGCTTCTTTGATTGAAAAATATGATATTACTCTCTACAAATCTGAAAATTTTGACATACTTAAATATTGCTATGAAAACTATGCTCACAATGCCTATGTCAAAGAATTTATTGAGAGAATGACCGTCGCTTTGGAAGAAAATAATGATATGCATGAATCTATAGATAATTATGATTCCGATGATTTGATTGAGATACCCTCCCTTGATGAGTGTGATGCTTGCTATTCTTGTGGCCATGTTACCAATATTTATGGAGATGAATTTGCTATAGTCCCTTATGTTAAACATGAGATTGTTGCTATTGCACCCATACTTGATAATTCCTTCAATCAAAAGCATGATTGCAATGATGTTACTATAAAATCTATTAATGTAAATTGTGTTAATGATATGCAAAACCCTAAGCTTGGGGATGCTAATTTTGCTATGTCTACTACTTGTTGCAATAATCATGATTGGGGTGATTCTTCTTATGATCTTAAAATTTTATTTAAGCCCCATGATGAATATGAGATTGATAATAATGTTTGCAATAATATTGAAAGTGGGTTTGGAAGAGTGTCAACTTTAGATCCCACATATTTGGAGAATATTCAATCTTATGAAATTTTTGATAAAAGTGGGTTTGGAGAGGTCATGACTTTAGTTAATGTTAATCCCACTATTTTGGAAGAGTGTCAACTTTGCATGCATGTGGATCAGGTAGAGAATATTTTATGTGATAGCTATATTGTTGAATTTGATTATGATCCTACATGTAATTATTATGAGAGAGGAAAATATGGATGTAGAAATTTTCATGTCACTAAATTGCCTCTCGTTATGTTGAGATTGCTATTGTTTCTTTCTTATTCCTTGCATATGCTAGTTTTTGCTTTCCTTGATAATTTGTTTTCCTATAAGATGCCTATGCATAGGAATTATGTTAGACTTAGATGTGTTTTTCACATGCTACATGATGCTCTTTTCGTGTTTCAATTGCTATCTTTCATGTGAGCATCATCAAAATTATCAACGCCTAGCTAAAAGGCTTTAAAGAAAAGCGCTTGTTGGGATACAACCCAATATTTTTCCTTGCTGTTTTTCAATAAAAAAAATTCATCTAGCCTCTGGTTAGATGTGGTTTTGTGTTTTAATTAGTGTTTGTGCCAAGTAAGACCTTTGGGATGATTTACGGTGATAGTTGATTTGATCTTGCTGAAAAACAGAAACTTTTGCATCCAGTCACAGAATTTTAATAATTCACTGGATCGTTGAAAAACCCTGAATTTTTTACACGAGATTTATGTACAAATTTACTCTGTTGTCCATATTTTCAGAATTTTTGGAGGTACAGAATTATTATAACAATTCGGATCTTCGCAGACTGTTCTGTTTTTGACAGATTCTGTTTTCTTTGTGTTGTTTGCTTATTTTGATGAATCTATGGGTAGTATCGGGGGGTATGAACCATGGAGAAGTTGGAATACAGTCGATATTACACCAATATAAATAAAGAATGAGTTCACAACAGTACCAAAAGTGGTGATTTATTTTCTTATACTAACGGAGCTTATGAGATTTTCTGTTGAGTTTTGTGTTGTGAAGTTTTCAAGTTTTGGGTAAGGATTTGATGGACTATGGAATAAGGAGTGGCAAGAGCCTAAGCTTGGGGATTCCCAAGGCACCCCAAGGTAATATTCAAGGACAACCAAGAGCCTAAGCTTGGGGATTCCCCGGAAGGCATGCCCTCTTTCGTCTTCGTCTATCGGTAACTTTACTTGAGGCTATATTTTTATTCACCACATGATATGTGTTTTGCTTGGAGCGTCTTGTATGATTTGAGTCTTTGCTTTTTAGTTTGCCACAATCATCCTTGCTGTACACAACTTTTGAGAGGGACACGTATGAATCGTGATTTATTAGAATACTCTATGTGCTTCACTTATATCTTTTGAGCTAGGCAATTTTACTCCAGTGCTTCACTTATATCTTTTTAGAGCACGGCGGTGGTTTTATTTTATAGAAATTATTGAACTCTCATGCTTCATTTATATTATTTTGATAGTCTCTAAACAGCATGGTAATTTGCTTTGGTTATGAATTTAGTCCTAATATGATAGACATCCAAGAGGGCTATAATAAAAACTTTCATATAAAGTGCATTGAATACTATGAGAAGTTTGATTCCTTATGATTGTTTTGAGATATAAGGATGGTGATATTAGATTCATGCTAGTGAGTAATTCTGAATTGGATAAATACTTGTGTTAAGGTTTGTGAGTCCCGTAGCATACACGTATGGTGAACCGTTATGTAACGAAGTTGGAGCATGAGATATTTTTTTGATTGTCTTCCTTATGAGTGGCGGTCGGGGACGAGCGATGGTCTTTTCCTACCAATCTATCCCCCTAGGAGGATGCGCGTAGTACTTTGTTTCGATGACTAATAGATTTTTTCAATAAGTATGTGATTTCTTTATGACTAATGTTGAGTCCATGGATTATACGCACTCTCACCCTCGCATCATTGTCATATTGCTTTGCATGATCATGTAGTTGACATCGTATTTGTGGCAAAGCCACCTTTCATAATTCTTTCATACATGTCACTCTTGATTCATTGCACATCCCGGTACACCGCCGGAGGCATTCATATAGAGTCATATTTTGTTCTAAGTATCGAGTTGTAATTCTTGAGTTGTAAGTAAATAAAAGTGTGATGATCTTCATTATTAGAGCATTGTCCCATGTAAGGAAAAAAAAGAGGCCAAAAGGCCAAGCCAAAAAAAAAGAAAAAAAAGAGAAAAGAAAAAAAAAGAGAGAAAAAGAGAGAAGGGGCAATGCTACTATCCTTTTTCCACACTTGTGCTTCAAAGTAGCACCATGATCTTCATGATAGAGAGTCTCCTATTTTGTCACTTTCATATACTAGTGGGAAATTTTCATTATAGAACTTGGCTTGTATATTCCAACGATGGGCTTGCTCAAATGCCCTAGGTCTTCATGAGCAAGCGAGTTGGATGCACACCCACTTAGTTTCTTTTTTTTTGAGCTTTCATACACTTATAGCTCTAGTGCATCCGTTGCATGGCAATCCCTACTCACTCACATTGATATCTATTGATGGGCATCTCCATAGCCCGTTAATATGCCTAGTTGATGTGAGACTATCTCCTTCTTTTTTGTCTTCTCCACAACCACCATATTCTATTCCACCTATAGTGCTATGTCCATGGCTCACGCTCATGTATTGCGTGAAAGTTGAAAAGGTTTGAGAACACTATAAGTATGAAACAATTGCTTGGCTTATCATCGGGATTGTGCATGATTTGAATATTTTGTGTGATGAAGATGGAGCATAGCCAGACTATATGATTTTGTAGGGATAAGCTATCTTTGGCCATGTTATTTTGAGAAGACATAATTGCCTTGTTAGTATGCTTGAAGTATTATTGTTTTATGTCAATATTAAACTTTTGTTTTGAATCTTATGGATCTGAACATTCATGCCACAATAAAGAAAATTACAAGGATAAATATGTTAGGTAGCATTCCACATCAAAAATTATGTCTTTATCATTTACCTACTCGAGGACGAGCAGGAATTAAGCTTGGGGATGCTTGATACGTCTCTAACGTTTCTATAATTTTTTATTGTTCCATGCTATTATATTATTTGTTTTGGATGTTTTATATGCATTAATATGCTATTTTATATTATTTTTGGGACTAACCTATTAACCTAGAGCCCAGTGCCAGTTTCTGTTTTTTCCTTGTTTTTGAGTTTCGCAGAAAAGGAATACCAAACGGAGTCCAAACGGAATAAAACTTTTGCGATGATTTTTCTTGGACCAGAAGACACCCCGGAGACTTGGAGTTCAAGTCAGAAGAGCCACGAGGCGGCGACAAGGGGGGAGGGCGCGCCCAGGGGGGTAGGGCGCGCCCCCTGCCTTATGGGCCCCACGTGACTCCACCGACCTACTTCTTCGTCCTATATATTCACATGTATTCCAAAACCCTCAGAAGCATCCACGAAAAGACTTTTCCACATCCGCAACCTTCTGTACCCATGAGATCCCATCTAGGGACCTTTTTCGGCACCCTGCTAGAGGGGGATTCGATCACGGAGGGCTTCTATATCAACTCTATTGCCCTTCCGATGAAGCGTGAGTTGTTTACCTCAGACCTACGGGTCCATAGCTAGTAGCTAGATGGCTTCTTCTCTCTCTTTGATTCTCAATACCATGTTCTCCTCGTTGTTCTTGGAGATCTATCCGATGTAATATTCTTTTCCGGTGTGTTTGTCGAGATCCGATGAATTGTGGATTTATGATCAGCTTATCTATGAATATTATTTGAATCTTCTCTGAATTCTTATATGCATGATTTGATATCTTTGTAATTCTCTTCGAATTACCGGTTTGGTTTGGCCAACTAGATTGGTTTTTCTTGCAATGGGAGAAGTGCTTAGCTTTGGGTTCAATCTTGCGGTGTCCTTTCCCAGTGATAGTAGGGGAAGCAAGGCACGTATTATATTGTTGCCATCGAGGATAAAAAGATGGGGTTTACATCATATTGCTTGAGTTTATTCCTCTACATCATGTCATCTTACTTAATGCGTTAGTCTGTTTCTCATGAACTTAATACTCTAGATGCAGACAGGAGTCGGTCGATGTGTGGAGTAATAGTAGTAGATGCAGAACCGTTTCGGTCTACTTGACACAGACATGATGCCTATATTTCATAATCATTTCCTTGGATATCGTCATAACTTTGCGCTTTTCTATCAATTGCTCGACAGTAATTTGTTCACCCACCGTATTATTTGCTATCTTGAGAGAAGCCTCTAGTGAAACCTATGGCCCCCGGGTCTATTTTCCATCATATTACTTTCCGATCTACTATTTTGCAATCTTTTATTTTCAGATCTATAAACCAAAAAACCCAAAAATATTTATTTTATCTTTTGTTTAGTTTTGCCTATCTCTATCAGATCTCACTTTTGCAAGTAACCGTGAAGGGATTGACAACCCCTTTATCGCGTTGGGTGCAAGTTGTTTGATTGTTTGTGCAGGTGCTAGGTGATTTGTGCGTTGTCTCCTACTGGATTGATACCTTGGTTCTCAAACTGAGGGAAATACTTATCTCTACTTTGCTGCATCACGCTTTCCTCTTCAAGGGAAAAACCAACGCAAGCTCAAAAAGTAGCAGCCAGCGCAGCGGCACACGCGTCACCGCGGCCGCGTACGAGCACCACGTCACCGCGGGTATATAAGCCCGTCCCGAGGTGTTGGGGATATAACTATTGAGTATAAACCGCCCAGGAGGGGCCGGGTTATGCTCATAGTGATTTACCTGTATTGAAGCCCATGAAGACATAGAAGATGGCGACTTACGAAGGAGACTTAATAAGAAGGCCCAAAGCCCAAAGGCGAGTTAGGGCCCATAGATGCAAACTGCCATAAGTATATGAGTTGTATTGTAAGATAGGAAAGAGTGGATACCGAGCCGGACACGTTTATGAGCCGGCCGGGATTCTGTGAACCGCCGGGCGTCAACCTGTGTATATAAAGGGACGACCCGGCGGCGGTTTAGGGACAAGAGACAATAGATCGAGAGCCAGGTTAAGCATGTTCGCTCCCCGGTCATCGAAACCCTAGCAATACCACCTCAAACTGGATTAGGCCTTCACCTTCACCGCAAGGGGCTGAACCAGTATAAACTCCCCGTGTCCTTTGTCCTGACTAACCCCTTTAAACTAACCTCATTGCGATGGCTCCACGACTAAGTCCTCACACTAGGACATCTGCCGTGACTATTCCACGACAGTTGGCGCCCACCGTGGGGCCAGCGCACGGTGGTTTCGAGTTCTTGAAGGGCAACTTCGAAGGGATCAAGGGATACGCTGTGGGCCGGATGACCAAGAGTCGTCGCGGCAAGCTCTACATCGACGACGAAGGCTGGGGCCCCGAGGCCGGCTCAATTGAGTACGGGTACCGGGTCCCCTTAGGTGGAATTCACGTCTTCATTGGCAAGATCGGCGAACCGGGCCCTGAGCCGGACACCTGCACTGACATCATCGAGATGGCTCAGCGTGCAAAACCCGCCCGAGTTCAGCCCCCCATGAGTCGTGCCTTCGTGGGATTCATCAATGGTGCGGAATCTGGGGATAAATCGGTATCTGACAGTGAGACAGTTGTCTATTCTGATGGCGAGTCATCCACCGGTGAAACCGAGTCATTGTACCAACTGCAAGACAGTCGGCTTGGGGGCTGTTCCGATGGCGATAGTATTCCGGACCCCTACGAGCCGCCGAACCGGGTTGCAATCTTCATGGCCGGTACGCAGCCAGTGCAGCACTCTTCAACTGCAGCGGCATTGGTTTCTGGGTCAGCAACGGCGACGGCAGCCGGGGCAGGAGGCCCTGCGCGCCTGCCGGCTCAAGTCTTGTACGGTTTACTAAACGCCTTGGCAACACTGCTGACGACGGAGGTTAACCTGGATAATCAAGATCAGCATAACGTGGAAATCATGAAATTGCGAGATCAGATAGCTCAAGCTAAGGAAAACCTGGCAGCTGAAGATGCCAGGATGGCTACGGAGCGGGTTACGTTGGATGCTCAAGCGCAGCGGATTCAGTCGGAGTCTTACTGACTCATGCTAGATCAGAACGCTTCAAACGAAGTCATGAGGAGGAGGCATCAGTCTCGCCTGCCACCGGTTTACGAGGCGAGGAACCTCTTTAACACGCCAGGAACCAGTAACCCGCCAGTGGCGGACCGGGTTGAAGCGCCTGGGACGGGAGCGCCGGTTCAGCCGCGCACCACGGATCCGCCTCGTCAGAACAATATCCCGCCGCAACACATGCCAACACCACCGGGTCATTACTCTAACCCTTTGGATAACATGATCGCTGCGGCGTCACGATTGGCGGCTATCCCGGTTGAAGGCGAGTCTCCAACGGCGGTTGAGATGCGGAGGGCTAGAGAGCTCCTTCAGACAGCATTGGTTCAGCAGCAGGCTTATTCTTACAGTTGAAGCCGGATTCATTCCACCCCTCGCCCAAGCCGGAGTTACAGTAGGCATATTGATGAACCAGCTGTATCAAGCAGTGGGCGGAACCATAACCAGCCTCGTGGACATAACCCGGTGGGCGGTGGTGCTGATGCTCAGAACATGGTGGATCAAGGTAGAGCACGTCTAGAGGCCGAGCTGGCGGCGCAATATGCGGCCCGTCAACCTTCTCCGGTTCGTCCGACAACTTCGGTGGAGCCAGGTGTAACCTTTAGGAATTTGGGCGTGCCATGTTTAGTGCCGGCCATACGTAATGAGCGTCTGCCCAAGGATTTTAAGGGCCCTCGCAAGGTGCCTAACTATACAGCCAATTTACCTCCTGAAGCATGGATCGAGAGTTATGAGATGGCCATGGAATTGCTAGATGTTAGCGATGCGGCATGTGCTAAATATTTCCCCCTGATGTTGGATGGAACGGCTCACACTTGGTTGAAGGGGCTCCCTGCCAACTCCATTGGGTCATGGGCCGAGTTAAAGGCCCGGTTTATCCAGAATTTCAAATATACGTGCAAGCAGCCTATGTCAATTGTGGATCTGGATGCCTGTGTCCAAGAAGAGGGGGAGTCCACAACCCATTGGGTGAGCCGGGTTTCGACCATCTTACATTCATCGGATCGCATCAATGCCGGTTCAGCGGTCATAATGTTGGAGAAGAATTGCCGGTTTACGCCTCTTAAGCAGAAGTTGGGTCGGCTCAAGCGCCACTGCAATGACATGGGAGAGCTGATGACGGCTCTGGTTAAATACGCTGACTCTGATGGTACCAAGGACCCCGAGTCTGATGATGACAAGCCGGGAAAGGGAAAGAAGAGCAGCAGCACCAGAGGACAGCAGCATAATCTGGCGAATCAGGGAGGCAATGGTAAGCGCAAAGCTGATAATAGTTTGGACTTTGTGGCTAACACCAACGCACAGAATAATGGCCAGCGTCGTAAAGGTAAGCTACCCCCACGGGCCGGAGGGTCAGGCTTTAATCTTGAGCAGATGCTAAATCAGCCCTGCCCAAGGCATGGGACGCGAGAAAGACCGTCTGGCCACCTCTAGAAGGATTGCTACATCATGAAGGAGTATAAAAATTCCAATCTTTTTCAAGACAATCATGGACCAGGTGGTGGTTCAGGGTCCGGTTCTCATGGGCCGGGTTACGGCGGTGGCGGTTCTAGTTCTGGATTCCAAGGTAATCAGGGCAATCAAGGCAATCAGGGTGGCTACCATCAACAGTCGGGTCAGGGGAATCAGTAGTAGCAATCTGGGTATCAGAGTAACCCAAAGCAGTTGAATAGTGGGCAGTACCACGTCTTCACCACAAATTTATGCAAACGGGATCAGAAGCTTCATAAAAGGGCAGTGAACGCCGTTGAACCGGCGGTTCCCCGTTACTTGCGCTGGTCTGAGCAGCCCATCGTGTGGACTCGGGAAGATCACCCGCCGCGGGTTGATAATCCAGGTCACCTAGCATTGGTGGTTGCACCCCAGGTTGGAGGGTACAAGTTTACCAAGGTACTCATGGACGGAGGGAGCAGCATCAATATCCTTTATTACGAAACTTTCCGTCGCATGGGGTTGACAGATAAAAATCTTAAACCGTCGAATACAGTTTTCCACGGTGTGGTGCCTGGTAAGTCGGCGTACCCTATTGGTAAGATAGCTCTGGAAGTTGCCTTTGGAGATGATCATGATTCTAGGTCAGAGACATTGACCTTTGAAGTAGTCAAAATTCACAGCCCGTATCACGCTCTGTTTGGACGGCCGGCTTATGCCAAGTTCATGGCACGGCCTTGTTATGTTTATCTGCAGCTCAAGATGCCGGGTTACAAGGGGACCATCACAGTACATGGGAGCCGAAAGATAGCCTTGGAATGTGAAGAGGGTGATACGGCTTATGCTGAGTCGGTTTGTGCAACGGAGGAGTTAAAATTTTACAAAGACAATGTTGATCCGGCGGATATGACGTCTTTGAAAAAGCCAACTACAGAGCATGATCCGGTTTTGAAGTTTAAATCGGCAGATGACACTAAGATTGTTGATTTCGTTCCTGGCGATTCATCCAAGCAGTTCAGCATCAGTGCTAATATGGATCCGAAATAGGAAAGCGCGCTCATCGAGTTCATCCGTGAGAACCGGGACATCTTTGCATAGAAACCTTCTGACATGCCAGGTGTACCGAGGGAACTCGCTGAGTACACTCTCAATATTAATCCCAAGTTTAAACCGGTCAAGCAGTTTCTTCATCGTTTCAATGAAGAAAGGCGTAAGGCCATTGTTGAGGAGGTAGCCCGGCTCTTGGCGGCTGGTTTTATTGTTGAAGTTTTTCATCCTGAGTGGTTGGCTAACCCGGTGCTGGTACTTAAGAAGAACGGCACTTGGCACATGTGTGTGGACTACACGGATTTAAACAAGGCTTGTCTGGCTGATCCTTTTGCTCTCCCTCGTATTGATCAGATTATTGATGCTACAGCGGGTTGTGAGCGTTTGAGTTTTTTGGATGCTTATTCTAGTTATCATCAGATCAAGATGGCAGTTAAGGACTAGGAGAAGACAGCTTTCATAACTCCCTTTGGAGCCTTCTGCTATGTGTCTATGCCTTTTGGGCTCAAGAGTGCCCAGGCGACTTACCAGCGATGTGTGCAGAATTGTCTTCATAATCAGATTAGACGCAATGTTCATGCTTATGTGGATGATATTGTGGTGAAATCCAGAAAGAAGGAGACGTTGATAGATGACTTGAAGGAAACCTTTGATAATCTCCGAGTTTATAAGATGATGCTTAATCCGGCCAAGTGTGTTTTTGGTGTGCCGGCGGGCAAGCTTTTGGGCTTTCTGGTGTCTAACAGGGGCATTGAAGCTAATCCGGAGAAGATTAAAGCCGTTACTTCTCTGGCTAAACCGGCGTGTATCAATGATGTTCAATGTCTGGTGGGTCGTATTGCGGCGCTAAGCCGGTTCATAAGCCGCCTCGGTGAGAAGGCCATCCCTTTGTATCAGATGATGAAAAAGACAGATGATTTCGTCTGGAGTGACGCTGCTAATGAGGCTTTTGAGGCACTTAAGAAGCAGCTGGCTGAGCCGCCGGTCCTAGCTGCGCCCGTTGATAAGGAGCCGCTATTGTTATATGTGGCTGCTAATAGCCGGGCTGTCAGTGTGGCTATTGTGGTTGAAAGGAAAGAGGCAGGCAAGGAATATCCGGTTCAACGGCCGGTTTATTATATCAGCGAAGTGCTTATTGAGTCCAAGCAGAGATACCCACATTGGCAGAAGCTTGTATATGGGGTTTTCATGGCAAGCCGGAAGCTTAAGCAATATTTTAAGGGTCACCCCATTACTGTGGTTAGCTCTGCTCCTTTAGGAGATATCATACAAAACAGGGAAGCAACAGGCCGGGTTGCCAAATGGGCCATTGAACTTGGGCCTCATGGTTTGAATTATATGCCTCGCACGGCCATCAAGTCTCAAGCACTGGTGGATTTCATCAATGACTAGACAGAGCTGCAGATGCCTGAGGAAAAACTAGATAACACGTATTGGACTATTCACTTTGATGGGTCCAGGCAATTGGAGGGCTCGGGGGCTGGAGTTGTGCTTGCTTCCCCTCGAGGTGATAAATTTTGTTATGTTCTCCGTTTGATGTTCCCTTGCACTAACAATGCAGCTGAATATGAGGCCTTGCTCCACGGTCTTCGGATGGCTAAGGAGATGAACTTAAGCCGGGTAAGGTGCTTTGGTGACTCAGATTTGGTGGCTCAACAAGTCTCTGGTACTTGGGATTCTAAGGATCCCCTCATGGCGGCTTATCGACGAGAGGTGGATGTTATTGCTGGTCACTTCAAGGGTTATCAAGTTGAGCATGTTGATCGGAGGAAAAATGAAGCAGCTGATGCCTTAAGCCGGTTGGGTTCTCAACGTAAACCGGTGCCACCTAATGTCTTTCTTGACGTTTTGCATAACCCGTCGGTCAAGTTACCTATAGAGGAGGATTTGGCTATTCCTGACCCGGAAGCTCAGTTGGTGGCGGCTCTTCATGTTATTCCTGATTGGACAGTTCCATATTTGGCATATATGACCCAGGGCGAGTTACCTGAGGATGAAACCTTGGCCAGGCAAATAACCCGGCGGTCCAAGTCAATGACAATTGTCAATGGAGAGCTGCACCATTGCAGTGTTACCGGGGTGTTTCAGCATTGTGTTTCTCCTGAAGAAGGCTGTGAGATTCTGCGTGAGATCCATGAAGGAGATTGTGGTCATCACGCCGGCTCTAAATCTCTTGTAGCCAAGGCTTTTCGTCACGGTTTTTATTGGCTGACGGCTCATGCTGATGCTGAGGACTTGGTCAAAAAATGTGACGGTTGTCAGAAGTTTTCACGTCGAGCTCATGTTCCGGCTTAGGAGTTGAGAATGATTCCAATCACTTGGCCGTTTGCAGTTTGGGGGCTTGATATGGTTGGACCTTTTAAGAGGTCCAAGGATAAGAAGACCCACCTCTTGGTGGCGGTTGATAAATTCACTAAGTGGGTAGAGGCAGAGCCAGTCAGTAAGTGTGATGCAGCAACGGCGGTTCAATTCATGAAGAAGGTGATCTTCCGTTTTGGCTTTCCACACAGCATTGTAACAGACAATGGCACTAATCTCTCCAAGGGTGCTATGAAAGAATTTTGTCAACGTGAACATATCCGGCTTGATGTATCGTCGGTGGCTCACCCCCAATCTAATGGTCAAGCTGAGAGAGCCAATCAAGAGATCCTGAGAGGCATCAAGCCCCAGCTTATGGTTCCCTTACAGAGGACGCCGGGTTGTTGGGTAGAGGAGTTACCCTCGGTGCTATGGAGCATCAACACAACGCCCAACAGATCTACGGGTTACACGCCTTTTTTCATGGTTTATGGAGCAGAGGCGGTTCTCCCCAGTGACATCCGTCACGACTCACCCCGGGTGGCGGCTTACGTTGAAGCTGATAATGAAAAGGCACGTCAGGATGCACTTGACCTGCTAGACGAGGCGTGTGATCTCACAGCGACTCGTTCGGCGATTTACCAGCAAGATCTACGTCGTTATCACAGTCGCCGGGTCAAGACCAGAACCTTTCAAGAAGGCAACTTAGTGCTCCGGCTTATCCAGGATCAGACTGATATGCACAAGTTATCCCCACCTTGGGAAGGACCCTTTGTGGTCAGCAAGAATCTGAACAACGGGTCATACTACCTTATTGATGTTCGAGACCACAAGGACTCACGCACGTCGGAGGAAGAGACTCGCCGGCCGTGGAATATTGCTCATCTTCGGCCTTACTACACCTGAGCCATTGGCTCTTCTGATGTACATATTTTTGGCAATGTATATATTAAACCGGCACCCCTGCTAAAGCAGGGCCTCTGTCGTTTTTTTCTTAATGAGTCTTTGGTTACTTGGGGGCTTCCGGCTTATGAGCGAAGTTATGATTACCCTTTGAACCGGCTTATAAGCCAGCTGAAAAAAAAACTTGGGGGCTTGCTACCCAGATTAAAGGTACCAAAGAGAGTCTGTTGCAAAATCACAGCTCAAACATAGGTGCCCCTTGAGCACAGCTCAAAAATATTACTTGGGGGCTCCTTGATTCTAAAGAACAAAGAGTTTGTATAACCCTTGTAATAGGCTTAAAAGCCAGGCTTGGAAGCCAGGTGTATTCACCTAAAACCCTGGGTTATCCTGCCTTTTTAAGTAAGCCACTCCGCCCAGGTATTCCTGGAATGACCCGCCGAACGTTTGACAAGTCAATCTCATACAGACCCTGAACTTGTCAAAGTTAAAACGACGATTGGTTATGTGAGGTCCATCTTATAAGGTTTGTATATAGGTTTAACTCAGTGGTTGTGCGGCCCATGAAAGCACTCGATTTTCGGCCTGGCAGCCCATGAAAAGCCTCGTTTTTTTTCATTTGTTTTATTCCATAGTTTTTGAGGTTTATTTGATGAGGCTTATAATGCTTTATGATCATAATTCATCCGGTGTTTATTAACCCGGCTTGGCTTTTGACTATAAGTCGCCAGTATGAGATAAGATAATATCCGGTGTTTATTAACCCGGCCTGGTTTTGTTCATAAGCCAAGCAATCTATGATAATTACCAGTGCTCAAAAGTTTGGGTTCTCCCCCTTACTACACCGGTTTGGTAAACCAACAGTGTGATCAAATATCACAGGTATGATATATTTCAAATTTGGTTATTCTGAAAGTCCAGCCTTGGGTATAAGCTATGTTAGTTTCCATGGTTTTATATTGGGCGTTATGACCCGTCCAGCGGTAAACCGCCAGGACACTTTTAATCCGTTGCATCCAGGAGCAGATTCCACATTGTTAATATTATAAGCATAAGTGGCATATCTTAACATGGTAGATTAGCAGTGTCATGCAAAGTAAATATGCACGATGGCATAGCAGAACAAGAGTTTAAGCTAGCCTATTACAAGGCGTTTGGTGCCCAAAAGAATAATTGTTTTAACAAGTCTTAAAGAAAGCAGCTGCTAAACAGGCCCCCGGTTTACGAGTCCTGGCCTGGCTGACTTGAAGGTTGCGGATCGTCCAGCGCCGGTTCATCTTCCTCCTCTCTACCCAGTGGCTGGAAGTCAATGGTGGTCCAATCGATCCCAGTTAAGGCCTTGAATACAGCTTCATCACTTATAAGTATGGAGGGGTCAACATCAGGGGCATAGGTATGCTTACGGATTGGAGGAATAAGATTTGGAGCATCATAAGTTGGCGCGTTAACTCTCTTGTTGTTGGCATCATAAATCGACTGATAATGTGAAAGATCGGTTTCTTCAGCCAATTTGCTAGCCAATGGGCGCATTTCCCTCATCAAGGCTCTGAGGTCATCATTATTAAACTCTGACCCGTCCTCCTTTATTCTCGGGTACCCATTTCCCACATCGGCCGGATCAAGATCAGATATCCAAGCTTTGGCCCGAGTCAGTGCAGTAAGAGCACCCGCCCTGGCAGCTGACTTCTTTAGCTCTTCAAACCGTGCAGGCATCATCGCCAGCCTTTCCAATGTCTCCTTGATCAAGGTTGGGGGCGGTTTATTATGGGAAGTTGTGCAGATAACCCATTGTACGCCGGTATATAATTGCTCTATAAGTGTATAGGCGGCTTTCAGTTTTTGCCGCATATCTGAGCCAAGATGAGCAATGCGAGTTCCTGCATCATCAAAAACATCGGTAAACCGGCAGTCTCTTACATAATACATGTTCAAAGCTTATGAAGAAGTTATTTACCAAATACGGCAGCGGTCATGGCATTTATTTGTTGTTTCAAGCCAGTCAGCTCCTCAGCTACCGGATTAAGGGCAGCCTCAGCATCCTCAGCCCTCTTCAGCAGAGTTGACTTTTCTGTATCCCAACCTGCCCGCTCGTTCTTAAAGCTCTCCTTCAGTTTTTCCATTGTTGTTAAGGCACTGGTCAGTTCTTCCTTGGCTTTGGAGGTCTCGGCTTGTTGCGACTTGATATTTTCTTGAAGGTCGGCGATTTGAGATTCCTTCTTGTTAAGATCAGCCTGCAAGAGACATGTAATTAATTAGATAGTAGTGCATATTCAAAGTCTCAAGCACATAACAAGTAATATACTTGGCACTTGGGGGCTAATGTCTATTGCTTCTTATCAAAAAAAATTACAAGTCCCAAGCACATAACAACTATCAGCTTGATGGTCAACCGGATTATAAAGGTCCTAAGTAAGAATTTTGAGCCTTACAGCATAATTAGTCTCAACTTAACATATTTGTTAAGTCGACCCTTGGGGGCTACACAGGCGAAATTGAAGAGTTATTATTCTAAAGTCCCGATTCATATTGACATTATAAACCGGCCCTTGCGGGCTAGTGGAGTTGATCTATATGGTTCTTGAAAGTTTGCAGAACATTCTCTTCTTTTATGTCCAGTAAACTTGGCGGCTAAGGGAAGAATATTTATGCAGAGTTAACAGCATTTACCTCATATCGCTCCTTCATCATGTTCAGTAAACCGGCTTCATAATCACGGCTTGTGTGCAAATGGTTTAAAACCCCAGAATGAATATCTTGGGCGCTGAGGTGGGCATAGCTTTCCAAGTCCACCTTCCACTTGCCCTTGTCAACAGCAGAAAATTCTTCTTTGGCACTATGTTTTGACAGAGCAGTGGGGTTGCCTGGGGCTATACACCCGACACCGGTAACTACAACATCGTCGGCTTTATCATCAGCAGCCTTAGTTGGGCTTGGCGGTTTATCAGCATGACCCATTGGATCAATTTCCATCTGTTCAACAAAGGTTTCATGATCTTGCGGTGGCGAATCATCAAGAATAGCTTCAGTATTTGGTTCAAACTGTTTCGGGTTCTTTTCCGGATCAGTTGGCGCGCTGTCATCAGCCGGTTTGTTCAATTTGGCCTTTTTACTGGGTCTGGCCTTGGCTCTGACAGAGACGCAAATAACAGGTTAGTATAATGATCAAGCATAAGGTATAAGGGGTTAGTTAAAAATGCTCACCCAGGAACAGTTTTGAGGGTTGGAATTTGTGTCCCTGTGGACTCGCCAGAGGATGAATGGGAAGTTCCCTGATAGTTTGAATTAGATGGATTAAGAGGTTGTCGGAAATAACCCGCCTTGGGATAAGATGTGTCAGAAATAGAAGAGACCTCTGGGCGGCGTTTATGAACTGGCGAGTTCGGTAAACCGGAAGAAGTGATTACATGGCCGCTATGCCGGGTTGTGCGGCGAGCTTCGTGTTGCTGCTTCTTCAAAAGAAAGTTTGGATCCAAGTAAGCTAGGGGGTGAGAAAATCTTACTTTCCGGCTTGCTTGTCGGGTTTTCTGTGTGGGCAGAGGTTCTGAACCGAATGAGAGAATAGTTACCTCTACGTCATTTGCGCGGCTGGCTTCTGCGTCGTCGTGATAAAAATCATCGTCAATGAGATGTATGAAAAAAGAGCCAAGTGAATCAAGTTCTACCTCTGACTCCGGATTATCATCGTCAATGTTTAACTCGGTAGGCTCGGTGTTTTTCTTCTTAGCGGGCTTCTTGTTGACCTTGGTCTCGACACGAGGTATTTTGGCCGGTTTATCCTGCGGTTTCTTCTTCCAGAACGGATCATCACCCTGTTTAAAGATTGAAAAGATCATAAGGGAGTATTAAGAATATGGATTAAAGCAGGAGTGGGGCAATTCTTACAGCTGGCGGTTTATTTGAAACGCAAAAAGGACTAAGTCCTATTTTGCTACAGTCGGTCACCGGTTCATCCAACATCTTCTTGATAGATTCAGTAATTTCAGCATCAGTCAGCTGAATATCAGTGTGGCGTTGAGGGTCTTTCACATCCCCTGTGTACTCACACATTAAACCGGAGCGACGGCTTAAAGGCAAAATGCTCCAGGATACCCAGCAACGGACAAAATCAATGCCTGTCAAACCGTTTGCCACAAAGGCTCTGAGCTTTGAAAGCTATGGTGCATATTTGGACCGTTCCTTTGCATTGAGTCTTTGGGGGAATGGATGTGCATCGGTAAGCCGGTGAGCACGGTAACCCGGCAGAGGATTCTCGCCAGCTGGAGATGTATCTTGGCAATAGAACCAAGTTTGATTCCAATCTTTGGGATGGCTATGATGCTTAGCATGAGGGAAGCTGACGTCTTTTCTCTTCTGAATTGAAACCCCGCCAAGTTCAGTATTGGGCCCATCCGTAAATTCAGTACGGCGGTTTAAATAGAAGAAATATCTGAACAGGTCGACTGTGGGCTCTTCTTGCAGGTAGGCTTCACAAAACACTTGAAAATTGCAAATATTGGACACGGAGTTAGGCCCAATATCTTGAGGGTGAAGTTGGAAGAAGTGAAGCACGTCACGGAAATTTTTTGATCCGGGAGGGCTGAACCCTCGACTTAGATGATCAACAAAAACGATCACTTCCCCATCCTTGGGCTCAGGCAGATTTTCTGGACCGGGGGCTCTCCAGTGGATGTCTTCCTTTTTCGCTAAAGCGCCGGTTGCAACACACCCGTTCAGTTCTTCTTCTGTAACCCGGGATTGAACCCAGTTACAGGAATAAAAGGATTTGGCCATTTATACGATAACCTGGAAAAGATTTGTGCCGGTTTAAGGTTCATGGTTAACAGGCAGAAAGTGTTGAAGCATGCATAATTGTTAAACCGGACAGTGACGTTATCAAATTACAAAGACGAGCACTTGGCGGTTTAAGAGGGGACTAATGGTACCTGGCAGGTTATTATTTTCTGAAGTTAAACCGCCTATACGGATATTGAAAGTATAGATCTGAAGTTGGAAAATGGCTAAGTGATGAAAAACAGGTTTCACAGATTGGTATTGCAATTTTGGATCTACCGCGTGTCAGAAAATGAAAATATATTCAGACCTAAAATACTGGTACTTGAGAAGTTTATGAAGGTCCAGATCAGATTTTTCTACCTAAAAGAGATGCTCTAATGAGGAAAAAGGGACTAGGATTATTGCCGCACAAGATAAATATCAAGCTTGAATCAAACCTCATGCTACAGAGAAGAACATGTGAAAAACAGTGCCGAACCTCCATGAGTTCGTTTGAACCCTAATGAGATCTACGGAGGGGGAAGGTGGAAGAACTTACCAAGGCTGTTGAACGGTGGAGGCGCGTGAGCAAACTCTGGACCAAGTCAGGTTGATGCAGCGGCCAAGGGTGATGCAGAGGAGAGGGTCGATGGCGGCGGCTGGACTCGAGAGCAGCGCGTCGCGAGGAAGACGATGAAGACGAAGAGGCCAAGGGGGGAAAGTGAAAAGGACCCTTGGCCCTATTTATAAGGTGAATGGATAAGTGGCATGCGCGGGAATCGAGGAGCTCCAAATTGGATATGTGACAGGGCTGACGCCTCGATTTTCGGAGGTTCATTAAAAAGGAGATGCATATATGATTTCTGGATGTTTATAAAATTAATGACATGTGACATCATGGCGGGTTATCATGATCTCGGAAGATGATGTCACGGCGAGTTACAAATTTTTGCGAAAGTAATGAAGAAGGAATTTTCCAAAGTGTTGAAGATTGACATGAACAAGTTCAAATCAACCTGGGGCCTAATGTTGGGCATATAACTATTGAGTATAAACCGCCCAGGAGGGCCCGGGTTATGCTCATAGTGATTTACCTGTATTGAAGCCCATGAAGACATAGAAGATGGCGACTTACGAAGGAGAATTAATAAGAAGGCCCAAAGCCCAAAGGCGAGTTAGGGCCCATAGATGTAAACCGCCATAAGTATATGACTTGTATTGTAAGATAGGAAAGAGTGGATACCGAGCCGGACACGTTTATGAGCCGGCCGGGATTCTGTGAACCGCCGGGCGTCAACCTGTGTATATAAAGGGACGACCCGGCGGCGGTGTAGGGACAAGAGACAACAGATCGAGAGCCAGGTTAAGCGTATTCGCTCCCCGGTCATCGAAACCCTAGCAATACCACCTCAAACTGGATTAGGCCTTCACCTTCACCGCAAGGGGCCGAACCAGTATAAACTCCCCGTGTCCTTTGTCCTGACTAACCCCTTTAAACTAACCTCATTGCGATGGCTCCACGACTAAGTCCTCACACTAGGACATCTACCGTGACTATTCCACGACACGAGGTGCCTCGACCTCACCAAGCTCATCTCCTCACTCCACTAGTCCTCCCCATCCACTCGCCGGAGCTCCAGCTCCTCTCCTCACCTCCTATCGCCGCCACGGCCGCCGGAGAGCCTCGGCTAAATTCCGGCGAGCCCCTCCTCCTCTCTCCACTCTTCCACCACCAGAAGGTTCCCTGTGGTCCGGTGAACCTCCCCAACCCTCCCCCTCCTCGCCGAAGTGCCCGCGGCCGCGTGCTCCCCAGCTCGGTCGCCGCCTCTATCCTCGGCCGCCGCGAAGCCCCATCGCCACTCGGTCTTCTCCGTCGCCGTTGCTGCCCCAGGTGGACGCGGCGCTTCGTCCCGGACCTGCCGGTGCCACCCGCTCGGTTGGGGGTGGCCGGAGCAAGCCCGGCCTCCGTCGGCGTCGCTCCCATCCCCTGCATCTCCTCTGCTCCATGCGAGGGGGCAGTGGGAGGAAGAAGACAGGGGCCAGGCGAGCCCCGCGTCTCCCCAACGACCCCACCAGTCAGCCACAGGAGCCCCGGTCTAGTCAGATAAGTGGAAACGTCTTTCCCAAAATATGTTTTCCACTTCTGAAAGCGTATTTCCCAGAAGGCGTTTTCTGTTTTGCAGCCAGGGGCTTGTTTGTGGATATTCTTTTTACAAATGGGTCCCTGACATTCAACTGGCTATATCTTTTCATCCATAACTCCAAACGAGGTGATTCCAAAGCCCACTTCTTCGTCTCTTCGAGCCCGTCATGTTGGTACCATTTTCATAATGTGTTCACACAGTGGAAATGACCATTTTTCCCTTGCCCGTAAACAACCCCCTCTGAGAGAGAACTGTTTCCTTCATCCCCAGGCAAGCCACAACAGGCACTTGCATGATGGATTTGCAGTAGCTATGGTTTCCTACTTGAATAGTTATTTAATGTGTACATGCTAATATGTTTGAGGATACTGTATATGCTCACGTTTCATGCTTATCCGCATATTCTGCCCATGTGCATCTTGCTAGTTATCAAGTACTCGTTAGTAGCATTATGCTCATAGTTAATACTTGCAGTAGTTCATGCCAAGATGATGATACATCTGCATGTTTCTTTATCGGTTGTTATGGACATACTGATGTTGTTCATGCTCACCGCTTTGCCATGCTCGTTTGCATTTAGCTGGTTAAATGCTGGCATGTTGTTGATGCTATGATCCAGATATTATGCTTCCCATCCCTGCTTAGGTTATATCATGTTCATATGCAGTATGGTTTCATCGTGTTATCGTAACTCAGCTCATTTACATTCAAGTTAAACCAGATGTTAATCGAACTTGAACACCTGTTGACTGAATCATAGTGCGCCACCGAATCGAGCTCACCAGTGCAACCACACTTGCCGGGATGGGGCGGCCCTAATTCGATCTATTGTTATGCCTCTCGCCGGTACCTCCAACCAGGGAAGGTTATGAGTGCGTGCTACCCTGATCAGGTAGGCCGCTATAACCTTGTGAACCCATTTTTGGTATTGAGCTCAGGTCCCCGTTTGGGACAGTTTTGTTTGGCCACGATGGTGGCAGGTGTCTGGAGTGACACAGGTGTCACCCATGACATAGCCCAAAGGGGAGTTTGTCGGAGTGGCCGGGAGAATGCCATGCAATAGATTGGGTTTTGTCGGAATGTCGTTGGTCCACCAGAATGGGAGCACGAGGCCATGAGTTCCGTGGTGTGGGTACAGTGTACTAACCTCTGCAGAGTGTATGATCTATCGATAGCCGCATCCTCGGTCATGGGCACAGTTCGTAGTAGGACACACTATGGGTCAACAGTATAATAATCTTGCTTATAACAACCCGGTTCGATAAGAAAGAAGTTAGTTGATCTTTATGTGATCGTGAGAGGATCACCGTGGTATCGAGGATACTGATGTTGGTTGATCATGATCACGAGAGGATCATTGTGGTTTCATGGATACCGGATTTGGTTGATAGTGTTATGTTGTGATCTCGGGTAAAGACCAAGCTCCTTGTGATCATGTCATCGCCATGGTATTGTAATACCAAGTTTGGTTGGTCCCGAGGTTATCATGTGGCACACTCGATGGTAAGTTCTTGCATGTGGTGGTTACGAGGTAACCTCAGAACAGAGTAAGTGGCATCATGATAGTTTTAACCTATTGCATGTAGTGTCATCCTGCACATATGTCATGCCTATATTGTTCTAGCATCATCATGTTTACACCTGCTTAACCTGTAAATGCCATGTTGTTGCTTGTCTTGACTGCTTTGGTTGATGTGAGCTTGCGAGTACATTCAAAGTACTCACCTGGCGTGTCATGCCATGATTGCTTGCTTGTCAAGGATTCCGAGTTTGTGAGTTAGGATAAGCGTTCCAGCCAGAGTCCCTGCGGAGTGGAGTCCATCACCGCCTTCTAATATCTTTGATGCACCTTCTATGGACTATACCTTCAAATATATCTCAGTGAAAACATTAGTCCATAGAGATTGTCATTAATTACCAAAACCACACTTAGGGGCTACATGCCCTTTCAGCAAGGGATGGAGAAAATGATCCCCGAGCTATTCGCAATGCTTAAGGCCGCGGAGGTAGAAATCAAGAAAGAGCATCAAGTGTTGATGGTCAATAAGACCACCAGTTTCAAGAAGGGCAAGGGAAAGAAAGGGAACTTCAAGAAGAATGGCAAGACAGTTGCCGCCCTCGTGAAGAAACCCAAGGCTGGACCCAAACCAGAGACTGAGTGCTTCTATTGCAAGGGGAAGGGTCACTAGAAGCGGAACTACCCCAAGTACTTGGCAGATAAGATGGATGGTAACGTCAAACGTAGGTATATCTGATATACATGTTATTGATGTGTACCTCACTAGTGCTCGTAGTAGCGTCTGGGTATTTGATACCGATTTAGTTGCTAATATTAGTAGCTTGAATCAGGAGCTGCAGAGTAACGGAGACTAGCTGAGGGCGAGGTGACGATGAGTGTTGGATGTGTCTCCAAGGTTGATATGATCACCAATGGCACGCTCGTAATACCTTCAGGATTAGTATTAAACCTAAACAATGGTTATGCACGTGAAAGAACTTGGTGGAGTTTTCTCTATATACACATCCATGAAACAAGCAAACACAACAAATGTAGATATGCATGAATGATAACAACCAACTCACTTCTCCTAAACCCTCTAAACTTCTCCCCCATTGGCATCAAATGCCAAAATGGAAGAAATCTAGAAGGACAATATAGTATGAGTTCCTCCTTAATTTGTGCACTTCTCAAATGTGAGTGGAATCAAATGCACATACCCATTTATGAATCAATGGTGGAGCTCAAACTATATTGGGGATCCATAGAATGCGACAAGAAGATAAAACATGAGAGTCACACATTCAAAAGATCCAAGGAACATATTTTGGACAAGTTATACGGGAAGTATCCAATAGGATCATCATGCTAAGAATGGGTCCAAAATATATCCAAAAACTCATGAGTGCAAAGTATAAGAATTACATACAAGCACTCACTACTCATCCTCTTACCGGATCCATCAAATAATCACAAGGAGACAATCCCATGGACAGGTAGTAAACGAACAGATATCAAAGAAAGATATGCACTTTCTCACGTGTATAAGTTTCTTATGTGGCAAATAATCATCAAGATGAGCATCCACAAAGAAACTTGCACACACAAAAAAGATACAAAATATAAGAACATGATATCCTTGAATGAATCCATTATTATACAAACTTGATCTTTAGCATAAGAGCTTTGTCACATGGCACATGGCACAAGGCACATGGCATAAATTGATCTCATTTGCATAAAAATGAATTACTAAACATGAGAGAAAATACCACAACCAAAAAGATTGTTTCTTGCAATTTTATCAATATTGCACATAAGAGCACTTTGAGGAATTGGTATGCAATAAATTGCTTAATTGGCATATTTGGGATAAGTGAACCATGAGCATGGTTTTATAGATCCCCATGATATGCTTCTTCTCAAAAGTCTCATAGATGCAATAAGGAGGTTTAAGCTTTTGCAAGAAACACAAACTTCAACAACTACTAATCATGCCATGATGCAACATACACAATGTTGACTCTAATTTAAATAAATGCATGAAGTGAGTACTTGTTACCGAGAGAGCATTGGTTCAAGGGGCCCTTGATCTAGTACGCGAACATGAGGGAATTGATCTTGTTCTTGGATAGGTACATGATCTCCCATAGCATCTTGCTCTTGTGTTGGGGGTGATGACTTCCCTTGTGGTGGATCCACAAGAGGGGCTCTTACTCCTTCTTCTTCTACATGGACATGGGGTGTTTGTTGTGGAAGAATATGACCAATCCCCATTGTACTTGTAGCTTGGAAAGGAGCCTCATCACCTACAACACTTGAAACAAATTGCTCCTCATGGAAGCCGTTATTCTCATCACACTCCACATTCGCTGTTTCCTCAATACATCCAGTGGATTTATTGAGAATACAGTGAGTATGGGAGTTTGATGCATATCCAACAAATTGCCTCAAATTTTGGTTAACCGGGTTTTCATGATGAGAATGAAATACTTACAACCGAACCGGGTTTTCATTTATATTCTCCCTCAAATTAAAGAATAAACCAAGCTTGGCTCTAGTAATTTTTCATGGTGTCTCCACCTTCCTCATGAATAAGCCAAGCATCCAATGCTTCTCCAAAGTACCTAACACACATTAAGTACAATTTGGCCCCCAAACTCATTGGGTCCGAAGTAGTTAGTCCAACTATAATACATAGGGCAAACTCCACATTAAATATGTGCATATGGATATGAACTCGAAATTCAAGCACATCTTTGATCATTAGGGATATTATGGAGTTTACCCTATAGAGAGGATCACGTAGAGCAAGCAAGGCATGAGGAAGTATATAAGTAAATATGCATGCACAAGTCTAACAAGATCCAAAGAGATACGATTTGGACAAGAGAACACATACACGATGCACCAATAATATCACAAAGCATCCAAGTTGTCCAAATTATATCAAAGTGACAAATCCACACAAGACCGCATACAAAGTACAACATATGAACTAAGCAAAAACCAATGAGCATAGGATATACACTACACACATGCTCAAAGGTTTATCTCACTCAAGTAGATATTAAATAGAGCAAGTAGTGAGATAAGGCAAGTTGAAGCACGAGCCGAGAAGAAGATGATCATAAAGTTCTACCACATGAAGAAATACCAATTGTAAGAGAATAGCAATGGTATTTGGAATTAACACTCAGTGGTAGATTCCGAAGATGCACAAGATCAAAATCATAATCCAAAGGATAAGAAGAGAGTTTCATAGTGTTCTTGGCCGGGTGGGCATTTCTGCCCGTTGGACCCCATGCGCACGGGCTAAGTCAGCCTCGTGCCCACGGGGTACTCAAAGACTGAACCCCACCCCGTGCGCATGGGGGTCAACAGACCCCGTGAGCACGGGGTGTCCAGAGAGTTACGTGGCACCCCGTGCACACGGGGGTCAAAGACCCCGTGCACACGGGGTGTCTAGAAGATTCTGTGAAACTCTAAGGACACCTCGGCTTAGCACACTACAAAGGCGAAATAAACACCAACAAGAGATAATTAATGGATACTTTGAGAATTTGAATTTCAAATGAGCTTGACATACCACATAGTGACTAGATAATATTGAATATCAATACTAGGTGGTATTTCTCATATTCACATTTCGGGTTTGTGATGTGCACAAAACATAACACTCCCCCATAATGTGATGATCCACTAATATCTCACAAAAGCCAAACAAGATACAATAAAGGCTCAAGACACCAAACACCACTATATGATGTGCAATGCAAAAACCACATGCTAGATACAAAACCTAAGCAAGCAAAGGGCGAGTAACTTTCAATGTAAGCAATATAAATACAAGTTACCGCAAAGAGGAACATTGGATAGATAATATGAAGATAATCCACATGACTTGGCTCAAACAAATAAATGGTGGATATTGTTTTCTTCATGAACTAGCCAAATCTCCAATGTCCTCCACACACCTATTGATCAAGTTTGAGCTTGATGGTACACAACCAAGTTGGGTCCTAAGAAGTTAGTCACAATAGACTTGGCAACCCAAATGGTCTTTTCCATTTCCAAACCACTTTGGGTACCAACAAACTTGGCAAACAAATTGCCAACAACATCCCTCCTAAGCGAATAATGACCATTGACTAGAGGAGGCTTAGGGATGTTACCATTGGGACATGATGAGGATATGTGTCCCTTCTCACGACAATTATAGCAACATGTGCTCCCCCTTCTCTTCTTCTTTATTTTCTCAACTTGGGGAGCATTCTCTTGGTTTATCATTGGTAGTGACCTTTCTTCAACTTGAGGTTGACCTTGAGATTGAACTTGAGGCCGCTTCTCTTGTTGCTTCACATTTCAGACCTTCTTCTTTAATGGACAAGATCTCACATGGTGTCCAAGATTCTTGCACTTGAAGCATGTAATGTTGGCCTCATTCTTGACTTGGTCTTGTCCCTTCTTCTTATTCTTAGACTTCTTGTTGTTGGGAATGAAACCAAGTCCGCCCTTGTCATGAGGTGATTTTTGAACACTCAAGATAGTGTTGAGAGTGGTATTCACTTCATGACACATGTTCAAGTCTTTCTTCAAAATAGTGACTTGGGCCTTGAGCTCTTTGTTTTCCTCTACAAGGTTAGTATCAACAAAAGTGCTAGAGGAAGTAGAAGCTTCATTGTTAGAGCAACAAGGCAAGGAGAGCAATTCATCACAAGAATTGGCAATAATATGTCTAGATGAATCACTATGACTAGCACATGTCAATAAAGCATTTTAAGTAGAAATAGTGCCAATGTCCACATGAGGCTCACAAGATGTTACCTTAGACACAATAGCCTCATGAGCTAACTTTAGCCTTTCATGGGAGATTAGAAGGTCATCATGAGAGCCCGAGAGCTTTTCATGACTTTCCTCTAATTTTCCATAACTGCTAGTTAGCAAAGCAAGTTGAGCCCTTAGCTCAACATTCTCCTTCAAGATAGATGCTTCAAAAGAAGTAGAGTTAGTAGCACAAGCATCATTGACAATATGAGAGCTAGAAGAAACTAGGGACTTCACATGAGTAGCTTGAAGTTCCTCATAAGACTTAGAGAGTTTGATGAGCTCTCCCTTGACATTCTTGTAGCCAAGGTCAAGGTGCTCAAAATCCTCTAAGTTTATCATGAGCAACTTCAATCTCTTCTTTAGAATATTCTAAGTCTCTAAGAGTTTCTAGAGCATCAAGAAGGTTACAATCAAGTTTTTCATTTTGTTCTTGCTCTTCGTGAAGTAAATCATTACACTTTCCAAAATGAGTAATGAGATCTTTAAACACCTCATAAGTGTTCTTATTTACCTCACGAAGAGAATTACCAATTTCATATATTTCTTGACTCATATCCCTATCACATTCATCATCACTCTCATCAATATCATTACAAAGAGTAGATGATACCTTGGTGTTACCTCTTGCCATGAGGCACATATAAACATTGGAGGTTGATGATGATTCTTTTGGAGAGGAAGATTCTTCATAAACAAGAGTACGAGATTCATGACCATCCTCTTGATGCTCATAGCATTTCCTCTCCAACATGGTGATTTCCTTCTTTGCTCTCATAGCCATTTCTCCATTAGTGTTGTGTGCACTACATTCTCTTGTTTCCTCTACATGGTTAGTCAAAGAACAACTAGAGAAAATAGAAGCATAGAGATCATGGGAATAAGGAGAATCAAGCATATCATCACAAAAAGTATTCAAGGAATCTCTAAATGATATGCATGGACTATCAACACAAGAATGTATGTCATTTTTGCTAGATGTGTTCAAGTCCAAAGAAACTACACCATTAGCATTTATGCATGAAAGATCATCAATGTTGAGCACATCATCATCATCATCACAAATGATATTTCCACTCACCATGTCATTACCTTGGGACATGCCACATGATGGTGAGGTGGAAGAAGTTGAGATGTCCAAGTACACGGAGGAAGAAGCAATATGGAGATCTTCATGATTTGAAGATGTGGAGACCTCCTCAATTGACTCCTCCAAAAGATGATGAATATCAACAAGATTGGACCCACCATATATTTCTTCAAGTTTGGTCCACATATCATGAGCCGTCACACAAGTCATGATAGACTCAAATACTTCGAGAGATATAGACCGGATTATGGCATTCTTAGCACCATACCCACAAATCATATCATATTTTTCCTCACTAGTTGGAAAAAGGTCATCCTTCCACGGAGAAGCCCCTACAAGAACAATTCGCACAAAATTTGGACCCATGGTCCGGAAATGACAAAGCATGCGAATTTTCTACAAGTGATAGTTTGTGCCACTAAAACAAAAAGTGTCATCGTGCACTATACCACTAGTCGACATCTTTACTCTATAGGCGGTGAAGCCTAACAAGGAGAGACCAAAGCTCTAATACCAATTGAAATGATCTAGATGACGACTAGAGGGGGGTGAATAGGCGTTTTAAATTTTTTACGGATTTGGCTTTATCCTAATGCGGAATAAACTAAACGGATACTTTTCAAGCACAAATCCTAAATATGCCAGGCTCAACTAAGTGCACCAACAACCTATGCTAAGCAAGATAGGCACTTAAGGGAACTAGCAAGCACAAACCGTATCACAAGATATGGAATTGTAGGAACAACTAAGCAATTCAACTAGCACAAGAAAAATCAATATGAGCAAGTATGAATTGCGGAAAGTAAAGGGTGTGGGTACGAGATAACCACAAGTGAGTCGGGGACGCGGATTTATCCCGAAGTTCACACTCGTGAAAGTGCTAATCTCCGTTGGAGCGGTGCCGAAGCCAAAGCTCTGGGGCGTCACCAAGTGACTCACCGTATTCTCCCTTTCGAGTCACCCCCAACGGATGAGCCTCGATTCACTCGGGGTTGGTCTTGAAGGCGACCACCACACCTTTACAATCTTTTCCGGAGCACACCACAACCACGGAAGCTTCCAGAGGAACATGACCACCTAGGCCACTTCACACCCTTCCCCGCGGCACACCACAAAAGGAAGCTTCCGGAGGAACCTTGGCCACCTAGGCCTCTTCACAAACTTCTCAAAGATATCACCAAACTGTCTAGGAGGCGAAACCTCCAAGAGTAATAAACTCACGGGCTCTCACTCGAACAAATCGATGCGGGGAGCTCAAACCAATGCAACAAATTCAATGCAAGGTCAAGCAACAAATGCTCAACTCACTCTCTCAATCTCACAAGATGCAACTCAATAAAGTGGGAGATTGAAGAGAGGGGATGCAATGGAGGAAATCAACAAATGACTCCAAGATCCATCCCAAAATCCCCCTTCACTTAGAGGGGAGATAGGGGTTTGGGAGAGGTGGTAAGAGGCTCAAAATGATGTTTAGAATGTGAATGAACAACCCCCAAACCGGTGGGGAGGAAGGGCTCTTTTATAGCCAACTTCCAAAACTAGCCCTTAGGGCTCCAACGGACACTTCCCTGGCACCCCATGCCCACGAGGGTTGAGACCCCGTGCCCACGGGGTCCCGTGCGCATGGTACAAGCCCGTGGGCACAGGGGTCCCGTGCCCACGGGGTCAAAACCCCGTGCCTACGGGGTACCCAGGACAGCCTGCAGCAGCCCACTAAAACATGCACAACTTTGGCATACGAACTCCGAATTCGATGATCTTGGGCTCGTTTTAAAGCTATGTAAAATACCAAGGTCCTCACATAGAGAACCACCCAATATGAACAAGAAATAATGATGCAAATTATGCAAAGATTTGAGCTCTCTTTATGCGACGTGATCAAGCTACTCGCCCGAAAGTCCCTCTTGATAGTACGGCTATCAAACCTATAATCCGGTCTCCCTCCAAGCACCATGAGACCGGCAAAACTAGGAAAACCTAGCTAAGTTATACCTTTACCTTGCACATTCCACTTGAGCTTGATGATGACTTTGATGTTTGCCTCAAGTTGGAATCCTTTTCTTGTCCACAATCACTTGGTGAAGATACTCGAAATGCTTCCTCATATTGCAATGAGGGAAGCCTTAACTTAAGCCCATCTTCATATGGACATTATCATGATGTGGACTGCAAGCTTCAAAGGATATAACCACCAGCTTCTCATATTGCACTTGCACTCCTCAAACCCGATGATCATCACCACTTGATGTCATCCATACATAGGCTACTTGAAATCTTCCCTTTTGATGCAAGCCCATGAGAAACACCTAACCCACATAGACATAGAAAACACATAGCAAGGGTTAGGTAACAAAGAACAATTCACAATTACTTACCATACCACTAGATCACTTGATCCCACATGGTACAAAGATTGCACTTTGTGAGTTGACCATCTAGATAATCTTCGAGCTTCATCTTGGTCAACCAACATCTTTACTTCAAGCTCTATATTAGTTTCTTAAAAGCCATAATGAACTCTTCATTTCCCTTCATCGCTTCAAGAATACATCACCAAAGACTCTTCCATGACCATATCAAGTTTCACTATGAATATCACATTGGTCATCATTTGCTCTTCTAAAAACTCCATCATAATCTCTTGAGAGGCATAATGAACTCTTCACTCTAGTTGCTTGCTTCAAGACTTGATCAACCGAAACCCAACACATGAGCTCACCATGATCTTGTCTTGAAACTATAACTTGAATTCTTCTATTTGTTTATACTCTCAAGCTCTTGATCCTTAAAAGCCCACACATGTCAATCTTTGAGATCCTCTAACGAACTCCACCTTGAATATATTTGGTTAGACATTAAAATCAATCTTGATGGCTTCAACATAAATACCCAAAGACCAACTTGAAACCTCACTGGATATGGGACCACGAGTGCCAAAACCTAGGCCCCGTGTGCACGGGGGCCAGGGACCCCGTGCGCACAGGGTATCTAGAGAGTTGACACTTGACCCCGTGCGCACGGGGGTCAGGAGGCCCGTGCGCACGGGGTATCCAGAGAGGGATACCATGAGGACTTCTTTGAATGTTTTGATGGCATTCTTCTTCCCACATAAACCCAACATGCTTCATGCATCACTATGGAACATTTCTTCATATAGGATTCAATGCACTTGATGCTCCATAGGAATTGTCTATGAAACCAAAGCTTAGAGCAAATATATCTTCATATATATGGACTTCATGCTTGATTCCTTCTAATATCCTTGATGCACCTTCTATGGACTATACTTCAAATATATCTCAGTGAAAACATTAGTCCGTAGAGATTGTCATTAATTACCAAAACCACACTTAGGGGCTACATGCCCTTTCAGCAAGGGATGGAGAAAACGATCCCCGAGCTATTCGCAATGCTTAAGGCCGCGGAGTTAGAAATCAAGAAAGAGCATCAAGTGTTGATGGTCAATAAGACCACCAGTTTCAAGAAGGGTAAGGGAAAGAAAGGGAACTTCAAGAAGAATGGCAAGACAGTTGCCGCTCTCGTGAAGAAACCCAAGGCTGGACGCAAACCAGAGACTGGGTGCTTCTATTGCAAGGGGAAGGGTCACTAGAAGCGGAACTACCCCAAGTACTTGGCAGATAAGATGGATGGCAACGTCAAACGTGGGTATATTTGATATACATGTTATTGATGTGTACCTCACTAGTGCTCGTAGTAGCGTCTGGGTATTTGATACCGATTCAGTTGCTAATATTAGTAGCTCGAAGCAGAAGCTGCAGAGTAATGGAGACTAGTTGAGGGCGAGGTGACGATGAGTGTTGGATGTGTCTCCAAGGTTGATATGATCACCGTTGGCACGCTCGTAATACCTTCAGGATTAGTATTAAACCTATACAATGTTATGCACGTGAAAGAACTTGGTGGAGTTTTCTTTATATACACATCCATGAAACAAGCAAACACAACAAATGTAGATATGCATGAATGATAAGAACCAACTCACTTCTCCTAAACCCTCTAAACTTCTCCCCCATTGGCATCAAATGCCAAAATGGAAGAAATCTAGAAGAGCAATATAGTATGAGTTCCTCCTTAATTTGTGCATTTCTCAAATGTGAGTGGAATCAAATGCACATACCCATTTATGAATCAATGGAGGAGCTCAAACTATATTGGGGATCCATAGAATGCGACAAGAAGATAAAACATGAGAGTCACACATTCAAAAGATCCAAAGAACATATTTTGGACAAGATATACGGGAAGTATCCAATAGGATCATCATGCTAAGAATGGGTCCAAAATATATCCAAAAACTCATGAGTGCAAAGTATAAGAATTACATACAAGCACTCACTACTCATCCTCTTACCGGATCCATCAAAGAATCACAAGGAGACAATCCCATGGACCGGTAGTAAACGAACAGATATCAAAGAAAGATATGCACTTTCTCACGTGTATAAGTTTCTTATGTGGCAAATAATCATCAAGATGAGCATCCACAAAGAAACTTGCACACACAAAAAAGATACAAAATATAAGAACATGATATCCTTGAATGAATCCATTATTATACAAACTTGATCTTTAGCATAAGAGCTTTGTCACATGGCACATGGCACAAGGCACATGGCATAAATTGATCTCATTTGCATAAAAATGAATTACTAAACATGAGAGAAAATACCACAACCAAAAAGATTGTTTCTTGCAATTTTATCAATATTGCACATAAGAGCACTTTGAGGAATTGGTATGCAATAAATTGCTTAATTGGCATATTTGGGATAAGTGAACCATGAGCATGGTTTTATAGATCCCCATGATATGCTTCTTCTCAAAAGTCTCATAGATGCAATAAGGAGGTTTAAGCTTTTGCAAGAAACACAAACTTCAACAAGTACTAAAACATTATATCTAGATACTGTTTATTGCAAGACGGTTATTCATTTAAGTCAGAGAATAATGGTTATTCTGTTTATATGAGTAATATCTTTTATGGTCATGCACCCCTTGTGAATGGTTTATTCTTGTTGATCTCGATCGTAGTAATACACATATTCATAATATTGATGCCAAAAGATGCAAAGTTAATGATGATAGTACCACATACTTGTGGCACTGCCGCTTAGGTCATATTGGTATAAAGGGCATGAAGAAACTCCATGTTGATGGACTTTTGGAATCACTTGATTATGAATCTTTTGATACATGTGAACCATGCCTCATGGGCAAGATGACTAAAACCCCGTTTTCCGGAACAATGGAGCGGGCAAGTGACTTATTGGAAATAATAGATACCGATGTATGCTGTCCGATGAGTGTTGAAGCACGCGGTGGATATCGTTATTTTCTTACCTTCACAGATGATTTGAGTAGATGTGGGTATATTTACTTAATGAAACACAAGTCTGAAATATTTTAAAAAGTTCAAGGAATTTCAGAGTGAAGTGGAGAATCATCGTAATAAGAAAATTAAATTTCTATGATCTGATCGTTCAGGTGAATATTTGAGTTTCGAGTTTGGTATGCATTTAAGACAATGTGGAATTGTTTCACAGCTCACGCGACCTGGAACACCACAGCGTAATGGTGTGTCCGAACATTATAATCATACTCTATTGGATATGGTGCATTCTATGATGTCTCTTACCGATTTGCCACTTTCATTTTGGGTTATGCATTAGAGACAGCCGCATTCACTTTAAATAGGGCACCGTCTAAATCCCTTGAGACGACACCGTATGAGTTGTGGTTTGGCAAGAAACCTAATCTATCGTTTCCCAAAGTCTGGGGATGCGACACTTATGTCAAGAGGCTTCAGCCTGATAAGCTCGAACCCAAAGCGGAGAAGTGCGTCTTCGTAGGATACCCTAAAGAGACCATTGGGTATACCTTCTACCACAGATCCAAGGGCAAGATCTTTGTTGCCAAGAACGGGTCCTTTCTAGAGGAGGAGTTTCTCCCGAAAGAAGTGAGTGGGGGGAAAGTAGAACTTGATGAGGTAATCATACCTTCTCTTGAATTGGAAAGTAGCACATCACAGGAAGCAGTTCCCGTGATGCCTACACCAATTGAAGAGGAAGCTAATGATGATGATCATGAAACTTCGGATCAAGTTACTACTGAACTTCGTAGGTCGACCAGGGTATGTTCTGCACCAGAGTGGTATGGTAATCCAGTCCTGGAAGTCATGTTGTTAGACAACGACGAACCTACGAACTATGAAGAAGCTGTGATGAGCCTGGATTCCAACAAATGGCTTGAGGCCATGAAATCCGAGATAGGATCCATGTATGAGAACAAAGTATGGACTTTGGTGGACTTGCCCGATGATCAGCAAGCCATTGAGAATAAATGGATCTTTAAGAAGAAGACATACGCTGATGGTAATGTCACCGTCTATAAAGCTCGACTGCTCGCAAAAGGTTTCCGACAAGTTCAAGGGGTTGACTATGATGAGACTTTCTCACCCATAGCGATGCTTAAGTCTGTTAGAATTATGTTAGCAATTGCTGCATTTTTTAATTATGAAATCTGGCAGATGGATGTGAAAACCGCTTTCCTTAAGGAAGAGTTGTATATGATGCAACCTGAAGGTTTTGTGGATCCTAAGGATGCTAAAAAGGTATGCAAGCTCCAGCGATCCATCTATGGACTGGTGCAAACATCTCGGAGTTGGAATATACACTTTGATGAGGTGATCAAAGCTTTTGGGTTTATACGAAGTTTATGAAGAAACTTGTATTTACAAGAAAGTGAGTGGGAGCTCTATAGCATTTCTGATAGTATATGTGGATGACATATTGTTTAAGCATAAAGGGTTATTTGAAAGGAGTTATTCAAAGGAATACCTGGGTGAAGCTGCCTACATATTGGGCATCAAGATCAATAGAGATAGATCAAGATGCCTGATAAGACTTTCACAGAGCTCATACCTTGACAAGATTTTGAAGGAGTTCAAAATGGATTAGACAAAGGAGTTCTTTCCTGTATTGTAAGGTGTGAAGTTGAGTAGGACTCAAAGCTCGACCACGGTAGAAGAAAGAGAAAGGATGAAGGTCATCCCCTATGCCTCAACCATAGGCTCTATAATGTATGCCATGTTGTGTACCATACCTGATGTGTGCCTTGCCATGAGTCTGGCAAGGGGGTACAAGAGTGATCCAGGAGTGGATCACTGGACAGCGGTCAAAATTATCCTTAGGTGCCTAAAGATGACTAAGGAAATGTTTCTCGGTTATGGAGGTGATAAAGAGTTCGTCGTAAAGGGTTACGTCGATGCAAGCCTTGACACCGATCTGGATGACTCTGAGTCGCAAACTGGATACGTATAGTAGAGCAGTCATTTGGAATAGCTCCAAGTGGAGCATGGTAGCAGCATCTACAGTATGACATAGACATTTGCAAAGTACACACGGATCTGAATGTTGCAGACTCGTAGACTAAAACCTCTCTCACAAGCAAAACATGATCAAACCCCATGACTCATTGGGTGTTAATCACATGGCGATCTGAACTAGATTATTGACTCTAGTGCAAGTGGCAGACTGTTGGAAATATGCCCTAGAGGCAATAATAAATTGGTTATTATCATATTTCCTGTTCATGATAAATGTTTATTATTCATGTTAGAATTGTATTGACCGGAATCTTAAATACATGTGTGAATACATAAACTACACCGTGTCCCTAGTAAGCCTCTACCAGACTAGCTCGTTGATCAAAGATGGTTATGGTTTCCTAACCATGGACATGAGTTTTTATTTGGTAACGGGATCACATCATTAGGAGAATGATGTGATGGACAGACCACCGTAAGCTTAGCATCAGATCGTTTAGTTATTTGCTATAGCTTTCTTCATGTCAAGTATCAGTTCCTTAGACCATGAGATCATGCCACTCCCGGATATCGGAGGAATGTCTTGTGTGCTATCAAACGTCACTTCGTAACTGGGTGATCATAAAGGTGCTCTACAGGTATCTCCGAAGGTGTCTGTTCGGTTGCATGGATCAAGACTGGGATTTGTCGCTCCGTATGACGGAGAGATACCTCTCGGCCGTCTCGGTAATACAACATCTTAAAGAACTTGCAAGCAATGTGACTAATGAGTTAGTCATGGGATCTTGTATTATGGAACGAGTAAAGAGACTTGCTGGTAACGAGATTGAACTAGGTATGGAGATACCAACGATCGAATCTCAGACAAGTAACATATCGCCGGACAAAGGGAATTGTATACAAGATTAATTGAATCCTTGACATCGTGGTTCAACCGATAAAGATCTTCGTGGAATATGTGGGAACCAATATGGGCATCCAGGTCCCGCTATTGGTCATTGACCGAAGAGGAGTCTCGGTCATGTCTACATGATTCTCGAACCCGTAGGGTCGCACGCTTAACGTTCGGTAGCGCTAGGGTAGTATTGAGATGTTAATAGTGGAAAATCTGAAGGTTGTTTGGAGTCCCGGATGGGATCCGAGACGTCACGAGGAGCTCCGGAATGGTCCGGAGTTAAAGATTTATATATGGAAAGTTGTTGTCGGGGTTCCAGTAAAAGTCTGGTTTTTTCGGTATTGTACCGGGAAGTCACCGGAAGGTTCCAGAAGGTTCTGGAGGAGTCCGGAAGTCCTCGGAGGGTTCCACCACGTCCCATACAGTATCATGGGCTGTAGGGGGCGTCCTAGCCTTAATGGGCCAAGCGAACCAGCCCCTATGAGGCCCATGCACCTGGGAAGGAGAAACCCTAAGTGGGAGGGAGTCCGCTTGCCTTGGGAGGCAAGTTTCCTCCCTTGGACGCCTCCCCTCCTTGGAGGAGGGGCTCGGGCTGCGCCCCCAGCCCTCTGCTACTTCTTGAGCTTGTGTTGGTTTTTCCCTTGAAGAGGAAAGGGTGATGCAGCAAACTAGAGTAAGTATTTCCCTCAGTTTTGAGAACCAAGGTATCAATCCAGTAGGAGACAACACGCAAGTCACCGAATACCTGCACAAACAAACACCAAACTTGCACCCAACGCGATAAAGGGGTTGTCAATCCCTTCACGGTTATTTGCAAAAGTGAGATCTGATAGAGATAGATAAAACTAAACAAAGATAAAGTAAATATTTTTGGGTTTTTTTGGTTTATATATCTGAAAATAAAAGATTGCAAAATAGTAGATCGGAAAGTAATATTATGGAAAATAGACCCGGGGGTCATAGGTTACACTAGAGGCTTCTCTCAAGATAGAAAATAATACGGTGGGTGAACAAATTACTGCCGAGCAATTGATAGAAAAGCGCAAAGTTATGACGATATCTAAGGCAATGATCATGAATATAGGCATCACGTCCGTGTCAAGTAGACCGAAACGATTCTGCATCTACTACTATTACTCCACACATCGACCGACCCCTGCCTGCATCTAGAGTATTAAGTTCATGAAGAACAGAGTAACGCATTAAGAAAGATGACATGATGTAGAGGAATTAACTCAAGCAATATGATGAAAACCCCATCTTTTTATTCTCGATGGCAACAATACAATACATGCCTTGCTGCCCCTACTGTCACTGGGAAAGGACACCACAAGATTGAACCCAAAGCTAAGCACTTCTCCCATTGCAAGAAAAACCAATCTAGTTGGCCAAACCAAATCGATAGTTCGAAGAGACTTGCAAAGATATCAAATCATGCATAAAAGAATTCAGAGAAGATTCAAATAATATTCATAGATAAGCTGATCATAAATCCACAATTCATCGGATCTCGGCAAACACACCGCAAAAAATTATTACATCGAATAGATCTCCAAGAACATTGAGGAGAACATGGTATTGAGAATCAAAGAGAGAGAAGAAGCCATCTAGCTACTAGATATGGACCCGTAGGTCTGAGGTAAACTACTCACGCTTCATCGGAAGGGCAATGGTGTTGATGTAGAAGCCCTCCGTGATCGAATCCCCCTCCGGCAGGACGCCGAAAAAGGCCCCTAGATGGGATCTCATGGGTACAGAAGGTTGCAGCGGTGGAAAAGTCTTTTCGTGGATGCCTCTGGTGGTTTGGGCATATAAGAGTATATATAGGTGAAAGAATTTGGTCAGGAGACGCACGAGGGGCCCACAAGGGTGGGGGGCGCGCCCTACCCCCCTGGGCGCGCCCTCCGTCCTTGTGGCCGCCTCGTGGCTTCCCTGACTTGCACTCCAAGTCCTCTGGTTTCCTTTTGGTCCAAGAAAGATCATCGCAAAAGTTTTATTCCGTTTGGACTCCGTTTGGTATTCCTTTTCTGCGAAACTCAAAAACAGGAAAAAAAACAGGAACTGGCACTGGGCTCTAGGTTAATAGGTTAGTCCCAAAAATAATATAAAATAGCATATTAATGCATATAAAACATCCAAAACAGATAATATAATAGCACGGAACAATCAAAAATTATAGATACGTTGGAGACGTATCAAGCATCCCCAAGCTTAATTCCTGCTCGTACTCGAGTAGGTAAATGATAAAAACAGAATTTTTGATGTGGAATGCTACCTAACATATTTATCCATGTAATTTCTTTATTGTGGCATGAATGTTCAGATCCGTATGATTCAAAACAAAAGTTTAATATTTACATAAAAACAATAATACTTCAAGCATACTAACAAGATAATTATGTCTTCTCAAAATAACATGGCCAAAGAAAGCTTATCCCTACAAAATCATATAGTCTGGCTATGCTCCATCTTCATCACACAAAATACTCAAATCATGCACAACCCCGGTTTTAGCCAAGCAATTATTTTATACTTTAGTATTCTCAAACTTTTCAACTTTCACGTAATACATGAGCGTGAGCCATGGACATAGCACTATAGGTGGAATAGAAGGTGGTTGTGGAGAAGACAAAAAGAGGGAGATAGTCTCACATCAACTAGGCGTATCAACGGGCTATGGAGATGCCCATCAATAGATATCAATGTGAGTGAGTAGGGATTGCCATGCAACGGATGCACTAGAGCTATAAGTTTATGAAAGCTCAAAAAGAAAACTAAGTGGGTGTGCATCCAACTTGCTTGCTCATGAAGACCTAGGGCAATTTGAGGAAGCCCATCGTTGGAATATACAAGCCAAGTTCTATAATGAAAAATTCCCACTAGTATATGAAAGTGACAACATAGGAGACTCTCTATCATGAATATCATGGTGCTACTTTGAAGCACAAGTATGGAAAAAGGATAGTAACATTGCCCCTTCTCTCTTTTTCTCTCATTTTTTTTCTCTTTTTTTCTTTCTTTTTTTCTTTTTTTTCTTTTTTCTTTTCTCTTTTCTTCTTTTCTTTCTCTTTTCTTTCTTTCTTTCTTTTTTTCTTTTCTTTTTTTTATTTCCTCACATGGGACAATGCTCTAATATTGAAAATCATCATGCTTCTATTTACTTAGAACTCAAAAATTACAACTCGATACTAGAACAAAATATGACTCTATATGAATGCCTCCGGCGGTGTACCGGGATGTGCAATGAATCAAGAGTGACATGTATGAAACAATTATGAACGGTGGCTTTGCCACAAATACGATGTCAACTACATGATCATGCAAAGCAATATGACAATGATGATGCGTGTCATAATAAACGGAACGGTGGAAAGTTGCATGGCAATATATCTCGGAATGGCTATGGAAATGCCATAATAGGTAGGTATGGTGGCTGTTTTGAGGAAGGTATATGGTGGTTTTATGGTACCGGAGAAAATTGCGCGGCACTAGAGAGGCTAGCAAAGGTGGAAGGGTGAGAGTGCGTATAATCCATGGACTCAACATTAGTCATAAAGAACTCACATACTTATTGCAAAAATCTATTAGTCATCGAAACAAAGTATTAGACGCATGCTCCTAGGGGAAGGGTTGGTAGGAGTTAACCATCGCGCGATCCCGACCTCCACACAAAGGATGACAATCAAAAAATATCTCATGCTCCGACTTCGTTACATAACGGTTCACCATACGTGCATGCTACGGGACTCACAAACCTTAACACAAGTATTTCTCAAATTCACAACTACTCACTAGCATGACTCTAATATCACCATCTTCATATCTCAAAACAATCATAAGGAATCAAACTTCTCATAGTATTCAATGCACTTTATATTAAAGTTTTTATTATATCCCTCTTGGATGCCTATCATATTAGGACTAAATTTATAACCAAAGCAAATTACCATGCTGTTTTAAAGACTCTCAAAATAATATAAGTGAAGCATGAGAGTTCAACAATTTCTATAAAATAAAGCCACCGCCGTGCTCTAAAAAGATATAAGTGAAGCACTAGAGCAAAATTGCCTAGCTCAAAAGATATAAGTGAAGCACAAAGAGTATTCTAATAAATCACGATTCATGCGTGTCTCTCTAAAAAGGTGTGTACAGCAAGGATGATTGTGGCAAACTAGAAAGCAAAGACTCAAATCATACAAGACGCTCCAAGCAAAACACATATCATGTGGTGAATAAAAATATAGCCTCAAGTAAAGTTACCGATAGACGAAGACGAAAGAGGGGATGCCTTCCGGGGCATCCCCAAGCTTAGGCTCTTGGTTGTCCTTGAATATTAACTTGGGGTGCCTTGGGAATCCCCAAGCTTAGGCTCTTGCCACTCCTTATTCCATAGTCCATCAAATCCTTACCCAAAACTTGAAAACTTCACAACACAAAACTCAACAGAAAATCTCATAAGCTCCGTTAGTATAAGAAAATAAATCACCACTTTTGGTACTGTTGTGAACTCATTCTTTATTTATATTGGTGTAATATCTACTGTATTCCAACTTTTCCATGGTTTATACCCCCCGATATTACCCATAGATTCATCAAAATAAGCAAACAACACATAGAAAACAGAATCTGTCAAAAACAGAACAGTCTGTAGCAATCTGGAAATCTCGAATACTTCTGTAACTCCAAAAATTCTGAAAAATTAGTACGACCTAAGAAATTTGTTTATTAATCTTCTTCAAAAAGAATCAACTCAAAAGGAATCTTCTGTGAATTATATAAATTATTTTCCTGGGTGTAAAAGTTTCTATTTTTCAGCAAGATCAAATCAACTATCACCGTAAGCTATCCCAAAGGTCTTACTTGGCACAAACACTAATTAAAACATAAAACCACATCTAACCAGAGGTTAGATGAATTATTTATTGCAAAACAGAACCTAAAAAGCAAAAACAAAAATAAAATTGGGTTGCCTCCCAACAAGCGCTATTGATTAACGCCCTTAGCTAGGCATAAAAACAAGAATAGATCTAAGTATTGTCATCTTTGTTATTTTGAAAGCAAAGGGAGAATTTCTTATACATAGCATTTATATTTCTATTTTGTGAAAGCACATGGCCGTTAATAGTAGAAGAAAGATTAAGCACACTACGAAAATTCGCATCTAAACTAGCTTTCATCTCTTTGATTATTTCATTTTGATAAAAGCACATAAGAGTAGTTGATTCAACATTTTCTCCTTTGGGGTGCCCAAATATGGTTTTCATCTTCTCATAAGTATCTATGGCATCCCCTCCAAGAAAGCCATTTTCAAATATAGAATCCAAAACTTGCTTAAAAGAAGGAGGTAAACCAAAATAAAAGCTCTTTAAGTATATCTCAATCTGATATTGGGGCACATAGCTAGCTCGAATCCATAATAACCTATCCCAAGCATCTTTCAAAGATTCATCAAGCAAATAACAAAAAAATCCCAGGATCATCTTCATCAAAAATGTCAAAATTTTCCTTAATAACCCCGGTAAGCCTTTCCGTAGCATCATTATTTATGATCTTAGAAAGGACAGAGGGGCTATCCAAAGCATTAAGATTCGGAAAGAAACCTTTAGCCCCTTTTGAGTCGGCCATAACGATAGAGAGATGGAATAAGCAAACACGAGAACAGCAAGAGGAAAGGCAGAGAGAGAGGCGAAGAAAAGGCAAACTTTTCGAAAATCATTTTAGAAGTGGGGGAGAGGAAAACAAGAGGCGAATGGCAAATAATGTAATGCGAGAGATGAGAGTTTATGATGGGTACTTGGTATGTCTTGACTTGGTGTAGATCTCCCCGGCAACGGTGCCAGAAATTCTTCCTGCTACTTCTTGAGCTTGCGTTGGTTTTTCCCTTGAAGAGGAAAGGGTGATGCAGCAAAGTAGAGTAAGTATTTCCCTCAGTTTTGAGAACCAAGGTATCAATCCAGTAGGAGACAACACGCAAGTCACCGAATACCTGCACAAACAAACACCAAACTTGCACCCAACGTGATAAAGGGGTTGTCAATCCCTTCACGGTTATTTGCAAAAGTGAGATCTGATAGAGATAGATAAAACTAAACAAAAGATAAAGTAAATATTTTTGGGTTTTTTTGGTTTATAGATCTGAAAATAAAAGATTGCAAAATAGTAGATCGGAAAGTAATATGATGGAAAATAGACCCCGGGGCCATAGGTTTCACTAGAGGCTTCTCTCAAGATAGAAAATAATACGGTGGGTGAACAAATTACTGCCGAGCAATTGATAGAAAAGCACAAACTTATGACGATATCTAAGGCAATGATCATGAATATAGGCATCACGTCCGTGTCAAGTAGACCGAAATGATTCTCCATCTACTACTATTACTCCACACATCGACCGACTCCTGCGTGCATCTAGAGTATTAAGTTCATGAAGAACAGAGTAACGCATTAAGAAAGATGACATGATGTAGAGGAATTAACCCAAGCAATATGATGAAAACCCCATCTTTTTATCCTCGATGGCAACAATACAATATGTTCCTTGCTGCCCCTACTGTCACTGGGAAAGAACACCGTAAGATTGAACCCAAAGCTAAGCACTTCTCCCATTGCAAGAAAAACCAATCTAGTTGGCCAAACCAAATCGATAGTTCGAAGAGACTTGCAAAGATATCAAATCATGCATAAAAGAATTCAGAGAAGATTCAAATAATATTCATAGATAAGCTGATCATAAATCCACAATTCATCGGATCTCGGCAAACACACCGCAAAAAATTATTACATCGAATAGATCTCCAAGAACATCGAGGAGAACGTGGTATTGAGAATCAAAGAGAGAGAAGAAGCCATCTAGCTACTAGCTATGGACCCGTAGGTCTGAGGTAAACTACTCACGCTTCATTAGAAGGGCAATGGTGTTGATGTAGAAGCCTTCCGTGATCGAATCCCCCTCCGGCAGGACACCGGAAAAGGCCCCTAGATGGGATCTCACAGGTACAGAAGGTTGCGGCGGTGGAAAAGTCTTTTCGTGGATGCCTCTGGTGGTTTGGGAATATAAGAGTATATATACATGAAAGAATTAGGTCAGGAGACGCACGAGGGGCCCACAAGGGTGGGGGGCGCGCCCTACCCCCCTGGGCACGCCCTCCGTCCTTGTGGCCGCCTCGTGGCTTCTCTGACTTGCACTCCAAGTCCTCTGGTTTCCTTTTGGTCCAAGAAAGATCATCGCGAAAGTTTTATTCCGTTTGGACTCCGTTTGGTATTCCTTTTCTGCGAAACTCAAAAATAGGGAAAAAACAGGAACTGGCACTTGGCTCTAGGTTAATAGGTTAGTCCCAAAAATAATATAAAATTGCATATTAATGCATATAAAACATCCAAAACAGATAATATAATAGCATGGAACAATCAAAAATTATAGATACGTCGGAGACGTATCACCCTCCCACACCCCTATATATAGTGGGGAGGGGGCACAAGGGCTGGCCATACCAAACCCAAGTGTAACACCCCTGTGTAATAGCCACTGTGATCAACTGCTAATAATGCCAAGTCATATCATTTGCAGTGCCTAGTCATAGTGGTTAACCAAAAGAATTCAAAATCCATTCTGAAAATCAACTCAAATTCCAAAGTGAAATATGGAGTTGTTCAAACACTAGTGGAAAAATGTTCACTAATTAGCCAATATTCCAGAAGCACTCATAAAATTATGAACAATGATATTTGGATTATTTAAGTGGCTCAAACCACATGAAACAGCACCAAATCAGCACTATTTAATTCCTTTATAAATAAATCAAATTCAAAAGAAATCCAAATTTGCCCAAACCAATTTTTGGTGAAAGCTAATATTGCATTGCAATATTTGGGCCTACTCTCATATTTTACAAAAGTGCAAAAGTGTCCTAACCAATGCAAAACAGGAAATAAATAAAGAAAAACAGAGATAAGAAAAATGAAATGAGGCACTGTGCACTGGGCCTAAGTGCACAGTGCCCCTGGACCAGCCCACCAGGCACATTTCCTTCTCCCTCCGCCCCGTGTCGGCTGCGCCATGGCCGCGCGCGCGCGCGCCAGCCGGGCGGCGACACGCCGGCGCCCGCCGACACTACAGGAGCAGCGGAGGGGATAAGGAACTCCTCCTCCATTCCTCCTGGTCCTCCCCGACCACTCCTCCCCTCTCCCCTCGCTCTCTTCCCCCAGATCCCATCGCCACCGAACGCCATCGCCGCCGCACCGCGCTCGTCTCCGCGGCCACAGCCACCGCATCGCTCCGCCGACGCATCCGCCATCTTCGCCATGATCTTCCTCGATGTCTGGTGGTAGCAGCTAGAGCCCGAAGCCACCACAGCGCCGGAATCGCCCCGTCCCCTTCCGTTCGGTCTCCGCCAATCTTCTCCGTCACCGGCGGCGATTCTGCTGCTCCTAAGCTATCAACGGCCTTCGGCGTGCCGCTACGTAAGTTGCGCTTTCCCCCTGCTCCCTTCTCCACTCGCCAGCGTGCCGCCGTTGAGCTGCCAGCGTGGCCGTGCTCTGACCGCCACCGCATGAGCCATTGACGCGCTCCCGAGCTTCGGCAGCTCGAGCCAGTGGCGCCAACGCGCTCCTGGAGGTCCGCGGCTCCCCCCTAGCTAGTTAGCACGCGCGAGAGCACCGTGTAGCCGCGTATCCTTTGAGGCCCGAACTCCGGCGTCGCCTTTGCTCGATGCCGGCGACGATTCCGACCGATTCCGGCGGAACCTCCACCACCACTAGACGCGGCGTTGAATGCTCGATCGAACCAGCCCAACCTCGCGTCAAATGGACCCCTGTAGCGCGAATCCGAGCAACTCCGGCGAACTTCCGCCACGGAAATGGTCGCCGGCGCGATTCCGGCGACGCCGCCGACATGGCGCCGCGTGGGGTCCACCCCAGGTCACTGACGAGTGGGCCCCTGCGCCTGTTTGACCACGTTGACCTGGGTCAACGTGGTTACTGTTCATCCCCTACAGCTGACATGTGGGCCCGCATAGTTAACTAACTAATATTGGTTAATTAGTTAACTCTGTTAATTAGCTGTGCTACTGACAGGCCGGGCCCACTGGCTAAACTTTCTGTTAGTTTAATTTAAACACTAATTAATCCCTCTGAGATTGACAGGTGGGACCCGTAGGTCAGGTTTGACCTGGACCAGTGGGTTTGACTCGCTGACGCCACAGTGACGTCAGGCTGATGCAATATTTCATTTCTGTTGATTTTATAATAATTCCAGAAATTCAGTAAATCTTTAGAAATTCATAACTTTTAAACCGTAGCTCAGATCGAAAAACTTAAAACATGAAACTTGCTCAGAACGACGAGACGAATTTGATCGTGTCGTCTGTTTCTTTGTCGGAACCCCCTACGTAGAAGAACTCGTAACTCCGAACTCGATCCTGATAGATGAATAGTGCATAGTCATCGGTAAATAAATCCCACCTTAATCCTAAAATAATTAAAAATGACTTAGACATACTTCAGGCAACCCTGCACTGCATCATAGTCGTAGCATGCCCTGTATTGCATCGTTGATGTGTATTTACTTGTTTCCTCACCCCTCTTCTCTCTCGGTAGACCCCGATGTTGGCATAGCTCCCGAGGTCGATGCTGCTCAGGAGCCCGACGACACAGTTGACGACCTTGCCCTTGCCGTCGAGCAGACAGGCAAGCACCCCCATTTTGAGCATTCCGATATCGCCCACTCTCTTCCCTCTTATGCTTGCATTAGAAGATACTGCTGCTACTGTTATCCTACTTCTGTTGCATAGCTTGTTTATTGTAGCCTACTATTGATACCTGCCTGCTATCCTAAACTATTTAGTATAGGATGGATAGAGCCCTATCAGAGACCCACTTGTCCCGACTGCCCCGCTGGACTCTCAGAAGACCCGAGCAATGGGATCAAAGATCAGACCCTGGCACCGCACGTCACTTCCCCCTTAAAATTGCTCGACACTACTGGGTTACTATCGAGTGCCGAGGGTGATACCTCGTCAGCACTTCTGATGATAAACTTGTAGGTTAGTTAATCGGTCGTGGTAAGCGAGGGTGATTCCTCCTACACCACCCCCGATACCGACGCCGTCGTGCAACACCTCAAGTGTGGACCTCGAGGAGTGTGGACCTCGAGGGTGATACGTCCTTCGTTCACCTTGATGATAGCATCGAGTGGGATTCCATTGGGGGTGATTCCTCAGGGTTCCCCCTTGGTGTCAGACACACGGAGACTTTGGTTACTATGACTGAACACTGAACCATGATACTAAAGACGGGTCGGCCCTGAGGGGTACCCGCGCGAGCATGAATGCGAAGTGATGTGGAGTCGGGTTGACCTGAGAGGTGCCCGCGAGATAACTACGAGGCGTGGCCGGGCATTCTTAGCCCTTGCCGCAAGTCCTCGAGATGGGGCGACGGGGTCACATCGATCATGAGTCTGTGCTCGTTACCGCGCGCTCCTAACCCACTAAACGGTTTGGATATTTGATCCGAGGGGCCTCTGGCCTGATAGCACTAACCATCACGTGGGCATAGTATGGGAGTTCTGTGTCGTATACTTCAGCCGGAGCTTAGTGGACGTCAGCGACTGAGCGGCGCGTGCCGAGTTGGACTGGTTACGCAACTGCGCTTGTATTAAGGGGTTGCTAGGTCTGCTCTCGGCCGCGTTCGCAATGTGCAGGAGTTCCCGGGGCGATGGCCCAAGACCCCTGGGGGCATAAGTTTAGTCCGGCGTGCTGACCTCTCTGTTAGGTATTTGGTCGGGTTGCGGCGTATCGTTGGCCGAGGCCGGGCATGACCCAGAAAAGTGTGTCCGGCCGGAGTTAATCGAGCGTGGTGGGTAAGTTGGTGCACCCCTGCAGGGAAGAACTAATCTATCGATAGCCTGTCCTACGGTAACGGACACTCGGAGTTGTATCCCGATCGGTACAACTAGAACTGATGACTTGAGATGAAATGGATAGTATGGCTCTGGGATTGCTTTCTCGCAGGGAGTCAAGGAAGGATCTCTGGCCGAGGTTGATGATACTACTACTACTTTACTTTATGCTGATCTGCACTCTTCTAATGCTGCAAGACCGATGAAGATGCTTGAAGATGCTAGTCTTCGATAGGACTAGGCTCTCCCCTCTATTCTGGCATTTCTGCAGCCCAGTCCACATATACAGCCCTCCTTTGAAAATGTTGCATATGTAGTGTAGATCCTTGCTTGCTGAGTACTTCGGATGAGTACTCATGTTTGCTTTATTTTCTTTTTCTCCCCATATCCATATGTCGCCGCCAGATGACGGAGCCCCTGAGTTAGCTGCCCCCGTCGATGACTACGGCTACTACTACTACCCTCCCGGTGAGTACTACTACGAGGAGCCGACAGACGACCAGGAGTAGGATTCGGAGGATCCTAGGCAGGAGGCCTTCGCCTTTCGATCATAGAGTTTTATTTTGCCCCGCCTTTCTTAAGGCTTATCTCTATTTCTGTAATATAACTGTACCCAGATATCTGATGCTTCCACTGACACTTGTATGCCATCGAGCTATGTATTCGAGCCCTCGAGGCCCTGGCTTGTAATATAAAGCTTGTATGACTTTATTTATGTTTTAGAGTTGTGTTGTGATATCTTCAAGTGAGTCCTTAGGCTTGATCGTGTGCATTTGCGTGTATGGTGAGTGCACGATTAAGCCGGGGTCGTCACACCAAGCCTCCTCTCTCTCCCGATAAGCCTCCACCTTGATCCGTCAGCGCTTGGCGAAGCTCTGTCGGTGTTCCACTGCCATTACCACCACCACGCCGTCATGTTGGTTCAGATCTCATATACCTCCTATCCCTTTCTTGCTGGATCAAGAAGGAGAGGACGCCTCTGAGCCGTACATGCGCTAAACTCGGAGGTGTCATCCGTTCGGCACAAGATCGGATTGGATCGTGAAGAGTATGACTACATCAACCATGTTACGATGCTAACACTTTCGGTCTACAAGGGTATGTGACACACTCCCATATCGTAGCTATGCATCTCCTATATTGGATCTTGAGTGTTTTGTAGGAATTTTTTTTATTTTCATGCAACGTTCCCCATCAGTTTTAACTATCGCTAGACGCGATGATGTAATTGTTGGCTCAACTCGAGTCATATTTACTATCCCTATGGGTACTCGACTAAAATCAAGGATTCTTTATCATGTACGGGTCAAATCGTACCCTACTAAACTATAGACATATCCGCCAAAATAGTTTCCATAGTGAAACTTATGATGATAACAAGGAGGAATATCTTCTCTTTACCATATGCAATAGATATGGCAAGCACATTCTCTATGTATCATCAAGATTTCACTTCACATACTATAAAACCCGTAGCACATGTTGCGTACAAGATATTTTTCCAGAATGTCTTTTGCATGACTAACATGGCATACTCGCCTTGGTCATCCAGACATTGGGTTGAAATAGAATCTATTAGCAATTCCATTGGTTTGTGATTATTATGATGCTAAATTCTAAAAATATTTGGATTTTATGTGCACTACATGTGAAGTAGGGAAGCTAATTTTAAGGCTTGTGCACCTTAAACTCTACGCTGAACCACTCAGACTCCTTGAACGCATCAAGTCGAGGTAAGTGACTCTTCCTAACCATTGACTATACTATTCAGGTATTCCATGGTTCCAAAAGACACATCCATACGATGGTCTCAATTGTGCTTTATCCACATGAAACCATTCGCTCATTATCCTGATACCAATTTCAATCAAAATCAAATGGACACGCTGCAGAATTCTCCTTGCGTGCCTTCATTATGGCCCTAGGATTGAAGTTTAGCATTTTGTTCTAATGTATGTACTCAAATAGTTTGGTAGAATCCTTTATCCAAAGATTTAAGCTTATTGCATTATCTTTACTTTGGAATTGCAATTTACCAACTTTACGTTTAAGTCATGCAGTTTTACACTCTCATGACCAAACTGCATAATGATACGTCTCCAACGTATCTATAATTTTTTACCCTGTTCCGGCACCCTGCCGGAGGGGGAAACCATCACCGGTGGCCATCTTCATCATCCCGGCGGTCTCCATGACGAGGAGGGGGTAGTTCACCCTCGGGCCTGAGGGTATGTACCAGTAGCTATGTGATTGATCTTTCTCTCTCTCGTGTTCTTGATTTGGCACGATCTTGATGTACCGCGAGCTTTGTTATTATAGTTGGATCATATGGTGTTTCTTCCCTCTCTATCTCTTGTTGTGATGAATTGAGTCTTGCTCTTTGAGATTTCGTTATGTTGGATTGAGTATTGGATTTGAGAACACTTGATGTATGTCTTGCGATGGGATACCCGTGGTGACAATGGGATGTTCTATTGATTCACTTGATGTTTGTTTTGGCACTCAACTCGTAGATTCCCGAGGTGACATTCGGGTAATCTATGCATAGGGGTTGATGCACGTTTTCGTCCTACGTTCTCCGATAGGAACTTTGGAGTGATTCTTTGTTGCACGCCGAGGGATTGTTATATGATCCGATTATGTTATCATTGTTGAGAGAACTTGCACTAGTGAAAGTATGAACCCTAGGCCTTATTTTCAAGCATTGCAATACCGTTCTTGCTCAGTTTTGTTACTAGTTACCTTGCTGTTTTTATATTTTCAGATTACAAAAACCTATATCTACCATCCATATTACACTTGTATCACCATCTCTTCGCCGAACTAGTGCACCTATACAATTTACCATTGTATTGGGTGTGTTGGGGACACAAGAGACTCTTTGTTATTTGGTTGCAGGGTTGTTTGAGAGAGACCATCTTCATCCTACGCCTCCCACGGATTGATAAACCTTAGGTCATCCACTTGACGGAAATTTACTACTGTCCTACAAAACTCTGCGCTTGGAGGCCCAACACGAGTCTACAAGAAGAAGGTTGCGTAGTAGACATCACATAATATTATTCCCTTTTATCTTTGATACGTGGAAATCTACCAAGTATTTCCCATGTGCGATAATTCGGTTACATACCGATATCACCACCCCGACATACATCATTGACCCCTCAAATATATTTGGGATCTATGTGAGGAATAAATGTATTACCGTCAATACCTCAAGCCCCTCACATGGGGAGTTATTCAAGGTCAGTATGCTGATTCAATAAGGAACATTTCCAGGCATTAGGGGGAGATTTCAAATACCATAAGGAGTGCCAAGAAATTAGTGCAGTGTTCAACACATTTCTGTCTCAAATCTTCATACTCAAAGATCTGAACCATGCGTTCAAATCTTTATTGATGATGTCTATATATAGTGTTACAAGGGATGCGTGCAAACGATGTGACGGTTGCTAATGGCCAATTGACATACTAATTACAAAGTAGGGTTAACTTTATTGATTAATTCCTAACACGGATACCTCAATTAGCAAAACCCAAATCCATACTACACATGCATCGTAAACTTTCGATGCAGCCGCACCTTCGACAACGACGGCTGTGTTTCATTGCAAACACGGATGTCTAGCTCGCATCGGCACTGACTTTAAATCAGCCTAGACCCTGGCTCGCTAGGAACACTTGAATTGGCTCCGAAGCTTGCAAGAAGCATACAACCCCGCCCCCTCCCTGCTCCTTTGGTAGGTTATTTGTTAGGCTATTAGGCAAGGTGTAGGATCGATTTTCCCATTTCTCACTGCACCATCGATGTTGCCTAGGGTATGGACGAACGGATGAAGCTACTAGTTCAGGTAGTAGCACTGATAGCTGTGATTCAAGCTTGTCTCATGTTGGTCCACAAGAGAGTTGTTCAAGCCTGTCATGTGTTACGCTCCAATGTTAACCCGGGATAAGGAGAGGATAGAGAATTTGAACTACATCAACAACGACAGCAACATAGAGGCTCTATGGATGCTTCGAATGAAAAGAGCACCTTTTGCCTCGCTTGTGCAACCGTTCAGGAGCAAGGGGCTGCTAGAAGATAACATCCACACCACTGTGAAAGAACAAGTTGCATGTTCCTCCATGTTGTAGGTCATAACCAGAGGTTCAGGGTTATCCACAGCACGTTCAGGAGATCAATGGAGACCATTTCCAGGTACTTCAGGCAAGTGTTGTATGTTGTTGGGGAGCTTAGAGGAGAGATGATCAAGTCACCAATCAACCAAACTCCTAGCAAGATTCGCACTAGCCCAAGATGGTATCCATATTTCAAGGTGAGCACTAGTCGTAAGTTCATGTCTTGACATTCTTGTGTTGTTCTGGTATAGCCATAACACCATCTTTTCATGTCATTTTAGGATTGCAATGGCGCAATTGATGATACTCATGTGACTAGTAGAGTGTCGACGGCACAGTCAACAGCATACATGGGTAGAAAGCACTACACAAGCCAGAATGTTCTTGTTGCTGTTAACTTTGATCTGAATTTCACATATGTGCTAGCTAGCGGGGAAGGATCAGCCCATGATGCTAACATTCTAACTGATAGCATGACTCGACCTGATGGCATCAATATCCCCGATGGCAAGTTCTACCTAGGAGATGCTGACTATGCATGTCGGCCTCGTGTTCTTCCACCCTTCAGGAAAATCAGGTACCATCTGAACGAGTTCTCTAGCAGGAACTATCCTAGGACTGTACAAGAATTGTTTAATCTTAGACAACCTAGCCTTAGAACCTTAGAATTACGGTTGAAAGAGCATGTGGAGCTCTGAAGAATAGGTTTAATATCCTGGATCAGAAGCCATTCCACACTTTCCCCACCTAGGTTAAGCTTGTTCTTGCTTGTTGCATCTTGGATCCTACAATGGGGTTGTGATGATCTTGTACCGGAGAAGGAAGAGGTGACGCTTCATGTTGTTATCAGCTCCGGCCATGGTGTGGAGGCATTTGAAACCGAGGCCTGAAAGAATAAAAGAATGGAGTGGGCTCAGGCAATGTGGAAAAACAAAGGTCAAGCAAGGATCTGAAGAAGAAGAAGAAGAAGAAGAAGAAGAAGAAGATGATGATGATGATGATGATGATGATGATGATGATGATGATGATGATGATGATGAAGATGAAACAACAGCTGAAGAGAAGAAGAAGAAGTAGCAGCAGAAGAAACAACAACGACAGAACAAGAAGAGGACGAGGATGGACTTTCATCTAGTTCGGCATTGATGAACTTTCCCCTATTGAGACATCTGACTGTTAATTTGTACTGCAATTTGTGAGTATTTAGGATGAACTACCATTTGTTTCCTATCTAGGACTGAAACTATGTTGAAATCGTGTGAGATAATGTGACCACTAGTTAGAAGTGGTGATCGCACCTTATGTCGTTCGCAACCAAGCGTGCAGTTTGTCTACCCAATGCAATGCAGGAAACCAAACGCCGGTTAAATATTGCTTCCCTGATGCAGCCAAACTAGATGCGGGCAACAAAACTATCTGCAAATGATGGTTTTTGGCCTATTTTATCTCGGTCAGGCCCAACTGAGAAACACAAGCAAAGAGGCAAAAAATGATGCAGATAACCAAACATGCCCTACATTAATACATGCCATCAGACTACCAAAATTTAGCACGTTCTACATACATACTAAGGGCATCTCCAACACGGACCCTCAAACCGCCCGCATCTGTCCGGATCACGCAGTCCGGACGTGCCGGTCCGCGCGTCCTTTTTCCCGTAAACCGGAAGCAAACCGAGGGGGCTTTGTGGGTGTCCGGACCGCTCCCACGCAAGCGTCGGTCAACCCTAGCCCACACAAAACCATCTCCCACGCCCCTGCCTTTCCTGCCCGAAGTGATTAGCATCGCATTCATGCGGGCCGGAGCGGACACAACCTCTCACTAGAGCCTTCATTGAAGCGGCATGCCGTCCGATAGCACCGCCCACGCCACTTCTCAGTGCATGTGCCTTCTCCGTGTTCAAACAACAACGCGTCTGTCCGCCTCCCTCCATTAAACAATGTGCGGTTGCCGAGAAACTGCTAAGTGCCTTTATTGATCCGGTAAAGGAGAAGAAAGGATTCTCGCCTTTTTCCCCATAGGTGGCCCTGAGTTATCGAACCCATGAGAGGAAGGCACCCTTAAAGTCAGAGGTTTCTCTAAAGCTTTTGCAATAGTATTATTTACAGCTTTAACCGAATCGAAATCAAGTTGAAACTGAAAACACTTATAATAAGAATAGGCATGGGTACGAGGACTTGTTCTTACAACCATATATTTATGAACGAGATCATCATGATATTAATTTGTGCTCTGGAAGTCATCCATCGATATGTGTTTGCAATGTATCGAATTAGGGGATGTGTCCAAATTACGTCTTGACCGGAGCACATCCTGCATCAACTGTCAGTTGTCCAACGGAAAGTCCCTATCCGTCGCGCGGGATTGCCCCGGTAATTACTTCTATAGGATGATGGAGTGCCCGCCTCCCTTGTGACAGCCCAAGACTGGTTCTCTAGATTATTTTGCGTAATTATTATTGTAGTCACGGTAATTGTTTGTTTGTTGCATTCTTCATGGCATCCTTCGTGTTGCATGGGTAGTTCGTCGCCGTCATACCGGATTTATCCGGGTGTTTTTTATAGAACTCGTACCATCGTATTAGCCGCTTTCTCCTTCTGCCTTCGTTGATTTTTCTCACACCAACTAGGTTTTTCCTATTCCCTCTTGTCAGTCTGCCTAATCTTTCTGCACAGCTCACAGACCCCCTTGCAACCTAGACCCCCTTGGATATCATTACTATCTTTGCTTGCTAGATGTTTTGATGCCATCGCTTGGTCTCGCTATCTACCACATGTTTGCAAGCCTCCCTATTGCCATGATAAAGCATCTAACCTCCACTATCTTGGCAAACCTTTGTTTGGCTATGTTACCGTTTTCTTAGCCCCTCTTATATCTTTACTAGTTACAGATGCAGGTTGTTCCATGTTTAGCACATCGATATCTTGGGATATCATTATATCATGCTTATCTAATTAATCAATCTAACATGCTTATCTAATTAGTTCGATAACAAACCTAAAAAACCTAACATTCGACATTTATAAAGGTCCTAATTTTAAAAGCGTCAAAGACAAGCTATGTATTGCTGAATTATTTTTGGAGCACCATAACTCGTGACCGTTCCAAATTGAAGGAAAGCAGAATGACCGTTCCTAGTTGATCGTGCGTACAGAGCGAGTGCATGCAACCGCCTTTTCTTTCATAGCCCGGGTCTAGTATGTAACCATTATAAAAGTACGGCATGCATGTGATCACTAGAGTGCTTCTCTTTCTTGATTTTTTGTCGAAATAGGCCATCTGCCCAACAGAATTGCCAGAAAAGACCCCCTCCGGATGAAATTGTCAAAAAAAAAAACCCCTCGGCCGTGGCGGCAGGCGCGGCAGACGACACGTGGCATCTGCCGCCACACCCGGTGGCGGCAACACTGTTCATGTAATGTTCACACGGGGGGACGATTTTCGCACGGCAGAACAGAAACGGGCGCGATTGAACAGTGCTGCCGCCTACGGGTGTGGCGGCAGCACTGTTCATCACTGGTGAACAGTATTTTTCGGAAAGTAAAAAAAAATCAAAAAAAACTAAAATTTTGCACCCACTTAGAACACTCGATCGTCTTTTATGCCAAAAAAAATTCAGTTTTTTTGAATTTTTCTGCTTTTTTTTTACTTTTTTGAAATTACTGTTCACCAGGATGAACAGTGCTGCCGCCACACCCGTAGGCGGCAGCACTGTCCACTCGCGCCCATTTCCGTTCTGCCGTGCGAAAATCGCCCCCCCCCCCCCCCCCCCCCCCCCCCCCCCCCCTCCCCCCCCCCCCCCCCCCCCCCCCCCCCCCCCCCCCCCCCCCCCCCCGTGTGAACAGTACGTGAACAGTGTTGCCGCCACGGCCGAGGGGGTCTTTTTTGACAATTTCATCCGAAGGGGGTCTTTTCTGGCAATTCTGTTGGGCAGGTGGTCTCTTTCGACAAAAAATCCTCTTTCTTCGTGTGCATATGCATGACACTTACTATAAAGCCTAACTTGTATGCATGTAAGACAAAATTGGTGACAACTCTCTAGATTCTCCTGTATGTCAAAAATTTAAAATATTTTGTTGTTCAAACCGTCCGGCCGATTCAAAACTGTTTTCACATAAAAACATCCCCTACCCGAGATCTTCGAAACTAAGATCCCATATTGGTATGTTCTCCGATCAAAAGTTATCATGTTTGACCTAAGTAAGTTATCAACTCTGATGCGAGTGTATTACCATGCTATTTGCACGAAAGTTATTACGGGTATGTTTTTCAACAACTTTTTTTTCATCGGACCAAAATTACCGTGGTGTTTTACACGTAAATTATACCATCACAAAGCCCCTCATTCTACCTGTCGTCAGTCTGATATAGGAAGACAAATGAAATTGGGAAATTAGTGCTAATCCGTCAATCACACCCGAGTTGTCTTTGGCGGAACAGTGCAAGTTGCATTGCAGTCTCATGGATTCAATCTGTTTGCTTGGACAGAGGTAGAAATTTGACATGAATACAGAAAATCACCTGCACAACGTAACCTATTGTTCTTGATTTTATCTTTCTTTCAATATGGTTTTCATTGGAGGTTCTCTCCCCTGCGCCTCCTCACTTATTTCTTATCGCGTCTCTTAGAGCATCTACAGTCGGATTTGGCAAATCCGCACCCTATACGTCTGCGGAAGCGTCCGGGCATGCCCGCGGACGCATCCGGACGGGCCCTCATATTTCGCTCCTGGCATCCACATATTTCAAATCCAGACGCTCAAATCCATGCACGTCGATCATACAAGCCATTGTCGCACGTAAATAACAAATGTTAGTACCGAACATAAATAGTGTTTACATAAAAATTATTTTAAGTGCACAACTCAAACATCAGCTCTTTGGTTTCCGTTGTGGGTCCGCATGTGCTCCACAAGATCATTGAGTAGCTGCGTGTGCATCTGATGATCTCGAAGATTCTGGTGCATCTGCAGAAAGCTCATAAGCTGAGTTACATCTTGATCTTCCGAAATTTCAACTTGTTCTCCAGGTGCTTCAAAATCATTGGTTTGTGCTACACCATCACCCTCATCCTCGACAATCATATTGTGCAAAATAACACAACATGTCATCAGCTGCCACAAAGTTTCTGATTCTCACATCATTGCAGCACTACGCACAATTCCCCAATGAGCTTAAAGCACACCAAATGCCCTCTCCAGATCCTTCCTAGCCGCTTCCTGCATTGTTGCAAACTTTCTCTATTTATTGGCAAGCGGTTCGGATATGGTCTTTACAAACGCCGCCCACTGAGGATAGATACTATCGGTAAGATAGTATCCCATGTTGTACTCTCAGCCGTTGGCGATGTAGTTGCATGGCGGTGATTCCCCATTGCAAAGTCTCCTGAACACCGGAGATCGTTGAAGCATGCTACTTGTGAGCTGCGTAGGGATTTCCTCGAAGAGGAGAGGAGATGCAGTACAGTAGAGATAAGTATTTCCCTCAATTAAGAATCAAGTTTATCAATCCAGTAGGAGAATCACACAGAACCTCGTGAACAACACATGCACACACAAAAGCAAATACTTGCACCCAACGCGATCAAGAGGGTTGTCAATCCCCTTGGCGGTTACTTGCAAGGATCAAATCTTGTAGTGGTAGATAAATATAAATTTCAAAATAAAATAAAAGAAAGAAAATCTTGTATTTTTGTGTTTTTATATATGATAAAGGTAGACCAGGGGGCCATAGTTTTTACTAGAGGCTTCTCTCTCGAACATATAGCGTACGGTGGGTAAATAAATTATTGTTGGTCAATTGATAGAAAAACGCATAGTTATGACGATATTCAAGGCAATGATCATATATATATATATATGCATCACATTCGAGACAAATAGACCGACTCCTACCTGCATCTACTACTATTACTCCACCAATCGACCGATATCCAGCATGCATCTATGGTATTAAGTATAAAACAAAGTAACGCCTTAAGCAAGATAACATGATATAGACAAATTAAATCCAAGAAATATGAATAAACCCCATCATTTTACCCTTAATAGCAACAATACAAATACGTGTCTTGTCCCCTACTTTGTCACTGGTATAGAGCACCGCAAGATTGAATCCATCACAAAGCACCTCTCCCACTAAAGATAAATCAATCTAGTTGCCCAAACCAAACAGATAGATCAGAGAGAAATACAAAACTATAACAATCATGTATAATAAAGTTCAGAAAAGACTCCATTACTTCTCATAAATATTCAGATCATAAATCCACAATTCATCAGATCCTAACAAACACACCGCAAAAGAAGATCGAATAGAACTCCAAGAACATCGAGGAGAACATTGTATTGAAGATTAAAGAGAGAGAAGAAGGCATCTAGCTACTAGCTATGGACCCGTAGGTATGTGGTAAACTACTCACGCATCATCGGAAGGCAGCAAAGATGATGTAGAAGCCCTCCGTGATCGATTCCCCCTCCGGCAGAGTACCGGAAAAGGCCTCCAGATGGGATCACGGAAGAACAGAAGCTTGCGGCGGTGGAAAAAGTGTTTCGGCTGTCTCTCTGGTATATTGGCAATATTTTGGAATTTATAGAAGCAGAATTAGCTCAAGAGGTGCCACGAGGGGCCCACAAGCTCAGAGGGCGCCCCCTGGGGCGCGCCCTATGAGTTTGTCGCTCCCTCGTGACTCTTGTGGTCTTCTCCCGAACCTTTGTGGGTCCCTTTTGGTCCAGAAAAAATTAGTCCAAAGATTTTTCTCCATTTGGACTCCATTTAATATTGATTTTCTGAAAAACCAAAAACAAGTAAGAAAAAACAGCAACTGGCACTGGGCACTAGGTTAATAGATTAGTCCCAAAAAATGATATAATATTGCATATAATTGCATAAAACATCCAAGATTGATACTATAATAGCATGAAATAATAAAAACATTCAATGTTGGAGATATCGCTTATCGAGAACTTATCGGTCGACCCATGATAAGGGGTAAATCGGCCATTTTATCGGCATATCCGCCGATTTATCGCCATATCGGCTGATTTATCGACCGATCTATCTTATCGGTCAGACAACGGTAAGCGATAAATCGGCCGATTTATCGGAATATCGGAAGATATCTTGAACAGTGAAAAAATTATAGATACGTTGGAGACGTATCAAAGCACGTTAATGTCGTTGTGAGAACCCGACATTCCAAAGAAAGCATGCCAAATCCATAAGTCATGTGATGCCACCGCTTCTAATATGATGGTGGCCTCTTTGGTGTGACCTTGACACATTCTCCGCAAACTTTTGGGGCAGTTCTTCCATTGCTAATGCATGCAATCAATTGGTCCGAGCATTCCTGGAAATCTCCTTGTCTCTCCAATAGCCAACAACTTCTCAGTGTCCTGCGCATTTGATTCTCTGAGATACTCAGGTGCAAACACCTCCACCACGGAGCGGGCAAACTTGACAGTAGTCTTCAGGCACTTGCTCTCCCCCATCCTCACCATCTCACCAACAGCATCTGCAGCAGTACCAAGTGCAAGCATCCTCAGAGCAGCCGTGCACTTCTGCTTGGCAGAGAAAGAGAGTTGTCCGTAGCAATCCCTTGTGAGCTTGAAGTAGTCATTGTGTGCCTTCATTCCCTCCACAATGCGCAAAAACAGTGGTTTCCGCATGCGAAAACGGCGACGAAACCATGGATTATCTGGGAAAGTAGGATTGGGAGCAAAGTAGTCCCTGTGCAGTAGCTTTGCTCCGGACACCCTATCCCGTTTAATCACTCTTCTCCCTTTGATTGAGCCCTTGAAGTTAAGAATATGCTCCACTTGTCGGTCCATTTCTTCATGCATGCTCATGAGCATGATCATGCCACTTCTTCGTCCGAATACGAGGAATCATAGAACTCATCTTGAATCATTTGATCAAGATCCATCGGTCCATACTTCTCGTCCGAGGAAGCATCAGAATCCATCGTTTTCCTAATTAAATCATAAAAAATCCGGTCAGACAATGTATCAAACACATCAAGCATAAGGCGGAGCCACATAGTTGTCGGACATACCGCGGTGGCATCCGGGCCGGCGACGACATCCCCCGCGGCGAGGACGGGAGAGAGGACGGCTCTGCCTGAGCTGACGGCGCAGAGGCTAGGGACGGCTACGAAGCGCGTGCAACGGCGGAGCTGCGAGACGGCGACGCGTAGGAGGCAGAAGGGAGGAGATAGCAAATGGATCCGGCAGGTCTTGGGTTGGATTTGATGCAATTTATGATGGGGCCGGGCTGTCGGGTCCGATGTGGCGGACGTGCCCGGACGCGTCATATCCGCCCCATATTCGGGCGGGATATGAGGGGTGCCGGTCAGCCCGAGCGTTTGAGGTCCGTTTGAGACGTCCGTCTTGATCGAAATTTCGTGGCCGGACGGTAACCAGACGCCCGCCCCGAATGCATGAGGCTGGTTTGAGGCGTCCGGTTTAGATGTTCATCCTTTTCATATGCTAGTTCGTCGCCCGCCATGCCAGGGAGGCTCGCTCCTTGACCCCTCGCACAGCCCAAGGGGCAAGGGGCGCGCACGCTCTGCGCCGCGCGCGCCCACTCGATGGCTTCCGGTCGCCACGCGACGCCACACGTCCCTGTTCCCATCAACGCGTCCGGCGGTGAAAAGACGACAGCGAGAGCGAGGGGCTGGTACCTACATTGGCACATGCGAGTAGTCGGCATGACGCAGCTGGCAGCATGACTCGCGTAGAGAGAGCGCGTCCCCGGTCGAAACGTACGCCTGGGTACCCGGGACGTTTCGACCCGGCAGGCCCGCCACGCGTGGAGCGGGCGGCGCGGGAACCGAGGCTGCTCACACGGCGAAGCGAACTACCGGGGCGTACGTACGCAGCTAGTAGCTCCCCACTAGAGTGGCAGCGCACGCCTCCAGCGAGCCCGGGCCAACGGCGGGTCGACACGTCGTCGCTGCGCCGGGACCCATCCACGCGTAGGCGCCCCGAGCACCGGCTGGGTCCTATAAACGGGGGGAGGTAGCTCGCCGATTGGGGCGGCCGGGGGGCAGATGGAGGGAGGAGCTAGTGGGTGGGTGTTGCCAAATGCCAACTTGGTCCTGTTCGTCAGTGGCCATGCCCATGCAGGTCAGTGGACGGGCACTGGGTTTGGGTTTCTTGCCGTTTCCTCGCCAACAAATTCTGTCTGGTTTCTTTCTCTTTCCCCATTTTGGAAACTTTGTAGAATGCTGAATGTGTGTGTGTTCTTGCCAGCAAGTTGAGGTGTCGAGCTCTGTTAAGTGCAGCTTAGCTAGGCATCGGCGTCGGCGTCGCAGGCTGAGATCAATGGGTGTGTTGAGATTTGTGTTCTCTTTGTTTTGTTGATCGTGCTCTTGCCACTTCCATGCGCGCGCGAGCTAGCGGCCGGGGTTTCGCTCGATCCCCTCAGGAAACGAGACACAGAAGATCTGTTCACGGACAAAAGTACAAAACTGATCTACTGAAATCCGCCATCCCAGCCCCCCTCGGTCGGGTCGACGATGCAGCAACGATGCTTGCATGCCGTAGAGCTAGCGGGAGATTGGCGCGGCGAACCTGTTTGGGCGAGAGCGACGGCGTGCATGCGTTGCACTCGTCTTCCGAGCGGCGGCGGCCACCCGAGGCTAGCATCAAGGAACCAGGATGGCGGCGCGCACCCTCTCGGAGTAGCTTTGATCCGTGGAGGCGGCCGTGATCCGGCGTCGCGGGCGTGCTGCCATTGCCGTGGGTGGCCAATGCGCTAGCCAGGGGCCTCCGCATTGATGTGCCCTCCGTTCGTCCGCAGGCAGATCGACCAGGACCAGGTGTGTTCTCCTTCTCTCTCCCTCGCTCACTCACTGTTTGCCTCTGCCGTCATTACGTATTCATTCCTTCATCCATCGCTACCTGTTCTTTTAGAGTTCAAAACCTGGAGCCAATCCAGCTCACATTCATCCATGCTTCTTTTGCCTGATTGTGTTTCAGGAAGAAGAATCGCAAGGATTGTATGCGCGGCACCAAGCTAGGTTCCTCATGTCGTCACAGGCTCAGTGGTAAATATTACTTAACGCATGCGTCCAGACTCTTCACTCACTTACCCACCAACCCCCCCCCCCCCCCCCCCCCCCCCCCCCCCCCCCCCCCCCCCTCCCAAAGGGATAACCACACCCCAGCTTCCATTTTTCTCCAAAAGATGCAAGCAGCCCAGTGAGGGTTCAGAGCTGACACCTCCTGCGTGTCAGGTCAGGCTCCGCGAACTCCTGCTAGATACAGCAGCAGCATGCCACTCGATAGCAGCGTTTCAGAGAGACCCTTCTGAACCCACCAAAGTTTGCCATTCAGCTGCAGATCATAGGAGATGAGAATCGGCACATCATCAAACAACAGTTCCTCCAGGAACAGGCATACGTAATCAGCACAAACAGTCGTATGTAAACACAGGGTATCCTTTAGCACGGATCACACAATGTATTAGTGTTAACCTTTCGTTAAAATCTATCCCTCCCCCCTTACAGCCTTGGCAACTAGTATTTCTTGCCCATTAACAGCCTAACAGGGGAACAGTGTGTGGGGGCAGCAACATAGTATCAAATGCATACACAGAACAGGGGAACTTTGCTCTGCTCAAGCCTTCCTCCCATTCTCCTGCCCCCTAGGTCCGTTAGAGCTCTCTCTGCTCGTGCTCCCGGCACTATTTTGTTTCGCCAACGTCTGCACTCCAGCAACAACAAAGCAAAGCTCAAATTAGATAAACGTACCATGGGAATTATGTTGATGGAATCAGAGTAGCAGCAAAAATCCTGTTTGCAGGCAATTAACTGACAGACTCTGGAATCAACGTTTACAAACAGAAATCAACATTTGCCAGTTTGTCCCTATTGCGTTACTAGAACATGCTAACATCTGTTATCTTGTCTCACAAGGCATTTGCTGGAAGGACCACAATTTTCATAACTTAGGTTAGATTTCTCCATGCATATGCTGAATTTAGTAAATCTGCTAACAGTTAAGTACTCATGATTCATGAATTATCCTCAAACTACCAACCAACCACAAGTGGCCAATTGAATCTATTTTTGTTGACCTATTATCTACCAATATTTAGGAAACGTTCAGGCTCATTATCTTAAGATGGGTATTCTATTGAGTGATTTTCCTCTTTCTGCTTAAGAACATATACTCAATTGAGAACCCTTACACCACATCACTGGATACTTGCAGTATCAGTTCAGGAGGAGAAAAACACATTTTTTGCTGAGGAACGGGGATTAATTACGTTTAGTTGAGCACCCAGCTTGGGACTGCTGAAAGTAATATAATTCTAAATGTGTGCTACATTTTTGGAGTAATCTTAAGCTTAATCAGGTGAAATTATGAGAGAAAGCACCGCAACATTTTTCAGCAACTTCAGTCAATCAGGACCCAGAAACTGGAATCTCATCAATACAAAGCTTGACTACAGAGAAGTCAATGAAAGCTAACCTTCTTAGATTCTGTAATTCTCAGAGCATCCTTTAGTAGTTTCTCCAGTTTCTCCAAACTACTGGCATCTGAGTTGTCAGCATTATTATCGAGAGACCTGCAGTTCAATAATAATCAGCTAAATGTCGAACACAATAAATGACGAACTGGGAAACATTGTGAGAAGTCTCGAGGGCTACCAGGCAGCAATCTCGCTAAGCCTTGACTGCATATTTGAAGGGTCTTCATCCTAGTACAGAACAAAAGTATCTTGTCAAAGAGGTATATGGGTATAGATGCTGTCATATAATTCGGCCATGTAGGATACGAAGTAGGTACTTACAAGTACTACCTAGTCTTAGTACATAGATAGTTCGGTCAGATAAAAGAGCAGCTACATTTACAGAATGTTACCCATATAGCATGAAATTTGCTGCATTAGCTACACAATTCTTGATTACAAGCATTAACATCATGCATAGTGTGTTTCTAATGCAACTGCAGGATTATAGACTGAGGAATGCAACAATAGTATCAAAACTTGGCTGCTACACTCCTACAGGTTCCATAATTACATAGGCTGCAAGATATGCATTGATAAAAGTGATCTAAATTGTTTTACATTGCTGACAGTTGCATCTTCTTGATCCAGGTTCCTTCCGGGCACCGCAAATTGCTGATACCGGTCATATGTACCTTCAATGCTGAAAACAAAAGTTTGGCATTAAAGATTGCTGTAAATTAAAATTTGAAAAAATCACTATGCTTTCAAATTTAAGGATTTGCCGGCATTTTCCAACAAAAATCTAAAAAAGAGGAAAACCTGAAAAGTAGAGCTCATGTTTTTTTTTTCTTACAGTTTGGTTATGATCTCTATACTGGTTTAAAATGTTACCTCTGTCTGTCCAAAGAATACATACTCTGTACCCTCATATGTTAATGGAGATGTTGTTGGACCAGTGGTTGAGAATTTGAAGAAAATGAATCTTATACTGACAGAAAATTTTGAGAGCATATTAAAAAATCTTATCATGTAGCAATTTTTTACATGATAAGCCCTGTTTGTTTGGGCTTTTGCAGCTTTTCCACTTTGACCAAAAAGCCATAAAAGGTTCTAAATAGGTGCTTTTGAAGCTTTTATGGCTTTTGATGAATCAAGATAACAATATTTGGCTCCAAAAGCCATAAAAGCTCTAAAAGCACCTATTTAGGAACTTTTATGGCTTTTTGGCCAAAGTGGAAAAGCTGCAAAAGCAGAAGCAAAAGCCCAAACAAATAGGGCCAAAAGCACAAACCCTGTGGTATGAAAACACTTTTCATATTGTTAATCTTTAATCTACAATTTGGTGTTATTGACCTTAAGTCACACAACTTGAAAAAGATAGTGTTCCCATAAAAAACATTTGACTGGGTGGGATCCCATAATTCAGTAAAGTCTCTGTTTGTAGGCTAGCTAGCCCAGAAGCCATGAACTTTGTGGCTTATATATGGGCAAAGTCGGTCAAATGTCAAATATAACAAGTTGACCTTGCGAGTTGGTACCTTTAGAAGTAGTCACATTGATTCAAGTTTTACAGGTCCCAAATACATAATGGCGTGGTGGCGATTTTCCCATACACTTTGTCTATTCTTCTTGTTCCTTTTGCTTTTGGAAATATAAAGGTAAAATGTCCATCATCACATATTGTCGGAGCTAGATCCGGCAGATCCCTCGGCAGGGTACCCTAGCTAGGCAACTTGGCACGATGGTAACAGAAGCAAAGATTTACCTAGGTTCGGGCTCTCACAGAGGAGATAATACCCTACTCGTGCTCTCGTATATTGCGTTGGGGTGTGTACATAGTACAGGTGAATACCAAGGGATGTATGTTGTCCTATCGATGAGACCGGCCTTCGGCATATATAGCATACCGGGGGTCCTAGGTTACAGATCATAGTCGTCTACGTCGGTGGAGGTAGAATCCTCCATGGCTCCGGCATCTTTGGATTGTACTCTAAGTCTTCCAGAGTCTTCGTAGAATTTGCCATGGGCCGCCCAATGTGGCCCATGACAGAACCGACCTAGGGGTCCTCAGCCCGGCCCACCAGGCTGTGAACCGACGTGGTGAGAGACCCCTGGGCCAGGACACATCACATATCGCTACTTGGCATGAGAAATAGATATGAATAAGATATAAAGTGATCCCAACTATTTGACTTTAGGAGTTTAAGGAAGTTTTAGGATGTTAGGTACTGAAAAGGATTTAAACTTCTTCAACTATTATATTTTCAACATTGTTTTATGAAAAAATATCTTATTAATGCTATTCTATTGCAGCTATTATATTTTCAACAATTTTTTTATGAAAAATATCTTATTAATGCTATTCTATTGCATGACTCAAGGTACATATATGGATCAAGAAATACTTAAAAATGGGCATTCCTTCTTTATCTTGACGTAAAAACCATTTTAAGTTTGTTTGTTTGAGACCGTATGAATTATCATTCTTGGTTTATTTCATTTCTCTTCATGTGGACCAAGGGCAAGTGAAGTGGAAGAAAGAGGCATCTAATGTGGTTAGTGAATCTTTTCTTTTGAGGGAAATGTGGTTAGTGAAGCTTAGTATCTAATAAATGACTTTGATGATGGCAATATTTAATACTATATGGTAACCATAGCATCCCAACAATGTTTACTAGATTCTTCGATTTTTCATTTGAAATTTTGGTGGGTTCAACTATTTCACAAAGCAAAATGATATGCTAGTGTAGGAGTGATATTTACCTCTAAAAGGTCGAATGTGCCAACTAGAGAGGATGTCTCTATAGGCGACTAACAAATCAAAGCACTAAAGTGAATTTGCGGAAGTGTAAGGCTTACTAATGCATATCTAGGTAGAAGCCGGCCGCGCCGGGCGTAGGGACCAGGCCGCGCATGATGAGCTCGCCGGAGTCGGTGAAGGGCCCCGTCTGGAATGTGTCTCCGGCCGGTACCTCAAGCTGCCCCACGGTGGGCGCCAACTGTTGTGGTGGGCGCACGGCAGATGCCAAAGGATGACTAAAGAGAGGGATAGGCAAGAAGCAACTGGTGAGCTCCAGAGGCGAGGTTGGTACGAGCGAGCGTGAGACACGAGACGTACCCAGGCTCTCCGGAGAGATAATACCCCCTAGTCCTGCCGAGTGTGGTTTATATGCGAAGTACGTAGCAGTACAGAGTCGCTCCTAGAGCTGTATCAAATAAGGCAGAAGAGAGCTATGTGCTCATCTACTTGTACATGAGTGTGTGACGTTGGAGCCTTTTGTGGCTTGTGGCCAAGTGAGTGCTTGGGCATGTATGCCCGTGAGCGTGTGGCCTGGTGGCCGAATGAGCATGTCCTCCTGGATGGATGGATGGGTATGTGCTTTGTAGTGTGTGCGTGGGTGCTTGCCCTCTTGGTCAAGTAAATGCCTTCTTGCCCAAGTAAGTGCCTCCTCTGGGTCACTTTATACACTAGTGCCCAGAGACAAGTAGCACTGTACATGATGTCGCGTATGACGGGTGAACAGTGTACGCTTTATCAGCAATAGTGATCGCGGTATGGCCGTCTTGTCGGTGTTGGGTCGACGGGACATCTTAGTTGACTTGGCCAGATTCCAGCCGGACGGGCTCAACCCGGCCAAGCTCAACCCAGCCAGGCTCAACCCGGTCAAGTTCCAGCCAGCCAGGTTCAGCCAGCCAGGGGGCACTCCTCTGGTAATGTTTTGGAGCGTCGTTTCGCCGTCTTGGGCATACCCGGGGGTCATCCCCCGACAATACCGTTTGTCCCAACCGTTTCCCCCTATGTTAGTGTTGGTTTGACATGTTTTTGCCTACTGTAACGTCTAATTTGTTTTAGAGCAGATAAGCACAGGACAGCTAGTTCAGTAATCGCAAACCGAGCTATCTGATTTGCATGGGAACTTGTAGCTACGGCATCATTTCACCTGGATTTGGCACCATAAACACCGTCTCCTCACCCTCCCACTCTCTCTCCTAATCACCTGTGCGGCCCCGCGCTGGGATCAAGTACCTATGCCAAAGCCAACAGGAGAGCGCGCTCAGGTCTCCTCCTCACTGACTCTCTCCTGTATGGCCACGCGAAACCCAAAAAAAAAGGCAGCTCACGCCATTAGAAAGCCGTAGCTCCGAACCACGAATCGCCACTACAACATAAATAAGCTCGTACCCATGCGGGGGCGGGCAAAATTTCGTGTTTTGACCTTTTTCTGACGAATTCAGGAACTGACCCCTGTTTGAAAATATTTCAGGATTTGACCCTTTTCCTACCGCCAAGCCACATACTCCTTGGCGGTAGGGTATAACAGCCTACCGCCAAGGGGTCTGGCGGTAGGCCCTGGGTACGCTCTATATTGGAATAGCAGTATAGCCTACCGCCAAGATGATGGCGATAAGAAAAGAGTCAGATCCCGAATTTTTTTCCAATAAGGGTCAGATCTCGAAATAGTATACGAAAAGGTCCAAACAGCGGGGGGGGGGGAGGGGGGTGGGCGGCGTTACTAGCAGAGCCGGCAGAGGATTCTCTCCAGCACACGCGCGCAGAGCAGACGGCCTTCCGCACCAGTGCGAGAAGCCGCGGGGGGGGGGGGGGGACGGACGGACGGACGGACGGATCCAGAGGACGGGGGGGGGGGGGGGGGGGAGCGACGGCATGCACCTGGCGGACGAGTACTCGTAGAGCTTGCCGGCGGGGGAGAAGACGAGCAGCGCGACCTCGGCGTCACAGAGGAGCGAGAGCTCGAAGGGGGGGGGGGGGGGGGGGGGCAGCGAGCGGCATCACCTGGCGGACGAGTACTCTAGAGCTTGCCGGCGGGGGAGAAGACGAGCAGCGCGACCTCGGCGTCACAGAGGAGCGAGAGCTCGAAGGCCTTCTTGAAGAGCCCCGCGCGGCGCTTGGAGAAGCGCACCTGCCGGCTCGTCCGGTCCTCGATCCGCCGCAGCTCAACCCGCCCGCGCCGCGCCATCCTCCTCCTCCGGCCCCAGCTCGTCTCTCTATCTCAGTCCCTCTCGTCGGTGGTGGTGGCGAAGGTAAGTAGGCAGGGAGGCCGACAGGGGAGCGGGGGCAGGAGAGGGACGGGGGGCGCGGGTGGTGGCCATGGGGGGTCCATCCATTGACCAGTCATTGTACCTCAGAGGTGCCGCGCCCGTGGCTCCTTATCTTGGGCTGCCAAGCACCTATAGGTCGGTTTCGCTCCGCCGAATTGCTAGGCGCACACAAGTGTTTTGCTATGATCCTCGAATTCATTAGTATTGTGTACAATTCTGTTATCTTTATTGTGATCCCCGAATCATTATCCTGCTGTACATTATTGAAAAATATGTTACTCTATATAGTTGTTGAATAAAAAGAACCGAAACACCGAGCACAAATGCAGGTAGTCTAAAAGATCTAGAGATCTGATCGTTTTCTTTCTTACTCTGAAAGAAAGAGGACCCTTTGGCTAGGGTTTCTCGTGCCTCCTGCCGCTGCCGCCAATGGTCTACCTTATCTTCTGTGATCTTAGGGTCATGGAGGCGTGATGTACCCCGCCCTTGCCGGCGGGAGGTCTCTGTTTTTTTATGCTCTTTTATGTTTTGTTAGGGTTTGTGTTCTGCTCAGAGAGGCGAGGCGGCGGCAGCTCTCTAAAGATGGAACAAAGTTCTCCCCGCCTAGTCCATGTCCCGATGGTGTTTCTAGCATCATCGGAAAGCGTGTGGAGGTTTATCTCCGGCGGATCTCACGGGATTCGGTCGGTATTTGTCTTCGGTGGATCCACATGGATCCTGTCTTCGTGTGTCTACAGGTTGAATCCTTCCGATCTATGCTTCTCTTCATCGGTGGCGATTGCTGTTCTGGTGCGCTGGTCCTATGGGGTCTTAGGACGACGACTTCCCGACTGTCTACTACAACAAGGTTTGCCCGCCTCCGATGAGGAGGGGCAAAGACGGCGGGGCGCCTTCGGCTCGCTCCAGTGCTAGTAGTCGTCGCTGGGTGGTCTACGGACCTAGATGTATTTTTTACTTCTGGTGTTCTTTTGTACTACCTTGATAGTTGATGATGGATACATTGGTAGTTATCCTCCAAAAAAAGATCTTCTAGAGCATCTACATCCCCGCATGAGGGACCAGTCACTAACCGATCAAAAAATCGACTCACCCGGGTGCCTCAAACCAGCCTCAAACGCCCGGACTGTCTGGTGCCCCTCGTATCCTGCCCAAATGTAGGGCGGATATGGGGCGACCCGGGGGTGCCCGGGCCCATCCGCCACGTCAACCCGGCCCACCATCGACTCCACTCCGCTCCCCACAAAAAACCCTAATCTGGAACCCTAGCTTAATTCACTCTCGTCTCTCGCTCCGTCCACTCTTCAACCCTCTTCGGTTTCTCTAATTTGGATCAAATCCGACGACTCCGGCAGCCGCTCGGACTCCGACCTCGACGTCGATGAGGAGTTGGCCCTCCGCATTGCGTTGGAGCGGTCCTAGGTGGACACAGGGTGTCAGCTCCGGATCTCCCGTGTCACCGCTCCCACGTCGGCAATGCGCGGACACCAAAGCTGGGCCCTCCCGGCACACACGCAGCTCCATGTGGGCTGCTCAGTTCGCGCCGCCGGCCGCTGCTCCGCAAGGGCAGCGTGTAACACCCCCAGTGTCATGCTACAGTAAACTCATGCTAATGGTGCCATGTCGTCACAATTAATTTTGTTAAACTTCACTTTGATCCAAATCTAGTTCAAATTCAAAATTTAAAATGAAGTCAAATTATTATTTCTTCAAAAATGCAAACAAAATAGTTTAGAATTTTGCAAATAATCCCTAAGTATTTACCATGTAGAAACCAACCTCACTTGGCTTCCCATTTTACCCCTAGACATATTTTAAGTGGGCCAACATCAGTTAAGTGAGCCTTTTAATTATAATAAAAATAGTTAAACCTTTTCAAATGACCCCAAACTTTTTGTGCAACCTAGTAATGTTGTGCTCGAATTATGTGCAAAGTAACACATTTTACAAACTTAATTTAGTGTGAAAAATAATTGTAAAATAGAAAAAAAATAAAGAAAAGAGAAATAGAAAAAGAGAAATGCACACTTTCACTGTGCACTTAGGCCTGCACAGCAACAGTGCGCCCTGGCCCGGCCCACCTCGGCCTTTCGTCCTTCTCACGCGACGCTGAGGCCGAGCGTGCACCATGGCCACCCAATCGGCGAGGCCGCACGCGTCGGCCATCCCTCGCCTCCCCGTCGAAGATAAGGGCGCCCTCAGCGCCTAGGGTTCCGCCCGCGCCCACTCCCTCTCGCACACCTCTCCCTCTCCCTCTGGATCCACCTCTGCGAGCTCATCTGAGCGGGGTCGTCGCCGCCGCCTCGTCGTTGTCGTGGTCCCCGGCCACCCCAAGCCTCTCCAGGATGTTAAGGAGAGTCGTTGCCTTCACCTACTCCTTCTACACCAATGGATCGGAGTCGGGGAGCCCCATCGACGTCACCCTCAACCCGTCTTCCCCAATTGTGGCCGCCACTACTCAACGTCGATTCGCCGCCTCTAGTGCTTCCCCGAGCTCGCTGACCTCCCCTATCGCACCACTGTGAGCCAGCCTCCTTTCCCCCCCTCTCTTTGGCTCGATCTGTAGCTGTGGCTTGCTGTTGCCGTTACCGCTGCTCCGGCCGCCGCCATAGAACTCACCACCGTAGCCATCGCGTACTCCCGAGCCAACCGAGCACACCAGCGTGCTTAGGGCCTCGCGGCGATGCCGTCCATGGCCTCAGATTAGCTTGTCTCACGCCACAACATTGAACCCCACCTACCCGTGTTTCGTCCGCCGCCTTAGCTCACCGCCGGCATTGTTTCTAACCTCCCCAGCTCACGCGTTTGGCTCCATTAGATGCGCCGCATCGCACTCGTCATTTGGGTGGTCGTGGGCGACCTTTTGGTCGCGTGTGCGCCGTTTCCGCGCGACGCCGCCCTCTCTGGTGCTCGCCGGAGATGCGCCAGCACGCGCCGGCGATTTAACTCCGATGGGTCCCGCGTGTTAGCTCGTTAGCAGCTAAGCCCCAGCCCTAACAGTCACTAGCAAGTGGGCCAGCTACTGTAGTAATTAACTTAAGCTAACTAACTCCGTCAATTAGTATAGACACTAACAGGCTGGCCCCATCTACTAATAACCCTAATTAGGATTAATTAAACCCACTGTTAGAAGCTGTGTCACTTCTCACTGGGTCCCACAGGGCCCAGTTGACAAGTCAACCTGCTGACTGGGCTAGCCCAGTCAATGACAGGTGGGTCCCTGTTGACCCAGTTGACCAGTCAACTAGTCAATAGTTGACCTGCTGACTCAGCACGCTTGCCCCACATGTCAGCCACACATGCACATCTATGGGTACACTTTCTATGTACCCATAGCAATTTAATATTATTATAAATTCAAATTAAATTAATTCCGGAAATTCAAAAAATCATTTAAGACTTTGAAAAATCATATAAAATAAACCGTAGCTCAGATGAAACTAATTTATATATGAAAGTTGCTCAGAAAAATATGACGTATCCGAATATGCTATCCGTTCATCTGTCACGTGCCTCTAGCATAATGAACATGGATTCTTCCCCTCCGATTCATCTGTCTGGAAAATGCCAAATGCCGGGAAAACATTCCCAGACGTTTTCCCGCTTCATCTGTAACGTGTAGTACTGTGTTAGCTCACCCCTAGTGTTGCATATTGTCATGTTATGCATAGTGATGCATCTGTTTGCTTTATATTTATTGTTTCTTCCCCCTCTTCTCTCTGATAGACACCGAGACCGGCGCTGCTACCGAGTACGACTACACCCCTGACGTTCAGCCACTCTCAGTAGAGCTTCTAGGCAAGCAAAAACCCCTTGATCGTTCCTATATCGCCCATTCCTTCTCTCTCATGCTTGCATTAGATTTTACTACTGTTGTTCGTTTGTACCTATTCTGATGCATAGCCTACTTCTGTAACGTGCTATTGTTAGTTACCTGCTTATCCTATATGCTTAGTATAGATTGGTTAGTGATCCACCAGAGACCCCTCACCTTGTCCCTGTTGCCCCCGCTTTATGACCGATGACTCGATCAACGTGATCGACATCCTGAGCCCGACACATAACCTCACCCCCCCTCCTTAGTTGTACGAATCTGCAGAGATACTATCAAGTGCCAAGGGTGATACCTCGTATAACACTTCTGATTGGATCTCTGTAGTGTAGCTAGTCGGTCATGGTCTACGGAGGATGATTCCTTCTTCACCACTCCCGATAACGACTCTGTTGTGCAACCCCTCAAGTGTGAACCCTTCGAGGGTGATTCCTCCAAGTTCATCTTAACGGTTACATCAAGTGGAATCCATCGAGGATGATTCCTTGAATTCCCCCTTGATGTTATGGACCATTGAGTGAAAATCCATCAAGGGTGATTCCTCGGATTTCCTCCTTGATGTTTTGGACACACGATTACTTTGACTATAACCCTAGAACCATGTTGAAGTCGGGTCGGCCCCGAGGGGTACCCGCGAGAGAAATGTAAAGTCGGGTTGACCATGAGGGTACCGGCAAGTGATGTGGAGTCGTGTTGATCTGGAGGATACCCATGAGGTAACTACGCGACGCGGTCGGACATTCTTAGCCCTTGCCGTAAGTCCGTGAGACGGGGCGACGGGACCACAGATCGTGGATCATTGATCGTCTCCGCGCGCTCCCAAGACACTAACGGTTTGGATATGTGATCCGAGTAGGCCTCTGGCCTTTTCGCACAGACCACCATGCGGGAATAAGTATGGGCACTTTGCGTCGTACGTTTCTTCCGAAAGCTCTTCAGATGCCACAGTTGAGCGGCACGTGCCCGGGTGGTCCGTGTAAGCACCTGCTTTGTATAAAGAGGTAGCCAGGACTGATCCCGTCCGTCCTCGCAATGCGCAGGATTGCAAAGGACGATTGGCCCATGACCCCTTCGCATTTAGGATGTAGACCGGCGTGTGACCTCTTTGTTGAGCCTAGGTAGGACTACGACGTGTTGATCGGCCGAGGCCAGGCATGACCCGTTAAAGTGTGTCCTGCCGGAGTTGATCGAGCGTGTTGGGTAAGTTGGTGCACCCCTGCAGGGAAGTATATCTATTCGAATAGCCATGTCCACGGTAACGGACGCTCAGAGTTGTATCCTGATCGATACAACTAGAACTGGATAATGGAGTTGTGAAATGGATATGATGGCTCCGGGATTGCTTTCTCGTAGGGAGTCAATAAAGGATCTCTGGGCATGGATGTTACAACATACTTATTACTTATGATATGTTACTCTTATCTCTTCTGTTGCTGCAAGATGCTAGCCTTCGATAGGCTAGGTCTTTCTCTCTATTCTGACATTTCTGCAGTCTAGTCCACAGATACAACCCCATTCCTTTGATACTGATGCATACTTAGCATAGATCTGATGTAAGTCTTGCAAGTACTTTGGATGAGTACGCATGGTTGCTTTGCTACCTCTTTTTCCCCATACCCGACTGTTGCGATCAGATGACGGATCCCAAGAGCCAGATGCCACCACCGACGACTACTACTACCCCGAGGGTGCCTACTATAACGTGAAGGCCGCCGACGACCAGGAGTAGTTAGGAGACTCCCAGGCAGGAGGCCTTGACTTTTCAATCATGTTGATGTTTGTGCTAGCCTTCTTAAGGCATATGTGTTTACTTATGTCTGTACTCAGATATTGTTGCTTCCGCTGACCCGTTCGTATTATAGCTTATGTATTCGAGCCCTCAAGGCCCCTGGCTTGTAATATGAAGTTTGTATGACTTTAATTTGTGTCTAGAGTTGTGTTGTGATATCTTCCCGTGAGTCTCTGACTTTGATCGTGCACATTTGCGTGTATGATTAGTGCATGATTAAGTTGGGGCGTCACACAACGGTGGATGCTAGTCCCCGCTCTGCCAACCCCGCAAACGCGCATGCCAGAATCGGAGGAGCACACCGCCCACCGCCCGCCGCAAGAGCCAGCTGGTAAGGGAGAGGGACGTGGCGGAGCAATTTGTTCACCGTCGCGCGGGTTGTCGGCTAAACCCGACGAGGAGGAGCGGCTCCTCGATTGGTTCTACCGCCGTGACGTGATGTACTCCATTACAACATTCATTATTACAAGTAGTCTTTAAAGCGGTTCAAAAACTTCACGAACTAGATGTGATAGCCTGGGGCGTTGCTGCGGGAATCGGTTGCAATATATTTCAACGAGATTTGGTTGTATAAAGCATGAATAATTAGATTAATAATGTATGCATTAAAGCATAAAATGAATATTCTCTTTTTAGGTTGTATTTAATTATTATATATTTAAAAATATTCATTGAATATATGTAGCATAATATAATGAAAACTTTATTCCATGCATGTGTTTGGTGGGCCTTTGATGAGGTGGCATTTGTGTATGTTGAGATAAATAAAAATGATAGGATCAACTAACAATAGAAAAAAATCATGCATGTTAAGGTGGGCCTTTGATAAGGTGGCATGTGTGCTGAGGTGACATATGTGCATGTTCTTTTTTTAACATAGTACAGACGCAATCATTCATATATACAGGCATACACTCATCCTTATGAATGCACACACGCACGCCCTACCCCTATAAGCACCTCCGAGAGACTGAGCCGGTATATCATCTTGAGATTTTACGAAATCACCGTAGGCTTCTCGTAGTCGACGAGAACGTCTCCTCTCGCTGAACGCGCATCGACGAAAATTCTGAAATAAATAGAACTAGTGGGAATCAACTACTTAGATATACTAGCAAATACCTCGCGCGTTGAAGCGGGATTTCGTTACAAATACTTAAAGAACAAAATAAGAAACATTGGGTACATATGTCCTCTTTGGTAAGATGGAAATGTCCCTAACTATATGTTGTTAGAGAAATCTAAGTGGTAAATCATGTGGCTTGTAAGCTGATTTCATGGATAATTATGTGGAGAAAATGCATGATTCTGATGAAATACAACAAATTTACTTACAAGAGGTAACAAATGCTTTTCTCCAAAGAAAATTGTAAAACGAAACTTTATGAATAGTCAATATATATTTGGGATTAGTGTGCCTGAGCGATCAAATTGGTGATGGGATTATAGTGACTTGAATAGTTGGATATTAGGAATTCATCCAAATTTAGTCTGCATATCCATAGAAAGCAGATTAATAATAAGCCATCACCATTCAGAACAACAAAATCATCATATTTAACTCACGGTCTTTACAGTGCCATAACGTGAGCCCTAGGGTCACGGGGGCGTGGTGGATCCTGGCAAGGACCGGTGGGAGGGCTCCGTTGTTAGTCTTTTCTTTGATTTTTATTAGGGTTTGTGTTCTGCTCAGGAAGGCGAGACGGCGGCGGCTCCTTGAAAATGGAATAAAGGTCTCCTCGCCTAGCCCCCGTTCCGATGGTGCGTCTAGTATCGTTGGTGAGCGTGTGGAGGTGTGCCTCCGGCGGATCTATCCTCGGTGGATCCTCGGTGGATTTCCTCTGATCTGGTTATTGTTCGTCTATGTTCGTGTATCTTCAGGTTGGATCCTTTTGATCTACGTTATTCTTCATCGGCGGCGGTTGCTGTTCTGGTGCGCTGGTCCTATGGGGCCTTAGCACGACGACTTTTCGACTGTCTACTACAACAAGTTGTGCCCGACTCCGGCGAGGGAGGGGCGATGACGACGACGCGCCTTCGACTCGCTTCAGCGCTTGTAGTCGTCGCTAGGTAGTCTACGGATCAGGATATAATTCTTATTATTTCTGACGTTCATTGTACTGCCATGATTGAAAATGAATAGATCGAAAGTTTTCTTGAAAAAAAAAGTGAGGCCATTAGAGATGATCATGCGAGCAAGAGAAGGATTGATTAACTGAGACGAAGCAGTGGGCTGCGGACGATTGATGTGATATTCTCTTTATAAGGAACACTCGATGCAAGAAAGAAAAAAGGCAAAAGGAAATATCGAGGACGCCGATAACTACCACACGTGTGACATGTATTAACACCGCCCACACGATTTTTACACTAAAGTTGCCATAAAAAAAACAAATCTCAAAAAAACTAAAACTTGCCATGCTTCACAACTACGTGTGGACGTTATCATTTGAGAATATTAAAGAACCTAATACATGAAGTCCTTGTTGTAGTCCAAAATTGAAGCCCGAAAGACCATCACTTCTTCCTTCCCAGCCGCAGAAGACCAACTTCCAAAAAAGCTACCACTGCCGCATAAGGTCGCCGCTGGAGGGAGACAAAGTTGTCGCTAAATATCCAATGACCCCGTTGAATGCTCATTGCTGGAGCTGGAATTGGTGCTTCTCCGAGTAGTGATTGTCATTCTCCATGCCATGGCTGAGGCCCTCATTGGCGTCGCCACCAGATCATTTCTTTCAGCCCAAAATGAAAGCTAGCCTCCCTAGCGGCGACGGACCTAGCTTCGCCGTATGGAGACAGACTACAAGAGGGGAGGAAAGACAAAGCAACACTACGGGCGAGGTTGGCCGGCGGTCGTGTTGGAGTCGGAGACCCGTCGAAGGCAAGGGATTAGAGCATCTCCAGCCGTGCCCCCCAACAGGCCTCCCCAGGGCGTCTTTTTACGTGCCGGCGCCGAAAAAAACCCTCACTCGTGCCCCTAAGACGCCGAAATCCGCCGGCTCGGCCCGATTTTGGGTCCGGCGATCTCAGGCCGAACCCAGCGCACTGGAGGGCGCTCAGGGGCTCCGGCGCAAGGATAAAACACGCCTGGGCCACACTGTCAGGCGAAAAGTCAAGCCAATCATCCAGATTCGCCCCCCACCCGCCGGCGCTCGGCCACCACCCTGCCGATCCTGGCGCCGCCCACCGCCCAAGCACCGCTAGATAGGCCATACACCCGCCGGAAAAGAGAGAAGGTTTCGCCGCGGCAGGCTCTCCACCATCGACCGGGCGAGTTTTCCGGCGCTCTGGCCGCGCAGGGCGGTATACCGGCGGGTGTGCGCCCACCACGCCCGCCAGGTGTTCGGCGTTTTGTCTGCTCGGCGATGGACTCGGACGACGAGGAGGCGCTCGCGGCGCTGCTGCAGGAGGAAGCCGATGCCGACGTCCAGGACGAGGAACACCTCATGGTCCTCGCCGCCCTCGCCGGCCTGCTCGCGAGCAATGAAAAGCCGCGGCGAGGTGGCTCGGCGCCGGGGCGGCTGAAAGCAAAGAACTGGCATTGTCTGGAAGGCTATTGCATGCTCTACTTCGACTACTTCGCCGACGCTCCACTGCACGACGACAAAGTATTTCGGCGCCGTTATCGGATGAGCCGAAAGCTTTTCCTCTGGATTGTGAATTCCATCCGGGAGTTCGACAGCTACTTCAAGTGCAAGAAGGATTGCACCGGCAAACTTGGATTCACCTCAATTCAGAAGTGCATGACAGCTATGAGGATGCTTGCATACGGAGCTCCCGGTGATTCACTCGACGACTATGGGCGCATGGCCGAGTCCATGACCATTGAGTGTTTCTATAAGTTCTGCAGGGCAGTGGTGGCAGTGTTTGGACCGCAATACTTGCGAACACCCAATGCGGAAGACACTGCTCGGATCCTAGCACAGAATGCAGCAAGAGGATTTCCTGGGATGCTTGGAAGCATCGACTGCATGCATTGGAAATGGAAGAACTGCCCATTTGCTTGGCAGGGGATGTACAAAGGCGCCAAAGGCGGTTGCAGTGTGGTACTTGAGGCGATGGCCACACAGGACCTTTGGATTTAGCACTCCTTCTTTGGTATGCCAGGAACTCACAATGACATCAACGTGCTGCAGTGCTCCCCTGTCTTTGCCAAGCTTGTTGAAGGTCATTCTCCTCCGGTGAACTTCGAGGTCAATGGGCGGCACTACAACAAGGGGTACTACCTAGCTGATGGCATCTATCCGAGATGGTCTACATTTGTGAAGACTATCTCAAACGCTGTGCCAGGAGGCAAGAAGTCCCACTTTGCGAAGGTTCGGGAGGCTTGCAGGAAAGATGTCGAGCGGGCATTTGGTGTGCTCCAATCTCGATTTGTTGTTGTCCGGTACCCTGCTCAGACATGGTCGAAAGACCAAATGTGGGAGATCATGACTTGTTGTGTCATCTTGCACAACATGATCATTGAGAGCGAGCAGGAAGAGCCAGTGTTTGACACTGAACCATACTACAGGCAGGGTCCTCTTGCCCAAGTTGATCACCAGCTACCGGCAACCTGGACTGCCTTCCTCAATATGCGTTAGGAGATCCGAGACCCACAGGTGCATCAACAACTGCAGCATGATCTGGTGGAGCACCTATGGAGGCTCAAGGGTAACGCCTAGCTCGACGTGTGATGAAATATGGATTTTTATTTGTTGAACTATATAATTTGTATTGAACTATTCGATTTCTATTGATTTTCTGTGATGAACTATGTGATAAAAAAATTACTTATGTTGAATTCACGCCGAACCACGGCGAATATGGGCCAATTCGCGCCGATATCGGGCCATTTTTCGCCGAAAGTGGGCCGAAAAGCGGGCACATTTGCGCCAAAAATGGGCCGATATCGGCGCCTGGGGGGGGACGGCTGGGTACCCAACCACCCCCAGAGCCGATTATACCGCCGGCTCGCCCCTAGGAGGCGATTTTTACGCCTCCTGGTGCGTCAACGGTTGGAGATGCTCTTAGCAATCATGCTGGAGGAGCTCACCGGCAAATCTATTATCACCACTAGGGAACGAAGTCTAATCCAGAGAGACCTAACTACAATGTCACAACAAAATTCGGAGTCCAAAGGATCAGGATCGGCTAGGATGTATGAAAAGGGAGGTGATCAAACAAAGTTGTCAATATTTGAATAAAATTGTCATATAATTTAGAGAAAAGTATACTTTTCGTCTCTCAACTCTTCGTGGAGTTTACTTTTCGTCCCTCAACTCCAAAACCGGACAGAGTGCATCCCGAACTAACGAAACCAGACAAAAATCGTCCTTCTCTCGGCTGACCCAGTATTGGTGCTGACTAGGCGTGGTTTTGACTAGTCCACGCCGACGTGGCAATGTGACCCCACAAAACAGGCGGCCCTCTCCCTCACTCTGTCTCTCTCGCGTTCTCCCCACTCTCCCTATCTGAAACCCTAGTTTTTGCGGCGGCGCTGAGGCGATTCGTCGCAGGCACAAGGGTTCGAGGGGCTGCCGGTGGCGGACGGTCAGCGGAGGCGGTTCGCCGGACTGGTGCCTGTACGCACGAGCTTGGAGAGGCAAGACAGAGGCGACCGGCGGCAGACGTACTGACCTGGTAAGTTTACATCCCCCCCCAACTCCAGTAGTGCTACTTGATGTAGATTAGATGTCAAATAGGCTGTCAGAATCATTGTAGCTCTTGTTAATTTTGTCGATCTGTTATTTGTAGGCTATGAGATGGATTCTCTAGATGTTTTGTCCATTCAATTTCACTATGGAGGGGAGTTTGTGAGGAACAACGATTTGCTGCAGTACGTTGGTGGTAATGTGGCTCTCTCTGATGTTAATGTGGATTTGTTGTCCCGACCAGAGATTGTTGGTCATTTGGAAGATCACTGGAAAGGTTTTGACAAAGCTACCGTGCAGTTGCACTGGCTTTTCCCTGGAAAAGAACTATACAATGGACTTGGACTACTGCATGATGATGTAGCTGTCCTGAGGATGGCAAGCAATATCTGTGAGGGAGGGGTAGCTGAAATATATGTGGAGACATTATCTGAACAACAAACTGTAACAGATCATGATCAGATGCAGGTGGACCCTAGTTTTGATGAGGATCTGTACATGCTGACAGTGCATCAGAGGGAGGAAGTAGAGGTGTTTTCACTATAAGAAGTCCAGTGAAGTGCAAGCCAAGAAGAGCAGCAAATATTAGTGAGGATAGAGAAATTGTTCTGGTAGGAGAACAAATGCCTGTAGCTATGTGTGAAGGACAAGAATTTCAAACAGAAGAGGCACACGCATCAGCAGCTGCAGTAGATACAAATATGTTTGACTCTGGATCAGATGAAGAAGATAGTGATTACTGCCCTGATGAGGAGGATGCATCTGAAGAAGATGAAGAAGCAGAGCAGATAAACAAGAAGTATGTAGAGTACAAGATTTTTTTTTCAAAAAAGGCGAGATACAGATTCTAGATCATCTATTTTTTGAGCAGCCTAGAGTAGGATCATCAAAGACAGTCGAAGAAGACACTTCAGAGGAAGATGACAATGACACTGACTATGATGATTCTTCTCAGTTTGATGATTCTTATGATGAAAAAGGTGAAACCAAGGAAGACAGTAGGCGTTTCAAAAGATTCAGAGATAGTGAGGAAGGCCCACAGTTTGTTTTAGGGATGAAGTTTGGGTCAAGGGAAGAGTTTAGGAGTGCAGTAATCAAGTACGACGAATCGCCTCAGTGCCGCCGCAAAAACTAGGGTTTTAGATAGGGAGAGTGGGGAGAACGCGAGAGAGACAGAGTGAGGGAGAGGGCCGCCTGTTTTGTGGGGTCACATTGCCACGTCGGCGTGGACTAGTCAAAACCACGCCTAGTCAGCACCAATACTGGGTCAGCCGAGAGAAGGGACGATTTTTGTCTAGTTTCGTTAGTTCGGGATGCACTCTGTCCGGTTTTGAAGTTGAGGGACGAAAAGTAAACTCCACGAAAAGTTGAGAGACGAAAAATATATTTTTCTCTATAATTTATTGTGGTGCCAACGCACGATTTATAAGAAGAAGACGGGCACATTCCTTCGATATCTTAATGTGCAACCTTTTTCTGCGTGTGGACTATGTGTGTGCACCTAATAAAACCCCAAAGATGATCGAAACAGACTGGTCGACAAAGACAAAGTACATCCCGGGTGGGGACAGAGACAAGTGAAACTAGTAAACTTCCAGATTGGGAATGCGGTGGTGGCCGCTGAGATGGACCACGGTGGTGACACGCGGGCCCCCGCTGGTCGACGTCGGCGGGGGACGCCGCAGCTTGAGTGGACGAGGGGCGCCGGGCCGGCAAAATATCTTGGGCATCCGAAAGTGGTAAAGAAATTGTGAGGATGAGAATGCCCCAAAGGGTATGGATGGATTGGGACCGTTGCACCTATCTGATCGGCCCAGCTGCCAAGAATCGATGTTACTGGAGATGGTGCAGAGGGAGCGAGATGCTGTTCCGATCAGGCGGCTGTGCTTCGATCGCTGCACAAGAAAATATCGTCGACGTCGACCGCATTGCCAGCGACGTTGTATTATTGTACTTGTATTTTGGAATGCATATGGGGAGCTTGTCGTACGTGCATCCTGTCATTTTGTGCAACTGTATATGACACGCATGTAAGTGATGGTAAAGAAAAGGTCTAGAATAGCCTGCACTAGAGATAACTGGAGATAACTCTGGGGAATCAGCTACGCGGTGGAAAAAATTCATACGACATATAAATACATGTAGTTGTGCCAAAGATCCATTCGGTAATTTGGATAGTTCTGTTAGAGCGGATAGTGAAGCGTGAGGGAGTCATCCAACACTTAATCATCCAAAAAATCCTCATTTAACCGGTTGGAAGGAGAAAAGGGAGAGAGGGGGACAATGCATGTGGTTGCTTTTGATGGATATATGTGTGTGGTGTGTGGATAGATATATGTGTGTGGTGCGTGGTTGGGAGCAAAAAGAAGAGAGAAAGAAAAAAGAGGGGACCACGTGGTTATTTTTTATTGGTCAATTAGATGTCCACATAGCTCCCAAGTTGCTTTCGATTTGCGGGAAAATAAACGTCCGAACCGCCTACGGACCGATAAAAATCTCACGAAAATTGATAAAAGTGATACGGACACAAAAATTCGAATATATACCAGAGCTTTGAGGTGCTTTTTGAAGATGCCCTTATATATGTAGCACTGTTCGCCTGTTGCTTTTGCCCAATGAGACCTTCTTAGGCCATGTAAAAAAGTTGTATCTTTTTCTTCTAAAAAGTCCTAAGGGTATAAATTAGGATTTATAGGATCTTACCCCATACATAAAAATAAAATTACATTGAAAGTCTTGGAGGGTGCCGAAGTTTTGTTCTTCCTACATCCACCGACGACACACCGTGAGCATAGCTTCATGGCGTCTCCGGGACTCCGTCTTGGCGAAGCAAACCTTTTGAAACACATGAACTTGTAGAAGCAGCAACCGAAAAGTCATCGATGCCGACAATGAGACGTCAGCGGCCGTGAGTCCGCCTTAAAAAATAGAAAAATAGGAAAAGGAGAAAACTCTATTTTGGACGAAATGCAAAGAAAGGATTTTACTTTCTCATTCTGACTTAGAAGCAAATTTCTGTAGAACTAAAAATCAAATATATATTTATATAGTTTCTAGAAATGCTCTGCCTCTAGTGATATGTGAAGCAAATCGTCATCCCGAAGAAGAGAACACCGATAAGAGTCTGTAGATACTTCGAAGATCAAGAAAGTCGACCGAGTTCAGACGGATACACCGGAAACCTAACCCAAACAGACACTGAAAGATCCGCCCGAGATACAAAACTACATGCCCTCTGCTCATGATAAACACAACAACGGAATAGGGATAGGGCGGAAGACATAACCGTGATACCAGCCCCGCCTGGAGCGAGCGAACTAGCCTGGCGGGGGGCGAATGTCATGACAGCCCAACCTAGCCTTGCCCGCCGCGTGCGAGGCAACATGCGAGGGGTGTGCTCGCGGGCGCGACCGAAAACACCACAGGATGGTGGCCCCGGACAAGCCCGTAGCCCACCCGTCATGGAACCCGGAGGAGAAGCGTCATGTGTCGGGCGGCCGCGTAGATCGGACAGCGCAGAGCGCGCCAGGGAGCGATCCGCACGAGGCCGGGAGCAACGGACGACACATACGGTACTCTCAAACGTGGAGGTTCCTAAGAGGCAGGTACTCAAACATCATTTATAAGGTAATGACATGTGAGGCGGAGAACCCTCATGTTCGATATTTTGCTTTTTCTTCTAAAAAGTAAAATACCACTCTGAAATCTAATTATTCGATGGAGTTTCTGAGATAGTGTTTTGGCAGTATTGTAACTTCATATATGCTAATGTGTACAAGTTTAATTAATTTTATTATACTTTTACTATATATTATAAATTAAATCAATTTCTGTGCACTTATTGAAACTGATCCCATTTTTGAACTACAAGTGTATCAAATAGGCTCTAAAATATGTAGTGAAAAATATTCAAGGAAACATATACAATTTGAACTCATGTGCTGCAACAAATGCATTAAATATACAACTCACTGCTATGCTAGATCCGGCTGGAGTTTTTCCATGTTCTTAGGAAAAGTGAAAATATATCTAAATGAAGTCAAAAAATATTAAAACTTGGCAAGGTACCTTAATATTGACACATAACCTTGTGATAAAAAGTTGAGAAGAATACACAAATAAAAAACAATAGGTTGTTTACAAAATGGACTATCTTCGATGAAAGTTCCGTAACATTCACCCCAAATCTCCAACTTTTTATCATCCAAACCAATTTAGTGACTGTTTGAGCTTTTTTTCACTTAAAACTTTTTACACACCTTGCTTTAACATTTACAATGACAAATGTGAATTAAAATAAATCTTATTTTAGAATTATCTTCAACTATTTAAGGCTAAAAATTGAAATAAATATATAAGCATTGTCTAATGTTACTTAAAATCGGCAAGGACTCCTAATATTGGTACAATATATTATAATTAAAATCTGAAAAGAATACACATAAGAGAATTGACAATGGTTCACCAAGTGGACTACCTCATAACATCACATGCAAATATCCAGATAACACGTTTCAAGTGACCATTTGAGCTCATTTTAAGTTCAAAATTTGTGTACATGTTTCTTTAACATTGATAATGACAAATGTGATTAAAATCACAACCTCTTATGTAATAATTTTATTTTAGCATTATCTCCAGCTATTTAAGGCTAAAAAATAAAAAAATATATGCTAAACGTTGTTCAAATTAACCAAAAATTGGCACCGAGTCACAATATCGGTCCAATATATTATGATAAAAATCCTAAAAGAGTGCACATAAGAGAAATAACGATTGATCACCAAGCATTTTCTCCAACTTCTTTAGAAGAAAAATAAAAGTTATCGAAACATAGTCAAACTTGGTACATTGTCATTATATTGGTACATAAGCTAGTCATAAAAATCTCGCACGATTTCTTGGGAGTTGAAAAAACACTTGCTTAAAAAAGTCCCCTTTTGTCCTACATATGGAACCATTTTGTAAAACTGACAAAAAAGTTTCTTCAAATCAAAAGATGTTTAAAAAAATTGTAGTTCCTTTTTTTGAGGGAAAAAATCTGTAGTTCTACACATACATATCGGATAAACTACAGAATTGGGTGGGACTGGATGCAATCACCGTTCCTCATGGGATGGCATGCAGATGGGCCCATAGAGGATGGAGGCTCAACCGAGTCTCCTCATCAATGTTGGTGGGCCCCACAATAGTAGGCATGGTTAAAGTACTCTCCTCGTCGACCGAGTTAACAAGACAAGCGGAGTGTCCCATAGAGAATGAAACACGTCAAAGCAGACGGCCATATTATATTCTTCGTGGTGGGCGTGCCCATCGTCAACCTAATCATCTTACAACTAGAGGTACTCTATGAGGAGATGTTTCGAGCAGCAATTTACAACCAACTTACTATTGAATGCTTTATCTATTAGTGTCACATTAATACCGAGAAGAGGATTTCATCTTCAAGTGCTAAAGAAATATAACACTCCCCGTGTCAATCTACAGTAATCTCCCCCTAATGGTGCCATGTCATCAAGTTTAACTAAGCCAAATTGCCACTTGATAAAAATCAAAGCCATTTTCAAATTTAAAATAAAGTCAAATATATTATTTCTTCAAACAATAAAATAAAAGTGTTCATAATTTTGCAAAATTTGCCAAAGCTATTAAAAAATAAAACCAACATTATTTGAAGCTCCAAAATGCCCCTAGCTATTTTTGAATGACCCAGCAACACCCATTCATCGCATTTAAATTCTAACCAAAAATCAAATGAATTCAAATGAGGTTCAAACTTTCTATGCCCGTGCTAGATATTGCATAATATTTATTGAGGCAAGTTTCTCAATTTACGGAAAATGTTTGACAGCAAAAGAAATGCAAAATAGTGGCTATAATTGAAAGCAGAAAAAAAAGAAACCCTGTACTCTACGGCCCAACAGAGCTACAGGCTGGCCCGACCCACGGACGCCGGCCTTTCCCCTACCACCCGCCAGCGCCAGGGAAAGGACGGAGGCCATGGCCAGCGCACGATTCCCCCTCACCAAAGCAGCACCTCGGGGTGGATAAGATCACCCCGAACCCCCCTCGCTCCCCTCCGCGAACCCTGGGTCCCCGCTCTCCCTTCTCCTCGCTTCCCCTCCTCGATCCGGACGCACCCAAGACCACCACCGCCATGGCCACAATCGTTTGCACGCTCTCCGTCGCCTCGGAGCTTCTGGCCATGTCCAACAGCTCTGTCGTCCTCCCCTACTTCGTCAGCACTGCTGGATCGGGACCGGGGGGCACCACCACCGCCTATGTCATCTCCTTCAACCACGGCCGCCGCGCGCCGTTGCAGATCGCCATCGCCCTCGACCCTCTCCGGCCACCTCGACACCCGCAACGAGTTCACGGTGAGCCACCACACGATTCCCCCTCGTTTCGAGCTCGATTTCGAGCTCTAGCAAGCCTTGCCACCACCAAGCTCCGACCGCTGTCATTGCCTTGCTCCGGTCAACCCTTGTTGCAGTCATTTGAATCACTAGATGCGCGGCAGCGCGCTAACCCGCTAGCAACCTCTAGTTCGGCACCCCGTCCCTCCTGGCGCTGTTCCAGTCGAACTCGTGCGCCGACCGCCGCCGCGAGCTCTTCTCGCGAGAACAAGGCACCCACTGCCTGCCGCCTGCTGCACTGGACGCGCGCGGGCGCCCGTAAGCCATAGCCCCCCCCCCCGTGCGCCAAATGATCGTCGAGAACCAATTCCTGATCGCTGCCGCCGCGTCGGGCATCATCGCCAGCGCGCGCTCCATTTGAACCCGGCCGCTGTCACTGACATGTGGGCCCGGGCGACTAACTTAATTACGTGGTTAACTTAACCACCATCACTGACACATGGGCCCCGCACCTAAACTAACCCTGACTTAATTAACTGCGTAGCTACCTAACCTATAGTGCCACTGACATGTGGGTCCACCCCACTAAATACACCCTTGGGTTAAACTAACAGTCACTGTCAACTAGGTCCCACTGGGCCCAGTTGACCAATCAAACTACTGACTGGGCAACCCCTAGTCTATGACAGATGGGTCCTAGTTGACCTAGTTGACCAGTCAAGGGGTCAGCTGTTGACCTGCTGACTCAACCCCAGGTCCCACCTGTCATCCTCTGTAGCACATCTCTGGGTACACTCCTGTGTACCGAGAACATTTAATTTTAATATATTTTTGAATTAAAATTAATCCAGAAATTCATAATATCATTTAATACTTCGAAACATCATATAAAATAAACTGTAAGTCATATGAAAATAATTTATATATGAAATTGCTCAAAAATCCAACGAATCCGAATATGCAATCCGTTCATCTGTCACATGCCCCTAGCATGCTGAACATGGAACCGTCCCCTCTCTTTCATCTGTCTGGAAAATGCCAAACGCCGAGAAAACCCCTCCAGATGTTTTCCCTCTTCGTCTGCAACGTGTAGTACTGCGTTAGATCACCCATAGCACTGCATATCGTCATGTCATGCTTAGTGATGCATCTGTTTGCATTATATTTATTGTTTCTTCCCCCTCTTCTCTCCGGTAGACACGAGACCGACGCTGCTGCCGACTACGACTACACCCTTGACGTCCAGCCACTTGCAGCAGAGCTTCCAGGCAAGCAAAACCCCCTTGATCATTCCTATATTGCCCATTCCATTCTCTCTCATGCTTGCATTAGATTTTGCTACTGTATTTGATTGCTCCTATTCTGATGCGTAGCCTGCAGTTGTAACCTGCTTTTGTACCTTACCCGCTTATCCTATATGCTTAGTATAGGTTGGTTAGTGATCCACCAGTGGCCCCTCACCTTGTCCCAGTTGCCCTGCTTGATGACCGATGACTCGATCAACGTGATCGACGTCCAGAGCCCGACACATCACATCACACCCCCTTAGTTGTATGACACTGCAGGGTTACTATCGAGTGCCGAGGGTGATACCTCGTATATCACTTCTGATGAGATCTCTATAGCATAGTTAATCGGTCGTGGTCTACGGAGGGTGATTCCTCCTTCACCACTCCCGATAACGACTCTGTCGTGCAACACATCAAGAGTGAACCCTCGAGGGTGATTCCTCTAAGTTCACGTTGACGATTACATCAAGTGGAATCCATCGAGAGTGGTTCCTCAGATTCCCCCTTGGTGTTTTGGACACACGGTTACTTTGACTTTACCCCCAGAACCATGTTAAAGATGGGTTGGCCCCGAGGGGTACCCGCGAGAGTTATTGTTACTGCAGGACTGGAGGGACAGGCGGTACCACCCCGGTGGAGGTGGATCTGAGTTCCCGACAGTCTCTTGCTAGTCGAGTTGACCATGAGGGTACCCGCGAGATTTCTACGTGGCACGACTGGCCATTCCGGGCCGTTGCCGTAAGTCCACGAGACGGGGCGACGGGACCACATATCGTGGATCATTGATCATCTCTGCGTGCTCCCAAGATACTAACGGTTTGGATATGTGATCCGAGTAGGCCTCTGGCCTTTTCTCACTAACCACTACGCGGGAATAAGTATGGGCACTCTGCATCGTATGTATCAGCCGAAAGCTCTCCGGACATCAGCGATGGAGCGGCGCGCGCCGGGTTGGACTGATTAAGCCTGCGCTTGTATGAGGGGGCTAGGTCTTCTAACCAGCCGCGTACGCAACATGCATGAGTGCAAAGGGCGATGGGCCCAAGACCCCTGCGTGCTTAGGATGTAGACCGGCGTGCTGGCCTCTTTGTTGAGCCTAGGTAGGACTACGGCGTGTTGATCGGCCGAGGGCGGCCATGACCTGATGGTGTGTCCGGCCGGAGTTGGTCGAGCGTGTTGGGTAAGTTTATGCACCCCTGCAAGGAAGTACATCTATTCGAATAGCCGTGTCCACGGTAACGGACGCTCGGAGTTGTATCCCAATCGATACAACTAGAACTGGATGCTGAGGCATGAATTGGATATGATGGCTCCGGGACTGCTTTCTCGCAGGGAGTCGAGAAAGGATATCTGGGCGTTCATTCTACAACATACTTGCTAATTGTAATATGCTATTATGTACTCTTCTAAATGCTACAAGATGCTTGAAGATGCTAGTCTTCGATAGGCTAGGGCTTTCCCTCTATTCTGGCATTTTTGTAGTGTAGTTCACAGATACATCCCCATTCCTTTGATACTGATGCATACTTAGAATAGATCTGATGTAAGTCTTGCGAGTACTTTGGATGAGTACTCACGGTTGCTTTGCTACCTCTTTTCCACCATACCCGATTGCTGCAATCAGATGACGGATCCCAGGAGCCAGATGCCACCACCGACGACTACTACTACCCAAAGGGTGCCTACTACTACATGCAGACCACTGACGACCAGGAGTAGTTAGGAGGCTCCCAGACAGGAGGCCTTGCCTCTTCGATCGTTGTTGCTTTTGTGCTAGCCTTCTTAAGGCATACTTGTTTAACTTATGTCTGTACTCAGATGTTGTTGCTTCCGCTGACTCGTTTGTATTCGAGCCCTTGAGGCCCCTGACTTGTAATATAAAGCTTGTATTATTTTATTTGTGTCTAGAGTTGTGTTGTGATATCTTCCTGTGAGTCTCTGATCTTGATCGTGTACATTTGCGTGTATGATTAGTTCACAATTGAATCGGGGGTGTCACAAGTTGGTACCAGAGCCGACTGCCTGTAGGAACCCCCCTTTCCAACTCCTTGGCCGAAGTTGAGTCTAGTCTTTGGAAAACTTTTACTAACATTGTTGTGTGGCTTACGAGCCCACATCACAATTGGGTGGTATTAGGATCTTTTATTCCTCGTCTTTCCTATGGGTCTCTGATCTCTCTTCTATTCGGGTTAAAGATTTTGCTAACCCTAACACTAGGTTCTCGTAACTCCTTCATCCCGGAGAGCCCCTCATTCCAGACGATCATTTTTTTCATCAGAAGATTCTGAAGATATTCTTTGGTGTTTTTCCCGACCCTTGTGCCCACTGCCTTTGCAACTATCTACCACCGATATATCCATATGGATAACGACACACACTTGTCATTCATACAATCGTTCCTAGTTGTTCTTGTTGATACAAGATACATCGAAATATTCTCCAACTTTTTGAGAATTCCTTGTGCCACTGCCTTGTAGTTCCTTGCCGCATGAATACCCATACGAATAATTCTTCACACTTATCGAGGATTTGTTCATTCCTAGTTGTCCTTGTGATTCAAAAGATACTTTAAAATACTATCCGATCTTCCGACAATCCTCTGCCAACTATTACTCTGCAATTACTTGTCTGCTTGCATTATGTTACTTTCCATATGTCTAGCAATATTAATTAGTATCCTTTGTCATCGTCATTTTGAGCCTTTGATTCGATATGTTTTTGAGTGGTCGCAATCATCAGCCGAAACTAGAACTCGTCCTTTCGGCTCAGACGTCACTCCGGACATGAGCTAGTTTTCAGCCAATCAAACCTTGACTGATTGTGTCTCCAAGTCTATCCAACTTACTGATATTTGATCAGAGCATCTGATTCTGATACACCGATCTGAAAACCATAATTTCTTTGTTTTTAAGCATCGAATTATCCAGATGTTTCTGTAATCCGATGCCTACACATTCTTTCTTCCTCTCATGGAGTACCGATACTCTCACCAGCTCTGTTGTGGACCGCCAGAACCATTGCTGGGTTATTATCCGACAGTGTCCTCCACATTCAAAATTCTTGTGAGTTCTTCCCCTGATACATAATGCCTTTGGTAAATTGTATTTTCTGCTTTGTCAACCATGCTCTACTATCGAGCTTGTGTTATTTACTCTTGAAGTTTGTGGTATATGTTCCTAAGATGCCCCGATGGGTTGAACCAATGCCTTCCCTAATCTGTGTGAACCCGGAAACCTCTATGAATCTTACTCTTCTGGTGTTTTGCCAGATAAATTTCAACACTATAACTTCTTCGAAAGCGAGAAGTGTATGAAAGGGCATGCATTGAAGAAGTGGGAGTCGACCTTGAACTTTGTGTTCATGCTCATGGACACGATGTAGATCTTATCATAGAAGCTTCTCATAAAAATAATTACCCCCCTTGTTGTAAGTTCATCTTGTATCCATGGTTTGATCATTTACAAATGTGGTTCCAACCATATTGTTCTTCTTTGATCCCATTTCTCGGACAAGAGAAATTACTTGTCTTCTGAAGATCAGTACACCTGCCGACCTCTATTCTGATCTTCCTTTGAGTTTTACCCTCTGGTATCTCGAGAATAACACGGAACTACATAACGTCTTATGAGTCTTCATCAAGTATTACTGATTCCAATTTTTCCTGGGGTCTGAGTTGTTAGTCACTCGAGAACACCGATAAGTGAATCGGGTCCGCATTGTGATCCAATAACTCTTAGTAATCTTCATTTCTTACGAGTTTGTACTCAACCATGTCATCCCTAGCTGAATGGCTACATCATCATCGCCATGCTAAAGCTTGACCGTGCTACGTATGTTCTTCATCCCTGGGACACAATCCCGACAGTGCGCTAAACTACATTGGGCTTTCGACATTATATTGTTTGTCTCGAAAGGAAACTCTGACTCTGAGACTGCATCTTGTGTGTGGTTCTAATAACCTTTTGCTTCACCATTCCTTTGGCTTGATGTCATCGCTGATCGATTACATCTTCAAGAAACTTCTCGGCAAATGTGTCATGATCATCATCAACATTCTGAACTTTTCCAGGATATCAATCTAATTCATGATGAGAGATACCATCCTTGCCCCTCGATGATTTGTGTTATCATCGACAACATTATTTCCTTCCCTCCAACACAAATTTGTTCATGTTTAGTGTTGTACCTTGAGTTCCTTCCTATCCAGCTTAAGTTTTGTGCTACCTTACAGTATTACCATCTTTTATGTCAAGGATGTCATGAGAATTGCACCACCTCTTATGAATTCTTGATATAGTGATACTTCTCGCCATCACCATTCATTCTTGGTCCCCGTAATGTTTCTAACCAGAATACCGGCAAATGAACTCTGATTAGTGAATTCAATACTTCTAGCAGTCATATTGCCATGAAGTTAATTGCTGATAACTTCATTCTTAATGCGTTGGTCAATGAATCATCATTCTAACATTGATCATGTTTCCTAGTCATACTTCCAGGTGCACCTTTTGATCATTGATTAACTGTGGATGTTTTCCTCGGGCATACATCGTTATATCATTTGGTCCGACCAATGCTATCACCTTGTTCACCAAATTGTGGAAAATCATGTTTATGGAAATCTCGATGAATTGTTGCTGAGCCTGTCGGCCACATCCTCATCTTTTCCTTGCTGAAATTGTATGACTTATTTTATAAGTTGTTCCAGATGGATTCTTTGTGTATCCAAAGCATATTGATCCAAAGTATGACCTTACCTGATGACCATGTCAGTGCTATCCCGAAGCATGACTGTGGTACTCAAACATCAACAAGAGCATTGGAAGCATAATGCTAAATGTTTGTTGATCAATTATCCAAACACCATTGTATGGGTAACATCATGAGTTTCCTTGCCTTTTTTCCTAGATGGTTATCTACTTGCAGTCTTGTCATGATTATCCCACTCTGCATGCTCTTGGGAAGGATATACATCTAATACTCGTATATACACCCCTTCCTTTCCATAGTTCTGTTTAAATCTGGTAAACACACTTTTCTTTTCCATTGTTTTCTTTAACATTTCTTGTGATTTGTATGATCTAAGCAGTAATGATTCCCTGCTTATGTAAACACCTCGGTGTACAACCCTGTCAAGTATAACCATGTTACTATTGTTGATGACATCCTGGTAACCGCCGGTGGACGAGAACTTTGCCTATTGGTCCGCCTTGTTTCAACGAGTAGGAAATTGGTTCTCTTCGTCCCTCGCCCTTGGTACCAATGTTGTTGCCAACATAACTGACAGACTATCCTCTGACATGCCTTGCTATAATGGCCATGCAAGTGAAGGAAATATGCCCTAGAGGCAATAATAAAGTTGTTATTTTATATTTCCTTATTCATGATAAAGGTTTATTATTCATGCTAGAATTGTATTGATCGGAAACTTAAATACATGTGTGAATACATTAACAAATACCGTGTCCCTAGTAAGCCTCTACTAGACTAGCTCGTTGATCAAAGATGGTTAAGGTTTCCTAACCATAGACATGTGTTTTCATTTGATAACGGGATCACATCATTAGGAGAATGATGTTATGGACAAGACCCATCCGTTAGCTTAGCATAATGATCGTTCAGTTGATTGCTATTGCTTTCTTCATGTCAAATACATATTCCTTCGACTATGAGATTATGCAACTCCCGGATACCGAAGGAATACCTTGTGTGCTATCAAACGTCACAACGTAACTGGGTGATCATAAAGATGCTCTACAGGTATCTCCGAAGGTGTTTGTTGAGTTGGCATAGATCGAGATTAGGAATTGTCACTCCGAGTATCGGAGAGGTATCTCTGGGCCCTCTCGGTAATACACTGAAGGAAATATGCCCTCGAGGCAATAATAAAGTTATTATTTTATATTTCCTTATATCATGATAAATGTTTATTATTCATGCTAGAATTGTATTAACCAGAAACTTGATACATGTGTGGATACATAGACAAAACACCGTGTCCCTAGTAAGCCTCTACTAGACTAGCTCGTTAATCAAAGATGGTTAAGTTTCCTAACCATGGACATGAGTTGTCATTTTATAACGGGATCACATCATTAGGAGAATGATGCGATGGACGAGACCCATCCGTTAGCTTAGCATAATGGTCGTTCAGTTTTATTGCTACTGCTTTCTTCATGTCATATACATATTCCTTCGACTATGAGATTATGCAACTCCCGGATACCGGAGGAATGCCTTGTGTGCTATCAAACGTCACAATGTAACTGGGTGATTATAAAGATGCTCTACAGGTATCTCCGAAGGTGTCTGTTGGGTTGGCATAGATCGAGATTAGGATTTGTCACTCCGAGTATCGGAGAGGTATCTCTGGGCCCTCTCGGTAATACACATCATAATAAGCCTTGCAAGCAATGTGACTAATGAGTTAGTTGCGGGATGATGTATTATGGAACGAGTAAAGAGACTTGCCGGTAATGAGATTGAACTAGGTATGAAGATACCGACGATCGAATCTCGGGCAAGTAACATACCGATGACAAAGGGGATAACGTATGTTGTCATAACGGTTCGACCGATAAAGATCTTCGTAGAATATGTGGGAGCCAATATGAGCATCTAGGTTCCGCTATTGGTTATTGACCGGAGAGGTGTCTCGATCATGTCTACATAGTTCTCGAACCCGTAGGGTCCGCACGCTTAACGTTCGATGACGATATTGTATTATATGAGTTATGTGATTTGGTGACCGAATGTTGTTCGGAGTCCCGAATGAGATCACGGACATGACGAGGAGTCTCAGAATGGTCAAGAGGTAAAGATTTATATATGGGAAGTCATATTTTGGGTTCCGGAAAAAACTGCAGCTTTTTCGGTATTGTACCGTGAAGCTTCCAGAAGGTTCCGGAGGATTCCGGAGGGGTCCGGAAGTCCACAAGTGGGTCCACCACGTCCCAAGGGCTGGCATGGGCTAAGGGGAAGCGCCCTGGCCTTATTGGGCTAGGCGCACTAAGTCCTCAAAAGCCCATGTGGCTAGGGAAGGCAAAAAGGGAAGGTGTCCTAGTAGGAATAGGATTGGACTTGGAGTCCAAGTCCACGTGTGTACTATTCATGGTTACTGTTCACATGGTACTATTCCTTCTACTCCAAGCCCCTACACATATATAAATAGAGGAGAGGGGGCGCCCTAAAAGGACACAACAACATCTGTTAGCCGTGTGCGGCGCCCCCCTCCACAGATTACATCCTCGGTCATATTCTCGCGGTGCTTGGGCGAAGCCCTGCGCGGATCACTTCATCATCACCGTCACCACACCATCGTGCTGACGGAACTCATCTACTCCCTCGACACTTTGCTGGATCAAGAGTTCGAGGGACGTCATCGAGCTGAACGCGTGCAGAACTCGGAGGTGCCGTACGTTCGGTGCTTGATCGGTCGGAACGAGAAGAAGTTCGACTACATCAACCGCATTGTCAAACGCTTCCGCTTTCGGTCTATAAGGGTACGTAGACACACTCTCCCCTTCTCGTTGCTATGCATCTCCTAGATAGATCTTGCGTGAGCGTAGAAATTTTTGAAATTGTATGCTACGTTTTCCAACTGTGGCATCCGAGCCAGGTCTATGCGTAGATGATATGCACGAGTAGAACACAAAGAGTTGTGGGCGGTGATAGTCATACTGCTTACCACCAACGTCTTATTTTGATTCGGCGGTATTGTTGGATGAAGCAGCCCGGACCAACCTTACATGACCACGTTCATGAGACCGGTTCCACCGATAGACATGCAACTAGTTTTGCATAAAGGTGGCTGGCGGGTGTCTGTTTCTCCTACTTTAGTTGAATCGAATTTGACTACGGCCGGTCCTTGTTGAAGGTTAAAACAACAAACTTGACGAAACACCATTGTGGTTTTGATGCGTAGGTCAGAACAGTTCTTGCTAGAAGCCCGTAGCAGCCACGTAAAACTTGCAACAACAAAGTAGAGGACGTCTAACTTGTTTTTGCAGGGCATGTTGTGATGTGATATGGTCAAGACATGATGTGATATACATTGTTGTATGAGATGATCATGTTTTGTAAAAGTTATCGGCAACTGGCAGGAGCCTTATGGTTGTCGCTTTATTGTATGAAATGCAAACGCCATGTAATTGCTTTACTTTATCACTATGCGTTAGCGATAGTTGTAGAAGCAATAGTTGGCGAGACGACCACGACGCTACGATGGAGATCAAGGTGTCAAGCCGGTGACGATGGAGATCATGACGGTGCTTTGGAGATGGAGATCAAAGGCACAAGACGATGATGGCCATATCATGTCACATATTTTGATTGCATGTGATGTTTATCTTTATGCATCTTATTTTGCTTAGTACGGCGGTAGCATTATAAGATGATCCCTTAACTAAAATTTCAAGGTATAAGTGTTCTCCCTGAGTATGCACCGTTGCGACAGTTCATCGTGTTGAGACACCACGTGATGATCGGGTGTGATAGACTCTATGTTCAAATACAACGGGTGCAAGACAGTTTTGCACATGCGGAATACTCGGGTTAAACTTGACGAGCCTGGCATGTACAGACATGGCCTCGGAACACTGGAGACTGAAAGGCCGAACGTGAATCATATAGTAGATATGATCAACATATAGATGTTCACCATTGATGACTACTCCATCTCACGTGATGATCGGACATGGTTTAGTTGATTTGGATCACGTATCAATTAGAAGACTTGAGGGATGTCAATCTAAGTGGGAGTTCTTAAGTAATATGATTAATTGAACTTAATTTATCATGAACTTAGTCCTGATAGTATTTGCAAATTATGTTGTAGATCAATAGCTCACGATGTTGCTCCCCGTTTATTTTTTATATGTTCCTAGAGAAAAATAAGTTGAAAGATGATAGTAGCAATGATGCGGACTGGGTCCGTGATCTGAGGTTTATCCTCATTGCTGCACAGAAGAATTATGTCCTTAATGCACCGCTAGGTGACAGACCTATTGCAGGAGCAGATGCAGACGTTATGAACGTTTGACAAGCTCGGTATGATGACTACTTGATAGTTTAGTGCGCCATGCTTTACGGCTTAGAACCAGGACTTAAAAAATGTTTTGAACGCCATGGAGCATATGAGATGTTCCAAGAGCTGAAAATGATATTTCAGACTCATGCCCGTGTTAAGAGGTATGAGACCTCTGACAAGTACTTTGCCTACAAGATGGAGGAGAATAGCTCAGCTAGTGAGCATGTGCTCAGAATGTCTGGGTACTACAATCGCTTGAATCAAGTGGGAGTTAATCTTCCAGATAAGATAGTAATTGACAGAGTTCTCTAGTCACTATCACCAAGTTACTAGAACTTCGTGATGAACTATAATATGCAAGGGATGACGAAAACGATTCCTGAGCTCTTCGCGATACTGAAATCGGCGAAGGTAGAAATCAAGAAAAAGCATCAAGTGTTGATGGTTGACAATACCACTAGTTTCAAGAAAAAGGGCGAGGGAAAGAAAGGGAACTTCGAGAAGAATGACAAGAAAGTTGTCACTCCCATGAAGAAGCCCAAAGCTGGACACAGGCCTGAAACTGAGTGCTTATACTGCAAAGGAAATGGTTACTGGAAGCGGAACTGCCCCAAATACTTGGCGGATAAGAAGGGTGGCAAAGTGAACAAAGGTATATTTGATATACATGTTATTGATGTGTACTTTACTAGTGTTCATAGTAACCCCTGGGTATTTGATACCGGTTCAGTTGCTATGATTAGTAACTCGAAACAGGAGTTACAAAATGAACAGAGACTAGTTGAGGACGAAGTGACGATGTGTGTTGGAAGAGATTCCAAGGTTGATAAGATCACCATCGCACACTCCCTCTACCTTCGGGATTAGTGTTGGACCTAAATAAATAAATGTTATTTGGTGTTTGCGTTGAGCATGAATATGATTGGATCATGTTTATTGCGATACGGTTATTCATTTAAGTTAGAGAATAATTGTTGTTCTGTTTACATGAATAAAACCTTCTATGGTCATACACTCAATGTAAATGGTTTATTGAATCTCGATCGTAGTGATACACATATTCATAATATTGATGCCAAAAGATGCAAAGTTAATAATGATAGTGGAACATACTTGTGGCACTGCCGTTTTGGTCATATTGGTGTAAAGCGCATGAAGAAACTCCATGCAGATGGACTTTTGGAATCACTTGATTATGAATCATTTGATACTTGCGAACCATGCCTCATGGGCAAGATGACTGAAACTCCGTTCTCCGGAACAATGGAGCGAGCTAATGACTTATTGGAAATAATACATACCGATGTATGAGGTCCGATGAGTGTTGAAGCACGCGGTGGGTATCGTTATTTTCTGACCTTCACTGATGATTTGAGCAGATATGGGTATATCTACTTGATGAAACATAAGTCTGAAACATTTGAAAAGTTCAAAGAATTTCAGAGTGAAGTAGAAAATCATCGTAACAAGAAAATAAAGTTTCTACGATCTGATCGCAGAGGCGAATATTTGAGTTACGAGTTTGGCCTTCATTTTAAACAATGTGGAATAGTTTCACAACTCACGCCACCTGGAACACCACAGCGTAATGGTGTGTCTGAATGTCGTAACCGTACTTTATTAGATATGGTGCGATCTATGATGTCTCTTACCGATTTACCACTATCGTTTTGGGGTTATGCATTAAAGACAGCTGCATTCATGTTAAATAGGGCACCATCTAAATCCGTTGAGACGACACCGTATGAACTATGGTTTGGCAAGAAACCTAAGCTGTCGTTTCTTAAAGTTTGGGGTTGCGATGCTTATGTGAAAAAACTTCAGCCTGATAAGCTCGAACCCAAATCGGAGAAGTGCGTCTTCATAGGATACCCAAAAGAAATTGTTGGGTACACCTTCTATCACAGATCCGAAGGCAAGATCTTTGTTGCTAAGAATGGATCCTTTCTAGAGAAGGAGTTTCTCTCGAAAGAAGTGAGTGGGAGGAAAGTAGAACTTGATGAGGTAATTGTACCTTCTCTTGAATTGGAAAGTAGTTCATCAGAGAAAACCGTTCCCGTGATGCCTACACCAACTAGAGAGGAAGCTAATGATGATGATCATGAAACTTCGGATCAAGTTACTACAGAACCTCGTAGGTCAACCAGAACACGATCCGCACCAGAGTGGTACGGGAATCTTGTACTGGAAGTCATGTTACTAGACCAAGGTGAACCTACGAACTATGAAGAAGCTATGATGAGCCCAAATTCCGACATATGGCTTGAGGCCATGAAATCTGAGATAGGATCCATGTATGAGAACAAAGTGTGGACTTTGGTGGACTTGCCCGATGATCGGCGAGCCATAGAGAATAAATGGATCTTTAAGAGGAAGACGGACGCTGATGGTAGTGTTACTATCTAGAAAGCTCGAATTGTCGCAAAAGGTTTTCGACAAGTTCAAGGTGTTGACTACGATGAGATTTTCTCACTCGTAGCGATGCTTAAGTCTGTCCGAATCATGTTAGCAATTGCCGCATTTTATGAAATCTGGCAAATGGATGTCAAAACTGCATTCCTTAATGGATTTCTTAAAGAGTTGTATATGATGCAACCAGAAGGTTTTGTCAATCCTAAAGATGCTAACAAAGTGTGCAAGCTCCAGCGATCCATCTATGGACTGGTGCATGCATCTCGGAGTTGGAATATACGCTTTGATGAGTTGATCAAAGCATATGGTTTTATACAGACTTATGATGAAGCCTGTATTTACAAGAAAGTGAGTGGGAGCTCTGTAGCATTTCTGATATTATATGTGGATGACATATTGCTGATTGGAAATGATATAGAATTTCTGGATAGCATAAAAGGATACTTGAATAAGAGTTTTTCAATAAAAGACCTCGGTGAAGCTGCTTACGTATTGAGCATCAAGATCTATAGTGATAGATCGAGATGCTTAATAGGACTTTCACAAAGCACATACCTTGACAAAGATTTTGAAGAAGTTCAAAATGGATCAGTCAAAGAAAGGGTTCTTGCCTATGTTACAAGGTGTGAAGTTGAGTAAGACTCAAAGCCCGACCACGGCAGAAGATAGAGAGAGAATGAAAGTCATTCCCTATGCCTCAGCCATAGGTTCTATAAAGTATGCCATGCTGTGTACCAAACCTGTTGTGTACCTTGCCATGAGTTTGGCAAAGGGAAACAATAGTGATCCAGGAGTAGATCACTAGACAGCGGTCAAAATTATCCTTAGAGGACTAAGGAAATATTTCTCGGTTATGGAGGTGATAAAGAGTTCGTCGTAAAAAGTTACGTCGATGCAAGCTTTTACACCGATCCATATGACTCTAAGTCTCAATCTGGATACATATTGAAAGTGGGAGCAATTAGCTAGAGTAGCTCCATACAGAGCATTGTAGACATAGAAATTTGCGAAATACATACGGATCTGAATGTGGCAGACCTGTTGACTAAACTTCTCTCACAAGCAAAACATGATCACACCTTAGTACTCTTTGGGTGTTAATCACATGGCGATGTGAACTAGATTATTGACTCTAGTAAACCCTTTGGATGTTGGTCACATGGCGATGTGAACTATTGGTGTTAATCACATGGCGATGTGAACTAGATTATTGACTCTAGTAAACCCTTTGGGTGTTGATCACATGGCGATGTGAACTAGATTATTGACTCTAGTGCAAGTGGGAGACTGAAGGAAATATGCCCTAGAGGCAATAATAAAGTTATTATTTTATATTTCCTTATATCATGATAAATGTTTATTATTCATGCTAGAATTGTATTAACCGGAAACTTGATACATGTGTGGATACATAGACAAAACACCGTGTCCCTAGTAAGGCTCTACTAGACTAGCTCGTTAATCAAAGATGGTTAAGTTTCCTAACCATGGACATGAGTTGTCATTTGATAACGGGATCACATCATTAGGAGAATGATGCGATGGACAAGACTCATCCGTTAGCTTAGCATAATGATCGTTCAGTTTTATTGCTACTGCTTTCTTCATGTCAAATACATATTCCTTCGACTATGAGATTATGCAACTCCCGGATACCGGAGGAATGCCTTGTGTGCTATCAAATGTCACAACGTAACTGGGTGATTATAAAGATGCTCTACAGGTATCTCCGAAGGTGTCTGTTGGGTTGGCATAGATCGAGATTAGGATTTATCACTCCGAGTATCGGAGAGGTATCTCTGGGCCCTCTCGGTAATACACATCATAATAAGCCTTGCAAGCAATGTGACTAATGAGTTAGTTGCGGATGATGTATTACGGAATGAGTAAAGAGACTTGCCGGTAACGAGATTGAACTAGGTATGAAGATACCGACGATCGAATCTCGGGCAAGTAACATACCGATGACAAAGGGAATAACGTATGTTGTCATAACGGTTCGACCGATAAAGATCTTCGTAGAATATGTGGGAGCCAATATGAGCATCTAGGTTTCACTATTGGTTATTGACCGGAGAGGTGTCTCGATCATGTCTACATAGTTCTCGAACCCGTAGGGTCCGCACGCTTAACGTTCGATGACGATATTGTATTATATGAGTTATGTGATTTGGTGACCGAATGTTGTTTGGAGTCCCGGATGAGATCACAGACATGACGAGGAGTCTCGGAATGGTCAAGAGGTAAAGATTTATATATGGGAAGTCATATTTTGGGTTCCGGAAAAAACTGCAGTTTTTTCGGTATTGTACCGTGAAGCTTCCAGAAGGTTCCGGAGGATTCCGGAGGGGTCCGGAAGTCCACAAGTGGGTCCACCACGTCCCAAGGGCTGGCATGGGCTAAGGGGAAGCGCCCTGGCCTTATTGGGCTAGGCGCACTAAGTCCTCAAAAGCCCATGTGGCTAGGGAAGGCAAAAAGGGAAGGTGTCCTAGTAGGAATAGGATTGGACTTGGAGTCCAAGTCCAAGTGTGTACTATTCACGGTTACTGTTCACATGGTACTATTCCTTCTACTCCAAGCCCCTACACATATATAAATAGATGAGAGGGGGCGCCCCAAAAGGACACAACAACATCTGTTAGCCGTGTGCGGCGCCCCCCTCCACAGATTACACCCTCGGTCATATTCTCGCGGTGCTTAGGCGAAGCCCTACGCGGATCACTTCACCATCATCGTCACGATGCCGTCGTGCTGATGGAACTCATCTACTCCCTCAACACTTTGCTGGATCAAGAGTTCGAGGGACGTCATTGAGCTGAACGTGTGCAGAACTCGGAGGTGCCGTACGTTCGGTGCTTGATCGATCGGAACGAGAAGAAGTTCGACTACATCAACCGCGTTGTCAAACGCTTCCACTTTCGGTCTATGAGGGTACATAGACACACTCTCCCCTTCTCGTTGCTATGCATCTCCTAGATAGATCTTGCGTGAGCGTAGAATTTTTTTTGAAATTGTATGCTACGTTTTCCAACATACACATCATAAGAAGCCTTGCAAGCAAAGTGACTAATGAGTTAGTTACAGGATGATGTATTAAGGAACGAGTAAAGAGACTTGCCGGTAATGAAATTGAACTAGGTATGAAGATACCGATGATCGAATCTTGGGCAAGTAACGTACCGATGGACAAAGGGAATTACGTATGTTGTCATAATGGTTCGACCGATAAAGATCTTCGAAGAATATGTAGGAGCCAATATGGGCATCCAGGTTCTGCTTTTGGTTATTGACCAGAGAGGTGTCTCGGTCATGTCTACATAGTCCTCGAACCCGTAGGGTCCGCACGCTTAACGTTCGTTGACGACACAGTATTATATGAGTTATATGATTTGGTGACCGAAGGTTGTTCGGAGTCGCAGATGAGATCACGGACATGACGAGGAGTTTCAAAATGGTCGAGAGGTAAATATTGATATATAGGATGATGGTATTCGGACACCGGAAGAGTTTCGGGATGCACCGGGTAGCCATCGGGTCACCGGAAGGGGTTCCGGACACCCCCCCGTAGGTATATGGGCTTAATGGGCCAAGGGAGGGACAGACCAGCCCACAGGGGCTGGTGCGCCCCTCTCCTTGGCCAGCCAGCCCTAGGGAAGGAAAGGGGGGAGGGCTAGCCCCTCCTGCCTTCCCCTCTCATGGCAGAAAGGAAAGGGGGGGCGCCTTCCTCCCCTGCCTTTCCCCAGCACCTATATATGGAAGGGGGAGGCGCGGCTAGGGAAGGACCCCAAGTAGGATTTGGCCTACTTGGGGCACCTCCTTGGCTGCTCCTCCCTCCCTCCCACCTATATATATGTGGGGGGGGGGGGGGGGGGCTAGCACAACACAACATCGTCTTAGCCGTGTGCGGCGCCCCCCTCCACCGTTTACACCCCCGGTCATATTTTCGTAGTGCTTAGGCGAAGCCCTGCGGAGATAGCTTCACCATCACCGTCACCACGCCGTCGTGCTGCCGAAACTCATCCACTACCTCGCCATCTTGCTGGATCAAGAAGGCGGAGGACGTCACCGAGCTAAACGTGTGCAGAACGCGGAGGTGTCGTACATTCGGTACTTGATCGGTTGGAGCACGAAGAAGTTCGACTACATCAACCGCGTTATCAAACGCTTCCGCTTACGGTCTACGAGGGTACGTACACACACTCTCCCCTCTCTTTGCTATGCATCTCCATGGATAGATCTTGCATGTGCGTAGAATTTTTTTTGTTTTCCATGCAATGTTTCCCAACAGTGGTATCCGAGCCAGGTCTATGCGTAGATGATATGCACGAGTAGAACACAAAGAGTTGTGGGCGGTGATAGTCATACTGCTTATCACCAACGTCTTATTTTGATTCGGCGGTATTGTGGGATGAAGCGGCCCGGACCAACCTTACATGTCCACGCACATGAGACCGGTTCCACCGACAGACATGCAACTAGTTTTGCATAAAGGTGGCTGGCGGGTGTCTGTTTCTCCTACTTTAGTTGAATCGAATTTGACTGCGGCCGATCCTTGAAGAAGGTTAAAACAACAAACTTGATGAATCACCGTTGTGTTTTTTTTGCGTAGGTAAGAACGGTTCTTGCTAGAAGCCCGTAGCAGCCACGTAAAACTTCAACAACAAAGTAGAGGACATCTAGCTTGTTTTTGCAGGGCATGTTGTGATGTGATATGGTCAAGATATGATGTGATATATGTTGATGTATGAGAAGATCATGTTTTGTAATATCAACAACCGGCAGGAGCCTTAGGGTTGTCTCTTTATTGTATGAAGTGCAAGCGCCATGTAATTGCTTTACTTTATCACTATGCGTTAGCGATAGTTGTAGAAGCAATAGTTGGCAAGACGACCCCGACGCAATGATGGAGATCAAGGTGTCGAGCTGGTGACGATGGAGATCATGATGATGCTTTGGAGATGGAGATCAAAAGCACAAGATGATGATGGCCATATCATGTCACATATTTTGATTGCATGTGATGTTTATCCTTTATGCATCTTATTTTGCTTAGAATGGCGGTAGCATTATAAGATGATCCCTTCACTAAATTTCAAGATAGAAGTGTTCTCCCCGAGTATGCACCGTTGCCAAAGTTCATTGTTTCGAAGCACCACGTGATGATCGGGTGTGATAGACTCTACGTTCACATACAACGGGTGTAAGACAGTTTTGCACATGCAGAATACTTGGGTTAAAATTGACGAGCCTAGCATGTACAGACATGGTCTCGGAACACTGGAGATCGAAAGGTCAAACGTGAGTCATATAGTAGATATGATCAACATAGAGATGTTCGCCATTGATACCCCATCTCACGTGATGATCGGACATGGGTTAGTTGATTTGGATCATGTATCACTTAGATAACTTGAGGGATGTTTATTTAAGTGGGAGTTCATTAGTAATTTGATTAACTGAACTTAATTTATCATGAACTTAGTCTTATAGTTTTGCATATCTATGTTGTAGATCAATGGCCTGAGCTACCGTTCCCCTGAATTTTAATGCGTTCCTAGAGAAAGCTAAGTTGAAAGATGATGGTAGCAACTACACGGACTGGGTCCGTAACTTGAGGATTACTCTCATTGCTGCACAGAAGAATTATGTCCTTGATGCACCACTGGGTGACAGGCCTACTGCAGGATCTGAAGCAGATGTTATGAACGTCTGGCAAGCTCGATCTGATGACTACTCGATAGTTCAGTGTGCCATGCTTTACGGCTTAGAACCGGGACTTCAAAGATGTTTTGAACATCATGGAGCATATGAGATGTTCCAAGAGTTGAAGTTAATATTTCAAGCAAATGCCCGGGTTGAGAGATATGAAGTCTCCAACAAGTTCTATAGCTGCAAGATGGAGGAGAACAGTTCTGTCAGTGAACGCATACTCAAAATGTCTGGGTATCATAACCACTTGACTCAGCCGGGAGTTGATCTTCCAGTTGATAGTGTTATTTACAGAGTTCTTCAGTCACTGCCACCAAGCTACAAAGGCTTCGTGATGAACTATAATATGCAAGGGATGAATAAAACAATTCCTGAGCTCTTCGCAATGCTTAAGGCTGTGGAGGTAGAAATCAAGAAGGAGCATCAAGTGTTGATGGTTAACAAGACCACTAGTTTCAAGAAAAAGGGCAAGGGAAAGAAAGGGAACTTCAAGAAGAATGGAAAGCAAGTTTCCACTCCCGGGAAGAAGCCCAAAGCTGGACCCAAGCCTGAGACTGAGTGCTTCTACTACAAAGGGAATGGTCACTGGAAGCGGAACTGCCCCAAATACTTGGCGGATAAGAAGGATGGCAAAGTGAACAAAGGTATATTTGATATACATGTTATTGATGTGTACCTTACTAATGCTCGTAGCAGCGCCTGGGTATTTGATACTGGTTCGGTTGCTCATATTTGTAACTCGAAATAGGAGCTGCGGAATAAACGAAGATTGGCTAAGGACGAGGTGACAATGCGTGTCAGAAATGGTTCCAAGGTCGATGTGATCGCCGTCGGCACGCTACCTCTACATCTACCTTCGGGATTAGTTTTAGACCTCAATAATTGTTATTTGGTGCCCGTGTTGAGCATGAACATTATATCTGGATCTTGTTTATTGCGAGATAGTTATTCATTTAAATCGGAGAATAATGGTTGTTCTATTTATATGAGTAATATCTTTTATGGTCATGCACCCTTGATGAGTGGTCTATTCTTGTTGAATCTCACTACTGCAGGATGCTGCTAACGCGACACTACAATCAGAGACCCTTCGACGAAACTGTGTGCGATGCATTAATCGCAAACGGTGATGTAAAAAAACCCGTAAAAAAAGATGCAAAACATTTGTGATGGCGGATACATCAAACACAGTTCAGATTTTAGTTGCGTGTGCATTGCGGGGCATACGGTTCAGTTCAATGAACTATTTGTGATTAGGCAGAACAAAAGAAACGGGCAGCCAGATGGAGGCGTGTGCGGTATATGGCATACAGTTCGCTCGGATAAACTGTTTGTGATGAGGCGGAACAACAGAAACGGGCAACCAGATGAAGGTGTGTGTGATATACGGCATACAGTTCACTTGGATGAACTGTTTGTGATTAGGCAACACAAAAGAAACGGTCAACCCGATGAATGTGTGTGCGATATACGGCATACAGTTCACTCGGATGAACGGAACAATATTCTTTACTGTGAATATTATGCTCTGTTGGGCACACAAGTATATGGATCATAGCCTTGGGTGAGCAATGTGCCCGCACGCGTCGTGCTAGCTCGATGTTCCTTCAATGCTAAGTTTCCATTAATTGATGGCGTTTTATGAACACGCCACCGTTTCCCGCCATTTCCTCACCGGTTTCCTGCCGCCACCCAGCAATATTGCGCGCGGCGCACGACGCACGGAGGCAACAAGCGCAGCCTGTAGCACATCCACGTTTTCCAAGCATGCCAACCCACCAAAGCGCCGCCTCTGCCATCAACCTCCTCGACGAGGAAAACGAGAAGGCGCCACGGCCCGTCGAGGCTGAGGCGCTCCCCAGCAATGCGATGGACGACGCCATGATGCGCGTCATCACCAGGGTTGAGCAGACCCTTGGCGCATGGTGCTTCAGCGCCGCGGATCAAGATAGGCATGTCAGCGCCGAGAGGTTGCATCTCGCCACACAACATGATCGATGGTGCGCCACAGAGCAAGCTAGGCGCGTCCGCGCCGATAGGTTGCGGCTCGCCGCACAGCGAGACCGTTGGAGCGCCGCAGAGCGAGAGGTGCAGCGGGCCGCACAACAAGAGCGGATCCATCGGCGCTTGCCTACTGTCGACAGGGCGTCGCAGCTGGGTACACGTCCCGTCAGTACCCCCATTCCTCGCCAGGAGTGGGCAGAGGCCGTCTGCGCCATACTTGCACGAGAGGCCGGCCGTGCCGTACTTGCCCCGGACGCCCGCCGCGCCGTTCGCATGGGCCGCGCCATTTGCCTTGTCCGCGGCCCGCTCGATGCCAACGCGCTGGTCGCTAGGCTCGACCGCCTCCTTGGCCCAGATGTCCACCTGGGCGCAGTAGAGGAACATGGCCGTCGCATCCTCGAGCTGGTGGTCTCTGATGAAATAGCCAACTTGGAGCTCGAGATCGCACTCCAGATGTACCGCGAGCGTGTCGACCGCTTGGACGAACGCCTGCACGAGTTCAGGCAGAGCCAAAAGCTACCGTAGGCAAGGGCTGCTGGTCATGGTCTCATGGACGTGTTTTATTTTGTTGAGCCGTTTCGACGTGGATCGCTATGTATTCACAGCAATCATAATATTGCTCTGTTTATTGCTCTGTTTCAATGTGTGTACTCTGTTTTCCGTTCTTATATGTTCTGTCTCAATGTGTGTGTATATGCTTTCCATTCTGTATATGTGGATGATAACAGCTAGATACAAATTAGTATACAAAAATAGATAGAAAATGGAATTCATAATATATATTAATTGTTCATTAGTTCATCATAGAATATATATAATATCATCACATATACGTGATGATACTTAACTACTAGGTACAATGCATAAAATTGAAAATGAACAATACTAAAACTAATAATCCCTCCTAGGGGCAGTATTCTGGCAGCCCCTCGCCAGCAGCTCCTTGGTGCGCGGCGTCTTCCCAGCGCGGAGGCAGTACTCCGCCTCCTCTGCCTCGCAGCGCTTGACGTACCGATCTGCCTCTTGCTGGCGGACGAGCGCGAACGATCTTGCCATTTCGTTGGGCGCCCCACCGGAGCTCCTCGTCGGTGGCACGCTGGAGCTTATCGGCCCACCTCCACGCAGCGATGAGGAACCTAGCGCCTTTGACCTTACTCGTGAAGTACCCGTCTTCGTACACCTCCTCCGCACAACGACGAGCCCGCCCCCAAAGCTCCACCGCCTCCTTTTTCCAGGCAGCATCATGGGTTGCACAGGCCGCCTGGTACCTGGCTTCCTCCTCCGCCATCTCCTTCTTGAACGGCACTTGCCTGGCTTTCTCAGTCGGCGGCAGCAACTTCCACAGACAAAGATTGTACTGGCCCCAAAACCACTGCAAAGTTGGGGGGTCCGGCAGAACCTCGTCCGGCGGCGCGTAGGGGTCCTCCTCGTCGCTCCTCTTTGACTGAGCGTCCTCGGGGGGCGGCGCCTCCTCGTTGGCGCGTGGGCAGATCGGCGGCACCATGGCAGAGATTTGAGAGAGAGAGAGAGAGAGAGAGAGAGAAGGCGAGCGAGGGGATGTAGATGAGAATGCAGGAGGGACGACGTGAGGAAGGTAGTATTTATTGGCGGCCGAAATCTAGATCGACGGGAATAGTACACACGCCGGTCGCCGGAATTTACGAGTACTGTAGTTTGAATTACACACGATTCCCGCAGCAAAATCCGTGTGTGAACTTAATAGCTGACGGTTTCTAATACAGAACCGTGTCTGATTAATAACCCGCGCCACTCACCTTCCAAACCTCGAGGCACAAAATAGAGTGCCAATCGTGTGAGGCCCGGTTGTCTTGCCAGATCTTTACATTTTCTTTTTTGAACACCAGATATTTGCATCGTCTGATCATTTTTTAATTTTTTGGAATTTAAATGCCATGGCACTCCATGAATGTGTCCAAGTCGTGACACCAATATGTTTGAAAATTCGTTCCAATTTACTACACATGGAATTAACTCGCACACAAGTACCCAAATATGATTTTTCAAACCGTTATGGTTAGCCGCTGCATGTAGATGTAGTTCAAATTTGGTTTACGATCATTAAATGGCTAGGAAATCACTTAAATGCCTTAAAAAGGTCAAATGACCCCTGAAATTTTTCAAATTTTTACATGACAGTTGTATTAGTGCACGTTAACTGTAGATTTTTTTTGAAGCTCATAATAGGAAGCTATCGTCGATTCGTCATCAAACATGCATTGTTCCCTCTCGAAAGCACGAGCCTTCTAGTGAGTTACTCCGGTTTGTGAGGGGTGTCTGTCCAAACTTTCATCAAACAGACCAATTTTTTTACCACATCATCTTGGTGGCATGAAATTACGTCAAGCAAGGTTTCATGTGTTTCTGATCATTTTTATTTTTTTTGGAATTTAAATGGCATGGCACTCCATGCATGTGTCTAGGCCGTGACACCAATATGTTTAAAAATTCCTTCCAATTTACTGCACATGGAATTAACTCACACATAAGTACACAAAAATATGATTTTTCAAACCGTTATGGTTAGCCGATTTCATGTAGATGTAGTTCAAATTTGAATTATGGTAATTAAATGGCTAGAAAATCACTTAAATGTCTTAAAAAGGTCAAATGACCCCTAGAATTTTCTATTTTTTCACATGACAGTTGTATTAGTGCACGTTAAATGTAGAAAAAATTTAAAGGCCGTAAGAGGAAGCTATCTCCCATTCGTCATCAAACATGCATTGTTCCCTCTTAGAACCACGAGCCTTCTAGTGAGTTGCTCCAGTTTGTGAGGGGTGTGTGTGTCCAAACTTTTGTCAAACATGCCAAATTTTTTACCACATCATCTTGGTGGCATGACATTACATTAAGCAAGGTTTCATGTGTTTCTGATCATTTTTTTATTTTTTGAAATTTAAATGCCATGGCACTCCATGCATGTGTCCATGCCGTGACACCAATATGTTTGAAAATTCCTTCCAATTTACTGCACAGGAAATTAACTCGCACACAAGTACACAAAGATGGTTTTTCAAACCGTTATGGTTAGCCGTTGCATGTAGATGTAGTTCAAATTTGAATTATGGTTATTAAATGGCTAGAAAATCACTTAAATGTCTTAAAAAGGTCAAATGACCCGTAGAGTTTTTCAAATTTTCACATGACAGTTGTATTAGTGCACGTTAAATGTAGAAAAAATTTGAAGGCCGTAAGAGGAAGCTATCTTCCGTTCGTCATCAAACATGCATTGTTCCCTCTCGGAACCACGAGCCTTCTAGTGAGTTGCTCCGGTTTGTGAGGGGTGTGTCCAAACTTTCGTTAAACATGCCAAATTTTTTACCACATCATCTTGGTGGCATGACATTACATCAAGCAAGGTTTCATGTGTTTCTGATCTTTTTTTTTTGGAATTTAAATGCCATGGCACTCGATGCATGTGTCCAGGGCGTGACACCAATATGTTTGAAAATTCCTTCAAATTTACCGCACATAGAATTAACTCACACACAAGTACATACATATGATTTTTCAAACCGTTATGGTTAGCCGTTGCATGTAGATGTAGTTCAAATTTGAATTACGGTCATTAAATGGCTAGAAAATCACTTAAAATGTCTTAAAAGGTCAAATGACCCCTGAAATTTTACAATTTTTGACATGACAGTTGTATTAGTACTACAAATTTTCTCGTACATTTAAAACACCATCCGTTGCCACTTTACTCCAAATTCGTCTTTCACAGCTAATAAAATATATCAACAATATCACACACAATTTTTTTGTAGGAACCGTTTGCGATGAAAATTTGTGGGTCTATTTAAGTCTTCCTCCTTAAGCTTTGCCGGCTCGTCTGCTCCAGTGCCGGAAACCCCCGAATCCACGAATCCTGATCCCCATTCCCGCAACTCCTTCTTGCAAAGATGACACCGTGGAAACGCTTCGTGAGGGCCCGTACGGTGGCCGCGTCGTCCCCGAGCGTCGCCGCCTACGCCGAGAGTGCCGCCGCATCCGCATTGAGCGCGGCCGCATCCGCCGAGAGGGCGTTTGCGGCAGCCGACAGGGCAGCTGCAGCAGCCGAGACAGCTGCAGCAGCTGCTGCGACGGAGACTGCAAAGTCCGAGAGCGCTCGAGCTGCCGTCCGTGCCGCCGATGTCGCCCTGGCTCGAGTCGAGGCCATCCACGCCAAGATCGAGGACACACACGCCAAGATATTCTAGGCCACCTCGGAATCCAGCATGCAACCCACGTCCGAAAAGGTGGCGGTGGCCATTGAGCACCTGCTTCCTCATGAGATCGCCGAGCGGGAGTTGGAGATGCAGGAGGCGGCGGAGATCGAGGAGCGCCGGGAGGATGAGTTGCGCGTGGCTGAGGTCGAAGTAGAGAAGAGTCTGTCCATCGAGGAATCGGTGGTGGAGTACCAACGCGAGCTCTGGCGCAGCCACTACTATGAGTACTACAACCTTGAGGGCGGCGCTGAGGACGAGGACGAGGACGCGGTCGACTTCAGCAGGGGGACGCGGAGTCCACCAACGGCGGCATGTCGCCAGGGCAAGTCATCGACGTCTCATCTCACACCGGCGATGCATAGGCCGGCCCGGCGGCGGCTTTGTTAAAATTATGCATACTTAGGCTTTGTTTTTAATGCTGGTCTTTTGTTAGAGAAATTTTCAGGTCAACTGACTCTGTTTAATTACTAAAATTGCTCGATTCATTATGTGTGGTCTATGTGCTGTACGCTCTTTTGTGTGCCCAAATTAGCAAGCGATGTTAAATTATGCAATGACGTGGATGAGGATAGTACCCAGGGAAATTTCCACCAAAATTTGAATTATCAAACTCATCCCATCCGCGTAAAGCAGAAGAATCGTTTGCACTGCACACAATCGTTCAAAGTGAATGGTGTCCGGCGGCACCGCGCGCAATGTTTCCCTCCACATTTCAAAATTTTTGGCCTACCGCCGAAATATCTACCCCCGCCCCCTCCCCACCCCCTTTTCTCCCCGACCACAAGTCACATTTCCCCTGTTTCCTCCTTCCTTCCTTCCGAACCTATAGCCGCTTCCTAGCTTGCTTCCTCGTTCTCGCCGTCTTGCATCCTACCGCCGGGGTCGTCATGGTCTTCTTCAATGACCTCACCAACGGTTCCTCCTCCTCCGACGAATTTTTCAGCCCCCGGGTATGCCTCTCTTCTCTCTCGGGTTATGACTTGGAATGAAGGGTTTTTAACCCGGCGGTCGATTTGAGTCATTTCTTCCTCTTGTAACTCCCTAGGACCATCAGTTGCAACGAATGGAGCGGGGTGGCTGAAGATCTGCCTGCTCGTTGTCACCATCAATCTCCATGTGTGAAACTAGTTGTGTTTGAATCTGTGGACAGTGGAAGGAAGTTTCTGGCATGTGCAGAGAAGGTTAGCCCCACTTTTTTTGTTACAAATCATTTGTTAGATGTGATTCAGACACTGTCACTGTGCTATGTTATTCTGGATGTTAAGACAGTATCATAGTTTGTACCTAGTATCTAAAAATGTTTCCATCTCATCAGCGGTGCCATTAGAAAATTATTTGGCACCGCTTCAGTAGTTTGTGCAGCCAACTTTGGTCCACACATCCGAGCAGCCAAGCAGTAAAATACTAAATCTTTATGGCACAAAGGAACTGGGCATCGGAGCAACTAGGTGCTCCGGAGTCCGGGTCCCTAATTTTTTCCCGCTGCATCGGCTCCCCAGTGCAGGGCACCGGTGCCAAATGTAGCAACAATTGTCTTTACACCGGTTTTGGCATACATAGTGGACGACCTTAGTGCTATTAGTTCTATGTTACTAAATTTGTGCATGTACACACCTGTTAGTATCAATTTGCTGTCATCCAAACACTACCGCTATGTTGTTGCAGTTATATTGAGCTTCCTCATAAAATGCTCAATTTGTTATTTATAGTACATGACTAAGAACTTGTAGCGTTGTTGCAGTTAATTATAGCTTCTGATGTTTCAGAATTTGGTTGTTGTCTCAGTAGCAATTAATTCATTTGCACATTGATCTTTTTGAGAAGATATGTCATAATTAACCTATTTCTTCAGTTTTTCAAAATATGTATTTGGTGATTTTCTATGTTGCTAGAAACCCATTTCCCCTACAATTGTTATTGATATAGTTTTAAATATTATAGGATGAACGGAAGTGTTCTTACCTGGAGTGGGTTGATCAAGAGTGGCCACAGTCATTGAAGATGTGCCTAGCAAAGCTCTGGAGCATGTATGAGGAAGAGAACAAAGGTAGGCTTAGAGAAAGTGTTGTCAACACTGAAGAATATTTGAAGATGCGGGATAAAAAGAGGAAGATGGAGAATGAGCTCAAATTTTTTAAATTAGACATTGCTAAGATGGTGTTGGCGAAGGAGGAGGCACTTTCCCAGTTGGCCAGTGCAACTGAACTGAAAGCAGAGGTGGATAAGACGAGCCTGGATGATCTCGATTAGGGAAATGAATATATTGTTCTAATATTGTTCTTATGAAGGTGAACTAGCTATGCTGTAATGTTCTGTTTTCAGGTAGCTATCGTACTGTGATGTTAAAATATATTTATGTGCCTGATATGAAATTGGCAAACAACTGTTCGATATGAAATGTGAATTTGCGCAATACTAGAATTATTAATTGTAAACTAATAAACCTGCTAAATGGGTCATGGAACTTTGCAAACGGTTCTAGCAGTAAAAGCGCTTGTGATGGATAGCCCAATGCCATACAGTTTTCTTCATCAAATCGTGTGTGATGTAGTTGAATAAAAGCAAACGGTTAACCGAGGCAGAGCGTGTGTGATAGTTACACCTATCACACACGAGGCTATACATAAAACTGTGTGAGATGTATATACGAACGGAAACGTTTTCCCTGGATTGACTGTGTGGGATGTACATACGAACGAAAACATTTTCCCTGGATTGACTGTGTGGGATGTACATAAGAACGGAAACGTATTCCTTGGATTGACTGTGTGAAATGTACATAACAAATGGAAACATTTGTTTGGGACTGACTGTGTGGGATGTACTTACGACCGGAACCGATTGGACCTGTATAACCGTATTTGATCGCTCGCCGGTCGCACACGACCTCATTTTGCCGAGCGTGTGTGACCGGAGGGCCTATCCCCGGCGGTTTCTGGGTCGTGTGGGAAGGACCCCCCTATCGCAGTCACTCACTAGGTGACGGTTCAAAACGCCATCGCGGAAAGGGGTTAAAAACCGTTTGTATAGCACCTCGCTGTACCAGTGTCTCGATTGTAGTGATACACATATTCATAATATTGATGCCAAAAGATGCAAAGTTGATAATGATAATGCAACATACTTGTGGCACTGCCGTTTAGGTCATATTGGTGTAAAGCGCATGAACAAACTCCATGCAGATGGACTTTTGGAATCACTTGATTATGAATCATTTGATACTTGCGAACCATGCCTCATGGGCAAGATGACTAAAACTTCGTTCTCCGGAACAATGGAGCGACCTAATGACTTATTGGAAATAATACATACCGATATCTATTGGCGGGTATCGTTATTTTCTGACCTTCACAGATGATTTGAGTAGGTATGGGCATATCTATTTGATGAAACACAAGTCTGAAACATTTGAAAAGTTCAAATAATTTCAGAGTGAAGTGGAGAATCATCATAACAAGAAAATAAAGTTTCTACGATCTGATCGCGGAGGCGAATATTTGAGTTACGAGTTTGGCCTTCATTTAAAACAATGTGGAATTGTTTCACAACTCACGCCACCTCGAACACCACAGCGTAATGGTGTGTCCGAACGTCGTAACCGTACTTTATTAGATATGGTGCGATCTATGATGTCTCTTACCGATTTACCACTATCGTTTTGGGGTTATGCATTAGAGACTGCCGCATTCACGTTAAATAGGGCACCATCTAAATCCGTTGAGACGACACCGTATGAACTGTGGTTTGGCAAGAAACCTAAGCTGCCGTTTCTTAAAGTTTGGGGTTGCGACACTTATGTCAAAAGGCTTCAGACTGATAAGCTCGAACCCAAATCGGAGAAGTGCGTCTTCATAGGATACCCTAAGTAAACAATTGGGTACACCTTCTACCACAAATCCGAAGGCAAGATCTTTGTTGCCAAGAATGGAACCTTTCTAGAGAAGGAGTTTCTCTCGAAAGAAGTGAGCGGGAGGAAAGTAGAACTTGATGAGGTAATTGTACCTTCTCTCGAATTGGAAAGAAGCACATCAGAGAAATCCGTTCCGTGATGCCTACACCAACTAGAGAGGAAGCAAATGATAATAATCATGAAACTTCAGATCAAGTTGCTACTGAACCTCGTAGGTCAACCAGAGCATGATCCGCACCAGAGTGGTACGGTAATCCTGTCCTGGAAGTCATGTTACTAGACCAAGGCGAACTTACGAACTATTAAGAAGCTATGATGAGCCCAGATTCCGACAGATGGCTTGAGGCCATGAAATCTGAGATATGATCCATGTATGAGAACAAAGTGTGGACTTTGGTGGACTTGCCCGATGATCGGCAAGCCATAGAAAATAAATGGATCTTCAAGAAGAAGACTGACACTGATGGTAATGTTACTGTCTACAAAGCTCGACTGGTCGCGAAAGGTTTTCGACAAGTTCAAGGAGTTGACTACGATGAGACTTTCTCACCCGTAGTGATCCTTAAGTCTGTCCGAATCATGTTAGCAATTGCCGCATTTTATGATTATGAAATCTGGCAAATGGACATCAAAACTGCATTCCTTAATGGATATCTTAAAAAAGAGTTGTATATGATGCAACCAGAAGGTTTTGTCGATCCTAAAGGTGCTAACAAAGTGTGCAAGATCCAGCGATCCATCTATGGACTGGTGCAAGCATCTCGGAGTTGGAATATACACTTTGATGAGGTGATCAAAGCATATGGTTTTATACAGACTTACGGTGAAGCCTGTATTTACAAGAAAGTGAGTGCGAGCTCTGTAGCATTTCTGATATTATATGTGGATGACATATTATTGATTGGAAATGATATAGAATTTCTGGATAGCATAAAAGGATACTTGAATAAGAATTTTTCAATGAAAGACCTCGGTGAAGCTGCTTATATATTGGGCATCAAGATCTATAGAGATAGATCGAGACGCTTAATAGGACTTTCACAAAGCACATACCTTGATAAAGTTTTGAAGAAGTTCAAAATGGATTAGTCAAAAAAGGGTTCTTGCCTGTGTTACAAGGTGTGAAGTTGAGTCAGACTCAAAGGCCGACCACTGCAGAAGATACAGAGAAAATGAAAGTCATTCCCTATGCCTCAGCCATAGGTTCTATCTTGTATGCTATGCTGTGTACTAGACCTGATGTGTGCCTTGCCATAAGTTTTGCAGGGAGGTACCAAAGTAATCCAGGAGTGGATCACTGGACAGCGGTCAAGAACATCCTGAAGTACCTGAAAAGGACCAATGATATGTTTCTTGTTTATGGAGGTGACGAAGAGCTCGTCGTAAATGGTTACGTCGATGCTAGCTTCGACACTGATCCGGATGACTCTAAGTCACAAACCGGATACTTATTTATATTGAATGGTGGAGCTGTCAGTTGGTGCAGTTCCAAGCAGAGCGTCGTGGCGGGATCTACGTGTGAAGCGGAGTACATAGCTGCTTCGGAAGCAGCACATGAAGGAGTCTGGATGAAGGAGTTCATATCCGATCTAGGTGTAATACCTAGTGCATCGGGTCCAATGAAAATCTTTTGTGACAACACTGGAGCAATTGCCTTGGCGAAGGAATCCAGGTTTCACAAGAGAACCAAACACATCAAGAGACGCTTCAACTCCATTCGTGAAAAGGTCAAGGATGGAGACATAGAGATTTGCAAAATACATACGGATCTGAATGTGGCAGACCCGTTGACTAAGCCTCTTCTGCGAGCAAAACATGATAAGCACCAAGACTCCATGGGTGTTAGATTCATTACTATGTAATCTAGATTATTGACTCTAGTGCAAGTGAGAGACTGAAGGAAATGCCCTAGAGGCAATAATAAAGTTGTTATTTTATATTTCCTTATTCATGATAAAGGTTTATTATTCATGCTAGAATTGTATTGATCGGAAACTTAAATACATGTGTGAATACATAAACAAATACCGTGTCCCTAGTAAGCCTCTACTAGACTAGCTCGTTGATCAAAGATGGTTAAGGTTTCCTAACCATAGGCATGTGTTGTCATTTGATAACGGGATCACATCATTAGGAGAATGATGTGATGGACAAGACCCATCCGTTAGCTTAGCATAATGATCGTTCAGTTTATTGCTATTGCTTTCTTCATGTCAAATACATATTCCTTCGACTATGTGATTATGCAACTCCCGGATACCGGAGGAATACCTTGTGTGCTATCACACATCACAACGTAACTGGGTGATCATAAAGATGCTCTACAGGTATCTCCGAAGGTGTTTGTTGAGTTGGCATAGATCGAGATTAGGATTTGTCACTCCGAGTATCGGAGAGGTATCTCTGGGCCCTCTCGGTAATACACATCATAAGAAGCCTTGCAAGCAAAGTGACTAATGAGTTAGTTACAGGATGATGTATTACGGAACGAGTAAAGAGACTTGCCGGTAATGAGATTGAACTAGGTATGAAGATACCGACGATCGAATCTCGAGCAAGTAACATACCGATGGACAAAGGGAATTACGTATGTTATAACAGTTCGACCGATAAAGATATTCGTAGAATATGTAGGAGCCAATATGGGCATCTAGGCTTCGCTATTGGTTATTGACCGGAGAGGTGTCTCGGTCATGTCTACATAGTTCTCGAACCCGTAGGGTCCGCACGCTTAACGTTTGTTGATGATATAGTATTATATGAGTTATATGATTTGGTGACCGAAGGTTGTTCGGAGTCACGGATGAGATCACGGACATGACGAGGAGTCTTGAAATGGTCGAGAGGTAAAGATTGATATATAGGACGATGGTATTCGGACACCGGAAGAGTTTCGGGATGCACCGGATAGCCATCGGGTCACCGGAAGGGGTTCCGGACACCCCCCCGGTAGGTATATGGGCTTAATGGGCAAAGGGAGGGACAGACCAGCCCACAGGGGGCTGGTGCGCCCCTCTCCCTGGCCGGCCAGCCCCAGGGAAGGAAAGGGGGGAGGGCTAGCCCCTCCTGCCTTCCCCTCTCATGGGAGAAAGGAAAGGGGGGGGGGTAGGGCGCCTCCCTCCCCTGCCTTTCCCCCGCACCTATATATGGAAGGGGGGGGGGCGGCTAGGGGAGGACCCCAAGTAGGATTCGACCTACTTGGGGCGCCTCCTTGGCTGCTCCTCCCTCCCTCCTATATATATGTGGGGGGGGGGGCGCCTAGCACAACACAACATTGTCTTAGCCGTGTGCGGCGCCCCCTCCACCGTTTACACCCCCGTCATATTTTCGTAGTGCTTAGGCGAAGCCGTGCGGAGATAGCTTCACCATCACCGTCACCATGCCGTTGTGCTGCCGGAACTCATCTACTACCTCGCCGCCTTGCTGGATCAAGAAGGCGGAGGACGTCACCGAGCTGAACGTGTGCAGAACGCGGAGGTGCCGTACGTTCGGTACTTGATCGGTTGGAGCGCGAAGAAGTTTGACTACATCAACGGCGTTATCAAACGCTTCCGCTTACGGTCTACAAGGGTACGTAGACACACTCTCTCCTCTCATTGCTATGCATCTCCATGGATAGATCTTGCGTGTGCGTAGAAAGTTTTTGTTTTCCATGCAACGTTTCCCGACAGCAAGATGTCAGCACCCTTACTACTTTTTACCCACATGGTGGGCCCATAACCCACAGTTCCACAGGATCGAAACCTGACTCTCCTGTGCATCCCTGTTTCCAAGGTTATTCCACCCTCTTGGCTTCGTATGAGATTCACGAGCTACCTTCCTAGAGATCTACTCTGGTATCAAACGCAATATTTTTCGTTGCTCTGAACCCCTTTCGCGCTCTGTTTCAGGCATCGAACGATTGTCTATCTGCTTGAAACTTCTTATTGTGCCTTCTTATTTTACTCTTGATGTTTTTCTTAAATTTAATTCGAGAGACACTTTTTGCCACATTCCCTGAACTATCTACCATATTATCAACCTTGTAAGGTCCGTTCTTTCGAAGTTAGACCCTTGTCCCTTCGTAAGTACGGTGAAGATCCGGAAGGAAGATCGACAACTTCATCATGATGCATTGATGCGGAGAAATGAAGACATTAACGAAAGTGATCAACTTCTTCGAGAAGAGCAACCAAGAGCGAACAGATCCGTTAGACCTTCGTAACCAGAACTACCCCCTTACGCCACCTCTTAAAATCTCGGGACGAGATTTTTTGTAGTGGAGGAGATTTGTAACACTCCCCGTGTCAAGCTACAGTAATCTTCCAATAATGGTGCCATGTCATCAAGTTTAACTAAGCCAAATTGCCACTTGATAAAAATCAAAGCCATTTTCAAATTAAAAATAAAGTCAAATATATTATTTCTTCAAATAGTAAAACAAAAGTGTTCATAATATTGCAAAATTTCCCAAAGCTATTAAAAAAATAAAACCAACATTATTTGAAACACCAAAATGCCCCTACCTATATTTGAATGACCCAGCAGCACCCATTCATCGCATTTAAATTCAATCCAAAAATCAAATGAATTCAAATGAGGTTCAAACTTTTTATGACAGTGCTAGATATTGCATAATATTTATTGAGGCAAGTTTCTTAATTTACAAAAAAACGTTTGACAGCAAAACAAATGCAAAACAGTGGCTATAATTGAAAACAGAAAAAAAAGAAACCCTGTACACTATGGCCCAACATAGCTACAGGCTGGCCTAGCCCGTGGACGCCGGCCTTTCCCCTACCTCCGGCCAGCGCCAGGGAAAGGCCGGAGGCCATGGCCAGCGCCCGATTCCCCCCTCGCCACAGCAGCACCCCGAGGTGGATACGATCACCCGGACCCCCCTCGTTCCCCTCCGCGAACCCTAGGTCCCCCGCTCTCCCTTCTCCTCGCTTCCCCTCCTCGATCTGGACGCACCTGAGACCACCACTGCCACGACCACTGTCGTTTGCACGCTCTCCGTCGTCCCGGAGCTTCTGGCCATGTCCAACAGCTCCGTCGCCCTCCCCTACTTCGTCAGCACTGCTGGATCGGGACCGGGGGGCACCACCGCCGTCGCCTGCGTCATCTCCTTCAACCACGGCCGCCACGCGCCGTTGCAGATCGCCATTGCCCTCGACCCTCTTCGGCCACCTCGACACCCGCAACGAGTTCGCGGTGAGCCACCGCACAATTCCCCTTCGTTTCGAGCTCGATTTCGAGTTGTAGCAAGCCTTGCCGTCGCCTAGCTCCGGCCGCCGTCGGTCGCTGTCATTGTCGTCGCTCCGATCAACCCTTGTTGCAGCCGTTTACGTCACTAGATGCGTGGCAGCGCGCTGACCCCGTAGCAACCTCTAGTTCGCCATCCCGTGCCTCTTGGCGCTGTTCCGGTCGAACTCGTGCGCTGGCTGCCGCCGTGAGCTCTTCTCCAGCGAGCACAAGGCACCCCAGTGGCTGCCGCCTGCTGCACTGGATGCGCGCGGGCGCCCGTAAGCCATAGCCTCCCCCCTCGTGCGCCAAATGGTAATCGAGGACCAATTCCTGACTGCCGCCGCCGTGTCGGGCCTCGTCGCCGGCGCGCGCTTCGTTTGAACCTGGCCGCTGTCACTGACATGTGGGCCCGGGCGACTAACTTAATTACGTGGTTAACTTAACCACCGTCACTGACACGCGAGCCCCGCACCTAAACTAACCCCGGCTAAATTAACTGCCTAGCTAACTAACCTATAGTGCCACTGACATGTGGGTCCACCCCACTAAATACCTCCCTGGGTTAAACTAACAGTCGCTGTCAACTGGGTCCCACTGAGCCCAGTTGACCAGTCAAACTGCTGACTGGGCAACCCCCAGTCTATGACAGATGGGTCCCAGTTGACCCAGTTGACCAGTCAAGGGGTCAACTGTTGACTTGCTGACTCAGCCCTTGGTCCCACCTGTCATCCTCTGTAGCACATCTCTGGGTACACTCCTGTGTACCGATAGCATTTAAGTTTAATATATTTTTGAATTAAAATTAATCCAAAAATTCATAATATCATTTAAAACTTCGAAAATCATACAAAATAAACCGTAAGTGAGATGAAAATAATTTATATATGAAAATTGCTCAAAAAATCCAACGAATCCGAATATGCAATCCGTTCATCTGTCACATGCCCCTAGCATGCTGAACATGGAACCATCCCCTCTCTTTCATCTGTCCGGAAAATGCCAAACACCGGGAAAACCCCTCCGGATGTTTTCCCTCTTCGTCTGCAACATGTAGTACTGCGTTAGATCACTCATAGCACTGCATATCGTCATGTCATGCTTAGTGATGCATCTGTTTGCATTATATTTATTGTTTCTTCCCCCTCTTCTCTCCGGTAGACACCGAGACAGACGCTGCTGCCGACTACGACTACACCCTTGACATCCAGCCACTTGCAGTAGAGCTTCCAGGCAAGCAAAACCCCCTTGATCATTCCTATATCGCCCATTCCATTCTTTCTCATGCTTGCATTAGATTTTGCTACTATTCTGATGCATAGCCTGCTGTTGTAACCTACTTTTGTACCTTACCTGCTTATCCTATATGCTTAGTATAGGTTGGTTAGTGATCCACCAGTGGCCCCTCACCTTGTCCCAGTTGCCCCGCTTGATGACCGATGACTCGATCAAAGTGATCGACGTCCAGAGCCCGACACATCACATCACATCCCCCTTAGTTGTACGACACTATAGGGTTACTATCGAGTGCCGAGGGTGATACCTCGTATAGCACTTCTGATGAGATCTCTATAGTGTAGTTAATCGGTCGTGGTCTACGGAGGGTGATTCCTCCTTCACCACTCCCGATAACGACTATGTCGTACAACACATCAAGAGTGAACCCTCAAGGGTGATTCCTCTAAGTTCACCTTGACGATTACATCAAGTGGAATCCATCGAGGGTGGTTCCTCGGATTTCCCCTTGGTGTTTTGGACACACGGTTAATTTGACTTTACCCCAGAACCATGTTGAAGACAGGTCGGCCCCGAGGGGTACCCGCGAGAGTTACTGTTACTGCAGGACTGGAGGGACAGGCGGTACCACCCCGGTAGAGGTGGACCTGAGTTCCCGACAGTCTCTTATGAGTCGGGTTGACCATGAGGGTACTCGCGAGATGATGTGTAGTCAGGTTGACCTGGAGGGTATTCGCGAGATTTCTACGTGGCACGGCCGGGCATTCCGGGCCCTTGCCGTAAGTCCACGAGACGGGGTGACGGGACCACATGTCGTGGATCATTGATCGTCTCCGCGCGCTCCCAAGACACTAACAGTTTGGATATGTGATCCGAGTAGGCCTCTGGCCTTTTCGCACTAACCACCACGCGGGAATAAGTATGGGTAGTCTGCCTCGTATGTATCAGCCGAAAGCTCTTCGGACGTCAGCGATGGAGCGGCGCGCGCCGGGTTGGACTTGTTAATCTTGCGCTTGTATAAGGGGGCTAGGTCTGCTCACCGGCCGCGTACGCAACGTGCAGGAGTGCAAAGGGCGATGGGACCAAGACCCCTGCGCGCTTAGGATGTAGACCGGCGTGCTGACCTCTCTGTTGAGCCTAGGTAGGACGACGGCGTGTTGATCGCCGAGGCCGGCCATGACCTGATAGTGTGTTCGGCCGAAGTTGATCGAGCGTGTTGGGTAAGTTTGTGCACCCCTTAAGGAAAGTATATCTATTCGAATAGCCGTGTCCATGGTAACGGACGCTCAGAGTTGTATCCCGATCGATACAACTAGAACTAGATGCTGAGGCATGAATTGGATATGATGGCTCCGCGATTGCTTTCTCGGAGGGAGTTGAGAAAGGATCTCTGGGTGTTAATGCTACAACATACTTGCTAATTGTAATATGTTATTCTGTATTCTTCTAAATGCTGCAAGATGCTTGAAGATGCTAATCTTTGATAGGCTAGGTCTTTCCCTCTATTCTGGCATTTCTGCAGTCTAGTCCACAGATACATCCCCATTCTTTTGATACTGATGCATACATAAAATAGATCTGATGTAAGTCTTGCGAGTACTTTGGTTGAGTACTCACGGTTGCTTTGCTACCTCTTTTCCCTATACCCGATTGCTGCGATCAGATGACGGATCCAGGAGCCAGATGCCACCACCGGCGACTACTACTACCCATAGGGTGCCTACTAATACGTGCAGACCGCCGACGACCAGGAGTAGTTAGGAGGCTCCCAGATAGGAGGCCTTGCCTCTTCGATCGTTGTTTCTTTTGTGCTAGCCTTCTTAAGGTAGACTTGTTTAACTTATGTCTGTACTCAGATATTGTTGCTTCCGCTGACTCGTTTGTATTCGAGCTTATGTATTCGAGCCCCCGAGGCCCCTGGCTTGTAATATAAATCTTGTATTGTTTTATTTGTGTCTAGTGTTGTGTTGTGATATCTTCCCGTGAGTCTCTGATCTTGATCGTGTATATTTACATGTATGATTAATGCATGATTGAATCGGGGGCGTCACAAAAAATATGTACAATGTGGAGAAATATCATACGGCTAATTTTACACAACAATAGAAACATGGGTTGGAGCTTCAGCTGAATCATTTTGTTGTGGATACTAAAAACTATGAAGATTTGAAGAAGCTAGTAACCATAACCTCTTTGTGTGTATGACTTGTTGAGACATGACATCATAGAATATATAACTTCTTTGGCAGGTTGCTTCCATTGCTTATCACTCTCCCCGTTTCCACCTCAAGGTTGAGCGTGCTTTCTCCAGCCCGATGATTATCAAGCCAATGTTGTGCAATAGAATGGAAGAGGGTTTTCTTGCAGGCAGTTTGCTTCTACATTTTTTTGAGAAACGTTTGCTTCTACAAATAGAACGGGAAATTGCATTAAACATTTCTTTTGAGCATATTTTTTTAAAAAGCTTTGAATTAATGGGCCGTGACACTGACGTATCTCCTGAGCTCGCCAATACTGAATTACCATCATCCTGGGCGTATCGGCGCAAGGAGGAAGAAAAATAAGCGCTGCAGTAAAATGGGCCAATGGTCGAGGTCGCCAGTGCTATATCTCTCTTATTGTGAGATATTGCACCATCTTTCCTCAAGCGTTTTCCGCAGCGGGTCATACTGGGCCCCTCTCTTTCCGTGCCTCCCTTCCATTTCATTTTCTTCTTTCGCCGAGCGCCTCTCCTATTCTTCACCTCCCGAGCGCCCCTCCCCTTCTCCTTTCTTCTTCCAGCGTGGGGACTGAGATCTAGTGACATGCTGTGGGCATGTCACCAATGAACAGTCCGGTAACATGCCCTCCTCTCTAGACCATCCGATCAAGAATCGATATACAGATTCGTCCTCCTCCTCGTGAGCAGTAGGAAGAATTCCTATCGTATTCTTCTTCCTTCTTCTCCTCAATTCACGCTCTCTAGTAGTGTTCTAATCGGTTGGTTGTTCTATTTTTTGGTTATTTTTCTTCTAGGGTTTGATAGATCTGGAGCTACTCTGTGAGGTGAATATATAATGGGCATCTTAGTGCGTCACTGTCTTGTGTAGATCACAGAACCCAAATGTTTAATCAGTTATTTAAGTGGACTCCTTATCCCTAATAAAGTGTCCACTAGCGCAAGGTGCAAGCCTGTGCTATTCTTATGCAGAGGCGCAATTTGAAAAGTTCAATGACTTGGCTTGCTTTTTTCTACAAATTAGTTGAAATAGGCCAATCACAACCTAAACTATCATATTCATATCTTGGTTCCTACACTACAATCTCCTATTGTATTCAAGGTATTTGTTTCGACTAATAACAAGTTTTCTTGTTATGCATATCTTGATTCATGATTTTTCTTGTGTGGTATAATATTGTCTTCACATGCTTCTGTTTGTTTTCAATTACAAGGGATGAACTTTTAGGTTCCTGCATTTTGTACCGACATGATCTTTGTCGGTATGTTTGCTTCTTATTTATTTTTATCCATTACAATTGTTTTACAAAATTGTCACGACACTTATTAGTTAGTTCTAATTACTCGTTTCTTTGTATTAAAATGGTTTGTGTGTTTTACTTTTTATCGCTTTCTAACTATTTATTTGTATGTCTAAAATTTCTGAAACTGAGTTTCAGTCGATTGTGCAAAGCTACTGAACCAAAAATTAAGGATGTTGGAAAGTGTGTTGATAACATCCCCACTGATTACCAGCGGCAATTTTTTTTGAGTTTCCTTACACATGAGTTACCTTTTCATCTCATAATCATAAAATGGTGGACAGTTTTTCCGGGGTTTGAATATACTTTCTTTGGATTTTATACATGGATATCTAGGACGACCAAGTCGTGAAGGATTTCAACGTTGTATGTTTGTTCTCTTCCCCCTTATTTATATTTATTTTAATGTTATTTCTACAATCTCTTTTACTATCATCAAGTAATCATACTTTCCTTTTTGTTGTTAGGGTATTCTACCAGACTTCAGAGAGCTTAACGCTTTCAAGTTAGCAAAGTCTATACTCAACAAGATTGATTGAGAGAAATCGGTGTTCAGCACAAGAAGAGGAAGAGAAAATGGCCATTCTTTTAACATCTTTTGCTTTTCTCGTTGTAGCGGTTTCTTATGACATGGTGATCATGCCTAGATGTTGATAAGTATGTAATGTATCCACATAAAAATATTGATGTCCCGTCCCTACTTGTTTTCAATCCTATATATGAGTCTCCCTTGTGATAGGGCGATTTTATTTTTATATAATTTGCTTGAAACTTGGAACAACCATGCGGCGGATATGTGTGAAATATACTAATATATGCTTTGTATTTAGTATTTCATACATTATCATGTGTTATCTGACTTCTATTTCATCACGAAAATAGAAATATATAAATATGTCGACCGTGACTTTTGACATTTACAAGAGCACAATGACTTATTTTCTATTGTACTAGGAATTCATTTTTGAATTGAAAAATTCCAACTATCTATTAAAGGGAATATGAATAGTGCATTTTATATGAGTTTTTGTATTCAAAGTGAACAATTGCAAGTATTACAAATATATTTTTGTAAATACACAATGAATATTTTTCTACTGAATAATGGGCTTCTTCATAATACTTTGTAAATATATTTTTAAATAAGTAACAAACAATTACATAAGACGTGTTTCTAAAACAGTATGAACATTTTTTAAAATTGGAAATACATTTCAAATATACTATGGGCATTATTTTATGTGGTAAAATTGATGAACAATTTTATGTATTGCGAACATATTTTTCAAATCCACAATAACAATTTTCTACCGACAATGAACATTTCTCTATTGAACAATAACAATTTCTTAATTCTTGGTGAACAATTTCATAAAATAGGCAATGAAAAATTTCTATGGCAGTTTCAAATCCACTATCACATTTTTGAAAACACTAATACATTTTTAGTTAATTTAACACTTTCTACCTAATATAATTGATTAAAAAAATTAAGCATTACAATAACATATTAAAAACATACACAATGAACATTTTTTAAATTGAAAATGAACATTTTCATAATATTTTTGTGAACAATTTTTTGACAATAGTAACGCAATTTTCTAAGGCTTTTTGAAATACTCAATGAAAAAACTTAAAAAAAAACTTTTAAAATATACTATGAAATTCCCTACCTGTTTAAATGACGAATATATTGGTGAAATAATTTTAAGTATGTAAGGATCTTTTTCACATTTTACAATTAACATTTCACAATACTTGATGAAAATGAAAAAAAAATTTAATGAACATTTTTAGTAATAGTTTTCATACTCTATAACATTTTTAAAGGAAAATACATTTTTTATATATTATGAACACATTTTTAAGACAAATACTTTTCAATATGCTATGAACATTTTTGTGCCTTTTATAAGTGATAAATTTTTGAAGTATTACAAATACATTTTTAATAATTAATGACAATTTTGCATTGAAAAATTAACATTTCACAATACTTGTTGAACATTTCTTAAAATAATTCATGAACATTTTCCAATAAATTTTTTAATATACTTTAAACGTTTTCTAAAGGCAAGTACATTTCTTAATATACAATGAACAATTTTTCTTTCACAAAATTTTATTTTAATATACTATAACATTTTTTACCTATGTAATTGTTGAACAACTTGAAGTATTACAATGCTATTTGTAAGTGCTCAATGAACATTTTTGAATTTAACAATTAACAATATCATAATACTTGTTGAACATTTTTTGAACCAGGTAATGAACATTTTTAAATACACTATGAACGTTTTTTAAAGCAAAAAAATATTGAGAATTTATATACCTAGTATAATTGATGAACAAATTTAAGTATTGCAACTACATTTTTAACACACAATAAACATTTTTTAATACACAATGTATTACTACTAGGTCCACACCAATCTAACTTTGAATAGATGTTTCACCTCACAGAAAGCATCTACACATTTCTTGAGAATAAACCACTATAAACCAATGAAGAATCGTTAACCGAAACATGAAGAAATAGACAAGGGGCAAACATGGCGAAGAAGAAAATGAGAGGAAGAAACCTGTGAACTAGAAAAGAACAAAACAAAGAAGAAAAGGAAACGAAAAATGGAAGAAGGAAACGAAAGAACAAAGCCACAAAGCGAACTGAGCAAAGGAGCAGTACTGGACCGGCCCAATTAAACCGCCCTTAAGGTGACACATCCTGCCATCTTGCGTCAAGCGAGATATATAGGCGCTCGGCCGAGTTCCTGTCCGGGTTACATGTCCACGGGCGCATAGCACAGGCACGCGCGAGGTTCACACTGTCTCGGCTGAAACAGGAACTGAAGAAACTCAAGACACACGGGCCTCGGGATAATCAGGAGCGGCGGCAGCGCTAGCCACCGCACGCCGTTGCCGGTGGCGGCATAGATGGAGTGATCGCACAACCGGGGCGACTTACGATCAAGCAAGACCAAATTCAGCGGGCGGTACAAAAGGAAAAAACACGCCATGGCCAATAGATTCAAAGGTTCGTATTCTGGTTATCTTTCAAATTTTGTATTCCGGTAAATGAATAGTGCATTTTATATGAGTTTTTGTATTTAAAGTGATCAATTGCAAGTATTACAAATACATTTTTGTAAATACACAATGAATATTTTCTATCGAATGATTGATTTTTTTCATAATACGCGGTGAACATGTTTTATATAGGTAATAAACAATTACCCAAGACATGGTTTTAAAACACTATGAACATTTTCTAAAATTGGAAATACATTTTAAAATATACCATGGGCATTATTCTATGTTGTAAAACTGATGACCACTTTTAAGTATTGCAATTTTTTTTTCAAATACAGATTGAACAATTTTCTACCGAACAATGAACATTTTATTTATTCTTAGTGAATATTGTCTTAAATAGGTATTCAAGATTTTTCTAAAGCATTTTTCAAATCCAGTATCAACATTTTTGGAAACACCAATATTTTTAAATAATATTTTGAATATTTCTACCTAATATAATTGATAAACAATTTTAGGTACTACAAATACATTTTTTTAAATACAAGATGAATATATTTTTTGAATAATGAACATTTTCATAATACTTGATGTACATTTTTTTTGCAATAGGTGAACATTTTTCCAAGGCATTTTTGAAATACACTATGAAAAATATTTAAAACGAATACTTTTTAAATATACTACGAACATTTCTCTACCAAGTATAATTGACGATTAATTTTAAGTATTTCATATACATTTTTAAAAATATGTATGGAGTATTTTTGCATTGAATAATTAACATTTTCGCAAAATTTGATGATCATTTCTTAATTATTTATGAACATTTTAGTACATTTTTTAATACTATGGAAACATTTTTTAAAACAAATCACTTTTTAATATGCTATGAACATGTTAAAAAAGCATTTCAATAAATTATGACATTTTTGTAGCTACTATAATTGATAAAAAAATTAAGTATTACAAACACATTTTTTAAATACGCAATGTCATTTTTTGTATTGTACAATTAAAATTCAAAATACTCGATGAACATTTTTTAACTTTCAGTACACTGTTGAATGTACCTTAAGTTTCTTTCTAAAGGCAAATACATTTTTTAATATACTATGAAAAATTTGTTCTTTAAAATTATTTTTAATATACTATGAACATTTCTTTTACCTAGTATAATTGATGAACAACTTGAAGTATTAAAATACATTTGTAAGTACTGAGTAACATTTTTAGATTCAAAAATTTACACTTTCATAATACATGTTGAACATTTTTCGTTACAGGTAATAAACATTTTTAAACACATTGTGAATACTTTTTTAAGGCAAATACATTTTTTAATACACTAAGAATTTTATACCTAGTATAATTGATGAACAAATTTAAATATTGCAACTACATTTTTAACACACAATGAACATTTTATAATATACAATGTATTACTACTACGTCTACACCATTCTTTGTCTGGATAGATGTTTCACCTCATAGGAAGCATCTACACATTTCTTGAGAATGAACCGCTATAAACCAATGAAGAATCGTTAACAGAAACATGAAGAAAAGAAAAAGAGAAGAGGCAAACATTGCGAAGAAGAAAAAGAGAGGAAGAAACCTGAGAACACAAGAAAAGAAACGAAACCAAGAAGAAAAAGGAACGAAATATGGAAGAAGCAAACGAAAAAACATAGGCACAAAGCGAACCGAGCGAAGGAGCTGTATTGGACCGACCAAATTAAACCGCCCTTTAAGATGACACTTCCTTCTATCTCGCGTCAAGCGAGATATAGAAGCGCTCGGCCGAGTTCTTGTCCTGGTTACATGTCCGCGGGCGCACAGGCCCGGGCGAGGTTCACGCTATCCCGGCCGAAACAGATACTGAAGAAACGCAGGACGCACGGGACTCAGGATAATCGGGCGCGGCCACAGCGCTGGCCGCCGCACGTCGGTGCCGGCGGCGGCATAGATGGAGTGATCGCGCGGCCGGGACGACGTACGATCAAGCAGAACCAGATTCAGCGGGCGGTACAAAAGGTAAAGAAAAACACCATAGCCAACAGATTCTGGTTATCTTCCAAATTTTGTTTCCGGTAAATATATATGGACGCAACTAACTTGCATATGGCAGGATTTTAGCAACAGGTGCGGACGATTCGTTCCTACCTGATCGCTATCCACTGATTTTTTTCCTTCTCTCAAAAACCGTAGTAAATCCCTAGTGATTTTTTCTGGATTTTCGCTGCATAGTACATAAAGAAAATAAAAGTGATTGAAAGAGGATTCGAAGCCAGGTCTATGCAATAGCTATTGAGCCTAATAACCAACTAAACCACCTTTTGTTGTTGTCTATTGTAGATAAACAACGTTATTTGAACCTTTCTTATTTCTACCATATCAGAAAAAATAATAAAGTTTGGCTTGGTAACTTTGGCATGACCAGCGTGATAACCATGGTATGAGCAACATGATAACTATACCATGATAAGGCTGGTAACTACAGTACAAGAAGGTTAAAAGCATGGGGAAGTATGGTAATTTAACACAGAAATTACCGGTGAAATGTTTCAAAAACTTTTTCCCTAGGATGAAAGATTGTTACGGGTGAAATTTACAGTATGTGATGCATAAAATTATCATAAATTTACATGGAAGTTAGCGGAGGAGTTATGTTTCAATGTTTTTTCCTCGAAGTCAAAGTTAACGTAACATTGTGGTTGAACATAAGTTATGAGGTCCTCAGAGTTACCACGGTGTTTATACGTGAGTTAACAAGTCTACGGTGTGTGTATTACCTTTCTATTTACGCATAAGTTATTGGGAGAGGGTATGTTTTCAAACAACTTCCTCACCTCCCCCCACCGACCCTCCGCGGGTCAAAGTTACCACAGTGTTTGTGCATGTGTTATCATGTAGAAGGTGCGTATAGTACCATGCTATTGTGCGTATGTTACCAAACTATTTATACATAATTTATCACGGGCATGTTTTGAACCTTTTTTTTGCTCTGATCAAAAGTTACCATGATATTTGTGCATAGGTCGGATTTGCGATTCGTATATTATTATGCTATTTACACAGAAGATACCGAGGCATGTTTTCAACAACTTTTTTCTCCGGATTGAAAGATTACCACGTTGCGTGACCTGAGTTATCAGGTCTACGGTGCATATGTTACCATGCTTTTTCGACAGAAGTTATCAGGGATATAGTTTCAACAACTGTTTTTCTCCCGAACAAAATTACCGCGGGGTTTGTGCATAAGTTATCACGTCCGAGATGTGTATGTTACCATCATATTTCCATAGAAGTTACCACTTCTTGGCTAAGTAAGTTATCACACATGTGCTACATATGTTACCATGTTGTTTACACAAATATTACCGGGGCATAAACCTGGTTACTCTAACCTTCTTATCAGGTCGGGTTAAAGTTACCGTGGTGTTTGTGCGTGAGTTATCACGTATACGATGCGTATAGTACCAAACTATTTACACAAAAGTTATCGGGTGGATGTTTGTAAACATCCCCCTCACCAAAGTTATCAGGATCGAGGCACATAAGTTATCAGGTCTGCGATATGTGAGTTACCATGCTATTCACACCCCCGTCCCCCGCGCCAAAGTTACCAGAACCGGGGTACATATGTTATCAGGTCTGCGGTATGTTAGTTACCATGCTATTCACACAAAAGTTACCAGGGGGATATTTCATCAACCACCCTCCCCCCCCCCCCCCGACGCCAAAGTTACCAGGACAAGGGTACATAAGTTATCAGGTCTGCGATTTTTAAGTTACCATGCTATTCACACAAAAGTTACCGGGCGTATATTTCATCACCCACCCCCACCCATGCCCCGCGTGCGAAAATTACCATGGGGGTGTACATAAGTTATCATGTCTTCGGGGAATAAAACATATCATATTATTTGCCCGGAAGTTATCGTGGTATGTTTCAACATCTCCCCTCATCTCCACCCCCGTCGCCAAAGTTACCAAGACTAGGGTACATAAGTTATCAATTTTGTAGTGTGTGAGTTACCATGATATTCACGCAAAAGTTATCGGAGGGGTATATTTTATCAACCCCCTCCCCCTGGTCGCCAAAGTTACAAGGACCGGGTACATAAGTTATCGGGTCTGCGATGTGTGAGTTACCGTGTTATTAACATTAAAGTTACCATGGGTATATTTCATCACCCCCTCACCCACACTACGGCCGATGAAAACATTCACAGTTAACAATTTGTAGGATCTAATCTTCTATGTTAAAACCATGAGCTCTACTCACATCTCTTGTATATTTTTTTATATAAAATATACTTTTGTTTTTTTGGTAAAAAAATGTAAGAACAAAATAAAATGACAGCAGGATCTACGATCGAGTATGAGAGTCTGCCTAAACATGAAGGTATGAAAATTATCTAACATGAATCTAATCACAACATGTAGTTGGTGTAGGTGGTTGTTGGTAGAATGCTAATACTGCTTGGGCCATTGGGTCTCAGGTTCGAATCCCCCAACCCTTTTTTTCACCGAAATTAAAAAGAAAACAGCCAAAAAAGGAGACTTGTGGAGCCTAACGAGAGACGGGAGTTCGATTCGAAACCGACGGAATCGGGATCGTTCGGATCTGTCGCACAATTCCTGCCAACTGGAAAATAGCATTAGGTCTCAGGTTCGAATCCCCCAACCCTTTTTTTCACCGAAATTAAAAAGAAAACAGCCAAAAAAGGAGACTTGTGGAGACTAACGAGAGACGGGAGTTCGATTCGAAACCGACGGAATCGGGATCGTTCGGATCTGTCGCACAATTCCTGCCAACTGGAAAATAGCTTTCTCAAATATATACTAGTACAAATGCCCGTGTGTTGCACCGGGCGATAAATGTGGCAGAACTTGCTTCATGGGTCCTTTTTTTACCATTTTCTATATCTAATTTAAATAATTTTTGAACGTGAAAATTTACTTATTTTATTAAAACTTAATATTTTCATTAAAAATGTAAAGCCTTTTGAAGAGTAGCTTTAAAAAATATGTAAATCGAAACATTTAGCTATAAAATATTTTTATGTAAATTAATTATTTCTGTTGTACATTTCAAAATGGTTTTTGTAGTTAGTAGTGTTTTTTGGTGGAATTTTTAAGTGTTTTTAAAAAGTACGATCATATTTTGTTCAAATATTTTTATGTGTTGGAAACATTAAAAACAAGGTTACACTGAGTATTTCCTTTAGGACCTTGTAATTTGAACGTACCCTAACAATGTTTGTCATGAACTATTTCAGCTCCTCATTTTCATTTCATCCTATTAAAAAGTATCAATTTTTTTTGTTGTTCAGTAGAAAACAATTATTTTTTACTTTGAGTAAGTGTTTTGTTTTTAGATTTTCGAGAATATTTTTTAAAATGTAATCATTTTTATGGTGATGAACATTTTTTTGTAATTCTATATTCATGTATTATTTATTTTGCACTATTTTTTGTGTTTGGTCCATTGAGAGTGGAGGTGTTATTTTGATAGCAGCTAGCTCAGAGTCGTTCGCTAAAAAAAAGCTAGTTCAGAGTCGTCGCTATGCCTCTTGCTGCTTCCTACTGAATGTTAGGGCGTGTTCGGTAGTCCTCCAGCTTCTCAACTCCTCAACTCCAGATCGGGAGTCCGGCCGAACTGTTTAAATCCTGGCTATGGGAGTGAGAAGCTGGCTATTTCTGTAGTGTAAAATTGGAGGAGTTGTGGAGTTGGAAAACGCTAGCTCCCAGAAATCGAAGGAGTGGGAGTTTGACAGAAATTACCTTCCTCTGCCACCGCCAAGTGACCACCGAATCGAATCGGTACGAGAAACAGCCCGAGCGAACAAGGCCCAACATGAATCCCTGGTCAATCCCTTCGGTCTCCTCTCAGGCAGCCCTCGTAGGACACTGACCAAGCGATCCGGTCGATCGCGACTCGCCGGCCGCCGCCCTCCCCAACGCCCGCTCCTTGTCTTCCCACTGAGCGGTCGCCGTCCCATTCCTAGGGACCATGAGGCGCCGTCCCTAGCGACCAGGAGCGGCTGAAGATCTCTGGTCCACCCCTCGTACACATCCTCCGTCTGTGCTCCTCCATCAGCCACTAGCTGCGCCTCATGTTCTAGCGGTGACGCGGCGGCTCAAGGGACGGACACCCTGGTCAACGCCGGCGACCACAGATGCAGGACAACATCAATGACAGATGCAGGACGGCCAGGGGCTTGATTGCAATCTTATTTTGTTTTCCAGGGTGTTTTATGCTAATGTAACGGACCAATGCGAGAAGCCAGCTCGCTGAACGATCGATCAACTCCACCTTTTTGACCAAGAAGCTGACTGTTGGATTTGGGCTGAGGAGTTGAAGAGTTTTGGGTCATGGAGAGCTACCGAACAGGCCCTTAGTCACCGCTCATGGGGTCGTTCTTCATATACCTGCACATTTATCCAACAATCAAAGGGGAAAAAACCCGTCGTCTCTTACCTCTCCCTACTCAGATTCTAATCCCCATTCTCCAACCATGGCGGGCGCTCACCTTGTCGCCCCTCCCCCTCCCCCTCCCCCTCCAAGCCACGCAGCGCCGGGTCCGCGCGCTCGCCGTAGCCGGGGACCAGACCCCTTAGCCCCCGCAGGCCTCCCCCTCCGAGCCGACGAACAGGCCGAGGCGGCTCCTCCGGGAGGTCGTGTCGTGGGAACGGATCTGACAGTAGAGATGGGAGGCACGTAGGAGGAGGCAGTGCCTAGCTACGGCGAGGTTGTACACTCGGACTTTACGAGTTCAGGCCCCTCTCGAAGGAGGTAACAGCCCTACGTCTCGGCGCCGCGGAGGCTTGTTGATTGGAGTGTTGAGTTACAGGGGGTGTGAACCCTTGTGCCAGAGGGGAGGGGTGGCTTATATAGAGTGCGCTGACCCCTCGCTGTCCTGAGTTACGCAAGGGTTCAATGAGAGAGTAATGCCACGAACGTTACTGGTAACGCCCGTGTTTAATGACCTTTATGGTGACGGAGTGAATGACCGGCCGTTGCTATCTGCAGGCGACCTTAGGCCTCCCACCCTTCGAGTGGATCTTCTGGTTCTTCGAGTGACTGACGGCGGTCGAGTGCAATTCAAGTCTCCGAGTGGATCTTCGGTCGAGTGGGTTGCACTCCGTGATGATTCCAGTCGGTATCTTCTTTCTGTCTTCGTAGGCCTTGGCCTCTCGTGTGGTGACCTTGGGTAGGGTATATGGGTCAGGCCCAAGACCCTAACCCTAGGTACATGTCATCGTCATTAGCCCCCGAATGGATCGAGGACCGAGTGAAGGAGGATTGAAGTCGATTTCAGCCCGACTCAATGTCTCGGAGACACTTTCTTGGGAGTCTGAAAGTATGTTGGTAGTTTAATCCTTCGTCAGTCGCCTTGATCGATTCTGGCCCTTAGAACATCCGAGTGAAATAAGTAGCATAGCATCGAGCAGATTGAATTTAGGCATCTTTGACGCGATCAATTGATTTACTGGCCCGGATTTTGCGGGATTCGAAATTTGGAGAAGCGCGCGGGCCGGGCGCAGCACGGTAAGAGGAGCAAGTGGGGAGGGACTCCTCAATCCCCACACTGCCTTTTTCGCCACGTATCGAGCTGGCGCCGGTTGCGGGATGTGCTGAGATTGCGCGGGCCCACGAGTCAGTCACTCGGGCGCGCAGATATTTATAGCGACGCGGCCGATGCGCGCAACAGTGCCCACCATTTTCCCCCTTTCTTCCTCGCCTTCCTGCCTCGCTCTCTCCAACGCAGCGCCGCTTGGCTCGCGCCGGTCGACCACCGCAGCAATGGTGAAGGACAAGACGAAGGCCCTGGAGCGCGCGAAGAAGACGACGGCTAAGGGCAAGAAGGCGGCCAAGGGGTCGACCTCGCGATCTGGTCTGCTGCCGGGCTGGATCCAAGGGGATTGGATCCGCTCGTCGGTCTCGGAGGAGGATCTGGAGGGGCTCGCCGCCAACGACCGGATAGCACCTGGATCCTGGAGGCTACCGGAAGGAGAGATTGAGCCTGCGCCGCGCGACGGCGAGCGGGTTCTCCTCATGACTCATGTGGAAAGAGGTTTCTCCCTGCCTCTGCATCCATTCTTTCGCGGGTTCTTGAACTTCTTTGGTGCTCAGATCCATCACTTTCCTCCAAACACCATCTCGTACCTTGCTGCATTTATTTCAATGTGTGAAAACTTCCTTGGGTGCCATCCTCATTGGGGCCTATTCAAGCACATCTTCACTTGCCGATCTCAGTCGGTTAAGAAAGCCAATCCGACTGATGAGAGGACCCACGTGATCCAAATGTGTGGTGGTTTGGGAATCCAAATGAGGGGTAGGAGCGCTTTCCCTCCCATGACCTTTCCTGAGTCGGTTAGGGGGTGGCAATCGACCTGGTTTTACTACAAAGATGTCCCAACTCCAGTCCAGTCGACTGGCCTTCCCCCTTTCTCTTTGGAGAGACTCCGCACCCCTCGTTCGTTGATTGTAGAGGAGGAGGAGAAGGGTGAGGTGGCCGTCCTGGTCGACGCAGTCGTTGCGCTGGTCCGGGGTAGAGTGACAGGCATGGATTTGCTGGAAGTATTTCTCAGTCGACGCATCCAGCCCTTGCAAGCTCGCGACCACCCTATGTGGCTGTACTCAGGCACAGAGGACACTGCTCGGACCCACCCAGAGGAGGTACAAGAGGAGACAGTTGCACAGTGGCTTCGTAGCATTACTGGGAACAAGGACAATCCACGTGGAGCAAAACGGATCTTGCCATTCGACGCTGATCACCTCCCAGGAGAGGTGAGACATAACTTGTCGAGTGTTTTCATCTTTTGCTTTCTATACGCAACTGAATTGGACTCTGACTGATCTTTATAATCTGTGCCTTGCAGGTATTCACGAAGATGTACTCGCCTGTGCCGAACGGGGAACAACTCGCTGGAGGAGAGGAGAGTGAGGGCGGGAGCGCCAACATCGAATATGCTGACGACAGTGAAGGTGACAGCGACGATTCTGAAGACAACGAGGAGGTCGAGTCACCACCGCGCACTGAACACCATACCAAGCAGACCCAAGATCCCTCGGCTAGCCAGGGCAAGGCCGGAGTGTCGAGTGCCAGTACCCTGAAGCGCGCTCGGATGCTAACGCCTGACCCGACTGAGAAAACCGCTAAACAAGCCAAGGTTGTTCCACCTAAACCTCGGAAAGCTTTGCCCATGATCAAGGTTGGTGTGCCTATCGCTTCGACGCAAGTGCCTTTGTCGCGAATCGTTTCACTTTCTGTCTTATTCTCGCAGACCCTTATATTTTTGCCGACCGAGTGGAATTCTGAATCCCAGGGCGGCTACCTCTGCGACATCCCAAATGGAGATTGATGACGAGCGCGCAGACGCAGAGACTGCGGATGCAGCAACTTCCCGGGCAGGTATGACCAACTCATATCTTGTTCTGTCTCACTATTTGCTCTGGCGGTCGACTGAGACTTGACTGTCGAGTGACTGCAGCGCCAACCAATGTCATCACTCTCCCAGACGATGACGAGGAGGAACCTCCAAGAAGCGCAGGAGGGAGGAACAGGCCGACTTCCTCACGAAGCCATGCTAGGAGAATGCCTTCAGGCCAGACACCTCGTACGCCGCCTGAACCTGCTTTTCAAGAACCTGGTGGTTCGTCTCAGACTGGCGCTGTCTCTACCACTCCACCGTCGACTGCTCTGCCGTTGGTGTCAACTCTTCCAAGCTCTGGACCTGCTGACCAGACTCAAGCGCCGATCGTTCCGACTGTATCATCAGCTCCGCCGTCGACTGTATTCACTCTGCACCATGTCCCGGAGGACCAGACTGGTGCCGGCAAGGAGGCTATGATCCAGGCCAGCTTGATGATGCAGCGCCTGAAAAAGGTATATGAAAGCAGCAAGCTAGCTTATGACGCCAGCACAACCCTTCAAGCGAATGTCCGAGTAAGTGCGATAGTAAGTTGATTTCTGATTGAATTTTTTGCGTCTTGATTTTGTTGAATCTGTACACCCACTGGGTGTTTTCTTTTGTTCCGCATTCCATCCACTCGAAACAGTCAGGCCACATTGAGTGGGGAATCGATCCAGTGGGGGCACGCGGAGTGCACCCACTGGGTGTAGTCCACAAGACCGCCGTCGAATGTTTGATTCGGCGGGGGTCTTATAATATTGTTTTGCTTGAAGCTCTTCACTCGAATCGGTCAGGCCATATCAAGTGGAAACTTATCTAGTGGGGGCACGCTGAGTGCACCCACTGGGTGTAGTCCCCAAGACCGCTGTCGAATGTTTGATTCGGCGGGGGTCTGAGAACAAGTTTTTTCTTCTTCTTCCACTCGGGACGGTCAGGCCGCACCGAGTGGGAAATTGATCCAGTGGGGGCACGCTGAGTGCACCCACTGGGTGTAGTCCCCGAGACCGCCGTCGAATGTTCGATTCGGCGGTGGTCTTAGAACACTTTTGATAGTAGCAATCTGGATTTGCTCTTCTCCACTCGGAAGTGGAGGAATTGCCTTTCTCTTTGTCGATTGAATTATCCTTTTGCCGATCCCAGAAATCTTGTGAACTTGGGGCTCAGTACGTTGCCCTGGAGAAGGAGAAGATCCAACTCCAACTGGATCTAGAACTTGCCAAGAAGAATCTGAAGGATGCTCAGGATGAAGTGAAGACCATGGGAGGTAACATTTTGCTGACTGTGTGATTTGTCACTTCTTCTTTCTCGTCCTTTGAATCGAGTGACTCCACTCGAACAGATGTATGTAGTGAAAACCGCCAACTCCAAGCACGACTGAAGAATGTTATTTCTTTAGACACTATGAAGCAGGCGCTGGAGAGGAAGGACAGTGAACTTGCGGGGGCGCAGAAGGTGGCTCGAGAGAAAACTGAGGCAGCTGAGAGGAAGCTAGCTTCAGTCGGTAAGCTCGAGGCAGAGAACACGACTCTGGAGACTGCTGTTGACGAGGTGAAAAAGGAAGCTGCGCAACTGAGGGAGGAGAAAGTTGTCTTGGTTGACAAGGTGGATCAACTCACTCGGAAGAGGGACGAGCTGGAGGTTTACTTGGGGGGCCTTGCAAAGAAGATGTACATCATGCTTGAAGGTATCCTTCTTCATCCGAGTGAATCCAAAAAACTTCTATATAATGTTGCTGCTAACTCATACTTTCCCTCCTTGTGCAGAGTTCTGTCAGAACTTTGAGCAGGAAACTAAACGAATTGAACCAGGCCTGGACCCCACAAAGTCACTCGTCAAAGATGAAGCTGCAATGAATGTACTGCGACTTGAGGCTCGTCTCGACAGCGTCTTGGAGTACATTGCTTGACTGAAGGCTGCACTGACACGGATAGACAAAGAGTTGTGGCCAGAGGATGTACTTCAGAATGACCTCGAGTCACTGATGACTCGACTCAATGAAATCCCTGGTCGAGTGCAAGCGTGGAAGAAGTCAGCTGCTCGTTGTGGAGCCGACGTGGCTCTCTCACTCGTTCGACTCCATTGCAAAGATGCCAAAGAAGAAAAGCTGAAGGCCCTCCAGGTGGCGAACACGAAGAAGCTCCAATTCGAAGATTTCATGGAGACCTTCATTGATGCAGCTACCCAGATTGCAGATGGCATTGATATGGACACCTTTGTCGAGCCCGCGAGTCCACCCGCCGAGTGAGAAAAACTTCATGATCTAAATTTTATTTTCCTCGGAATGCCGAGTGATCCTGTAATCCTAAAACTCGTTCGGGCTCGTTGCCCGAGTACTTTTGCTTGCGATTCTGAACTTGATGAATTTATTCGAATATTGCTTTTCTGTTTACAGAATGCTTTGTGTGAACGGATTTTTTAACTTAGGCGAGGACGGGCTCGCGGCTAAGCCCCCGAGTGGGAGGGATGCTCTCACTCGGAGTAGCTTTTTAACTTAGGCGAGGACAGGCTCGCGGCTAAGCCCCTGAGTGGGAGGGATGCCCTCACTCGGAATAGTTTTTTAACTTAGGCGAGGACGGGCTCGCGGCTAAGCCCCCGAGTGGGAGGGATGCTCTTACTCGGAGTAGTTTTTTAACTTAGGAGAGGACTTGCTCACGGCTAAGCCCCCGAGTGGGAGGGATGCTCTCACTCGGAGTAGTTTTTTAACTTGGTGAGAGACTGGCCGCGGCTAAGCCCCCGAGTGGGAGGATGCTCTCACTCGAGTAGTTTTTTAACTTAGGCGAGGACTGGCTCGCGGCTAAGCCCCGAGTGGGAGGGATGCTCTCACTCGAGTAGTTTTTTAACTTAGGCGAGGGCTGGCTCGCGGCTAAGCCCCCGAGTGGGAGGGATGCTCTCACTCGGAGTAGTTTTTTAACTTAGGGGGACGGCTCGCGGCTAAGCCCCGAGTGGGAGGGATGCTCTCACTCGGAGTAGTTTTTTAACTTAGGCGAGGACTGGCTCGCGGCTAAGCCCCCGAGTGGGAGGGATGCTCTCACTCGGAGTAGTTTTTTAACTTAGGCAAGGACTGTCTCGCGGCTAAGCCCCCGAGTGGGAGGGATGCTCTCATTCGGAGTAGTTTTTTAACTTAGGCGAGGATTGGCTCGCGGCTAAGCCCCCGAGTGGGAGGGATGCTCTCACTCGGAGTAGTTTTTTAACTTAGGCGAGGACTAGCTTGCGACTAAGCCCCCGAGTGGGAGGGATGCTCTCACTCGGAGTAGTTTTTTAACTTAGGTGAGGACTGGTTCGCGGCTAAGCCCCCGAGTGGGAGGGATGCTCTCACTCGGAGTAGTTCTTTAACTTAGGCGAGGACTGGCTCGCGGCTAAGCCCCCGAGTGGGAGGGATGCTCTCACTCGGAGTAGTTTTTTAACTTAGGCGAGGACGGGCTCGCGGCTAAGCCCCCTAGTGGGAGGGATGCTCTCACTCGGAGTTTTTTTTAACTTAGGCGAGGACTAGCTCGCGGCTAAGCCCCCGAGTGGGAGGGATGCTCTCACTCGGAGTAGATTTTTAACTTAGGCGAAAGCAGGTTTTGCAGCTAAGTCATCCTCCCGCTGGGGTTTTTGAACACACACTTATGTGGGAGAAATCATCATAGGACCGCGGGAGTCACGTCTGGATAAACAATCTAAAAAAGTGCACTTATTACATCTCGACATTCCGATTGTTAGGTGTAAAATCGTCGGAGAAGATCTACATTCCAGGAGCGTGGCTCGTCGATCTTCTTCGCGAGGTTGTAGAGGTGGTAGGCCCCATTGTGTAGCATCTTGGTGACAATGAAGGGACCTTCCCATGCGGGGGCAAGCTTGTGAGGTCGCTGTTGATCCACTCGGAGCACAAGATCTCCTTCTTGAAATGCTCGACCTCGGACGTTCCTGGCGTGGAATCGACAAAGATCTTGCTGATAGACAGTCGACCGAATCAGGTCCATCTCGCGCTCCTCTTCTAATAAATCAACGGCGTCCTGCCGTGCCTGTTCTGCCTCCGCTTCCGAATAGAGCTCCACTCGGGGTGAATTGTGGAAGAGGTCACTTGGTAGCACAGCTTTGGCTCCATACACCATGAAGAAAGGGGTGCGATCAGTCGACCGATTTGGAGTCATCCTTAAACCCCATAGAACAGACGGCAGTTCGGTCACCCAGGCTCTAGCTACATGTTCCAGATCACACATGAGTCTGGGTTTCAATCCTTGGAGAATAAGATCGTTCGCCCTCTCAGCTTGTCCATTCGACTGCGGGTGCGCAACGGATGCGTAGTCTACCCGAGTGCCTTGGGTGGCACAAAAGTTTCTGAATTCTTTCGAGTCAAAGTTTGAACCACTATCTGTGATAATACTATGAGGGACTCCATATCTGAATATCAATTCTTTCAAGAACTTGATGGCTGTTCTTGAATCTAACTTCTTAATAGGCTTGGCTTCAATCCACTTGGTGCATTTGTTGACTGCTACAAGCAGATGAGTGAAGCCACTCCTACCAGTCCCGAGAGGCCCAATCATGTCCAGTCCCCATACAACGAATGGCCAGATGAGTGGAATGGTTTTCAGAGTAGATGCGGGTTTGTACATGTTTGCGTAGAACTGACACCCTTCACACTACTGTACCATTTCCTTTGCAGCTTCATTGGCCTGTGGCCAGAAAAACCCGGCTCGGTATGCTTTAGCCACAATTGTCCGAGAGGACACATGATGACCACAGGTCCCTGAGTGTATCTCTTCCAAAATCAGTTGGCCTTCTTCTGGGGAAATACATCGCTGAGCTACGGCAGTAATGCTTTCCCTGTAAAGCTGTCCACCTATCACTGTGAAAGCCTTGGATCTGCGGACCATCTGACGTGCCTCAACCTCATCCTCTGGGAGCTTCTTCCTGGGTATGTATGCAATGTATGGCACAGTCCAGTCGGGAGTAATCACCAAGACCTCCATCACCAAGTCAATAACAGCAGGTATCTCGATTTCAGTCGGATCGGTGGGGCTTTTCGCCTGGGGAGGCTCTTCAGTGAAAGGATCTTCTTGCACTGACGGGGCATGAAGGTGTTCTAGAAACACATTGCTGGGGATAGGCTTTCGAGTGGAACCTATCTTTGGTAGATCGTCAGCTGCTTGATTTTTGAGTCAGGGAATGTGGTGAAGCTCCAGACCCTCAAACTTTTTCCCTAACTTCCTCACTGCATTGCAATATCAAGTCATAGCAGGGTTTCTGACATCCCACTCCTTCATCACTTGATTGACCACCAAATCCGAGTTGCCGTAGACCATCAGGCGACGGACACCGAGTGAGATAGCCATACGCAACCCGTAGAGGAGTGCTTCATACTCAGCTTCGTTATTGGAGGAATCGAAGTGAATCTGGAGGACATAACTGAGTTTATCACCTCTTGGGGACACCAGGACCACTCCGGCACCAGAACCATTCAACATTTTAGACCCATCGAAGAACATGGTCCAGTGTTCCGAGTGAATTTGAGTCGGCTGTTGCTGTTCAATCCACTCGGCCAAGAAATCTACGAGCGCATGAGATTTGATCGCCTTCTTTGCTTCGAACTTGAGGTCCGAAGGGAGAAGTTCAATTGCCCACTTAGCCACTTGACCAGTTGCATCTCGATTATTCATGATCTCAGATAATGGAGCATCCCTGACGACTGAGACCGAGTGGTCTTGGAAATAGTGTGCAACTTCTTCGCAGTCAAGTAAATTCCATAAACAAGCTTCTGGTAATGTGGATACCTTTGCTTGGACGGAGTTAAGACTTCAGAGATATAATACACTGGCCCTTGAACTTTATAGGTCTTGCCTTCTTCTTCTCACTCCACTGTGAGCACCGTGCGAACCACCTGACCAGTAGCTGCAATATACAAGAGTAGAGGCTCTTTGCTGTTCGGAGCAGCAAGCACCGGCTGGGTGGAAAGCAGGGCTTTGAGCTCCACAAACACTGCTTCGGCTTCGGGGGTCCACTTGAACGTGTCAGACTTTTTCATCAGTCGGTAAAGAGGCAGAGCCTTTTCACCGAGTCGTGAAATAAACCGACTCAATGCAGCGAGACAACCTGTGAGCTTCTGAACGTCGTGCACACGCACAGGGCGTTTCATTCGGAGGATTGCACTGATCTTCTCGGGATTGGCATCTATCCCTCGTTCGGAAACAAGGAAGCCGAGTAGCTTGCCTCCGGGTACTCCGAATGTGCACTTGGACGGATTCAACTTAATGTCATACCTTCTCAAATTTGCAAAGGTTTCAGCGAGATCAGTCAGCAGGTCAGAACTTTTACGTGACTTGACCACAATGTCATCCATATAGGCCTCCACATTTCGACTGATCTGAGTAAGCAGGCACTTCTGGATCATGCGCATGAACATGGCGCCAACAATTTTGAGACTGAATGGCATAGTGACATAGCAAAAACACCCGAATGGGGTGATGAAGGCCGTTTTTATTTTATCTGGCCCATACAGTCGGATCTGATGGTATCCGGAATACGCATCAAGAAAAGACAAATGCTCACACCCCGCAGTCGAGTCGACTATCTAATCAATGCGAGGGAGCCGAAAATGATCTTTCGGGCAGGCCCGATTGATATGCTTGAAGTCAATGCACATGCGGAGTGATTTATCCGTCTTAGGTACCATGACAACATTGGCGAGCCACTCGGAGTGGTATATCTCGCGTATGAACTTAGCTGCCAAGAGCCGAGCCACTTCCTCGCCAATCGCCTTCCTCTTCTCCGCGGTAGACCGACGGAGATGCTCTTTGACAGGTTTGGCTTTGGAGTCGACATGCAAACGGTGCTCAGCCAGTCCCCTGGGTACACCCGACATGTCTGATGGTTTCCATGCGAAGATGTCCCAGTTCTCACGGAGGAACTGGATGAGCGCGACTTCCTATTTACTGTCGAGTGTCGTTGAGATGTGGGTCGGAGCAGCTGTGGGATCTTTCGGGTGAATGTGAACTGGCTTCGTCTCACCAGCCGACTGAAATGCGGAGTCAGAAGCAGGCTTCTTGGAATGGAGCAAATCACTCGGGTCAGCATTCTTCTTGTACTCTTCCAGTTCCACCACTGCCATTTGCTCGTCAGCTATCTTGGAACCCTTCTGGAGGCATTCCTCTGCTCTCTGTCTATTCCCAGTGACCGTGATCACACCTTTGGGCCCGGGCATCTTCAGTTTGAGATATACATAACATGGTTGGGCAATGAAACGAGCATACGCCGGTCTGCCCAGAATAGCATGATAGGCACTGTGAAAATCTACCACTGCAAACATCAGCTTTTCTTTGCAAAAATTCTTTGAATCGCCAAAAACCACATCCAAAGCAATCTGTCCGAGTAATTTCGCTTTCTTTCCTGGGATGACCCCGTGGAACTGCATGTTGCTCTCACTGAGTCGGGACATCGGAATGCCCATCCCCTGAAGGGTCTCAGCATACAGAATGTTCAAACCACTGCCACCATCCATGAGAACTTTACGCAGTCGAGTGCCTCCAACGACTGGGTCGACCACCAAAGCTTGCCGCCCGGGGGTAGCAACGTGAGCTGGGTGATCCGACTGATCGAAGGTTATAGGAGTCTTTGACCACTTGAGGTATGTTGTAGTTGCCGGAGCAACCATGTTCACCTCTCTGTTGAGGACTTTCAGTCGACCTTTGCTCTCAACGTCAGCAAAAATCACCAAGGCTGCGTTGACCTTTGGGTAATCATCCGCCTTTTCTTCATCTTCATCCTCATCAGAGCCCTTCTCACTCTGCTGACCTTCACGGAACTGCTGGATAAGGAATCTGCACTGTCGAGTGGTGTGTTTGGGCAAAATCAAGTTGCCCTCTTCATCTTTCTTCATGTGGATGGCACACGGTAAATCCAGGACATCCTGGCCCGACTGGTCCTTGATCTTCTTGGGAATCCATGGCCCCTTGGGCTTTCCCTTGAACTTTCCCTGGGTATTCACCACTGCAGCTTCAGCCTGCCCTACGGCTTCAGCTTTGCGTTTTTTGCTTCCGACTGGGATTTCCACCCCCAGCGTCGGGGTCGACTGTCTTCCCTTTGCCATTGCGGAGTCTGTCTTCTTCTTCGCCATTCGCGTACTGAGTGGCTATCTCCATCATTCGATTCAGAGTCATGGCCCCGGAGCGACCAAATTTCAGTGTGAGCTCTCTATATCGTACGCTTTCCTTGAAAGCGCAGACCGCTTGGTGCTCTGAAACATTCTCCACCAGGTGGTGAAGTGTAGTCCAACGCTGGATGTAATCTCTTAAAGTTTCATTCGGCTTTTGGACACAATGCTGCAATTTAGACAGCCCAGCGGGACGCTTGCAAGTGCCTTCAAACGTCTTGATAAACACTCGGGCCAAGTCTTCCCAACGGTATATGCTTGCAGGGCCAACTGATTCAGCCAGGCCCTCGCCGAGCCCTCAAGCATCAAGGGCAGGTGCTTCATGGCCACTTCGTCATTGCCTCCACCAATCTGCACTACCACTCGGCAATCCTCCAACCACGTGTCTGGCTTTGACTCGCAAGTAAACTTGCTTACTCCTGCAGCCAATCTGAAGTTGGGAGGAATCTCAGCAGCTCGAATGGCTCTGCTGAAACACTCGGGCCCAGAGATGAACGCTCTGCTCCCACTCGGGCGATCTCTGTCCAGACCTTCTCTGTTAGCTCTGCCGTTGTCAACCAGGCCGTGAACAAGGACTGACCTTGCATCAAACCCGGGCTCTCGGGGGTTGACTGGAATCCTCCGCTCGTCACCGTACGGGTGTCTGTCATCATACCATCGGGGCGCGTATGAACCACCCCTTGGAGGGGGCGTAGGCACTCGACGGCGGTCATCACGGTGGTATCAAGGGTCAAACTGCCCGTGGCCTCGACCCGGGTACTGGTCCTGGCGATAACCACGATCTTCACACCGCGGAGGCGATCTCGGGCTGTGTGCCGACTGAACTGTGTCCGCCATGATGGACCTGCTGTGAATTCTATTGCGTGACTGGGAAACAGCTGAATTCTGCTCTTCGGCCGCCCTGAGCAGTGCCCGAATCTGCTGTAAGCCTCTACCAGCCTCGGAATGGGATGGCTGGATCGAATCTGCAATACGCGCAGCCGCTGCAACATTTTGAATCGGAGTGTGGTATACCTGACACTCATCCCGAGGTCTAGTCAGGAACAATTGCCGCTGCCGTCGACTGGAATTTGGGATTTGCCTGCGAGCGCGGTCGTCGAGTGATCGCTGAAGATTCTCCAGGCGCGCACGCTCAGCCAGAGTGGCTACGCGCGCAACCTCCAAGGCCTGAGCCTCGGGTGTCTCCCCAATGATGGGGGTCTGGAGAGCCTGATCGTTCCGGCGCTGCAGCTCTTCTCTCTGCTCCGCAGTGAGGGCTTGAGGATAGTATTCGTCGTTGCCGAGCGACGGACCACCACTATCGCCCCATCACGAGGGAACCCTGGCGGGCTGCGCTGGGGACTAACCATGAGGACTTCCCCCGCAGGATCATTGCTTTCGCACTCGGAAAGAGTATCCGAGTGGCCAGTCGACAGATTGAACAAACCATAAAGGGACTCATCGGGCTCAATTGCCGCGATTTGAGGCGTGGCCGACTGACGGGCCACTGCGTGCTTCACCCACCGCTGGAGCCGCGAGCGACTGGATCGCTTGCGGCGACGGGTAGCGGGAAGCGAGGACGCCGCGGGAGCCGACCGATACTGAGTCGACGGCTGCCGCAGGAGGACGCCGCAGGCACTCGCGCGGAAGTAGGCCGACCCGTGAATGGGGAGCGCCTCGACGTCAAGGGGGGCCTTCTGGAGCCAGGCCGAATCATCGGCGATGAAGGCGAGCGCGCGGAGACGGATCTCGCGGCCCAGAAACAATCCACCGCCGGAAACCATGTCGGTGGAGATCGAAGATCGCAACCTCGTCGAAAGTCGCTTAGACGCCTGCCCCACGGTGGGCGCCAACTGTCGTGGGAACGGATCTGACAGTAGAGATGGGGGGTACGTAGGAGGAGGCAGTGCCTAGCTACGGCGAGGTTGTACACTCGGACTTTACGAGTTCAGGCCCTTCTCGGAGGAGGTAACAACCCTACGTCTCGGCGCCGCGGAGGCTTGTTGATTGGAGTATTGAGTTACAGGGGGTGCGAACCCTTGTGCCAGAGGGGAGGGGTGGCTTATATAGAGTGTGCCGACCCCTTGCTGTCCTGAGTTACGCAAGGGTTCAATGAGAGAGTAATGCCACGAACGTTACTGGTAACGCCCGTGTTTAATGACCTTTACGGTGATGGAGTGAATGACCGACCATTGCTATCTGCAAGCGACCTTAGGCCTCCCGCCCTTCCAGTGGATCTTCTGGTTCTTCGAGTGACTGACGGCGGTCGAGTGGAATTCAAGTCTCCGAGTGGATCTTCGGTCGAGTGGGTTGCACTCCGTGATGATTCCAGTCGGTATCTTCTTTCTGTCTTCGTAGGCCTTGGCCTCTCGTGTGGTGACCTTGGGTAGGGTATATGGGTCAGGCCCAAGACCCTACCCTAGGTACATGTCATCGTCAGGTCGCGCAGCGGAAGAAGGCCGTCTCCCCCAAGAAGAAGCACCCGCCGGGGCGGTTCATCCTGAATCCGCTGCTCGACGATGAGTGCCTCACCCAGCGGTTCCTCAACAGCCCGCAACTGTCGCTCAAGTCGCTTCCGCTTCCCTCCTCCTGCCTCCCCCCTCGTTGCTATCCGTCGCCGACCGAACCTGGATGGACGAGCACCTCCTCAAGGCCAAGCAGGCGCAGTACGGTGCTCCGGCAATCTGGCCTCCTCGGCGTCGACGCAGTCTGTATCCATCCGGTATTGCATCCACCAAGGTATTCATCCTCTTTGTTTTAAACAAATCTGAAGATTTTGCACCGATTTATTGTAAATTGAAAAATATTGTTCACCAGTGCGCATTTGCGGTTGTGTAGTACGGCCTCGGCTGCAATTCTCGGGTGTGCAGCACCTCTAGGGCGATGCCTAACTTGCAACAGGTGGTGGAGGTCGAGGAAGGCGGCGACCGCACGCAGGAGGAGGAGCTCGCCGTGGGGAAGACAAGGGCGCGCAGCTGCATGGGGATGAGGTCGGGAGAGGCGGCGGCCGCGCGCAGGGGGAGGCGCAACTCGACGCAGCGCGCGAATCTCGCCTTGGTGCGATGGCGGCGCGGTTGCTGCAATGAGAGGAGGCCGGTCGGCAAAGGTCGGCGGCCGCGTGCACACCATCCAGCCATGCGCAGCCGCTCGCACAGCCAGAACCGCCATGGCTGATGGCCTTCAGAGCGTCGCCGCGGAGCTTCTCCTATCGTTCGTCGGAGCCCCAAGCACCGCTGCCGTGGAGCGTCCCCCTCCCCGGCGCTCCTTTCACTCCTCCACGGCTCAGACTGCAGAGCGCCGCGGGGACTCCTGCCGCACCACCCCCCCCCCCCCCCCCCCCCCGGCGCTCCTCGCGCCGCGGCTGTAGCCGTCCGCCGGCAAGGGCGCGGCGCTCACCTTATCCTGCTGCGCCGCGGCTGGAAAGGAAGCGGGCGTGCAAAAATGAAACAGAGGATTAGTGGATAAATGTTGTAGGTTTTTTTTAGAAAAACGAAACGTTTTTCGAGGTTCACTAAAATAGGGATGGCGGGTTTAATTTCTAAAAATCATAGGGACTATTTTGCAAAAAGGGCGTGACGGTGAACCTGGAAGAATCAATGCGTGCTTTATTAGAAGATAAAGATATACATATTTCAGGGACTGCATCGTTTTTTTTTTTTGACAGAATCAGCGACTGCATCGTTGGTAATCAGCGATGGGCACGCGCTGGTCGTATTAAACAGTAGGGTAAGGCAAAATGTACGTCGGCACATATGACTCTCCATGAGCGGTGGAGTCCTCCTTGTAGCTAGCGCGATTCGGCCGGCGGTTATCTGTTCACCGGCCGGACACGATTCCCCCAGGTGTTGGGACGTGGACTCTCACGAAGAATGCTCAAGGCCTACGGTACCGTATACCACCATCCAGTGAGCATCACCGGCCGGGGTTGGATAAGTTACCCTAGCGCCTCGGTCATCTAGTCTAGTGAGTATCAAGAGCGAAACCTACACCACTTTTCCATGGACGGTGTTCCTTCCATGGATGCCTCCTCACCGGATCGTTTCAAAGGCAGAAAAAGGACAGAGGGCGAAGACTCACGGTCAATGTGTGTGTGTGTGCGCGCGCGCGGGGTTCTTCACCACGTCGTAAAGCGTCCCAAGATTTTTGCAAAGGGATCTGACTTTACCAAGTTGATTGGAATTTTTTGACTCACCGGTCGACTGAAAACAACCGTACAAAACAGTCGACCAAATAAAAAGGAAAATGAAATGAAAACATGCTTTGAACGTGCAATTAGTGTATATTAAGAAGTGCAACTGCAAAGAGTCAATCACAAGAAAAGAAAAATCGATTGAAATCCAAAGAAACATTCAGCTGATTTTGCAAAAAAAAAAGAAAAGAATCAATCACAAGAAAAGAAAAATCGATTGAAATCCAAAGAAACATTCACCTGATAGAAAAAAAAAATCAGTCGACTGATTCCGTTTCCAAATAATACTCACGGTCACAGCATCGGATAAGTCGAAGATGCTTTGATTCTCATCTTCACATGGAAAAAGGTTCCAGATTTTTGACCCGGCAGTTACCGCACCGCACGGCTGCATATGCATGCACTTTGCTGGTGCCCACCGGTGTCTCTAGCTCTATCGTCAGTTTCAGGAAACGTCTTGTTTCCTCATACATGCAACTGGCTGGTACCAGCTAGCTGCTGCGTCCATGGATTGATTTATATCTTGTTGCCACTGGTAAATAAAATTTCTTACGATAAGCGGGCAGCTAGAGCTTAGAGGTGATCAGACTCTTCTGACTGAAAAACTAGTAATCGTTAGTTTCAGGTTCAGGCTAGTACCCTCTTGCATATTTCTTCCTTGGCCTCAACACCATATAGATTAACCGTCCCTGATGCAACCATGAATTGTAAGATACTCCCTCTGTAAATAAATATAAGAGCGTTTAGATCACTACTTTATTGATCTAAACACTCTTATATTCAAATATAAGAGCGTTTAGATCACTACTTTATTGATCTAAACACTCTTATATTTCTTTACGGAGGGAGTACATCATACATGTACAGAACCTACAACAACTATACATGAGGAGTTGATGGATGATTCACAGGGGATAGAGAGGAATCAGGAACCTGATGAGGATAACATTCGGAGCGCATACAGAATATCCGAAGCGACGATCTTCTCTTTCTGATCTGGAAAGGGCGAGAGGAGGGCAAAGAACCTTGGCAAGCATGTGCTCGTGCATACGTGTATTTTTATCACAAGACCAACCGTATATTATCATGGTGGTGCACTGCTAGTCTGCTAGTAGATGCAATCATACAGACCACAAACCAGCTTAGGTTTCGTTGGGTGACACCTCCTCGTGCCACTTAGCACTGGACCCTCCTAAAGCACGGGAATCTCTTGTCAGTGACACCTCCCAGATCCACTTTGCCCGAGGTAAGTTTCGTTGATGCACGCATGTTCATTATCCATTGGCATCTAAAGCCATGACAGAATGGAATAGTCTTCAGTCTGTCCACCTATCTCACGCACCAACCAGTATAAAAGGCAGCTGCCCCTTCGTCATTCCAGCATCGCAAAGCAAAAGGCACACACAACAAGTGCGCAGCCACAAAGCTTAAGGAGAAGCAAACACAGTGCAATGGAGGGAACCATGAAGAACGGCGCCAGGGTGATCAAGGGGAAGGTGGCGATGGCGTACTCCAAGTATGCCGGCAAGGCCCAGGCCAAAGCAGCCCCGAGCGTCACCACCGCACGCGCCTACCAGCCCAGGTACCCTTCTTCCATCGACGCCACCGCGAGCGCCCCCTACGCCGCGGGCGGTGATGTCGACGAGAGGGCCACGGCGTTCATACTGTCCGTCCGAGAGCGCTTCAAGAACGAGCAGAAGATGATGATCTAGTTGAGCTCGGTCGCGGGCTCGTGGCCGGTCAGGTCGGTCCAGGCTCCGGGAGAGGTTTTATATTTGATTGAACATCTTCTGGGTAGCCATGGATACATACATGTGTCTAAGTGATACACCATGTACTTTTCCTTTTTTTTTTCTCTCTCTCCTTTTGTACAACTTCACTTTGACCATAAGAGTGGGAAGAAAGGGATGATAACGTAATCCCCATTTCCGAAAAAATGCTTGGATGTGAATATGATCCTTCATCAAAGTGGAGTTTGTGTGCCGTTCATTTTTGTTGGCCCCACAGTTCATCTCGACCGTGTAAAGAATCTTAAAATTTCAGTTCCTTTTTTATGTCGAGAACTCCTTTACAAGTGCTGTATCAAAATTGTAAAAATCATTTCCAAACATTCCATCTTATTTTTGCTTGAAACTGTAAAAATAAGCAATCGTCTGGTTCCCATCCAACTCCACCGTTTGGATGAAGCACCTTAATTTAACCTGATTTTTAATAGGATTTCGCACTACATATGGATTATCACGGGTAAATATTTATATAGCTAAGCCATCTGAAATGTGATCACGGGGATAGTGAGCTAGCCCATGCATCGATCGGATATAAATTCCCAGTTCCACCGGATTTTATGATGTGCGTGACATGAGGTCAGGGCATATCATCAATCTTCAATCTTGTAGGTAGGGAGACATTTTTCTTTAGAAAGGTCGCTTTGGGTTAATCTATGTATTTATTTTGTAAACCCTTGTTGAATGAAGCAACAAAGATGGCTGTGTGCATAGCTTGATGTAGAGGTCGGGGTTAATCCTCCTTTTCGAAAAAAGAAGAAAAAAATAATTCTCCCAGTTGGAAAGGCGTGGAAGACTGATCGAGCAATAGGCGTAGCCTCTCCACTCAAGGCCTCCTCCCTGTGCTTCCTCTCCCCTCGACACCACCCTTTGGCCATCGCTGTGCAATCTACTACCCCTATAAAAGCATGAGAGGGCGAAGAACCAATTCATCTCATCCATCCAATCAAAGGATCTAACGATCCAAATCATCCTAATGTTTAGCATAACCACGGTCCACGGGTAGCTCAACCCACTAATCCCACGATCGACCCCTGTAATCCCTCCCCCCGAGGCTCGATCGAAGAAAAAAAAAATCCCCCCGCCACAAACCCACGCTCTCCCATCGGTTGCTCCTATCCGCCGCTCCCTTTTCTGCTTCACGGGACGCCGGATGCCCCGCGCCCCCGCCGGTCACCGCGCTCCCCACCCCCAGCAGTTGCCGTCGCTCGCTCCACCAGGCACTCGCAGCAAAGATTCTGCGGCGAAGGCCTGGAAGAAGGACGAAGGGGGTGTGGTCGTTGCCGGCGATGAGCACAGCTCCGAGCAGTCTCTTCGGACGAGGTTTTCTCTCTCTCTCTCTCCCGTCTCGATGGGGTCGGCTACTCTTTCCCTCCCCTGCCCTGCCCTCCCCTAGCGGAGGCGACACACTCCTCTCATCTATTTTTTTGAACGAAAGGGGTTGCCCCCCTGCCCCAATTTTATAGATTGAAGCAGAACAAAATACCAGTCACACATAAGTCTAGCACTGAACCGGGAAATAAAAGCTACTCTCCAGGGGACTACTACACCCAGAGCTAGATAGCAGAAGTTCTCTCCGCAAAACACTGAAATAACCTCTCTAACTTTATTATTACAGAACCCATGAGCGAAAGAAAATAGAGAAAGCGAAGCCAGAGTAGGATCTTCAGTTGCGAGCATCAGCTTCCGCCTTTCCCCTTCCCAGCTCATGCGCCCCTTCCACGTCTCATTTCCATGCGATTCGCATCAGTTCTCCACGCCGCTTGTCCAGTAGAAGAATGCATCGTTGGAGCAGGGTTGCTTGAGCATTGTCGCAGAGAACCTTCCACTGGTGCAAATAACAGCTTAGCTTTGCAAGAATGCAGTTCACATTTTTCCATTTCTGCCACTGAAAACAAAATTTGTTTCTTAGTCTCCACACGCTCCACAAGGTAGCAGCAATTACCATATTCAGTACAGGTTTTTTCTTATGCACATGCTAGAAGGCAAAAATATCTTCAAAATTAGCTATTCTATCAATCCCAAAGAAGTCAGACACAAAGCCCCAAACATGTTGAGCAACCACACAATCGAACAGTAAATGTTGAACAGTTTCAAGTTCATCACAGAAGAGACAGGAAGGATCTTCCACCTCTCTCCTTTTAGCAAGATTATCTCTAGTTAGGATTTTGTTATGAGCACACAGCCACAAGAACACATGAATTTTTTGAGGGCAAGGAATTTTCCAAAGGTCATCTCTGATAGCAAAAGCTATCCCCCCAAAGTTAATGTGTTTATAGAAGGATTTTACTGAATATATACCATTAGGTTCCAGAGACCAAATTGGCATATCAGTTTCAGCTGCTGTTTCCATCGATCTAAGCCACCTTGATCAACACATCTCCTAAAAGTTAGCTTAAGTTCGCATCCGTCCCACACCTGAGCTACAGTGCACTCCGTTTGGTTACAGATGCAAAAAAGATCCCAGAATTGTACCTTCAGGGAGCAATCCCCTATCCAGACATCGTGCCAGAAATTTATTAGCTTTCCATTGCCCAATCTCCATCTGTAAATTTTTTTTGCAGCAGCCAAAGCCCAGGTGATGCTCTTCCAGAAGGTAGAGCCCCCATCACCTTTTGCCCAGAGGAGATTGGGAGAGTTCACTCTATATTTATGAAGAATGATCTTTTTCCAATCTGAGTCAGTATCATCAAAAAACCTTTTTCCCCATGAAGCCAGTAAAGCCATATTAAACTCTTTGATGTTGGGTATCCCCAAACCCCCATACTCTTTCTTCCTAGTAACTAGCCCCCAATTAGCTAGATGATACTTGTGTTGGCCTCCAACATTTCCCCAAAAGAAGTGTGCCATCTGAGAGTTGATGGCATTGATTGCCCACTTAGGGAATTTAATAACAGACATAAGATAAGCAGGGATACTGATCAAACAGGCACATAACAAAACAATCTTCCCCCTATAGGTAAGATATCTCCCAAGCCAACCAGATATGCCTTTTATAATCCTATCAATAATGGGTTGGAGATCTTCCCTCTTCAGTTTGTCATAGTGCAAAGGCACTCCTAAATATTTAATAGGGAAGGATCCTTTTTTACAACAGAAAATCTGAGCAATTTCATTAGCCACTGCATCTTCCACATTTATTGTCATCAAATCACTTTTATGAAAGTTAATTTTCATCCCTGAGAGAGTTTCAAAGCAAGATAAAAACCATTTAAAGTTTCTGGCTTTATGAACAGTGTTTTCCAAGAAAAGGATAGTATCGTCTGCATATTGCAGACTTACTACCCCCCTGGAATTACATTGGGCAGAAGCCCAGAAATTAAGTCTTGGGAAGCAGCCTTTTTCAATATTTTTGTAAAAACATCGGCCACCAAGTTAAACAACAGGGGAGAATGCGGATCCCCTTGTTTAAGCCCCTTCCCACCAATGAAATAATTACCATTAGTATCATTGATCCTCACAGCAAATGTGCTGTTAATCAACGTACATTTAATCCAAGATATCCACTTGGGGCAAAAACCCCTAGATTGCAGCATTTCAAATAAAAATTCCCAGTTGACTCAATCATAGGCTTTTTCATAGTCCAACTTGAGGATTAAACCTTGAGATCCAGATTTCTTAACCTCATGAATCACTTCATGTGCCATCACAACACTCTCCAAAATATACCTACCTTTGATAAAAGCAGTTTGGTTGGAAGAGATTAATCTACGACCCACGAGGGAGACCCTGTTGGTCATAGCTTTAGAGAAAAATTTTACCCCACAATTACTCAAGCTGATCGGTCTAAATTTCTTCATGTCCTTGGCGTCAGGTTCTTTAGGAATAAGAACAATTAAAGCAAAGTTCAATCTCTGCATGTATAGTTTACCTTCCTCAAAGTCTCTAACTAACGCCATAAAATCAGTTTTGATCACTGACGATGACATGTACCTGGGGTAGGGTAATAGGCCTGACCTAGACACCCTTCCCAAGGACATTACCTTAAAGTCAGGGATATTCAAAGGACAATACCATTCACTCGACCAGAAGCATTCCACTCGGAAAACCCAATTTCATTCGACCGGAGTGTACTCACTCGACCACATCAGAAATCACTCGGAAGACAGAAGATCTAAAGTCACTCAGAACGGCAACGGTCAGGCGTTCACTCCGGAGTCTTAATGATCATTTATATGCCTTTATTGCTGGCGTTACCAGTAACGTCCCATCTTTATGTACCTTAAATTCTATGTAACTGAGGGCTGGAGGGGTCTGGCGAACTCTATATAAGCCACCCCCTCCTCAAGCACAAGGGTTCGCACCCCCTGTAACCTCACGCATAATTCAGTCGACCGAGCCTCCGGGCATCGAGACGTAGGGCTGTTACTTCCTCCGAGAAGGGCCTGAACTTGTAAATCTTGCGTGCACAACCTCATCGTAGCTAGGATCTTGCCTCCTCATACCTACCCCCTATTCTACTGTCAGACTTAGAACCACGACAGTTGGCGCCCACCGTGGGGCGGTGTCTTAGCGACTTTCCAGTGAGGTTACGATTTTTTCCGATTCCCAGCATCAAGGTTTCTGGTGGAGGTTCGGCTGAGGACCGCGAGATCCGTCTCGGCACGCTCGTCTTCATCGCCGACGACTCCGCCTGGCTCCAGGAGGCCTTCCTCGACGTCGAGCACTCCCCGTCCATGGGGCGACGCACTTTCGCGCGTGTGTCCGCGGCGTCCTCCTGCGGCAGCCGTCGACCCAGTATTGGTCGGCTCCCGCAGTAACTTCGTCCCCCGCCATTCGTCGTTGCAAGCGATCCGGTCGGTCGCGGCTTCAGCGGTGGGTGAAGCATGCGGTGGCGCGTCAGTAGGCCACCCCTCAAGTCGCGGTGATCGAGCCTGATGAATCTCTCTACGGCCTGTTCGATCTGTCGACTGGCTCCGTCGAGACCCTGTCCGAGTGCGACAGCAGCAATCCTGCAGCGGAGGTCCTGATGGTCGACACACCGCGCGGCCCACCTGGCATGCGTCGCAACGGTGGCGGCGACGGCGGTGGTGATCCATCGCATGTTCACGAGGAATATCACCCCGAAACCCTCTCTTCGCAGCGGAGGGTGGAACTCCACCGCCGCAACGAGGAGGCACTCCACACGCCCATCGTCGGAGAGACCTCTGAGGCTCGGGCCTTGGAGGCAGCGCGCTTGGCCACTTTGGCTGAACGCACTCGACTGGAGAACCTTCAGCATGCACTCGACGAACGTGCTCGGCAGCAGATTCCTGAGTCCAGTCGATAGCGGCAATTGTTCCCGCCTCAACCTCAGGTATACCACACTCCTATTCAGAATCTTACGGCCGTAGCTCGTATAGCAGAGTCCATCCAACCATCCCAGTCGGAGGCTGGACGAGGTTTGATGCAGATCCGGGCTCTGCTCCGGGCAGCAGGAGAGCAAAATACTGCATTATCTCAGTCGCGTAATAGAATCCATAGCAGATCTGTGGTGGCCGACACAGTTCAATTGGCTCACAGCCCAAGATCGTCTCCGCGGCGTGAGGGACGTGGGCATCGCCAAGAACAGTACTTGGGTCGGAACCACGAGCAGTACGATCATCGGCTTGGCCGTGGTGACCACCGTCGAGTGCCTACGCCCCCTCTGAAAGGCGGATCATATGTGCCCCGGCGTTATGATGACAGGCGCCCGAACAGCGAAGAGCGGAGGGTGCCAGTCGACCCAAGAGAGCCAGGGTTTGATGCGAGGTCAATTTTGGTGCAAGGTTTGGTCGACAGGAACCGAGCACACGGAGAAGGGCGAGACAGAGATCACCCGAGTGGAAGCAGAGTACATGTTTCAGGCCCCGAGTGTTTTAGCAGGGCCATCAGAGCTGCTGAGATCCCCCCCAACTTCAGGTTGGCGACTGGGGTTAGTAAGTTCACTGGTGAGTCGAAGCCTGACACTTGGCTGGAAGATTACCGGGTAGCTGTTCAGATCGGTGGTGGAAATGATGAGGTAGCTATGAAACATCTTCCTCTCATGTTGGAAGGATCGGCCAGAGCATGGCTGAATCAGTTGGCTCCAGGTAGTATATTCAGCTGGGAAGAGTTAGCTCGAGTGTTTGTCCGGACATTCGAGGGCACATGCAAACGACCTGCAGGGTTGACAGAATTGCAACATTGTGTACAGAAACCGAATGAAACTCTGAGGGATTACATCCAAAGATGGACCACTTTACATCACACAGTAGAAAATGTATCCCATCACCAAGCAGTTTGCGCCTTCAAGGAGGGCGTTCGGTATCGAGAGCTTAACCTGAAATTTGGTCGGACAGGAGATATGTCTCTGACCCGAATGATGGAAATAGCCACTCGGTACGCTAATGGTGAAGAAGAGGATCGACTCCGCAGTGGAAAGGGCAAGCCAGTCGCCCAAGACACCGGAGGAGGCCGGAAGCAGAAACGCAAAGCCGAGCCAGCAGGTCCTGGTGAAGCTGCAGTTGTAACTCAAGGAAAATTCAAGGGGAAGCCCAAAGGGCCCTAGATCCCCAAGAAGGTGAAAGATCAAGCAGGGAATGATGTGTTGGATTTGCCATGTCACATTCACACCAAGAAGGATGAAGAGGGTAATCTGATTTATCCCAAACATACCACTCGACAATGTCGGCTCCTAATCCAGCAGTTCCGAGAGAAACAACCCAATGAGAAGGAAAAAGAGTCTGACAAGGATGAGGACAAGGAAGAAGATGATGAAAGTTTTCCTAACGTCAATTCCACTTTGGTGATTTTTGCTGACATTGAAAGCAAAAGTCAACTGAAAGTCATCAACAGAGAAGTAAACATGGTTGCTCCGGCAACGACGACATATTTGAAATGGTCAAAGACTCCCATTACATTCGACCAATCTGACCACCCACCGCATGTTGCCACCCCCGGGAGGCAAGCATTGGTGGTCGACCCAGTCGTCGGGGGCACCCGACTGACCAAAGTCCTGATGGATGGTGGCAGCGGCTTGAACATTTTGTATGCTGAGACCCTCTGTGGGATGGGCATTCCGATGTCCAAGCTCAGTGAGAGCAACATGCGATTCCACGGTGTCATTCCAGGAAAGAAAGCTGATTCACTCGGCCAGATCGCTCTTGACGTGATTTTCGGTGATTCAAAGAATTACCGTAAGGAGAAGTTGACATTTGAAGTTGTGTATTTTCACAGTGCCTATCATGCTATTCTGGGCAGAACTGCATATGCCTGTTTCATGGCTCGACCGTGTTACGTGTACCTCAAGCTGAAGATGCCTGGCCCCAGGGGCGTGATCACAGTCACTGGTAATCGGCAACGAGCAGAAGAGTGCTTCTAGAAGGGCTCTAAGATAGCCGATGAACAGATGGCAGCAGTAGAAATGGAAGAATATAAGAAGACTGCAGATCCGAGTGATTTGTTGCGTGCTAAGAAGCCTGCTTCAGAGTCTGCATTTCAGTCGTCCGGTGAAACAAAGCCTGTTCACATTCACCCGACCGATCCCATTGCTGCTCCGACTCATATCTCAGCAACACTCGATAGCAAATAGGAAGAAGCGCTCGTCCAGTTCCTCCGTGAGAACTGGGACATCTTCGCATGGAAGCCGTCTGACATGCCGGGTGTACCCAGGGGACTGGCTGAGCACCGTTTGCAAGTCGATCCAAAGGCAAAACCTGTGAAAGAGCATCTTCGTCGGTCCGCTGTGGAGAAGAGAAAGGCAATCGGCAAAGAGGTGGCTCGGCTTCTGGCGGCTGAGTTCATCCATGAAGTTTACCACTCCGAGTGGCTCGCCAATGTTGTCATGGTTCCCAAGAAGGACGATTCACTTCGTATGTGCATTGATTTCAAGCATATCAATCGGGCCTGCCCGAAAGATCATTTTCCTCTCCCCCGCATCGATCAGATAGTCGACTCGACTGCGGGATGTGAGCGATTGTCCTTCCTGGATGCATATTCCGGATACCATCAGATCTGACTGTATGGACCTGATGAAATAAAAACAGCTTTTATCACCCCATTCGGGTGCTTTTGCTACTTCACCATGCCCTTTGGTCTCAAGAATGCTGGTGCCACATTCATGTGCATGATACAGAAGTGCCTGCTAACTCAAATCAGTCGGAATGTGGAAGCATACATGGATGACATCGTGGTTAAGTCGCGTAAAAGTTCCGACCTACTGACTGACCTTGCTGAAACCTTTGCCAATTTGAGAAGATATGATATCAAGCATAATCCGTCGAAGTGTACATTTGGAGTTCCAGGTGGAAAGTTACTCGGTTTCCTCATTTCCGAACGTGGGATCGATGCAAACCCAGAGAAAGTTGGTGCAATCCTCCGAATGAAACGCCCTGTGTGTGTACACGACGTTCAGAAGCTTACTGGTTGTTTGGCCGCTTTGAGTCGATTCATCTCTCATCTCGGTGAAAAGGCATTGCCTCTTTACCGACTGATGAAGAAATCTGATAAGTTCGAGTGGACTCCTGAAGCTGACGCAGTGTTTGCAGAGCTCAAAGCCCTGCTTTCCACCCAGGCGGTGTTTGCTGCTCCAATCAGCAAAGAGCCTTTATTGCTTTATATAGCAGCCACTGGACAGGTTGTCAGTATAGTACTCATGGTTGAGCGGGAAGAAGAAGGTAAAACCTACAAGGTTCAACGCCCAGTGTACTATATTTCTGAAGTCTTAACCCCATCCAAGCAAAGATATCCACATTATCAGAAGCTTGTATATGGAATTTACTTGACCACAAAGAAGGTTGCACATTACTTCTCAGATCATTCGATTACAGTCATCAGCGACGCTCCATTGTCAGAAATTTTGAACAACAGAGATGCAACTGGTCGAGTGGCAAAGTGGGCGATTGAACTCCTTCCGCTGGATATCAAGTTTGAGGCAAAGAAAGCGATCAAATCTCAAGCAATAGCGAATTTCCTCGTCGAGTGGGTTGAACAGCAGCTACCGACCCAGATACAGTCGGAACATTGAACTATGTTCTTCAACGGGTCCAAGATGTTGAATGGTTCAGGCGCTGGAGTAGTCCTGGTATCTCCACGAGGCGACAACCTCAGATATGTTCTCCAGATTCACTTTGATTCCTCCAACAATGAAGCTGAATATGAGGCACTCCTGTACGGGTTGCGTATGGCCATTTCACTCGGCGTCCGTCGCCTAATGGTTTACGGCGACTCAGATTTAGTGGTTAATCAAGTGATGAAGGAGTGGGACGTCAGGAGCCCAGCTATGACTGGTTATTGCAATGCGGTGAGAAAGTTAGAAAAGAAGTTTGAAGGGCTAGAGCTCCACCATATACCCCGACTGAAGAATCAAGCAGCTGATGACTTGGCGAAAATAGGTTCCAAGCGGGAGCCTATTCCCAGCAATGTGTTTTTGGAGCATATTCACGCACCATTAGTTCAAGGAGATCCCTTCACTGAAGAGCCCCCACAGCCTAAGAGCTCCACTGATCCGACTGAAGTTGAAGTCCCAGCTGTGGTCGACTTGATCATGGAGGTTTTAGTCGTCATTCCCGATTGGACAATGCCATATATTGCATATATTCTCTGGAAAGAGCTTCCAGAGGATGAAGAAGAGGCTCGTCAGATTGTCCGTCGATCTAAAGCCTTCACAGTAATGGGTGGACGGCTCTACAGAGAGAGTGTTACTGGGGCTGTTCAGAAATGCATCACTCCAGAAGAAGGCCGAATGATCCTCAATGATATCCATTCAGGGACCTGTGGTCACCATGCGTCCTCTCGGACCATCGTGGCCAAAGTATACCGAGCAGGGTTTTACTGGCCACGGGCAAATGAGATGGCAAAGGAAATAGTTGACAAGTGCGAGGGCTGTCAGTTCTACTCCAACATGTCCCACAAACCTGCTTCAGCCTTGAAGACTATTCCACTCATCTGGCCATTTGCTGTTTTGGGATTAGATATGGTCGGACCTCTAAGGACTGGCAGGAGTGCCTTCACCCATGTGCTTGTAGCAGTCGACAAGTTCACTAAATGGATTGAAGCTAAACCTATCAAAAACCTGGAAGCAAGTACTGCTGTCAGCTTCATCAGAGGGTTAACATTTAGATATGGAGTTCCGCACAGCATCATCACAGATAATGGGTCAAACTTTGATTCAGATGAGTTTCGAGCTTTCTGCGCTTCCCAAGGTACTCGTGTCGACTATTCTTCAGTCGCCCACCCTCAGTAGAATGGACAAGCAGAAAGAGCGAACGGTTTGATTCTCAAAGGGCTGAAACCTCGATTGATGCGCGACCTCAAGCATGCAGCCGGCGCTTGGGTAGATGAGCTACCGTCAGTCCTTTGGGGATTAAGAACAACACCAAATCGGTCGACCGGTCGAACCCCCTTCTTCATGGTCTATGGGGCTGAGGCTGTGCTGCCGAGTGACTTGCTTCACAATGCACCCCGAGTAGAACTTTTTTCAGAAGCCGAAGCAGAACGGGCTCGAGAAGACGCTGTTGATCTTCTGGAAGAAGAAAGAGAGATGGCCTTGATCCGATCGACCATTTATCAGCAAGACCTTCGTCGATTATATGCCAGAAATGTGAAGGGTCGAGCATTTCAGGAAGGGGACCTTGTGCTTCGAGTGGACCAGCAACGGCCTCACAAACTTGCCCCCGCTTGGGAAGGTCCCTTCATCGTCACCAAAGTGCTCCGCAACGGAGAATATCACCTCTACAATGTGGAGCAGAATAAAGACGAGCCACGCGCTTGGAATGCGGAGTTACTCCGCCGTTTTTATACTTAAGTGTTCAGACTGATGTAATAAGGAGTACCTTTCAGTTCGTTTATCAAAGACATGGTTTTACAGTCTCCTAAATGATTGTTGTTACTAATACATGTGTCCAAAATCCCCCAGTGGGTGGCTTAGCCGCGAATCCGATTCGCCTAAGTTTAAAAAATCCTACTGAGTGATGAGCAACCCTCTCACTCGGGGGCTTAGCTGCAGTCCTGTACTCGCCTAAGTTTAAAAAATCCTACCGAGTGATGAGCAACCCTCTCACTCGGGGGCTTAGCTGCAGTCCTATACTTGCCTAAGTTTGAAAAATCCCACTGAGTGAAGAGCAACCCTCTCACTCGGGGGCTTAGCTGCAGTCCTGTACTTGCCTAAGTTTCAGAAATCCTATCGAGCGATGAGCAACCCTCTCACTCGGGGGCTTAGCTGCAGTCCTATACTCGCCTAAGTTTGAAAAATCCCACCGAGTGAAGAGCAACCCACTCACTCGGGGGCTTAGCTGCAGTCCTGTACTCGCCTAAGTTTAAAAAATCCCACCGAGTGAAGAGCAACCCTCTCACTCGGGGGCTTAGCTGCAGTCCTGTACTCGCCTAAGTTTAAAACATGCTCCATCCTGATCCGTCAGGACAATGAAGTGCAGGTCGACTGCGACCTTCTCTTCAGAGCTACGCCACAAGTACAATGTGTGCTCCATCCTGATCTGCAAGAATGACGAGGTGCAGGTCGTCCGCGATCCTCTCCTCAGAATTGCATCACAACAACAAAAGTCTGTTCCGAGTGAAGGTACAAGTTCCACTCGGAAATAAAAACAAGCATATTTAAGGGAAAACTAAGTTCGGACAAATCCCCATGAGGTTCCAGACCGCAGATTAAAGTACTCGGGCATCCGGCCCGAAGGAGTTTAACGGTTACAAAACCGCTCGGCATACCGAGGCAAATTTAATCAGATCGTAAAAATTTTGTTCACTCCGCAAGAGGGCTGGCAGGCTCGACAAACTCATCCAGGTCGATTCCATCTGCAATTCGAGTAGCAGCACAGATAAAAGTCTCCATGAAGGACTGGAAGTCAAGTTTCTTGGTATTGGCAACCTTGATTGCTGCTAGCTTCTCTTCTTTGGCTTCCTTGCAATGAACACGAACTAGGGACAGAGCTACGTCGGCACCGCATCGAGCAGAGGACTTCTTCCATTCCTGCACTCGACCAGGAATCTCATTGAGTCGAGTCATCAAAGACTCGAGATCATTTTGGAGCATTTCCCTTGGCCAGAGCGCCGTGTCGATCCGCGACACCGCAACCTTCAGTCGAGCAAGGTAATTCATGGCGCTGGCAAGGCGAGACTCCAATCGGAGCACGTTCATGGCAGCTTCATCTTTAACAAGGGAGTTGATGGGGTCCAAGCTTGTCTCGACTCGTCCAGTCTCTTCCTCGAGGTTTTGACAGAATTCTGCACTCACAGAGAAATAATGAGTCGATAGTTATATGACGAGTCAACGAAAGCAAATCAATCGGACAGGGAAAAATACCTTCAAGCATGAGGAATAACTTCTTGGCTAGTCCCCCCAGATAATTCTCTAGCTTGTTCCTCTTGCGGGTGATGTCTTCCACTTTGTCAGTCAGGGTCCCTTTATCCTTCTTCAGTCGAGTTACCTCTTTGTTGGCGTCATTGAGAGCAGTCTTCAGCTTGGTATTCTCTTCCTCCAACTTTTCGACTGAGGCCAGCTTTTGGTCAGCGAGTGCCGTTTTTTCTTCTACTATTTTCTTCGCAGCCGCAAGGTCAAGGTCCTTCTTCTCCAAAGCCCGTCTCATTGTTTCTAGAAAGAATAACATTCGAATCAGAAAAAGGAGGAGAAAAGATGGCAAGAGAACCAGTCGACAAGCTTTCCTTACCAGCAGCGTCATCCTTAGCCTTCTGCAAGTTATTCTGAGCCAACTCCAGATCAAGATTGAGCTGGATCTGCTTCTGCTCCAAGTCAGTGAACCGGGCTCCAAGATCACAAGATTTCTATGTTCAGAAGATAGTCAGTCGGCAGACACAAAGATTGGTTGCTTCCGAGCAATAAAGTAACAAGTTCAAAGACTTCTAAGACTACTGCCGAATCAAACATTCAACAATAGTCTCGGGGACTACACCCAGTGGGTGCACTCAGTGTGCCCCCACTGGTTCGACTTTTCAATTGACTTGGTCCGTCCAGTCAAAAAAAAAAACTCAGACCATAGCCGACTGCCCGCAGTCGACTACGGTGTCGGGGACTACACCCAGTGGATGCACTCAGCATGCCCCCACTGGTCCAGGTTCCACTCGACATGATCTGCTCAGACCGAGTGGAAAAGTTCTTTTCAAAGACCCCCGCCGAATCAAACATTCGACGGCGGTCTCGGGGACTACACCCAGTGGGTGCACTCAGCGTGCCCCCACTGGTTCAGAGATTCAATCGACACAACCTAGTCGACTCAAGTGGAAAAACTACTCAACAGAAATTAAAACACCCAGTGGGTGTACAGACTGACAATGAGTGTGCAATTAAGGTTCCAAAATGCTCATCCTCGGATGTCTTGCAAATAATAAAGCAGCAGTTTCTAAATATCATATCCTAACAGAACAAGCGTCAAGATGGAGTGCAGTCGGAAGTAAGTTAACCTGGACATTGGCCTGGAGTGCTGAGCTGGCATCATAGGCAGCTTGACTGGCCTCGCGCACCACTTTCATTTGATCCATCATAATGCCTGCCTAGCGTATGGCTTCCTTGGCAGCACTCACTTGGTCTTCTGGTACGTGATGGGCGGTGAAAAGTGGAGACGGTGGATCAGCTGCAGCAGCTTGAGACCTTGAGGCATGAAGATGCACAGATGAAGCAGGGGCCTGTGCAGTCGACGCTGAAGGACGACTACTCGACAAGGGAATCGCAAAAGTAACAGAAGCACGGTTGAGGTCCCCAGGCTGCTGGGTAGCTAGTTCTGCCGCCGGCGTCGACTGAGGCGTCTTGCTAGCTGGTGCCTTTTTGCCCAAGGTCCTGCTCCTCTTTCCCACAAGCTGCTGTGGCACATCTTCATCGTCATCTGGAAGTTCAATAACATTTTGCGGAGCTGCAAAAGAATCGACCACAAGAGTTCAGTCGACTGTAGAAGTGGTTAGCGAAGAAAAAACAAGATAACAGGAGTCATACCCGCATTGGATGTGACCGCATCCTCCATCTCCTCGTCGTCATCATCTTTATAAGCAGAAGTCCCAGAGGTAGCAGCACTGCAAATTTCAAGGTTCACTCAGTCAAGCAAGAGAATGGGTCGACGACTGATATAAGATTCTTGGAGCAAAGGGTGAAAACGAAACACTTATGCAGAGGCGACGGGAACATCAACCTTGATCTTGGGCAAGCCCTTCCGTGGCTTTGACGGCGCAGTCTTGAGCTGCTTCGGAGCTTTCTCAATCGGCACCGGAGAAGATGTCTGAGTGCGCTTCGAAGTTTGTCCAGTCGGTGCCGCCACTTTACCCCGGATACTTGCTGGGTCGTGCTTCTGTTTGGAACGCTTTTCCACGCGAGGTGGAGAATCGACCTCCTCACCACTGCTCGAGTCTTCGCGCTCTTCATCACTCTCGTCATCAGAGTTCCAATCGCCGCTGTCGCCTCCGCTCTCCTCTCCTTCCTGGATCTGCTCCCCGTTGGGCATCGAGTACATCTCAGTATATATTTGCAGAGCAAAGAATCATACAAATATCAATCGGATTGAAGCCTAAATAGGAAATCAGAGCAAACGACATTCGGCACTGAAGATTGTACCTTATCCGGTTCGTTGGTCTTGTCGAATGGTGAGACCCTCTTGGACCCCCTAGGGTTATCTTTGTTACCAGTGATGCCTTGCAGCCACCGCTCCACTACCTCCCCGGTGACCTCCTCCGTGTGGATCCGAGTGGTGTCATCAATACCCGAGTACATCCACATGGGATGATCACGAGCCTGGAGTGGCTGGATGCGTCGACTGAGAAATATTTCAAGCAAGTCCATACCAGTCACCCCATCGCGGACTAACTGAACTACTCAGTCAACTAGCATATTCACTTCTGCTCGCTCCTCTGGGTTCACTTTCAAAGTAGAGGGCGGCTGGACTCGATCCATGGAAAATGAGGAAGCCCAGTCGACTGACCAGGAGTCGGCTGGTCTTTGCAATAGAACCAGGTCGACTGCCACCCTCTAACTGAATCGGGGAGCGTCATAGCCGGAAAAGTGCTCCTACCCCTCATCTGAATTCCCAGACCCCCGCACATCTGGATCACATGTGTTCTCTCATCACTCGGATTGGACTTTTTTACGGCTTGAGAGCGGCATGTGAATATATGTTTGAAAAGACCCCAGTCGGTCGACAACCCAAGAAATTCTCACACAGGGAAACATATGCAGCAAGATAGGTGATGGTGTTGGGGGAAAAGTGATGAAGTTGAGCTCCAAAGAAATTCAAGAAAGCCCGGAAAAAGGGGTGTGGAGGCAAGGAGAAACCACGGTCGACATGAGTCGCGAGGAGGACGCACTCACCCTCTTGCGGCTGCAGCTCGGTCTCGTTCCCCGGCAATCACCAGGACTGGTGGGCAATCAAGCCCTCTTCGACCAGATCCTCCATGTCTTCCTTCTGGATCGTGGATCTAATCCAGTCGCCCTGGATCCAGCCAGGCGGCAGGCCGGACCTAGATGACGACCAGCCCCGACTCATCTTCTTGCCCTTCGCTGCCGCCGTTACCTTCTTCGCTCGCTCCAGGGCCGCTGTTTTCTCCTTTCCCATCGCAGCAGGCTGCGCTTGGACAGGGCGGCGGCATCGAAGGTGGTGGCGAATGCGGTGGAGAAACAGAGGAAGAAGGAGGGGATAAAGAGCACAGTGCCAAACGCACCGGCCCAGACGCCTTATATGGACTTGTTACCGAGTGACTGACTTGTGGGCCCAAGCAGTCCCATCGAATCCTGCAGCAGTCGCGCACTCGGTACGTGGCGAGAAAGGTGGCATGAGGATCGAGGTGTCCCTGCCAAATCTGTTCCATTTACTGCAGGCCTCTCCGTCCCGCGCGCTTCTCCAAATTTCGAATCCCGTGAGATCCGGGAATGACAGTGCAGTCAATCGCGCCAAAGATCTCATACCATGTCCACAATTGAAGCTTATCAACAAAATTCACTCGACAATTTAGGAATGGATCAAGGCGACTGAAAATGAAGTCGAAGTCGTTTCGTGGTTCATTAATCTAAGCAAAACGCTCCCGAAGCGGGAAAACTGGGTCGGAACCATCTTCAACTCCTTTTGTCACTCGAACCCTGAACCATTCGGGGGCTAATGACGATGACATGTACCTGGGGTAGGGTAATAGGCCTGACCTAGACATCCTTCCCAAGGACATTACCTTAAAATCAGGGATATTCAAAGGACAATACCATTCACTCGACCAGAAGCATTCCACTCGAAAAACCCAATTCCATTCGACCGGAGTGTACTCACTCGACCACATCAGAAATCACTCGGAAGACAGAAGATCTAAAGTCACTCAGAACGGCAATGGTCAGGCGTTCACTCCGGAGTCTTAATGATCATTTATATGCCTTTATTGCTGGCGTTACCAGTAACGTCCCATCTTTATGTACCTTAAATCATGTGTAACTGAGGGCTGGAGGGGTCTGGCGAACTCTATATAAGCCACCCCCCTCCTCAGGCACAAGGGTTCGCACCCCCTGTAACCTCACGCATAATTCAGTCGACCGAGCCTCCGGGCACCGAGACGTAGGGCTGTTACTTCCTCCGAGAAGGGCCTGAACTCGTAAATCTTGCGTGCACAACCTGATCGTAGCTAGGATCTTGTCTCCTCATACCTACCCCCTATTCTACTGTCAGACTTAGAACCACGACAATCACATCCCAGAAAGTTTGATAAAACAGAAAGGACAGTCCATCAGGACTAGGGGCCCCATGAGCGTAAGAACCAAATATCGCCTCCTTAATTTCTTCTTCAGAGAAGTTTCTTTGGAGAAGATCATTTTCTTCACTAGTAACCAAGTTATCTTCCTCCCAGAAGGAAGGACCAAGATGGACATTAAGCTTCTCTTCAGCACCAAACAAGTTTTTATAAAAGGAAGTAGCCACATCTAACATTTCTTTGGTAGTGTAAACAGGACCATTATCTCCATTAAGTTCAGCCAGGTGGTTTTTCCTATGTCTATGATTAGCCACTGCTTGAAATATGCATTGTTCTTATCAGCATCAATAATCCTACGATCTCTGGATCGCTGCCAAAAAGCAGTCTCTTCTTTACTCCAGATACCAGCAAGCTCTTTCTTAATCTCCTCCATTCTAGCTCTATCTACATCATTAATTTGATTTCTTTCGGCGAAGACATCAATAATATCAAATTCGAGCAGAAGCTCTCTCTTTCTTCTCTTGATGCCTGCCTTAATATTAATACTCCAGCCTTTAACTTTTTTCCTGAATAATCTACATTTGTTCATCCAGATATCCATGGCTGTCTTGCCAGGAACTGGCGTACTCCAGGTCTTTTTTACTAAGTCTTTAAAATCTGGTTGGTCAAGCCACCATTTCTCAAAACGAAACATTTTTGGGGAGGTAACCCTCCGAGCACCCGTATCTATAAGCAACGGTGTATGATCGCTCCCAACACGTGGAAGTGCGGTCACCACAGAAAGAGGGAATTTAATATCCCAAGAACCAGAAGTAAAAATTCTATCTATCGTGGCAAAAATAGGATTATTCTGGTTATTGCTCCAAGTAAATTTCCTATTAGCACTCTTGATCTCCATAAGGGACCATTTATTAATCCAGTCATTAAACAGGTAAGAAAACTGGCTATTAATGATCCCATTATTCTTGTCATCACTCGATCTAACCAAATTAAAATCTCCTCCCAGTAAAACTGGGTAAGTGAGGTTTTCCATAGTATCATGCAGCTCAGCAATGAATTCTAACTTATTTTCATTATAAGAAGTACCATATATAGCCACTAAATGCCACAAAAATCCATCACTCTTATTTTTAACAGTAGCAACAATGCAAAACTTTTTATTGATGAATCCTATCACCTCAAACAAGTCATTTTTCAGACCCACAAGGATCCCACCAGCGGTATTCACAGCAGGTAGGTAGTGCCAAGTAAAATCCTCTTTACCAGAAATATATTGAAGAACGTGACTATCAATATTTTCTTTCTTGGTTTCAAAGAAACACACAAAATCCACACGACTATTACTAACAAAATCACCTAGGCACTGATTTTTCCCAGTTTGACCCATACCCCGAATGTTCCAAAAGGCTCCTATCATTTAATTTTAAAAGGATGCGACAAGCCACAAGGCTTCTTCTTCGTATTCAGAACAGGGCTTTCCATCAATGGCCCAACAGTGCCATCTGCACCATTAATGGAAAAGTCACTGTTAATATTCTGAGCACTAGAACCATCCAAATCCTCTAAATCTAAACTATCAGGGAGAACAATCTCCGGATTTTCGTCCGCAAACTGAAGACAACGAGCTTTTTCATCATCAATCATATTCATAATAATTTTTTTTGTTCTTGCGCGCTACTGCCAATGCATAAATCAACTTTGCCAGTATTTAAAGCAAGTTCATCAGGGTCCAGGATAGCAAATGATTTACCTTTGAAAGTGTTAGGAATCTCCAAATTTTTCCTCATCATGTATGCAGCAGCTTTGTCCATAATCTTGATGTTTCCATGGTTCCTAGTTGTCGGCTTGCTTGCTAACACCGGGCCCCAGACAGGAGAATTCTTGACACTTGGTTTCTTTTTCTGCACTGATTCCACGCTATCCAGAGTTTCCAGCAGCGATCTCTTAACAGATCCCATTGCCGTCGCTAGGTCCTCAGGGAGGCATTGCATCTCATCTACCAGATCTTCCTCCTCTTCATCAGTCTCCACCATTTCAAATCTGCTTAGTTGTTCAGAACAGTAGTCCAGATGCACTGACAGGGGATCAGATCTTGCAGAGAGAGAGGGCTTTGCAGGGGTGATTTTTTCATTTTCTGCATCATTGGTAACTAATTTCTCAGGGGTTTTGTTCTTAATCTCTTCCACATAGTCCTCATGTATGGTATCCAACATATTAGAGGGGTGAAACTCAACTGCAGAAGCAGATTTCTGTGGCACTGACCGACTTGAGCTTGCAGCAAAGGTAGCTTTGGGAGGCAAATTTGCCTTGTCCAGCTCATCAATAGGTTCCTCCATATCATCTCCCTCAGATTTATCCTTGTTTGACATATCCTCATTGTTATCCTCATTCTCCTTTTCCAGGTTATCCAAATCTGGATCAATATCATCACCATCAGATTCTTCTCCCATCTGCTCAAACCCTTCCATAGTGAAGAACAGTATGCATAGCTTCCTTTTCATTTCAACTAACCTCTCAAATGGAATTTTCCTTGGGTCTCTACAAGCAACTTTCACTCTGATGGTCTCATAAAAGCTCTTAAAGATGCCATTCCAATCCACATCAACCAGGATCCCAGAGCATGCTGTAATCTGGGCAAAAACCTTCCAAGCACACCACTTGGGAGGAATCCCCTCAATCTGAACCCAGGCTTCAGTTAAGCCTCCAAATTCATCTAACATCCCTACCCACTCACAAATCTTAACAGATACTCCATCAATTGGCAGCTCAAATGCATGAAACTCAATCAGATCTTCTACATTTTTCCATGGAGGGAATCTCAGTAAAAACTTCTTCTCTCCCAAATCCCTAATCTGCCAAGGCCATTCTTTGTTCTTGCAGAAAACCCCATTAAGTTGAACCAACAACTCCGAGGCTGATACCTCGCCCTTAACCACTTTGAGCACGGCACCGTTTTTGTAGTTGAGCCAGCTTAACTCTGATGCTGTGGGCACATCGATGTGGTAAAAACCCAGGCCAGCCGCTGCACTGCCAAAGTATGTCGCTGTAGGGTGGGGTTTTGCCCATGCAGCACAGTTGTTGACATTATGGCCCCCCGCACAGATAAAACACTTCTTCGGCTCAATGCAATTTCCTACATAGTGACCTAGCCAACTACAGTTGAAACATGTCATCTCTTTGTACTTGGGGAATGGGATCTGGTGGCGCCCGTCGAACGTCGAGAGGTGGCACAGCCCGCCACACACTTGTCCCCCCTCCTCAGGATCCTCAATTTCTCATCTAAAAGGTTTTGTCTGCGTGCGCGTGCCTCTGGTTTCATTCCTGAATTAATCTTATCTGGAAGTGTGGTGATCGTGCATGTCTGTTTGTGTTCTAAGGCATTCAACTTGCTTCTTTTGCAGGTTTATGTGGATGGAACTACCACCATATCCACCCAGCCTTTTGGTTTGGTCTTGTGATGCTGACGCACATTGCCTTTCATGTTCCTACTATCTGCCTTTCAGTTTTGACTTGTGATGCTGACGCACATTTTCTTTCTACAACTGTGATATTTCCCTCCTTCATGGATGTATGCAACTGCATGAATGGAACAACGAAGCCCCTGTCATGAAAATTGCAGAATGATGACAGAGATACCGAGGCGTGAAATAAAAGGCAAATGTGAAGCTCCTGCATCAATCCTCAGACTGATTCCTGCAAATTTTCCTGCAGAACTACAACATGGTAGTCTTGAAGTAAATATTATTTCTGTTATTTTCTATGTGTTTTTAGCAGAATAGATAGTTAATATTGTTTTTGCTCTCAAGTTCAAGATGAGGGCGACCAATTAAGAAAACAGTTTGGTGAGATAGAGTGGCAGGTTTGCTAGAATCACTGTAGCTTCTTCTGCCGCAAACTTCTGTTCATGCCTATGACATCTTCTGGGATCTTTTTTTTCCAGGAAACTATTTTGTTTACACCATCCTATTGGCATGTCTATGGCAGCAGTGAAACTCAAACGAACACTTCTAGGCTAGATATTATTAAGGTGTGCATACGTTGATCCTTTACATGGATCTTGCCATCTTTATTTGCCAGTCAATTGAACTATTTGAGAAACTTGAAGGCAAGCTCAAGGAAATACATCATTACCTTTTAGTTTTATTTTTGAGTTGTTGGAATCAATCTGGAAAACATCTTCCTATTGTAGATACAATATTTACTGGTTTGTAGTCTTATACTCTGTTTGACATTGCACATTACGGAAATAGTGAGATTATGCTTATGCCACTGTGCTGATAGAGATTGGCTACTTAATAGTATGGAGAGGGCAATATCGAAAAGGACGGTGATATAAGGAAAGCGGGGAGTGGAAAAGGAAGAAAGTTGGGATGACAATTATAAATAGTTTAGTACTTCGAATCTTTATGCACTGAGGTATTCATTGTGGTAGAAATAAGTGTTTTAAAAGGCTCAGGATTTTGGCGAAACTGTATGATGTATGTGTGTTCCTTCACATGGACAAATATGAAAGGGTATCCATTATGAAATCATAGACCAGTGATGTAACATTTCGTTGTCTTTCATATTGCAAATATGGCTCACATGGCCGCACTCTGCAGAATATCGAGTTTGATGACGATGATGATTGGAACCAAGAGGAGGAAGCAAGTAAGTTTCATTTGATTTTCTGTTCATATGGCGGCTACTGTGACCAGATATGTAAAGTCTGGATTGGCTTACTTACTTTCTTGTATGTTCTATACTTACAGTTTTTCAGTACTTGATTCTTGTTGCTTCTCAGTGTATCACTAAATAATCAGTGTTTTTGGGTACTTGCTTCTTGTTGCCTCTCAGTGTATCACTAAATAATCAGTTGACCAGTGTTGGCAATGGTGCATCGATCCTATTTAGTTCTGGTTCTGTATGCCTCCCCAGCTACAGCTCATACCCAAAAAATATTAGCATACAAATTGATATCAGTTGTGGGAGACTCGGCTACGCCGACAATGCCTCCAATGTGGTGGCGGTCATGGTGGACGCCACCATGTGAGCTTCAGCTCATCTGGGTGTAGCCGGAGCGATTTCCTTCGCAGTTCAAGTCCGGGCAGTTTTTTATGTGCATGTAATCCCGTTTTGCACGGTCCCTAGCATTATTAATTTTATTTTTCTGCCAATAACAACCAAGTAATGTGTGCATGTCCACGTCTTGGTGTAATTCTCGGTTAGTTAGATCTGACCGATGCATGTGCTTCGTGGGATGCCAGGAGTCCAGTGCAAGCACCGTCGGCTGTGGCTGGGTTCAGGTGGACATGGGATGATTCATCCGATATACCTACTCACTAGCTACTTTCTCTCTTTTTCAGTAGTATTTTAAACGACAGTACTTGACCATGTAAATAAGAGAAAAAAAACCAGAAAAGGCTGCAAGATTTTTATGCAATGCAAATCACTTGTCTGCGTGCTCGCGTGTGTGTGTAGGCGCGCTTGTTCTTTCGTCTCCAAATAATTGTGTAGTGTTGTGAGAGAGATCCTGCAACTTCAGTTTTTGTCATGCAGTTCCTTGAGTCGTATACATCTCTTGTGTCCTTTAGATACATCATGTGTACAGGGAGCAAGCGCCACATTGCTACATTTAATGCTTTGGTTTGGTCTCACGCTCCAAGCCATTGTCCCACGCTCCAAACTGCAGATATTGACTATGATATGAAATTGTAATTGCTCATAATTTAAATTTTTGACACAAGGCAGGAGCCAAGAATACTAGCTTGCCTCGGAGAAGATATGTAAGAGAGTATATTAATTTATCTTTTGACATGTCTTTTTTAGTATGGGTTAATTGTTATAACCCATACGTTACTAGGATTTGTGCTTCGGATGGTTCTCTAACCCTTTTGTGCAAATGAGGCACCAGATAGATCACATCTATGCAGAGTATTGGAGATCCCAGCCCGGAATTTTACTGGCAAGCAATACCAATTTGGATTATCCAGATAAGCCAACCATATGTTTGATTAGGAAACTTGCAAACCAGTGTTGTATCTGTCTTCTTTTTCCCGATGAGCATATTCTTCCTTCTGGACAATTGGACACAGCATATCTCTTTGCCTTCTCCTTATGTACAAGTCATTTTAGATTTATATTCGTTTTCTACTCATGTTACTTCATATGAGATTAAGGTTATGACAATGTGCAATTTTTTTCTGCTAGCGTAGATGCTTGATGAATTGATTTAACCAAAGGAGTGTCGTGTTTTCTGATACACTTATTCATTAATGAGATTTAAAAGGAAAAAAGTATGAGCACATGTATGTGGCATACATAATTTTGAAGAATGGCCAGCAGTAGCTCAGAACAATGAGAATGAGTTTTTTTTTTACTTTTGTACAGAAACATGCTTAGGTACATTGAAAAGCACATGTTCTAAATAATAGCTTTTCTGAAACTTAATTCTAGTATAAGTTCGTTTTCAATATTTTTGATTGCTACTATTGGACTATCTTTTTTATACACGTGAATTTTCACGTGCATGTTTACTAGTGTGTCTTAAGTGGTTCACCATGTACTTTTCCTTCTTTTTTTTCTCTCCTTTTGTACAACTTCACTTTGACCACAAGAGTGGGAAGAAAGGGATGATAACATAATCCCCATTTCTGAAAAAATGCTGGGATGTGAATATGATTCTTCATCAAAGTGGAGTTTGTGTGCCGTTCATTTTTGTTGGCCCCACAATTCATCTCGACCGTGTAAAGAATCTTAAAATTTCAGTTCCTTTTTTATGTCGAGAACTCCTTTACAAGTACCGTATCATAATAGTAAAAATCATTTCCAAACATTCCATCTTATTTTTGCTTGAAACTGTAAAAATAAGCAATCGTCTGGTTCTCATCCAACTCCACCGTTTGGATGAAGCACCTTAATTTAACCTGATTTTTAATAGGATTTCGCACTACATATGGATTATCACGGGTAAATATTTATATAGCTAAGCTATCTGAAATGTGATCGCGGGATAGTGAGCTAGCCCATGCATCGACCGGATATAAATTCCCAGTTTCACCGGATTTCATGATGTGCGTGACATGAGGTCAGGGCATATCATCAATCTTCAATCTTGTAGGTAGGGAGACATTTTTCGTCAGAAAGGTCGCTTTGGGTTAATCTATGTATTTTTTTTGTAAACCCTTGTTGAATGAAGCAACAAAGATGGCTGTGTGCATCGCTTGATGTAGAGGTCGGGGTTAATCCTCCTTTCCGAAAAGAGAAGAAAAAATAATAATTCTTGAAGGAAATATGCCCTAGAGGCAATAATAAATTTATTATTTATTTCCTTATATCATGATAAATGTTTATTATTCATGCTAGAATTGTATTAACCGGAAACATGATACATGTCTGAATACATAGACAAACAGAGTGTCACTAGTAAGCCTCTACTAGACTAGCTCGTTAATCAAAAATGGTTATGTTTCCTAACCATAGACATGAGTTGTCATTTGATTAACGGGATCACATCATTAGGAGAATGATGTGATTGACTTGACCCATTCCGTTAGCTTAGCACTTGATCGTTTAGTATGTTGCTATTGCTTTCTTCATGACTTATACATGTTTCTATGACTATGAGATTATGCAACTCCCGTTTACCGGAGGAACACTTTGTGTGCTACCAAACGTCACAACGTAACTGGGTGATTATAAAGGTGCTCTACAGGTGTCTCCAAAGGTACTTGTTGAGTTGGCGTATTTCGAGATTAGGATTTGTCACTCCGATTGTCGGAGAAGTATCTCTGTGCCCACTCGGTAATGCACATCACTATAAGCCTTGCAAGCATTGTAACTAATGAGTTAGTTGCGGGATGATGTATTATGGAACGAGTAAAGAGACTTGCCGGTAATGAGATTGAACTAGGTATTGAGATACCGACGATCGAATCTCGGGCAAGTAACATACCGATGACAAAGGGAACAACGTATGTTGTTATGCGGTTTGACCGATAAAGATTTTCGTAGAATATGTGGGAGCCAATATGAGCATCCAGGTTCCGCTATTGGTTATTGACCGGAGACGTGTCTCGGTCATGTCTACATAGTTCTCGAACCCGTAGGGTCCGCACGCTTAAAGTTCTGTGACGATTTGTATTATGAGTTTATGTGTTTTGATGTACCGAAGGTAGTTCGGAGTCCCGGATGAGATCGGGGACATGACGAGGAGTCTCGAAATGGTCGAGACGTAAAGATCGATATATTGGATGACTATATTCGGACATCGGAAAGGTTCCGAGTGGTTCGGGTATTTTTCGGAGTATCGGGGAGTTACGGGAATACGGGGAAGAAGTATATGGGCCTTATTGGGCTTTAGGGGAGAGAGAGAGGCAGGCCGCGCGCCCCCCCAAGGCCTAGTCCGAATTGGACTAGGGGGAGGGGCTGCGCCCCCTCCTTCCTTCTCTTCTCTCATCCCCTTCCTTCTCTCCTACTCCTACTACTTGGAAGGGGGGGAATCCAACTCCCGATGGGAGTAGGACTCCTCCAGGGCGCGCCATAGCTAGGCCGGCCCTCCCCCCTCATCCACTCCTTTATATACGTGGCCAGGGGGCACCCCATAGACACAACAATTGATCATTGATCTCTTAGCCGTGTGCGGTGCCCCCTCCACCATAATCCACCTCGATCATATCGTAGCGGTGCTTAGGCGAAGCCCTGCGTCGGTAGCATCATCATCACCGTCACCACGTTGTCGTGCTGACGAAACTCTCCTGTGAAGCTTTGCTGGATCGGAGCTCGCGGGACGTCATCAAGTTGAACGTGTGCTGAACTCGGAGGTGCCGTGCGTTCGGTACTTGGATCGGTCGGATCGTGAAGACGTACGACTACATCAACCGCGTTGTGCTAACGCTTCCGCTTTCGGTCTACGAGGGTACGTGGACACACTCTCCCTTCTCGTTGCTATGCATCACCATGATCCTGTGTGTGCGTAGGATTTTTTTTTGAAATTACTACGTTCCCCAACAGTGGCATCCGAGCCTAGTTTTATGCGTAGATGTTATATGCACGAGTAGAACACAAGTGAGTTGTGGGCGATACAGGTCATACTGCTTACCAGCTTGTCACACTTTGGTTCGGCGGTATTGTTGGATGAAGCGGCCCGGACCGACATTACGCGTACGCTTACGCGAGACTGGTTTTACCGCCGTGCTTTGCACACAGGTGACTAGCAGGTGTCAGTTTCTCCAACTTTAGTTGAACCGAGTGTGGCTACGCCCAGTCCTTGTGAAGGTTAAAACAGCACTAACTTGACGAACTATCGTTGTGGTTTTGATGCGTAGGTAAGAACGGTTCTTGCTCAGCCCATAGCAGCCAAGTAAAACTTGCAACAACAAAGTAGAGGACGTCTAACTTGTTTTTGCAGGGCATGTTGTGATGTGATATGGTCAAGACATGATGCTATATTTTATTGTATGAGATGATAATGTTTTGTAACTGAGTTATCGGCAACTGGCAGGAGCCATATGGTTGTCGCTTTATTGTATGCAATGCAATCGCCCTGTAATTGCTTTACTTTATCACTAAGCGGTAGCGATAGTCGTAGAAGCAATAGTTGGCGAGACGACAACGATGCGACGATGGAGATCAAGGTGTCGCGCCAGTGACGATGGTGATCATGACGGTGCTTCAGAGATGGAGATCACAAGCACAAGATGATGATGGCCATATCATATCACTTATATTGATTGCATGTGATGTTTATCCTTTATGCATCTTATTTTGCTTTGTTTGACGGTAGCATTATAAGATGATCTCTCACTAAATTTCAAGGTAAAAGTGTTCTCCCTGAGTATGCACCGTTGCCAAAGTTCGTCGTGCCGAGACACCACGTGATGATCGGGTGTGATAAGCTCAACGTTCATCGACAACGGGTGCAAGCCAGTTTTGCACACGCAGAATACTCGGGTTAAACTTGACGAGCCTAGCATATGCAGATATGGCCTCGGAACACTGAGACCGAAAGGTCGAGCGTGAATCATATAGTAGATATGATCAACATAGTGATGTTCACCATTGAAAACTACTCCATTTTCACGTGATGATCGGTTATGGTTTAGTTGATTTGGATCACGTGATCACTTAGATGATTAGAGAGTTGTCTATCTAAGTGGGAGTTCTTGAGTAATATGATTAATTGAACTTAAATTTATCATGAACTTAGTCCTGGTAGTATTTGCAAATTATGTTGTAGATCAATAGCTCGCGCATAGCTCCCCTGTTTTATTTTTGATATGTTCTTAGAGAAAACTAAGTTGAAAGATGATAGTAGCAATGATGCGGACTAGTTCCGTGATCTGAGGTTTATCCTCATTGCTGCACAGAAGAATTATGTCCTTGATGCACCGCTAGGTGACAGAACTATTGCAGGAGCAGATGCAGACGTTATGAACGTTTGACAAGCTCGGTATGATGACTACTTGATAGTTTAGTGCACCATGCTTTACGGCTTAGAATCGGGACTTCAAAAATGTTTTGAACGACATGGAGCATATGAGATGTTCCAAGAGCTGAAATCGGTATTTCAGACTCATGCCCGTGTCGAGAGGTATGAGACCTCTGACAAGTACTTCGCCTACAAGATGGAGGAGAATAGCTCAACCAGTGAGCATGTGCTCAGAATGTCTGAGTACTACAGTTGCTTGAATCAAGTGGGAGTTAATCTTCCGGATAAGATAGTAATTGACAGAATTCTCTAGTCACTATCACCAAGTTACTGGAACTTCATGATGAACTATAATATGCAAGGGATGACAAAAATGGTTCCCGAGCTCTTCGTGATGCTGAAATCAACGAAGGTAGAAATCAAGAAAGAGCATCAAGTGTTGATGGTTAACAAGACCACTAGTTTCAAGAAAAAGGGCAAAGGGAAGAAGGGGAACTTCAAGAAGAATAGCAAGCAAGTTGCTACTCCTGGGAAGAAGCCCAAGTCTGGACCTAAGCCTGAAACTGAGTGCTTTTGCAAAGGGACTGCTCACTAGAAGCGGAACTGCCCCAAGTATTTGGCGGATAAGAAGGATGGCAAAGTGAACAAAGGTATATTTGATATACATGTTATTGATGTGTATTTTACTAGTGTTCACAGTAGCCCCTGGGTATTTGATACCGGTTCAGTTGCTATGATTAGTAACTCGAAACAGGTGTTGCAAAATGAATAGAGACTAGTTGAGGACGAGGTGACGATGTGTGTTGGAAGAGATTCCAAGGTTGATAAGATCACCATCGCACACTCCCTCTATTTTCGGGATTAGTGTTGAACCTAAATAAATGTTATTTGGTGTTTGCATTGAGCATGAATATGATTGGATCATGTTTATTGCAAAATAAATGTTATTTGGTGTTTGCATTGAGCATGAATATGATTGGATCATGTTTACTGCAAAATAAATGTTATTTGGTGTTTGCGTTGAGCATGAATATGATTGGATCATGTTTATTGCAATACGGTTATTCATTTAAGTCAGAGAATAATTGTTGTTCTGTTTACATGAATAAAAACCTTCTATGGTCATACACCCAATGTAAATGGTTTATTGAATATCGATCGTAGTGATACACATATTCATAATATTGATGCCAAAAGATGCAAAGTTGATAATGATAATGCAACATATTTTGTGGCACTGCCGTTTAGGTCATATTGGTGTAAAGCGCATGAAGAAACTCCATTCAGATGGAATTTTGGAATCACTTGATTATGAATCATTTGATGCTTGCGAACCATGCCTCATGGGCAAGATGACTAAGACTCCGTTCTCCAGAACAATGGAGCAAGCTAAATGACTTATTGGAAATAATACATATCGATGTATGCGGTCCGATGAATGTTGAGGCTCGCGGTGGGTATCGTTATTTTCTCACCTTCACAGATGATTTGAGCAGATATGAGTATATCTACTTAATGAAACATAAGTCTGAAACATTTGAAAAGTTCAAAGAATTTCAGAGTGAAGTGGAAAATCATCGTAACAAGAAAATAAAGTTTCTACGATCTGATCGTGGAGTAGAATATTTGAGTTACGAGTTTGGTGTACATTTGAAACAAAGCGGAATAGTTTCGCAACTCACACCACCTGGAACACCACAGCGTAATGGTGTGTCCGAACGTCGTAACCGTACTTTATTAGATATGGTGCGATCTATGATGTCTCTTACCGATTTACCACTATCATTTTGGGGTTATGCATTAGAGACAGCTGCATTCACGTTTAATAGGGCACCATCTAAATCCGTTGAGACGACACCGTATGAACTGTGGTTTGGCAAGAAACCTAAGCTGTCGTTTCTTAAAGTTTGGGGTTGCGATGCTTATGTGAAAAAGCTTCAGCCTGATAAGCTCGAACCCAAATCGGAGAAGTGTGTCTTCATAGGATACCCAAAAGAAACTATTGGGTACACCTTCTATCACAGATCCGAAGGCAAGATATTTGTTGCTAAAAATGGATCCTTTCTAGAGAAGGAGTCTCTCTCGAAAGAAGTGAGTGGAAGGAAAGTAGAACTTGATGAGGTAGTGGTACCTTCTCTTGAATTGGAAAGTAGTTCATCACAGAAATCAGTTCCAGTGATGCCTACACCAATTAGTGAGGAAGCTAATGATGATGATCATGAAGCTTCAGATCAAGTTACTACAGAACCTCGTAGGTCAACCAGAGTATGTTCCGCACCAGAGTGGTACGGTAATCCTGTTCTGGAAGTCATGTTACTAGACCTTGACGAACCTACGAACTATGAGGAAGCGATGATGAGCCCAGATTCCGATAAATGGCTTGAGGCCATGAAATCTGAGATAGGATCCATGTATGAGAACAAAGTATGGACTTTGACTGACTTGCCCGATGATCGGCGAGCCATTGAGAAAAAATGGATCTTCAAGAGGAAGATAGACGCTGATAGTAGTGTTACTATCTACAAAGCTCGAATTGTCGCAACAGTTTTTCGACAAGTTCAAGGTGTTGACTATGATGAGATTTTCTCACTCGTATCGATGCTTAAAGTCTGTCCGAATCATGTTAGCAATTGCCGCATTTTATGAAATCTGGCAAATGGATGTCAAAACTACATTCCTTAATGGAATTTTTAAAGAAGAAGTTGTATATGATGCAACCAGAAGGTTTTGTCAATCCTAAAGGTGTTAACGAAATGTGCAAGCTCCAGCGATCCATCTATGGACTGGTGCAAGCATCTCGGAGTTGGAATATACGCTTTGATGAAGTGATCAAAGCATATGGTTTTATACAGACTTACGGTGAAGCCTGTATTTACAAGAAAGTGAGTGGGAGCTCTGTAGCATTTCTGATATTATATGTGGATGACATATTGTTGATTGGAAATGATATAGAATTTCTGGATAGCATAAAAGGATACTTGAATAAAAAGACCTCGGTGAAGCTGCTTAAGTATTGAGCATCAAGATCTATAGGGATAGATCGAGACGCTTAATAGGACTTTCACAAAGCACATACCTTGACAAGATTTTGAAGGAGTTCCAAATGGATCAGTAAAAGAAGGAGTTCTTGCGTGTGTTACAAGGTGTGAAATTGAGTAAGACTCAAAACTCGACCACGGCAGAAGATAGAAAGAGAATGAAAGTCATTCCCTATGCCTCAGTCATAGGTTCTATAAAGTATGCCATGCTATGTACCAGACCAGTTGTGTGCCTTGCTATGAGTTTAGCAAGGTGGTACGATAGTGATCCAGGGATAGATCACCAGATAGCGGTCAAAGTTATCCTTAGTTATCTAAGAGGACTAAGGAAATATTTCTCGGTTATGGAGGTGATAAAAGAGTTCGTCGTAAAAGGTTATGTCGATGCAAGCTTTTACACCGATCCAGATGACTCAAAGTCTCAGTCTGGATACATATTGAAAGTGGGAGCAATTAGCTAGAGTAGCTCCGTGCAGAGCATTGTAGACATAGAAATTTGCAAAATACATACGGATCTGAATGTGGCAGACCCGTTGACTAAACTTCTCTCACAAGCAAAACTTGAGCACACCTTAGTACTCTTTGGGTGTTAATCACATGGCGATGTGAACTAGATTATTAACTCTAGTAAACCCTTTGAGTATTGGTCACATAGCGATGTGAACTATGGGTGTTAATCACATAAAGATGTGAACTATTGGTGTTAAATCAGATGGCGATGTGAACTAGATTATTGACTCTAGTGCAAGTGGGAGACTGAAGGAAATATGCCCTAGAGGCAATAATAAAGTTATTATTTATTTCCTTATATCATGATAAATGTTTATTATTCATGCTAGAATTGTATTAACCGGAAACATGATACATGTGTGAATACATAGACAAACAAAGTGTCACTAGTAAGCCTCTACTAGACTAGCTCGTTAATCAAAAATGGTTATGTTTCCTAACCATAGACATGAGTTGTCATTTGATTAACGGGATCACATCATTAGGAGAATGATGTGATTGACTTGACCCATTCCGTTAGCTTAGCACTTGATCGTTTAGTATGTTGCTATTGCTTTCTTCATGACTTATACATGTTCCTATGACTATGAGATTATGCAACTCCAGTTTACCGGAGGAACACTTTGTGTGCTACCAAACGTCACAACGTAACTGGGTGACTATAAAGGTGCTCTACACGTGTCTCCGAAGGTACTTGTTGAGTTGGCGTATTTCGAGATTAGGATTTGTCACTCCGATTGTCGGAGAAGTATCTCTGGGCCCACTCGGTAATGCACATCACTATAAGCCTTGCAAGCATTGTAACTAATGAGTTAGTTGCGGGATGATGTATTACGGAACGAGTAAAGATACTTGCCGGTAACGAGATTGAACTAGGTATTGAGATACCGACGATCGAATCTCGGGCAAGTAACATACCGATGACAAAGGGAACAACGTATGTTGTTATGCGGTTTGACCGATAAAGATCTTCGTAGAATATGTGGGAGCCAATATGAGCATCCAGGTTCCGCTATTGGTTATTGACCGGAGACGTGTCTCGGTCATGTCTACATAGTTCTCGAACCCGTAGGGTCCGCACGCTTAAAGTTCTGTGACGATTTGTATTATGAGTTTATGTGTTTTGATGTACCAAAGGTAGTTCGGAGTCCCGAATGAGATCGGGGACATGACAAGGAATCTCGAAATGGTCGAGACATAAAGATCGATATATTGGACGACTATAGTCGGACATCGGAAAGGTTCCGAGTGGTTCGGGTATTTTTCGGAGTACCGGGGAGTTACGAGAATACGGGGAAGAAGTATATGGGCCTTATTGGGCTTTAGGGGAGAGAGAGAGGCAGGCCGCGCCCCCCCAAGGCCTAGTCCGAATTGGACTAGGGGGAGGGGCTGCGCCCCCTCCTTCCTTCTCTTCTCTCTTCCCCTTCCTTCTCTCCTACTCCTACTACTTGGAAGGGGGGGAATCCTACTCCCGGTGGGAGTAGGACTCCTCCAGGGCGCGCCATAGCTAGGCCGGCCCTCCCCCCTCCTCCACTCCTTTATATACGTGGCCAGGAGGCACCCCATAGACACAACAATTGATCATTGATCTCTTAGCCGTGTGCGGTGCCCCCCTCCACCATAATTCACCTCGATCATATCGTAGCGGTGCTTAGGCGAAGCCCTGTGTCGGTAGCATCATCATCACCGTCACCACGTTGTCGTGCTGACGAAACTCTCCTGTGAAGCTTTGCTGGATGGGAGCTCGCGGGACGTCATCGAGTTGAACGTGTGCTGAACTCGGAGGTGCCGTGCGTTCGGTACTTGGATCGGTCGGATCATGAAGACGTACGACTACATCAAGCGCGTTGTGCTAACGCTTCCGCTTTCGGTCTACGAGGGTACGTGGACACACTCTCCCCTCTCGTTGCTATGCATCACCATGATCCTGTGTGTGCGTAGGATTTTTTTTTGAAATTACTACGTTCCCCAACAATTCTCCCACTTGGAAACGCGTGGAAGACTGATCGAGCAGTAGGCGTAGCCTCTCCACTCAAGGCCTCCTCCCTGTGCTTCCTCTCCCCTTGGCCATCGCTAGGCAAAGCCCGTGCGGATCCGGTAATGGTTGGGCTCTAGCGTCCCTGGGGCGGCTAGTCGTTGAGTGGGGGTTCTTGTGGCGGCAGACAGCACGACGCTCCTCCATGCGTGTCGCAGGTGCCTAGGGGTGTCGGGAGGATGGTGTTGGCTGCGGTGGTGGAGGTGTTGCTCGCGTGCTACGGCCGCCGGTGGCTCGGCGTGTGTGGTGCGGTGCGTAAAGGTTGACGGCCTTGGGGTGCGGCGTGTGTGCTCACCTCAGCGGCGGATGCAGGGGTGCCTTGATCCGAGCACATCGGGTTGGTCGCGACTCCTCCGGCCGCTTTGGCGGTATGGGGTGGCGCACCTCATGCCCGTGCGACACTTGATTGATGTCGGCTCTACTGCTCGACGACTGTTGTCTCGGGGCTGCGGGCAGAACGTCGCCCAGATCTGGCAATTCATGGCATCTATGGTTTGTCTTGGATGGCTCGGGTGTGGCGATGGTTATTCAACAGCGGGGTAGCCGCTCGCTTTGAGTGCTTGGCTGAGGTTGGTGGTGGGCGGACGTGGTGTTGCAGCAGCGAGGTCTAGTCTCCCCACCTCCTGTCTATGATCTGGTCCCCAGCGAGCTGGTGGTAACGTGCGGGGGGCGCGTCAACGCACCTGGTGTATGGTTGCAGCCCAGAACCATGGTGGTTCTTGGCCTTGGGCAGCGCTCCGATACCGTTACTAGCGTGGTGCTTGGTAGGGCACGGCGGCTGGCGCTGCGTTCGGTGGCTCTAAGCCCAGCCGACCATTGGTGGATCTACGCCTAGTGCTGATGGTTGGCTGTCAAACATCTCCATGAGGTGCGGCTGGCTGCAGTAATTCATCATGCTCCTTCGTCGATGGAGAGGTTTGATGGTGGTGGTTAGTTGTCGTCTTATTGTAGGAATGTGCTCGAACTCCGGGTGAGAACCCTGTATCGACTATGTTGATGTCGGCGGCAGCGACAACTATGGAGGGTGTTTTCCTCGATGGATGTGCCATCATGGAGCTTCAGCACCTACGACTCATTGTTTTGTGGTCTCCGCGTGAAAACCTAAGATCGGGCTTGTCGGATCGGATGATGGTTCTATGTCCTCGACATCACTCCCTCCTTGAGGCATCATCTTGGAGACCCAAACGAAGGTTATCTTTGTTGCGTGTGGTTGGGACGGTGGTGTGCTCTTCTTCATGTGTTACTCTTCGGTTGTTCTTTGTGTTGTGTGACGTCTTGTTGATGTGCATGCACAAGACCCTCCCATGGTTGCCGTTGTGGTGCGGCGAGCCCCGGGCCCTTGGTGTTGTTCACCTTTGCTCAAAGACGGCACATTGATGCCTTCCCAACTGGCTAATAGTCCCATCTTTCTATGGTGGAGCTCCCAGTCAAGGTTCATGGTCAATGGCACTCATGGATTCTGGATGCTCATGTGTTGTGCCGTGGGATTCGGTACGCATGCCGGTGTGGTGCGGCTACTTGCAAAGTTGTGGTATTGTGATCCATCGACGACACCCCACATCTACTTGTGTCTTTCGTGCTGTTGGTCTTTCTGTCTAGTAGCTAGGTCATGCCTTCCCTTGGGCGTCAATTTCTTCTTTCTTCTTTAATGTGTCAATTGTACCATTTTTGGCCCAATTTCCCACTTTCCCTCATAAACAGGGTCAACTTGTTCAGGATTTCGATCTGGTTCTCTTATAAACTTATCAGCCAAATACCAACAAAGTAACTCTCCCCCCGTTGATTCCTGAAAAAAAACTCCCAGCTGCTGTGACGTGGATTCCCCCGAAGAATTCTGAAGACCTACGGTGCCATATACCCCCTGACCAACGTTGGTTAAGTTCTCTGTACCCTTTCTTCTCTTTTCGAGACGGATCCGGATGGTCATCGTAGTGATGGATGGCAGACTTTGCTGCAGTTGTGCTGTTCCCACATGAAAAATGGTGAGGAGATCAGCAGCTTAAACAAAACTATACAACAAAGTAGGAAATTGCTGGAATTTGGTTTATTTTGGGCCAGCTCAATAACCATTTTTAGAATTCCTAATAAATCCTAGAGGTTCACTTAACCCATTCATGCAAGGCAAGCGATGGGACTAAAGTTTAGTCCCATACTGCTCACTTAGTAGGAGTTGGACCTCCTTATAAGGAAGGTTGTTTGCCCACATGTATGAGCATAAGAACAAGAGAGGCGTACACGCACGTTCCTCCTCCGCTGCCCGTCTCGCCACGCCGCGCATGCGTTGCATGTTATGAAAGTTCAAACGGGAGCTGAAACATTTTTGTTGTAGTGGAGATTGAATACGAATGCTGCACACTTTGGCTATTGTCCGTTCGTTTCAAAGTACTGAGCTACTGCTACAATCTTCCGAATCTCGGCTTCCGAGGTGCACCGCAGGTCGGGACAGTAGGCATGGGGAGGCAGTTCGTGTGGCCTATCAAGAGGCCAAGGCCGCCGCCGCCGTGAGGGCACTGTTGCTGCCGCATGAACAAGTAAATCTAAGAAAAAACCACATGCGTAGGAGAGATGACGGAAGAGACAAAGACATGTGGGGCCCTTTCGACTTAGCAGATTACACACATACGTCGTTGATATTTGATTTCTGCATCATTGCTTACAGTAGGACCAAGCAGCCAGGTCGCTCTAATCCAAGTGATTAGTGTTTTGGCAAACTATAAGCACAATACCGTGGGTTTTGCAGCAAAAAAAGACATGATGTTTTTTTATTTAGGGTCCACAATTGTGCTGATTTTTTGCAATTTACTCCTCGCGGTCACACAGATAGGATGGTTCGACGAAGCTACTCCTTTGATTCTCATTTTCAGTTGGAGGAGAAAGGTTTTAGATTTTTGACCCGACGAAGGCTATCGCCATCGACTGCAAACATGCATTTTCTGCTGCTAGTGGCCGCCAGTGTCTCCAGCTCTATCGTCAGCTCTAAAAATTCCATAAAAATACTTTTTTACTATTTTAGAATATTAAAAAATTAGGAAAATAAGAGATAGTCAGGAAAGTGCACGAGGGGGCCACAAGCTCAGGTGGTCCTCCCCCCTGGGGCGCACCACTCAATCTTTTGGGGCCCTCACGGACTTTCCTGACTCCGTATTTCTTCCATAGACTTGTCCTGCAAGGGAAAAATTCATTATATATACTTTCTGCTGCTTTGACCTCCATATCGCAAGTTTCTCCTTTGTTCTTGTTTTTCTACAAAAAAAAGATACATCCGTGACATTTTGGCCCGAACGATTTTTTTTCTATCATGCTTATGACACTTCTATGACGATAATTGTGACAAAACCATGTATCATCATAGATGTGGTGGCCTCCTACTTCTATGACAAATCAGGACAGAAAATAGGCTTTTTTTCCTGGGCAGGCCGGGCACGCACCTGCATGACATTCTTTGGGCCGTCCATGAAGGAAAAACTCAAGGTAGAAGCGAGGGCGAGGAAAATTTCGGGGAGTTCCCTGTTACGGTGGGTGGTCGGGGCCGAGCGATGCACGGAGGTTTGCGCGTTTCTCTCGTACATGTACGCGCGTATGTGCAAGGCGTTGGGCTCTAACTGAACCCGAGCGAGGTGTTCGTTTACTGAACCCGAGCGATTGCACTAACTACGTTACTGAACCCGAGCGATCGATCCCTTGGCTGTTAACTGAACCCGAGCAATTCCTTCACTACTGCTGCTAACTGAAGCCGATCGAACCATGCTGCTGCCTCTTGATGAACAGTGACCGTTGTTGGGGGTTGGATGAACATGACCCCGTGGTAGTAGAGGCCGCTGCCGCTGGATGAACAGGACCCCGATCGAGGAGGCCGCCACACCCGAGCCGGTTGGGGGTGGATGAACAGAACCCCGTGAAGGGCTGGTTGAACAGTAGCCGGTGGAGGCTAGATGAACAGTAGCCCGTGGATGAACAGTACCAGGTGGAGGAAGGAGGAAGACGCGATGGATGAACAGTAGCAGGTGGAGGCTGGAGGAAGTCGACAGTGGATGAACAGTAGCAGTGGAGGCTGGAGCGAGGCAGTAGACGGTGGATGAACAGTAGCCCGTGGAGTCCCGTTTTGCGGTACGCCACACCCCTCCCGATGAACAGGACCCTGTTTCGACCATAGGCGCTCCAACACAAGTCCGTTTTCTCTGTTTTGCGGTACGCCATACCCCTCCCGATCAACAGCACCCCATTTCGACCGTAGGAGCTCAAACACAAGTCCGTTTTCTCTGTTCTGCGGTACGCCATACCCTTTCCGATGAACAGGATCCCGTTTCGACCGTACGCGGTCGAACAGAAGGCCATTTCCTCCGTTCTGCGGTATGCCAGACCTCGTTTCGGCTGTTCCGTCCAAGCCGGTAGGCTCCCGATGAACACGACGCATTCCGTTGCCTCCCGATGAACACGACGCAGTTTCTCCGTTCCGACCGAGCCGGTTGGCTACCGATGAACAGGATGCCATTGCTGCCGTCCGTTGCCTCTCCATGTACACGAGCCCTGGCCGTACGTATGTGCGAGTAGGCGTTCGAGACCCCACCCGTATGTACGTACGTGGCCGTATTTTTTAGCATGTGGCTGTACGTACGTGTACACGGTTTAGAAGGGACTGCCTGAACTACTACGTCGGGGGCTCTACTACTACACGTGCTGCTGCTTGCTCGGCCACGGTTCATTGTTGCAGAGAGACCGATCGACCAGTATGTATGTACACGTTCGCGACCAGACAGACAATGCTATGTACGCTTTGATCGGGTAGGTCCTAGTCGTCAGGGAGGATAAGGAGGCACTCCCTTGCGTGCGAAGATATATGTGGTGGGTCCCAGCTGTCAGGGGGAGGAATTATTTTTTTGCGCGTAATAAGGAGGCACTTCCTTGCGTGCGAAGATGTAGCTGGTGGGTCCAACTATCAGCCTCACCGTGTACAGTCGTCTTCCGATGGCCGTCGTTCGTTGACAACGTTGACCATGCCGCACGGAGAGCACCAAGGCAGTGGACGACGACGAGGCCTGGTAAGGGAACGATGCGGAGCCGAGGAAGACGAGGCAGTGGATGCCCACGCGGAGGGGAGTATGAGGGTTCACTGGTTCCGCTGCGGTGTGAGGCTGCCGTCGCCGGAGAATAACACGGGGTGTGGGTGAGTAGAGGGAAGGCCTGGCCGATAGTGGGATTAGGGTGGGGCGGTGAGGCCTGCGCGGCAGCACTACCGCCCACAGGAGGCAAGAGCAGGTGGTCCCGCCGGCGCTGGTTTGGGCGGCTGGACCAAGAAAATCAGAGGTTAAAGAAGCAGCACGGCTGTTGGATTAACATCCAACGGTCCAGCTGCTAGTCATTTGTTGACTAAGTTGACAAAACCTTGAGTACGCGTCAGCTTAGTAGGCCCACAAGTCAGCGTAATAAGGGGGCACTTGCTTGTGTGGGTCCCTACTGTCAGGCTCTCCACTTACATCCCTCTTCCGATGGCTGTCGTTTGCTGACCATGTTGACCATGCCGTGCCGAGAGCACCAATGCGGTGGACGACGACGAGGCCCAGGAAGGGAATGACCCGGAGCTGGCGAAGCCACAACAGTGGATGCCCACGCTGAGGGGAGTACGAGGGCTGACTGGTCGGTTGCGGGGTGAGGCTGCCGTCGCCGGAAAATAACAGGAGGTGCGGGTGGGTAGAGGGATGGCCTGGCCAGCGGTGGGAGTAGGGTGGGCCGGTGAGGCCTGCGCGGCAGCAAAGCCGGCCACGGAAGGAGGGAACAGGCAGTCCCGTCGGCGCTGGTTTGAGCGGCAGGAGCAGGAAGAGCAGAGATTGAAGAAGCATGACGGCCGTTGGATGGACATCCAACAGTCACTGCTCTTGTGTGTTGACTAAGTTGACACGGCCTTGCGTGCGCGTCAACCTTTTTTTAGGAAAGCATACGCGTCAACCTTTTTTTAGGAAAGCGTACACGTCAACCTATAGTAGGCGCACAAGTCAGCCTCAAATATGTGGAAAACTTCATACAACCCATCTGCCATTATTTCTAATAATTTACAGCACATTTGCTAATTCTTAAGGATTTTTTTGGAGCCCATATTCTTTTTGTTAGCATTACAACCCATATTGTGGCCACGGTTAAAAAATTCTACGAAATTTTGCATATTTCGGTGCGGTCCGAACTGTTTTTAATCCCGAAATTTCGAGTCACACTCAAACTAATTTGAAAAATAAATTTATATCAATATAAAATCCAAATAATTGTCCACGCATAAAAATCAATGGAATTTAAAACCTCAAAATGAAAGAAAAAGAAATTAAAACTAATTGCCGGTTTGATGTGTTTTAAAAATGAACAACCCATTTCTCATTACTGATAGCCCATTTTCTGGGCAAGCTGAATGAAACTCTCCTCGTCTTGAAAGATTTGCAGCCCAGCAGGGCTGACAAAAGCAAGTAGGCCTCAGTTGGGTATTCTGCAAAAGAACAAAAAAATGGGCTAGCCATTTTCAGAAAGAAAAAAAACTACTGGGCTGGTCATGTGGTAAATATAAAATAAAAGGCTGGCTAGACAGGCCAGAGTGCCCCGCACAACCCAGTTGACACCCTGCTTCCGTCTAAAAAACAAAAAGAACTGGGCGAGCTGCTGGGTCCTTGGTGTCAGCCGCTCGTTGTGCAATTCTTTCATTTATTGACTACGTTGACAATGGCATGGGACCCAGATGTCAGAAATCCATTAGGAGGAACATTTTTTTGGCTTGAAATAAGGAGACACTTGCTTGCGTACTGCCATGACCCTGGTGGGTCCCTGCTGTCATCCTCTTCACGTACAATCATCTCCTGATTGTGTACGCGTCAACCTAGTAGGCCCACAAGTCAGCCTCTAAACCCGTGGCGGATAAATGCAGCCCATTTAAAAAATAACAGCCAATTCCATACGTTCAAACGGAAAGTTCAACATTCAGAGCAAAGTAATAGGTCTGATCCAGATATAGAGTATTGAACTTCCACGTAGACAACCATCATAGCCAAGTTAACTATCTACTCCCACTAATACTCTAGTAGTGTACAAGTACTAACTTACTCTTAGCTAACTAGACAATGCCGGCCGCCATCTGTGGTACACGCTACACGCCGGCACCGACGTCCTCCTCCTCACCTCGGACTTGCCAGAGGTGCGATAGGGCGTGTTGCCGCGCGCGTTGGCCCTTTCCATGCCGGTGTGGTCCACCGAAGCTTCGGCTTCTAAGCGGGAAACCCACTTGACGAGCTGGTAGTAAAATTCGGCATCACGAACGTGTGCATGCCCGACAGCCTCCAAGGCTATTTGCCGGGCGCCGGCCTCCACGTAGTCGGCCCAGTTGCGGGCGCTCTGCTCGCGACTCAGAGCGTCGGTGCGCTGCTACTCCATGCCACGCTGGCGGCGTAAATCGGCGATACACTGTTCCTCCACCAGGCGGTCGCACTCCAACAAGTCCTCATACTCCGCATTGCCATCTAAATACAGATAGAATGTCTCCTCCCTCCGTCTGCCTTCGGTGAAAAACCGAACACTAGTTCCGGTGGTGACCGCCTCCGGCGTCGCCTATTGCGGTCGGGCGGGGGCATGACGGACGTGGCGAGAGCGAGGGCAAGTGTCGAGCGACGTCGGGCCGGTGGGGGCTTATGAGGATAGGGCGAGTTGGGTGATGGTGCCACCGGAGAACGCCGGGAACCAGTAATTATAGGCGGAAGGTAGGTGAACCAGCGTGTCGCGGGAAACGCGACGGTTATAGCGGTCATCGAAATTCAATGCATAAGCAGGCATGGCTTACCCGCTAGCTTGCCGTGGAAAACTAGAAAAACTGAAATTATGACTGTGCCGTCCCGTCCCGTCAGTGGTGTGTCCCGTCCGTGCTGGGTCGCACATCGGCATGACGGTCAAACGAGTGCGCTCGATTCATCCAGATGAGGTACATGCGTGATCTGCTAGTTATTCGCGTAGGATCGATTCGGTCTGATAGTGTAGGTGTAGGATCGCAATAGCTGATGAACGTTCGCTGGGAGATAAGGCATTTGCGAACGTTTTTGCTGGCAGTTTCTTCAGATTCGCATGGCATTTTCTTCAGAACAACCTGTCAGTTTCTTCAGAGGTAGGCATTTTTATTCAAAAAACTGCCACCTTCGGATCTTGCGTCACAACTAAAACTGCTAGGAGCGTATTAGTAAGCTAGCTAGTGATCGATCAGTAACTTGTAAACACCGAGCGAACAGAAATAAGGAACTGCTAGTAACTTGTAAACACTGAGCACACAGAAATAAGGATCATGCTGTGCATAGTAGTAAGAGCCGATCTGTTCGAAATGTTCACACGAGTCTCACAGGCCTGGCATTGTAATATGTTCACATTAGTAGCCCAAATTCACAACCAACTAGTACGATTCCCATACATAAGATCAACATGTTAATGCATCTCAATGATTCACAGATCATATACAAATATGTAGCACCAAAAGCAAAGATCTAGAAAAAACATCTGTTCTTGCTACTAACATGGATGCTTCTCTGGGCCAACATTTAGTACAGAGTGAAAGACAAATTTGTTTGTGAAGTCTACATTTCCTCTTGCAAACATAAGTGGTTTCACTAATAGCTGGAACCATGAGAATGAACCACACATGATGGAGGAACATCCACTGCAATATGATTTGGTCTTCTCTCGATCACACGGCGAGACTATTTTCGGAATACAAACTTTAACTTAGGCAAAATGATGCCCATTGTATAATCAAACCAAAGCAATGAAGCACCTAGTGTTGGCCAATAAATAGTACAATACTACTTTTGTGCAGTCCATGAAGTGACTATCCAATCTTTCTGTGTCTATTTTCAAATGGCACTGCATGCAGAGACTATACTATTCTCTTGTGCAGTTCCACCAAAATTGAGGTCACTTTGTTTGTTTGCCAAATAGCAACGGGCAGACATCTGTTTGCACAAATATCAAGCAGCTAGTAAACATATACCCCACCTTGTATTTTCGGTTTAAACACGTCTCTGCTAGTCATTTCCGCTTAGCATCTGTCATGTTTTGCACTGGACAATTTGATACTGTCATGTTTTGCCCTGGACAATTTCGTACTGAATTGATTTGCTGGTATAGAGCAGAAATATAGCGCCTATTCTTCATCAGACCAAGGATATCCATGTTCGCAGTGATGGAAGAGGTGAAATCGATACAACCGAAATTGAGCATCCAATCATTGAATCATGTCCTGCACCTCCAATGTAGGTCCACCTTGCCAATAAATTCGCATGCAAACCACTAATATTACTATCTAATGACAGTACAAAAAGAGTAGCAAGATAGTAGCAAACCATGTACCTTCGTAATGAACATGTCATAGTGCCACCAATTGGATATAACGGTTTGGAAGAAAACATGCTCATAATGTTGAACCATTTGGACTTTTTGTGCAGTTCCACTAAAATCGAGCATCCCTGTTTACACAGATATTCAAAGTGTGATTACTATAAAATTGGCACTAGTTGAAGCATAGACTCACAAATATAAGCATTCTAATTTCTTAATGGGAAAAGGTAGCAAGACTGTTTCTAACCACCTGTGTGAAGGAATAAATAGGGCAACATCGGCTGATGTCAGGAAGGCATACACAGTATTTTCTGAAAGATTGAGCCATTCCTGACCTTTCCTCTTCTTTTAAGCATATTTTGTGCAGTTCAACTAAAATAAAATGCCATCACCGCCTTGAAAATTCAGTGACACTGTACAAAAAGAAATGACTTACCATTACATCATGATGTGAGGTATGTAATCGACAGGCATTAGAGACAAACATGCAGACCTCCTCCGATAACATAATGAACATTAATTTTAACAAAGGTGTGACTAGCTTTACCGGAATAATTTGAGTGAACTCTACACCCTATGTTCCTTAATATAAGACGTTTTCACAGTTCAATTTAAATACCCAAACATCTAGTATTTAGAAAACAGGCAGTAGTTTTCTTGAACACATATCTGGGAAAGCTTGCGACACCTTATATATGTCCATACGCTAATGCAACACCATTCGAATAGTACAAATATACACTAATCCAGTGGCTAGTGCAACAGTAGAGTAGTTTTTTTATTACGGGGTACAGTACAATGGTTTTACTGAACTGATTTCCATAAGCTAGCACTGGAAGATTTCTATAAGCATTAACTATACAAAATGTAAAGGTAACAAGTTTCAGCATTGGTATACTAGCTGTGCAACAGCATTAAACCAAATACAAAAGTCTGAAGGTAACTAGCATTATTAACTAATGACAGTATAAAAAATTTGCAAACCATGTACCTTCAAGGTAAATATCATTTCGAACTCAAGGGGACCTAAAATTTGCTATCCCAATCTTGATAATTGATCAAACATAAAAACTTGATCAAACGAATCAAGAAAACAGCCGGAGGAGGAGGTGCCCACTCTTGACCTTTCCTCTTCTCTTCATAATTTTTTATGCAGTTTAACCAAAATAAAATGACATCAGCGCCTTGGCATTTTGGTGACACTGTACAAGAAAAATTGACTTATCTCATGAAAGTGAGGTATGTAATCTATAAGCATTAACAGTGCAAAAATCTAAAGGTAGTAACAAGTTTCATCGTTGGTATACTGGCTATGCAACAACATTAGAATGCCTTAGCTGAAAAATCTTTAATACATCCACAATCAACAGCTAACCCTGAAATAATCCAGTGACATTAAATGGCATTGCTTAAATTTATCGGTGGCATTAGACTGAGTGCGGCATTAGTTAAATGTGGCATCACTTTAGCAGTAGCATTGCTTGACTTTACCGGTGGCGTTATACTAACAGCAAAAAAGTGGCAATAAGAGCATGGGAGGCCCATTCGGAAAGTGGGCGCACCAGTACGATGTACCTCCACAGACACATAGAGTGGTGAGGGAGGTATGGTTGCCCAGAGCAACAAATATCCAGGCAGCATATGTGGATTACGTCCCATTTTTGTTCTCTTTAGCCACCTTTTTCCTATGTGAGGACAACAAACCGATCGACCTGGGCATTCTCTATTGCGTTGTCATGCCTTTCTACACTTTTTCAACCAAGAGACACGAGACTCGTTCCTTAGCTACTGATTTTCCCCTTTTCAACCTAGATGCGGGTTCGATACCTATTCTCTTCGACATTACTTTCTCCCTTCCTTTCCTTATTTAACCCAGACATGGAGCCACGACCCCTGCCCCTCACCATAGTGGGCAGGAACTGCTAAAGGGAAAGGAAGGAGTGAGATGTGTGGAGAAGCACCGTGCCCTGCACCCCTTTTTATAGGCGAACAGGGCAGGGGGCTAGCTCCTCCCCCCGAAGGCAGCCGCCCTACTCCTCCAATCCGGCTTCCCCGCGCCACCAACGGCTCATGGAATCAAGGCCGGCCCTCAGCGCCAATCCTTGGCATCTGGGTTTCTGCCATGGCACGCATTTCCACGCCCTTTGCATCCGCCAAACAACCCCGCACGATGCATGCGGTGCACGTAGCAGAAACGCTGCAAAAGCCCTCGTCGCCACCACCGGAGAGCCGCCACGACCTCTGCCCCTCACCATAATGGGCAGGAACTGCTAAAGGGAAAGGAAGGAGTGAGATGTGTGGAGAAGCACCGTGCCCTGCGCCCCTTTTTATAGGCGAACATGGCAGGGGGCTGGCTCCTCCCCCCCGAAGGCAGCCGCCCTACTCCTCCAATCCGGCTTCCCCGCGCCACCAACGGCTCATGGAATCAAGGCCGGCCCTCAGCGCCAATCCTTGGTGTCTGGGTTTCTGCCATGGCACGCATTTCCACGCCCTTTGCATCCGCCAAACAACCCCGTACGCTAAGGGCGGATTACCCTGCCAAGGCTCCACCGCTCCACCTCACAGCCACGCAAGTCACCAATCGTGCGGTGTCGAGCCCAAAAGATGCTAAGTGGCCATTGTTTGGCACATGGCAGTGTCTGCATGAAGTAGGGTTTCCTTTAATAGTGCAAATTAAAGTTTTCGTCTGCGTGACCAGCAGAGCAGAGGATATCAAATTGGAGAGATGGTGGAGTGGAGAAAGATCCACATGCAGCGATGTGGCAGATGGGGCAATAGAACAAGGGTATGGTTCGAAAAGAGGTAGCACACCTGAGGGTCGGTGGGAAGTGGCTTCGCTCGTGGTCGTCGTCCTCCGCACACACTACGGCACCGAGCTTGGGGACGGAGGCCATCCCGCGCGGGCGCTAGGTCTGAGAGGACAGCCTTGTCGTCAGTGTGTGACCTCGCTCACCGACGACGAGTGCGTCAACGCTGCACGTCCTTTTCTTCCCCGGCAGACGGGATCCTGGCGGATCTGTGACCACCGGTGAGGAGGGAGAGAGAGGGGCCACTGCCTTCTTTTTTAGATCTGGAGAGAGGGTGATAGTGTGAGAAGCAAGTGGGCAGCCCTTAGCAAGCAAGCGCTAAAGCTCCAACCTATATAGTATCTTTTTTGATACTAGTACTAGAGGTGGAGTAGTGGTAGAGTAGTTTATATTTTCTCTGCATACAGTACCAATTAGTTGTGCTTCAAAACTGAACGACACGCCATTAAAAAAATAAAGTCGAGAAATAATGCGGCACCTCGGGCCAACACGGCCAGATCGCATTTTGCACGAGAAATGACACACCATGTTTCGTTGACATGTGGTCCCGTTCCAACATGTCAGTGAGACGACGGCGAGTCCTTTTGTACAATTTCCGAACAGACGTCTATGTAGGCTGGGGCGCCTCTTCGTGTACCGTGGCAACTGTCCACCGCCTCTTCGCCTTTCCCTCTCAATTTGGAACTGCTGTCGCACACTCTTCCTCCCTCCATTTGCCTTCACCCTTCCTTCTGCCATTGTTCGATCGTATTCTCCATGGAGGGAACAGGCCGGAAATGACCCCGTTATTCTTGCCCCGATCTGAAAGATGACGTGGTGGAGGAACTCATTGCTCGGTGCGACATCATCACCTCGGCTAGCATGGCAGGTTCGTTCAAGACCATTCTCGACTCAACAAATAACATCATTACAAAGAACCCAAGGGTTCAGGAGCGGTTTGATCTCCCCTATCTTCTTTGCCATGACTCTGCTCGCTGGCGCGGGGACGACGGAAGCCTCGCCTTGTGCAATTTGATGCCGCTTGATAATGATACGGGTGATGTTAAGATGCCATCGCTTAAGGATAAGGCCTGGGCAGGCGCAAATGGAGATTTGGTTGTTTATATTGGGTACAACTGTGAGTGGGAACTTGTGAATGTGTACACTCGTCACCGGGTTCCACTTCCAAAAATCTCAGAGTGCCCTGAGGTTGAGCACACAGATGATCTACGTACATTCAAATACGATCATGGTGACTGTCGTCTAAAGAAGATAGCAATTTGTCGAGTTCCCAACCGCTCTTGGGATTACACGAACTATCATGTTGTTGCTATCTTCGACAAGCTTGTTGCCATCCTTACTTCCACGCCTCGACGGATATTGCTCAAAAATCAATTTCTGTACATGGATGTGTACTGTGATGCAATTCAATACGAGCGTCTTGTGTTTGCTGCCACCACTCGTGGCACTGTTTTTGCACGGAATCCTTATTGTTTCCGTACGTTTGTCTTCCACCGTAATTAGAATTGTTTCATCCACGTGCATGCGAGTTAGTATCCCCGTACTAACTAACCTTCTTGTGTTTCCAAGGTCCTGTGAACATTCCACCACCTATACTTGAAAAAATTTATAACCAAGGGGGAGATGACGATGGTGATGGTCACGAGTATGAGGACGAGCAGGACCTACATACTCAGTAGCGCCTGATGTCTACTACGCAACCTTCTTCTTGTAGACTCATGTTGGGCCTCCAAGCGCAGAGTTTTGTAGGACAGTAGCAAATTTCCCTCAAGTGGATGAACTAAGGTTTATCAATCCGTGGGAGGCGTAGGATGAAGATGGTCTCTCTCAAACAACCCTGCAACCAAATAACAAAGAGTCTCTTGTGTCTCCAACACACCCAATACAATGATAAATTGTATAGGTGCACTAGTTCAGCGAAGAGCTGGTGATACTAGTGCAATATGGATGGTAGATATAGGTTTTTGTAATCTGAAAATATAAAAACAGCAAGGTAACTAGTAACAAAAGTGAGCGAAAACGGTATTGCAATGCTTCAAAACAAGGCCTAGGGTTAATACTTTGACTAGTGCAAGTTCTCTCAACAATGATAACATAATTAAATCATATAATAATCCCTCAACGTGCAACAAAGAGTCACTCCAAAGTCACTAATAGCGGAGAATAAACAAAGACATTATTGTAGGGTACGAAACCACCTCAAAGTTATTCTTTCCGATCGATCTATTGGGCTATTCCTATAAGTGTCACAAACAGCCCTAGAGTTTGTACTAAAATAACACCTTAAGACACACATCAACCAAAACCCTAATGTCACCTAGATACTCCAATGTCACCACAAGTATCCACGGGTTTGATTATACGATATGCATCACACAATCTCAGCTTCATCTATTCAAACCAACACAAAGAACTTCAAAGAGTGCCCCAAAGTTTCTACCGGAGAGTCAAGACGAAAACGTGTGCCAACCCCTATGCATAAGTTCACAAGGTCACAGAACCCGCAAGTTGATCACCAAAACATACATCAAGTGGATCACGTGAATATCCCGTTGTCACCACAGATAAACACATGCAAGACATACATCAAGTGTTCTCAAATCCTTAAAGACTCAATCTGATAAGATAACTTCAAAGGGAAAACTCAATTCATTAAAAGAAGGTAGAGGAGGAGAAACATCATAAGATCCAACTATAATAGCAAAGCTCGCGGTACATCAAGATCATGCCAAATCAAGAACACAAGAGAGAGAGAGATCAAACACATAGCTATTGGTACATACCCTCAGCCCCGAGGGTGAACTACTCCCTCCTCGTCATGGAGAGCGCCGGGATGATGAAGATGGCCACCGGTGATGGTTTCCCCCTCTGGCAGGGTGCCGGAACGGGCTCCCGATTGGTTTTTCGTGGCTACAGAGGCTTGCGGCGGTGGAACTCCCGATCTAGGTTTATTTCTGGGGGTTTCTGTATTTATAGGAATTTTTGGCGTCGAGAACAAGTTAGGGGGGTCCACGAGGAGCCCACAAGACCGGAGGGCGCGCCCTAGGGGGGGCACCCTCCACCCTTGTGGGGGCCTTGTGGCTCTTCAGGACCAACTCTTTTGCTTCGGGGGATTCTTCTGGTCCATAAAAAATCACCGTAAATTTTCAGCTCATTTGGACTCCGTTTGGTATTCCTTTTCTACGAAACTCAAAAACAAGGAAAAAACAGAAACTGGCACTGGGCTCTAGGTTAATAGGTTAGTCCCAAAAATCATATAAAATAGCATATAAATGCATATAAAACATCCAAGATGGATAATATAATAGCATGGAACAATAAAAAATTATAGATACGTTGGAGACGTATCAAGCATCCCCAAGCTTAATTCCTGCTCGTCCTCGAGTAGGTAAATGATAAAAACAGAATTTTTGATGTGGAATGCTACCTAACATATTTATCCATGTAATCTTCTTTATTGTGGCAAGAATATTCAGATCCATAAGATTCAAAAAAAAGTTTAATATTGACATAAAAACAATAATACTTCAAGCATACTAACAAGGCAATTATGTCTTCTCAAAATAACATGGCCAAAGAAAGTTATCCCTACAAAATCATATAGTCTGGCTATGCTCTATCTTCATCACACAAAATATTTAAATCATGCACAACCCTGATGACAAGCCAAGCAATTGTTTCATACTTTTGATGTTCTCAAACCTTTTCAACTTTCACGCAATACATGAGCGTGAGCCATGGACATAGCACTATAGGTGGAATAGAATATGGTGGTTGTGGAGAAGACAAAAAGAAGGAGATAGTCTCACATCAACTAGGCGTATCAACGGGCTATGGAGATGCCCATCAATAGATATCAATGTGAGTGAGTAGGGATTGCCATGCAACGGATGCACTAGAGCTATAAGTTTATGAAAGCTCAAAAAGAAACTAAGTGGGTGTGCATCCAACTTGCTTGCTCACGAAGACCTAGGGTAATTTGAGGAAGCCCATCATTGGAATATACAAGCCAAGTTCTATAATGAAAAATTCCCACTAGTATATGAAAATGACAACATAGGAGACTCTCTATCATGAAGATCATGGTGCTACTTTGAAGCACAAGTGTGGTAAAAGGATAATAGCATTGCCCCTTTTCTCTTTTTCTCTCATTTTTTTGGTTTTTGGTTTTATGTTTTTTTGGGCTCTCTCTTTTTTTGGCCTCTTTTTATTTTTTTTATTTTTTTATTTTTTGTCTGAAGTCTCATCCCGACTTGTGGGGAAGCATAGTCTCCATCATCCTTTCCTCACTGGGACAATGCTCTAATAATGATGGTCATCACACTTTTATTTACTTACAACTCAATATTACAACTTGATACTAGAACAAAAGATATAACTCTATGTGAATGCCTCTGGTGGTGTACCGGGATGTGCAATGATCAAGAGTGACATGTGTAGAAAATATGAATGGTGGCTTTGCCACAAATACGATGTCAACTACATGATCATGCAAAGCAATATGACAATGATGAAGCGTGTCATAATAAACGGAACGGTGGAAGTTGCATGGCAATATATCTCGGAATGGCTATGGAAATGCCATAATAGGTAGGTATGGTGGCTGTTTTGAGGAAGGTATATGGTGGGTGTAATGCACCGGCGAAAGTTGCGCAATACTAGAGAGGCTAGCAATGGTGGAAGGGTGAGAGTGCGTATAATCCATGGACTCAACATTAGTCATAAAGAACTCACATACTTATTGCAAAAATCTATTAGTCATCGAAACAAAGTACTACGTGCATGCTCCTAGGGGGATATATTGGTTGGAAAATACCATCGCTCGTCCCCGACCGCCACTCATAAGGAAGACAATCAATAAATAAATCATGCTCCGACTTCATCACATAACGGTTCACCATATGTGCATGCTACGGGAATCACAAACTTTAGCACAACTATTTCTACAATCCACAATTACTCACTAGCATGACTCTGATATCACCATCTTTATATCTCAAAACAATCATAAGGAATCAAACTTCTCATAGTATTCAATGCACTTTATATGAATTTTTTTATTATATCCCTCTTGGATGCCCATCATATTAGGACTAAATTCATAACCTAAGCAAATTACCATGCTGTTTAAGACTCTCAAAATAATATAAGTGAAGCATGAGATTTCATCAATTTCTTCAAAATAAAACCATCGCCGTGCTCTAAAAGGATATAAGTGAAGCACTAGAGCAAATGACAAACTACTCCAAAAGATATAAGTGAAGATCAATGAGTAGTCGAATAATTGTGTAACTATGTGAAGACTCTCTAACATTTAAGAATTTCAGATCTTGGAATATTATTAAAACAGCAAGAAAATATAAACAAAAGAAAATGATGCTCCAAGCTAAACACATATCATGTGGTGAATAAAAATATAGCTCCAAGTAAGGTTACCGATGAACGAAGACGAAAGAGGGGATGCCATCCGGGGCATCCCCAAGCTTAGTTGATTGGGTATTCCTTAAATATTACCTTGGGGTGCCTTGGGCATCCCCAAGCTTAGGCTCTTTCCACTCCTTATTCCGTAGTCCATCGAAACTTCACCCAAAACTTGAAAACTTCACAACACAAAACTCAACAGAAAATCTTATGAGCTCCGTTAGTATAAGAAAATAAATCGCCACTTAGGTACTGTTGTGAACTCATTATAAATTCATATTGGTGTTATATATACTGTATTACAACTTCTCCATGGTTCATACCATCCGATACTACTCATAGATTCATCAAAATAAGCAAACAACACAATGAAAACAGAATCTGTCAAAAACAGAACAGTCTGTAGTAATCTGGAAACTTTCCATACCTATGTAACTCCAAAAATTCTGAAAAATTAGGACAACGTACAAAAATTGTATACCAATCATGTGTCAGAAATTCAGATCAAAATCATGTTCCAGTGAATTTTATAAATTCCTGGACTGGGCGCAAAAGTTTCTGTTTTGGCACAGAATCAAGTCAACTATCATCCACACTATCCCAAAGGCTTTACTTGGCACCTTATTGAAAAAAAAGCTATAAAACATGATTACTACAGTAACATAATTATGTGAACACACAAAACAGTAGGGGTAAATGTTGGGTTGTCTCCCAACAAGCGCTTTTCTTTAATGCCTTTCTAGCTAGGCTTGATGATTTCAATGATGCTCACATAAAAGATAAGAATTGAAACACAAAGAGAGCATCATGAAGAATATGACTAGCACATTTAAGTCTAACCCACTTCCTATGCATAGAGATTTTGTGAGAAAACAATTTATGGGAACAAGAATCAACTAGCATAGGAAGGTAAAACAAGCAAAACTTCAAGATTTTAAGCACATAGAGAGGAAACTTGATATTATTGCAATTCCTACAAGCATATACTCCTCCCTCTTAATAATTTTCAGTAGCATCATGAATGAATTCAACAATATAACCATCACATAAAGCACTCTTTTCATGATGCATAAGCATAGAATATTTATTACTCTCCACATAAGCAAATTTCTTCTCATGAATAGTAGTGGGAGCAAACTCAACAAAATAACTATCATGTGAGGCATAATCCAATTGAAAATTAAAATCATGATGACAAGTTTCATGGTTATCATTATTCTTTATAGCATACATGTCATCATAATAATCATCATAGATAGCAACTTTGTTCTCATAATCAATTGGAACCTCTTCCAAAATAGCGGATTCATCACTAAATAAAGTCATGACCTCTCCAAATCCACTTTTATCAACATTGTGAAAAGATTCAACACCCTTCAAAATAGTGGGATCATTAGTACCTAGAGTTGACACTCTTCCAAACCCACTTTCATCAATATAATCATCATAAATAGGAGGCATGCTATCATCATAATAAATATTCTCATCAAAACTTGGGGGACTAAAAATATCATCTTCATCAAATATAGCACCCCCAAGCTTGTAGCTTTGCATATCATTAGCATCATGGATATTCAAGGAATTCATACTAACAACATTGCAATCATGCTCATCATTAAAAAATTTAGTGCCAAACATTTTATAGACTTCTTCTTCTAGCAATTGAGCACAATTATCGGAATCCTTATTTTCAAGAAAGACATTAAAAAGATGAAGCATATGAGGCAACCTAAATTCCATTTTTTTGTAGTTTTCTTTTATAAACTAAACTAGTGATAAAACAAGAAACTAAAAGATTCGATTGCAAGATCTAAAGATATACCTTCAAGCACTAACCTCCCCGGCAATGGCGCCAGAAAAGAGCTTGATGTCTACTACGCAACCTTCTTCTTGTAGACTCGTGTTGGGCCTCCAAGCGCAGAGTTTTGTAGGACAGTAGAAAATTTTCCTCAAGTGGATGACCTAAGGTTTATCAATCTGTGGGAGGCGTAGGATGAAGATGGTCTCTCTCAAACAACCCTGCAACCAAATAACAAAGAGTCTATTGTGTCCCCAACACACCCAATACAATGATAAATTGTATAGGTGCACTAGTTCGGCGAAGAGATGGTAATACAAGTGCAATATGGATGGTAGATATAGGTTTTTGTAATCTGAAAATATAAAAACAGCAAGGTAACTAGTAACAAAAGTGAGCGAAAACGGTATTGCAATGCTCCGAAACAAGGCCTAGGGTTCATACTTTCACTAGTGCAAGTTCTCTCAACAATGATAACATAATTAGATCATATAACAATCCCTCAATGTGCAACAAAGAGTCACTCCAAAGTCACTAATAGCGAAGAATAAACGAAGAGATTATTGTAGGGTACGAAACCACCTCAAAGTTATTCTTTGTGATCGTTCTATTGGGCTATTCCTATAAGTGTCACAAACAGCCCTAGAGTTTGTACTAAAATAACACCTTAAGACACACATCAACCAAAACCCTAATGTCACCTAGATACTCCAATGTCACCACAAGTATCCACGGGTTTGATTATACGATATGCATCACACAATCTCAGCTTCATCTATTCAAACCAACACAAAGAACTTCAAAGAGTGCCCCAAAGTTTCTACCGGAGAGTCAAGACGAAAACGTGTGCCAACCCCTATTCATAAGTTCACAAGGTCACATAACCCACAAGTTGATCACCAAAACATACATCAAGTGGATCACGTGAATATCCCATTGTCACCACAGATAAACACATGCAAGACATACATCAAGTGTTCTCAAATCCTTAAAGACTCAATCCGATAAGATAACTTCAAAGGGAAAACTCAATTCATTACAAGAAGGTAGAGGGGGAGAAACGTCATAAGATACAACTATAATAGCAAAGCTCGTGGTACATCAAGATCGTGCCAAATCAGGAACACGAGAGAGAGAGAGATCAAACACAGAGCTACTGGTACATACCCTCAGACCTGAGGGTGAACTACTCCCTCCTCGTCATGGAGAGCGTCGGGATGATGAAGATGGCCACTGGTGATGGTTTCCCCCTCCGGCAGGGTGCCGGAACGGGCTCCCGGTTGGTTTTTCATGGCTACAGAGGCTTGCGGCGGCGGAACTCCCAATCTAGGTTTATTTCTGGGGGTTTCTGTATTTATAGGAATTTTTGGCCTCGAGAACAAGTCAGGGGGGTCCACGAGGAGCCCACAAGACCGGAGGGCGCGCCCTTGGGGGGGGGAGGCGCCCTCCTCCCTTGTGGAGGCCTTGTGGCTCTTCTGGCCCAACTCTTTTGCTTCGGGGGCTTCTTCTGGTCCATAAAAAATCACTGTAAATTTTCAGCTCATTTGGACTCCGTTTGGTATTTCTTTTCTGCGAAACTCAAAAACAAGGAAAAAACAGAAACTGGCACTGGGCTATAGCTTAATAGGTTGTCCTAAAAATAATATAAAATAGCATATAAATGCATATAAAACATCCAAGATGGATAATATAATAGCATGGAACAATAAAAAATTATAGATACGTTGGAGACGTATCAGCGCCTGGCAACTTATTCCGATGGATCACCTCTTCTTGTATGTATACAGGGCACTGCTGATGTTACTAAGGAAGCAGGTGTTGTCTCCCATGGACGCACTCTCCGGACCTATTCCAACATCTGTTGCAGGGTATTCGGGATGGATACTAGTGTGCTAGCGCCAGCACCTTCTGCCTGGTTCCGTATTGATAGTCTTGGAGAAAACTCGCTCTTCCTTGGACAAAACTATCCAATGATGGTGAAAGGCAATCCAGCTGCTGTTGGCACAACATTACTACCATTTATGAGAAGCAACTGTATCTATACCTCGGACATTACTATGGTTCCCTACCCTGGCTATGACAATATGCGTCCTGATATAGGCCGCTTCAGCCTGGATGATGAGTCTTGTGTTGGTCTCGATTTTGACAATAGCTGGCCCTTCCCAGAGGCTTACTTATGGTTCAAAGCAAGCGTTTCCAACACCGAGGATTGGTTGAGCTGAAGTTCATTTCATTGCTTGTTATTTGTTGTATGATAAAAACTTTAGTATTTACTAGATTGTTTTGTTGGAAATAATCTATAATCCAACATGTATCCTCATTGTCGTTGTTTGTTGATGACTTGTTGTATGTAATGAATGGTACATTTGCATATCCATGTCATAAAGTCAATTTATGAATGGATTTCGAGTCACTTCTTGGAGTGTGAGTACCATAGTAGTATAGCCAACATCAGGTTATATGAAGTTGCCACATCACATAGAGCCAACCTAATAGTATGCTAGTACAATAGTTAGTCCTAGTAGTAGTATACCATCAACTAGAGCTAGGTGTCGCACGGAGGCCGAGAAATATGATGATAGCGTGAGGTGGGCTTGTATGTATGATGTAGGCACATGGCTTGCCGTGTTTCCTACTCCTCCGGTCTAAATGTGGAGAAGATTTGGTCGAGTTCTTCCTCCTTTTGCCGACACGTGGGACATCCAACATCCAGGTCGTGTCATGCAAGACAATGGAGTGCTAGTTGAAGCCACGTGATGTGCATCTTGGGTTAAACTGTAAATAGAATCTTACTCTTGAGTAACTCCAAAAGCGGCCACCGAAGATCTTTATTGGATTTGTTTTTCATCACCAGCACATCGAGGTGAAAGATGTGCAGGTTCAGTGGGTCGTCTTGCGTTTTCACTGACATGTGGGACCACATGTGGGCAAACAAATGATGGGCACACTCCGCGCGTCTGCTGGTTGGCTGACAAGAGAGAGAGGAGGGTTGAGCACAGACTCCAGGAAATTTCGCGACAATGTGAGTAGTACTAGTGGTGTACCGTACTCCTAGAGAGATAATGTGTTCGCTCTACGTAACCAGCACCTCGATATAGTGGGGTGGCATGGGCCATAACTATCATTCACGTCTAGCAGTATGGCACACGCCACCCACACGAGTCCCATCTGACACCAATTTTCTTGGAGTCCGTGCTACAGCTATCTCTTCTCCCTCCTGTTTTCTCTAACTCAGCCATCCCACGGTGGGCGGGGTGGGGGTTTGCCGATAGTCGGTTTGCTCAACTGCGGTCCCACTTGTAAGTGAAAATGCAACACAGCACGCATTCCCCCTTGAGCAGCGTGCCGGACCAACCGTGTGGGGGTGCGACGCGAACACGACAGGCTTTTCCTTTTGAACTTGTAACTTGTAAAATTTGGTTCTGCTCCTTGGCGCGACCGATAGATAGAAATAATGATTTTCCCTAGAGTAATGAGAAGTTGGGTTCTTGCGCGGTTCATGCATGGTACTCCCTCCGTTCCTAAATATTTGTCTTTCTAGAGATTTCAACAAGTGACTACATACGGAGCAAAATGAGTGAATCTACACTCTAAAATATGTCTATATACATCCGTATGTGGTAGTCCATTTGAAATCTCTAAAAAGACAAATATTTAGGAACAGAGGGAGTACTTACGAAAATTATGAAGTTGATGCGAAAGGTAAGATAATTACTAGTACAATATACTACTACATGGAATTGATGGAAAGATAAAGATACATACGGATCCATCAACGACATCCTCATGCCCTAGTGCGCCGGGTCACCAACCGACGTGTGAGGAGAAGCGGCATTGGCAGTGAGCTCAATGTGCTTCTGAACAATGCCGTCCAAGGTTGCCATGCGGTCCAAGAAGGCCAGCGTCCTATCGTCCTCCTCTTGCACGTAGTAGTCCTTGTGGACGATTTGATCGTAGACGTGGGTGATTATGTCGATGGTGTCTTGCTGTGCCAGCCGCTGCGCGGTGAGCGCGACCTCGAGGTGGACATTCTCTGGTGCGGCGGTGGGCAGTCGCAGGGCCACCAGTGCATCGAAGAGGTTTTCACCATAGAGGCTATTGAGGGTGGTGGGCATCGCAGAGCTTGGGCGCGTGGGCTGGAGGCGTACGTCAAGGTCGTCCACGAGCTTCTTGACGATGGTGAACTTGTCGAGGAAGCCGACGAGGACCTCGTCGAACAAGGAGACGAAGCTATCGTCCAAGAGGCCTCTCGCCCTGGCGGCCTCAAGCATGACCTGGAGACGTTCCTCGGTGTCGGGCCGCAGGCTGGCGTCGTGGACCATCTGGCACAGCCGGCTCATGCTCGCGCTCATCGCCTCCATGGGTCTAGCTTCTAGTCAACTGATCTTGCGATTGGAGTGATCACTCTTGCCCTTGGTTAGGGTGCGTAGGTGCGTAGGATTTCATAGATTGGACTGGTAGGGAGCCTTTATATGAGAAGTGCAGACTGCGTTGCATTCATGTGTATGTTGGCCATCTACTCCTCGGCCCTCCCTCCCTGCCGGTGCAGTGTAGTAGTCATCTCACCGAGACCAAGTTGGGGCAAAATGAGAGAACTTTGATGTTTAGTAGTATTTTGTAATTAATGTCATTGCATGCAGAGAATTGAGCACTGCATGTTGTGCTAAGTAGTCTCAAGTCATTGAATGCATATGAACCCCACGTCTCCTATTGGCTGATTTCTTTTTTCGTGGCAAAAAACAGGGAACGAGGAGGGTAGTTAATGCACCGCGCGGCAGAAGGAAAAGAGGCTCCTAGCTAAAGTTGTCTCGCCCTGCTTCAAAACTACAGGGCGCGCGCTACGGCTTTGACCTAACGGCCTCCGTTTGCTGGAATCGGAATAGTTGAGAACAAAGTGGCGAACGGGTGCGTAACGCGGGTTTTGGGATTACTTGGTTTTCGTAACGTGACTAATGCACCAGTACGGAGGGAGTATGATAGTAGTCTGATTGATGAGATTTCAGATTTGAGCCATCTAACGGAAGGGAGAGTGTATAATATCATCGGGAACTACATTCAAAACCGAATAAAATAATACTCCATGTATTTATTTACAGAGGGAGTAGTATATTTTTTGTGACATGCATTACTAGATATTGCTAGTCAAATACTAAATCCAGACGGAGGTGGTAGTACTACTAAATCCGGATGGTGGTGCTAGTACTAGTAGTACTACCAATGTAGTAGTACTGTACTACCCATTGGTCAAATTATTACGTGCTCCTCCTCATAGTGAAGTGACAAGACCCTGCGCCGGATATGACACCTGAGTGTAGGCACTGTGTTTGGCATACCAAAGTCAGCCTCACCGTGTGCAGTCACTATAATCATGGTTGTAGAGCTAGCCTGCTTAACTAGCCGTGTTCGACATAATTTCCGGTGCGTTGCCACGAGTAATAATAAATATTGTACTCGAGTAATGGGTATATCGTTGCCGCACCTATGCACGTGAACATTTATCGTAACATAGTACCTCGTGCTGGATAGTCGTAATATTACAAGCTTCAAACTGATATTACAAATGCTAGGAGTAATGCTGCACCTACGAAGAGGGAATTATTAGGAAGTTTACGTAAGAACTTTTGTTACTTTAGGTGGATACAACATTATCGTACAAACTAAAATCCACCACCCTGACAAGTCACTAATGGGCAAATAAATTTTTGAGTCTCTGGCGACTTGATGTTTCAAAAACAAATTCAGCTTCTGCGGAGCCTTTGTCGTTTAGGCTTAGACGCTTGTTGTGATCAGCACGCCATTCATTGTTGCGCCAGAGAACGCCAACCTCATTACCTTGAGCACACTTGCCTTCAGAACAAAGAACCTGGCCAATTTAATCTCAGGTGTGCTGCCTCGGTAGTCGACCAAATCAATTTCTGTAAGATGGAGATCAAGGCATTCGATGAGATTGTTATAGTGCAGCACATTTTTCACTTTCGGGTCTTTTTTTATCTGCAAAAGAGAACATATTAGAGCAGCTGGCTGTATAAGATTGCCGTGTCATCAGGAGGTACCAATATCATTCGCTCATACGATAGGGTTGGCTCTAAGGCTAGTGATATTTTTTCACTCTCTCTCTCTCTCTTTCTCTTTCCTCTCATTTACCTAGGAGCACGTGAAGAGCTTAGGCATTTGTTGCCTTCCACTATGTGGCCGATGCCATATTTCTCAAAAGTATGCCACATACAATATGCATCGATGTCAAATCAAAAGATTTTGGCACCGCTCTAGCAATGTGAGAGAGTTGGCACCGCTATGCACACAGACCCACATGTACAAACAAATGAATCAAACCAACTACACCAGCCTCTCCCTCTCCCAAACAAGTGTTTTATTATTGCCTCAGTCCTCTCCCTCTCCCACGCAAGTGTTTTTTCATTGCGTGAGTTAATTTGGCACCAGAGCAAATTAGGTGATCCAGATTTGGGCACCAGGTGAGAATTGGAGGGCATCGATGCCAAATGCATCAGAAGTGAATTTGGCATGTGTTTTGGCCTACATAGTGGAGGACCGTTATAGCCCACTTTTGTACTACCTCGTATTTAGTGTAAAATTTTGACCATACATTTACCTAATAAAATGCCAATGCATGTCACCAAAAATTATACCATTTGAAATTATGTTCAAATACGAATCCAACGATATAATTTTTAGTGACATGCATTAATATTTTGTCAGTTAAATCTATGGTCAAATTTTGATACTACAAAATACGTACGAAGAGTAAACCAGGACGGAGGTAGTACTTGCTCTTAGGCTAACCATAGAGTTACTAGTCTAAGTTACTTGCCACTATGACTAGCCTAGGCTACTAGTACAACAAAAAACGATGCAGGTGATCATGTGAGAGAAAATACTAAAAACATTTCTTTCGGTGCAGTACGTAGATGCAGTTTTGAACACTACACTTGTCATCGTAATTTGGGAAAATTAAAAAAAATTGAGCTATGTTGTGATTACCGTTTACTAATCGAAAAGAAGTTTCACCTTGATGAGTAGCTTCTCCATGCACGGAAAGCATGTAAGGAATCCAACAACGCGATCCAGATTGGGGCCGATAGATTTTATTGCCAAGATCTTCACTGTGCGCACAAACTGGGTCAAGTTTGTGGGAATCACTTTCTGGATGACAGTCGTAAATACATCAAGAAGAAATTTAAAAATGTGAATTTCAAGAAGACGGAGAAGAAGATGAGTGTTGTACCTGAACGATTACGGATCCAATAAAGAGTTCGGAGAATTTGGCAGACGAGTACACCAACGCTGTCAATTTCGGCGCGTCAATGACCCTAATTTTTGTTGGACCTTCTAGATCAGTTACAAGCAATCTCTCAAGGAAAGGCGCATTCTCAATGACCATAACGTGGAACAGCTCGAGTGATCTCTTCCCAATTGATGTCTTGTTGCGGGGCCATCAAGACACATAAATCCATCAGAGATTCGTCGAGGTGATGTGGAGGCTAATGAACCAGTGGATCCACCGAAGACGAAGGTACTCAAGTGCAGTGCAGCTGTGGAGCAGTTGCTCCATAGCCTTCTTCGAGATGCCAACGTCGAAGAGGTCGAGCTGCTTGAGTTGAGGGAGAAGAAGGGTGGGCGCGGCATTAATATGGGGAAAATAGCACGAGCTGAAGCTGGCGCGGCGCAGCGTTGGCGTGAGGCGGAGCGCGGACGGCGGCAGAGAGCGACATCGTCCAACTTCAAACCTGAGCTCCTCGAGCTGATCTAGGGCGGGTGATAAGAACTACTCATCGAACTTGGCTTGGACCTTGCAGTTGGTACTGAACATGCGGATGTCAAGGCGTCTGGCTGGCCCAGGGTGCGATGCAAGGATCTTGGAGACTGCGGCCATGCATTTGCAATCCCCGTCGTAGAGGCAGCTGTCGACGGTGAGGTTGAGGGGGACGCGGCGCCAGAGGGGGCGCCACCGCCGGGAGAGCAGGGTGGTCCGCACGGCAGATTTGGTGGGGAGGAGGGCAATGATGACGAGCAGCATGTCATCGGGGAGGCTGCTAATGAAGTCCAGGCTCGCCGGATGCGGTTTTTGCTCGAGCCGCCTCCGCTTGTTGGCTGCCTCGCCGTCCATCTCAGCTGGCGGCGATGCCGGTGTACACGTGTACTGGTGTGTATTTTGTGCTGGGTGTGCGCGAGTGCATCCTTGTGTGCATGCCGCCACGCAGTGGTGTAGTGTGCGCGAGTGCGTCCTTCACGCGGAAGAAGTGTGCCCTCAATTTACTAGCGGAATTGCTTCATGCATGACAGTAAACGCATGACGCCTGCACGATTCTCCTTCCCCAACAGTGCTTCTGCATGCACGCTAGCTGTTGGTGCTGCCGCGTCTGAATCGTGCATGCATCGGCCGTGCATGCGTCGTGTGTATAGCAGCACTGATTTACTAGCATGCGGGGTGCTACCGCGAGTGGTTTCAACTTTGTTTACTTCACCGCGTGTCAGATGGGCCTCTAGTTTACTTATTTTCACCCACTGCCACATGGGCCAGCACACGAAGATAGAGAACATGAGCTGACAAGGCAGCATGTGGACTGCTTGACCGGTCAACTAAACAATATACGGAGCTATGTGCTGACACAGTGACCGTACAATCCCTCCGTAAAGAGAGATCGAGTGAGAGGGGAGGCCCGTGAGAGATAGTAGAGAGAGAGAAAGAGCTACTCCCTCCGTTCGATAATGTAGTGCCTATATTTTTTTTAAAGTCAAACTTTTGAAACTTTGACCAAGTTTATAAAGAAATTACTTATATCTACAATACCAAAGATAAATGATAGTATGAAGTAAGTACATGTTGTGATGAATCTAATGATCGTTCCTGATGTAAATGTTTTTCTCCACATATACCTGGTCAAACTTTTCTCAAGTTTGACTTTTCAAAACATCCATATGTTTATGGACGTGAGGGAGTACCTAACTAGAGAGAGAGAGTGTGTGTGTGAAATAGAAAGAGTGAGTGAAAAACGTGTGTGTGCGTGTGTGAAAGAGACATGGACAACACATGATAAAGTAGAGAAAAAACGTGTGTGTCTTATGCAAACATATCACACATGCATCCTCGACAGCGGAAGCGAGGCGAGGAGATAGTGTGTGGTTGTTTGCAACCGAGAGAGAAAGACCCCTAGCACGTGGCCAAGAGAGGTCTGACAAACAAGGGAGAGAGGTCAAGAGAGACGTATGGAGATAATGCAGGCATGGGGAGGAGAGTGTGTGTGTTTGTGACAGAGAGATCCCCTGGAGATCGTGATGGGACTACATGGGTGGGAGATCGAGTGACAAGGTGTATGCGCGATAGAAGATACCCCGAGAGATATCGATATAGACGTATGGATGGAAGGAGACAATACGTGTGTTCCTGATGGATAGTAAGAGATAGTCATACTTAGGGGGGAGTGCGTGTGCCTATGATGGAGTGAGATATTATGGTACTTAGGGGGGTGCGTGTCACATAGAGAGAGAACAAGGGCAGAGAGTGTTAGATGGGTCTACGTTGCACGAGCGAGATATGTGCATGTGTGAACCAGGGAGATATAAAGTTTGAGAGAGATAGAGGAGCCCCGATACGGCTGAGTGGTGCGTCAGATAGCTGAGAAGGGGAAAGAGATACTCCATCCATTCGATAATGCAGTGCATATAAATTTTTTAGAAGTCAAACTTTGACCAGGTTTACGCAAATATTATTTATATCTACAATACCAAAGATACATCATACCAAACTACATCTCATGATGAATCTAATGATATATGTTTGTCGTTCTAGATGTAAATGTTTTTCTCCACGTACCTGGTCAAACTTTGTGAAGTTTGACTTTTCAATAACTCTATGTGCTATGGACCAAAGAGAGTACCTAAGTCGAGAGAGATCAAGTGCGTGTGAAAGAGAAAGAGTGAGTGTGTGAAAGAGTGTGTGTGTGAAAGAGAAAAGGACAACAAATGATAAAATAGAGAGAGAGTGTGTGTTCATTACTTATGCAAACATATCACGCATGCTTCTCCGAGATAGAAAAGCGAGGTGAGGAGATACACAAAGATAGCTAGTGCGTGCTTGTTTGCAACGGAGAGAGACACCCCTATAACACATGTCCAATAGAGGTTTGGCCAACAAGGGACAGAGGTCGAGGGGGACGCATGGAGAAGATGGACGCATGGGGAGGGACAAAGGGTGTGTTTGTGATATAGAGATCCCCTCAAGATCATGAGGGGACTATATGGGTGGGAGATCGAGGGACGAGGTGTGTGTGCGATAGAAAGATGCCCTGAGAGAAATCGAGATAGACCAAGTGAGGGAAAGAGACAATGCATATGTTTGTGATGGAGACTGAGAAATAGTCATATACATAGGGGGGACTGCGTGTGCCTACAATTGAGTGAGAGACAGTCATACTTAGCTAGGCGTGAGATTGTGTGTGTGTGTGTGCATGTGAGATGGAGAGAGAATGAGGGAGAGAGAGAGAGAGTTTTAGATGGGTCTATTGAGTGCGTGAGATATGCATGTGTATGTGTGACCCAGAGAGATGGAGAGTTCGAGAGAGAGAGAGAGGGAAGTGCTCCGAGACGACAGAGTGGTGCGTGAGAGAGTTACGGACAATGAGCTAGGAAATTTGTGTGTGTACGATGAGTGCACCCTAGATATTTAGCTTGGACTAGAGAATCATACATTGTGTGCTAGAGAGACCTATACATGGAGTGTGCATGCGAACTAGAAAGACCGACACACACACACACACACACACACAGAGGGAGAGGGACCGACAAGGTTTGTGTTTGGATGCGTGCGATAGAAATGAAGATTGTCAACGAGAGAGAGAACAGGAGTCCGGGAGAGGGGGAGGTCGTGTTTATGCATCAAAGACTGATATAAACCATGTTTTGATATAAATTTGCATTCAAATATTTGAATTGGAGAACATGTTGTCTGCAATCCACACATGAACGGAGATATGTGTATCAAACAAGTTCATTAATTTGACTTTCATCATGTTCATGGAGTCATATGATACAACATGCTACTCAATTGAGGTGTTCAATTTTGGATTTAGTTCACTATTTTGACCTGGTGAACGAGCTATTTCATTGAATCGAGATATTTCATTTTGGGTTTGATTCCCGTTTTTGAGTGGGTCAACTATTTGTCATATAGTAAATCTTTAGCAACGAGCATGTAAAAACACATTAGTCCCAAGCATCATCTCACCATCTAAAAAGAAGTGGCAAGCTAATATTTCAAAATTTGATTCGAATCAACTTGGTAAGGTAGACGTGGGTGCTTGTTCTCCCAGAATTTGAACAAACCGCTAAACACCCTCTGCTCGGTGGAATTCACCCGAGCAAATAAATGGGAGACGCGAAATTACCGGCCTATGTGGTACACGCATCAATTGGCCCGTTGTACATCGAGGGTAGGTTCATAACTTCATCCAAGCGCTCCTTCTCCTCAGCCGAAATGACAGGTGCCGAATAATTCATAAACCATGGGCGGCAAAACACCCTCTCCTCGGCCGAAATGGCAGGCGCTGAATAATTCATAAACCATGGGCGGCAAAACACCCTCTCCTCGACCGAAATCGCTCGCGCCCACTATTTCAAAACACGCCCTCCTCGCCCGAAATCGCTCGCGCCCACTATTTGGGTGAAGCAAAATTAGTCTACTATCCCTGACCCTCAAGACACAGACCCAAGCCCAGAAGCCTAAAGGCAGGGGTAGAACTGTAACTCCCCCCCCCACATTTCAGACTAATGCGTCCGTAAGACATGGTTCCCCCTCCCAATTCCCCATTCATACATCATGGGCACCAAATCACCTTCTCCCCGGAAGCTCCCTTCTCCCCATCCGCGAAACCTCAGCCCCTCCTCCATGGTACCCCCACCACACCAAATTCCCTGGCGCCCTCCTCCCCAATGCCAGAGCCATTGTCCGTTTGCCGTTGTGCACTGGGCCGTGTGCCTATTACTCCGTGCTGCCAGAGCTGCCTCGACGACGACCGTGTGAACCGTACCGGAGCTGATTCACCCGCGCCGTTGTGCACGGCGCTGGAGTGGCTCCAACTTCGGATGCGTCCAGGGCCCCGGCGCTGCTTCCCAGTAGCCGTCGACCGTCGCGACATATCTGCTTTCCTGTCGCTGGGAGCCACTGCAACCGCGCCGGCCTCACTGACTCGGCAGCTGGAGCTGCCTACTTCACCGGGCCGCAAGATAGGTCGTACACTCATCTTAAATCACTTTATTTAGGTGTCAGTCGTCTGAAATTTTATTCTGGGCCAGTCAATTCCCAATGGGAAGCAGCACCCCTCGATGCGGCAGAGCTCCTAGGCTGCCGGTTGGCTGGTGTCTATCATAAGGGTGCGGGGGCGCAAGTTCGCCGCGGAAGCAGCGCTTAGGTGGCTATCTTAGAATTGTGTGGGTTGAAGGTACTGCTGCCACCGGATCTGGATGACGACGAGTCTTTGTGGATTGGCCGGGGGCGGCACAACCACGGCAGTGCGGTGGGGCGGGGAGCGGGGTTTTTGTCGGAGCTCTCGCGGCCAGGGACGGCGGAGGCAGGCTGCTCTGCCGGTGGTCGCTGGCTCTTCGGGGAAGATTCTGAACAGTGTCAGCCGGGAGGCACAAGACGGCCATCAAGCCATCCGGCGCAGATTGGACAGTACCAAACTAAAATAAAATCGTGTGACCCCAATTTTGTTTTCAGTCAATAGACATGTGACCACTCTCGTACCTTACTATTGATCTCTTAGGGTATTTCTTCAGATCAGAGATATGTGTCGTTCTTAACATTATGCGTTTTCTGCATCTTCAGCCACACCGTCTTCCTTCTCACTGCAGCTGCTCCAACAAGGGAAGCATACACCAGAAGGGAGCTATAGTCCCCACTCAACAGTTCCCTGCATCGAATGTGCGTGCCCGACATGGACAGCCACAACAACTGCAGGGCCATCGACAAGTTAGCGCATGATGCTCACTCCTATGGATGGCAGCCAGATAGGTTGTACCCTCATCTTACTTGTGTGCAACATTTATGGCTTTGTTATTCATCTAAGCATGGAAAATAGATTATCACATTTCACTATATATTCATGCTGATCTCTTAAGAGTCTTGTTCAGGAGTTAACGTTGTTCCATAGTTCAGGTAAGAGACTTGTTCTTTACGTAACGCTGTTCCATAGTTATCATCCATCAGCCAATGCTGTCCCACAGGCTGGTGATTATACCACTTCTAGTATTACCTATGTTGTTCTTTAATACTTTTTTGTGCCATCTAGTTAATCAAGAGTACAAACGATACATATTCTGTAGCTTTCATCTATGTTCTCCCTTTAGTTTTTGAGACCTCTTGCTGCTAGTTAAGCCCAGTCCTACTATTTATGTCATCTCCTACAGGCACTCATTACATAAATCTAACTACTAGTTGTCTTCCATGCATGTCAGATATAATTGCACACACTGATATATCCATAAGAACCTCACGGAGCAATGTAACGGCCAACAAACTTGACGTCAATGGTACCCAATATGATGGAACATGTAAAGGCAGTTCTTCAGAAGACTTGCAGAAAGATGATGAATCCTATTCACCCCACAAGTTCCTTGCTCTAACTTGGCCCGTGATATGGGTACAACATGCATATAATATCCTGGAGTGCATCTACTCTGTTGCAATGCCATGTGCTTAGTCTGCTGATCATGCATGCAAATATGTCATGCCTTCCTATTTTTCAGTACCTATTCCATTCATGATAACATGTTTTCAAATTCAAGTACTGTCATTCTACTCTATCGCAATGCCATCTGCTTAGTTTGGACATCATGCTTCTGAATATCTTATGCATTGTTATTCATCAGTATGTACTCCATCTGTCTACCATACCATTTTTTTTACATTAAAGTGCTGTTCTAGTGGTCTGTTGCAATGCCATCTTAGTTTCCCAATCATACATGCATATGTTGCCTTAGTGTTTTTCTGTATGTATTCTGCTATCATACAATTTTACATTCAACTAGCGTTTTTTACTCTGTTGTCCTGTCGTATCCCTAGCTCTTACATCATACTCCCTTTGTCCGGATTACATGTCGCCGAAATGGATAAAAATGGATGTATCTAGAACTGAAATATGCCTAGACACATCCATTTATTTCCGGATGGAGGGAATACATGTCAATATGTCATGCCTTTCTATTCTTCAGTACCTATTCCATCTCTCTGCCGTAGCATGTTTTATAACTGAAGCACCATTCTTCTATATAAGGCATGCAAGGGGAAGACAACTATGTTAGAATCTGAAGGGTTACAAACAAGGTCTTTGCAAAAGATCCAAATGCCAGGAGATAGTAAACCAACTCCAGTGTTCATAGATACTGTTCCAGCACAGAGAAACCCAACTCCTACTGATAATAAGCAGATTCAAGTGGCCAACGAACTAGTCCGCTCCAGTCCAGCAAAAATATGTCAACTCCATTCTAAAAAGCGTGTGCGTATCCTCACATCATGAAATTTTATAGCATTCAGATCATATTTTCTACATGTTTCTTACCCATCTCTCTTTTAGAAAATAAGCTTAAAGGATAGAAGACTTTCTAAACTGGGATCTTGTTCGAGGAAAGTATCTTGCAGGAATTCTCTGTGCTCCAATGCTGATGTAAGTACCTGTTGTATATCACTATATTTTTACATAAGCATGTATTTTGTTAATCGGCGTGAATCCAACCTTTATCTGATCTAAACTTACTTGTAGCAAAATGTATAATTAAAGGAAACAATGTTGATTTTTGTAAGGAAAATTGCCTAGTAGTTTTGCATACTGAGCTGCATGAGTGTACTATCTCATATCATGCACATTACTAAATTGTAGTGCTATTCTGGTTGCCCAATAATTCATTGTGTCAATGTTGCTTTCCTATTACCTTACCTGGCTGATGATAGCTGTGCCATATTGTGTTAATTTGGTGTAGGCTGGTGTGGTCTGGTTGCCCAAACGTTTGTTGTGTCAATGTTGCTTTCCTATTTATCTGACCTGGCCAATGATAGCAATGCTAGTGTGTTAATTTGGTGCAGGCTGCTGAAGATAAGAAGACAAACTCTGAAAACAGCAAGGCAACCCCATTGTTTCTTTCCAATAAATCTAGGCCAGGTAATATGGCAATAACTCTTGATTAATCTGTTTGGTTCCCCTCCTAATTTATGTTAAGATGCAGTGGTCGAGACACTCTCCACTATCAATAATACAAGCCTGCCAAAATTGCCATTTGAATCCATTGAGTTTCCTCTGTCTCGAATCCAACGGAATAAATGTATGTTTGTGAACCAATTACTGGCAGAAGCAGTGATGGAAATCATGGAGGAATTAGAGGTGCACATTCTTGCGCAACAATAACTGATCAATGTAGCAAAGAAGGAAGAACTTGCTCACATGCTTATGGGCGTCATCCGCGCTGAGGTTGCAGAATGTGAGGTTGTAGATCGTTAAGTTCTGTTCATTTATTTGCACTGGCATCAATCTTTGATTGCCCAGTGGATGTAATTTCCTGTAATATATGATGGATGTGCTACGTTTTCCCTTGTATGCCGTACGTTTGCTTAGCGCGCCTCGCATTCCAGCTAACTAGTCACTAGGAAGCCAAACAAGCAGTGAAATTATTAGCTAGCACGAACAGTCATGAGCACTATATAAAGGATAGCGGCCCACTGCCCTTAATGGGCTCGCAGGGGCCAAAATTCTCATAGGCCTTTGATTGATCGATTTTGGTCCTGTCCATAATTGCTCGTCGTAATGGGATCAACTTATAGCTGGGCCAGAATCGACGTTATCTAATTGGGCCTACAGACATGTTTGAACTTTAGCAGGCCCATTAAGTTGATGGGCCGTAACCAGGCCGAAAGCTCTATTGGGGCACTATATTTGAAACGGGCCAACAGTTAATGCTTGGCCCTGTTACCTCCCGGGTCGTTCACAGGCCGAAATCGAAGCGGGCAATAAGTGGGCCCATTCGATTTCATGGGCCATTAACAGGCCGATACTAAGGTTGGGCTATATATGGCCCAACTGTACTGTGGGCCTTTAGCAGGCTGATAGAGACAGCGGGCTCGTACTAGACCATGAAGAGCATGGGCCGCTAAGAGGCCGAAAGTCAGGTCGGACTGTATATGGCCCAACTATGTTGTGGGTCTTTAGCAGGCCGAAAGAGAAACCTGGCTGGTATTGGACCATGAAGAGCATGGGCCGTTAAGAGGCCAAAACTCAGGTCTGACTGCAAATGGCCCAACTCATTTATGGGCCGTTAACAGGCTGAAAGACACACCGGGCTGGAAATTGGCCCAACACTTAAATGGGTCACTAAAAGGCCAAAAGACGTACATCCTGAAAATTGGCCCATCCCTTGAATGGGCCGTTAATAGGCCGAAACCACACCGAGCCGATATTGAGCCCAAATATATAGCGGGCTGTTAACGAGCCCGAACTGACGATGGGCTGCAATGGTGTTAAATAGTTAATGGGCCGTTGACGTGCCGAATTGGCACATCTCGTATGGGCCGTGGGCTTAGATGGGCTAGACACAAGTAGGCCCTATATGGGCCGGCCTGCTAATTTTGACTGGGCCGGCCTCTTTCACCTAAATGGGCCACTGTTGGGCCTTGCCACGTGCCAACGTATCATAGGCGCCTCTCGTACAATGAGTGGATGATATTTGTCCCAACACTGAGCCGACACGTGCATCCTCCGGCGAATGAGAATTTTACACGTGGAAAATCCCCATTGGTCGGGGCTGTTAACGGGTTATCAGATCCAAACCGGAACCCGATAGCTTAACAACGACCCGTTCCGGTGGATGCCACGTGTCGGTTACCCTTGACGAAAACACTTCCATGACATGCCATTTATCGTCATGGAAGTGGACACTTCTGTGATCATAATTTTGGTATTGTCATGGAACACTTCTACGACAGCACAGGTATGACTATCTTGATTCTGTCATAAAATCGTCATGGATGTACATGCATGACAGAAAACATGACCTACTGTGACAAACACATATCATCACGGAAGTGTATTTTTTTTGTAGTGTTTCAGGCTGTTTTCTATCAGATTTTCAAGGTCGGGCATCATGTCTTCTTCTTCCTCCAACAACATGGGAGACGACGCTTGGTTGCTGCAGATGGAACTCAAGAGAGAGGAGACCTAGGAGGTCACCATGGAAGAAGGGGCGGGAGATTCGCTGTAAGTTCACCCTCCGGCTTCCGAGAGGGGTACTCTAGTCGGTATCTCCACTACTCCAAACCCCCATCAAGACATGAGGACGATGATGAGCCAAGGAAGTCAAGAGGTACAAGAGGGACCTGCCCCTAGGAGGCCCCTACACAGGTTACATAGGAATAATTTTCATAATTTGGTTCACAATTATGGAGGTTAGAATACTCCCCGTATGCACATACCTTCCAATTGGGACATCTCCTGTCCAAGTGAAAGTAATGCAGGAAAGAATGCTTGGGGGCCAGAGAATAAGCACATTATGATTGAAGTCCAAATGTCATGGAAAACCACGGCCACCTATGGGGCCAAGGGGCCCCTTGATGGTTCGGCAGGGGGGATGTCGCGTTGCACAAAGAGCAGAAGAACGTGGGGCAGCACGGCAGAGATCACACGGGCAATTTTACCCAGGTTCGGGCTGCCGCGAGGCGTAAAACCCTACTCCTGCTTTGGTGGATTGATGGTGGAAAAGTGGTGGTGGAGCGTAGTACACTTGCCCGGCAGGCTCGCCCTGGGGAGGCAGTGACTACGCGCGTACGAGCGTGGGGGTGTTCAACTTTCCAACCCTTGCTACGGTTGCCATGGGCCTCCTTTTATAGGTTAAGGGGTCACCACAGTGGCAAAACAGTCATTATGCACTGATAAGATAGCAAACAGTGCTATCATACCTAATTCTGCAGGCTGACAGAGTGCATTAATTGCACCGCTCAACGTCACATTGTTGCTTGCCCGGCAAGCCTTGCCGGGCTCGTCTTGCCAGCTCCATGCCTGCTTGCTTGACACGTCGCAGGACGGGTGTCATCTGTAGGTATTTCCTGTAGAAAGAGGCCGCCATGTGGCGAATGGCTGCCACTTAGTCACTTTGCGGCTTGACACCGCATTGATCAATGACGTGGTCGTGGTGAGATGGCTTGGTGAGGTGTCTTTGCCCTCGTGAATCCCGGCAGGCCCTGTCGGTACGTCTTGAATGCTTTCTTCCGGGGGAGCCCTTGTCCTTGCCAGGTCCGCCTGCCCGGCAAGGGAGGCTTTTCTCCTGGTGGTGTCTCGCTTCTCTGTCTTGGTCTTGGCCTTCTTAATCAGCATGCTGGTTCTTCGGAGATCTTGGTCTCTTGTATCTTGACATGGCCTTGGCATTGTAATCTTGTTCTCGTGCCTGTGCATAGTCAGGGCAATAGACCCAAGATTTATTGCACCGACAGAAGCCCCCGGGCCTGCCCCGATCGCGCTACCGGGCATCGTCGGGGTAGGTCCAAATAAGTGCACAAGCAGGGCGCTGAAGAGGCAGATCTCTTGGAGTCTTCTTTGCTTCTTCATTAATCTCAACTCTGGGCCAGTTTCTGGTTTTCTCGCATGTCGTGTAAAGCCAATCGTGGTGGGGCCATCTTTGCAATGGCCCGTGAATGACTTTAACGCACGGGGTAGAAACTGCCAATTCACTCTTCCCACCACGCCCTTATCCTTAGCCACATATGCAGCATGCATCGCGCGGGGTAGGTAATGGAGGCGCATGGCGCGGGAGAGCATCAAGGCGAGGGCCCGATCTTCTTGAATTGGCGGAGAGGGGCGGTGATTGCTTGTTGAGGGAGCGGTCCCTTTCTTGCTTCGCCTATAAAAGGAGGGGCGGAGGGAGAGCCGAGCCATCCATCTCCGGATCCTTTCTTCCCCTATTTCTGCCTTTCGTTGGTCATGTTGAAGAGAAGGGCCCGGGGCCAAGCTTTGGGCTCCAGCTTGCGCCTAGAGTTGTTGAGTGTTGGCATTCGGGGAGTGAGCCTGGTCCATGCTCGGAGAAGGCGTCGTGGACAGGTTGCTCGTAGTGCGGGAGATACCAAGCTCTCCCGTTGTGAGGTTATGCTTGCTCCTTTTGCCATGGTCGTCTGCCCGTTGGGTAGTGCAGTGTCCAGCCTCGGGTCACCGCCACTCGTGGTCTTGGCGATCGGGTCCTTGGCGTCTCCGGGGCGTGCCTGGGAGGCAGGGCTGGGAATTGTCGGTAAACCCAGCACTACCCCATCCGGGAGCCGTGGGGATGATGTCGACGAGAGGCGCACCTTCCTGCCCGCCAAGGTGGGGAGGGGCATGTCCCGAGCCCCCTGGCCGTCTTGGTCGCTGGCCGTCTCTCCGGGGAAGGTGTCGGGCTGGAGTCCTGGCGCTCCCCCGGAGCGGTGTTGATGAAGAAGAAGCTGGGGAAGACGAAGAAGGCGGGAGGCAGGCCGTCCAGTAGGAGCACGACTGCATCGACGCGTTCGTCTCGTACTGGCGACCTGCTGCCTTATCCCTCCATCCTCCCTTCCCCTTCCCCGGCACCGTCATTACCGTTTTCTTGGTTACCGGGGAAAGGGTTGCTCCCCTGGAGCTTTCGCTTCCTCCAGTGGTCTCCTGTCCGACCCCCGGCGCCCCTCTCTGCCGGCGCCTGTGCTAGAGTCTTCTGCCTGGTTCTGGAAGTGGTGATCAGGGAGCCGCTGAGGTGCTCCGTACGTCTTCCTCCTTCGCAGCCTCGCCACTCCCGATCTTGTCAGGCTGTGCTCGGCAGCCCCTGACGGGGATCGGGGTGGCGTTGTGTTGATGCGCTGCCTATCCTCTTCTCTTCCCACCGCACTACCTGGGATAAGAGGGGCAGGGAGAGGAGTTTACGGAGCATTTATCTTTTTTCAATCTTAAACTCGTAGGCATTTTGCCAAATTTTAGTTCGAATAATGTAATCTCTCGAGTCCATGTCTGTGTTCTGTAAGGTTTGTACTTGTATGACCAGCATATTAATGAAAAAGATGAACCTTGCCGGGAACTCGTGCATGTATATGTCCACACAGAGGTGAAATGCCTCTTTATTTTAAATAAACGAGTTTTCCCCGGTAGGCTATCCTGCCGGTACCCTTTCTTCGTTGCCGGGGAACTGAGCCTACCGGCAAGAAATAGAGGGACCAGCCCCCCGCCAACTTCTTTTCATCAAAGGCCACTACGACCATCCAGGCCGAAGCAACATTCGAGCCAGGGATGGGAGCACCTAAGTTTCGAAGAGTGGCGGGGTTTTATTATGGACAAGTTTTAGCTTACAGAACACTTATGGACAAGAAGTAGAACTTATCTGTTTGGTTCGCCAGGGATCGCAGTGTTGGTTCATCTCCCCATCTTCTTACAGAAACCGAGTTCTCGGCAGGAACCTGTAGCTTTATGCAGATGAGAATGATGCAGGATGTGATCCTATCTATATGCATATGCAAATGCTCATGAAATGCTTATGCAAATGCTCTTGGAATGCTTATGCATGCATGCAACTTGCTTAGGGCCCCCCAGCGCTTCATTTATTTCTCTGGTGCTCAGGGTCCTCGCCTGGCTTTGTACAAGGGGTTACATGCAACTGAGGCAAGACCTGTACAAAAGGGTGGCTGCCGGGCAGGGCCCGACAGGCGCGCCTTACGGGTAGAACTTGCGGAGATGCTCAATATTCCATGAGTTTTGCAATTGAATACCATCTCCGGTCTCCAGACGGACCGCGCCATGTCTGGTGACTCGTACTACCCGGTAAGGGCCTTCCCACTTCGGCGTCAACTTGTTTGTACCCTTGACGGACTGAACGCGCCTAAGGACAAGGTCGCCTTCCTCAAAACACCGGGCATGAACCCTGCGGCTATGATAGCGACGCAGGGCTTGCTGATAGTGTGCAGCACGCGTAGCAGCCCGAAGACGGTTCTCCTCGAGTAGCACAGCGTCATCACGTCGGTGTTGATCTTGCACTACTTCGTCGTAGGCAAGCACTCGAGGCGACCCGTAAATGAGTTCCATGGGGATAACTGCTTCCGCCCATAGACCAGGGAAAAAGGAGTCTGCCCGGTAGCTCGATTTGGTGTCGTTCTGAGGGACCATAGAACTACCGGCAGCTCATCGATCCACCGCCTGCCATGCTTCTGCAGCGTATCAAAGGTTCTTGTTTTGAGTCCCCGCAGCACTTCAGCGTTCGCCCTCTCAGCTTGCCCGTTGCTTCTGGGATGTGCGACAGAAGCAAACGAGATCTTGCTTCCGAGGGCATGAACATATTGCATGAAGGCGCGGCTCGTGAATTGGGTACCGTTGTCGGTAATGATCCTTGCCGGGATTCCAAAACGACACACCAAATCTTTCAAGAACTTGATAGCTGATTGAGAAGTCACCTTTCTCACGGCAGCAACTTCCGGCCACTTTGTAAACTTGTCGATAGCAACGAACAAGAATTCAAAGCCCCCGATTGCTCGGGGGAAAGGGCCGAGGATATCGAGCCCCCAGACCGAAAATGGCCATGATAAAGGGATTGTGCGAAGAGTTTGGGCAGGCAGGTGGATTTTCTTGGAATGGAACTGACAGGCTTCACATTTGGTGACTAGCTCAACCGCATCTTGGAGGGCTGTGGGCCAATAGAATCCTTGCCGGAATGCTTTCCCAACCAACGCCCTTGATCCAATGTGGGAGCCGCACGTGCCTTTGTGTATCTCAGCCAGCAGTTCCTTCCCTTCTTTTCGGCAGATGCACTTCAATTTCAAACCATTGGGCCTCCTTCTGTACAGAGTGTCATCGACAAACTGGTACATACTAGGCCTCCGGGCTACTCTTTCAGTCTCATCTTGGTCATTCGGGAGTTCTCCGGTTTGGAGAAAGTGGACTATGTGCCTTGCCCAAGTTGGAGCCTGGGGCTCGGCAACAAGGACTAGCGGCACCTCCTCAACTGCGGGGGCACATTCCTCATTCGCAGGGACCATGGGTCCGGCTGGAGGGTGCGGTCCGGCAGGTTGTGAGGAGTTGTTTCCGGCAGGGTCCCTGCCAGGAGCGGATGGCTCTATCGGGAGAGGCTTACCGGAGTCCAGCTTTCTCCTTTTCCGGGCCATTGTTGCTGGGGATACGGAGGGCTGAGTAAGATGGAGAACAAAAGTTCCTGGTTCCACAGGAAGCTTTTGGGCAGCACACTTTGACAGGTGATCAGCTATGCTGTTTTCTGCACGAGGTATGTGCTCTATTTGCAACCCGTCAAAGCGCTCCTCTAATCTTCTCACTTCCTCAACGTATGCCTCCATCAATGGACTTTGGTAATCCTTGTTGACTTGTCTCACCACAAGCTGTGAGTCTCCTCGAATGATCAGCTTCTTGATTCCCAATTCTATGGCAATCCTGAGCCCGGCAAGGAGCCCTTCATACTCTGCTGTATTGTTGGTTGTCTCTTCCCGGGCAAAATGCATCTGGACGACGTACTTCAAGTGTTCCCCGGTGGGAGCGACGAGAAGCACGCCAGCCCCTGCACCTTGTAGGGAAAAAGCACCATCAAAATACATGATCCATCCTTGGGGCGCCTCCTTGCCGGGGATAACTGTTTCTGGCACTTCCTCGTCAGGGGTTGGCGTCCATTCTGCAATAAACTCTGCCAATGCCCTGCTCTGGATTGTTGATGTGCTCTCAAACTTTGAACCAAAACTGGATAACACCAAAGCCCACTCCACTATTCTGCCAGTAGCCTCAGAGTTCCGGAGTATCCTTTGCAACGGGAAGCGAGTGACAACCGTGATCTCATGGGCTTGGAAGTAGTGGCGCAGTTTTCTTGAGGTCATGATGAGGCCAAAGATCAACTTTTGCACGCCAGAGTACCTCGATCTAGCCCCCTGTAGCAGGGAATTGACGAAGTACACTGGGCGCTGCCCCACTTTCTTCCTTGCCGTATCCTTGGGTTGTCTTCTCTGCCGTGCTTATCTCTGTCCTGATCCCTATCTGACTCTGCCGGTCTTTGCTCACTCTCTGTTTCATCCACTTCCCGCTGCGCCACCAAGGCTGCACTAACCACTTGATTGGTTGCCGCCAAGTATAACAACAACGGCTCTTGCGGTTTGGGAGCAACCAAGGTGGGCACATAAGATAGGTAGGCCTTCAACTCTTGCAAAGCCGCATCTGCTTCTGGAGTCCACTTCATGGGCCCTGCCCTCTTCAAGATTTTGAAGAATGGCAAGGCGCGCTCGGCAGACTTGGAAATGAATCTGCTTAGTGTGGCAATGCACCCTGTCAGACGCCTTACATCTTTGACCGTCTTTGGTGCTTGGATCTGTTCGATGGCTTGGATCTTATCGGGGTTGGCTTCAATCCCCCGATGGGATACAAAGTACCCGAGCAGCTTGCCGGAGGGAACACCAAATACACACTTCTCCGGGTTGAGCTTCAAGGTGATCTTGCGCAAATTGGCAAATGTCTCCTCCAAATCCTGGATAAGGGTTGATCTGTCCTTGGTTTTGACCACAATATCATCCATATAAGCCTCAATGTTTTTGTGCAGCTGTGGCCCAAAACCAATCTGGACTGCCCTTGCAAAAGTAGACCCGACACTCTTTAATCCAAAAGGCATACGGATAAAATAGTACGTACCACACGGGGTGATTAACGAGGTCTTCTCTTCGTCTTCCTTGGACATGAAGATTTGATGATACCCAGAATATGCATCCAAAAAGGAGAGCAAATCGCAGCCTGAAGTGGAGTCCACGATCTGGTCGATGCGTGGCAAGGGAAATGGGTCTTTTGGGCAAGCCTTGTTGAGATCTGTGAAGTCTATGCAAAGTCTCCATTTCCCATTGGCCTTCCGGACAACCACTGGATTTGCTAACCACGTTGGATGCAGCACTCCTCTGACCAAACCAGCTGCCTCAAGTTTCTTGATCTCCTCTATAATGAACTGCTGCCTCTCCAAGGCCTGCTTCCAGACTTTCTGCTTGACAGGTTGGGCATGTGGGCAGACAACAAGGTGGTGCTCGATTACCTCCCTGGGAACACCAGGGATATCAGATGGTTGCCAGGCAAACACATCGATATTCGCCCGCAGGAAGGCAACGAGCGCGCTTTCCTATTTGTCATCGAGGGTGGCGCTGATGGTGAAAGTACCATCAACGCCAGCCAGCCCTGCCGAGACCTTCTTCACTTGTGGAGCAGCAACCTTGGATCTCTTGCTGTCGGAACTCTCCGGCAAGTCATCAACAGGCGCAGCGCACTCCGGAGAGGCGCGCTTCCCGAATTCCTTGCCGGAGCCCTTACTATCCTTCTTCTTCCCTCTGTTCTCCTTGGTGGGAATTGCCGCTGCTGCTGCCTCTGCCGCGACTGCGTCCCGGTACATCTTGTCCACACAAATGATTGCGTCTTTCTCATCTGATGGGACGGAAATGACTCCAACTGGCCCTGGCATCTTCAAGACGTTGTAGGCATAGTGGGATGCCGCCATGAACTTAGCCAGGGCTAGGCGTCCAAGGATTCCATTGTTCGGCAAGGGGAGGTCAACCACATCAAACACAATCTTTTCAGTCCGGTAGTTCAGCTCTCCCCCAAACGTCACAGGCAACGTGATCTTTCCCTTAGGATGACTCCTGCCGGGATTAACTCCTTGAAACGAGCTGGTGACTTTTAACTCATCCTCTGCTATCTGAAGCTTGCTGATAACCTTTGGGAAAATAAGATTCAACCCGGCCCCGCCGTCCACCAACATCTTCGTGACCTTGAGGTTGCGTATTGTTGGAGAGACCAACAACGGCAAACATCCTACCGCGGTGGTGCGGTCAGGATGATCCTCTTCGTTAAAAATGATGGGCGTGCGTGACCATTTGAGTGGTTCTTGGGCCCCTGGCGCTGGTTCCACGTCATTAACCTCATGTGCCCACCGCTTGAGTTGGCGGTGAGAGGCATGTAGGGACGCACCCCCATCAATGCACAGGGCGTCAGTGGCCTTCTGGAACTCCTGCTTGCTTGTTTCCTCTTCATCCCCTTCATCACTCTCATCACCACAGGCTTCCTTCTCTCGATCCCTGGCGGGTTTTCGTTTGTTCTGAAGAGGTCTGCTGGGGCGATTTACTTCACCGCCACGACCCTTACCGCCAGCAACATTCTGTCCCTTTTCCTTGTCACGCTTCTCATATTCTGCTTTCTGTCTCTTGACAAGCTGCCCAACCTGATAACACTCTTGAAGGTCGTCGCCCTTGGTCCAATGGATCTTGCAGTATGGTCCATCACCTTTCCTGGCCTTTTCGGCGACCGTGGCCTCCCGGCAATCAGAGCACACGGTAGCTTCCTTGCCGAGGGTTTCGGCCTTAACCTTCTTGCCAGTACTAGGGATACCCAACCCTTCAACAGACATTACCATCTTATCCTTGCGCTTCTTATTGCGCTTCTAGCTCTTCTTCTGACTGGTGGACTCGTCATCATCCTCTAAATCAACATTAATGCAATCCACCTCTCCGGGCAGCTTTCTTCCCTCCTCCATCCGAGCACACTTATCCACCAAGGTGTAAAGTTCCCTCACAGTCTTGGGCAACCGTACATTCATCTTAGAACGAATCTTCTGGTTGCGCACATTGGACTGGAAGGCGGCTATCATAGCTGCTGGATGGATATTTGGGATGTTTCTGTGGACTCTGCTAAATGTCTGCAAATACTTCCAGAGAGTCTCTCCTTCTTTCTACTGAAGAAGCTGCAGATCGCTGGGCTGACCTGGTTCTTGATGGCCGCCAGTGAAGGCGCCAATGAACTCATGGCACAAATCAGCCCATGACGAAATGGAGTTCTCTGGCAGGTGCATCAGCCAAGACCTCACATTGGACTTGAGAGCCAAAGGGAAGTAGTTGGCGAATACCTTCTCATCTCTTCCCCCGGCAGCTTGAACAGCGGTAGTGTAGATGCTCAGAAACTCTGTCGGGTTCAGCCTCCCATCGTACTTCTCGGGTATCTCCGGCTTGAACGTGCGGACGGACGGCCAACGGACTTTCCGCAGCTCACGAGTAAAGGTAGGGCACCCAACCTCGAAAGGTAGGTACCCGCCAGTATCGAGTGCAGGCTCGTCGACGTCGGGACCGTCACACCCATTGGCCCGGCGGTGGGCGTCGCGGCGTTGCTCAACAACAACGCGCGCGTCTTCCCTCCGCCTGTCCTTCGGGGCACGCTGCCGGCCTGGACGCGCTCGAGGGTCAAAAGAGGCCGTCGAGATGCCACCAGGTTCTTGATTCCGCTGCGCCTGCGCTAGCTGCCGTGGCGGGGATTGTACCATGGGGGTGGCCCCTTCCGTACTTCCAGCAGCATTGGCCGTTGTCGTCGCTTGGGAAGGCCGTGGTGGGCCAGCTCGCTGCGAGCCCCCAGCCTCGGCGAAGCCGAGCAGGCTCTGGATGGTGGCATGCCATTCATCCATCTGCTCGGCCGCTGGCGGAAACCTCAGCAGCAGTTGAGCCCGCGCCATGGCCTCCGTAGCAGTACTTGGTATGGGCGATGATGACGCAGATCGCACCGTCGCTCGGCTCCTGACGGGGCCAGCAGCTACCGTATCACGTCCCCGCTGTTGCGGGGCGGCCACCTGGATGGCATGGTGGTGCGGTGATGGCGCTTGAGGGTCAGCAGCTCCACCAGGCGCAGTAGCCTGGTCGACTCATCCCGGGGAAGGTGCACGCGCTGCGGCCGCCCCTGTGGTGGGGGCGGCCGGAGGGCGGCGATTCACCCCGGACCGAGCGCCATTACTGCGGCTGTGCCCGTCGGCGAGGGGAAGGAGTGTGGATGGAGTAGCCCCTTCACCCGTACCTCACGGAGCATGACCATTGGGGTGTTGCTGATGTTGCTCTCCTCCGGCGTCTCCTGCTCCTGCTTCGACCGCAGGGGAAGTGTTGACGGTGCCGCCTGCCCCGACCACAGCCCTAGCGGCGTCCACACTCTCGTGCACCTCCGCGTCCCCCGCAGCATTGGTGGCTGCGGGCGGCGGCGCCTTCGAGGTGGATGGGTGAGCAGCAGCACCGGGCTTCTTCTTGGGCGCCATTGCCGACGGCGCCGTCGAAGACGAAGATGGTGATGAAGATGACGCGGCACACGCTTTCAGGTTCGCGCAAGCGATCCCCCTACCTGGCGCGCCAAAGATGTCGCGGGAAACCATGGCCACCTATGAGGCCAAGGGGCCCCTTGCTGGTTCGGCAGGGGGGATGTCGCGTTGCACAAAGAGCAGAAGAATGTGGGGCAGCACGGCAGCGATCACACAGGCAATTTTACCCAAGTTCGGGCCGCCGCAAGGCGTAAAACCCTACTCCTGCTTTGGTGGATTGATGGTGGAAAAGTGGTGGTGGAGCGTAGTACACTTGCCCAGCGGGCTCGCCCTGGGGAGGCAGTGACTACGCGCGTACGAGCGTGGGGGTGTTCTACTTTCCAACCCTTGCTACGGTTGCCATGGGCCTCCTTTTATAGATTAAGGGGTCACCACAGTGGCAAAATAGTCGTTATGCACTGATAAGATAGCAAACAGTGCTATCATACCTAATTCTACAGGCTGACAGAGTGCATTAAATGCACCGCTCAACGTCACATCGTTGCTTGCCTAGCAAGCCTTGCCGGGCTCGTCTTGCCTGCTCCATGCCTGCTTGCTTGACACGTCGCAGGACGGGTGTCATCTGTAGGTATTTCCTGTAGAAAGAGGCCGCCATGTGGCGAATGGCTGCCACTTAGTCACTTTGCGGCTTGACACCGCATTGATCAACGATGTGGGTCGTGATGAGATGGCTTGGTGAGGTGTCTTTGCCCTCGTGAGTCCCGGCAGGCCCTGCCGGGACGTCTTGAATGCTTTCTTCCGGGGGAGCCCTTGTCCTTGCCAGGTCCACCTGCCCGGCAAGGGAGGCTTTTCTCCTGGTGGTGTCTCGCTTCTCTGTCTTGGTCTTGGCCTTCTTAATCAGCATGCTGGTTCTTCGAAGATCTTGGTCTCTTGTATCTTGACACGGCCTTGGCGTTGTAATCTTGTTCTCATGCCTGTGCACAGTCAGGGCAACAGACCCAGGGTTTGTTGCACCGACACCAAAGGAATGCGGAGATGATCCAACATGTACTCCGAGAAATTTAGAGCTTAAAGGAGATCCTAATTAAAATCATGAAGGACAAGCCTACTAATTCATCACCACCATCACGGGTATGGACACCACCCTTGGCTTGTTCCAAGCTTGGGGGAGGTGCCCCAGTATCGTATCACCATCACTTTTATCATCATTATCTGTCTTAATTCGATCCCTAGTTATTTCATGATTTAGAAGAATAAATTTTAGTATGATTTAGTTTTGAGTGCTTGTTTCGTGATCTATCTGTCTATGTAATCCAGTGTGTGAGTTATATAACAAAGAGTAGTTTGAGTTGTGATGCTTTGCTTTCTTGTTTCAATTTTAGCAATGAAAAGGATAAAAAGATCATATGCTAATCCCTTGGGAAGTAATGACTTCACATAAAAGAAGTATAATTGATAAAATTTGTTGAAAGTTAACAAACATAGCATTGGTTATTGATGCAATTCATGAAAAAGTGATAAAGAAAGAGTGGTCTCACATAAAAATATACTATCTTGCACATCTTTTATGATTGTGAGCCCCCATCAAATATTATGTGCTGGATCAAATAGTTGATGTTGGACAAGGAAGATAACAGAATAGGTTATGTTTGCTTATATTCACATAGAAGTTATATTGTCATGGATTGCTCATAATTTTTTACTCACCAAAATTTGTACTAAGTAGAGATACTTCTTGTGCATCCAAAAACCCTTGAACCCAGTTTCTTGCCATGAGAGTCCACCATATCTACCTATGGATTGAATTAGATCGTTCAAGTAAGTTGTCATCAGTGCAAAAAGCAATAAAAATTGCTCCAAAATACGTATGAACTTTTATTGTAAGGGAAAATAAGGTTTGTACAAACTTGTGATGGTAAGAAATAAAAGCGATGGACTGTATAATAAAGTTTTCCATCACAAGGGGCAATATAAAGTGACGTTCCTTTCCATTAAGAGTTCGCACATCCAAAAATAAAAAGCCATGGCAACCTCTGCTTCCCTCTGCAATGGTCCTATATTTTACTTTTCAGTAATTACTTTTTATGCAAGAGTCAATAGGGTTCATCCTTATTCGATTCTAAATTATTCTCCACTTGGCAAGCATCATGTGGCAGGGAAAGATCTAGGCACATATATCCAGTTGGATTTAGGTAATCATGAGCTATTATTGTTGACATTATCCTCGAAGTAAATTAAGTTGGGAGGTGAAAAATATAAATCCTCATCTTCGTATATGTTTGACTAAAACTTTTGCTCCGTAAATATGCCGTGAGTGTCAGCAATCATGCAAGACTAAATGATAGTTGAGTATGTGGAACTTGCTAAACAAAGGCTCTTACATAGACTCTTTCCGAAAATATGATGAACTGTCATTGTTTCAATGACTGAGATCATAGTTTGTTGGTTTTCAATGAAGTTTATGGTTCATACTTTAAAATTGTGAATGAATTGTTACTTGATCTTGAGAAGTTTTATGATGATACATTGCTGCTATAATAATGTTCATGATACTATCATGTCCGTATTTTTTTTATTGACACCCCTCTCTCTATATGCATGCGGTCATGATTATCGAGTTTGGTATTCGCTTGAGGGAAAGCGAGCTCTAAGCTTGGGTGAGTTGATACATCCATTTTGTTGCACCATGTTTTCCAACTGTTATTTATTATGTTTTGGGTTATTATTTCACTTTATGATGCAATTCTAGTGCATTTTCTCTCTTAATTTGCAAGTTTCACATGAAGAGGGAGATTGCCGGGAGCTGAAATTCTAGACTTGAAAAAGCTACAACAGAGATAGATGATCTCCATAGCTCCAGATGACCTAACAATTTATGAAGAATTATTTTTTGAATTAATAAAAAATAATGGAAGAAGAATCATAGGGAGGGGACCCACAAGCTCAGGTGGCGCCTCCCTATGATTCTTCTTCCAGTATTTTTATTAATTTAGAAAATAATTCTTCGTAAATTTTCAGGTCATTTGGAGCTGGCGCCTCTCTTGGGGCGCACCACCCAAGCTTGTGGGCCCACCAGCAAGCCTCCGGGGCCCTCCTTCTCCTACATGATGCCATTTTCCTTAGAATTTTTTTAGAAGAATACTTTCCAAATGAAGCGCCACCGTCTCAAGGCGGAACCTGGGCAGGAGCACTTCCCTTCGGGAGTGGGAAATTGAAGCCATCAACATCACCAACGATCCTCTCATCGTGGGAGGAACAATCTTCATCAACATCTTCACCAGCACCATCTCATCTCAAACCCTAGTTCATCTCTTGTATTCAATCTTTGTCCAAAAACCTCAGATTGGTACCTGTGGGTTGCTAGTAGTGTTGATTACATATTGTAGTTGATACAAGTTGGTTTATTTGGAGGAAGATTATATGTTCAGATCCTTAAGCATATTCAATACTCCTCTCATCTTGAACATGAATATGATTAGTGAGTAGTTACTTTTGTTCTTGAGGACATGGGAGAAGTCTTGTTATAAGTAATCATGTGAAGTTGATATTCGTTTAATATATTGATGATATGTATATTGTTCTTCCTTAGTGGTGTCATCTGAATGTCGACTGCATGACACTTCAGCATACTTGGGCCTAAGGGAAAGCACTGAGGAGTAGTAAGTAGATGACGGATTGTGAGAGCGACAGATGCTTAAACCCTAGTTTATGCATTATTCCGTAAGGGACTAATTTGGATCCATATGTTTCATGCTATGGTTAGATTTATCTTAGATGGAAATATTCCCTAGAGGCAATAATAAAGTGGTTATAATTATATTTCCTTGTTCATGATAATCGTTTATTATCCATGCTATAATTGTATTGACTGGAAACTCAAATACATGTGTGGATACATAGACAACAACATGTCCCTAGTGAGCCTCTACCGGACTATATCGTTGATCAAAGATGGCTATGGTTTCCTAGTCATAGACATGAGTTGTCATTTGGTAACGGGATTACATCATTAGGAGAATGATGTGATGGACAAGACCCAAACTATAAGCGTAGCATATGATCGTATCAAGTTTATTGCTATCGTTTTCTGCATGTCAAGTATCTTTTCCTATGACCATGAGATCATGCAACTCACTGACACTGGAGGAGTACCTTGTGTGTATCAATCGTCGCAACGTAACTGGGTGACTATAAAGATGCTCTACAGGTATCTTCGAGGGTGTCTGTTGAGTTGGCATGGATCAAGACTGGGATTTGTCACTCCGTATGACAGAGAGGTATCTCAGGGCTAACTCGGTAATACAGCATCGCAATGAGCTTGCAAGCAACATGACTAAAGAGTTAGCCACGGGATCTTGTATTACAGAAGAACTAAAGAGACTTGTCGGTAACGAGATTGAACTAGGTATGGAGATACCGAATATCGTATCTCGGGAAAGTAACATACCGATAGACAAAGGGAACTGCATACGGGATTAGTTGAATCCTTGGCATCGAGGTTCGACCGATAAAGATCTTCGTAGAATATGTAGGAACCAATATGGACATCCAGGTCCCGCTATTAGTCATTGACCGTAGAGGTGTCTCGGTTATGTCTACATAGTTATCGGACCCACAGGGTCTACACACTTAATGTTTGGTGACGATCTAAGTATAGTTGAGTTATTGTGTTGGTGACCAAAGGTTGTTCGGAGTCCCGGATGAGATCCCGGACATGAGGAGGAACTCCAGAATGGTTAGGAGGTGAAGATTGATATATAGGACGAAGGGATTCGGATTCCGGAAGTGTTCCGGGAGGTGCCGAGTTATTGCCGGAAGACTGAAAAGGGTTTCGGGGGGGCCCGGCAAGTGTTGGGGGCCTGAAGGGCCAAGGGAAGGGGGCACACCAACCCACAAGGGGCTGGGCCCCATCCCATGTTGGGGAACGTTGCATGGAAAACAAAAATTTCTACGCACACGCAAGATCTATCCATGGAGATGCATAGCAACGAGAGGGGAGAGTGTCTCTACGTACCCTTGTAGACCGTAAGCGGAAGCGTTTATTAATGCGGTTGACGTAGTCGAACTTCTTCACGATCCAACCGATCAAGTACCGAACGTACATCACCTCCGCGTTCAGCACACGTTCAGCTCGGTGACGCCCTCGCCTTCTTGATCCAGCAAGACGGGCGAAGTAGTAGATGAGTTCCGGCAGCACGACGGCGTGGTGACGTTGGTAGTGATGCTATCTCCGCAGGGCTTTGCCTAAGCACTACGAAAAATATGACCGAGGGACGAAACTGTGGAGAGGGGCGCCGCACACGGCTAAGAGATTGTCGTGCCTTTGTGTGGCGCCCCCTCCCTCATACATATAGGTGGGGGTAGAGGGGAGGCAGCCAGGAGGCGCCCCAAGGGTGGCCGAATCCCCCTTGGGCTCCTGCCCTGGACGCGCCCCCATTCCTTGTTGGTGCACGGGAGGAAGGCAGGGGGAAGGTGGCCCCCCCTTTCCTTTCTCTTATGAGGAGGGAAAGGCAGGAGGGGCCAACCCTCCCCCTTTCCTTCCCTTAGGGCCGGTGGCCAGGGAGAGGGCGCGCCAGCCCCCTTGTGGGCTGGTGTGTGCCTACCTTTGGCCCATTAGGCCCATAGACCTCCCAGGGCCTCCCGAAACCCCTTCCGGTGATCCGATGGTTACCCGGTACAACCCGAAACCTTTCCGGTGTCCAAAGAGCGTCGTCCTATTTATCAATCTTTACCTCCGGACCATTCCGGAGCTCCTCGTCATGTCCATGATCTCATCCGGGACTCCGAACTACATTCGGTCACCAAATCATATAACTCATATAACACTATATCATCAACGAACGGTAAGCGTGCGGACCCTATGGGTTCGAGAACTATGTAGACATGACCGAGACACCTCTCTGGTCAATAACCAATAGCGGAACCTGGATGCCCATATTGGTTTCTACATATTCTACGAAGATCGTTATCGGTCGAACCTTAAGACAACATACGTAATTCCCTTTGTCTATCGGCATGTTACTTGCCCGAGATTCGATCGTCGGTATCTTCATACCTAGTTCAATCTCGTTACCGGCAAGTCTCTTTACTCGTTCCATAATACATCATCTCATAACTAATTCCTTAGTGATTTTGCTTGCAAGCTTCTTGTGATGTGTATTACCGAGAGGGCCCAGAGATACCTCTCCGATACATGGAGTGACAAATCCTAATCTCGATCTATGCCAACTCAACAAACACCTTCAGATATACCTGTAGAGCATCTTTATAATCACCCAGTTATGTTGTGACGTTTGATAGCACACAAGGTATTCCTCCGGTATCCGGGAGTTGCATGATCTCATTGTCGAAGGAATATGTATTTGACATTAAGAAAGCAATAGCAATAAACTGAACGATCATATGCTAAGCTAACGGATGGGTCTTGTCCATCACATCATTCTCCTAATGATGTGATCCCGTTATCAAATGACAACACATGTCTATGGTTGGGAAACCTTAACCATCTTTGATCAACGAGCTAGTCTAGTAGAGGCTTACTAGGGACACGGTATTTGTTTATGTATCCACACATGTATTTAAGTTTCCGATCAATACAATTCTAGCATGAATAATAAACCTTTATCATGAATAAGGAAATATAATAATAACAACTTTATTATTGCCTCCAGGGCATATTTCCATCAGTCTCCCACTTGCACTAGAGTTAATAATCTAGATTACATTGTAATGAATCTAACACCCATGGAGTCTTGCTGTTGATCATGTTTTGCTCGCGGAAGAGGCTTAGTCAACGGGTCTGCTACATTCAGATCCATATGTATTTTGCAAATCTCTATGTCTCCATCCTTGAACTTTTCACGAATGGAGTTGAAGCATCTCTTGATGTGTTTGGTTCTCTTGTGAATCCTGGATTCCTTTGCTAAGGCAATTGCTCCAGTGTTGTCACAAAAGATTTTCATTGGACCCGATGCACTGGGTATTACACCCAGATCGGATATGAACTCCTTCATCCAAACTCGTTCATGCGCTTCTTTCGAAGCAGCTATGTACTCTGCTTCACACGTAGATCTCGCCATGACGCTATGCTTGGAACTGCACTAACTGACAGCTACACCATTCAATATAAATACGTATCCGGTTTGTGACTTAAAGTCATCTGGATCAGTGTTGAAGCTAGCATCAATGTAACCATTTACGATGAGCTCTTCGTCACCTCCATAAGCGAGAAACATATCCTTGGTCCTTTTCAGGTACTTTAGGATGTTCTTGACCGCTGTCTAGTGATCCACTCCTGGATTACTTTGGTACCTCCCTGCCAAACTTATGGCAAGGCACACATCAGGTCTGGTACACAACATAGCATACATGATAGAACCTATGGTTGAGGCATAGGGAATGAATTTCATTTTCTCTCTATCTTCTGCAGTGATCGGGCTTTGAGTCTGACTCAATTTCACACCTTGTAACACAGGCAAGAACCCTTTCTTTGACTGATCCATTATGAACTTCTTCCAAACTTTATCAAGGTATGTGCTTTGTGAAAGTCCTATTAAGCATCTCGATCTATCCCTATAGATCTTGATGCCTAATATATAAGCAGCTGTGACACCCTGATTTTGACAACCTTTTCTTTTCAAACTTTTCTTGGCTTTATTTGAAATTTGAATGGTTTTTGAATCTTTCTAGTTGGTCTAGGAAACTTTTGAATCTTTCCAAGTAATCCAAAGCCTCATCACCTTACCAAAACCCTGCCAAGTACCTCTAGGACCCAAATCCCAATTTAAATCTTTTCCAATAACCCTTTTCTTTTATTTGGGAATTTATGTCATCACTATGGGTTGTGAAGCAACCTATAGTTTGGATGGCCAGAAAATTCTCAAATAATTCTCTAAAATACCTTGGACCATATCTTGCCCCAATATCCAAAAATATTCCATGGCCTAGTTCAAATATTTTGCAAAACCATTCATTTTTGTTCCTGGTCAGTCTGGACCATTGTGAAGGAAGTACCTGCTAGGTTTGTCCAAATGCTCTGAAATTTCTGTGGCATGAGGACAACTACAAATGACTTCCATCCACCAAGTTTTAGCATCTAAAGTTAATTCATATGAGCAGGGCTTCAACTTTCACATTCTGGACCAGATTGGTAGGTTACACATGAACTACCCTCAAATCTCAACCAAACCTTCTCAAACTTGACCAGTTTTGAGTCCTTCCAACCTAGATCATCCTGGACATCTCCATTGGCACTATTCACATCTCACCACTTCTCCAGATCTCTCTCTAGTTCACTGTCAGAAACTGCATCTGAGGCTACCCCTCATCTCAGACTGAGACAAGCCAAACCAGAGGTGTAGGTGATCTGAGTGATCAAGGGTCGACATGGCAGACAAGAAACACCTGGCTCTCGTGGCCTCTAGACATGAACTTTCGTGGTGAGCACGACAATGGCATGCCATTGCGCGCGCTCTGCACCACGCCCGTGTTTGTGGCGTCGCATCTGACTGCCTCTCGCTGCAGTAGCTTGTCTCCGTGTGCCGACATCGTCCCCGTTTGCCACCTAGCCCTTCTGGACTCCTCCCCTCGCCGGAGAAGCTCTCGGCGGCCGCCACGGCCAGGAGCACTGTGCCGCCTATGCGGCCACAGTTGCGATGCCACTTGTCTTCTTCTCCCCGAGCCATCTCTTTGCGCATTCAATGCTCTGCTCGCTCCCGTCTCGTCGCCCCGCACCATGACGGCCAGCTCGACGTCCTTGCGCCAGTGGCATAGCCACGTCGCCGCTGATTTAGAGAACTCGGGGAGCTTCGCCTCCTGGCTATAAATAGCCCTGCCCGGCCTAGTTGAGCTCCTCACCCCTCTCCCTCTCTCTCAAATTGCCTCCCCAAGCAAGAGCCAAGGCCGAGAGGCCCTCTGGCCTCGAGCTTCACCGGAGTTCCTCCACACCCTCTCTCAGCCGACAGCCACCACCACTCCTCCTCCGCCTCGCCTGAGACCACCGTAACACTCAGCAAGTTCCACTGATCTTCCTAGAACTCTCGCCTAGTCGAATTGCTGCCGAATCGAGCCTCTCCGTCAATCACCGAAGCGCCTGTCCGCCGGAGAAGAAGGGGGCCGCGCTGTCTGGCCATCTTCGGAGGAGCTACGGGTACGAGAAGGACCGTCGTTGAGTGGTCGTTCAACCCCCGTCGTCTCCCCGGCCAACCGCAGTCGCTATCGCCGGCGAGCAGCGCCGGTGAGCCGCCCCTCTCTCTGCCTCTCTCTCTCTTTTTGTTTAAATCAAACTGGCCCCACCTGTCAGCGACCGCGGCTATGCGTCCGAAGGGGTAAGTGGAGACGCCCGCGAGGTTTACGCCTTCGACGTGGCCCTCCACTGGTTTTTCCAATTTCATTTATTTAAGCAGTTTTGACCAGCAGATTTGACCATTAATAACTTTTTATTAATAGGTCCAAATCACCTGATTCTTTTTGCATTGTGTTCATATTCAACTCCTTTTATTTCTGACCAAGTTTGGCATTTTTCCAATACTCACAGAAGTGTTGGTGAATAAAAAGGCTTTACGCGACATTTTCCTTTGCCATTTAAAAATGTTTTTAGAAGGAGATTCTTGTGGATTTGATGACCAGGAGTATTTGAACAACCCAACTGATCAAGGCAAGCCAGGACATCCATATTATTAAGCATTTCATAGCATTGCATAATTCATATTCATTTCTTGCATTTAATTAAGATAGATAATTCAAGTGAAGTATTTGGATGCCTATTGTTGACAACTTAAATTGATATGATGGATGACCATGATTGCTAAGTGAAACTTAGTTGGTTGTTCAAGAGTCATCTGTCTGGGCTTACCCATGCAGCCACATTTACCAGTATGGGACGGCCTTGACTTGGTCTGGCTCCATGCTCGTTCACCGGTACCTCCAGACAGGGAGGGTTATGCGTGCGTGCTGCCCTGATCAGGCAGACGATGATAACCCTGTGAGCCCAGTTGTGTTTTGTGTCGGCGTCCCCGTTTGGGACAGTTTAGTTAGGCCACGACGGTGGCAGTTGTCACGAGGTGACACGGGGCCACCCAAGGCTTGACTGTGAGGGAGTGTGATTGCCGGTGGTACGATGGGAGATTCACGACTCAGGCGGGTTTTGTTGGAGCAACGCTGGTCACCCGAATGGGATCACGAGGTCAGGTGCTCCATAGTGTGGGTAAAGTGCGCAACCTCTGCAGAGTGTAAAATCTATTCAAATAGCCGCGTCCACGGTATTGGACAGCCTGTCCAGACCTCTCTAGGTGATCAACCATAATAACCATAGTAATGATGGAAGAACTTGTCTTATAAGCGGAAGTACTCGTTGGCATCGAGTATTCCGAGGGTTATGAGACAACCCGAATATGAGTAAGTTAATAACAGTAAGTGAATCAGTTAAGACATAACATGTTGATTGCCATGCTATTATTTGCTGCATACTTGGTTGTCATGTGCTTGCGAGTACATTCAAAGTACTCACCTGGCGTATCATGCCAGATGCAGGAGAAGACTGAGACGGAGGTCTCGAAGGTCTGTGTTGCGACGTCTAGGATGTGTCCTCAGCAGTGTCCCTATGGATGGAGTTACTATCATGTTCCGTTACGCAGTAGTCTTTCGCTGTAGTGTCCCGTAGTAATACCGAGGCCGTGATATGTTAGATAAATAATGTAGATATTGTCACAGCACTAGATGTGCTTTTGGCCTCGATGATCATGTAATATATAAGCTTGTACTCGACTATTATTAATAAAAGTTCAGCTATGTTCTGTTCCAAGTTGTTGTATGTTTCCAGAAGACATGATCTCTGGGTTGGAAACACTGGTAAACCGGTTCTCAGAGCCGGGGTGCCACAACTCTTGGTATCAGAGCCGTGCTGACTGTAGGACACACTAGGTAACCTGTGTTAGGACTACGATTAGCATAGGACTTTGAGTGTGCATCCTGCTTGTTGCATGCCATGCCTCATGCATCATAATTCATTTTGTTACTAACCCTTGGCATTGTGAGTATAGATGGCACCAGTTCCATATCACTTTCATCATGAGCCAGAACCCCACACTTTTCCAGCTCTGCTTCGTAGCGTCTGGCTTCGGTTGTATCCCAACGGTGATGACCCGGTGTACCAGGTGTTTCGGGAGCAGTTGGGCGAGTCAGTATATGAGTACCATGCAGTGGCTTATATGACCGCGACTTTAGATATTGGAAGCTCTTCTCGCTCTTCCAAGGGCGGAGTGGCTTCTACTCCGGAGCTGGCGATCCAGTTTGCTGCCATGGAGGCTATTACTGACTTGCGCTTCCACGAGGTCGAGATGCAGACCCATCCAGGTTTCTTCCACTATCCCACCCTGTCGCCTACGACAGGGCGAGTCCTTTTCTCACCTGTTGACCCAGCGTGTGATCATGCGGCCGGTGTTTTGTCTCGCTACCTAAACGCCAGTTATCGTATGATCATTTCCTTGGCTGAGGATTTGTGTCATGTTCTGGAGGCACTTCCAGCAGTGACTCCAGCAGCTCCTCCTCCTGTAGTTCCACCTAGGTATCCACCACCAGTTCCACCTCCGCGTGTGCTTGATACCCCTTCTGGTTTTTCTGGACCATCAGGCTTATCGTCTGGTAGTCGACGTGAGACCTCAGCTGAGTGGGCCTCACTCCTAGCCACTCCTGCTCCGCCGATGTTGAGGCGACGTGCTCTTTCTCCCGCAGAAGGAGAGCCGTCTCAGCAGCGACGTCGCGTCTCCTTTGACCCGATGACTCACATCATCAGTTCTGATTTTGACTCAGGATTTGACAATGAGGACTCTTCAGATGGGCAGTGTTCGTGTCACCAACGCACTAGACTGGAGCTTGAGTAGTAATGCATGCATCTTTGCATATGTCGACTGCCGTATGAGCAGTCTAGCCATGATATCCCCCTACTAGCTTGCCATGTATGATGTTGGGTTATCTTGTATAATTATGTTGTTCTCTTTATTTGCCTTTTTCATGAATTTTCTCTGGTGTCATATTACTGTATTTCTCCTTATGGATGTTGCTCATCGATTCGGTATTTGCCATGGGAACAAAAATTAGGATGAAGAAAGGAAGTAGCAGTCAAGGCGGCGATGGAAACCCCGTCCGTCGATCCGCCAGGCAGGCAGGGCAACCGCCCGAAGACTTACCACCACCACCACCTCAAGCACCAACCACATATCAGATAATGAGAATGTTTGAGGAAAAGAGAAACCAAGGCCTCATGGAATTTCTCAAGAGTATGCAGACAATAGTAGGTCAGAACAATGGCAATGGGGTGCATTCCAAACTGTCTGACTTCCAGCGCACAAAACCACCTAGCTTTGGTCAGGCTGTGGATCCTATTGAGGCTGATGACTGGTTAAGAACCATGGAAAAGAAATTGGACATCACTCGTTGTGAAGAAGCAGATAAAGTCCCATTTGTCACCCATTATCTCGAAGGCCCGGCAGCCATATGGTGGGACAACACCAAGTTAATGTGGCCTGCTGGAGAAGAGATTTCCTGGGAGAAATTCAAAGAGCTGTTCCGCAAGTATCATATTCCCACGGGTATCATGAAAATGAAGCAGAGAGAATTCCTGGCTCTCACACAAGGAAACATGTCTGTGGGAGAATACCTAAACAAGTTCAACAACTTGGCCCGGTACTCTCCTCATGATGTGGCTACCGAAGAAAGGAAAATAGACCGGTTCCTCGAAGGACTTAATCAGGCCCTCCGATGTCAGCTATGCATGTTGGACTTCCCCGATTTCCAGACCTTGGTGGATAAGGCCTTCATCGCCGAATGAGAACACAAGTCTGGGAATGATGATCATAAGAGCAAGTTCGAGCCCAAGAAGGACAACAGGGAGCCATATGCGCAAAAGCTGCGCAGTTGGTAGTCAGGGCCATCTGAGAACAAATCTGTGTGGAACAATGGTGGCAATAAGAGCAAGCCAGGCAACCTGAGCAAGACCTTTGGCAAGCAGCCAGTCATAGAGGACTGCCGCCGCAACAACACATGTTTCACTTGTGGCCAGAGTGGACACTACGCCAAGCAGTGTCCTACTAATAACGGAAATCAATCAGCTGACCACAAGCCACAAGTCAATTACCTTGGACGCCGCCCCAACCACAACTTCAGCCACGGATGCGTCCACCACATCTCTGCTGAAGAAGTCTGCGAAGCTCCAGACATTGTCCTTGGTATGTTTTCTGTCAACGACATACCTGCAATAATTTTATTTGATTCTGGGGCTTCCCACTTGTTTATTTTGTGAAGTTTTGCCACCTTGCACAAATTTTCTCCTTCACTTTTGGACAAAATCATGGTGGTACAATCCCCTGGCTCTATGCTCAGAACAAATATAATATACAAGGGTCTGGAAATCTCAATCCATGGAGTTAAATTCCCAGCTACCCTTGTTGACATTGAATCCCCAGGACTGGACATAATATTGGGGATGGACTGGTTGGCACCGCACCAAGTGTGTATCAACTGCGCCACCAGAATAGTGACATTGGTGAACCCCGCCGGACAAACCGTCCAATTTCTGGCCAGCAGAATGATAACAAGAAAGGGCACGGCATACCAGACCACTGTTATAGATATGAATCTGATACCGGTAGTGGGTGAATTTCCGGATGTGTTTCCTGAGGAATTACCAGGAATGCCGCCCGACCGAGAATTGGAGTTCGCCATTGAAGTAATTCCTGGTACAGCTCCAATATACAAGAAATATTATCGTATGCCAGGCCCAGAGCTGGTAGAGCTAAAGAAGCAGTTAGACGAGTTGCTACAGAAAGGATACATTCGTCCAAGCATTTCGCCATGGGGGTCACCAGTATTATTTGTCAAGAAGAAAGATGGAAGTCTACGAATGTGCGTAGACTATCGCCAGCTTAACGAGGTCACTATCAAGAACAAGTACCCGCTCCCTCAAATTGATGACTTATTCGACCAGTTGAATGGAGCACGGGTATTCTCTAAGATCGACCTCAGAACGGGATATCATCAACTGAAAATCTAAAAGGAGGATATCCCCAAGACAGCGTTCACCACTCGATATGGACTATTTGAGTTTACAATTATGGCGTTTGGATTGACCAACGCTCCAGCCTACTTCATGAGCATGATGAACAAAGTCTTCATGGACTTTCTGGACAAGTTTGTAGTGGTGTTCATTGACGACATCCTGATATACTCTAAGGATGAAGAGGAGCATAAGCAACATCTCAGAGCTATCTTGGAAAGGTTGAGAACCCATCGCTTATATGCCAAGTTCAGTAAGTGCGAATTTGGCTGAAAGAGGTGGGATTCCTTGGACATATTCTGTCAGAGAAAGGAATAGATGCTGATCCCAGTAAGGTTACTGCGGTCTTGAACTGGAAGACACCAGCCACGGTGACCGAAGTCCGTAGTTTCCTGGGCTTGGCAGGCTACTACCGTCGCTTCATTGAAGGTTTTTCTAAGATAGCAAAGCCACTGACGGAATTGTTGAAAAAGAACCAAAGGTTTATCTAGACAGCCGAGTGCGACAGCAGTTTCCAGGAGTTAAAGACGAGGCTAACCACAGCCCCTGTCTTAGTCCTCCCAGACATTCACAAGAGTTTCGACATATACTGCGATGCATCCAAGCGTGGAATCGAATGCGTGCTAATGCAAGAGGGGAAGGTTGTAGCTTATGCATCACGACAGCTACGACCTCATGAGAACTATCCCACACATGACTTGGAGCTAGCTGTTGTGGTTCATGCCCTCAAGATTTGGAGGCATTATCTTATTGGACAACGATGTGAAATATACATAGACCATAAGAGTCTCAAGTATATTTTCACTCAACCCGACCTGAACCTCAGGCAGCGAAGATGGCTTGAGCTAGTCAAGGACTATGATGTTGGAATAAACTATCATCCAGGGAAAGTGAATGTGGTCGCTGACGCCCTGAGCAGGAAACAAGCTACTGTGAATGCACTAGTTGAGGGTATGCATCCGAGCTTACAAGAAGAGTTTGTTAAGCTCAATATGGTGCTATGCGGCCCAATGACCCCGGACACGTTGGAAATTACTCCAACCCTCATGGAGTAAATCAAGGAAGCACAGAAGTCAGATGAAGAAATTCGGGAGATCAAGGAGTTAATTCAGCAAGGGAATGCCAAGTCCTTCCGTGTAGATGAACAGGGTACCGTGTGGTTCGAGAAACGAATTTGTGTGCCGGATCAGAACAACTTGAGGCAACAAGTACTCAAGGAAGCACACGAGTCCACATATTTGATCCATCCGGGAGGTACCAAGATGTATCAGGACTTGAGAGAAACTTTTTGGTGGTCTGGAATGCGGAAAGATATAGCATACTATGTCGCCTGCTGTGACATTTGCAACAAGGTCAAAGCAGAGCATCAGAAACCCGCTGGGCTACTGCAACCTTTACTGGTGCCCCAGTGGAAGTGGGACGACATATGTATGGATTTTATTGTGGGACTGCCCAAGTCCACGAGAGGCAATGATGTTATTTGGGTCATTGTAGACATCCTCACGAAAGTGGCTCACTTTATCCCAGTAAAGACCACTTTCAACGCAAATCAGCTGGCACAACTCTACATGTCCCGGATAGTCAGTCTGCACAGAGTACCCAAGTCTATCACTTCAGATAGGGGTTCCCTATTTACCTCAGCATTCTGGCTACGGCTACATCAAGCTTTGGGAACCATGCTGAAACATAGCACAGCGTACCATCCGCAGACGGATGGACAGACCGAGTGAGTGAACCAAATATTAGAGGATATGCTTCGGTCATGTGCTCTCTCCCATGGACCCAAATGGGAGGATAGTTTGCCGTACGCTGAATTCTCCTACAACAACAACTATCAGGCAAGTCTCAAGATGTCGCCTTTTGAGGCATTGTATGGACGGAAGTGCCGCACACTGCTGAACTGGTCCCAAACAAGAGATAGTCGCATCTTTGGCACGGACTTGATGCTCGAGGCTGAAAGGCAAGTCAAGGATATTCAAGAGCGGCTGCGAGCAGGCAAGTCCTGACAGAAGAGCTATTACGACCCAAAGCACCGGAAAGTAACTTTTGAGCCCGCAGACTATGCTTACCTACGGGTAACTCCTATGAAGGGAGTGAAAAGGTTTCATACCCGGGGAAAGTTGGCCCCAAGATACATCGGTCCCTTTCCAGTGATTGCTAGGAAGGGCAGAGTCGCATATCAGTTGGAATTGCCACCAGCATTGTCAGATGTTCATGATGTCTTTCACATCTCACAGTTAAGGAAATGCATTGCACCCCCAGCCAAGCAAGCGGATATGAGTGAGCTAGAGCTGGCTAAGGATTTGACTTATGAGGAAAAACCTGTCAGGATCTTGGATGAGACGGAAAGAACCACAAGGAGTAAGGTGATAAGATTTTACAAGGTGTTGTGGGAGCACCACACTGAGGAAGAGGCTACTTGGGAAAAAGAAGATTTTCTCAGATCCGCATATCCATACTTGTTCCCTGAGCAACCGAATCTTGAGGATGAGATTCATCCTAAGGGGGGTAGGTTTGTGACACCCTGATTTTGGCAACTTTTTCTTTTCAAACTTTTCTTGGCTTTATTTGAAATTTGAATGGTTTTTGAATCTTTCTAGTTGGTCTTGGAAACTTTTGAACCTTTCCAAGTAATCCAAAGCCTCATAACCTTGCCAAAACCCTGCCAAGTACCTCTAGGACCCAAATCCCAATTTAAATCTTTTCCAATAACCCTTTTCTTTTATTTGGGAATTTAGGTAATCACTATGGGTTGTGAAGCAACCTATAGTTTGGATGGCCAGAAAATTCTCAAATAATTCTCGAAAATACCTTGGACCATATCTTGCCCCAATATCCAAAAATATTCCATGGCCTAGTTCAAATATTTTGCAAAACAATTCATTTTTGTTCCTGATCAGTCTGGTCCTTTGTGAAGGAAGTACCTGCTAGGTTTATCCAAATGCTCTGAAATTTCAGTGGCATGAGGACAACTACAAATGACTTCCCTCCACCAAGTTTCAGCATCTAAAGATCATTCATATGAGCAGGGCTTCAACTTTCACATTCTGGATTAGATTGGTAGGTTACACATGAACTACCCTCAAATCTCAACCAAACCTTCTCAAACTTGACCAGTTTTGAGTCCTTCCAACCTAGATCATCCTGGACATCTCCATTGGCACTATTCACAGCTCACCACTTCTCCAGATCTCTCTTTAGTTAACTGTCAGAAACTGTATCTGAGGCTACCCCTCATCTCAGACTGAGACAAGCCAAACCAGAGGTGTAGGTGATCTGAGTGATCGAGGGTCGACGTGCCAGACAAGAAACGCCAGGCTCTCGTGGCCTCTAGACATCAACTTTTGTGGTAAGCACGACAATGGCATGCCATTGCGCGCGCTATGCACCGCGCCCGTGTCTGTGGCGTCGCATCCGACTGCCTCTTGCCGCAGTAGCTTGTCTCCGTGTGCCGACATCGTCCCTGTTCGCCACCTAGCCCTTCTGGACTCCTCCCCTCGCCGGAGAAGCTCTCGACAGCTGCCATGACCACGAGCACTGTGCCGCCCATGCAGCCACAGTTGCGGCGCCGCTCATCTTCTTCTCCCCGAGCCATCTCTTCGCGCATTCAATGCTCTGCTCGCTCCCATCTCGTCGCCCCGTGCCACGACGGCCAGCTCGACGTCCTTGCGCCAGTGGCGTAGCCACGTCACCGCTGATCCAGAGAACTCAGCTAGCTTCGCCTCCCGGCTATAAATAGCCCCGCCCGGCCTCGCTGAGCTCCTCACCCCTCTCCCTCTCTCTCAAATTGCCTCCCCAAGCAAGAGCCAAGGCTGAGAGGCCCTCTGGCCTCGAGCTTCGCCGGAGTTCCTCCACCGCCCTCTCTCAGCCGACAGCCACCACCACTCCTCCTCTGCCTCGCCTGAGACCATCGTAACACTCAGCAAGTTCCACTGATCTTCCTAGAACTCTCGCCTAGTCGAATTGCTGCCGAATCGAGCCTCTCCGTCGATCACCGAAGCACCTGTCCGCCGGAGAAGAAGGGGGCCGCACCGTCCGGCCATCTCTAGAGGAGCTACGGGTATGAGAAGGACCGTCGTTGAGTGGTCGTTCAACCCCCGTCGTCTCCCCGCCCAATCGCTGTCGCTATCACCGGCGAGCAGCGCCGGTGAGCCGCCCCTCTCTCTGCCTCTCTCTCTCTTTCTGTTTAAATTATACCGTCCCCACCTGTCAGCGACCACGGCTATGCGCGTGAAGGGGTAAGCGGAGACGCCCGCGAGGTTTACGCCTTCGACGTGGCCCTCCACTGGTTTTTCCAATTTCATTTATTTAAGCACTTTTGACCAGCAGATTTGACCATTAATAACTTTTTATTAAAAGGTCCAAATCACCTGATTCTTTTTGCATTGTTTTCATATTCAACTCCTTTATTTTCTGACCAAGTTTGGCATTATTCCAATACTCACAGAAGTGTTGGTGAATAAAAAGGCTTTATGTGACATTTTCCTTTGCCATTTAAAAATATTTTCAGAAGGAGATTCTTGTGGATTTGAAGACCAGGAGTATTTGAACAACCCAACTGATCAAGGCAAGCCAGGACATCCATATTATGAAGCATTTCATAGAATTGCATAATTCATATTCATTTCTTGCATTTAATTAACATAGATAATTCAAGTGAAGTATTTAAATGCCTATTGTTGACAACTTAAATTGATATGATGAATGACCATGATTGCTAAGTGAAACTTAGTTGGTTGTTCAAGAGTCACCTGTCTGGGCTTACCTGTGCAGCCACATTTGCCGGTATGGGACGGCCTTGACTTGGTCTGGCTCCGTGCTCTTTCACCGGTACCTCCAGACAGGGAGGGTTATGCGTGCGTGTTGCCCTGATCAGGCAGACGGCGATAACCCTGTGAGCCCAGTTGATTTTTGTGCCGGCATCCCCATATGGGACAGTTTAGTTAGGCCACGATGATGGCAGGTGTCACAAGGTGACACGGGGCCACCCAAGGCTTGACTCTGAGGGAGTGTGATTGCCGGTGGTACGATGGGAGAGTCACGAGTCAGGCGGGTTTCGTTGGAGCAACGCTGGTCCACCCGAATGGGATCACGAGGTCAGGTGCTCCATAGTGTGGGTAAAGTGCGCAACCTCTGCAGAGTGTAAAATCTATTCGAATAGCCACGTCCACGGTATTGGACAGCCCATCCAGACCTCTCTAGGTGATCAAGCATAATAACCATAGTAATGATGGAAGAACTTGTCTTATGAGCGGAAGTACTCATTGGCATCGAGTATTCCGAGGGTTGTGAGACAACCCGAATATGAGTAAGTGGATCAGTTAAGATATAACATGTTGATTGCCATGCTATTATTTGCTGCATACTTGGTTGTCATGTGCTTGCGAGTACATTCAAAGTACTCACCTGGCGTATCATGCCAGATGCAGGAGAAGACTGAGACGGAGGTCTCGAAGGTCCCTCTTGCGATGTCTAGGATGTGTCCTCGGCAGTGTCCTTGTGGATGGAGTTACTATCATGTTCCGCTACTCAGTAGTCTTTCGCTGTAGTGTCTCGTAGTAATACCGAGGCCCTGATATGTTAGATAAATAATGTAGATATTGTCATAGCACTAGATGTGCTTTTGACCTCGATGATCATGTAATATATAAGCTTGTACTCGACTATTGTCAATAAAAGTTCAGCTATGTTCTGTTCCAAGTTGTTGTGTGTTTCCAGAAGACATGATCTCTGGGCTGGAAACACTGGTAAACCGGTTCTCTGAGTCGGGGTGCCACAGCAGCTTCACCGAGGTCTTTCATTGAAAAACTCTTATTCAAGTATCCTTTTATGCTATCCAGAAATTCTATATCATTTCCAATCAATATTTTGTCATCCACATATAATATCAGAAATGCTATAGAGCTCCCACTCACTCACAGGCTTCACCGTAAGTCTGTACAAAACCATATGCTTTTATCACCTCATCAAAGCGTATATTCCAACTCCGAGATGCTTGGACCAGTCCATAGATGGATCGCTGGAGCTTGCACACTTCGTTAGCACCTTTAGGATCGACAAAACCTTCTGGTTGCATCATATACAACTCTTCTTTAAGAAATCCATTAAGGAATGCAGTTTTGACGTCCATTTGCCAGATTTCATAATTATAAAATGCGGCAATTGCTAACATGATTCGGATAGACTAAAGCATCGCTACAAGTGAGAAAGTCTCATCGTAGTCAACTCCTTGAACTTGTCAAAAACCTTTCGCGACAAGTCGAGCTTTGTAGATAGTGACATTAACATCAGCGTCTGTCTTCTTCTTGAAGATCCATTTATTCTCAATGGCTTGCCGATCATCGGGCAAGTCCACCAAAGTCCATACTTTGTTCTCATACATGGATCCTATCTCAGATTTCTTGGCCTCAAGCCATTTATCGGAATCTGGGCTCATCATAGCTTCTTCATAGTTCGTAGGTTTGCCATGGTCTAATAACATAACTTCCAGGACAGGATTACCGTACCACTCTGGTGCGGAACATGCTCTGGTTGACCTACGAGGTCCAGTAGTAACTTGATTCGAAGTTTCATGATCATCATCATTAGCTTCCTCTCCAGTTGGTGTAGGCATCATGGGAACGGTTTTCTCTGATGTGCTACTTTCCAATTCGAGAGAAGGTACAATTACCTCATCAAGGTCTACTTTCCTCCCACTCACTTCTTTCGAGAGAAACTCTGTCTCTAGAAAGGATCCATTCTTGGCAACAAAGATCTTGCCTTCAGATCTGTGGTAGAAGGTGTACCCAATAGTTTCCTTAGGGTATCCTATGAAGACGCACTTCTCCTATATGGGTTCGAGCTTATCTCGCTGTAGCCTTTTGACATAAGTGTCGCATCCCCAAACTTTAAGAAATGACAGCTTAGGTTTCTTGCCAAACCATAGTTCATACGGTGTGGTCTCAACGGATTTAGACGGTGCCCTATTTAACGTGAATGCGGCTGTCTCTAATGCATAACCCCAAAATGATAGTGGTAAATCGGTAAGAGACATCATAGAATGCACCATATCTAATAAAGTACGGTTACGACGTTCGGACACACCATTACGCTGTGGTGTTCCAAGTGGCGTGAGTTGTGAAACAATTCCACATTGTTTTAAATGAAGGCCAAACTTATAACTCAAATATTCACCTCCACGATCAGATCGTAGAAACTTTATTTTCTTGTTACGATGATTCTCTACTTCACTCTGAAATTCTTTGAACTTTTCAAATGTTTCAGATTTGTGTTTCATTAAGTAGACATACCCATATCTACTCAAATCATCTGTAAAGGTTAGAAAATAACGATACCTGCCGTGTGCCTCAACACTCATCAGATCGCATATGTCGGTATGTATTATTTCCAATAAATCATTAGCTCGCTCCTTTGTTTCGGAGAACGGAGTTTTAGTCATCTTGCCCATAAGGCATGGTTCGCAAGTACCAAATGATTCATAATCAAGTGATTCCAAAAGTCCATCTGCATGGACATTCTTCACGCACTTTACACCAATATGACCTAAACGGCAGTGCCAGAAGTATGTTGCACTATCATTATCAACTTTGCATCTTTTGGCATCAATATTACGAATATGTGTATCACTACGATCGAGATTCAACAAGAATAGACCATTCATCAAGGGTTCATGACCATAAAAGATATTACTCATATAAATAGAACAACCATTATTCTCTGATTTAAATGAATAACCGTCTCACAATAAACAAGATCGAGATATAATGTTCATGCTCAACGCTGGCACCAAATAACAATTATTGAGGTCTAAAACTAATCTCGAAGGTAGATGTAGAGGTAGCATGCCGGCGGCGATCACATCGACCTTGGATCCATTCCCGACGCACATTGTCACCATGTCCTTAGCCAATCTTTGTTTATTCCGCAGCTCCTGTTTCGAGTTACAAATATGAGCAACTGAACCAGTATCAAATACCCAGGTGCTACTATGAGCATTAGTAAGGTACACATCAATAACATGTATATCAAATATACCTTTGTTCACTTTGCCATCCTTCTTATCCGCCAAGTATTTGGGGCAGTTCCGCTTCCAGTAACCATTCCCTTTGCAGTAGAAGCACTTAGTTTCAGGCTTGGGTCCAGCTTTGGGCTTCTTCACGGGAGAGGCAACTTGCTTGCTATTCTTCTTGAAGATCCCTTTCTTTCCCTTGCCCTTTTTCTTGAAACTAGTAGTCTTGTTAACCATCAACACTTGATGCTCCTTCTTGATTTCTACCTCCGCAGCCTTAAGCATTGCGAAGAGCTCGAGAATCATTTTCGTCATCCCTTGCACATTATAGTTCATCACGAAGCCTTTGTAGCTTGGTGGCAGTGACTAAAGAACTCTGTCAATAACACTCTCAACTCGAAGATCAATTCCCAGCTGATTCAAGTGGTTATGATACCCAGACATTTTGAGTATGTGTTCACTGACAGAACTATTCTCCTCCATCTTGTAGCTATAGAACTTGTTGGAGACTTCATATCTCTCAACCCGGGCATTAGCTTGAAATATCAATTTCAGCTCTTGGAACATCTCATATGCTCCGTGACATTCAAAACATCTTTGAAGTCCCGGTTCTAGGCCGTAAAGCATGGCACACTGAACTATCAAGTAGTCATCAGATCGAGTCTGCCAGACGTTCATAACATCTGCAGCAGCTCCTGCAGCAGGTCTGTCACCTAGCGGTGCATCAAGGACATAATTCTTCTGTGCAGCAATTAGGATAATCCTCAAGTTACGGACCCAGTCCGTGTAGTTGCTACCATCATCTTTCAACTTAGCTTTCTCTAGGAACGCATTAAAATTTAGGGGAACGGTAGCACGGGCCATTGATCTACAACATAGATATGCAAAAACTATTAAGACTAAGTTCATGATAAATTAATTTCAATTAATCAAATTACTAATGAACTCCCACTTAAATAAACATCCCTCAAGTTATCTAAGTGATACATGATCCAAATCAAAAAACCCATGCCCGATCATCACGTGAGATGGGGTAGTCATCAATGGTGAACATCTCTATGTTGATCATATCTACTATATGACTCACGTTTGACCTTTCGGTCTCCAGTGTTCCGAGACCATGTCTGTACATGCTAGGCTCATCAAGTTTAACCCAAGTATTCTGCATGTGCAAAACTGTCTTACACCCGTTGTATGTGAACGTAGAGTCTATCACACCCGATCATCACGAGGTGCTTCGAAACGATGAACTTTGGCAACGGTGCATACTCGGGGAGAACACTTTTATCTTGAAATTCTGTAAAGGGATCATCTTATAATGCTACCGCCGTTCTAAGCAAAATAAGATGCATAAAGGATAAACATCACATGCAATCAAAATATGTGACATGATATGGCCATCATCATCTTGTGCTTTTGATCTACATCTCCAAAGCATCGTCATGATCACCATCGTCACCGGCTCAATGATACGTCTCCAACATATTTATAATTTTTGCTTGTTCCATGCTGTTATATTATCATTCTTGGATGTTTTACAATCATTTTATAGCAACTTTATATCATTTTTTGGGACTAAACTATTGACATATTGCCCAGTGCCAGTTGCAGTTTTTTGCTTGTTTTTTACTTCGCAGAAAATCAATACCAAACGGAGTCCAAACGCAGCGAAACTTTTTGGAGATTTTTTTTGGACCAGAAGACATTGAGTGGGCCAAAGAAGTACCAGAGGGGGCTTCGAGGGGAGCACAACCCACCTGGGCACGCCTGGGGGCCCAGGCGCGCCCTGGTGGGTTGTGCCCACCTTGGCCACCTCCTGCACCGCCTCTTTTCTCTATAAATACCCCAAAAATCCAAAAACCCTAGGGGAGTTGACGAAACACAATTCCAGCCTCCGCAAGTTCCACAAACACCAGATCCAATCTAGACACCATCACGGAGGGGTTCATCATCCTCATTGGTTCCTCTCCGATGATGTGTGAGTAGTTCATTGTAGACCTATGGGTCCGTAGTTAGTAGCTAGATGGCTTCCTCTCTCTCTTTTGATTCTCAATACAATGGTCTCTTGGAGATCTATTTGATGTAACTCTTTTTGCGGTGTGTTTGTTGGGATCCGATGAACTTTGAGATTATGATCAGATCTATTTTATCCATGAAAGTTATTTGAGTCTTCTTTTGATCTTTATATGCATGATTACTTATAGCCTCATATTTCTTCTTTGAATCTTTGGTTTAGTTAGGCCGACTAGATCGATTTTTCTTGCCATGCGAAGAGGTGCTTTGTGATCGGTTCGGTCATGCGGTGTTCTTTCCCAGTGACAGAAGGGGCAGCAAGACACGTATTGATCGTTGCCATTAAGGATAACAAGATGGGGTCTATTCCTACATGAATAGATCTTGTCTACATCATGTCATCCTTCTTATTGCATTACTCCGTTTCTCCATGAACTTAATACACTAGATGCATGCTGGATAGCGGTCGATGTGTGGAGTAATAGTAGTAGATGCAGGCAGGAGTCGGTCTACTAATCTTGGACATGATGCCTATATATTGATCATTGCTTGGATATCATCATAATTATTTCAAGTTCTATCAATTGCCCAATAGTAATTTGTTTACCCACCGTATGCTATTTTTCTCGAGAGAAGCCACTAGTGAAATCTACGGCCCCCAGGTCTATTCTTCTTCATATCTGCTTTCCGATCTATTATTTGCCACTTTTATTTTCAGATCTATTATTCCAAAAACCCAAAAATACCTTGCTGCACTTTTTCTTTATTTATTTTATTTTACTTTATTGCGAGATCTATTTATCCGATCTACTACAAACCAATCTATCTTTTACCCGTGAGGGATTGACAACCCCTCTTACGCGTCGGGTTGCAAGTATTTGTTCTTTTTGTGTAGGTACCGTTTACATAGTGTTGCTTGGTTCTCCTACTGGATTGATACCTTGGTTTCATAACTGAGGGAAATACCTACCATAGCTGTGCTGCATCATCCCTTCCTCTTTGGGGAAATACCGACGTAGTTCAAGCGACATCAAAAGGAATTTCTGGCGCCGTTGCCGGGGAGACATCATCAACATCTATCAGGTTCCTAATCACAAATCCCATCTCCTTGCAATTTACATTATTTGCCATTTGCCTCTCATTTTCAACTCCCCCACTTCACACAAATTTGTCGTTTTATTCGCCCTCTTTTTCGTTCGCCATTTTTTCATCAGATATGTTCTTGTGTGCAATCTTGTTGGCGTAGTCACGATGACTCAAGAAAACACCAAGTTGTGTGACTTTTCCAATACCAACAACAATGATTTTATTAGCACTCCAATTGCTCCTCCCGCCACTAGTGCGGAATCTTGTAATATTAATGCCGCTTTGTTGAATCTTGTTATGAAAGATCAATTTTACGGTACTCCTAATGAGGTTGCCGCGATCCATCTTAACACATTCGTAGAATTATGCGATACGAAAAAGAAAAAATATGTGGACAATGATATTGTGAAGTTGAAATTATTTCCGTTTTCTTTGCGAGATCGTGCAAAAATTTGGTTTTCTTCTTTGCCTCGCAATAGTATCAATTCTTGGGATAAATGCAAAGACGCTTTCATTACCAAGTATTTTCCGCCCACGAAAATTATTTCCCTTAGAACTCAAATCATGAATTTTAAGCAACTTGAGCATGAACATGTTGCACAATCTTGGGAAAGAATGAAATTGATGCTAAGAAATTGTCCTACACATGGTTTAAATCTTTGGATGATCATACAAAATTTTTATGCGGGATTGAATTTTATCTCTAGAAATCTTTTAGATTCCGCCGCGGGTGGTACTTTTATGGAAATTACTTTGGGTGAAGCTACTAAATTGCTTGATAATATTATGGCAAATTATTCACAATGGTATACCGAAAGAGCACCTACTAGTAAAAAAGTTAATTCGGTTGAAGAAATAAATTCTTTGAGTGAAAAGGTTGATGCTCTTATGAAATTGGTTGCTAATAAAAGTGCTCCTATTGATCTGAATGATGTGCCTTGGTCTACTTTGATTGAGCAAAATAGTGATTCCGTAGATGTGAATTTTGTCTCGCGAAACAATTTTAATAACAATGCTTATATTGGTAATTTTAATCCTAGGCCTTTTCCTGGAAATTCCTCTAATAATTATGGTAATTCCTATGGTAATCCTTCTTATAATAATAATAGGAACACCTCTGATCTTGATAATAATATTAAATAATTTATCAATGCTCAAAAGGTTTTCAATAATACGATGGAAGAAAAGTTGAATAAGATTGATGATATGTCTAGAAGCATTGATAGAATTTCTCATGATGTAGAAAATATCAATTTGAAAATTTTTGTGCCTAAGCTTGAAGAATTAATTAAAGCTTTATATATTTCTATGGATGAAAGTAAGAAAAGAACCGCTATGCTTAGAGCTAAAGGAGAATTTTTAGAAAGAGTGTTTCTAGTGATTGCTTTCATAAAAATGATGAAGATCTTAAAGTGATTGGTGTTTCTTCTATTGATTCCTTGTTTAGTAAGATTAAAATTGATGATAAAGGGACTGAAGAAGAGTCAACTTTAGTTAGAAGGCGTCCCAATAATTCGGAGGGTGAAAATCTTGATGAAAAAATTGATAAAAGTGGGTTTGGAGAGGTCAAAACTTTAACTAGTGATGTACCCACTCTTTTGGATTACAAAGACTTTAACTATGATAATTGCTCTTTGATTGATTGTATTTCTTTGTTGCAATCCATGATTAATTCACCACGTGCTTATGAACAAAATAAAGCTTTTACTAAACATATCGTAGATGCTATGATGAAAGCTTTGGAAGAAAAGTTGGAATTAGAGATTTCAATTCCTAGAAAATTTCATGATGAATGGGAACCCACCATCAAAGTCAAGATAAAAAATTATGAGTGTTTTTCTTTATTTGATTTGGGTGCTAGTGTTTCCACAATTCCGAAGTCTTTATGTGATGTGCATGGTCTTACTAATATTAAAGAGTGTTCTTTAAATTTGCACTTGGCGGATTCTACTATTAAAAAGCCTATGGAAAGAATTAATGATGTTCTTATTCTTGCAAATAGAATTATGTGCCCATATATTTTACTGTTCTTGATATTGATTGCAATCCGTCTTGTCCTATTATACTTGGTAGACCGTTTCTACGCACTATTGGTGCCGTGATTGATATGAAAGAAGGCAATATTAAATTTCAATTTCCACTAAGAAAGGGAATGGAACGTATCTATAATTTTTGCTTGTTCCATGCTATTATATTATCATTCTTGGATGTTTTACAATCATTTTATAGCAACTTTATATCATTTTTTGGGACTAACCTATTGACATAGTGCCCAGTGCCAGTTGCTGTTTTTTGCTTGTTTTTTACTTCACAGAAAATCAAAACCAAACAGAGTCCAAACGCAGCGAAACTTTTTGGAGATTTTTTTTGGACCAGAAGACATCTAGTGGGTGAAAGAAGTACCAGAGGGGGGCTCCAAGGGAAGCACAACCCACCTGGGCACGCCTGGCGGCCCAGGCACGCCCTGGTGGGTTGTGCCCACCTCGGCCGCCTCCCACACCACCTCTTTGCTCTATAAATACACCGAAAATCCAAAAACCCTAGGGGAGTCGATGAAACACAATTCCATCCGCCGCAAGTTCAAGAAACATCAGATCCAATCTAGACACCATCACAGAGGGGTTCATCATCCTCATTGGTGCCTCTCCGATGATGCGTGAGTAGTTCATTGTAGACCTACGGGTCCGTAGTTAGTAGCTAGATGGCATCCTCTCTCTCTCTTTTGATTCTCAATACAATGGTCTCTTGGAGATCTATTTGATGTAACTCTTTTTCTGGTGTGTTTGTTTGGATCCGATGAACTTTGAGTTTATGATCAGATCTATTTTATCCATGAAAGTTATTTGAGTCTTCGTTTGATCCCTTATATGCATGATTACTTATAGCCTCGTATTTCTTCTTCGAATCTTTGGTTTAGTTAGGCCGACTAGATCGATTTTTCTTGCCATGGGAAGAGGTGCTTTGTGATGGGTTCGGTCGTGCGGTGTTCTTTCCCAGTGACAGAAGGGGCAGCAAGACACGTATTGATCGTTGCCATTAAGGATAACAAGATGGGGTCTGTTCCTACATGAATAGATCTTGTCTACATCATGTCATCGTTCTTATTGCATTACTCCGTTTCTCCATGAACTTAATACACTAGATGCATGCTGGATAGCAGTCGATGTGTGGAGTAATAGTAGTAGATGCAAGCAGGAGTCGGTCTACTAATCTTGGACGTGATGCCTATATATTGATCATTTCCTGGATATCGTCATAATTATTTGAAGTTCTATCAATTGCCCAACAGTAATTTGTTTACCCACCGTATGCTATTTTTCTCGAGAGAAACCACTAGTGAAATCTACGGCCCCGGGTCTATTCTTCTTCATATTTGCTTTCCGATCTATTATTTGCCACTTTTATTTTCAAATCTATTATTCCAAAAACCCAAAAATACCTTGCTGCACTTTTTCTTTATTTATTTTATTTTATTTTATTGCGAGATCTATTTATCCAATCTACTACAAACCAATCTATCTTTTACCCGTGAGGGATTGACAACCCCTCTTACGCGTCGGGTTGCAAGTATTTGTTCTTTATGTGCAGGTACCGTTTACATAGTGTTGCTTGGTTCTCCTACTGGATTGTTACCTTGGTTTCATAACTGAGGGAAATACCTACTGTAGCTGTGCTGCATCATCCCTTCCTCTTTGGGGAAATACCGACATAGTTCAAGCGACATCACTCGACACCTTGATCTCCATCGTTGCGTTGGGGTCGTCTCACCAACTATTGCTACTACAACTATTGCTAACGCATAGCGATAAAGTAAAGCAATTACATGGCGCTTGTATTTCATACAATAATTAAGAGACAACCCTAAGGCTCGTGCTGGTTGTCGACATTACAAAACTTGATCATCTCATACATCAACATATATCACATCATATCTTGACCATTTCACATCACAACATGCCCTGCAAAAACAAGTTAGATGTCCTCTACTTTATTGTTGCAAGTTTTACGTGGCTGCTACAGGCTTCTAGCAAGTACCGTTCTTGACTACGCAAAAACCACAATGGTGATTATCAAGTTTGCTATTTTAACCTTCTTCAAGGACCGGCCATAGTCAAATTCGATTCAACTAAAGTAGGAGAAACAGACACCCGCCAGCCACCTTTATGCAAACAAGTTGCATGTCAGTCGGTGGAACCGGTCTCATGTGCGTGGACATGTAAGGTTGGTCCGGGCCGCTTCATCCCACAATACAGTCGAATCAAAATAAGGCGTTGGTGGTAAGCAGTATGACCATCACCGCCCACAACTCCTTTGTATTCTACTCGTGCATATCATCTACGCATAGACCTGGCTCGGATGCCACTGTTGGGGAACATTGCATGGAAAACAAAAACTTTTCTATGCACACGCAAGATCTATCCATGGAGATGCATAGGAATGAGAGGGGAGAGTGTGCCTACGCACCCTTGTAGACCGTAAGCGGAAGCGTTTATTAACGCGGTTGATGTAGTCGAACTTCTTCGCGATCCAACCGATCAAGTACCGAACGTACGGCACCTCCGCGTTCAGCATGGTGACATCCTCACCTTCTTGATCCAGCAAGATGGGCAAAGTAGTCCATGAGTTCCGGCAGCACGACGGCATGGTGACGTTGGTGGTGATGCTATCTTCGCAAGGCTTCGCCTAAGCACTCCAAAAATATGACCGAGGGACGAAACTGTGGAGAGGGGCGCCGCACACGGCTAAGAGATTGTCATGCCTTTGTGTGGCGCCCCCTCCCTCATATATATAGGTGGGAGGAGAGGGGAGGCATCCAGGAGGCGCCCCAAGGGTGGCCGAATCCCCCTTGGGCTCCTGCCCTGGACGCGCCCCCCTTTCCTTGTTGGTGCACGGGAGGAAGGCAGGGGGAGGTGGCGCCCCCTCTTTCCTTTCTCTTATGAGGAGGGAAAGGCAGGAATGGCCAACCCTCCCCCTTTCCTTCCCTTAGGGCCGGCGGCCCGGGAGAGGGCGCACCAGCCCCCTTGTGGGCTGGTGTGTGCCTACCTTTAGCCCATTAGGCCCATAGACCTCCCGGGGCCTCCCGAAACCCCTTCCGGTGATCCGATGGTTACCCGGTACAACCCGAAACCTTTCCGGTATCCAAATAGCATCATACTATATATCAATCTTTACCTCCGGACCATTTCGGAGCTCCTCGTCATGTCCATGATCGCATCCGGGACTCCGAACAACATTCGGTCACCAAATCATATAACTCATATAACACTATATCATCAACGAACGTTAAGCATGCGGACCCTACGGGTTTGAGAACTATGTAGACATGACCGAGACACCTCTCCGGTCAATAACCAATAGTGGAACCTTGATGCCCTTATTGGTTCCTACATATTCTACGAAGATCTTTATCGGTCGAACCTTATGACAACATACGTAATTCCCTTTGTCTATCGGTATGTTACTTACCCGGGATTCGATCGTCGGTATCTTCATACGTAGTTCAATCTTGTTACCGGCAAGTCTCTTTACTCGTTCCATAATACATCATCTCATAACTAATTCCTTAGTCACTTTGCTTGCAAGCTTCTTGTGATGTGTACTACCGAGAGGGCCCAAAGATACCTCTCTGATACACGGAGTGAGAAATCCTAATCTCGATCTATGCCAACTCAACAAACACCTTCGGAGATACCTGTAGAGCATCTTTATGATCACCCAGTTATGTTTTGACATTTGATAGCACACAAGGTATTCCTCCGGTATCCGGGAGTTGCATGATCTCATAGTCGAAGGAATATGTATTTGACATTAAGAAAGCAACAACAATAAACTGAACGATCATATGCTAAGCTAATGGATGGGTCTTGTCCATCACATCATTCTCCTAATGATGTGATCCCGTTATCAAGTGACAACACATGTCTATGGTTAGGAAACCTTAACCATCTTTGATCAACGAGCTAGTCTAGTAGAGGCTTACTAGGGACACGTTATTTGTTTATGTATCCGCACATGTATTTAAGTTTCCGATCAATACAATTCTAGCATGAATAATAAACCTTTATCATGAATAAGGAAATAAAATAATAACAACTTTATTATTGCCTCTAGGGCATATTTCCATCATCCCAAACCCTAGCCCACTCAGCCAGGTGGGTGGGACGTCCCCCCTAGGGCAACCGCCCCCCTTGCTTGGGAGGCAAGGCACCTTGGGGGCGCCTCCTCCTTGGTGGCCGCCGTCCCACCCAAGGGGAAACCCTAGGGCGCCACCCCTCCTCCCTTCCACCTATATATAGAGGTGGAGAGGGAGGGCAGCCGCACCCATTCATGCCACGGTGCTGCCCTTCCTCTCCCTCGTAGTTCCTCTCTCTCTCTCGTATTGCTTAGCGAAGCTCGGCTGAGATTGCCCCACCACCAATGCCACCACGCCGTCGTGCTGCCGGGAACTCGAGCTACTACTTCACCATCGCTTGTTGGATCGAGGAGGTGAAGGCGTCATCCAGCTGTATGTGTGTTGAACGTGGATGTGCCGTCCGTTCGGCACTTGATCAGGAGTTCATGGACGGATCGTGATTTGATCAGGAAGACGTTCGACTACATCAACCGCGTTTCTTAACGCTTTCGCTTAGCAATCTACAAGGGTATGTAGATCCAATCTCTCCTCTCGTAGATGTGCATCTCCTAAATTGATCTTGGTGAGCATAGGAATTTTTTTGTTTCCTATGCAACGTTCCCCAATAGTGGTATCAGAGCTAGGTCTATGCGTAGATGACATCACGAGTAGAACACAAAGGAGTTTCTGGGCGTTGATATTCAGATTGCTTCCTTACTTGGTCTTATTTTGATTCAGCCGTATTGTGGGATGAAGCGGCCCAGACGAACTTTACATGTCCATGTACATGAGATCAGTTCCGTCGACTGACATGCAACTTGTTGCATAATGATGGCTAGCGGGTGTCTGTCCCTCCCACCTTAGTTGAATCGGATTCGACAAAGGCGGTCCTTGTAGAAGGTTAAATAGCAACTTGAATATCACCATTGTGGCTTTGCGTAGGTAAGAACGGTTCTTACTAGTTACCCATAGCAGCTACGTAAAACATGCAACAACAAAGTAGAGGACGTCTAACTTGTTTTTGCAGGGTATGTTGTGATATGATATGGCGAAAGACATGATGACATATATTTGTTGTATGAGATGATCATGTTTTGTATAGATTATCACGACTTACATGTCGATGAATACGGCAACCGGCAGGAGCCATAGGGTTGTCTTTAATTATTGCATGACATGCGTGTCAATCATTAAGCGCTATGTAATGCTTTACTTTATCGCTAAGTGGGAGCAATAGTTGTAGAAGCATGGTTGGTGTGACAACCCCGATGGCGACACGATGATGGAAATCATGATGATGGAGATCAAGGTATCATTCCGGTGACGATGGAGATCATGCCGGTGCTTTGAAGATGGAGATCAAAAGCACAAGATGATGGCCATATCATGTCACTTATGATTTGCATGTGATGTTAATCCTTTTATGCATCTTATTTTGCTTAGGACGATGGTATCATTATAAGGTGATCCCTCACTAAAATTTCAAGATAAAATTGTGTTCTCCCCAAGTGTGAACCGTTGTGAAAGTTCATCGTTTCGAAGCACCACGTGATGATCGGGTGTGATAGACTCTACGTTCGCATACAACGGGTGCAAGCCAGTTTTTCACATGCGGAACACTTGGGTTAAACTTGACGAGCCTAGCATGTACAGACATGGCCTCGGAACACAAGAGACCGAAAGGTCAAACATGAGTCATATGGTAGATATGATCAACATGGAGATGTTCACCATTGAAACCACCTCATCTCACGTGATGATCGGACTTGGGTTGGTGAATTTGGATCATGTTACACTCGGACAACCGGAGGGATGTTGATTTGAGTGGGAGTTCTTAGGTAATATAATTAATTAAACTCATTATCTTGAACAATAGTCTAAGTTATCTTTGCAAATTATGTTGTAGATCAATGGCTCGCGCAGTAGCTCCCCTGAATTTCAATGCGTTCCTAGAGAAAGCTAAGCTGAAAGATTATGGAAGCAACTTTGTTGATGTGATGACCCCAGCTTAATCGTGCACTAATCATACATGCAAATGCACACGATCAAGCCTAAGGACTCACTTGAAGATATCACAACACAACTCTAAAATATAAATAAAGTCATACAAGCATTATATTACAAGCCAGGGCCTCGAGGGCTCGAATACATAGCTCGATGGCATACAAGTGTCAGCGGAAGCATCAGATATCTGGGTACAGATATATTACAGAAATAGAGATAAGCCTTTATGAAGGCGGGGCAAAATAAAATTCTATGATCGAAAGGCGTAGGCCTCCTGCCTAGGACCCTCCGAATCCTACTCCTGGTCGTCTGTCGGCTCCTCATAGTAGTACTCACTGGGAGGGTAGTAGTAGTAGCCGTAGTCGTCGAGGGGGGCAGCTAACTCAGGGGCTCCGTCATCTGGCGGCGTCAATTGGATATGGGGAGAAAAAGAAAATAAAGCAAACATGAGTACTCATCCGAAGTACTCAGCAAGCAAGGATCTACACTACATATGCAACATTTTCAAAGGAGGGTTGTATATGTGGACTGGGCTGCAGAAATGCCAGAATAGAGGGGAGAGCCTAGTCCTATCGAAGACTAGCATCTTCAAGCATCTTCATCAGTCTTGCAGCATTAGAAGAGTGCAGAGTAACATAATGTAAAGTAGTAGTAATGTCATCAACCTCGGCCAGAGATCCTTCCTCAACTCCCTGCGAGAAAGCAATCCCAGAGCCATACTATCCATTTCATCTCAAGTCACCAGTTCTAGTTGTACCGATCGGGATACAACTCCGAGTGTCCGTTACCGTAGGACAGGCTATCGATAGATTAGTTCTTCCCTGCAGGGGTGCACCAACTTACCTACCACGCTCGATTAACTTCGGCCGGACACACTTTTCTGGGTCATGCCCGGCCTCGGCCAAACGATACGCCGCAACCCGACCAAATACTTAACAGAGAGGTCAGCACGCCGGACTAAACCAATGCCCCCAGGGGTCTTGGGCCATCGCCCCGGACGCTCCTGCACGTTGCGTACACTGCCGGTGAGCAGACCTAGCAACCCCTTAATACAAGCGCGGTTGTGTTACCAGTCCAACCCAGCGTGTGCCGCTCAGTTGCCGACGTCTATTAAGCTTCGGCTGAAGTATACGACGCAGAACGCCCATACTATGCCCATGTGATGGTTAGTGCTATCAGGCCATAGGCCCCTCGGATCAAATATCCAAACCGTTAGTGTGTTGGTAGTGCGGAAACGAGCAGAGACTCACGAAAGATGTGACCCCGTCGCCCTGTCTCGAGGACTTGTGGCAAGGGCTTGGAATGCCCGGCCACGACTCGTGTTCAAATCTCGGGCACCATCCAGGTCCACCCGACTCCACATCACTCGCAATTAAGCTCGCGCGGGTACCCCTCAGGGCCGACCCGTCTTTAGTAACATGGTTCAGTGTAGGTCATAGTAACAACAATAACCGTGTGTCTAACACCAAGGAAACCCTGAGGAATCACCCTCGATGGAGTCCCACCTGATGTTCTCATCAAGGTGAACGAAGGAGGTATCACCCTCGAGGTCCACACTTGAAGTGTTGCACGACGACGTCGTTATCGGGGGTGGTGTAGGAGGAATCACCCTCGCTTACCATGACCGATTAACTAACCTACAAGGTTATCATCAGAAGTGCTAACGAGGTATCACCCTCGGCACTCGGTAATAACCCAGCAGTGTCGAGCAACTAAGGGGAAGTGACGTGCGGTGCCGGGGCCTGATCTTCGATCTCGTTGCTTGGGTCTTCTGATCATCCAGCGGGGCAGTCGGAACAAGTGGGGTCTCTGATGGTCTCTACCCAACCTATTCTAAACAGTTTAGGATAACAGGTAAGTATCAACAGCGGGTTACAATTAAACAGGCTATGCAGCAGATATAGGATAAAGTAACAGCAGCAGATTCTTATGCTTGAGAGTGGGCGATATCGGAATGCTCAAAAGGGGGGTGCTTGCCTTGTAGCTCGGTGGCAAGGGACTGATCGTCAGGAGTGTAGTCGACCTCCGGAGCTGCGTCAGTCTCGGGATCTACGTCAACGTCGGGGTCAATCGAGAGAGAAGAGGGGGAAGAAACATATAAATGCACAGCAAACGATGCAACACAAGGTATGCTATGCTAGGATGCAGTGCAGGGTTGCCTAAAGTAATTTAAGGCATTTTAGCTACTTTAGGATTTAAGTTGGATTTGTTATCCGGTGTATAGGCACTAATCATATAACGGATATGGCCTCAAGGTTGCGGTTTCACCTACGTAGGGGGTCCCGGCATCGAAACAGACGACATGATCATATTCGTCTTGTCGTTTCGAGCAACTTTCATGTTTTAAGTTTTTCGTTCTGAGCTACGGTTTAAAAGTTATTAATTTTCAAAGTTTAAATGATTTTCTGGTATTATTTTTATTTACAGAAAATGATATATGATGTCAGCATGATGTCACTGTGACATCAGCAGTCAACAGCGGCTGACCAGAGTCAAACCTGACATGTGGGTCCAGTGGGACCCACATGTCAGCCTCTGTTGAGACTAACAGTGAGTTAATCTAATTAACAGGGTTAATTAGGGAGTGGGCCCCATCTGTCAGTGAGACATTAGTCTAACTAATTAGTTTTAATTTATTTAATCATTCATTAGATTAATTAGTCGAGGGGGGACCCACATGGCAGTGGCTGGGATTGGCCCAGTCAGCACGTTGACCCGAGTCAACGGGGTCAACGGGACCCACCGGGTCCACTGGCGGTGTCCCAGGGTGGACCCCACACCTGGCCACGTCGGCTGGCCGGCGACTGGACGCCGGCGAGCACAAAACGCGGCGGTCGTCTGCCGGAGCTGCTCGGATTCGCGTTACAGGGCTCGGTTCAAGCCGTGGTTAGGTGCATTCGAAAGCTGGAGGACTCGCGCGTCGAGCGGTGGCCTCGTACAGACCAGAGATGACCGGAAATGGTGCCGGCGATGAGCCGTGCCGGAGGCCGAACCCCGGCGAACTCGCGTTTGTTAAGACAAGGGCCAAAACGCGTGGCGATCTACTCCTACAGCATCTACGCGACGTCGCAAACACGATTGCGGGCTCAGTGGACCACGACGGCCACTGCTGCGACGGCAGCGAGCTCGTTGATGGAGCTCAGCTCGGGTGGCCATGGCGGCAGTTGCTAGGGCGCGTCAGAGAGCTCGGAAAGGAGAGAGAGACGAGGGTGGAGGCTCGCCGAGCGGCTCAAGGTGGCCCGTGGATGCTTAGGAGCAGCAGTTCATTGCCGGAGAGGAAGGGGATCATCGGCGAGCCGAGGAAGACGACGATGCGCACGGGCAACGCAGAGCTCCTCGGCGTCCTCCAGCGGCACTAGGGGATGTGGCCGACCACGGCGCTCCTCCCTGGCACCTTCAGGCGACGCGGGGAGGCCGCTGGCCACGGCGGTGGCGATGCGCGGCGACGGTGGTGCTCGGGAGTTGCGGATCTAGGGGAGAAGAGGGAGAGGCGAGCGATGGAGAGTGGGGAGAATGACGGGGGAGGTCCAGGGGGAGTGGACGAGCCTCACCCTTATCCCTTCGCGGCGTCGGTGGCGTCGGCGTGTCGACGCCGCATCGGCGCGCGCGTGCTCGGCCAAGGCGCGGCCGACACGCAGGGGAGAGAAGGAGGGGATGGGCCAGCTGGGCCGGATCGGGGCACTGTGCACTTAGGCCCAGTGCATAGTGCCTCGTTTTATATTTTCTGTTTCTGTTTTGATTTTTCTTTTATTCTTTTCTGTTTTATAATAGTTATACCACTTGTGCACTTTTGTAAAACATGAGAGTTGTCCCCAATATTACAATGCAATATTACCTTTCACCAAAAACTGGTTTGGGCAAATTTGGATTTCTTTTGGATTTGATATGAATTTAAGTTGATTAAATAATTCTCTTTTGGTGCTGTTTCATGTGGTTTGAGTCATTTAACTAATCCATGTATCATTGGTTATATTTTTATAAGTGCTTCTAGAATATTTGCTATTTAGTGAATATTTTTCCAAAGGTGTTTGAACAAATTTATTTTGCACTTTTGAATTTGAATTGATTTTCAGAATAGAATTTGAATTGTTTTTATTAACCACTATGACTAAGCACTGCAAATGATATGACTTGGCATTATTAGCAGTTAACCACAGTGGCTATTACACAGGGGTGTTAGAAATTCTCCTCCTCTAAAAGAAATTCTCGTCCCGAGAATTTAGGAGGTAGAAGGAAAGAGGTCGCGATATTCTTTCCGAAGATGATCCTCGAGTTCCCAAGTGGCTTCATCTTCAGTGTGGTTCGACCACTGTACTTTCAGGAACTTGGTCGTCTTCTGGCGAGTTCGACGTTCAGCTTCATCGAGAATGCGGATGGGATGCGCCTTATAAGAAAGATCATCTTGCAATTGGAGCATCTCGTGATCCACTGCGCGGTGTGGAGATTCCTCGAAGCATTTACGAAGTTGCGACACGTGGAAGACATCATGGATATGAGAGAATTGTGGTGGCAATTCCAATTTATATGCCACCTGTCCACGTCTAGCCACGATGCGGAAAGGACCAATATAGCGAGGAGCTAGCTTGCCCTTGATTCCGAAACGACGAGTGCACTTCATAGGAGTGACACGAAGATAAGCTTGATCACCTAGTTGATAAGTCAGACCCCATCGTTTGCGATCATAGTTGCTCTTCTGACGGTCCTGAGTCGCCTTGATATTTTCTCAGACAATTCTGACTTGTTCTTCAGCGTGTTGGATAATGTCCGGTCCCACGAGAGGTCGTTCCCCAGTTTCTGACCAATTCAGAGGGGTTCGGCATTTACGCCCGTATAGCACTTCAAAGGGGGCCATCTTCAAACTGGCTTGATAACTGTTATTATAAGAGAATTCGGCAAACGGGAGAGATTCTTCCCACTTCTTATCGAATGATATAACACAAGCCCGAAGCATATCTTCAAGCACTTGGTTAACTCGCTCAACTTGGCCTTGGGATTGAGGATGATAAGCCAAACTCCAGGTAATGTGAGTTCCCATAGCTTCTTGGAAACTTTCCCAGAACTTGGACATGAAAAGACCGCCACGGTCCGAACTGATCTCCTTCGGAATACCGTGGAGTGAAACAATTCTGGAGATATACAGCTCTGCTAGCTGGCTAGCAGTGATAGTCTCCTTGACAGGCAGAAAATGTGCAACCTTGGAAAGTTGGTCGACGACGACAAGAATAGTGTCGTGACCTTTTTGAGACTTGGGAAGACCAGTAATGAAATCCATTTGCACTTTATCCCATTTCCACAAAGGAATAGGGAGTGGTTGAAGAATTCCAGCAGGCTTCTGATGTTCTGCTTTCACGCGACAGCATACATCACATTCAGCAACATATCGAGCAATGTCCTGCTTCATTTTGGACCACCAGTACCTTTGACGAATATCACGATACATCTTGGTGCTTCCCGGATGGATAGACAGCAGTGTATCATGAGCTTCTTTCATAACCTTATCAGTCATAAGCTCGAATCGAGGTACCACGATGCGGTCTCTGAAATACAAGGTTCCATCTTCAGCAACCGAGAAATCCCTGTACTTCTCAAGGTGAAGCTCTTTCTTCATCAGATCAATTTCATCATCTTTGGCTTGCACAATCTTTACAGCTTTCTCAAGGTCTGGCTGTACCACAAGGTTATTAAGAGAACCCTGCGGAATGATACAGACGTTCAACTTGCACAATTCTTCATACAGCTGGGGTTGAGCTTGCTCAACCATGAGGTTGTTGCAATAGGACTTGCGGCTCAAGGCATCAGCCATCACATTAGCCTTGCCAGGGGTATAATAAATACCACAGTCATAGTCCATAATTGTTTCCAACCATCGCTGTTGACGGAGATTAAGATCCGGTTGAGTGAATAAATACTTCAGACTCTGGTGGTCGGTATAGATCTCACACCGGTTACCAAGAAGGTAATGTCGCCACTGGTTCAATGCATATATCACAGCAGCGAGTTCGAGATCATGCACTGGATAGTTTTCTTCATGTGGACGCAATTGTCGCGAGGCATATGCAATTACCTTCCATTCTTGCATTAGGACACAGCCTAATCCCTGAGGAGAGGCGTCGCAATATATCACAAAGTCCTTGCGAGAATCGGGAGGAGCAAGCACTGGAGCAGAAGTAAGCTTGTCCTTAAGGGTCTGGAAACTCTCCTGACATTTGTCTATCCACTCAAACTTAACGCCTTTGTGGAGCAGATTAGTCAGGGGCTTGGCAATCTTGGAAAAGTTTTCGACGAATCATCGACAATAACTTGCAAGGCCGAGAAAACTTCGGACTTGCTTGGCATTCTTCGGAGGAGTCCAGTCAAGGATAGCTTGAACACGCTCCGGGTTAACGGCGATACCGTCCTTGGAAATCACATGTCCAAGGTAGGTCACTTCAGAAAGCCAGAATTCGCATTTGGAGTACTTGGCATACAACTTGTGTTCTCGAAGCCTTTCTAGGACAAGGCGAAGAAGTTTGGCACGTTCTTCTTTATTCTTCGAATATACCAGAATATCATCCAGATATACCACGACGAACTTGTCAAGGTAATCCATGAATATATAGTTCATCAGGCGGGAGAACGAAGCGGGAGCATTCATTAGGCCAAATGACATGACGGTGTATTCATAGGAGTCATAACGGGTAACAAATGCAGTCTTCGGAATATCCTCTTCGCGGACACGGATCTGGTGATAACCCAACCTCAAGTCGAGTTTAGAGAACACCGAAGATCCAGCAAGTTGATCATATAAGTCATTGATCCGGGGAAGCGGATATTTATTCTGAATGGTTGCCTGGTTGATAGGACGGTAATCTTGGACCAACCTATTCGTACCATCTTTCTTCTTGACAAAGAGAGACGGTGCTCCCCAGGTAGAGGAACTAGGACCGATGAAGCCCTTCTTAAGTGATTTATCGATTTCTTCCTTAAGCTCAAGAAGGTGATGTGGTGGCATCTTGTAAGGGCGCTTCGCAATAGGAGTGGTGCCAGGCTTCAAGTCGATGACAAACTCGACAGCTCTAGCAGGGGTATTCCTGGAAGTTCTTCTGGAAAAACATCCTGGAATTCGCAGACCACTGGAACATTTTCGATCCCCTCCAGCGGAGAAGCGCTCAACGCATTCAAGGCATAAATCTGAGCCTCAGCGTTTTGAGTGATATGAGCATGATAATTCACCAACTCATTTGATGGATGTAGAAGATGAACAACCTTAGTGGCACAGTTGATTGAGGCGTAGTGAGACTTCAACCAATCCATTCCTAGAATAAGATCAATGTTGGAAGTATTCAGAATTATGGGGAAGGCCTGAAACTTTCTCTCTTCAATTACAACAGTGACTTCGGGGCAGAATATGGTGGCTTGGCACCGACCCGCGGGAGTGTTTACTACTAACGGATGGTGTAGCATTTCACATTTAACGGCATGCATGAGTGCAAAATGTTCTGAGATGAATAAATGTGGTGCTCCTGAATCAAATAAAACAGATGCAGGTACGGAATTAACAAGAAGTGTACCCATCACGGTTTCAGGTTGATCTTGAGCTTCAGCCATGTTGACGTGATAGTTCTGTCCACGACCATAAGAAGGCCTAACATTGCTGTAGCGAGGCCGAGAATTCCCACGGCCATTACCACGGCCAGTAGAAGGAAGAGCTAGCTGATTCTGACTCTGAGAGCAGTCTCTGGCACGGTGACCTGGCTGGCCACACTTGAAGCAGAGTCCACTATTAGGACGTGGTGCAGGAGCTCGAGGTGGTGCAGCTCGAAGAGGCTGCCTCGGTGGTGGAGGAGGCAGACGAGGTGCGGCATATGCAGGCCTGTACACTGGAGCTGCTGGACGGTACATGCTCTGTGGAATCCATATACGGCGCTTCTGGGAAGACGAGCCCAAAGATGAGCCCGCTTCACGAGTGTGTCTGGTCGCTTCCTTGTGCTTCTTCAGACCAGTCTCGACCATGATAGCCTTATTCACCAAGGTGGCGAAGTCGGGATAATCTTGGACGAGCAGGGCTAACTGAATGTCATGATTTAGCCCTTCACGGAACTTCTCCTGTCTATGAGCATCATTAGGGATATCTTCTTCAGCGTAGCGAGACAAGTCAAGGAACTCTCGCTGGTAGACCTCCATAGTCTTGTTGCCTTGAACAAGGTTGCGGAACTCGGCCTTCTTCCGTGCTATAACTGCTTGAGGAAAATAGCGGGCGCGAAAAGCAGTCTTGAACTCCACCCAGGTAACGACAGTTCCAGGAGGTAGGGTCTGTTTGTGAGTTGCCCACCATTGTGCTGCGGGTCCCTTCAGAAAGTATGTCGCGAATGTGACATAGCTGACAGGGGGAACATCAGCTGACTCCATCTCATAAAAGATGTCATGCAGCCAGTCATCGGCATCCAGCGGATTAACTGTATTGCGGAATACCGATGGATTGAGTCGCACAAACTCTAGCAGTGTGATTGAGGCTGGCTGATGGTTGACATTGGGACGGGGGAATTGTTCCATAATCCCCGTCATGAACTGACGGTTGAGTTCAAACTGATGCATCATAGCAGCCATATAGTCAGGCGGTGGCGGCGGAGGTGGATTGTTATCACCCATCCTGCTAAATTTCAACAGGGGTAGTTTAGCACAAGCCAACGCGAGTGTTTAGCAACAAGCATGATGTAACACGATGGAATTTTAAGTAATGCAACAGATACTGAACATTAGTCATTAAGACATACAGAACCATACAGAGTTGGTTACATACGGGTAGCATAACGGCGCAAATGTAAAAGCTAGACATGCTAGGCGGCACGCAGGCACGCGGTAAGGAAGTACACAACGAGACGTAGCAAAGGCTACATCAACGTCGGAGAAAACCACTGAAACGGGGTAGCTGCAAGTGCGGACGACGGATGTTCGTCGCCGAAGGATCCTGTGCTCCATGTGCACTCTGATGCAGAACCCAGTCTCGAGCTAAAAGAAGAGGTCCACGTGCAGGTGTGTGACCTCCCACAGCAGGCCAATCGATCCCTGATGGCATCTCGGTCCTGCGCGGGTAAAGGATATGCTCCGGATGTATCCATGCATGAACAGCTGGTAGCAACTGCGTCATAGCCTCGTAGAGTCATACTCGAGTGGCGAACAACTCGACGGCAAGAGCCCGAACAGTGCGATCCAGAGCCTGAGTACACTGAATCAGAACTCGCGGATCGTAGAGACGAGGCTCGTACGGGGCACTGATAGCTATGTAGTATCCAGTAGCATCTCCAGCAGGGGCATACGGAATGTATCGAAACTCAGATGTATCCAAGATAGCGTTGTGCTCTCCTCGGAGACGTGCGACAGCAGAGTAGGTGGCATCATGGACTGCCATCTCAATCGTCATGCCGATACCGTGGAAAAGGTACAGCTCAGTGTCTGAGTTATCCTGCTGATCATAGATGCGAACATCAGCATAGTACTGCTCCTGGTTGAACTCACGGTAAACCTCGTAGACCATGTACTCGGGGTACCAGCGGTAACCCAGCCTGGTCAAGAGAGCGATCAGAACAGCTGGAAACCCAGGGGCATCGCGAGCCCATGTGCGAAGCACAAGCTGCGTCGTGGGGCGCGGTGGAAACAGACTATCCATCTGAAATAAAGGAAATTCAGGATTATCATACGACGATAAGGAATATAACAGATCTTGAAGCGAAAGGTTAAACAAAACAATGGAATGGAAAATGATTATCAGACTAATCAGATCAATGATAGGGAAATCACACAGATATCCAGCTCTCCGGGTGGATGGGATTTACAAGATCCTAAGTGTAAGTGTTAGTTAATTTAATAAATCCGAATAGTAGAGAGATCAGAGTCCCAGAGTAAAGACGAGGAATAAAAGATCCTAATACCACCCAGTTGGCGACGTGGGCCCGTAAGCCACACAGCCAAGTTAGTAAAACAGTTTTCAACCACTAGACTCAACTTCGGCCAAGGAATTGGATAGGGGGATTCCTAAAGGCAGTCGGCTCTGATACCAACCTGTGACGACCCCGACTTAATCGTGCACTAATCATACACGCAGATGCACATGATCAAGCCTAAGGACTCACTTGAAGATATCACAACACAACTCTAAAATATAAATAAAGTCATACAAGCTTTATATTACAAGCCAGGGCCTCGAGGGCTCGAATACATAGCTCGATGGCATACAAGTGTCAGCGGAAGCATCAGATATCTGGGTACATATATATTACAGAAATAGAGATAAGCCTTTATGAAGGCGGGGCAAAATAAAATTCTACGATCGAAAGGCGTAGGCCTCCTGCCTAGGACCCTCCGAATCCTACTCTTGGTCATCTGTCGGCTCCTCATAGTAGTACTCGCCGGGAGGGTAGTACTAGCAGCCGTAGTCGTCGATGGGGGCAGCTAACTCAGGGGCTCCGTCATCTGGCGGCGTCAATTGGATATGGGGAGAAAAAGAAAATAAAGCAAACATGAGTACTCATACGAAGTACTCAGCAAGCAAGGATCTACACTACATATGCAATATTTTCAAAGGAGGGTTGTATATGTGGACTGGGCTGCAGAAATGCCAGAATAGAGGGGAGAGCCTAGTCCTATCGAAGACTAGCATCTTCAAGTATCTTCATCAGTCTTGCAGCATTAGAAGAGTGCAGAGTAACATAATGTAAAGTAGTAGTAATGTCATCAACCTCAGCCAGAGATCATTCCTCGACTCCCTGCGAGAAAGCAATCCCAGAGCCATACTATCCATTTCATCTCAAGTCACCAGTTCTAGTTGTATCGATTGGGATACAACTCCGAGTGTCCGTTACCGTAGGACAGGCTATCGATAGATTAGTTCTTCCCTGTAGGGGTGCACCAACTTATCCACCACGCTCGATTAACTCCGGCTGGACACACTTTTCTGGGTCATGCCCGGCCTCGGCCAAACGATACGCCGTAACCCGACCAAATACTTAATAGAGAGGCCAGCACGCCGGACTAAACCTATGCCCCTATGGGTCTTGGGCCATCGCCCCGGACGCTCCTGCATGCTGCGTACACCGCCGGTGAGCAGGCCTAGCAACCCCTTAATACAAGTGCGGTTGCATTACCAGTCCAACCCAGCAGGTGCCGCTCAGTTGCTGACGTCTATTAAGCTTCGGCTGAAGTATACGACGCAGAACGCCCATACTATACCCATGTGATGGTTAGTGCTATCAGGCCAGAAGCCCCTCGGATCAAATATCCAAACCGTTAGTGTGTTGGTAGTGTGGAAATGAGCAGAGACTCACGAAAGATGTGACCCCGTCGCCCCGTCTCGAGGACTTGCGGCAAGGGCTAGGAATGCCCGGCCACGCCTCGTGTTCAAATCTCGGGCACCATCCAGGTCCACCCGACTCCACATCACTCGCAATTAAGCTCGCGCGGGTACCCCTCATGGCCGACCCGTCTTTAGTAACATGGTTCAGTGTAAGTCATAGTAACAACAGTAACCGTGTGTCTAACACCAAGGAAACCCTGAGGAATCACCCTCGATGGAGTCCCACCTGATGTTCTCGTAAAGGTGAATGAAGGAGGTATCACCCTCGAGGTCCACACTTGAAGTGTTGCACGACGACGTCGTTATCGGGGGTGGTGTAGGAGGAATCACCCTCACTTACCACGACCGATTAACTAACCTACAAGGTTATCATCAGAAGTGCTAACGAGGTATCACCCTCGGCACTCGATAATAACCCAACAGTGTCGAGCAACTAAGGGGAAGTGATGTGCGATGCCGGGGCCTGATCTTCGATCTCGTTGCTCGGGTCTTTTGATCATCCAGCGGGGCAGTCAGAACAAGTGGGGTCTCTGATAGTCTCTACCCAACCTATTCTAAACAGTTTAGGATAACATGTAAGTATCAACAGCGGGTTACAAATAAACAGGTTATGCAGCAGATATAGGATACAGTAACAGCAGCAGATTCTAATGCAAGCATAAGATAGAAGAGAGTGGGCGATATCGGAATGCTCAAAAGGGGGGTGCTTGCCTGGTAGCTCGGCGGCAAGGGACTGATCGTCAGGATTGTAGTCGACCTCCGGAGCTGCGTCAGTCTCGGGAGCTACATCGATGCCGGGGTCTATTGAGAGAGAAGAGGGGGAAGAAACATATAAATGCACAGTAAACGATGCAACACAGGGTATGCTATGCTAGGATACAATGCAGGGTTGCCTAAAGTAAGTCTAAGGCATTTTAGCTACTTTAGGATTTAAGTTGGATTTGTTATCCGGTGTATATGCACTAATCATATAACGGATATGGCCTTGAAGTTGCGGTTTCACCTACGTAGGGGGTCCCGGCATCGAAACAGACGACACAATTAGATTCGTCTCGTCGTTTCGAGCAACTTTCATGTTTTAAGTTTTTCGATCTGAGCTACGGTTTAAAAGTTATTAATTTTCAAAGTTTAAATAATTTTTCTAGAATTATTTTTATTTACAAAAAATGATATATGATGTCAGCATGATGTCACTGTGATGTCAGCAGTCAACAGTGGCTGACCAGAGTCAAACCTGACATGTGGGTCTAGTGGGACCCACATGTCAGCCTCTGTTGAGACTAACAGTGAGTTAATCTAATTAACAGGGTTAATTAGGGGGTGGGCCCCATCTGTCAGTGAGACATTAGTCTAGCTAATTAGTTTTAATTTATTTAATCATTCATTAGATTAATTAGTCGAGGGGGGACCCACATGGCAGTGGCTGGGCTCGGCCCAGTCAGCACGTTGACCCGAGTCAACGGGGTCAACGGGACCCACCGGGGCCACTGGCGGTGTCCCAGGGCGGACCCCATGCCTGGCCACGTCGGCTGGCCAGTGACTGGACGCCGGCGAGCACAAAACGCGGCGGTCGTCTGCCGGAGCTGCTCGGATTCGCGTTACAGGGCTCGGTTCGAGCCATGGTTAGGTGCGTTCGAAAGCTGGAGGACTCGCGCGTCGAGCGGTGGCCTCGTACAGACCAGAGATGACCGGAAATGGCGCCGGCGATGAGCCGTGCCGGAGGCCGAACCCCGGCGAACTCGCGTTCGTTAAGACAAGGGCCAAAACGTGTGGCGATCTACTCCTACAGCATCTACGCGACGTCGCAAACACGATTGCGTGCTCAGTGGACCACGACGGCCACTGCTGCGACGGCAGCGAGCTCGTTGACGGAGCTCAGCTCGGGTGGCCATGGCGGCAGTTGCTAGGGCGCGTCAGAGAGCTCGGAAAGGAGAGAGAGACGAGGGTGGAGGCTCACCGAGCGGCTCAAGGTGGCCCGTGGATGCTAAGGAGCAGCAGTTCGTTGCCGGAGAGGACGGGGATCATCGGCGATCCGAGGAAGACGACGATGCGCACGGGCGACACAGAGCTCCTCGGCGTCCTCCAGCGGCTCCAGTGGACGTGGCCGACCACGGCGCTCCTCCCTGGCACCTTCAGGCGATGCGGGAAGGCTGCTGGCCACGACGGTGGCGATGCGCGGCGACGGCGGCGCTCGGGCGTTGCGGATCTAGGGGAGAAGAGGGAGAGGCGAGCGAGGGAGAGTGGGGAGAATGACGGGGGAGGTCCAGGGGGAGTGGATGAGCCTCACCCTTATCCCTTCGCGGCGTCGGTGGCGTCGGTGGCGTCGACGTGTCGACGCCGCGCCGACGCGCGCGTGCTCGGCCAAGGCGCGGCCGACACGCAGGGGAGAGAAGGAGGGGATGGGCCAGCTGGGCCGGATCGGGGCACTGTGTACTTAGGCCCAGTGCACAGTGCCTCGTTTTATATTTTCTGTTTCTGTTTTGATTTTTCTTTTATTCTTTTCTGTTTTATAATAGTTATACCACTTGTGCACTTTTGTAAAACATGAGAGTTGTCCCCAATATTACAATGCAATATTATCTTTCACCAAAAATTGGTTTGGGCAAATTTGGATTTCTTTTGGATTTGATATGAATTTAATTTGATTAAATAATTTTGTTTTGGTGCTGTTTCATTTGGTTTGAGTCATTTAACTAATCCATGTATCAATGGTTATATTTTTAGAAGTGCTTCTGGAATATTTGCTATTTAGTGAACATTTTTCCAAAGGTGTTTGAACAAATTTATTTTGCACTTTTGAATTTGAATTGATTTTCAGAATAGAATTTGAATTGTTTTGATTAACCACTATGACTAAGCACTGCAAATGATATGACTTGGCATTATTAGCAGTTAACCACAATGGCTATTACACAGGGGTGTTACAGTTGACTGGACCCGTAATCTGAGGATTATCCTCACGGCTTCCCAAAAGTCTTATGTCCTTGATGCACCGCTTGGTGCGCCACCCTGATACGTCTCCAACGTATCTATAATTTTTGCTTGTTCCATGCTGTTATATTATCATTCTTGGATGTTTTACAATCATTTTATAGCAACTTTATATCATTTTTTGGGGCTAACCTATTGACATAGTGCCCAGTGCCAGTTGCTGTTTTTTGCTTGTTTTTTACTTCGCAGAAAATCAATACCAAATGGAGTCCAAACAAAGCGAAACTTTTTGGAGATTTTTTCTAGACCAGAAGACACCTGTTGGGCCAAAGAAGTACCAGAGGGGGGCTTCGAGGGGAGCACAACCCACCTGGGCGCGCCTGGGGGCCCAGGCGCGCCCTGGTGGGTTGTGCCCACCTCGGCCGCCTCCCGCACCGCCTCTTTGCTCTATAAATACGCCAAAAATCCAAAAACCCTAGGGGAGTCGACGAAACACAATTCCAGCCGCTGCAAGTTCCAAAAACACCAGATCCATTCTAGACACCATCACGGAGGGATTCATCATCCTCATTGGTGCCTCTCTGATGATGCGTGAGTAGTTCATTGTAGACCTACGGGTCCGTTGTTAGTAGCTAGATGGCTTCCTCTCTCTCTCTTTTGATTCTCAATACAATGGTCTCTTGGAGATCTATTTGATGTAACTCTTGTTGCGGTGTGTTTGTTTGGATCCGATGAACTTTGAGTTTATGATCAGATCTATTTATCCATGAAAGTTATTTGAGTTTCTTTGATCTCTTATATGCATGATTACTTATAGCCTCGTATTTCTTCTTCGAATCTTTGGTTTAGTTAGGCCAACTAAATCGATTTTTCTTGCCATGGGAAGTGGTGCTTTGTGATGGGTTCGGTCGTGCGGTGTTCTTTCCCAGTGACAGAAGGGGTAGCAAGACACGTATTGATCGTTGCTATTAAGGATAACAAGATGGGGTCTATTCCTACATGAATAGATCTTGTCTACATCATGTCATCGTTCTTATTGCATTACTCCGTTTTTCCATGAACTTAATACACTATATGCATGCTGGATAGCGGTCGATGTGTGAAGTAATAGTAGTAGGTGCAGGCAGGAGTCGGTCTACTAATCTTTGACGTGATGCCTATATAATGATTATTGCCTGGATATCTTCATAATTATTTGAAGTTCTATCAATTGCCCAACAGTAATTTGTTTACCCGCCGTATGCTATTTTCTCGAGAGAAGCCACTAGTGAAATCTACGTCCCCCGAGTCTTTTCTTTATCATATTTGCTTTGAGATCTATTTTTATGTGCTTTTGTTTTCATATCTATTATTCTAAAAACCCAAAAATACCTTGCTGCACTTTTTCTATATTTATTTTATTTTGTTTTATCGAGAGATCTATTTATCCAAAATCATAGAAACCAATCTATCTTTTACCCGTGAGGGATTGACAACCCCTCTTACGCGTCGTGTTGCAAGTATTTGTTCTTTGTGTGCAGGTACCATTTACATAGTGTTGCTTGGTGCTCCTACTGGTTCGATAACCTTGGTTTCATAACTGAGGGAAATACCTACCGAAGCTGTACTGCATCATTCCTTCCTCATCGGGGAAATACTGACGCGGATACGAGCCATCAAGAAATGATTTCTAGCACCATTGCTAGGGAGGATCAAGTCAAGAAAGGATTTCTGGTGCCGTTGCCGGGGAGGCATCATCAACATCTATCAGGTTCCTAATCACAAATCTCATCTCCTTGCAATTTACTTTATTTGCCATTTGCCTCTCGTTTTCATCTCCCCCACTTCACAGAAATTTGCCGTTTTATTCGCCCTCTTTTTCATTCGCCTTTTTTCTTGTCAGATCTCTTGTTTGCTATCTTTGCTTGTGTTGCCATGTGCCTTCTTTATGCTTGCATCTTTGCTTGCTAAAAATATATTGATATGGATCCTCATCCTCTTGCTAATCTTTTTAGAAGATCCAATTATGATGAACCAATTGCTAGTGAATTGAGTTCACTAGATTATCTTTATGAAGTTTTGCTTGAAATTCATGAATCTAAAAATTGTGATGAAGTGTTAAAAGAGGAAATTTATGAAGTGATTCACGATTGCTCCTTGAATGAAAAGCATGATTGCAATGGTGTTGTTATAAATTCTATTAATGTCAATTGTGCTAATAATATGCAAAACCCCAAGCTTGGGGATGCTAATATTGCTATGTCCACCACTTATTTCAATGATCATGATTGGGGCGATTCTTCTTATGATCTTGAAAATTTATTTAAGCCTCATGATGAATATGATATTGATAATAGTGTTTGCAATAATATTGAAAGTTGGTTTGGAAGAGCGTCAACTTTAGATAAAAATAATCCCACATATTTGGAGAGTGTTCAATCTTATGAAATTTTTGATGAAAGTGGGTTTGGAGAGGTCGTGACTTTATTTGATGATCCCACTATTTTGGAAGAGTGTCAACTTTGCATGCATGTGGATCATAAATTTTTTTTTATTTGATAGCTATATTGTTGAATTTGATTATGATCTTACATGTAATTATTATGAGAGACGAAAATATGGTCGTCGAAATTATCATGTTACTAAACTACCTCTCGTTATGTTGAGATTGCTATTGTTTCTTTCTTTTCCCTTGCATATGCTAGATAATTCTTGTCTTGATAATTTGTTTGCTTATAAAATACCTATGCATAGAAAGTATTCTAGACTTAAATGTGTTTGTCACATGCTTTTATGATGCTCTCTTTGTTCTTCAATTCTTATCTTTTATGTGAGCATCAATAAAATCTCAAGCCTATCTTGATGGCTATAAAGAAAGAGCTTGTTGGGAGGCAACCCAATGAATAAAATTTATTTTTGCCTTTTTCTTTCTGTTCTTGAGTGTTTGCACAATTATGCCTCTATCATGATTGTGTTTTTTATGTTTTAATTAGTGTTTGTGCCAAGTAAAGCCTTTGGGATAGCTTTGGTGATAGTTGATTTGATCCTGTTGAAAAACAGAAACTTTTGCGTCCAGTAAAATAATTGTCTAGATTTACAGAAGTGACAAAAAATTCTGAATTTTGTACACAAGATTGATATACAAATTGCCTCTGTTGTCCTAAGTTTTCCGAATTTTGGAGTTAAAGAAGTATGAGTAAAATTCGAGTCTTTACAGACTGTTCTATTTTTGACAGATTCTGTTTTCTTTGCATTGTGTGCTTATTTTGATGAATCTATGGATTGTATCGGGGGTATAAGCCATGGTAAAGTTAGAATACAGTAGATATAATGCAATAACAAAATTTGAATGGGTTTTCTACAGTACTTAAAGTAAAGATTGGTTTTCTTATACTAACGGATCTCACAAAGGTTTTGTTGAGTTTTGTGTGATTGAAGTTTTCAAGTTTTGGGTGAGATCATGATGGATGAAGGAATAATGTGTAAGAAGAGCCTAAGCTTGGGGATGCCCCGAGTGGCATCCCCTCTTTCTTCTAACGGCCATCGGTATTTTACTGGGAACTATATTTTTATTCGTCACATATCATGAGTTTTGCTTGGAGCGTCTTGTATTATATGAGTCTTTGCTTGTTTTGCTTTTTAGTTTATGTCAAATATGCTTGATGAACACACCTATTTGAGAGAGTGAAAATTATTCTATGATTTGTTAGAATTGCTCTTTATGCTTCACTTAAATTTTTTGAGCTATGGAATTGCTCTAGTGCTTCACTTATATCTTTTTGAGCACGGTGTGCTTTAATATTTTTGAAGAAATGCTCTCATGCTTCACTTACATTTATTTGAGAGTTAGTAATTCCTGAAGAAATTCTCTCATGCTTCACTTATATTATTTTGAGAGATGAAAATTTTTATGCTCATGTTCTTCACTTAGATTTGTTTGAGCTATCAAAAGCAACATATGAAACTAGTCCCAAAGTGATAGATATTCGAGAGGGATATAATAAAAACTTTCATGAAGATCATTGGACAAAATAAACTTGATTCTTTGTAATAGTTTTGAGATATGTTGATAGTGATATGTGAGTCGTGTTGGTGAGTAATTATGCTTTAGTAAGAATATTGGTGTTAAGGTATGTGATTTCCTATGCAAGCATGAAATTCAATAGTTATGCAATGAAATTAGTTCCTACTTGTGGTGCATTATTCGGTGTTAGGTATGCTTAATGCTCGCTTATGTGATTTTTTGTTTCTTGGTTGGATGCTTCTCAATCTTTTTGCTAGCCTTCACTTGTACTAACTAGGAATACTACTTGTGCATCCAAAATCCTTAAACCTAGTTTTGCCACATGAGTCCACGATACCTACCTATATGCGGTATTTCCATGCCGTTCTAAGCAAATTTGTATGTGCCATCTCTAATTTTCAAAATAATTTTCCTTTTTGTGTGCTCGTACCGCTCATGAAATGGTAGGGGGTGGCTGATATTTTTCCATGCTAGATGTGTTATTCTCAAGATGAGTGTTTATTCACTTGTCATTGCACGAGAGTACAGCAAAGCTATTAGGGATGCCCAGTCCCGAAATGAAAAATGAATTTACTTTATGTTGTCAAATAATAAATTCCTTGGAAAGTGTTGGTATGGACGGCACCCGTGGATATGGCTAGCCGTGGAATGTGAAAGTATGGTGGAAAAAGGAATAAACTTTATTTTCTATTTGGGAACCGCCTAAGATATATCTAGCATGGAAAGTATTGGGAACTACTCGGTCGTTTTCGTTGATAGGAAAAGCATGCCACCCAAAATGTTTTATCTCTATCTTTTTCGCTTTGAGCTCAGGAACCTCTACAAATCCCTACTTCCCTCTGCGAAGGGCCTTTCTATTTACTTTATGCAATTTTTTTTATTTGAGTCACCATCTTCTCTTATAAAGCACCAACTAAGGGGCACTATGATCGTATTTGAGCATTGGATGTTGCTAATATGTGAGTGTGTTTCATGAATGGATCAATGATTGAGCATGATGGGCTAGGGATAACTTGCTTTAGTGTTGATATTTTGAAAGACATGGTTGCTTGTTGATATGCTTTAGTATTGAAATCTTCATGTCAAAACTAGACTATTGCTTTGAACCATATAAAAGTCCAAATGTCCATGCTACAAAAGAAAAGAATATGTGATGAACATGTTAGGTAGCATTCCACATAAAAAATTCTGTGTTTATAATTTACCTACTCGAGGACGAGTAGGAATTAAGCTTGGGGATGCTGATACGTCTCCAACGTATCTATAATTTTTGCTTGTTCCATGCTATTATATTATCATTCTTGGATGTTTTACAATCATTTTGCAGCAACTTAATATCATTTTTTGGGACTAACCTATTGACATAGTGCCTAGTGCCAGTTGCTGTTTTTTGCTTGTTTTTTACTTCACAGAAAATCAATACCAAACGGAGTCCAAACGCAACGAAACTTTTTGGAGATTTTTTATGGACCAGAAGACACCTGTTGGGACAAAGAAGTACCAGAGGAGGGCTCCAAGGGGAGCACAACCCACCAGGGCGCGCCTACCCAGGCGCGCCCAGGTGGGTTGTGCGCACCTCGGACGCCTCCCGCACCGCTATTTTCTCTATAAATACCCCGAAAATCCAAATAACCTCGGGGAGTCGACGAAACACAATTCCAGCCGCGGCAAGTTCCAGAAACACCAGATCCAATCTAGACACCATCACGGAGGGGTTCATCATCCTCATTGGTGCCTCTCCGATGATGCATGAGTAGTTCATTGTAGACCTACGGGTCCATAGTTAGTAGCTAGATGGCTTCCTCTCTCTCTTTTGATTCTCAATACAATGGTCTCTTGGAGATCTATTTGATGTAACTCTTTTTGCGGTGTGTTTGTTGGGATCCGATGAACTTTGAGTTTATGGTCAAATCTATTTAGCCATGAAAGTTATTTGAGTTTCTTTGATCTCTTATATGCATGATTACTTATAGCCTCGTATTTCTTCTTTGAATCTTTGGTTTAGTTAGGCCAACTAGATCGATTTTTCTTGCCATGGGAAGAGGTGCTTTGTGATGGGTTCGGTCGTGCGGTGTTCTTTCCCAGTGACAGAAGGGGTAGCAAGACATGTATTGATCATTGCTATTAAGGATAACAAGATGGGGTCTATTCCTACATGAATAGATCTTGTATACATCTTGTCATCGTTCTTATTGCATTACTCCAATTTTCCATGAACTTAATACACTAGATGCATGTTGGATAGCGATCGATGTGTGGAGTAATAGTAGTAGATGCAGGCAGGAGTCGGTCTACTAATCTTGGACGTGATGCCTATATAATGATCATTGCCTGGATATCGTTATAATTATTTGAAGTTCTATCAATTGCCCAACAGTAATTTGTTTACCCGCCGTATGCTATTTTCTCCAGAGAAGCAACTAATGAAATCTACGGCCCTCGGGTCTATTCTTTATCATATTTGCTTTGAGATCTATTTTTATTTGCTTTTGTTTTCAGATCTATTATTCTAAAAACCCAAAAATACCTTGTTGCACTTTTTCTATATTTATTTTATTTTGTTTTATCGAGAGATCTATTTATTCAAAATCATACACACCAATCTATCTTTTACCCGTCAGGGATTGACAACCCCTCTTACACGTCTGGTTGCAAGTATTTGTTCTTTGTGTGTAGGTACCGTTTACATAGTGTTGCTTGGTTCTCCTACTGGTTCGATAATCTTGGTTTCATAACTGAGGGAAATACCTACCAAAGCTGTACTGCATCATCCCTTCCTCTTCGAGGAAATACTGACGCGGATACGAGCCATCACACCCCTCCGGCGACTATGGACGTTGTGAACGCCTGGCAGTCGCGTGTTGATGACTACTCAATAGTTCAGTACGTCATGTTATATGGGTTAGAACGGGGACTTCAAAGGCGTTTTGAACATCATGGAGCATATGAGATATTCCAGTGAGCTTGCAAGATGGAGGAGAACAGCTCTGTCTGTGAGCACATACTCAAAATGTCTGGGTATTACAACCATCTGGCTGAGTTGGGAGTTGAGCTCCCGCCTGAGGCGTTCACTGACAAAGTTCTTCAATCGCTACCACCTAGCTATAAGAGCTTTGTGTTGAACTATAACATGCAAGGGATGAACAAGTTAGTCTCCGAGCTGTTCGCGATGCTGAAAGTCGCTGAGTCAGACATCCAGAAGGAGCATCAAGTGTTGATGGTCAATAAAACTACTTGTTTCAAGAAGAGCAAGGGAAAGAAGGGAAACTTCAAGAAGAGTGGCAAAGCAGTTGCTCCTCCCCTGAAGAAACCAAAGGCTGGACCCAAGCCTGAAACTGAGTGCTTCTATTGCAAGGGAATTGGCCACTAGAAGCGGAATTGCCCCAAGTATCTGGCCGACAAGAAGGGGGCCAACGTAAACGAAGGTATATATGATATTCATGTTACTGATGTGTACCTTACCAGCTCTCATTGTATTGCCTGGGTATTTGATACCGGTGCGGTTGCTCAGATTTGCAACTCTAAATAGGAACTACAGAATAGACGAAGGCGAAGGACAAAGTGACGATGCACGTGGGAAATGGTTCCAAGGTTGATGTGATCGCCGTCGGCATGCTCGCTCTTCGATTACCATCGGGATTAGTGATAAACCTGAATAATTGTTATTTAGTGCCTGCGTTGAGCATGAACATTATATTTGGATCTTGTTTAATGTGAGACGGTTACTCATTTAAATTAGGGAATAATGGTTGTTCTATTTATATGTGTAATATCTTTTATGGTCATGCACCGATTGTGAGGGGTTTATTCTTATTGAAACTCTATAGTGATGATACACATGTTCATAACATTGATGCCAAAAGATGTAGAGTTGATAATGGTAGTACCACTTTCTTGGGGCACTGCCGCTTAGGTCATATTGGTGCAAAGCGCATGAAGAAACTCCATGCTGATGGGCTTTTGGAGTCACTTGATTTTGAATCACTTGACACATGCGAACCATGCCTCATGGGCAAGATGACTAAAACCCCGTTTTCCGGAACAATGGAACGAGCAAGTAACTTGTTGGAAATCATACATACTAATGTGTACGGTTCGATGAGTGTTGACGCGCGTAGTGGATATCGTTATTTTCTCACCTTCACCGATGATTTGAGTAGATATGGGTATATTTACTTAATGAAGCATAAGTCTGAAACGTTTGAAAAGTTCAAGCAATTTCAGAGTGAAGTTGAGAATCATCATAACAAGAAGATTAAATTCCTACGATCTGATCGTGGGGGAGAGTATCTGAGTTATGAGTTTGGCAATCACTTAAGACAACGTGGAATTGTTTCACAACTGACGCTGCCTGGAACACCACAACGTAATGGTGTGTCTGAACGTCGCAATCGTACCTTATTGGATATGGTGCGTTCTATGATGTCCCTTACCGATCTACCACTCTCGTTTTGGGGTTATGCACTAGAGATAGTTGCATTCACTTTAAATAGGGTGCCATCTCAGTCCGTAGAGACGACACCGTATGAACTCTGGTTTGGCAAGAACCTAAGTTGTCGTTTCTTAAGGTTTGAGGCTGCGATGCTTATATCAAAAGGCTTCAGCCAGAAAAGCTCGAACCCAAAGCAGACAAATGCGTCTTCATAGGATACCCAAAGGAGACGATTGGCTATACCTTCTATCTCAGATCCGAGGGCAAAGTGTTTGTCGCTAAGAACGGGTCCTTTCTCGTGAAAGAGTTTCTCTCGAAAGAATTGAGTAGGAGGAAGATAGAACTTCATGAGGTTGTTGAACCTTCACTTCAACCAGAGAGTAGTGCAGCGCACACAGATGTTTCCATGGCACCTACGTCAGTTGAAGAGTAAGCTAATGATAGTGATCATGAAGTTTTAGATCAAGTTACTATCGAACCTCGTAGGTCGACAAGGAAACGTACTGCTCCTGAGTGGTACGGTAACCCTGTCTTAGAAGTCATGTTGTTGGACAACGATGAACCTACGAGCTATGGAGAAGCGATGGTGGGCCCGGATTCCGACAAATGGTTAGAGGCCATGAAATCCGTGATGGGATCCATGTATGAAAACAAAGTATGGACTTTGGAAGTATTACTTGAAGGCCGAAAGGCCATTCGGAATAAATGGATCTTCAAGAAGAAGACGGACACCGACGATAATGTAACACCGTTTATAAAGCACGACTTGTGGCAAAGGGGTTTTCACAAGTTCAATGAGTTGACTACGATGAGACTTTCTCACCCGTAGTGATGCTTAAGTCCGTCAGAATCATGTTGGCAATAGCTGCATTTTTCGATTATGAAATCTGGCAGATGGATGTCAAAACAGTGTTCCTTAACGGTTTCCTTAAGGAAGAATTGTATATGATGCAACCGGAAGGTTTTGTCGATCCAGAGAATGCTGACAAAGTGTGCAAGCTCCAGCGATCCATTTATGGACTGGTGCAAGCATCTCGGAGTTGGAATCTTCGCTTTGATGAGGTGATCAAAGCGTTTGGGTTTATACAAGTTTATGGAGAAGCTTGTATTTACAAGAAAGTGAGTGAGAGATCTATAGCATTTCTAATATTATATGTGGATGACATATTGCTGATTGGAAACAATATAGAACTTTTGGAAAACGTGAAGGAATATTCAAACAAGATTTTTTTCAATGAAGGACCTAGGAGAAGCTGCTTTCATATCAGGCATCAAGATCTATAGAGATAGATCAAGACGCTTAATAGGACTTTCACAAAGCACATACCTTGATAAGATTTTGAAGAAGTTCAAAATGGATTAGTCCAGGAAGGGGTTCTTGACTGTTTTGCAAGGTGTGAAGTTGAGTAAGACTCAATGCCTAGTGACTACATAGGATAGAGAAAAGATGAGTGTCATCCCCTATGCTTCTTCCATAGGCTCTATCATGTATGCGATATTGTGCACAAGACCAGATGTTAGCCTTGCCATAAGTATGGACGAAAGGTTTCAAAGTGATCCAGGAGTGGAACACTGGACATCGGTCAAGAATATCCTTAAGTACCTGAAAAGGACTAAGGAAAGGTTTCTTGTTTATGGAGGTGATCAAGAGCTCGTCGTAAAGGGTTACGTCGATGCAAGCTTTGACACTGATCCAGATGACTCTAAGTCTCAAACCGGATACATATATATTCTAAATGGGGGAGCGGTAAGCTGGTGCAGTTCCAAGCAAAGCGTGGTAGCTGATTCTGCATGCAAAGCGGAGTACATAGCTGCCTCTGAGGCAGCAAAGGAAGGTGTTTGGATGAAGTAGTTTATGACAGATCTTTGAGTTGTGCCCAGTGCACTGGACCCGATGACTCTATTCTGTGATAACAATGGTGACATTGCTCTAGCCAAGGAACCAAGGTTTTACAAGAGGACTAGACACATAAAGCGACGCTTCAATTCCATCCGCGATGCGATCAAGGAGGAGGACATAAACATTTGCAAAGCACATACGGATCTGAATGTTGCGGATCCGTTGACTAAACCTCTTCCACAGGCAAAACATGATCAACACCAGGACTCTATGGGTTTAGATTCATTACCATGTAATATTAGATTATTGACTCTAGTGCAAGTGGGAGACTGTTGGAAATATGCCCTAGAGGCAATAATAAAGTGGTTATTATTATATTTCCTTGTTCATGATAATCGTTTATTATCCATGCTATAATTGTATTGACTGGAAACTCAAATACATGTGTGGATACATAGACAACATCATGTCCCTAGTGAGCCTCTACCAGACTAGCTCGTTGATGAAAGATGGCTATGGTTTCCTAGTCATAGACATGAGTTGTCATTTGATAACAGGATCACATCATTATGAGAATGATGTGATGGACAAGACCCAAACTATAAGCGTAGCATATGATCGTATCAAGTTTATTGCTATTGTTTTCTGCATGTCAAGTATCTGTTCCTATGACCATGAAATCATGCAACTCACTGACACCAGAGGAGTACCTTGTGTGTATCAAACGTCGCAACGTAACTGGGTGACTATAAAGATGCTCTACAGGTATCTCCGAGGGTGTCTGTTGAGTTGACATGGATCAAGACTGGGATTTGTCACTCCGTATGATAGAGAGGTATCTCAGGGCTAACTCGGTAATACAACATCACAATGAGCTTGCAAGCAATGTGACTAAAGAGTTAGCCACGGGATCTTGTATTACAGAACAATTAAAGAGACCTGTCGGTAACGAGATTGAACTAGGTATGGAGATACCGACGATCGTATCTCGGGAAAGTAACATACCGATAGACAAAGGGAACTGCATACGGGATTAGCTGAATCCTTGGCATCAAGGTTCGACCGATAAGGATCTTCGTAGAATATGTAGGAACCAATATGGACATCCAGGTCCCGCTATTGGTTATTGACCGTAGAGGTGTCTCGTTTATGTCTACATAGTTCTCGAACCCGCAGGGTCTACACACTTAACGTTTGGTGACGATCTAAGTATAGTTGAGTTATTGTGTTGGTGACCAAAGGTTGTTCAGAGTCCTGGATGAGATCCCGGACATGAGGAGGAACTCCGGAATGGTACGGAGGTGAAGATTGATATATAGGACAAAGGGAATCGGATTCCATAAGTGTTCTGGGAGGTGCCGGGTGATAACCCACAAGTATAGGGGATCAATTGTAGCATTTCTCGACAAGTAAGAGTGTCGAACCCAACGAGGAGCTAAAGGTAGAACAAATATTCCCTCAAGTTCTATCGACTACCGATACAACTCTACGCACGCTTAACGTTCGCTTTACCTAGAACAAGTATGAAACTAGAAGTACTTTGTAGGTGTAAACGGATAGGTTTGCAAGATAATAAAGAACATGTAAATAAAAGCTAGGGGCTGTTTAAATAAAGAAACAATTACGTTAGTTTTAGTAGAGAGCTTTTTTGTCACTAGAAAGTTATTTGTCCCTAGGCAATCGATAACTAGACCGGTAATCACTATTGTAATTTTATATGAGGGAGAGGCATAAGCTAGCATACTTTCTCTACTTGGATCATATTACTTATGATTGGAACTCTAGCAAGCATCTGCAACTATTAAAGATCATTAAGGTAAAACCCAACCATAGCATTATAAGGTATCAAGTCCTCTTTACTCCCATACGCAAACAACCTACTTACTCGGGTTTGTGCTTCTATCACTCACGCCACCCACCATAAGCAAATCATGAAAATATTGCAAACCCTACAGCGGGGATCCCTCATGCTTGCGCGACACAGAGAGCACCATAGGACAGCACCAAAATAAAACATGCAACTCAAACCAATCACGATCATCAATCAACCCATAGGACAAAACAGATCTACTCAAACATCATAGGATAGCCATACATCATTGCGAAATAATATATAGCATTGAGCACCATGTTTAAGTAGAGATTACAGCGGGGAGAAGGGGTGTTACACCGCTGCATAGAGGGGGAGAGAGTTGATGACGGCGGCGAAGTTGTTGGTGTAGATCGCCGTCACGATGATGGCCCCGGCGGCGTTCCGATGCCACCGGGAGAGAGGGGGAGAGAGCCCCCCTCCTTCTTCTTCCTTGGCCTCCCCCATACATGGGAGGAGGGTTTCCCCTCTGGTCCTTGGTCTCCATGGCGGCGGAGGGGCGGGAGCCCCTCCGAGATTGGATCTCTCTCTGTTTCCTTCTGTTTCTTTGTTCCCAAATTCTGGCCTTTCACCGTGTCTTAAATTCCTGGAGATCCGTAACTCCGATTGGGCTGAAATTTTAACATGATTTTTATCCGGATATTATATTTCTTGCGGCTAAAGAAGGGCACCAACCGCCTTATAGGGTGGCCAAAAGCCCCCTGGCCGCGCCTCCAGGGCTTGTGGGACCCTCAGGCATCGTCTCGCGTTGATTCCAATTCAAAAAATCACATATATTCCAAAAAAAATCTCCGTAAGTTTTTATCGCGCTTGGACTTCATTTGGTATGGATATTCTGTGAAACAAAAAACATGCAACAAACAGAAACTGGCACTGGGCACTAGATCAATATGTTAGTCCCAAAAATAGTATAAAAAGTTGCCAAAAGTATATGAAAGTTGTAGAATATTGGCATGAAACAATCAAAAATTATAGATACGTCGGAGACATATCAACATCCCTAGCTTAATTCCTGCTCGTCCTCGAGTAGGTAAATGATAAAAAAGATAATTTTTGATGTGGAGTGCTACCTAGCATAATCTTGATCATATAATTTAATCATGGCATGAATATTAAGACACGAGTGATTCAAAGCAATAGTCTATCATTTGACATTAAGACAATAATACTTCAAGCATACTAATAAAGCAATCATGTCTTCTCAAAATAACATGGCCAAAGAAAGTTATCCCTACAAAATCATATAGTCTGGCTATGCTCCTTCTTCATCACACAAAGTATTTCATCATGCACAACCCCGATGACAAGACAAGCAATTGTTTCATACTTTTAATGTTCTCAAGCATTTTCAACTTTCACGCAATACATGAGCGTGAGCCATAGATACAACACTATAGGTGGAATAGAATATGATGGTGGAGGTTGTGTGGAGAAGACAAAAAAGGAGAAAGTCTCACATCGACGTGGCTAATCAATGGGTTATGGAGATGCCCATCAATTAATGTCAATGCGAGGAGTAGGGATTGCCATGCAACGGATGCACTAAGAGCTATAAGTGTATGAAAGCTCAAACTGAAAACTAAGTGGGTGTGCATCCAACTTGCTTGCTCATGAAGACCTTGGGCATTTGAGGAAGCCCATCATCGGAATATACAATTCAAGTTCTATAATGAAAATTCCCACTAGTATATGAAAGTGATAACTCAAGAGACTCTCTATATGAAGAACATGGTGCTACTCTGAAGCACAAGTGTGCTAAAAGGATAGTAGAATTGCCCCTTCTCTCTTTTTCTCTCATTTTTTCTTTTCTTTTTTTTGGGCACTCTTTTTTTTTGCCTCTTTTTTTTTCTCGTCCGGAGTCTCATCCCGACTTGTGGGGGAATCATAGTCTCCATCATCCTTTCCTCACTGGGACAATGCTCTAATAATGATGATCATCACACTTTTATTTACTTACAACTCAATATTACAACTCGATATCTAGAACAAAGTATGACTCTATATGAATGCCTCTGGCAGTGTACCAGGATGTGCAATGATGTAGCATAGCAAAGATATCAAAAAATGGGCAACCCATGAAAATATCATGCTAGCTATCTTACGATCATGCAAAGCAATATGACAATGAATGCTCAAGTCATGTATATGATGATGATGGAAGTTGCATGGCAATATATCTCGGAATGGCTATGGAAATGCCAAAATAGGTAGGTATGGTGGCTCTTTTGAGGAAGATATAATGAAGCTTATGTGTGATAGAGCGTATCGTATCACGGGGTTTGGATGCACCGGCGAAGTTTGCACCAACTCTCGAGGTGAGAAAGGGCAATGCACGGTACCGAAGAGGCTAGCAATGATGGAAGGGTGAGAGTGTGTATAATCCATGGACTCAACATTAGTCATAAAGAACTCACATACTTTTTGCAAAAATTTATTAGCCATCGAAGCAAAGTACTAATATGCATGCCCCTAGGGGGATAGATTGGTAGGAAAAGACCGTCGCTCATCCCCGACCGCCACTCATAAGGAAGACAATCAAAAAAATAAATCATGCTCCGACTTCATCACATAACGGTTCACCATACGTGCATGCTTCAGGAATCACAAACCTTAACACAAGTATTTCTACCAATCCATAATTACTCACTAGAATGACTCTAATATCACCATCTTTATATCGCAAAACTACTGCAAGGAATCAAACATATCATATTCAGTGATCTACAAGCTTTATGTAGGATTTTATGACTAACCATGTGAATGACCAATTCCTGTCAACTCTCTAAATAGATATAAGCGAAGCATGAGAGTTTAATTCTTTCTACAAAAGATATGCCCACGCTCTAACAAATATAAGTGAAGCAAAAGAGCATTCTACAAATGGCGGTTTTTTATGTGTAGAGAAACAGGCAATCCAAACTTCAAAAGATATAAGTGAAGCACATGAAGCATTCAATAAAGCCATACTCAAAAGATATAAGTGAAGTGCAAAGAGCATTCTATAAATCAACCAAGGACTATCTCATACCAGCATGGTGCATAAAATAAAAAGGAAAAATAAACACAAAAGACGCTCCAAGGTTTACGCATACCATGTGATGAATAAAAATATAGCTCCAAGTAAAATTACCGATGATCGTTGGAAGAAAGAGGGGATGCCTTCCGGGGCATCCCCAAGCTTAGTTGCTTGGGAGCCCTTGAATATTACCTTGGGGTGCCTCAGGCATCCCCAAGCTTAGGCTCTTGCCACTCCTTATTCCTTAATCCATCGTGATCTCACCCAAAATTTGAAAACTTCAATCACACAAAACTTAACAAAACCCTCGTGAGATCCGTTAGTATAATAAAACAAATCACCACTTTAAGTACTATTTCAAACCCATTAATATCTTGTTTTTGCATTGTATCTACTGTATTATAACTTCTCCATGGCTTATACCACTGACAAAATCGATAGTTTCATCAAAACTAGCAAAATAATGCATCAAAAACAGAATCTGTCTTAAACAGGACAGTCTGTATCAATCTGAAGATATACCATACTTCTCTAACTCCAAAAATTCTGAAAAATTAGGGCAAGATAAAAAATTTGTATAGAAATACTGTGCAAAAAGTTTCATAAGCTTTTGACATTCCAGTGAAAAACATAAATTCACGCACTACAGCCAAAGTTTCTGTTTTTGCACTGCACATACCAAACAAGCAATCTAATCATCCTAAAGGCAAATCTTGGCACATTATTTTTATAATACAATGGATTTGTACAAGGGGATAATTATTTTTGTTGAAGAGTTTCTGTAATTCAAGATTTGCAAAGTTTCCATGGGCATGAACGAAGTTCAAGGAGCTCCCCCACTTCAACGGTGCTCATCCGTCTTACTTTCACTTTTCTTTTTGAAAAAGTTTTTAAGTTCCGCTCTATATTTTTTTATTTTTAAACTTTATAAAAGCACACAACAGAATTAAATGACTCTCTAAAACTTCCGGGTTGTCTCCCTGGCAGCGCTTTCTTTAAAGCCATTAATCTAGGCCTATAGTGCTCAAGTAATGGATCCACCCGGATCCCAAGGTATATCCAAGCCAATTTTAATTAACAATGATTTGGATTTTAGTATTGAGCACAAAGTAACATATATCATGCAACAAGTAACTCTAACTCTCTTCCTATGCATCGGCATGTCATAAAAGAACAATTCATGCACACAAATTAAAGGCCGATACATAGTATAAACAGTTTCTTGCAATTTTATCGTATTTGAAACATAGAGAGGCGGAGATGTAGTTCCTATCTCATAATAATTGCAAGTAGGAGCAGCAAGAACATGCATATTATATTCATCAAAATCATCATGTGTAATGGTAGAACGCAACCCATCAATATAATCCTTAATAAGTGCAAACTTCTCCGATATAGTGTAGTTGGGAGAATTCAAAAAGATAATAGGACTATCATGTGTGGGTGCAATAGCAACAATTTCTTTCATAACATAAGGAACTATAACAAGTTCATCTCCATAAGCATCATGGCCACAAGCATAGCAAGCATCAATTTCATCAAAAAGGGGTATTTCAAACGAATCCAAGGGATCATAGCAATCATCATAGCATTCATCCTTCGATAAGCATGAAGGGAAATTAAAGAATGTATGAGTTGACGAGTTACTCTCATTATAAGGTGGGCATGGGTAGCTAATCCGCTCTTCCTCCTTTTGTTCTTCGCTCTCCTCGTCATCTTTTTCATCCAATGAGCTCACAGTGTCATCAATTTCTTCTTCCATAGATTCCTGCAAAATATTAGTCTCTTTTTGGACAGCGGATACTTTCTCAATAAACTCATTAATATTGGCATTATATTCATAATTATCATAGCAATATTTAAGTATAGCATAATTTTTAGGTCCGTAAACAGCATCATCATAATTTTCACACTTTTCAAACAAAGATTCAATTTCATAAGCACCCTTAAAAGCAACAAATTCTTCTATTTGTTCCACATCATAATAATCATATATACCATTAGCATAAGAAGCCAGGGTTTCATTATCACTAAATTTACATCAAAAGGGAAGGTGTTGAGTCTTCATCCTAGAGCAACAAGTATAATCATATCTCTAGCATAAATTCTGAGCATACCAATGCAACATATGAATTTGATCCCATAAGAGTTTCCCTTTTTGAGTCAAGCGATAATCCCTAATGTATTCACGTTGATCCAACGTGTCTCCCATTATCAAGTTGAATGGGGTTTACTCAGGATTATCAAAGTAGTGTTTAATATTTTTCACATAACGAGCATCGAGGGTTTTAGGAGGTTCCCCATCTCCATCAGTAGCAAGTACACCTAATTTTTTTGGTATTTCATGTTCCATATCCATAACTAAAGATAGAGAACAACTTAGAACAGAAAATAAAAAATACTTAGTTATAAAGCAAACAAGCACACACGAGAATTTTCACCCCACACTATTGCTCCCCGGCAACCGTGCCAGAAAAAGGTCTTGATAACCCACAAGTATAGGGGATCAAATGTAGCCTTTCTCGATAAGTAAGAGTGTGGAACCCAACGAGGAGCTAAAGGTAGAGCAAATATTCCCTCAAGTTCTATCGACCACAGATACAACTCTACGCACGCTTAACGTTCGCTTTACCTAGAACATGTATGAAACTAGAAGTACTTTGTAGGTGTAAACGGATAGGTTTGCAAGATAATAAAGAACACATAAATAAAAGCTAGGGGCTGTTTAAATAAAGAAACAATTACGTTAGTTCTAGTAGAGAGCTTTTTTTGTCACAAGAAAGTTATTCGTCCCTAGGCAATCGATAACTAGACCAGTAATCACTATTGCAATTTTATATGAGGGAGAGGCATAAGCTAACATACTTTCTCTACTTGGATCATATGCACTTATGATTGGAACTCTAGCAAGCATCCGCAACTACTAAAGATCATTAAGGTAAAACCCAACAATAGCATTATAAGGTATCAAGTCCTCTTTACCCCCATACGCAAACAACCTACTTACTCGGGTCTGTGCTTCTGTCACTCACGCCACCCACCATAAGCAAATCATGAACATATTGCAAACCCTACAGCGGGGATCCCTCACGCTTGCGCGACAGGGAGAGCACCATAGGACAACACCAAAAAAAACATGCAACTCAAACCGATCACGATCATCAATCAACCCATAGGACAAAACGGATCTACTCAAACATCATAGGATAGCCATACATCATTGGAAATAATATATAGCGTTGAGCACCATGTTTAAGTAGAGATTACAGTGGGGAGAAGGGGTGTTACGCCGCTGCATAGAGGGGGAGAGAGTTGATGATGACAGCGGCGAAGTTGTTGGTGTAGATCTCCGTCACGATGATGGCCCCGGTGGCGTTCCGGCGCCACCGGGAGAGAGGGGGAGAGAGCCCCCCTCCTTCTTCTTCTTCCTTGGCCTCCCCCCTAGATGGGAGGAGGGTTTCCCCTCTGGACCTTAGCCTCCATGGCGGCGGAGGGGTGGGAGCCCCTCCGAGATTGGATCTCTCTCTCTGTTTCCTTCTGTTTCTGCGTTCCCAGATTCTGGCCTTTCATCATTTCTTAAATTCCCGGAGATCCGTAACCCCGATTGGGCTGAAATTTTAGCACGATTTTTATCCAGATATTATCTTTCTTGTGGCGAAAGAAGGGCACCAACTGCCTTACGGGGTGGCCACAAGCCCCCTGACCGCGCCCAGGGTAGGGGGGCGCGCCTCCAGGGCTTGTGGGCCCCTCGGGCATCGTCTCGCGTTGATTCCAATTCCCAAAAATAACATATATTCCAAAAAAAAAATCTTCGTAAGTTTTTATCGCATTTGGACTTCGTTTCGTATGGATATTTTGCGAAACAAAAAAACATCCAACAAACAGGAACTGGCACTGGGCACTGGATCAATATGTTAGTCCCAAAAATAGTATAAAAAGTGGCCAAAAGTATATGAAAGTTGTAGAATATTGGCATGAAACAATCAAAAACTATAGATACGATGGAGACGTATCACCGAGTTATTGCCGGAAGACCGAAAAGGGTTTCGGGGGGCCCGGCAAGTGTCGGGGGCCTCATGGGCCAAGGGAAGGGGCCACACCAGCCCACAAGGGGCTGGGCGCCACCCCAAACCCTAGCCCAATCGGCCAGGTGGGTGGGGCGCCCCCCTATGGCAGCCGCCCCGCCTTGCTTGGGAGGCAAGGCACCTAGGGGGCGCCTCCCCCTTGGTGGCCGCCGCCCCACCCTAGGGGAAACCCCAGGGCGCCACCCCTCCTCCTTTCCCCCTATATATGGAGGTGGAGAGGGAGGGCAGCCGCACCCATTCATGCCACGGCGTTGCCCTTCCTCTCCCTCGTAGTTCCTCTCTCTCTCGGATTGCTTAGCGAAGCTCTGCTGAGATTGCTCCACCACCACCGCCACCACGCCGTTGTGCTGCCGGGAACTCAAGCTACTACTTCACCGTCGCTCACTGGATCGAGGAGGTGAAGGCGTCATCAAGCCGTACGTGTGTTGAACGCAGAGGTGCCGTCCGTTCGGCACTTGATTGGGAGTTTGTGGACGGATCGTGATTGGATCGGGAAGACGTTCGACTATATCAACCGCGTTTCTTAACGCTTCCGGTTAGCGATCTACAAGGGTATGTAGATTCAATCTCTCCCCTCGTAGATGTGCATCTCCTAGATTGATCTTGGTGAGCGTAGAAATTTTTTTGTTTCCCATGCAACGTTCCCCAATAGTAATCATAAGAGGTTTGCTTATTCAAGTAAGAACAACACCCTAGCACCGGTCCACCCACATATCAAATTATCAAAATAGCGAACGTGAATCAACTAAACATGAAGAAAGTGACTAGACAATAATTCCCATGTGCCCTCGAGAACGCTTTGATTACTATAAGAGAACTTTCCGACTTGTCCTTTGCTATAAAAAGGATCGGGCCACCTTGCTACTATTGTTATTTCCTATTTGTTACGAATTACCTTGCTACAAAACTATCTGTTACTGCTACTTTCAGTACTTGCAGATAATACCTTGCTGAAAATCGCTTATCATTTCCTTCTGTTCCTCATTGGGTTCGACACTCTTAATTATCGAAAGGATTACGATTGATACCCTATATACTTATGGGTCATCAGCAGTCTATGCGGCCAACACAGAATACCGGGATTAGTCTGACTCCATCGTCAGCTTCGACCGATCTGATCACCCGGACTACGTCCCCCACCCAGGGAAATTTGCCCTAGTGTTCGATCCGATCGTCGGCGGCTTCCGCATAGCCAAAGTACTCATGGATGGGGGTAGCAGAATCTACATACTCTTCATCGACACATTGGCCAAGATGGGAATCTCCAAAAACCGCATATCTCTATCTCCAACAGGCTTCCATACTTTCATCCCAAAAAAAAAGGTGCAGCCCGTGGGCTGGATATCACTCGAGATTGTCTTCGGGGACGAGGGCAATTTCCACTCGGAAATCTTGTGCTTTTTGGTCATCCCATTCCGGATATATTTCAAGCAACAATTTACAACCAACTTACTAGATTGAATCTCAGTTTCAATGACAAAGTGATGGATTTCTTATCCATTAGCGTTACAATGATAGCGAGAGGTGGATTTTATCTTTCAATGCTAAAGGAATATGTCCAATGTGGAGAAATATTGTCCGACTGATGCCGTGGACGCTAAAAACAGTGAAGATCCGAACTTCTTTGATAATAGGTTGCTTCGATTGCTTATCACTCTACCTGTTTCCCCTTCAAGTGTTGAACGTGTTTTCTCCAGGCTAAAGATTATAAAGCCAAGCTTGTGTAGCAGAATGGAATTTATTTTTTCTTGCAGAACGTTTGCTGCTACAAATAGAACAGGAAATTGCATCAAAAACTACTTTCAGGCATTTAAAAAAAACTTTGAGTTAATGGACCGTGTCACACACGTACTCCTAAGCTCGCCCACACCGAATTACCCCATCATCCCGGCCGTATCAGCCCAAGGAAGAAAAAAAGAAGTGCCACAGTAAAAATGGGCCATTGGCCTACTTTACTTGTCCGGGAGGAATTCTCGGCCAGTCATTTGCGGGCGCGTCTATGAGCCGCGTGTAGTGATTCCTATCGCAGGGGGGAAATATCTGGTACTCACACCCCTAGGGTGCTCCCGGTGCTCCAAAACTAGGTAGCAGATTTTTAAATGTTTGAAAAATTCTGAAAAAATCCAGCACATTGACACAACATCAAAGTATGTTGTCAAAAAATTTGAAATCAAAATTCGAAACATAGGTTGAGAAACATAAATGACAAATTCGATAGTAAATAGTACACAACATAAGTTGGGCTTTAGATTAGGCCATTGTATCATTTTTGTATCTCTAGCAATGTTTCGAATTTTGATTTGAATTTTTTTGACAACATACATCGATGTTTTCAGAATTTTTTGAATATTAAAAATGTGCTACCGAGTTTGGAGCACCGGGAGCACCCTAGGGGTGGGAGTACCAGATATTTCCCCCTATTGCAGGGTCGTGTGCAAGGAGCCGCTGCTGGGCCGGCCCAGTGACTGCGGCTGCTGACATCACCCATGTTTTTTTAACTTCATGTTTTTGTTTCCGTCTTTTGCTTTATTTTTTTTTCTGTTGTTTATATTTTGAAATATTGTAATTTACTAAATAATGTTTCTGATGCTTTACATAAACAATTAAATAAATTTAATCATGCATTTGAAAAAATGTGAACCGTGTATAGAAAAGTGTTAATAATGTGTACGAGAAATGTTTGTGTCATTTAGAAAAAGGAATGTGTTTTTGAAAGTACTTGTCATTTTAGAAAATATTTATAGAATATACAAAGAATGTTTCCGTAATTCAAAAAAACGTTTTGTATATTCAAAAAATGTACCTATAATTTTGAAAAATGTTCACGAGTTTCCAAAATGTTTCTTCGAGAGCTTTAAAAAAATTGTATATAATGTAAAAAAAATGTTTGCGTACTGTAAAAGATGATTCGTACCATAAAGATAATGTACGTGACATTTGAAAGGGAAAATCTGGAGATGCAAAAAGTGTTCATGACATTTTTAAAAATGTGCATATAATGTAAAAAAGTTCCCCTAGGTTAAGAAATTTTTATTTTCATTAAAATATACAATGCGTATTTGGAAAAAATGTTACTGTGTATTCAAAAAAGTTTTCTAAACATTTTTATAAATCTACACTATGTATTAAAAAAGTCCAAAGTGTATCATAAAAATGTTTCTTGTGTACTCCAATAATATACATTGTGTATTGAGAAAATGGTAGACATGTGCTAAAAAACCCACAAAGATACAAAAAGAAAACAAAACAAACAAAAACAAGAAAGAAGCAAAAAAAAAAACCAAGTGTAACAAGGAAAGAAAAAATACCAAAAAAAAGTTGAGAAAATAAAGAAAATGAAACCAAAAGGAAAAAAGGAAACCAAAGACCGGTGAAAAAAAAAGACAAAGAGGAAAAAAATATCCATAGAAGACTGGACCTACACGAACCTACAGCACAAAGCGAACAAAACCACGCTGCTCGCTATCCCAGCTGAAACAGAAATGCCGAACCAAACCTGAAGAAACCCTTCTTCAATTAAAAATATAAAAAACTGAAGAAACTCATGCCTCCTTTGGTTTGTAGGATTTTTGTAGGAATTGCATAGGATAGGATTTTCAAAGAAAAATTTCTTCGAAACCTTTGGTTTGCAGGAATGAATTCCTATTTTTACGTAGGATAGGAATTAGGAACCAATTCTTCACATTTAAAAAATACATTAGCCTAGATAAAAAAAATTATATCCTATGCTTTAAATGCCATCTCTTTCTCTATAGGAATTGAGATACATGTCATCTCATTTTTTATGATTCTCCTATTCCTATGACAATCCTATCCTATGAACCTAACTAACTTTCAGAACAACGGGCCCCAGGATAATCTGTATTGGCGGCAGCGCTCGCTATCCTCATGAGTCACGCGGGCACAAGCCGTGCAACCGGCAGCATAGATGGAGTTATCACGTGCTCCGGGATGACGAAGGATCAACCAAGACCAGATTCATCATGCGGTACAAAAGGGGGAAAACACCATAGCCAACAGATTGAAAGGTCCGTGTTCTCCCTCTTAGTTCTTGTTAGGGCATCTTCAACGCCAACCCTCAAAACGCCCGCAAGCGTTTGGAACGCGTGATCGAGACGTGTTTTCTCTCCAGCGTGGTCCTACATCGGTCTGTTCGACGGTCCGGCGCTTTCCCCCGCAAACCAGAGACAAACTGGGGCGGGGGAGGGGGCTTTGCGCGCGTCCGAAACCCTGCCGTGCTTGCGTCTGACTAACTTGACCCACAAAAATCTCTCTCCCTCGCCCGCGCGTGTTCCCGCCCGAAGCCTGCCCGCATTCATGCCGCTGGCCCAGAGCGGGCATGACCTTTCGCTGGCACCGGCATTGAAGCGGCTCGCGAGTTGAGGGCGTTGTCTGCGCCGCGTCCCCGGTTTCCACGCTTATTCATTGCCGGAGAACGTTTACTGGACAGGACTGAACAGATATCTACCACAGCCGTTCAATGCCCGTCTCTCCGTCCGCCAACACTGTTTGGCTGCGCCGGTGGGACGACGAGAGTGCCCGCCCCTCCATTTCCTTCGTCGACCTCACGTCCACCGGCGGAAGGGACCAACAAGGACTTGGAAGACGGCCGCCGGCGGAGAACGTTTAGGTTTGATTCCCTCTCTTTTTTTTAATGAAAATTGTTCGAAATGTAATGAATGTACTCTGGTTTGCATGAATATCATCCGGTTTGCATGGATTTCGTCCGGTTAGTTGAAATGCGGTTTGAAATATATGCGGATAACATTGTATGGCCGGCTCCCGCATCCGTGTCCACGGACTGGCACCCTGACCCCCTCTGTCCGTGGATCGGTTCAATGTCCGGTTTGCGGATCAGCGTTGGAGGTGCCCTTAAGTTGTTATTATCTTCCAAATTTTGTTTCTGGTAAATATGTACGTATATCAGGGACTGCATCATTGGTAATCAGCGATGTGCACGCGCTGGTCGTATTAAACAGCGTAGGATAAGGCAAAATGTACATCGGCGCCAATGACTCTCTCTATGTGCTGGCAAATTGAAACCTCTCAACACCTATTCTTTGACTGCCCCGTCGCCAGGGTCGTTTGGCGATCAATTAGGGTTACACTTGGGACTGATCTGTGTCCTCGTAACTGCTGGCAATTCTTTGTGTGGTGTTATTCTTTCTTGCCTGGCTATGAGTCCTTCTATACTGTGGCCTTGGGTGCAGTTACCTGGTCTATTTGGTTGGCCCGGAATAGTGCTACCTTTGAGAAGAAGATGATCAAATCTCCTTTTAAGATTGTTTTTACGGTGGTTTCCTTTCTTTTATATTGGGCAGGTCTACAGGCTGGAGGCGACGTCAAACAACTCCGAGCGGGGGCAGAGATGATCCGCAATGGGACTCTGATGCTGATGAGGGCCTGTGATGCGACAACTACGATTGGAGAATGAAGCAGATCCTCCCGGTGGCTCTGTTTGCCTTTTGATGGTAGATGTTTGTTGAGTGGGCTGCGGTTTTCAGACTTGTGTCGTTTTAAAACTTGTGGGTGTCTTGCTCCTTTGTAATAGGGCTAGATTTTGCTGGTGCTGCTAGGTTTTCGTCCCATAGCACTCGTTTCGATGGCGGGCGAGTGCGGTTGGTTTCCTAATAGTGCGTTGAACTCGCTCTCCCCTTCTTTCTGTTCCCAGACTTCTTTCTGTAACAGACTGATGTATTTCCGTTCTAAGTAATGGAAAGGGGATAGCCCGGTTTAAATAAAAAAAGTGCGGTCGAGCCCTCCTAGTAGTCGCTAACGTGATTCAGCCGGCGGTTATCTGTTCACCGGCCGGACACGATTCCCCCAGGTGTTGGGACGTGGACTCTCACGAAGAACGCTCAAGTCCTACGGTACCGTATACCACCATCCAGTGAGCATCACCGGCGGGGGTTGGATATGTTCGCTGCTGTGGCAACGCTAATGTGATTTGGCCAGTCATCCAGTGAGTGCCAAGAGCGAAACCTGCACCACTTTTCCATGGACGGTGATCCCTCCGTAGGTAGATGTCTCCTCTCCGGTCAAGTCGTCGGGATCCTTTCAAAGGCGGAACAAGTACAGAGGGCGAAGACTCACGGTCACCGGGTGTGTGCGGTTCTTCACCACGTCGTAAAGAGCGCAACGATTTTCCAAAGGGACCCGTCTTTACCAAGTTGATTGGAATTTTCTTGACTCACCGGTCGACTGAAAACAACACGTACAAAACAGTCGACCAAAAAAAAAAGGAAACATGCTTTGAATGTGCAATTAGTGTATATTAACTATTAAGACGTGCAACAGTAAAGAGCAAAAAAAAATACAGCTGATTTTGCCAAAAAAACAATCATCACAAGAAAAGAAAAATATACTGAAATCCCAAGAAACATTCAACTCATGGCAAAAAAAGTTCAGTCGACCGATTCCGTTTCCAAATAATACTCACGGTCACAGCGTCGGATAAGTCGAAGTTGCTTTGATTCTCATCTTCACATGGAAAAAGGTTTCAGATTTTTGACCGGGCGGCTACCGCGCTTGCTACTTGCTAGTGGCCTTCATGAAACGTCTTGTTTCCTCATACGCGAGTCGTGTATGCAATGCAACTGGCCGGTGCTAGCTAGCTGCTGTGTCCATGGATTGATTGATATCTTGTTGCTTCTTACAATACGCGGGCAGCTAGATCCTAGAGGTGATCAGACTCTTCTGAACGTTGGTCCAGAGCCAGGATATATACAGGATGTAATTAACCTGACAATCGTAGCTAGTTTCAGGTTCAGGCTAGTACAGCCAGCTCTTGCATATTTCTTCCTTAGCCTCAACACCATTTATTGACCGTTCCCAATGCAACTGTGGCCTGTAAGATACATCATACACGTACAGAACCTACATCATACATGGTGGATGATTCACAGGGGATAGAGAGGAATCAGGAACCTGTTGAGGATAACATTCGGAGCGCATGCAGAATATCCGAAGCGACGATCTTCTCTTTCTGATCTGGAAAGGGCGAGAGGGCGGCAAAGAACCTTGGCAAGCATCTGCTCGTGCATACGTGTATTTTTGTCACAAGACCAACCGTATATATTATCATGGTGGTGCACTGCTAGTCTGCTAGATGCAATCATACAGACCACAAACCAGCTTAGGTTTCGTTGGGTGACACCTCCTCGTGCCACTTAGCACCGGACCCTCCCAAAGCACGGGAATCTCTTGTCAGTGACACCTCCCAGATCCACTTTGCCAGAGCTACATTTCGTTGGGTGCACGCATGTTCATTATCCTATCCTGTGGCATCAAAACGCCAAGAAGTGACATGGAATGGAATACTCTTCACTCTGTCCACCTATCGCTCGCACCAACCAGTATAAAAGGCAGCTGCCTCTTCGTCATTCCAGCATCGCAATTCGCAAAGCAAAGGCACACACAACACAAGTGCGCAGCCACAAAGCTTAAGCAGAATCAAACACAGTGCAATGGAGGGAACCATGAAGAACGGCGCCAGGGTGATCAAGGGGAAGGTGGCGATGGCGTACTCCAAGTATGCCGGCAAGGCCCAGGCCAAGGCTGCCCCGAGCGTCACTACCGCACGCGCCTACCAGCCCAGGTACCCTTCCTCCATCGACGCCACCGCGAGCGCCCCCTACGCCGCGGCCGGTGATGTCGACGAGAGGGCCACGGCGTTCATACTGTCCGTCCGGGAGCGCTTCAAGAACGAGCAGAAGATGATGAGTTAGTTGAGCTCGTCGTGACCGGTCAGGTCGGTCCAGGCTCCGGGAGAGGTTTTATATTTGATGGAACATCTTCTGGGTAGCCATGGATATATGCATACACATACATGTGTCTAAGTGGTACACCATGTACTTGTCCTTTTTTTTTTCTCTCTCTCCTTTTGTAAACTTCAGTTTGACCATAAGAGTGGGAAGAAAGGGAAGATAACATAATCGCCATTTCCGAAAAACCGCTGGGATGTGATTTTTTTTAAAACGGAGACAAAAGTTTTGCCTCGTCTATTAATTAAGAAGAAGAGAGTTGCCTAGTTAATTTGCGAAAAACCGGGTGAAAACCGTCACAACCATGCTCAAAAGCACGACCCGATCCACATGTGAACTACTCCCAAACCACGGAGCCACGGGACGAAAGCACCCAACACACTACTACTGCAACCCGCAACATATGGGTCTCAGTATCGCAAAAGAAAAGAAAATCAATCGACTCGCTGCAACTCGACGAAAACACATCGACAAAAACCACACATGACCAAGCCCACACCTGCAACTCAGAAAGCCGAGAACCATCCATCATGGAATCATTTGCGCCTCCCCTGTAGTGTCATCCTTCTTGCTTCTGCTCCTGCAAGGTTTCCCTTTGAGGGTACCAGATCTAGAGTTAGAGCCACCCTTCTTGTGCTTCTCCCTCAGAGCTTTTTCCTCCAAGAGGCTTTCAATCGTCTTCCCAGAATTTTCAGAGTCCAAATTGGCGAGGAATCCACAAATCTTGGTGGCTAAAAGGACCACAGGGTTAGGCACCAACACTCCGGCCACAACAATTTCATCAGCCATAGGAACCACACCTCCAAAGGGCTCAAGCGAGCACCTGTCAGACGTTCCTGGACCACCACTCTCCACATATGCAGGCTCCAAGGGAGGTAGAGAGGGTGTCGAGGCAACCGTCGTCGCCCCAAGCGAATGCACCTTCGAGAGCACCATCGATAAAGGAGAAATGAGTTCCACACTTAACACATGCAGCTCGGGCATACTTTGTAGCACCGGAGCCACGCCATCGGTGACGACCTCACTCTCAGGGTCACTCAACATGACAGGTAGAGGTGACGTGCAGAGAGGGGCATGAGGGGAGAAACATCCATAGAGGCATGCTCCTCGTCCATCCACAAAACCAACCTAGTGCTCGGGCAATGGAGACACGGGAGGCTCAACCGGGATACCGCCAAGAGCAGCCTCCGCGCATGCCACAGTCGCAACAGCCTTAGCGTGCTCCTCCAAAGGCGAAAACGAGACAATATGATCCTTCATCAAAGTGGAGTTTGTGTGCCGTTCATTTTTGGTAGCCCGACAGTTCATCTCGACCGTGTAAAGAGTCTTAAAATTTCAGTTCATTTTTGGATGTCGAGAACTCCTTTAGAAGTGCCGTATCAAAATAGTAAAAATCATTTCGAAATATTCTATCTTGTTTTTGCTTGAAACTGTAAAAATAAGCAATCGTCTGGTTCCCATCCAACTCCACCGTTTGGATGAAACACCCTAATTTAACCAGAATTTTAATAGGATTTCCCACTACATATGGATTATCACTGGTAAATATTTATATTGGTAAATATTTATATAGCTAAGTCATCTGAAATGTGATCACGCGATAATGAGCTCGCCCATGCACCGGCCGGATATAATTCTCCCAGTTGGAAATGCGTGGAAGACTGATCGAGGAGTACTCGTAGCCCCTGCGTCATCCTCACTAGGGCGGCGGTGCATCCCCACCCTCTCAAGGCCTCCTCCCATGCTTCCACTCCCCTCGCTGCCGCCCCATGGCATTCGCCGGGCAAAGCCCGTGCGGATCTGGTGCCTACTGGGCTCTGGCGTCCCCGGGGCGGCTAGTCATCAAGTGGGGGCTCTTGCCGCGGTAGATGGCACGACGCTCCTCCATGCGTGTCGCAGGTGCCTAGGGGTGGCGGGTGGACGGTGGTGGCTGCGTTGGTGGAGGTGTTGCGTGCGTGCTACGGGCTCCTGTGGCTCAGACTGTGTGGTGTGGCGCGTAGATGTCGGCTGCCTTGGGGTGCTGCACGTGCGCTCACCTCAGCGGTCGATGCAGGGGAGCCTTGATCCGAGCATTGCAGGTTGGTCGCGACTCCTTTGGCCGCTGGGGCAGCGTGGGGTGGCGCACCTCTTGCACGTGGGGCACTCGGCCAATGCAGTCTCTGCCGCCCGACGACTGTGGTCTCGGGGCTGCAGGCCCAGCGTTGCCCAGATTTGGCAATTCATAACGCCTATGGTTTGTCTGGGATGGCCCAGGCATGGGCCGCATGGTGATGGTTGTTCAGCAGTGGGGTATCGGCTTGCTTTGAGTGCTTGGCTAAGACTGGTGGCGGTGGTTGGAGGTTGGCGGACATGGTGTTGCAGCAGCAGGGTCGGGTCTCCCTACCCCTCCTGTCTACGCTGTTGGCGGTTCTGATCTGGTCCCGGCGAGCGGGCGGTGGTGTGCTCGGGGCGCGTTGACGCATTTGATGTATGGCTACAGCCCGGAACCATGATGGTTCTTGGCCTTGGGCAACACTCCTATGCCCTTGCTAGCATGGTTCTTGGCAGGGCACGGCGGCTAGCGTTGCGTCCCATGGCCCTAAGCCCACATGACCATTGGTGGATCCACGCCTAGTGTTGATGGTTGGCCGTTAGACGTCTCCGCGAGGCGCGGTTGGCTGCGATTCATTGTGCTCCTTCGTCAATGGAGGCATTCGATGGTGGTTGTTGTGGTGGTCGGTTGCCATCTTGTTGCAGGGATGTGCTCGAACTCCAGGTGAGAACCTTGGATCGACTATGTTGATGTCGTCGGCGGCGGCGTCTTTGGACGGCATTTTCCTCGATGACATGCCATCATGGAGCTTCAGCACCTACAACTCATTGTTTTGTGGTCTCTAGGTGAAAACCTAAGATCGGGCTTGCTAGATCGGATGATGGTTCTGTGTCCTCGACATCACTCCCTCATTGGAGGCATTATCTTGGAGACCCAAACGACGGCTATCTTTGTTGCGTCTGGTTGAGGGTGGTTTATCAGATAGTAGTGGTACGGCCAGATTTGGGTCAAAGGTGGTGTGTTCTTCTTCATGCGTTACTACTCTTCAGTTGTCCTTCATGTGGTGCGGCGTCCTATTGTTGTGCATGCTCAAGACCCTTCCATTCTTGCCGTTGTGGTGTGGCGAGCCCCAGGCTCTTGGTGTTGTTCACATGCTCAATGACGGCGTATTGATGCCTCCCCAACCTGCTAATAGTCCCGTATTTATGTGGTGGAGCTCCCAATCATGGTTCTTGGTCAATGGCACTCGTAGATTCTGGATGCTCCTCCATTGTACCGTGGGGTTCGGTACGCACGTCGGTATGGTGAGTTAGGCTATTTGCAAAGTTCTGGTATTGTGATCCATCGATGCCCCCACATCAACTTGTGTCTTTCGTGGTGTTGGTCTTTCTGTCTACTAGCTAGGTTGTGCCTTCTCTTGAGCGTCAATTTCTTCTTCTTTCTACAACTGTGTCATTTGTACGATTTTTGGCTCGGTTTCCCACTTTCCAACATAAACAGGTTCACATTTTCAGGTTTGCGATCCGGTTTCTCTTATAAACTAATCAGCCAAATACCAACAGGGTAACTCTCCCCCATTTGATTCCTTAAAAAAAAAAGACTCCCAGCTACTGTGACCTAGATTCCCCTGAAGACCTCTAGACCTACGGTGCCATATACCCCCTGGCCAGGGTTGGTTAAGTTCACTGTACCCTTTGTTCTCTTTTCATGACGGATTCGGATGGTCATTGTAGTGACGGATCTCAGACTTTGTTGCACCTGTGCTAAAAAGAATGAGGTTCCCACATGAAAAATGGTGAGCAGACCAGCAACTTAAACAAAACTATGCAACAGAGTAGCAAACATGGCCATTGTGAAGTGTTTCCACTTGCAATTCGGCCTGTATAGAGACTGTATTACCATAGCTCTGTTCTCTACCATTGGACTGTGCTTCGTCCATATACCCCTAATGCACCGATCAAGTTGATGCCGTCGTTTAAAAGGCACCAGTCACCGTGGCCCCGCATCCGAGCGTCCTGGGCATGCCAATGACCTCCCTCGGCCTCGTGACTTCCTCCCGCAACCATGGGTTGACATGCACCTACACGCCAGCTGGTCTGCCTCGTAGCAGACGCGTGCAGACGACGCTGATCTGGCCGCTAGCATCCGTGTTGTACGCCAGCTTGAGCAACATCTCGCCGCTGACGACGAAGCAGCTCACCAGGCTCGCGCGTGGCCTTGAGGCATCGGGGCGGCAGTTCGTGTGGGATATCAAGAGGCCAAGGCCAACGCCGCCGTGAGGGCACTGCCATCGCCACACGAACTAGTCAGAGCCGGTCCAAACGATTTTGGGGCCCAGGTGTCGGTGTCAAACCCGGTAGACCTCGGGGTAGGGGGTCCCGAGCTGTGGATCTAGGATCGATGGGTAACAAGGGACGACGAACCCAATTTTTACCCAGGTTCTGGCCCTCTCGAAGAGGTAAAACCCTACGTCCTGCTTGATTGTATTGAATGTATAATGTGGTTTACAGAGTAGATCTACCTCGAGATCAGCATGAGCTAAACCCTAAGGCTATGAGGTGATGAATGTAGCTCTAGCCCTAAAGACTAAAAACCCTCGGTTTATATAGACACCGGCAGGGTTAGGGTTACCGAAGATAGATTACAATAAGGAATTAAAGAGATCCTCCGCCTTCTTGACTTGGAGGGCACACCACGGTTTCATAGATCTCCTGTCATTATATGGCTCCACTAGTCCGGCCCATGTACAATGGGTCATCGCCCCGAGGACCCCTTAGTCCATGACTCCCTTAGTAGCCCCCGAACTTGCCTCCAACGCCAAGACTTGTATCCGGTATCCATCCATCCGACCAGTATTCGGCTTGCTAGGCGAGTTCCTCAGTATGTTTCTCCCCTGTTCAGAACCAAGTGATGTCCGGAATTTGAAACGGTAGTTTTACTTAACACCGAAGGTAATAATAAAAACATCGCTCAAGCACAAATAGTGCCTTTATCTGACAACTTTTTCTCTTTCAACGAAGAGTCGCTTCCGGCCATAACGCCAAGCAGTTACTATTTCTCAAAGCACGACTTGAGGCTGATGCCACGTTTGACACGTCCCCTCAAGGTGGAGATCGTGTCCCGCTTTTCGGGGGATATGGTTAATGATTTAGATTCCCCCCCGCCCCCGCTTATAATGTTGCAGAGATATCGGGAAGTGGAGAGGCCAGCGGCGTGGAAAAAGGAATCCCCGGCCTATCAACAGTCTATAAAGGGGGGCCACTACAGTCTGCATCCCACACCCTCTTCCACCTTCGGCTCACGCAGACCTTCAGAGCTCCAGCGCCCTTTCTCTCTGCTTCCACAGCGAATCCCACTTCACCTCCTTCGACCATGGCCGGATCTGGCGCCAATGGGAAGTGGGAGGCCTCCTCTGTCACCAACGAGGACATTCTGAAGCTGAAGGAGGCCGGCAACTTGCCGGCCAATGTCACCCATCGGGCCCCTGAAGAGGGCCAGATCATCCCTACGCCCGAGCCGGGCGAAAGGGTAGTTTTTCTCCCCCATTTCCTTAGGGGGCTTGAATTTCCCCTGCATCCCTTTGTGCGGGGGCTGATGTTCTTTTGCTGGCTGGATTTTGATGATCTAGCCCCCAACTCTCTCCTCCACATTTCGACCTTCATCGTTGTCTGTGAAGCGCTCCTCCGAGTCCAACCGCACTTCGGTTTATGGATGAAGGTTTTCATTGTCAATCCCAAGGTGGTCGGCGGCGAGCACGCGGACTGTGGAGGGGCCATGATTAGTAAGCTGACACGGGTCCAATGGCCGGACGGCCACTTTGTCGACACCGTCCGAATGTGGCAGAAGGAGTGGTTTTATATCACCGAGCCGAGGGAGACTGAATGGGGAGCGGCCCCCGCATTCAGGTCCGGACCCCCTACCAGATTGGCTCCTGGACCACCAAGAGCCCGGACTGGGGGTGTGTTGCCGACACAAAAATGTTGCAGAAGCACGTCGACAGCATAATAGAGACCGGTGCGAAGCTGGTCAACGTGGTCCAGATCATGCTCCACCGCCGGCTCCTCCCTTGCCAGGCGAGGGCCAAGCCCATGTGGGAGTACGAGCCCGAGGATCCGGCCACTGTGCGACACCTCTACGGCACGACTTCTGACAAGATATGGGGCCAACTATTCCAGCCCCTGAAGGAGTGGCCAGTCGAGGGGACGGACGTTGGCCTCGATGCCGCGAAACCCCCAAGGGAGGTGAGCGGCATTTTTTTTCTTCGAGGAGTGTTCGGATATTCATACCACGTTTGATTCGGTCTAACCCGGGTCTGTGGATTTTGCAAGGCTGGCTTGCCAAGGCCAAGAAGATCCGCGGCCCGGCGCCTCTGCCAGAAGGGCCCCGATCAGAGCAGCTAGAAAAGCCGCTGGTCGTGGTGCCTTATAAGGCGCCCGCCAAGAAGGTCAAGAAGAAAGAAGTGTAGGAGGCCAGGGAGGGCCGCCGCCGTAGGGTTCGTCCGGGCAATCGGACCGGAGATGCTGTGGCCTCATCCATGCAGGATGGGGGCGAGGATGAGGAAGAGGAGGAGAGTGCCTCCTCGCATTCCAAGAAGAGGGCGCCGTCCGAGGACGTCGAGGATGTCCAACCTTCTCCGGCCCCAAAGAGACGATGCCGGCCCAAGCTGGTCCTGTCCGATAGTTCGGGCTCCGACAAGTAGTCCGAAGTGTCCGAGAAGGTTCCAGAGAAGGATCCCCGGGCCAAGCCCCCGGCCGGCAGGTAAGGCGTTGGCATTTTTAGCTATCTCATTTTCAGTAATTTGCTTTAGTTGAAGGTTAACCCCTCCGAGTTGTAGTCCCCCACGTGAACGCCCCACCAAGCAGACTTCGAAGGGGACGTCTCCGCCCGTCGAACTGGCGGACAGTAGGTCTATGGCACACTTCATGCCTCCTCCGATCCCCGAAGAGGTTGAGGAGGTGCGGTCCTGAAAGTCCAACTAATCCCCGGGTGGTTTTGATAATTCATAATAACATATAGCTCATTGAACTAATATCCATTCAAGATTAATGTTTCAGAAAGTTCAATGATTGGTATGGCATGGACTAGAGATGTGGACCCCTCAAGATGCTAAGGACACATATTGGCAAAAGCGACTCTACATTTTCATTTTAGTGATCCAACATCACATTGAGTCCATAGGAAAAGCCAATACTATTAAAAGGGGATGAGGTGTTGCTTAATGGCGTACTTGCTCAAAAAGCTGTCAGGACCCCGATTCCAAGTCACATCGATCTAGCCGGTAACACCTCATATCACTTTGCGGCCTCACACACGGTATTCCACGGGTGTCGCCTTACCATGGCCCGGGACCGTTTGCGCCTTTTGGCTCACGTATATGATAGTGTCGCTAGCATCCATATGACAGAGAACCCGGGCCGACATGACTAGTCGTGAACCCAAAGTGGCACTAACTTACGGGGACAGGCATACATGACCCAGCAACGAACGTGTCGGTCATCAGCGAGTGAATTCGGGCTGTAGCAACTGGGCTAGCAGGACTCCGATAAACCGGGCTGTAGCAGGCTAACAGGACTCCGAAAGACACCGCGTGACGTTTCCCCGAAGGGACAGACACAGGATCGAGGAAGGACACATGCCGGCCAGTCTAAGTGTTCCGGAGCAGTAGCAGGCTAACAGGACTCCGGTAAACCGGGCTGTAGCGGACTACCAAGGCTCAGTGGAAGCACCAGACTACATTTCCCCATAAGAGAGGCTACCAAGGATAAACAACTAGGTTGTCGGATCCCACACATACCAAGCATTTCAATCATACACACAATATGCTGGATATGGGCAAATACAACATGGCATCACAACAAGACTCTACGACTCAGAGTATTTATTCATTAGGCTCTGAGGAGCCAAGTATTACAAACATGGGTCTCATGACCCAACATTCAGAACATACAAGTCAAAGCACATGCGGAAGCCTATCATGTCTGAGTACAGACATCTACAAATGAAAAAGGCTGAGAAGCCCGACTATCTACCAGATCCTGCCGAGGGCACAAGATCGTAGCTGAGGTAACAAGCTAAACGTTGAAGTCCACGTGGAACTACTAGCGAGACTGAAGTCTCTCTGCAAAACATAAAATAGGCAAACGTGAGTACAAATGTACCCAGCAAGACTTACATCAGAACTATCTACAAATGCATTGGTATCAACAAAGAGGGTGGTGGAGTTTAACTGCAGCAAGCCAGCTTTGACTCAGTGGCTATCCTGAACTACGAATGCTGGTAACTCTTTTGAGGTGGCGCACACGAGTCCACATATTCACCATATCAATACACCACTATGGATCCGCTCCCGTCTCCCTACGAGAACGCCATCCATGGCACTCACGCTTATCTTGCGAGTTTTAGAGTATCCACTTTCACTTGTCTATGAACTATTATAGGCAACCCAGAAGTCCTTTACCGTGGACACGGCTATTCGAATAGATCATTTATAACCCTGCAGGGGTGTACTTCTTCACATATGTTTCCACCACTTAGCGTCTGCACACGACATGTGCTCGGCAGACTTCAAGCGAAAGCCGACGTGGGTGTAGACCACGACCTAACTAACCACACAAGTCTCTAGTCCAGGTTTATCGCCTATTCGGGTTCCATCCGCGAGGAGATCCGGCCGGGGTTTCGCTCACAGCCCCAAACGATGTGTGCAGGGTTCCCAAGACACCAAACGGGCGCTCGGTACACCGGGCCACGGTGTATCTACCGCAACATAGCCCACCCCTAGGGTCAGCGCTACGCATGGCCCCCAAAACATATCCTACAAACACCAGAAACTAGTTGCAACTCCTGGACAGAGGACAGGGGCGGTTAATAAGTCGAGCAGCGTCATATTTCAGGGCCCAACATGTGGTAGTAGCTGTTCATGGATCACAAACACAGAACTCAGTTCCTGAGGACGGTTTCAATGAGACAACCCACCATGTACTCCTACATGGCCTCTCACCGCTACCTTTACCAAATCGTGTTCACACACTTAGCTCACACACAGTAGGACATGTTCATCACCATTCCAATTCATTCCCGATGAATCAGACCCGACTCAACTCTAAGCAGTAGCAGGCATAACAAACAGGCATGAATGAGTAGGCACATCAGGGCTCAAACAACTCCTACTCATGCTAGTGGGTTTCATCTATTTACTGTGGCAATGACAGGTCATGCAGAGGAAAAGGGGTTCAGCTACCGCAGCATGTAACAGTTGAATCGATGTTGTCCTAATGCTGTACAAGAGAGCAGGAGCGAGAGAGTGGGATTGTATCGGAATGAACAAGGGGGTTGTGCTTGCCTGGCACTTCTGAAGGTAGTATAGTTCTTCATCGGTGTCATCGATCACATCATCGGGACGTCGTCTACTAAGAGGGGACAAATACCGGCAACAGAGAGGAAGCACAATCAATGCAAATGCAACAATATGATGCATGATCATGACATGGCAAGAATGTTATGATTTGCACTAATGTATCTAGCAACAATTTAAATGAAGTCCATATGAACCAAGGGTTCATATGCAAACTCCATATTTAGCATTTAAAATGCCATTTGAATGTTTTCACTTATACAGTAGGTATAAGTTGGGTTTTCATGCATGAAAGTAGCATAAATGGATAGATTGGATTTTTCTGATAAAAAAACAAATATAAATCTTTGCATTTGGAGTTACAGATTAATTTCTATGAATTTTTGAAGTTTTGGGCATTTTTTGGAATTTCCTGAATTATTAAAAACCAGAAAATGATTAACTGCGTCAGCATGACGTCGGTGTGACGTCAGTAGGTCAACGGAGACGGTCCAGATCAAACCTGACCAGTGGGTCCCACTGGTCAGTGTCACAGTTAGCTAATTAACTAAATTAGTATTAGATTAACTCCTAATCTAGGTTTGACCAGGGGACGGGGCCCACATGTCAGTGACCCAGGGTGGTCAAATCCCTGGTCAACCGAGGCTAAACCCACCGGTGACATGACGCCGGCGAGGCCAGACACGGCGGAGCAGCGCGGGATTCCTCCTCCGGCGACCAAATGGACGGCGGAGGGCATATACGTGTAGCTGGAAGCGAGCCGCGTCGAGTTGTGGCAGTGGGTGGAGCTGGGGTGGCCAGAAACGACGCCGGCGACGAGCTGTGCGGCTGCCGGAGTTCGGGCGAGCTCGGGCTCATCGCTAGGGGGCACGGCGAGGTGCGTGGAGTGGTGCTGCGGGCTCCTGCGAGTGCGGCGAAGACGATGGCGTGCTCGGAATCGAGCCAACGTGGTTGTGGCCACGACGGCGACGTGCAGAGGCGGCGGCACGTGCGGGCGAGCTCGGTGTGGTCGCTGTGGTGCACGAGAAGGCAAACGGATAGGAGGAGGAGGTAGCGGGGCTCACGGCGCGTCGGACGAGCGGGTCGAAGGAGTCGGAGAAAAGCCGGAGCAAGCGGGGCAGCGAAATGGATCTCCGACGACGGGCGTTGAAGACGAGGTCGGTGCGGTGGCTTCAGGGCGAACGAGCGCTCGGGGCTCGGTCTGCTCGATGGAGAGGACGGTGGCAGAGCTGCTGGACAGGGTGGGGCGACGGTGGCCGCGGTTACGTCGGCGATGCGGCTACGGCTGCGTCGGCCATGGTGGGCAGAGAGCGAGAGAGAGGCGCAGGGGGGAGAATGAGGTGTCCAGGGGGTCGGGGCGACGACGTGGAGGACGTCCAGGCGTCCAGCAGCTCGAGCAGCAAGCAGCTGGCGCCGTGGCGAGCTCGCGCACGCCGGCATCACCTCCCTGCCTGCCTGGCGGGGACGAAGCAGCTGGCTGGCACGGGCCAGCACAGTGCTGGGCCGCCAGGTGGGCCGGCTGGTGGCTTTGCCAGGTAAGTTTGTTTTCCCTTTTATTTTCTGTTTTCTTTATTTCTGCAAGTTTGTGGCTTTTCTGAAAATACCTAGGCACTTTCAAAAATCACCAAACTGCTCATGCCCACTGTATAGAGCATATCCAACATGGAACATTTTAGTTTGGGATTATTTGGTCATTTAAAATATTTACTAGCATTTAAATCCCAAATTCAAGTTACATATGATTTAATTCAATGAACTTATGATGACCTAGAAAAATGTGACCCAGTTTTGGCAGAGGTTCTAACCCAAGACAAAAATGATGGACATTTTAGAAGGGCATTTCAGGTTCATTGAAAAAGATTTTAGTAAACCCTAGTTGGTTTAAGTGGTGCTGGGGGTTTCTGTCATCCCCATTTCAACTTCATTTGAAAATAAACATGATGCACACATGAAACTGGCCTAGCCAGAACTAGGGATGTGACAAATGCTTAGTGATATGCTCCAAAAGCTCTCAACCACTTTCTCATTTCCACATATGTCCTAATCCTAAAGTCAAACTCGGCCCCACCGATTTGATTCATCCGGCGCCACCGAGTTTACTTGACATAGCCATTGCTAGAAACCCTAATCAGTTCGGTCTCACCGATAGGGATCTCGGTCTCACCGAGATGGGATTGCAAACTCTCTGTTTCCCTTCGTAACGTTTCGGTCTAACCGAGATGAGCGATCGGTCCCACCGAGTTGGCAATGCAAACTCTCTGTTTCCTTTTCATAATGTTTTGGTCTCACCGAAATGAGCGATCGGTCCCACCGAGTTTGCCTGACCAAGTCTCTGTTTGCTTATTACTGAAATCGGTCTCACCGAGTTCATGTGATCGGTCTCACCGAGATGAGGTTTCGCCCTAACCCTAGCACATCGGTCTCACCGAGTTGGTATTGTCGGTCCCACCGAAAAGCCTAACGTTCACATTTTGAACCAGGTCGGTCTCACCGAGTTTCACTATTCGGTCCCACCGAGTTTGGTAAATTGTGTGTAACGGTTAGATTTTGTGTGGAGGCTATATATACCCCTCCACCCCCTTCTCCATTAGAGAGAGATCCATCAGAACGTGCCCACACTTCCACTACTCATTTTCTGAGAGAGAACCACCTACTCATGTGTTGAGACCAAGACATTCCAATCCAACCTCAAGACTAGTCATGAACCCATAGTGGCACTAACTTACGGGGACAGGCATACATGACCCAGCAACGAACGTGTCGGTCATCAGCGAGTGAATTCGGGCTGTAGCAACTGGGCTAGCAGGACTCCGGGAATCCGGGCTGTAGCAGGCTAACAGGACTCCGAAAGACACCGCGTGACGTTTCCCCAAAGGGACAGACACAGGATCGAGGAAGGACACATGCCGGCCAGTCTAAGTGTTCCGGAGCAGTAGCAAGCTAACAGGACTCCGGTAAACCGGGCTGTAGCGGACTACCAAGGCTCAGTGGAAGCACCAGACTACATTTCCCCATAAGAGAGGCTACCAAGGATAAACAACTAGGTTGTCGGATCCCACACATACCAAGCATTTCAATCATACACACAATATGTTGGATATGGGCAAATACAACATGGCATCACAACAAGTCTCTACGACTCAGAGTATTTATTCATTAGGCTCCGAGGAGCCAAGTATTACAAACATGGGTCTCATGACCCAACATTCAGAGCATACAAGTCAAAGCACATGCGGAAGCCTATCATGTCTGAGTACAGACATCTACAAATGAAAAAGGCTAAGAAGCCCGACTATCTACCAGTTCCTGCCGAGGGCACAAGATCGTAGCTGAGGTAACAAGCTAAACGTCGAAGTCCACGTGGAACTACTAGCGAGACTAAAGTCTCTCTGCAAAACATAAAATAGGCAAACGTGAGTACAAATGTACCCAGCAAGACTTACATCAGAACTATCTACAAATGCATTGGTATCAACAAAGAGGGTGGTGGAGTTTAACTACAGCAAGCCAGCTTTGACTTAGTGGCTATCCTGAACTACGAATGCTGGTAACTCTTTTGAGGTGGCGCACACGAGTCCACATATTCACCATATCAATACACCACTATGGATCCGCTCCCGTCTCCCTACGAGAACGCCATCCATGGCACTCACGCTTATCTTGCGAGTTTTAGAGTATCCACTTTCACTTGTCTATGAACTGTTATAGGCAACCCAGAAGTCCTTTACCGTGGACACGGCTATTCGAATAGATCATTTATAACCCTGCAGGGGTGTACTTCTTCACACATGTTTCCACCACTTAGCGTCTGCACACGACATGTGCTCGGCAGACTTCAAGCGAAAGCCGACGTGGGTGTAGACCACGACCTAACTAACCACACAAGTCTCTAGTCCAGGTTTATCGCCTATTCGGGTTCCATCCGCGAGGAGATCCGGCCGGGGTTTCGCTCACAGCCCCAAACGATGTGTGCAGGGTTCCCAAGACACCAAACGGGCGCTCGGTACACCGGGCCACGGTGTATCTACCGCAACAATGCCCACCCCTAGGGTCAGCGCTATGCACGGCCCCCAACACATATCCTACAAACACCAGAAACTAGTTGCAACTCCTGGACAGAGGACAGGGGCGGGCAATAAGTCGAGCGGGGTCATATTTCAGGGCCCAACGTGTGGTAGTAGTTGTTCATGGATCACAAACACAGAACTCAGTTCCTGAGGACGGTTTCAATGAGACAACCCACCATGTACTCCTACATGGCCTCTCACCGCTACCTTTACCAAATCGTGTTCACACACTTAGCTCACACACAGTAGGACATGTTCATCACCATTCCAATTCATTCCCGATGAATCAGACCCGACTCAACTCTAAGCAGTAGCAGGCATAACAAACAGGCATGAATGAGTAGGCACATCAGGGCTCAAACAACTCCTACTCATGCTAGTGGGTTTCATCTATTTACTATGGCAATGACAGGTCATGCAGACGAAAAGGGGTTCAGCTACCGCAGCATGTAACAGTTGAATCGATGTTGTCCTAATGCAGTACAAGAGAGCAGGCGCGAGAGAGTGGGATTGTATCGGAATGAACAAGGGGGTTGTGCTTGCCTGGCACTTCTGAAGATAGTATAGTTCTTCATCGGTGTCATCGATCACATCATCGGGACGTCGTCTACTGAGAGGGGACAAATACCGGCAACAGAGAGGAAGCACAATCAATGCAAATGCAACAATATGATGCATGATCATGACATGGCAAGAATGTTATGATTTGCACTAATGTATCTAGAAACAATTTAAATGAAGTCCATATGAACCAAGGGTTCATATGCAAACTCGATATTTAGCATTTAAAATGTCATTTGAATGTTTTCACTTATACAGCAGGTATAAGTTGGTTTTTCATGCATGAAAGTAGCATAAATGGATAGATTGGATTTTTCTGATAAAAAAACATATATAAATCTTTGCATTTGGAGTTACAGATTAATTTCTATGAATTTTTGAAGTTTTGGGCATTTTCTGGAATTTCCTGAATTATTAAAAACCAGAAAATGATTAACTGCGTCAGCATGATGTCGGTGTGACGTCAGCAGGTCAACGGAGACGGTCCAAGTCAAACCTGACCAGTGGGTCCCACTGGTCAGTGTCACAGTTAGCTAATTAACTAAATTAGTATTAGATTAACTCCTAATCTAGGTTTGACCAGGGGACGGGGCCCACATGTCCGTGACCCAGGGTGGTCAAATCCCTGGTCAACCGAGGCTAAACCCACCGGCGACATGACGCCGGCGAGGCCAGACACGGCGGAGCAGCGCGGGATTCCTCCTCCGGCGACCAAATGGATGGCCGAGGGCATCTACGTGTAGCTGGAAGCGAGCCGCGTCGAGTGGTGGCAGTGGGTGGAGCTGGGGTGGCCAGAAACGACGCCGGCGACGAGCTGTGCGGCTGCCGGAGTTCGGGCGAGCTCGGGCTCATCGCTAGGGGGCACGGCGAGGTGTGTGGAGTGGTGCTGCGGGCTCCTGCGAGTGCGGCGAAGACGATGGCGAGCTCGGAATCGAGCCAACGTGGCTGTGGCCACGACGGCGACGTGCAGAGGCGGCGGCGCGTGCGGGCGAGCTCGGTGTGGTCGCTGTGGTGCACGAGAAGGCAAACGGATAGGAGGAGGAGGTAGCGGGGCTCACGGCGCGTCGGGCGAGCGGGTCGAAGGAGTCGGGGACGAGCCGGAGCAAGCGGGGCGGCGAAATGGATCTCCGACGACGGGCGTTGAAGACGAGGTCGGTGCGGTGGCTTCAGGGCGAACGAGTGCTCGGGGCTCGGTCTGCTCGACGGAGAGGACGGTGGCGGAGCTGCTGGACAGGGTGGGGGCGACGAGGAGGCGACGGTGGCCGCGGTTACGTCGGCGATGCGGCTACGGCTACGTCGGCCATGGTGGGGAGAGAGCGAGAGAGAGGCGCAGGGGGGAGAATGAGGTGTCCAGGGGGTCGGGGCGATGACGTGGAGGATGTCCAGGCGTCCAGCAGCTCGAGCGGCAAGCAGCTGGCGTCGTGGCGAGCTCGCGCACGCCGGCGTCACCTCCCTGCCTGCCTGGCGGGGACGAAGCAGCTGGCTGGCACGGGCCAGCACAGTGCTAGGCCGCCAGGTGGGCCGGCTGGTGGCTTTGCCAGGTAAGTTTGTTTTCCCTTTTATTTTCTGTTTTCTTTATTTCTGCAAGTTTGTGGCTTTTCTGAAAATACCTAGGCACTTTCAAAAATCACCAAACTGCTCATGCCCACTGTATAGAGTATATCCAACATGGAACATTTCAGTTTGGGATTATTTGGTCATTTAAAATATTTACTAGCATTTAAATGCCCAAATGCAAGTTACATATGATTTAATTCAATGACCTTATGATGACCTAGAAAAATGTGAACCAGTTTTGGCAGAGGTTCTAACCCAAGACAAAAATGATGGACATTTTAGAAGGGCATTTCAGGTTCATTGAAAAAGATTTTAGTCAACCCTAGTTGGTTTAAGTGGTGCTGGGGGTTTCTGTCATCCCCATTTCAACTTCATTTGAAAATAAACATGATGCACACATGAAACTGGCCTAGCCAGAACTAGGGATGTGACAACTCACCCCCACTAAACAGGAATCTCGTCCCGAGATTCAAGCGTAGGGTAGGATGAAGGGGGGGAAGCAGACTAACACAATCTTCACGATCCAGATTGCACTTCATAAGTACGTTGATTTGATCACCATCTTTGTCTCGATGTCTTGCTTCGAGAACTCCAACCAACATGACAACGAGAGGAAAGGAAAGAACTCTAGAAGGATCGATCTCCTCGAAGATCGAACAACTCAGGATCAAAACACGGAATGAGACATAGCAACATCTCTCGAGCTGAGACACGAAGCATACATCTAGAGGGATGGAGTGAAATAGATGACGGAGGTTCACTAGGTAGACAACAATTCCACACTTAGGAAGGTGGTGAACGGTTGTCAACGTAGCGAGGAGTTGAGTTGCCAAGATACCATAACGGGGCACCTCAGGAAAAATGACTCGTAGACTTATTACCTTAAGTGGCAAAAAGAATTACTTTTGATATAGAGATCATTGGGACTCTCTATACCAGCCTAAGGCAAATCTCGAGCGATCGTTTGGAGGAGTTCGGTAGAATGGCATACTTGGACTAGTATGGATGATGTGGATTACCTTGTTGAAGACAACACAAGGGATGATTTTGCTTATCATCGGAAATGGGTGGAATCCATGGTAGAACTACCTTGAAGATGATCCTGATCAGTAATTGCTGAGAAGGGTAGTCCATAGTAGGATGGCACAATGGCGGTGCAAGATGGAACAAAATGCAAATGCTGGGAATGATTCTTAGTAACTGGGGAGAAGCTCAATAGTAGAGAGTGATTCCACTGTTGGAATGGTTATAGCATAACCGAAGAAAACTGGGAGCAAATCCCAATTAATGCCAACGGTAAACCCAATGTTTGCATGTGCTCTCGAGAACTTGAGCATTTCCATATTCATCAAGGTCTTACCAATATCCGTGTCAAGGATCCCGGCAACACAACATACTACCCTGATGAATAGTGATGGACGATGCAGATGCAAAGGAAGATAACACCTTCTCAGATTTCACCTTAGCAAGGCCAAGGAAACAAAATCTGATGATCGACCGAGAGACATTTAGCACTCTACTTCTAATGTTCTCCTTGATGTGCTAGCGTAACCCATTTATTGATATGGTTTGGTATCTAGAACATCAGGTAAAAGGGTCGAACTTCGGGAGCTCAAGAATCCATAAGGAATAACTACGGAAGTAAATCCTGCGAGATCCTTATGGGGAGGTGGCCAACTTCCTCAATCAAGATACTACAATGATAGGTCTTCTGGCTGGGTGTGTTGGCCACGACATCCACTTACCGGGTTACAGAGACCAATATTATAGCTCTTGAAAAAAGTTCCAACCATCATATCTTCCTGAGATTCAGATCTGGTTGGTGTCAGGATATTCCAGACTCATCATGTCTGAAAGGAAGGATTGCAACACAAATCGGCGAGATGACGTTGCAAGATTCTCAGGAAATGGACTACGGTAGTAAGCTCCAAAACATGAGCTGGTTCTGCTACACACATGTGAACATGTTGTCCCAGACAAGCATGACCACATAGTAGCCTTATAATAAAACACTACTGAGTTCAGGTGGGGAACCATCATCGAGGATATCGAAGTCTTGTGCATTACCATGGATTAGCACTTAACTCCTTTTCCTAGAACAAATCAGTCAGTGGCTTTGTGTGCTAGGAACACATATGGAGTGGAGGCGGCCAACCTATCAAACCATAGAGCACTTTGCACGTGCATGACTAACTTGGGATGATTCCAGAGGAGGCAAAACAAACTTTCTCGAATTCACTGTGGCAACTTGCATCGAATGCACATGAATTAGAGGAAGTCACTTCTTTCATCCAAACATATGCTCCATGAGCTAGCATGAAGAAATGCTTACAAAAGTTTACAATACTAACTTAAATGTTCAACATGAATCACGGATAAGATAAGGATGTTGTCGATGGGCTCAACAACAATTTATCAAGATTCCCATAAGATGGGGTTACATGATTATGTGAACAAGATGATAGCATGGGTCAGACCAAAAGATATAATGGTGTATGCCCGAGGAAACAACCACGGATAAGACAACATTACGAACATCGTTGGTTCTGATTTGATTTGATGATAGCCCATACTAAAATCAAAGTTTGGATAAGATAATAGGTCCAACAATTGATCACAAGGATCAATCAATGAAAGTATCATCTTTCTTCAACACACACACACGAGGATATCCCTTAGGAATGAACTGAGTCAGACAAGCTCTCATCTTCCAACTCTCCAAGTTGTTGTTTAGCTTAACCAACTAGCTCAGGGTATCCGACACAGATTCTTGGAGAAAGGGTGGTTTACAAGAAACCAACTTGATCATGAACTCAACATAGCGGTCAGGTGACAACCTGGTAGCACTTCCGAGAAGATATTTAGAAAGTCACGAACCACCGATATGTAACTAAGCTCGAGAACAATCTTGCTTTTCAGGGCAAGACGATGTGATCAAGAGAGTGATGGATTGACACAATCGTAACTCATCGATCGAAGACTGCACCAACAAAAATGGACTAGGTAGCACGATCAGTCCTAGGATGGTGATTCAATAACCAACACACCAAGGATGAGAATATTATCCTTTAACTACCAAGCAACGCAGTTGCTAGGAGTATTGCTTTCACACATCACGATTCACTTGTCGGTATTCCGGTTACAATAACACGGAGACCGAGAAATGAATAATGATGGCGAGAAGTATCACTGTACCAAGAGTTCATAGGATGGTGTGCAGTTCCCATGATATTCTTGATATAAAGATGGTAATACTCCGGGGTAGAACAGAACAAAAGCTAGATTGGCATTTTGATCTGCGGAATACAACCGCTTTGACCCAATCCTAGATATGGATGAGGTACTGGAGTTTGTTTCTCCTAGTTATTCCGTAATAGAATGGCTTGACGGACCACAAGAATAATAAGCATCGATAACACGAATGCACAACTAGTCCTGACTATCAATTGATAGACAGAGTGTCAGAATACAACTAAAGTGGGACAACTCAAAGGAACATATAACTTTTTTTTGAGTTGTGGATGCATAGATTAGTATGTCGAACCAAGTTCAACAGGTTTCTTCCAGATAACCCATGTAGAAAGGTAGAACTGGCAGAGTCACAATATGGAATGGAGAACTCACCAAGAGCACTCTGGTTGTGATCTTTTGGTTCAACAGAACTTCTGCCATAAGTAGTTCATGGTATTTGGAAGAGGAAAATACCACGGACCTCGAGAACTGTCGCAAGGTTACTAATATCCTAAAGGAACTAGCAACACTATCAACATGAGGTAAGTAGGGTGAGTCTCGGGTTCAAGAACCCAGGAATAGAATGCCTACTAACTAAGTGGCATCACGGGATGCTTTCGGGAGTGATGGCCAGAATCATCACACGGAGGATACAAAGCATTGCTAGATTACTGAGTGGTTCTCTAAGACACCTAGGGTCATAATAATAGTTCCAACATATATGTCAAGGCAATGGAGTACCTCAACAGACCGTTAGTGTGCTTAATTTTGCCCAAAGGGACACGGAAACAGAGGGAAAGGATTTTGCAAATGCATCAGATTATTTGGAAACCTGGGATGACTCGGACAGCATAACGGCTGTAAATGCTCAAAAAGATTTGAGACATCCTGCAAAAGGGTGGCATAACCACTTAACATCACAATATCAACTTTCTGAGATCACCTAACAAGACACGGAAGTAGTACGAACTGAAATGAGGCTTAAATCCAACAATCCTATGGGTCTACGGATTAGTAACACGTGATCCTGATAGATAGATGAGAAAGCCTAGTTCTTAATCCCCGTAGAAAAGAAGAGGCTGACTCAGATCAGAAGACATAAGGTAAAGGAGTAAAAGAGCCTTACGTTCCCTTCCACAATCAATTCCCTTATATAACTAAAGCATTCCTAGACTCGACTTCGACCAGTTTGGCTTGGTAATCCTACAGGCAGTCAGGCTCTGATACCAAAGCTGTCAGGACCCCGATTCCAAGTCACATCGATCTAGCCGGTAACACCTCATATCACTTTGCGGCCTCACGCACGGTATTCCATGGGTGTCGCCTTACCATGGCCCGGGACCGTTTGCGCCTTTTGGCTCACGTATATGATAGTGTCGCTAGCATCCATATGACAGAGAACCCGGGCCGACATGACTAGTCGTGAACCCAAAGTGGCAATAACTTACGGGGACAGGCATACATGACCCAGCAACGAACGTGTCGGTCATCAGCGAGTGAATTCGGGCTGTAGCAACTGGGCTAGCAGGACTCCGGGAATCCGGGCTGTAGCAGGCTAACAGGACTCCGAAAGACACCGCGTGACGTTTCCCCGAAGGGACAGACACAGGATCGAGGAAGGACACATGCCGGCCAGTCTAAGTGTTCCGGAGCAGTAGCAAGCTAACAGGACTCCGGTAAACCGGGCTGTAGCGGACTACCAAGGCTCAGTGGAAGCACCAGACTACATTTCCCCATAAGAGAGGCTACCAAGGATAAACAACTAGGTTGTCGGATCCCACACATACCAAGCATTTCAATCATACACACAATATGCTGGATATGGGCAAATACAACATGGCATCACAACAAGACTCTATGACTCAGAGTATTTATTCATTAGGCTCTGAGGAGCCAAGTATTATAAACATGGGTCTCATGACCCAACATTCAGAACATACAAGTCAAAGCACATGCGGAAGCCTATCATGTCTGAGTACAGACATCTACAAATGAAAAAGGCTGAGAAGCCCGACTATCTACCAGATCCTGCCGAGGGCACAAGATCGTAGCTGAGGTAACAAGCTAAACGTCGAAGTCCACGTGGAACTACTAGCGAGACTGAAGTCTCTCTGCAAAACATAAAATAGGCAAACGTGAGTACAAATGTACCCAGCAAGACTTACATCAGAACTATCTACAAATGCATTGGTATCAACAAAGAGGGTGGTGGAGTTTAACTGCAGCAAGCCAGCTTTGACTCAGTGGCTATCCTGAACTACGAATGCTGGTAACTCTTTTGAGGTGGCGCACACGAGTCCACATATTCACCATATCAATACACCACTATGGATCCGCTCCCGTCTCCCTACGAGAACGCCATCCATGGCACTCACGCTTATCTTGCGAGTTTTAGAGTATCCACTTTCACTTGTCTATGAACTATTATAGGCAACCCAGAAGTCCTTTACCGTGGACACGGCTATTCGAATAGATCTTTTATAACCCTGCAGGGGTGTACTTCTTCACATATGTTTCCACCACTTAGCGTCTGCACACGACATGTGCTCGGCAGACTTCAAGCGAAAGCCGACGTGGGTGTAGACCACGACCTAACTAACCACACAAGTCTCTAGTCCAGGTTTATCGCCTATTCGGGTTCCATCCGCGAGGAGATCCGGCCGGGGTTTCGCTCACAGCCCCAAACGATGTGTGCAGGGTTCCCAAGACACCAAACGGGCGCTCGGTACACCGGGCCACGGTGTATCTACCGCAACATAGCCCACCCCTAGGGTCAGCGCTACGCATGGCCCCCAAAACATATCCTACAAACACCAGAAACTAGTTGCAACTCCTGGACAGAGGACAGGGGCGGTTAATAAGTCGAGCAGCGTCATATTTCAGGGCCCAACATGTGGTAGTAGCTGTTCATGGATCACAAACACAGAACTCAGTTCCTGAGGACGGTTTCAATGAGACAACCCACCATGTACTCCTACATGGCCTCTCACCGCTACCTTTACCAAATCGTGTTCACACACTTAGCTCACACACAGTAGGACATGTTCATCACCATTCCAATTCATTCCCGATGAATCAGACCCGACTCAACTCTAAGCAGTAGCAGGCATAACAAACAGGCATGAATGAGTAGGCACATCAGGGCTCAAACAACTCCTACTCATGCTAGTGGGTTTCATCTATTTACTGTGGCAATGACAGGTCATGCAGAGGAAAAGGGGTTCAGCTACCGCAGCATGTAACAGTTGAATCGATGTTGTCCTAATGTTGTACAAGAGAGCAGGAGCGAGAGAGTGGGATTGTATCGGAATGAACAAGGGGGTTGTGCTTGCCTGGCACTTCTGAAGGTAGTATAGTTCTTCATCGGTGTCATCGATCACATCATCGGGACGTCGTCTACTAAGAGGGGACAAATACCGGCAACAGAGAGGAAGCACAATCAATGCAAATGCAACAATATGATGCATGATCATGACATGGCAAGAATGTTATGATTTGCACTAATGTATCTAGCAACAATTTAAATGAAGTCCATATGAACCAAGGGTTCATATGCAAACTCCATATTTAGCATTTAAAATGCCATTTGAATGTTTTCACTTATACAGTAGGTATAAGTTGGGTTTTCATGCATGAAAGTAGCATAAATGGATAGATTGGATTTTTCTGATAAAAAAACAAATATAAATCTTTGCATTTGGAGTTACAGATTAATTTCTATGAATTTTTGAAGTTTTGGGCATTTTTTGGAATTTCCTGAATTATTAAAAACCAGAAAATGATTAACTGCGTCAGCATGACGTCGGTGTGACGTCAGTAGGTCAACGGAGACGGTCCAGGTCAAACCTGACCAGTGGGTCCCACTGGTCAGTGTCACAGTTAGCTAATTAACTAAATTAGTATTAGATTAACTCCTAATCTAGGTTTGACCAGGGGACGGGGCCCACATGTCAGTGACCCAGGGTGGTCAAATCCCTGGTCAACCGAGGCTAAACCCACCGGTGACATGACGCCGGCGAGGCCAGACACGGCGGAGCAGCGCGGGATTCCTCCTCCGGCGACCAAATGGACGGCGGAGGGCATATACGTGTAGCTGGAAGCGAGCCGCGTCGAGTTGTGGCAGTGGGTGGAGCTGGGGTGGCCAGAAACGACGCCGGCGACGAGCTGTGCGGCTGCCGGAGTTCGGGCGAGCTCGGGCTCATCGCTAGGGGGCACGGCGAGGTGCGTGGAGTGGTGCTGCGGGCTCCTGCGAGTGCGGCGAAGACGATGGCGTGCTCGGAATCGAGCCAACGTGGTTGTGGCCACGACGGCGACGTGCAGAGGCGGCGGCACGTGCGGGCGAGCTCGGTGTGGTCGCTGTGGTGCACGAGAAGGCAAACGGATAGGAGGAGGAGGTAGCGGGGCTCACGGCGCGTCGGACGAGCGGGTCGAAGGAGTCGGAGAAAAGCCGGAGCAAGCGGGGCAGCGAAATGGATCTCCGACGACGGGCGTTGAAGACGAGGTCGGTGCGGTGGCTTCAGGGCGAACGAGCGCTCGGGGCTCGGTCTGCTCGATGGAGAGGACGGTGGCAGAGCTGCTGGACAGGGTGGGGCGACGGTGGCCGCGGTTACGTCGGCGATGCGGCTACGGCTGCGTCGGCCATGGTGGGCAGAGAGCGAGAGAGAGGCGCAGGGGGGAGAATGAGGTGTCCAGGGGGTCGGGGCGACGACGTGGAGGACGTCCAGGCGTCCAGCAGCTCGAGCAGCAAGCAGCTGGCGCCGTGGCGAGCTCGCGCACGCCGGCATCACCTCCCTGCCTGCCTGGCGGGGACGAAGCAGCTGGCTGGCACGGGCCAGCACAGTGCTGGGCCGCCAGGTGGGCCGGCTGGTGGCTTTGCCAGGTAAGTTTGTTTTCCCTTTTATTTTCTGTTTTCTTTATTTCTGCAAGTTTGTGGCTTTTCTGAAAATACCTAGGCACTTTCAAAAATCACCAAACTGCTCATGCCCACTGTATAGAGCATATCCAACATGGAACATTTTAGTTTGGGATTATTTGGTCATTTAAAATATTTACTAGCATTTAAATCCCAAATTCAAGTTACATATGATTTAATTCAATGAACTTATGATGACCTAGAAAAATGTGACCCAGTTTTGGCAGAGGTTCTAACCCAAGACAAAAATGATGGACATTTTAGAAGGGCATTTCAGGTTCATTGAAAAAGATTTTAGTAAACCCTAGTTGGTTTAAGTGGTGCTGGGGGTTTCTGTCATCCCCATTTCAACTTCATTTGAAAATAAACATGATGCACACATGAAACTGGCCTAGCCAGAACTAGGGATGTCACAAATGCTTAGTGATATGCTCCAAAAGCTCTCAACCACTTTCTCATTTCCACATATGTCCTAATCCTAAAGTCAAACTCGGCCCCACCGATTTGATTCATCCGGCGCCACCGAGTTTACTTGACATAGCCATTGCTAGAAACCCTAATCAGTTCGGTCTCACCGATAGGGATCTCGGTCTCACCGAGATGGGATTGCAAACTCTCTGTTTCCCTTCGTAACGTTTCGGTCTAACCGAGATGAGCGATCGGTCCCACCGAGTTGGCAATGCAAACTCTCTGTTTCCTTTTCATAATGTTTTGGTCTCACCGAAATGAGCGATCGGTCCCACCGAGTTTGCCTGACCAAGTCTCTGTTTGCTTATTACTGAAATCGGTCTCACCGAGTTCATGTGATCGGTCTCACCGAGATGAGGTTCCGCCCTAACCCTAGCACATCGGTCTCACCGAGTTGGTATTGTCGGTCCCACCGAAAAGCCTAACGTTCACATTTTGAACCAGGTCGGTCTCACCGAGTTTCACTATTCGGTCCCACCGAGTTTGGTAAATTGTGTGTAACGGTTAGATTTTGTGTGGAGGCTATATATACCCCTCCACCCCCTTCTCCATTAGAGAGAGATCCATCAGAACGTGCCCACACTTCCACTACTCATTTTCTGAGAGAGAACCACCTACTCATGTGTTGAGACCAAGACATTCCAATCCAACCTCAAGAATCTTGATCTCTAGCCTTCCCCAAGTTGATTTCCACTCAAATCATCTTTCCACCATATCCAAATCTGTGAGAGAGAGTTGAGTGTTGGGGAGACTATCATTTGAAGCACAAGAGCAAGGAGTTCATCATCAACACACCATTTATTACCTTTTGGAGAGTGTGTCTCCTAGATTGGTTAGGTGTCACTTGGGAGCCTCCTTCAAGATTGTGGAGTTGAACCAAGGAGTTTGTAAGGGCAAGGAGATCGCCTACTTCATGAAGATCTACCTAAGTGAGGCAAGTCCTTCGTGGGCGATGGCCATGGTGGGATAGACAAGGTTACTTCTTCGTGGACCCTTCATGGGTGGAGCCCTCCGTGGACTTGCGCAACCGTTACCCTTCGTGGGTTGAAGTCTCCATCAACGTGGACGTACAATAGCACCACCTATCGGAACCACGCCAAAAATCTCCGTGTCTACATTGCGTTTGCTCTCTCCAAACTCCTCCCCTTTACCTTCATATGCAATGATTTACATTCCGCTGCTATACTCTTAGAATTTCATGTGTAGGTTGATTGCTTGACTTGTGTTAAGTTGCTAAAATCTGCCAAGACATAAAATTGGGAAAGGCTAGATTTTTATTTGGTCAAGTAGTCTAATTACCCCCTCTAAACATACTTTCGATCCTACAAGTGGTATCAGAGCTTTGGTCTCCATTTGCCTTGATTTCCATAGCTTTGGTGATCATAGCCTTGGTTTCACAACCTAGGAGAGTATGGCGTCTAGCGAGGGAAATAACCACCGTAGATGTCCTTACTTTGATGGTACTAATTTTGCTAGTTGGAAGCATAAGATGAAAATGCATATTCTTGGACATAACCCCGCCGTTTGGGCTATTGTGTGTATTGGTTTGCAAGGTGAATTCTTCGATGGGAGAAAACCAAATCGTGAAGCAACTGCAGAAGAATTGAAAATGCTGCAATACAATGCTCAAGCTTGCGATATCCTCTTCAATGGATTGTGCCCCGAAGAATTCAACAAAATCAGCCGTCTTGAGAATGCAAAGGAAATTTGGGATACTTTGATTGATATGCACGAAGGTACCGAGTCCGTCAAGGAATCCAAGTTGGATGTTCTTCAAAGTCAACTTGACAAGTTCAAAATGAAGGATGGTGAAGGTGTCGCTGAAATGTACTCTAGGCTTGCTCTCATCACAAATGAGATTGCCGGCTTAGGAAGTGAAGAGATGACTGATAGATTCATCATCAAAAAGATCCTAAGAGCCTTGGATGGAAAATATGATACCGTGTGCACATTGATCCAAATGATGCCCAATTACAAAGATCTCAAGCCAACGGAAGTCATTGGAAGAATTGTTGCTCATGAGATGTCACTCAAGGACAAAGAAGAGCTTCACAACAAGTCTAGTGGTGCTTATAAAGCCTCATGTGATGCTCCTGCCACATCAAGTGAAAAACAAGTCTTCAATGAGGAGCTTAATGGTGAAGAACTTCAACAAATTCTACAAGAGTAGAAGCAAAGAGAGAAGTTCCAAATCAAGATCCTACCATGACAAAAGATCTTCTAGTCGTGAACGTAATTGCTACAATTGTGGAAGTCCCGGACACTACTCCAATGAGTGTATGGCCCCATACAAAAGAAAAGAAGACTCACCTAAAAGAAGAAGTAGAAGAGAAGAATCACCTCCAAGAGAGAGAAGGAGTAGAGATGACCGTTATGAACGAAGAACCTCTCGCAGAAGGAAGGATTCGGAAAGGAAGGACAAGTCATCAAGGAGCTATACAAAACGAAGACATCAAGCTCATGTTGGTGAATGGTATCCGGTTCTGACTCCGACCATCACTCCGAGAGAAGTTATCACTCCGACTCCAAATATACTCAAGATGAAGGTGTTGCCGATCTTGCACTTGTGTCAACTAACTCCTATGATATATTTGACTCACCAAATGAAGGAATTGGAAGATGCTTCATGGCTAAAGGCCCCAATGTATCACACCCCGAGTATATTGATTTCAATAGTGATGAAGATGATTTGCTAGGTGATGATGAGTTACTTGTTGACAATGCTAGTGATGGAAACTATGATGAAACTACTATTAATCATGCTAATCGAGATGAAACGAATGAAAATGATAAGAAGGAGATTGAGTGTCTAACTAAAGAACTAAACACTCTTAAGTTAGCTCATGAAACTACTTTAGAAGATCATCGAGAACTTTTAAAAACTCATGAGAAGCTACGCTTCGAGAATCTCAACCTAGAGCAAGAACATGGGTTCTTAAAAGCTATCAATGATGATCTTCGGAAGAAAAGTTCTTCTTACATTGCCAAGTGTTTACTCTTGTCTACTTACATGCCACAAGTAAAATCTAGCAACCAGAGTAAGAAAGATTCTTCTTCTAGTAGTAACAATAATCATGCTAAATCCAATATTGTTGCTTCTAGTAGTTCTCTTGATTCCACTAATGATTCTCTTAGCCAAGTTACACTTGAGCAAGAAAATAGCTTATTGAAGGGAATTATAGAGAAAGGTGTTTACAAGAGCCTTGCCGGAAGTAAGCAATTTGAGGAAATTGTACGCAAGCAAGGAAGGCACCGGAAGAATCAAGGTGTTGGTTTTGAACGAAAGTTCAATGCCAATGGAGTAGAGTGGGAAGAAGATCAATACCCCAAGACGAAGTTTGTTCCTCAACAAGAGAAGTATGATCCTACTTCCTTCAAGGGGACACAAGCTCAAGGTGATCTTCCACCACAAGACCACAAGCTAAAAGGCAAGGACAAGCTTCAAGAGGAGATTGATGCATTTGAAGAAGCTCCAAAGGCCTTGGTCAAGTGGGTTCCCAAGACTACGTCAAGTTCTACTTCATCAAGTACATCTACAACCCCAAGGATTCCCATCAAGATGATGTGGGTCCCGAAGAAGAAGAACTAGAGAGCTCATGAGGGTGACTGCGCCAACATACTTCACTGATATTCATTTTGGCAAGGACAAGTGCAATCAACTTCCACATCTTGCACTAGTTCAAGGAGCCACAAACCCTCTTGTTGGTAAGTCAAGGGACAAGGTAACCTAATGCTTTCATGGACATCATCTTGTGTGTACTTCACTCTATGTCTATGGATATTCTTGCATGTTCCTTGTGGGACTAACCCGTGTAGGTATTGAAAGTGCAACTCACTCCAAAGGATTGCTCCAAATGATCTACATCAACATTGAGCATCCACATCTTCAACATCTACACGAAGTCATCATCGACAAAACCCAAGGTTAGTTCATTCCTCTTAGGGGGATATCACATCTAGGGGGAGCTTTACTCTAAGAATTGAGCTAAAGCAACTCTAATGGTGTGAACACAACAACGCTTTATGTAAAAGTGGTAACCCCACTTGTGCTTAAACGATGAGTATGACCTATGATCAAATGTTCTCATTTGACTCCTAAGTCAATATACTCATATATAGATGACCTAGTCATCGCCAATTGCTTGATAGATGCTATAGTGTTTGTGCATGCTTTGCCACATATTTCGTTTGCCATCTTATTGTGTGAGCATGCTGGATGCATAATTTTCTTCATTCAAGGACATCCATTTGTTGCTTTGATTGTTTGGTCTTTTCTTTTGCCAAATGGATGGACAAGAATGCCTAAGTACTCCCTCTAGCTATCTATGCTTTTCTCGTCTCAAACTCAATTCATACTACATCACAAAGTTTGATCAAGTCAGATTTGAACCCTCTGGGTGAGGAGCACTCGGAGCCACCTATTCGTCATAGACTTAAACTTCCAAAACCTCTCGATGTATTTCGGTATGACCGATTAATTCCTTTCGGTCATACCGAGTTCATTGAGTTGATCTAGGTTTCAATCTCGGTGCAACCGATTTGAACAGTTCGGTCTCACCGAGTTGCAGTAACCGCTTGTGATTCTGCATCTCGGTGCCACCGAGTTGCTCAACTCGGTCACACCGACAGGGTCTGGATATATATACCCACGGGTTGAATTTTGGAAATTTCTCTGAAACCCTTCGCCCGCGCCTGTCCAGCTCTGCTGACTCGAGGTCTCCGGATCGTCTCCTCCATCGCCAGTGACCTCCTGCCACTGGTCTCCGCCACCGTCAACAGAATCTTCGCCGCCATTGTCGCCGTAGCGAGTTCAGCACCGAGTTAGGGTATGAACTCGACCCCTTTGTGCAATCTTTACCTCTGATTCCTGCACTTAGGTCAATGCCATGAATCTTACCACGTTTGAAATACTTCTATCCAATCAAAAACTCCTTTAGATTAGTTTTGATTCGAAAACTTAGGGTTAGGTTTCCGCCGAATTCATCTCGGACCGACCGAGTTGTAGAAATCGGTCTCACCGATTTGGCCCAGGCCATTGCACTTGTGATTTTCGGCCTGACCGAAACTTACAAATCGGTGTGACCGAGTTCGATTCTCTGTGAAACCCTAGCAATCTCGGAGTCACCGAACTGTGTCTCGGTCTAACCGATTTCACTAGTTTAGACTCTAATATTGCTTCGTTGTCACCGAGTTTAACAAATCGGTAGCTCCGAAATGACTTCTGTAGAAAACTAAAACTAAGTTTTTGACTTATTTGTTTTGCAAAATCTCTGCACTTTGTGATGCTCATCCACTCTGTCTCAACTATATCTATTCACAGGGTCAACTTTCAGCTTTCAGCCATGTCAGACAATAGTGATAGCCTAAACAGATCTGAGGAACAGGTTAACTTAAGTGAGGGCACTAGTCCCTCTAACAGCTATGATGATGGGAGCAGAAGTACTCCTAGCAACCTGCCTAAGGCTGCTACTAGGCAGAGGAGGAAAAGGAATTCAGATTCAGAAGATGAAGATTTTGTGGCTGATGAGGAAGTCACTTCAAGGAAAAAGGTTGTCAAGAAAGAGTTTGGCACAGCAGCTTCAACCAAGCCAGGTATGAGGAAGAAGGAACCAGCCAGAAGGATCCCAATGTCCAAAGCCAGAGCCTCAACACAGGAAACCATTGGGGTCTCTCTTGAACCAAAGGAGGCTGGTGAAGGCAAGAAGAGGAAGGAAAGGTTCAAGAAGACCATGGCCAGAGTAATTGGCAGACCATCCATGGTCAGGGATTCAGAGGAGGATGAAGAAGATGCTGCACCAGTTCCCAAAGCTCAGAAGTTGATGGGGGATGCCATCAAGTCAGGGGCTGCTCCATCAAAGCCCAAGACTGCCCCCAAGGCTGCTGCTGCTGCTCAAGCTTCTAAGCCTGCAGCACTCAAGAGATCAACTAGGAACATACCAGCTGCTGAGAAGAACAAGGCCCCAGTGCCTGAAGTGGAAGAAGAAGAAGAAGCCCAAGTGCTTAGAAAATTGAAGCCCAAGATTCCAGATCATGATGATACACATCTTGTGGTTGAGAACATGAAGCTAAGAAAGGATGCAGGTCTCAGGCTATGGAGGTAGATAGACCCATATGCCACCAGAAGGAGGACTGCTGTAGACTACATGTTCCACACAAAGGAACAACAAGATTTCTATGAGACTGTGCTCCTAGACAAGAAGCCCATAGTCAGTGATATGAGATGGGTTGACTGGACTTACATTGACAACAATGCAGATCACTTCCCAGGAGTTCATGACAGCTTCAGACTGACTGGAGTTGACAAATTTGTTGGCCAGAAACTCACCAAGTGGAATGATAAGATGGTGATGCAGTTCTACTCCACAGCACATTTTTACCCAGATGGTAAAATTGCTTGGATGACTGAGGGTACTAGGTACCAGTCTACAGTTGCTGAGTGGGCCAAGCTTATCAATGCCCCTGAAGAGCAAGAGGATGACACAGATGTGTATGCCAAGCCAAGGAAAGGACACAACTCCATGGCACACATGGACAAGGAGATTCCTGATGCTGCCCTGGATACTCAGAAGTTTGGCTCTGTGTACTATCTGCTGTCTGGACTGCCCACAATCAACACTATCCTCAGGCACACATTGTTGCCAAAGTCTGGAGATGACAGGATGATAAGAGGACATTCCATCAATTTGCTGCACATGTTTGACATACCAGAGAAGTTCAAAGTGATGACATTGATTGTAGAGACAATCAAGAGGACTGCTGCTGATCAAAAGAGATCATGTGGATATGCTCCACACATTCAGATGCTCATCAACTCCAAGATGGGCAAAGGCACATATCTCTTGGACAAGGAGCACCTTCCCCTGAGGCCTGAATTTGAAGACAATGAAGTTGTCATGGATGCCACACATCCTACTTCAGTAGAGGCTCAGGAGAAGAGGGAGAAAGCTAAAGCAGAGAAGGCAGCACAATCTTCACAAGTTCCAGATGCTTCAACTGCTCACCTCAAGACCAAGCAGGATCAGCTGAGCTATCTGCTTGAGGCCACTGTCAGAATTGAGAAAGGATTAACAACCCTCTGACTCAAAATCAAGAGAGTCTTGAGAGGATCATCGAGACAAAGTTTTATGATCTAGACTTGAAGGTCACAGAGATCCAGACTGCAGTTGAGCAACTCCAGGATGAAGCTGAAGAGAGAAGAGGGAAAGCTACCACTGAAGCGTTTCAGAGAGTGCCCAGGGCACAAAGGTTTGTCGCTGTGCCAGCTAGTGACACAAGGGCTACTACATTAGCACCAGCAGCTACAGCCTCTGTTGTCCCTCCAGTTGCTACTCCACCAGCTCCTACAACCTCTTCGGATGCATTCGTTGCAGGACTCCTCTCCACGCCACCTTCACACTCCGGAGCTCCCGGTGATCATGCTTAGAGAGCCACATAGCACTATGCATTTTCAAGCTTTTTGGTAACTTGTTGCCAAAGGGGAAGAAAGTGTATATATCATAGGCTTCGAGAGAGAGTGTTTTGCTTCTTTTGCCTCTCTTGCTACTTTATTTGCTTGCTCGTTTGGTTGATACTCTACTTATGTGTGTGTGTGATACTTATATGATCGTGTGCTAGATCATATCATACTTAAATGTTTGTGCTTGAATGATGATATTCTATCTCTCATATATGATCATTCATATCTTGTCTTGGTAATGAGTGCATATTTCATATTCTATCATTTTGAGCGCTCCACCAAGATGTATGTGACATGGAAGAGTAACCCATGATCCTAATCGATTGTGCATTTGCATTCAAAAGAAAATTTTAAATAATGCACAAATTTAGGGGGAGCTCTTGCTTATCACATACTTCTCAAAGCGACGATGTACTTCATTTATATTATCATTTGTCGAAGCTTTGATCTATATGTTGTCATCAATTACCAAAAAGGGGGAGATTGAAAGTGCAACTAATCCCCGGGTGGTTTTGGAAATTCATAACAACATATAGCTCATTGAACTAATATCCATTCAAGATTAATGTTTTAGAAAGTTGAATGATTGGTATGGCATGGACTAGAGATGTGGACCCCTCAAAATGCTAAGGACACATATTGGCAAAAGCTCAAGACTCTACATTTTCATTTTAGTGATCCAAGATCACATTGAGTCCATAGGAAAAGCCAATACTATTAAAAGGGGATGAGGTGTTGCTTAATGGCTTGCTTGCTCGAAATGCTTAGTGATATGCTCCAAAAGCCCTCAACCACTTTCTCATTTCCACATATGTCCTAATCCTAAAGTCAAACTCGGCCCCACCGATTTGATTCATCCGGCGCCACCGAGTTTACTTGACATAGCCATTGCCAGAAACCCTAATCAGTTCGGTCTCACCGATAGGGATCTCGGTCTCACCGAGATGGGATTGCAAACTCTCTATTTCCCTTTGTAACGTTTCGGTCTAACCGAGATGAGCGATCGATCCCACCGAGTTGGCAATGCAAACTCTCTGTTTACTTTTCATAATGTTTCGGTCTCACCGAAATGAGCAATCGGTCCCACCGAGTTTGCCTGACCAAGTCTCTGTTTTCTTATTACTGAAATCAGTCTCACCGAGTTCATGTGATCGGTCTCACCGAGATGAGGTTTCGCCCTAACCCTAGCACATCGGTCTCACCGAGTTGGTATTGTCGGTTCCACCGAAAAGCCTAACGTTCACATTTTGAACCAGGTCGGTCTCACCGAGTTTGGTAAATTGTGTGTAACGGTTAGATTTTGTGTGGAGGCTATATATACCCCTCCACCCCCTTCTCCATTAGAGAGAGAGCCATTAGAACGTGCCTACACTTCCACTACTCATTTTCTGAGAGAGAACCACCTACTCATGTGTTGAGACCAAGACATTCCAATCCAACCACAAGAATCTTGATCTCTAGCCTTCCCCAAGTTGCTTTCCACTCAAATCATCTTTCCACCATATCCAAATCTATGAGAGAGAGTTGAGTGTTGAGGAGACTATCATTTGAAGCACAAGAGCAAGGAGTTCATCATCAACACACCATTTATTATCTTTTGGAGAGTGGTGTCGCCTAGATTGGTTAGGTGTCACTTGGGAGCCTCCGTCAAGATTGTGGAGTTGAACCAAGGAGTTTGTAAGGGCAAGGAGATCGCCTACTTCATGAAGATCTACCCGAGTGAGGCAAGTCCTTCGTGGGCGATGGCCATGGTGGGATAGACAAGGTTGCTTCTTCGTGGACCCTTCGTGGGTGGAGCCCTCCGTGGACTCGCGCAACCATTACCCTTCGTGGGTTGAAGTCTCCATCAACATGGACGTACGATAGCACCACCTATCGGAACCACGCTAAAAATCTCCGTGTCTACATTGCGTTTGCTCTCTCCAAACTCCTTCCCTTTAGTTTCATATGCAATGATTTACATTCCGCTGCTATACTCTTAGAATTGCATGTGTAGGTTGATTGCTTGACTTGTGTTAAGTTGCTAAATTCTGCCAAGACATAAAATTGGGAAAAGGCTAGATTTTTATTTGGTCAAGTAGTCTAATCACCACCCCTCTAGACATACTTTTGATCCTATAGGTCCCAAAGGACTCCTCCTCCTCCGAACACAGAGGGGGAGGCGGATGCCATAATGACCGAGGTTAACACCTTGGTCACCGAAGACCAGGAGGGAGCGTCCCTCCTGGCTGGCAAGGGAAAGGAGTCTAGACCATCCGGACCCCAACCGTCGACCGCTCCTGAGCCCCCAAGTCCTTCGATGGCACAGGCTCCTCCCAGCAGGGAAGGGGCTAGGGAGCCAACGCCAGCGGCGAATACCTCTGCACGGGCGGCGGCTGGCTGGCCGGACGTGCTGGAGGAGCTGGTGAACAAGTTTGCCATCATTGACGGGCACCGCTCTCTTATGAGTGCGGTGATGTAGGCTGTTCGGTCCGTCCAATCCGGACTGAACGATGCTGTCCAAGGCCTTCTAACAGGCTTTGAGGTAAGTCAAGTAATGCTCTTTCCTTATAATGCACTTGTAATTGTTAGTTTAGGTAGGCCGTATACATAGCAGCCCCCGAGACTCTGCCAGGACCTCAGAGAGACCTGCAGAGGATCAAATTCGGTAAGCCGAATAATAATGTTGACATATTTTTTGCTGATGCAGGCATCTTCCGTGGCCGCGGCTGCTAATGCTGGAGCGTTAGAGGAGATGGATCGGAAGCTCAAGCTTTCCGATCAAGAGCTTGACCTTGTCAACAAACGGCTTGATGAGGCGCAAGCTAAGCCCTGTGAGAAGATGTGTACTTGCTTGATGCCGGATATTGACGATCCGGACTGTATGCTAATCCCTTATCTTGATGACCCTGTAGCTGCTGCCGCCGAGGTCGAGGGCTTGAAGGAGGCCCTGAAGAAAGCCGAGGCCGAGTCGACCGAGAAGAAGACGGCCGCTGAGAAGACGGTGGCCGAGCTTGAGAAGGTCACGCTTGCTGCCGAGCAACATGAGGCTCAGGTGACCGAAGTCCAAGTGGAGCTCCAGGATGCCGCCAAGAAGCTGGAGGCCCTTGAGAAGGGGTAGGAGGAGCAATCCTCCCGCCTATCCAAGGCGGAGAAGGAGCTTCAGGAGGCGAGGAGTGACGCTCGAGGTGTCCAGGAGGAGCTCCGGCAAGCCACGCAAATTGCCAATGGTAAGAAATTTTTACTGCAGAGTGTGTTCGGAGGCAACAGATTCACCCTGCTGACGAAGGTCTGGCGCTCCGCAGGCGTCTTCACCGAACTTCCGAAGAATGTGGCGGCCGTGGCGAAGCACTATGCCACCCTCGAGGAGGACTCCACGCAGCGGCTCTTGTGGGCATAGTTTCCGGACTCCGAGCGTCCACCCCTCCTCAGCGATCAAGTGAAGCAGCTGATGGAGATGCATCGGATGCCTGAGCTGGCCTTGAAGGACCTCTGTATCAGCCTGTGGCCGGCCGAGCCCATTCCGGACACCTACTTTGGCCTTGTGCAGAAGCTGCAGGAGGCGCCGCTCCGGATTGACGCCGTAAAGCGGTCAGCGTGCCTTGAGGGGGCGAGGCTCGCATTTGCGAAGACTCTGGTTCATTGGCCGAGGATGAATCCAATGGAGATGGCCACTGGTCCTCCGCACAAGGGGAAGGAGCATCGCCGCCCCGAGCAGTACTTCGCGCAGGTGATGACTGGAGCACGGGCGATAGAGGGCCAGTGTTCGAAAGATGTAATGTTTGAGTAGTTATATTAAGTTTGTATCAAGTGGGACTTATGCTTCATTATGCGCCCGACGGACTTATTTGATATTGTAATGGTTAAATTTTGACTCCTGTGTGGCCGTATGTTTATTCTGAAAGCAACCAGTCGTCGGCTTCAGCCCCTAGGTGAATATCACGAGGGGTGTTTTGTCTCCGCACTATTAACCTTAGCCAACATCTTGGTGCCCGGAGGCGGTAGTGCGGGAGCGAAACCAGGCAATCAGACTATTCGGTTTTACTACTTTCACTTAGTCTTAGGAGCTTGATGGTGGGGACTACGGACTAGCCCCCGATGTATTGTGATGTACTTAGGGACCAAACCCTGCCCTTTCCGATCACATGGTTTGTGTTAAGACAAACCCTTCATGTGACACGGTGAAATCGCCAACGATTTTTAGAGTCAAACCTCGTCATCGGATCGCGGACCCGTTCGCGCTTACTATGACGGTCAGTTTTCGGCTTTTTTCTCCTGAGGTACTTGACCGGGCAAACCAGAAGTACAATCGTAGGGGTTCTCCCTTTGCCCTCTTAGCCGAACATGCGGAACATAAGAGGCAAGCATAGGAGCCGGGTAACCCAACTATTGACCCAAGACATAGTTCGGAACAGATGCATATAGTGCAATATACGAGACGCCGAACACCTAGCGGAAAGCGGTGCCGGGCTTGAAGATATTGAGATGATACATAAATCGAACTCTTGACTAGTTAATATATTTTCATGCCGGGCTGTTCAAAGAGCGAGTGGGGAATCCAGAAAGATACAGAAAAAATTTGCAAGATGCGGATATCCGAGCACCGTAAAGGGTATTTTTATTATTTCTCATAAGCTCAGGACGTCTAACCATACAATTCGAACTGCAAAGGCAGTAATTGTAAGAGAGAAAGAAAAAGAAAATTTACAGAGTAAAGGTTGACGCAGGGCCTTGATACGTGAGTTGAAGCCTTCACTATGCCCTGCTGCACGTTTGCGCCTTTGCCTCTGATAGGTGGGGGTTGGGACCTTCGATGAGACCTTGATGGGCGAGGACCCTGCTGATGGAGCTTTAAGCTTGGGGATATCCGGAATTGGTCCCCGGGTCGTCCGAAGACGAGGTAATTGCGAAGTTCGGTCTAACTGAATCTATACTTCAGATTAATGTATGCCTCACGGCTGCCCATGGTATTTTGAGTGCGAAGTTGTGCTGACGAGGCACATGGAGCGTGAAGAATGTGGGCGTGCCGTAGGGCGCGTATCCCTATTTGCGGTGAACGCATGCGGGTTCCCATGATGGGGAACGGGTTCGAACCCGTTTACTATTGTCACCGGCCCTTACAACGGGTCGGCATCCGTGCCTATATGGGCCGGTGTGGTCTTCGGCCGCTAGGGCCGCAGTGTGCTCTTGGTTCGAAGTGAGCGTTCTGTGTTGTCGTTGATAGTTATGACTCCCGAAGGACCAGGCATCTTCAACATGAGGTACGCATAATGTGGAACGACATTGAATTTGGCGAACGCTGTTCGGCCGAGGAGGGCGCGATAGCCACTGCGAAAAGGTGCGATATCGAAGATCAAGTCCTCGTTTCGGAAGTTATCCGGAGATCCGAACACTACTTCAAGTGTCATGGTGCTCGTGCAGCGGGCCTCCACTCCCGGAATGACCCCCTTGAAGGTGGTGTTACTGGGTTTAATCCTTGATGGATCGATCCCCATTTTCCTCACTGTATCCTCGTATATCTGGTTGAGGCTGCTCCCTCCGTCCATTAGGACTCTAGTGAGGTGGAATCCATCGATGATGGGGTCTAGCACTAGGGCTGCGGACCCTCCATGGCGTATGCTGGTGGGATGATCCCTGCGATCGAACGTGATCGGGCAAGCTGACCATGGATTGAACTTCGGCGCTACTGGCTCGACGGAGTATACGTCCCGTAGTGCTTGCTTCCTCTCCTTCTACGGTATGTGGGTTGCGTAAATCATGTTTACCGTCTTGACCTCGGAAGGTAAGGTTTTCTAGCCTCCACTATTCGTCCTGCGGGGCTCGTCATCATCCTCGCTTCATGGGCTTTTGCCCGAGTCTTTGGCTGTGAGTTTGCCGGCCTATTTGATCAACCAACAATTTTGGTTGGAGTGGTTGGCGGGCTTCTCTGATGTGTCGTGGATCTGGCAAGGCTTGTCCGGAATTGTGTCTAGTCTAGACGGGCCATCACCGTTGCCTTTAAGGGCTTTCTTTCAGGTTTCGGACTTCTAGTTTTGGAATCCGGCATTTACTGCCGTATCCTCACCCTCGCCATCATTGTGGCGACATTTATTCTTGCTGCGTCGGGCTTTCCATTTCTGTCCCGAACCTCGGAGGTACCGGGTGTGTCTGGGTTGGTGTTCTTGCGAGCAAGCCAACTGTCTTCGCTCGCGCAAAAGCGGGTCATGAGGGAAGTAAGGGCTGCCATAGTTCTTGGTTTGTCCTGGCCGAGCTGCCGTACAAGCCATTCGTCCTTGACACTATGCTTAAAGGCAGCCAAGGCTTCGGCATCCGGACAGTCAACGATCTGATTTTTCCTAGTCAGGAATCGGTTCCAAAACTGTCAGGCAGATTCTCTGGGTTGTTGCGTGATGCGATTTAGGTTGTTAGCATCCGGAGGCCGGACATAGGTGCCCTGAAAGTTTGCTCGAAAAGCGTCCTCAAGCTCTTCACAGCAACCTATAGAGTCTTCGGGAAGGCTGTTCAACCAGTGTCAAGCTGGTCCTTTAAGCTTTAGCGGCAAATATTTAATGGCGTGGAGGTCATCTCCTCGTGCCATGTGGATGTGGAGGAGGAAATCCTCTATCCATACAGCTGAATCTGTGGTTTCGTTGTATGATTCGATGTTCACAGGCTTGAAGCCTTCCGGGAATTGATGTTGATTTACCCTCTCTGTGAAGCACAAGGGGTGTGTGGCGCCCCGAACTCGGGCTACATCGCGTCGGAGGTCTTCGGCCCACCTAATCTGCTGCTGCTCCCGGACTCTATCGTTTCGGTTTAACCGATTGTTGTATGCTTCCCAGTACGCGGGCAAGTCCTCTCTTCGTCCATAGATGGACCTGGTACGGCCTCCACGAGCATCCAGGTCATGGCGGAGGTCATACTCGTAAGTGGGCCGCACTTGATCCTTGCCATGACGGTGAGGTGGGGCGGCTTGGTGTTCGGCCTCGTCAGCTTCGCTGTCCCGCCCTCTAGGGGGGCGGTCCGGCTGTTCGGCGTTTGTGTATATTGGGCGTGTGGGCTCTACGGCCTCGTCGTCGAACTATGGCAGGAGTCTTCGCTTGGGATAACTCCTGGTTGGCTGATCGCGGCCGTACCCCTCTTCGGCAGCTAGGACTTTAGTCCATCGGTCATTGAGGGTGTCCTGTTCGGCCTTGATTTTGCGTTTTTGCTTCTTTAGGCTGCGGGCGGTAGCTAAAAGCCTCCGCTTGAACCGTTCTTGCTCTAGAGGGTCTTCGGGGATGATGAAATCGTCCTCCGCAAGACTGTCCTCCTCTTCAGAGAGTGGGAGGTAGTTTCTATCCTCGGAGTCACCGGGGTTTTCTGAATTGAGCGGGTCCTCCTGCCCTGCGAGGTCATCTTGATGATGTTCGAAGGCTGCGTCTCCGGAGAGGTCATCCGTATTATTTACGGTGCCGTTCTCTGCAGATTCCACGTTGCTTACATGGCTTCGACGTGGCTTTGATCGACGGCGCTGATTTCAGGGTTTGGGCGACTCATCTCTGGGCTTGCCTCTCTCCTGATTGGGGGTGCCGTCGCCGTCCTTGTGGGTGTCCACCATGTAAATGTCGTAGGTGGAAGTGGCCGACCAGCGGCCGGTAACCGGGGGGGGGGGGATATCGGCACTGGCCGTGGCTCCATCCCCCTCGTCCATGTATTCGGTATTCTCCGAATTATAGTCTAGCATATCGGTTAAAGCATCGATAGTGGCTACCAAGTGGGTGGTGGGTGGGACGCAAAATTCCCTATAGTACACCTCGACGGGTTGACGATCGTAAGCGGGGGAGAGATCCTCCTAGATAGTCATTTTCTGAATTTGGTCTAACGCCTCGTTTATCATAGCGAGGGTCGCCGAACTCAAGGGCTCTAGGCCAGATTCCGTTGCAACGGGGGCAGTCAATGCCCTAGCTAGTCCTTGATTTCTACAGGCCGAGCTAAGCTCGAGGTGCGGGACCAGATCCTCAAAGGGGTCCGGACAGTCATCGGAAGTCAAGGACGGATTTTGATCCCTGCGTGTGGATTCCACGCCGGGGCTTCAGATCGAGTTGCTTCGGGGCGGGAGTAATTTCTGGCCATTGGCCACCACTTCGCCGTGGGAGTTCACGGCTGGGTGAGCATTGTGGAGGAATGGTTCAGCCGAGATTGATTCCTGGTTTCCGCCTCCTGATCCTGCCTCGAAAGTCGAGGACAAATCTTCCGTGGACATGATGGGTTCGAGTGAATGTGGAGTCTGGCCGCCGCTCAAAGCGGAGCTCTCCTGGCTCGAAGCTGCTGGGGCTGATCCGTAGATCGGATTGGAGGGAGACTACGGGGCGGGCACGACGAGGCCTGCGTGGGTGCGGGAAGAGGTAGTGAATCCGGCGAAGACCAGATCGCCCCGTGAGTCCGCCACGTATTCCAGGTTGCCGAATCGAATTGGGTGTTCGGGGGCAAAGTTATCGGTCTGATCCAGACGACCAGTCGGGTCGGCGTGCAGGACAATGCTGCCGAACGCGAAGAGTTGACCAGGGACGAAGAAGTCCCTGGATCCGATGCCTTCTCCTATGATCAGGCGAGCCATCGATCCTTTGGGCGACCCCACAGCGGAACTCTCAATGAAAGCACAAATGTCAGTGTCAAAACCGGCAGACCTCGGGGTAGGGGGTCCCGAGCTGTGGATTTAGGATCGATGGGTAACAAGGGACGACGAACACAGTGTTTACCCAGGTTCGGGCCCTCTCAAAGAGGTAAAACCCTATGTCCTGCTTGATTGTATTGAATGTATAACGTGGTTTACAGAGTAGATCTACCTCGAGATCAGCATGAGCTAAACCCTAAGGCTATGAGGTGATGAATGTAGCTCTAGCCCTAAAGACTAAACACCCTCAGTTTATGTAGACACCTGTAGGGTTAGGGTTACCGAAGATAGATTACAATAAGGAATTAAAGAGATCCTCCGCCTTCTTGACTTGGAGGGCACACCACGGCTTCATAGATCTCCTGTCATTATACGGCTCCACCAGTCCGACCCATGTACAATGGGCCATCGCCCCGAGGACCCCTTAGTCCATGACTCCCTCACCAGGCCAATGTAAAATAATTATTTTTATACTAAATATTTATACTTATTTAAACTACATGCACCATATTATAATTTAAATTAATATGATTTTCTATTACTCGGTCACATAAAATGTTTCCAAATAATAGTTATATTATTCATTGTTACACAATTGTAATATATATATCATTGAATTTTTTTGATTCTAGAACATTTAAATTGTATGATTTACCAAAAATTCTCTTTCTTTTAAAAAAACTATTCAAATTAATTTTCTAATATTGCATAAACTATATGTATACACATATTGCATATCTATGTCTGTGTTCATATATCGTTTAATATTACTGAATAACATATTGGATATTTCAAAATTATACGTTCTAACAAATGGCTTAGTGGTGGTTTCTAGTACCATATTCATAGAAATTTCTAGCGCATAGCGAATGTGGCTTGCAAGTTGGGTTCAGTGATAGAATCATCGAAGAACCAAAGATGTTTTGGATTGTACTTTTGCGTATGATTTGATTATCTGACATGCTCATCTAGATTCACTTGGTTTGATTTGGTGCAATGAGATCTCCTACCCATTTCTCAAATGAAAAAAATTGTGCATTGGTTTAAACATTGAAGCCTTGTTATCATAAATTTCATTATGATACTAAGACATCCATCATAAAGTGAGACTAGCATATTTAAACTCAACTTCGCTAGTTAGTTTGGTTTGCCTCCGCATGGTATAAATTATTAGTATGTGGTGTGTATTTGGGCTCCTCCGAATTGAGGCTCTATTCTATGCATTTAATAATATTTTAAATGTACTTCAGGTGAGGAATTGAGGTGAGGAATTGAGGCTCTATTCTATGCATTTATTCTCCACTTCAGGTGAGGACTTGATGGCATTTGGCAAGCACAACTACTGGAGTGTTGCCAATGTGGGCGCCGAATTCACTTCTCATGAGTACTTCCAGAAGATGAGGGTTTAGATTATGTTTGCGGAGTTTATGAATCTGCAGGAAGAAAAGAAAGCAACCGAGGCATTATATGTTCCGGTATGACTTTGCCATCTTTCTTGCATGTTGTGTCCTGTGTGCCAGAAAATAATCCTACCTGCATATTTAGTGGCATAATTTGGGGGTACTATAGTTCATCGTGTGAATATGCTTGGCAAAACAGTATACCTGGTACAGGAAAATAGTAACGAAGCAACAATTTTCCAGCAAAAACTATGATTCCTTGTCTATCCATGTTGATTAACTTTTGACAAAGATCCATTGCAAGCTGACTATTATCAAAACTACACTTTAAAGATGCTTTAAACCATGATCATTCTTTTAGTTCTGTGATAATTACAAAAGCAAACCTTTATCACTGAAAAAGTAACTACACAATAAAAACATTATCCACATAGTTCAATACAATTATTTGATGTTGTGTAACATTGATATAGAGAGTATTATATGATGTTTCATTCAAATATGTGTTTTGTTTCCATTTTTTAGTATCCTTTGACAGTGTAAAGGACCGCTACCCTGATTTTGATAATGTTGGCCTCTTCAAGGATTATGATAACTTCCGTGACCTAATTCTTTCTAAAATTTGGGATGACATCTATGTCAATTTTAAAGAATATCAACCTGCAAACTGTGAGTATAATATGCTTAAATTCTACCTAGTAGAGAAACCACCAATGTGCTTGTCTTAACATAGTTTTGTTGCAGTGTTCAGAATCCTTTTAGAAATTATGAAATCTATGAAGAACAAGTAATGTGGTTGTCTTAATATGGTTTTTGTTATAACATCGTTGCTATGAAGTTATCAGTAGGTGAAGCTTTACCCCTTCCAAAAGGCATAACTTGGTGGTTGAAGATGGATAAACAACGCCGCGGTGATATGCTTTCGATTTACTTTTATACTTATGGTTGATATCATTGCCCGTTTTGTTATTGGAAAGAGAGAAACATTGCAAGATGGATTAGAAATGTGTCGTAGTGGTACCTTTCTGACTTATTACCTTATGTTTTCTAATTAGCAGAGCCGGTCCAAACGATTTTGGGGCCCGGGGCTATGTAAAATAATTATTTGTTATACTAAACTTTTATATTTATTTAAACTGTGTGTATCATATTATAATTTAAATTAATATGATTTTATATTACTCAGTGACATAAAAATGTTTCCAAATAATAGATATATTATCCATCGTTACACAATTGTAATGTATATCATTGAATTTTTTATTCTACAAAATTTAAATTGTATGATTAACCAAAAATTCTTTTTCTTGTTAAAAATCATTCAAATTAATTTTCTAATATTGCATAAACTATATAGTGTATACACATATATTTGTATATATATATATATGTGTGTGTGTGTGTGTGTGTGTGTGTGTGTGTGTGTGTGTGTGTGTTCATATATCTTTTAATATTATTGAACAACATGTTAGTTATTTATAAATTATACATAGTAACAAATATTTTAGTGGTGGTTTCTAGTAACATACTCATAAAAATTTCTAGCGTATAGCGAATGTAACTTGCAAGTTGAGTTCAGTGGTAGAATCATCAAAGAACCAAGAATGTTGTGGATTGTACACTTTTGCGCATGATTTGATTATCTGACATGCTCATCTAGATTGACTTGGTTTGTTTTGGTGCAAATGAGATCTCCTACCCATTTCCCAAATGAATTTTTTTGCATCAGTTTAAACATTGAAATCTTTTTATCATAAATTTCATTGTGATACTAAGACATCCATAATAAAGCGAGACTAGTAGCATATTTAAATTCAACTTTGCTAGTCGGTTTGGTTTTCCTCAACATGGTATAAAGTATTACTATGTGGTGTGTATTTGCGCTCCTTCAAATTTAGGTCCTATTTTATGCATTGAATAATCTTTCAAATGCAATTTATAACTGTATAGTGTTTAGAAGTTTTTCTTTGAGGGGTATATAGTGTTTAGAAGTATAATTTGCAGTGGGGGCCTGGGGAGGCCGGCCCTTTTGCCCGGCCTACGAACCAGCCCTGGAACAGGTAAATCTAAGAAAAAACCACATGCATAGGAGAGAGATGGTGGAAGAGACAAATACATGTGGGGCACTTTCCACTTAACAGATTACACACATACGTCGTTGATATTTGATTGCCACGTCATTGCTTACAGTGGGACCCAGCAGTCAGGTCTAGCGTCAAATGCTCTAATCCGAGCGATCAATGTTTTTGGCAAACTGTCGGGATAATACTAGTGGGTATACAGTGTTTAGAAGTATAATTTGTAGTGGGGGCCTGGGGAGGCCGCCCCTTTTGCCCGGCCTATGAGCCAGCCCTGGAACAGGTAAATCTAAGAAAAAACCACATGCATAGGAGATAGATGGTGGAAGAGACAAATACATGTGGGGCCCTCTCCACTTAACAGATTACACACATACGTCGTTGATATTTGATTGCCACGTCATTGCTTACAGTGGGACCCAGCAGTCAAGTCTAGCGTCAAACGCTCTAATCCGAGTGATCAATGTTTTTGGCAAACTATCAGCATAATACTAGTGGGTTTTTGCAAACAAAAAAAGAGAGGGATGATTTTTTGATTTAGGTGGATTTCTGTAATTTACTCCTCGTGGTCAGACTGGTAGGATGGTTCGATGAAGCTGCTCCTTTGATTCTCATTTTGACTTGGACGAAAAAGGTTTCAGATTTTTGACCCGACGGAGGCTATCGCCAGTTCGCCACCGACTGCAAACATGCACTTTCTGCTGCTAGTGGCCGTCAGTGTCTCGAGCTCTGTCGTCGGCTCCAGGAAACCTCTACTGGATGTTCTTGTTTCCTTATAGTGTACGTGCAACTGGCGGATGCTAGGTAGCTGCCGTATCTATGGATAGATAGATTGATGTATTGATGCCACTGCTAGAAAAAAAAAATGTTTGGACAGTACGTGGACAAGATAGCGGCTTCTAGCTAACAAAGGGAGCACATTGACTCACCGCTGCTATCGCTTTGACATATCCAACGCGGCCGTCGCAAACGGCAGATCGTGCCCGAGGACATGTGCCGGCGCAGTGCGCGACACCAAAAGAACTCCAAGGGTCTGCCCTCGTCCAACATCAAGCGTGCCCAACGTGTCCTCATGTCCAAAATGGGGATCTGTGACCTCGAGGATGAGCCCCCGTTTGACTGCCTTGAGAGATACGCGGAGCTCTTCCGCAGTCCACTTCCCCCCATCGCATCGACGCCCTGGCTAGGCTGTTCTCCTTGGACGTCCCCTTTCCGGAGCCCTCGGTGTCACTCGAGTTCTAGGCCGTGTCATTTGGTCGTGTGTAGGCTTTCTCAATGAATATCACCTTCATGTAAATGACTTTGGTCATTCGGGTACTTCGCCTGTTTTGAATGCATAAGGTAGAAACTGCTCTACCTTTTTATTCAAAAATAATAATTTTGATTTAGGTGGATTTCTGTAATTTACTCCTCGTGGTCAGACCGGTAGGATGGTTCGACGAAGCTACTTCTTTGATTCTCATTTTGACTTGGACGAAAAAGATTTCAGATTTTTGACCCGACGGAGGCTATCGCCAGTTCGCCACCGACTGCAAACATGCACTTTCTGCTGCTAGTGGCCGTCAGTGTCTCGAGCTCTGTCGTCGGCTCCAGGAAACATGTTGTCGCCAGTTCGCCACCGACTGGATGTTCTTGTTTCCTTATAGTGTACGTGCAACTGGCGGATGCTAGCTAGCTGCTGTATCTATGGATAGATTGATGTATTGATGCCACTGCTAGGAAAAAAAAATGTTTGGACAGTACGTGGAAAAGATAGCGGCTTCTAGCTAACAAAGGGAGCACATTGACTCACCGCTGCTATCGCTTTGACATATCCACTCGATGAATATCCGGGGTCTTAACAACCCGGCTAGGGGCGCGGTTGTGGGGCAATTGGTTCAGGAGGCGCCGGCCTTGTTGTGTGCCTGGTCGAATCGAAACTTCAGGTAGTGGATCAGCGCTCCGTCTCGGCCATGCTTGGGCCGCGTTTTGACGCGCATATTTTGCTGCCGGCACTGGGCACAGCGGGCGGGATCATTGTGGCTTGGGATTCCCGTCTGTCTCGATCCATGGCACTCGCGTCGATCTTTTCTCGATCACCATTCGGCTCGCTTTCGAGGGCGCCCCGCTGTGGTCGCTGATCACCGTTTACGGCCCCACAGATGACTCGCTCAAGACCCACTTCCTTGATGAGCTCCGCAGCGTGAGGGCGGCCTGCCAGGGCCCGTGGCGTGGGCCATCGCAGGTGATTTCAACTTGATTGTGGAGGCTGCAGATAAGAACAACGACATGATTAATAGGTGCATGATGGGCCGTTTTCGCCACCTGCTAAATCATCTGGAGCTCAAGGAATCAAGCCTCATCAGCCGCCGCTATACCTAGTGCAACGAGCGACGCTCGCCCACGTCGGAGAAGATTGACAAATGGTTCTGCTCGGCGGACTGGGACGCCGGTCACCCCAATCACGTGCTTCACGCCCTCTCTTCATCCATCTCCGATCATTGCCCGATCTTGATGTCTAGCAATGTCTCCTTTCACCACAAATCCCGCTTCCACTTCCAAAGCTACTGGCCTTTGTTACCGGGCTTCCAGGAGACCGTGGCTGTGGCTTGGGGCGCGCTGCCGCATCAAGCCGACACTTTTGTTGATCTTCTTTTGCGTCTCAAGGCTATGGTGAAGGCGCTGGTCAAGTGGAGTCAGGCGAAAGTCGGAAACATCAAGGATAAAATCCTCCTCGCTAATGAGATCATCTTCAAGCTCGATCAAGCAATGGACTCGAGACCCCTGTCTGAGGCGGAACATTGGCTGCGTCACGAGCTAAAAAAGAAATCCCTTGGCCTTGCGTCCTTGCAACGTACCATCGCTCGGCAAAAATCGCGCATCACCTGGCTTCAGGAGGGAGAGGCGAATACCCAATTTTATCAGAGCTTCGCGTGTCATCGGCAGTGCCGTGATCACATCTTTCGTCTGCGGAACGACACTGCTGAGGCTACCTCTCGCGATGGCATGTGTGCCATGGCCGGGCAGTACTTTGCCAATATCCTTGGGGGCCCACCCACCGAGACCACGCCCTTCGCCTCGAAGCCCTTGACCTACCTCGCATCGACTTGGCCGGACTAGAATCTCCGCTCACCGAGGAACTCATCTGGAACACAATCAGAGGCATGCCACCCGATAAGGCCCCAACGGCTTCTCCACCCGTTTCTACCAGGCTTGCTGGCCCATTGTCAAGAAGGTTTTCATGCACGTTGTGCGCGCGTTCGACTTGGGCGATGGCCGCTGTCTGGAACGCCTCAATGAGGCCTTCATCGTACTGCTGCCAAAAGCCGAGGGGGCGGTTGATATGAAGGACTTTCGGCAGATTAGCCTAATTCACAGCGTCGCTAAAATCCTGGCTAAAGCTCTCTCTCTGGAGCTCGCCCCGATGATCCCAAGGCTGGTGGACGCGAACCAAAGTGCCTTTGTGGATGGTAGGTCCATCCTGGACAACTTCATGCTCATGCAACAATCCATCCGAACACTCCACCAGCGTCAAAATCCAGCCCTACTATTCAAGATTGACATCGCCAAGGCCTTCAACTCAGTCTCCTGGCAGTTCCTGTTCGCGGTCCTAGAACACCGTGGCTTCGGGCCGTGCTGGATGCGGTGAATTGCCACCCTCCTGTCCACGGCCAGCACACAGGTCATCGTCAATGGATGCGCGAGTGAGAGCTTCTGGCATGGCTGCGGGTTGCACCAAGGAGACCCAATCTCCCCCTGCTCTTCATCATCGCGATTGATGTGCTCACGACTATCTTTCGCAAGGCGGAAGCGGCCAACCTCTTTGGCCGGCGCTATCGAGCTTCGGAATCCACCACAGGCTTTCACTATACGCTGGCAACGTGGTGCTCATTATTAAGCCCGTCCTCCACTAGATGGTGGCGGTCAGGGAGCTCCTAAAGTGCTTTGGGGTGGCCTCGGGCCTAGTCTGCAACTTCACCAAGAGCTCCTTGTCCCTCATCAGGTGCCACACGGACGACATTCAGGACGTCATCGTTGTCGCTGGCTGCGCGGTGCGCGAGCTACTGATCACCTACCTTGGGTTGCCTCTGTCACTTAGGAACCTCACCAAGGTTCAGCTACAGCCCCTTGTGGACCGTATCGCCAGCCAGCTTCCGACCTGGAAGGCTTCACTCCTCGGTGTGCCGGGCGCCTAGTGCTCATAAACTCAAAGCTCTCGGCCATGCCCATCCATCACATGATGGCCAGCACACAGGCTAGAGTAGATGGTGGGCACGTCTTTCAAATAAACTAATTGTGTCCTCGCTGACCCCGCAAATTGTGCACTGGCAGCTTCTATTGTAAACTTGCTCCCCTCCTTAATACAAATGACATGCAACGCTCGTGCATGTTCTCTCTTCCGACTGAAAAACTTTTTCTGTTCAGAACTCCTCGTGCTCAGGGTGTGCCTTCATCTGGGCTCTGGAAACTAGTAATCGTTATCGCTAGTCCAGAGCCAGGATAAAAGATGTAATTAACCGGACAACCGTAACTAGCTCGTGCATGCTCCTCAAACACCATATAGAGCTTTGCTTCGTGTAAACGATTAGACAGATACATGTACAAGAACTACACGACGAGTTGATGTATGCTTCACAAGGGATAGAGAGGAATCAGGAATCTGACGAGGATAACATTTGGATATCCCAAGGTTTGATTTTTTTCTAATCTGGAAATAAAAAGGACAGTTGGAGGGAAAGAACCTTGGCAGGCATGTGCTGGTGCGTATATGGGTTTTATCACAAGACCGACCGTATATTACCTTGGCAATCATGCAGCTCATCGTGTCACTTACCGGTGGCCCCTTCGAAGCATGGGAATCTCCGGCCAAAATGGGACATGGAATGTTTATGATGTTTCCTATGTCACACACCAACCAGTCTAAAAGGGTAGGCTACCACTTCGGCGTTCCAGCATCGCAAAGCAAAGGCGCGCGCAACACAGGCGCACAACCACAAAGCTTAGGCAGAATCAAACACGGTGAAATCAAATGGAGGGAACCATGAAGAGCGGCGCCAGGGGAATCAAGGGGAAGGTAGCGATGGTGTACTCCAAGTACGCCGGCAAGGCCCAGGCCAAGCCTGCCCCGAGCGTCACTACGGCACACGCCTACCAGCCCAGGTACCCTTCTTCCATCGACGCGACGGCGACCGCCCCCTATGCCGCCACCGGTGACGTCGACGAGAGGGCCACGGCCTTCATACTGTCCGTCCGAGAGCGCTTCAAGAACGAGCAGAAGATGGTGATTTAGATGAGCTCGGTCGTGGTCGGCCGGTTGGTCCAGGCTCCAAGAAAGATTTTAGATTTAATGGAACATCTTCTGGGTAGCCATGGATACATACTTGTGTCTAGGTGGTAAACCGTGTACTTTTTCTTTTCGTTTCTCTCTTTTTGTGGACTTCAGTTTGACCATAAGAGTGGCAGAAAGGGATGATAATATAATCCCCATTTCCGAGACCATGTGGGATGTGAATATGATCCTCAATCAGAATGGAGTTTGTGTGATCTCCACTGTTCATTCTTGTTGGTCCAACACTTCATCTCGACCGTGTAAAGAAATCTAAAATTACAGTTCCATTTATGATGTCGAGAACCACTTTACAAGTGCCGTTTCAAAATATTAAAAACCATTTCATCTTGCACTATTGGAATTTCCTTATACACCGAGTGCCGATCTCTTCGTCGAGAACCAAACCATGGGCGCTCGGCAAACACATATACGTCGAGAGTAGTACTCGGCAAACACAGGTTCACTGCAACGAGGTGATGTTGCCGAGAGGAAGACACGGCGAAGAAGGCACAGTCGGCAAACACCACAGATGCCGAGAGCACCACACGGCAAAGAGATGCTGCATGCCATGTCCGTTTGAATCTGATGGCTCCACGACTTGTTGTTGTCTTTACCGAGAGCTAAGTAGGAATGCTCAGCAAACCACCTGTCACTGAAACATTCTGACTTGATAGGTGGACCCGTTAGACCGACCTGTCACTGAAACATTCCGAAATATTTGATAAGTTTTTAAAAGGAATAATATGATGTGTTTTCTTTGCCGAGAGCTTTGTGGTCCCGCTCGGCATCCCACCATTGACTGAAACATTTTGACCTGACAGGTGGGCCCGCATGTCCCACATGGCAGTGATACTTTGCCGAGAGCTTTGTGGTCCCGCTCGGCATCCCACCATTGACTGAAACATTTTGACCTGACAGGTGGCCCCGCGTGTCCCACATGGCAGTGATACTTTTACTGAGACTCGCGAGCGCTCGAAAAAGAAGAGGTGTCCTCGGAAAAGCCCGTCCTACCGCAGGTGACCCCTTTTCCGGGTGTGTGCTGTCGTTAAAGTGCATATTTTAGAGTGTTGTTCTCAGAAATGAGTCCCATTGCTTCTGTTGTCAAGTTGTTTCTTATGTAATTCCTGCAATTGAAAACAAATAAATACATTTCCTGTCTATATCTTCAGTGCAGAAAATGACATCATATCAAATGAATATGGGAGCTCCTAGCTCCCTGGAAATCCCTTGAGCACGTCACAAACATATTCACATAGGCATAATTCTGACTAATTCACATAGGCTAATAATTCACACAAGTTCATAGAGCAAAAAACATTGCTCGAGCACATCACACACAAGTTCACATATTCATACACAGGGTTAATTCATGCAAGTTCACATATTGCAAAACACATGCAAATTCTAAGTTTCTAGCAGCATTGCACACGACATGGAAACATTCTCTATGCTTCTGGAGTAGGAGGAGGAGGAGGGGCAACATTTCCACCGGCTTGAGATTGCGTAAGGGTCTATAAGAGGAGAGTCATGTGAGCATTGTTCATCAATATATAATGAATGGTGGCTATATTAAGAGAATGTTCTACCTCAAACTTTAGCTCGAGCATGTTGAACCTTTCATTGGTTTCTGCTTGTTCCTTTGCTCTTTGCTCCTTCTCAGACTCCCGCCTTTGATCCGCTTCAGCATCCTGCTTCTCCAATAAAGCTTGTAATATGGTATTAGGCTCATATAGGTTGCAATGATTCTATTTTGAGGCATAGACATGTATGAATGGGTATGGTGCTAACCTTGAGACACGTGATCTCATGCGACGCGGCGGTCTGGCGACTCTGTATGGACAGAGTTGAGCTTGTGCTCGACACGCGGATCTCATGGAGCTTGCGATGCGAGGAGGTGGTGATCGCCTCGTCGTAAATGAGGTGGCGGTCACATCTCTCCCCCTCGCCAACAATGACAACCAACACTGGATCAAATAGCTGGGACGTAGGTTCGGCATCCTCCCTGTGCGCCTCCTTGAAGATGGACTCGCCGCAGAACTCCTTGCCTTTCTTCCCCTTGTGACCTTCCTTCCACGCATCTAAGATGTGTACCAGGCCACCATGCTCTATCTCATGCAGAAGGAACCATCAACCTTAATAAACGGAAATGCACCTCGAGACAAAGTTTACCAGCATATTGCACATGCCATATGTTGCTTGAGAGTTGTCAGGTTGCGGCTCCCCTGGACGTGTGCCAGGCCTGGTATTTTCGCGCGATCGTTTCCTTTCTCAACATGTTGCGCCTGCCATGTTGGGTCACACCACATATCAACCAATACCTCCCAACAATCTTGCTTCATCGATGGTGCCTCGCCTAGTCAGACATAATCAAATCATTTAGTAATGCATGGAACAAGCGGCGGATGACTCAAAGTATAAGCAAGAAATGTTGTTACTTACACTACAAAAAAAACCCACTTCCGTGATGATACGTGTTTGTCACAGTAGGTCGCGTTTTTTGTCATGCATGTACATCCATGACGATTTTATGACAGAATCAAGATAGTCATACCTGTGTTGTCGTAGAAGTGTTCCATGACAATACCAAAATTATCATCACGGAAGTGTCCACTTCCATAATGATAAATGGCGCGTCATGGAAGTGCTTTCGTCAAGGGTAACCGACACGTGGCATCCACCGTAACGGGGCGCCATTAAGCTATCGGATTCCGGTTTGGATCCGATAACCCGTTATCAGCCCGGACCAATTGGGATTTTCCACGTGTAAAATCATCATTGGCTGGAGGAAACACGTGTCGGCTCCTCGGTAGGCCAGATGTCGTCCGTCCAATGAAGGAGACGTGCCTATGATACGTCGACATGTGGCAGGGCCCAACAGAGGCCCATATAGGTTAAAAAGGCCGGCCCAGTCAAAGGCCCGTAGTATTTACTCAGGTACTAGTGGGCCAGCCAACTAACGTCCTGTTTAAACATGGCCCATTTACGGCCCGAAGCCAGATCTGGCCCGTTAAATGTTCGCCGAATATTTGGGCCCAATTACGGCCCAGTGACATTTTGGCCTGTTAGAGGCCCGATGTAGACATGGGCCCATTTCAGCCCGGTGTGTCTTTCGGCCTGGGAATGGCCCGTGCTGCCCATGGGCCATATATGGTCCGACGTGACATCCAGCCCTCTAATGGCCCATGATCAAGGTGGCAATAGTTCAGCCCAACGTGACTTTGGGCCTGTTAAAGGGCTGTCGTATAATTCTGCCCGTTGATGCCTCTACTAAGCTTTCGGCCTCTTAAAGGCCCATGATATCAGTGGGCCAACTAAGGTCCGAGATATGTTTCGGCCTGGTAATTGCCCGTCATATAACTGGGCCAATAATGGCCCGGTCTACATTTCAGCCTGCTGAAGGCCCGTCGACGACTAGTGAAAATTGAGGCCCAACATGCATTTCGACCTGCAAAAGGCCCATGGTTTCTTCTAGGCCGTAACAGGCCAGCAGATTATTCAGCCTGTTAATGGCCCGAAGCTACATGGGCCCAACTAAGCACTGGGTCCACTAAAGGCCCAACTAAACTTTGTGCCGGATATAGTCCCGTGTAAGTTGTGGGCTTGGTGCAAAGTGTGAAGGCCCCATTGGCCTTTCAGGCCCAAAAAAGTTGTAGGCCGGCCCAATTGTGGCCCTCTAAAATGCAGGCCCATTAGAGGCGAATGTTTCGGCCCGGTCGACTACATCAGGTTTTCGCCTTTTTTTCAGATAGCGAATGATGGCATATATGGTAACTAGTAGGAATTAAGAACAAACCTACTCTATACAATAAAGAAATTACGGCATTGTAATTTAGAATAAACCTACACTATACAATAAAGGTTTATGGTATATTACATCCACTGGGCATCGAAGTTCGCTACCAGTGATCATAAAGCGCAACGAAGAAGCAGATTACAAAAACTGGGTGCCATTGCAGCGTAACAAAATAATACTGAACCAAGACCACTTCCAAGACAGTTCAAGAAAGGTTAGCCTTGCGTGGGAACTGCTGCACAAGTTGCTGAGCAAGGCTATGAGAACGGCCTAGCATGTCGGTCATAGCTTCCACGTGTAGCTGTTTAGCAATGAGGTTCTCATTGGTGTTCTCCGCAATCTTTCTTAGAGATAGGTCTTCAAGTCGAAATTCAGTTGCAGAATGCCTTTTTGCTAGAACTTGGGACTAAAGAAGTCGAACTGATTCAGAGAGCGAATTCTGTGAGCTTGTCTGACTGCTATTGTCAAGTAACTTGAACACTGCATCAAGACAAGACTTTGGGGTTGTCTCGCTATCTTCAAGATGTTTTGCCTTCTTTGCTGCAATATATGTTGGGTTTGTCTCACAGCCTTCAGGAGACTTGTGCATGCCATCAGGCATATCACCCTGAAACAAGCAGAGAGATGATAGGTTTTGCACATGTATAAGCAAAGATGGTAACTGTGCTGTCAATTCCATCCAATTTCAAATTAGAAAATAAAGAGTAAGTTCAAAATATCAATAGCATAATTTGGCATTGTTCATAATGCGGGGAGCTTCACCACGCTACTGGATTACCATGTCAACAAAACAAGCATAGATGAAGGGCAAAGACAATCATTGTATCTATTTTGGTTAATGTGCATGGCATGTTGTTCATATCATCAGCCACATCAGTAAGATAAAACAGGAGATGACAAGGTGCAAATGTGGGCTGCTTCACCACACACTGGATTATAGATCCACAAAAACAAGCATACATATAGGGAGTATTGAGTAATGTGCATGGTATGAATAAGGAATTTGGTTTTACAAGTAAAACTTGGAACTTACAGTTGTTGCGAACATGCATTTTGATAGAAACAGCAAACTAAACAGCAGTTGACGATAGGGAGTATGAGCAAATTAAACAGCAGTTGAGGATAAAGGCTTTAGAAGGACCGACTTACATTAACAGTTAACACCGGCTTTATAATGCCCTTCTCCATGTCAAGGGAAGGATAACTCAAGAATTTCAGCACAAAATCTTCTTCATAAGCATTGCCTGTACTCTACATTTTGTAGAGAGTAATTATAGATATGATAATACTAGAAGGCATAGAGGATAATGAAGATAAGATGCAGATTGATGTTACATAATCAACTACCAATCCCTGGAAGTACAAGCGTTACAGGACAAAATGTACTGACAAGAGCAATGGGCTACACTTCTGCACTGGCATTGTCTGTGTATTCAACTTTTTGGTAAGATTAAATATAGATCTGATATTTTTTAGTAAATGGTGGGCGAGGAAGATAAGATGCAGAATGCTACACAATGAACCAATCCCTCTTCCCATAATATAAGAGTGTTTTGAACACTGGTGTACTACACAAAACGCTCTTATATTATGGGACGGAGGGAGTAGCTGTTAATGTAAGTACAGTGGTAGACGACGTTCAGTCCTTACAAGAGGACTGCAGAGCTAAACCTCTTCAAAAGCATTGGGTTGATTCTAAATTTATGTAAGAGTCGATACGGATCTTATAATGTCCACCAAATGAAGGATAATGAGGCTAACATGTGCAGTGATGCTACATAATCAACCAGCTATGAAAGTAAGTATGGTCATACAGGGCAAGAGGTACTCACAAGAGCAATGCAGTGTGCAGTATAGTTCCGAGATTCTGTGGTCCCTTGAGAATGAATGTTCTTCTGCAAACAGTTTTCGTACAAGTGAGACGGTAAGGCACATGCAGAAATGTAGTTCAAATTGTGATGTGATATCATAGATAGTACCTTACGCTACAGACGAGACCAATGTGTAACAAGATTATTCAAGTCACTGTCTGATAAATGTAGCACCGTAGACTTTACAGAAATTTCATTTAGAGGCTTGACATCGAAGTGCGCTTGCACCGGAGCCACGCCATCAGTGACGACCTCACTCTCAGGGTCACTCAACATGACAGGTAGAGGTGACGTGCAGAGAGGGGCACGAGGGGAGAAACATCCATAGAGGCATGCTTCTCGTCCATCCACAGAACCAACCTGGTGCTCGGGCAACGGAGACATGGGAGCGATACGTCTTCAACGTATCTATAATTTTTGATTGTTCCATGCTGTTATATTATCATTCTTGGATGTTTTACAACCATTTTATAGCAACTTTATATCATTTTTTGGGACTAACCTATTGACATAGTGCCCAGTGCCAGTTGCTATTTTTTCCTTGTTTTTTACTTCACAGGAAATCAATACCAAACGGAGTCCAAATGCAGCGAAACTTTTTCGTGGTTTTTTATGGACTAGAAGACACAAGTTGGGCCAAGAAAGTACCTGAGCGGGGCTCCGAGGGAAGCACACCCCACCAGGGTGCGCCTGGGGGCCCAGGCGTGCCCAGGTGGGTTGTGCCCACCTCGGCCACCTCCCGCACCGCCTCTTTGCTCTATAAATACCCCAATATTCCAGAAACCCTAGGGGAGTCGACGAAAATCAATTCCAGCTGCCGCAAGTTCCAGAAACCACAGATCCAATCTAGACACCATCACGGAGGGGTTCATCATCCTCATTGGTGCCTCTCCGATGATGCGTGAGTAGTTCATTGTAGACCTACGGGTCCGTAGTTAGTAGCTAGATGGCTTCCTCTCTCTCTTTTGTTTCTCAATACAATGGTCTCTTGGAGATCTATTTGATGTAACTCTTTTTGCGGTGTGTTTGTTGGGATCCGATGAACTTCGAGTTTATGATCAGATCTATGTTTTTATCCATGAAAGTTATTTGAGTCTTTTGATCTCTTATATGCATGATTACTTATAGCCTCGTATTTCTTCTTCGAATCTTTGGTTTAGTTAGGCCAACTATTTCGATTTTTCTTGCCATGGTAAGAGGTCCTTTGTGATGGGTTCGATGTTACGGTGCTTGATCCCAGTGACAGAAGGGGAACAGACGCGTATGCATCGTTGCTATTAAGGATAACAAGATGGTGTCTATTTCTACATGAATAGATCTTGTCTACATCATGTCATCGTTCTTATTGCATTACTCCAATTTTCCATGAACTTAATACACTAGATGCATGCTGGATAGCGGTGGATGTGTGGGGTAATAGTAGTAGATGCAGGCAGGAGTCGGTCTACTAATCTTGGACGTGATGCCTATATAATGATCATTGCTTGGATATCGTCATAATTATTTGAAGTTCTATCAATCGCCCAAGAGTAATTTGTTTACCCATCGTATGCTATTTTTCTCAAGAGAAGCCACTAGTGAAATCTACGGCCCCCGGGTCTATTTTCTCATCATATATTTTCAGATCTATTTTGCTATTTGCCTTTTTATTTATTTGCCACTTTTATTTTCAGATCTATATTTCTAAAAACCCAAAAATATTTTGCTGCACTTTATTTTATTCGCGATCTATTTATCCAATCTACTACAAGATAGTTTCACGTCCATTTGCCGATTTCTGGCGCCGTTACCCGAAAGGGATTGACAACCCCTTTAACACGTCGGGTTGCAAGTATTTGTTCTTTGTGTGCAGGTGCTGTTTACATAGTGTTGCTTGGTTCTCCTACTAGTTCGATAACCTTGGTCTCATCACTGAGGGAAATACCTACTGTTACTGTACTGCATCATCCCTTCCTCTTTGGGGAAATACCGATGTAGTTCAAGCAAACATCAAAAGGAATTTCTGGCGCCGTTGCCGGGGAGACATCATCAACATCTACCAGGTTCCTAATCACAAATCTCATCTCCTTGCAATTTACATTATTTGCCATTTGCCTCTCGTTTTCCTCTCCCCCACTTCACAAAAATTTGCCGTTTTATTCGCCCTCTTTCTCGTTCGCCGTTTTCTCGTCGGATCTCTTAATTGCTAGAACTTGTCATCATGAGTGACTTTGGTATGGCAGAAACAGATGATGGCCTAACTCCTAAAATTGGACGATCTGGCAATCTGGATGCTAAAACTTTTGTTTTGGGGCAAGGGAATGTTATAGGAAAAGAACGTATCCAAGAATTTTTCAATTGTGTTGGAAATTTAAGTCTTGATGATATTCCTATACTTAAAAGGACTAAATCTTATGCGGAAGCTATCTCAGCACTAGTTCTGAAACTTGAAAATAAATTTATTCGTACTCATCCTACCTTGCAAAGAATGTTTTATGAGCTACCCGTCATAAAGAATCCTAAAGCTGAAAAGTTGGCTACTCTTGTTCTTATGAATGAATATGACTGCATAATACGGGAAGCTAGGGAAATCTTTGATTTTTATGGTATGAATCATGAAAAACCCGTGATAAATGAAATTCTTTATAATAGTGATTATGTGCTAAGACATTTGCTAGGGGATAATCAAATCTTTGATGAGAACCTTAAAAACGACGTCCCCGTTTTACATATAATCCAACAAGTTTTCAATGATGTTAATTAGCACCATTCTTGGATTGTTGCCAGAAATCAAGGGGGATATGACGATAAGCAACTTGATAGTGCTAAAGTCTCTATGGATAAGGTGTTTTATGTTGTTTTTGCAAAACCTTCTGACAAAAACACCTCTAAGGAAAATGAGACCAAAGATGACAATACTTAGATCTTTGCATTATGCCTAGCTAAGGGCGTAAAACGATAGCGCTTGTTGGGAGGCAACCCAATGAATAAAATTTATTTTAGTCTTTTTCTTTCTGTTCTTGAGTGTTTGCACAATTATGCTACTGTTATGATTGTGTTTTTTGTGTTTTAATTAGTGTTTGTGCCAAGTAAAGCCTTTAGGATAGCTTTGGTGATAGTTGATTTGATCTTGTTGGAAAACAGAAACTTTTGCGTCCAGTAATTTTTTTTTGAAAATTCACAGAAGCGACTAACAATTCTGAATTTTTTTTCAAAAGATTGATATACAAATTGTCTCTATTTTCCATAATTTTCAGGATTTTTGGGGTTACACAAGTATGACAGCAATTCGTATCTTTGCAGAATGTTCTGTTTTTGACAGATTCTGTTTTCTTTGCATTGTGTGCTTATTTTGATGAATCTATGGTTTGTATTGGAGGTTATATGCCATGGTAAAGTTAGAATACAGTAGATATAATGCAAGAACAAAATTTGAATGGGTTTTCTACAGTACTTAAAGTAAAGATTGGTTTTCTTATACTAACGGATCTCACGAAGGTTTTGTTGAGTTTTGTGTGATTGAAGTTTTCGAGTTTTGGGTGAGATTACGATGGATGAAGGAATAAGGAGTAAGAAGAGCCTAAGCTTGGGGATGCCCCATGGCATCCCAAGCCATTATCCAAAGAGAAGCAAGCAACTAAGCTTGGGGATGCCCGAGTGGCATCCCCTCTTTCTTCTAACGACCATCGGTATTTTACTTGGAGCTATATTTTTATTCGTCACATATCATGAGTTTTTCTTGGAGCGTCTTGTATGATATGAGTCTTTTCTTGTTTTTCCTTTTATTTTAAGTCATCTATCCTTGCTGCACACACCTATTTGAGGGAGCCAAAATTATGCTATGACTTGTCAGAATTGCTCTCTATGCTTCACTTAAATCTTTATGAGCTATGGAATTGCTCTAGTGCTTCACTTATATCTTTTTGAGCACGGTGTGCTTTAGTATTTTTGAAGAAATGCTCTCATGCTTCACTTATATTTATTTGAGAGTTAGATTTTTTTTAGAAATTCTCTCTTGCTTCACTTAAATTATTTTGAGAGAAGAAAATTTTATGCTCATGTTCTTCACTTAGATTTGTTTGAGCTATCAAAAGCAACTTATGAAATTAGTCGCAAAGTGATAGATATTCAAGAGGGATATAATAAAAACTTTCATGAAGATCATTGGACAAAATAAACTTGATTCCTTGTAATAGTTTTGCGATATGTTGATATAATATGTGAGTCATGTTGATGAGTAATTATGCTTTAGTAAGAATATTGGTGTTAAGGTTTGTGATTCCCTATGCAAACACGAAAGTCAATAGTTATGCAATGAAATTACATCCTACTTGTGGTGCATTATTTGGTGTTAGTTATGCTTAATGCTCGCTTATGAGATTTTTCGTTTCTTGGTTGGATGCTTCTCAATCTTTTGCTACCCTTCATTTGCACTAAGTATGATCACTACTTGTGCATCCAAAATCCTTAAACCAGTTTTGCCATATGAGTCCACTATACCTACCTATATGCAGTATTTCCGTGCCGTTCTAAGCAAATTTGTATGTGCCATCTCTAATTTCAAAATAAATTTCTCTTTTGTGTGCTCGTACCGCTCATGAAACGGTAGGGGGTGGATGATATATTTCCATGCTAGATATGTTATTCTCAAGATGAGTGTTTATTCACTTGTCATTGCACGAGAGTACGGCAAAGGTATTAGGGATGCCCAGTCCCGAAATGAAAAATAAATTTACTTTATGTCATCAAATAATAAATTCCTTGGAAAGTGTTGGTATGGACGGCACCTGTGGATTTGGTTAGCCGTGGAATGTGAAAGTATGGTGGAAAAAGGAATAAACTTTATTTTCTGTTTGGGAACCGCCTATGATATATCTAGCATGGAAAGTATTGGGAACTACTCAATCGTTTTCGTTGACAGGAAAAGCATGCCACCCAAAATGCTTTATCTCTACTTTTTTTCGCTTTGAGCTCTGGCACCTCTACAAATCCCTACTTCCCTCTGCGAAGGGCCTTTCTTTTACTTTATACAAATTTTATTTTGAGTCTCCATCTTATCTTATAAAGCACCAACTAAGGGGCACTATGATCGTACTTGAGCATTGGGTGTAGCAAATATGTGAGTGTGTTTCATGAATGGATCAATGATTGAGCATAATGGGCTAGGGATAACTTGCTTTAGTGTTGATATTTTGAAAGACATGGTTGCTTGTTGATATGCTTGAGTATTGAAATCTTCATATCAAAACTAGACAATTGCTTTGAATCATATAAAAGTCCAAATGTCCATGCTACAAAGAAAAGAATATGTGATGAACATGTTAGGCAGCATTCCACATCAAAAATTCTGTTTTTATCATTTACCTACTCGAGGATGAGCAGGAATTAAGCTTGGGGATGCTGATACGTCTCCAACGTATCTATAATTTTTGATTATTCCATGCTGTTATATTATCATTCTTGGATGTTTTACAACCATTTTATAGAAACTTTTTATCATTTTTTGGGACTAACCTATTGACATAGTGCCCAATGCCAGTTGCTGTTTTTTGCTTGTTTTTTACTTCGCAGGAAATCAATACCAAACGGAGTCCAAATGCAGCGAAACTTTTTGGTGATTTTTTCTGGACCAGAAGACACAAGTTGGGCCAACAAAGTACGTGAGGGGGGCTCCGAGGGGAGCACAACCCACTAGGGCGCGCCTGGGGGGCCAGGCGCGCCCAGGTGGGTTGAGCCCACCTCGGCCACCTCCCGCACTGCCTCTTTGCTCTATAAATACCCCAATATTCCATAAACCCTAGGGGAGTCGACGAAAATCAATTCCAGCCGCCGCAAGTTCCAGAAACCACAGATCCAATCTAGACACCATCACGGAGCGGTTCATCATCCTCATTGGTGCCTCTCCGATGATGCGTGAGTAGTTCATTGTAGACCTACGTGTCCGTAGTTAGTAGCTATATGTCTTCCTCTCTCTCTTTTGATTCTCAATACAATGGTCTCTTGGTGATCTATTTGATGTAACTCTTTTTGCGGTGTGTTTGTTGGGATCCGATGAACATTGAGTTTATGATCAGATCTATGTTTTTATCCATGAAAGTTATTTGAGTCTTTTGATCTCTTATATGCATGATTACTTATAGCCTCGTATTTCTTCTTCGAATCTTTGGTTTAGTTAGGCCAACTAGATCGATATTTCTTGCCATGGGAAGAGGTGCTTGATACGTCTCCAACGTATCTATAATTTTTGATTGTTCCATGCTATTATATTATCTATCATGGATGTTTTATATGCATTTATATGCTATTTTATATGATTTTTGGGACTAACCCATTAACCTAGAGCGCAGTGCTAGTTTCTGTTTTTTCCTTGTTTTTGAGTTTTATAGAAAAGGAATATCAAACGGAGTCCAAATGACCTGAAAATTTACGGTGATTTTTTATGGACCAGAAGAAGCCCCCGAAGCAAAAGAGTTGGGCCAGAAGAGTCCCGAGGCCACCACAAGGGTGGAAGGCGCGGCCCCCCCTAGGGCGCGCCCTCCGTCCTTGTCGTCGCCTCGTGGACCCCCTTGACTTGTTCTCGACATCAAAAATTCCTATAAATATAGAAACCCCCAGAAATAAACCTAGATCGGTAGTTCCGTCGCCGCAAGCCTCTGTAGCCACCAAAAACCAATCGGGACACTGTTCCGGCACCCTGCCGGATGCGGAAATCATCACCGGTGGCCATCTTCATCATCCCGGCGCTCTCCATGACGAGGAGGGAGTATTTCACCCTCGGGGCTAAGGGTATGTACCAGTAGCTATGTGTTTGATCTCTCTCTCTCGTGTTCTTGATTTGGCACGATCTTGATGTACCGCGAGCTTTGCTATTATAGTTGGATCTTATGATGTTTCTCCCCCTCTACCTTCTTGTAATGGATTGAGTTTTCCCTTTGAAATTATCTTATTGGATTGAGTCTTTAAGGATTTGAGAACACTTGATGTATGTCTTGCATGTGCTTATTTGTGGTGACAATGGGATATTCACGTGATCCACTTGATGTATGTTTTGGTGATCAACTTGCGGGTTCTGTGACCTTGTGAACTTATGCATAGGGGTTGGCACACGTTTTCGTCTTGACTCTCTGGTAGAAACTTTGGGGCACTCTTTGAAGTTCTTTGTGTTGGTTTGAATAGATGAATCTGAGATTGTGTGATGCATATCGTATAATCAAACCCGTGGATACTTGTGGTGACATTGGAGTATCTAGGTGACATTAGGGTTTTTGTTGATGTGTGTCTTAAGGTGTTATTTTAGTACGAATTCTAGGGCTGTTTGTGACACTTATAGGAATAGCCCAATAGATCGATCAGAAAGAATAACTTTGAGGTGGTTTCGTACCCTACAATAATCTCTTCGTTTGTTCTCCGCTATTAGTGACTTTGGAGTGACTCTTTGTTGCGTGTTGAAGGATTGTTATATGATCTAATTATGATATCATTGTTGAGAGAACTTGCACTAGATCAAGTTTGAACCCTAGGCCTTGTTTCCAAGCATTGCAATACCGTTTTCGGTCACTTTTACTATTTGTTACCTTGCTGTTTTTATATTTTCAGATTACAAAAACCTATATCTACTATCCATATTGCACTTGTATCACCATCTCCTCGCCAAACTAGTGCACCTATACAATTTATCATTGTATTGGGTGTGTTGGGGACACAAGAGACTCTTTGTTATTTGGTTACAGGGTTGTTGTAGAGAAACCATCTTCATCCTACGCCTCCCACGGTTTGATAAACCTAAGGTCATCCACTTGAGGGAAATTTGCTACTGTCCTACAAAACTCCGCGCTTGGAGGCCCAACACGAGTCTAAAATAAGAAGGTTGCGTAGTAGACATCAGTGCTTTGTGATGGGTTCGATCTTATGTTGCTTGATCCCAGTGACAGAAGGGGAACCGACACGTATGTATCGTTGCTATTAAGGATAACAAGATGGGGTCTATTTCTACATAAATAGATCTTGTCTACATCATGTCATCGTTCTTATTGCATTACTCCGTTTCTCCATGAACTTAATACACTAGATGCATGCTGGATAGCGGTCGATGTGTGGAGTAATAGTAGTAGATGCAGGCAGGAGTCGGTCTACTAATCTTGGACGTGATGCCTATATAATGATCATTGCGTGGATATGGTCATAATTATTTGAAGTTCTATCAATTGCCCAACAGTAATTTGTTTACCCATCGTATGCTATTTTTCTCGAGAGAAGCCACTAGTGAAATCTACGGCCCCCGGGTCTATTTTCTCATCATATATTTTCAGATCTATTTTGATATTTGCCTTTTTATTTATTTGCCACTTTTACTTTTCATGTCTGGGTTGGCGGACATGGTGTTGCAGCAGTAGGGTCGGGTCTCCCTACCCCTCCTGTCTATGCTGTTGGCGGTTCGGATCTGGTCCCGACGAGCGGGCGCTGGTGTGCGCGAGGCACGTTGACGCATTTGATGTATGGCTGCAGCCCGAAACCATGATGGTTCTTGGCCTCGGGCAACACTCCTATGCCCTTGCTAGCATGGTTCTTGGCAGGGCACGGCAGCTAGCGTTGCGTCCGATGGCCCTAAGCCCACATGACCATTGGTGGATCCGCGCCTAGTGTTGATGGTTGGCCATTAGACGTCTCCGCGTGGCGTCATTTGCTGCGGTGATTCATTGTGCTCCGTCGTTAATGGAGGCGTTCGATGGTGGTGGTTGTGGTGGTCGGTTGCCGTCTTGTTGCAGGGATGTGCTCGAACTCCAGGTGAGAACCTTGGATCGGCTATCTTGATGTCGGCGGCGGCGGCGTTATTGGACGGCATTTTCCTCGATGACGTGCCATCATGGAGCTTCAGCACCTACAACTCATTGTTTTGTGGTCTCCAGGTGAAAACCTAAGACCGGGCTTGTTGGATCGGATGATGGTTCTGTGTCCTCGACATCACTCCCTCATTGGAGGCATTATCTTGGAGACCCAAATGACGGCTATCTTTGTTGCGTCTGGTTGAGGGTGGTTTATCAGATAGTAGTGGTACGGCCAGATTTGGATCAAAGGTGGTGTGCTCTTCTTCCTGTGTTACTCTTGAGTTGTCGTTCGTGTGGTGTGGCGTCCTATTGTTGTGCATGCTCAAGACCCTTCCATTCTTACCGTTGTGGTGCGGCGAGCCCCAGGCTCCTGGTGTTGTTCACATGCTCAATGACGGCATATTGATGCCTTCCCAACCTGCTAATAGTCCCGTATTTATGTGTTAGAGCTCCCAATCATGGTTCTTGGTCAATGGCACTCGTAGATTCTGGATGCTCCTCCGTTGTACCGTGGTGTTCGGTACGCACGCCGGTATGGTGAGTTAGGCTATTTGCAAAGTTTTGGTATTGTGATCCACCGATGGCCCCCACATCAAGTGTCTCTTTCATGGTGTTGGTCTTTTTGTCTACTAGCTAGGTTGTGCCTTCTCTTGGGCGTCAATTTCTTCTTCCTTCTACAACTATGTCATTTGTACGATTTTTGGCTCGGTTTCCCACTTTCCCTCATAAACAGGGTCACATTTTCAGGTTTGCGATCAGGTTTCTCTTATAAACTAATCAGCCAAATACCAACAGGGTAACTCTCCCCCATTTGATTCCTCAAAAAAAAAAGAGTCCCAGCTGCTGTGACCTGGATTCCCCGGAAGATCTCTAGACCTACGGTGCCATATACCCCCTGGCCAGGGTTGGTTAAGTTCACTGTACACTTTGTTCTCTTTTCATGACGGATTCGGATGGTCATCGTAGTGATGGATCTCAGACTTTGTTGCAGATGTGCTAAAAAGAATGAGGTTCCCACATGAAAAATGGTGAGCAGACTAGCAACTTAAACAAAACTATACAACAGAGTAGCAAACATGGCCATTGTGAAGTGTTTCCACTTGCAATTCGGCCTGTATAGAGACTGTATTACCATAGCTCTGTTCTCTACCGTTGGACGGTGCTTCGTCCATATACCCCTAATGCACCGATCAAGTTGATGCCGTCGTTTAAAAGGCACCAGTCACCGAGGCCCCGCATCTGAGCGTCCTGGGCAAGCCGATGACCTCCCACGGCCTCGTGACTTCCTCCCGCAACCATGGGTTGACATGCACCTACACGCCGGCCGGTCTGCCTCATCGCGGACGCGTGCAGACGGCGCCGATCTGGCCGTTAGCATCCATGCTGTAAGCCAGCTTCAGCAACATCTCGCCACTGACGACAAAGCAGCTCACTAGGCACGCGCGTGGCCTTTAGGCATCGGGGTGGCAGTTCGTGTGGGACATCAAGAGGCCAAGGCCAACGCCGCCGTGAGGGCGCTGCCAGCACCGCACGAACTGGTCAGAGCCAGTCCAAACGATTTTGGGGCCCAGGTGTTGGTGTCAAACCAGCAGACCTCGGGATAGGGGGTCCCGAGTTGTGGATCTAGGATCGATGGGTAACAAGGGACGACGAACACAGTGTTTACGCAGGTTCGGGCCCTCTCGAAGAGGTAAACCCCTACGTCCTGCTTGATTGTATTGAATGTATAACGTGGTTTACAGAGTAGATCTACCTCGAGATCAGCATGAGCTAAACCCTAAGGCTATGAGGTGATGAATGTAGCTCTAGCCCTAAAGACTAAAAATCCTCGGTTTATATAGGCACCGGTAGGGTTAGGGTTATCGAAGATACATTACAATAAGGAGTTAAAGAGGTCCTCCGCCTTCTTGACTTGGAGGGCACACCACGGCTTCATAGATCTCCTGTCATTATACGGCTCCACCAGTCCGGCCCATGTACAATGGGCCGTCGCCCCGAGGACCCCTTAGTCCATGACTCCCTCAGTAGCCCCCGAACTTGCCTCCAACGCCAAGACTTGTATCCGGTATCCATCCATCCGACCAGTATTTGGCTTGCGGGGCGAGTTCATCAGTATGTCTCGCCCCTGTTCGTAACCAAGTGATGTCCGGAATCTAAAACGGTAGTTTTACTTAACACCGAAGGTAATAATAAAAACATCGCTCAAGCGCAAATAGTGCCTTTATCTGACAACTTTTTCTCTTTCAATGAAGAGTCGCTTCCGGCCATAACGCCAAGCAGTTACTATTTCTCAAAGTGCTACTCGAGGCTGACGCCATGTTTGACACGTCCCCTCGAGGTGGAGATCATGTCCTGCTTTTCGGGGGATATGGTTAATGATTTCGATTCCCCTCCCTGCTTATAATGTTGCGGAGATATCGGGAAGTGGAGAGGCCAGCAGCGTGGAAAAAGGAATCCCCGGCCTATCAACAGTCTATAAAGGGGGGCCGCTACAGTCTGCATCCCACGCCCTCTTCCACCTTCCGCTCACGCAGACCTTCAGAGCTGCAGCGCCCTTTCTCTCTGCTTCCACAACGAATCCCACTTCACCTCCTTCGACCATGGCCGGATCTGGCGCCAATGGGAAGTGGGACGCCTCCTTCATCACCAACGAGGACATTCTGAAGCTGAAGGAGGCCGGCTACTTGTCGGCCAATGTCGCCCATCGGGCCCCCGAAGAGGGCCACATCTTCACTACGCCCGAGCCGGGCGAAAGGGTAGTTTTTCTCCCCCATTTCCTTAGGGGGCTCGGATTTCCCCTGTATCCCTTTGTGCGGGGGTTGATGTTCTTCTACGGGCTGGATTTTCACGATCTAGCCCCCAACTCTCTCCTCCACATTTCGACCTTCATTGTCATCTATGAAGCGCTCCTCCGAGTGTAGCCGCACTTCGGTTTATGGCTGAAGGTGTTCAATGTCAATCCCAAGGTGGTTGGTGCCGAGCACGCGGACTGCAGAGGGGCCATGATTAGTAAGCTGACACGAGTCCAGTGGCCGGATGGCCACTTTGTCGACACTGTCCGGATGTTCTAGAAGGAGTGGTTTTATATCACCGAGCCGAGGGAGACCGCATGGGGAGCGGCCCCCGCATTCAGGTCTGGACCCCCTACCAGATTGGCCTCCTGGACCACCAAGAGCCCAGACTGGGGGTGTGTTGCCGACACGAAAATGCTACAGAAGCGCGTCGACAGCATAATAGAGACTGGCGCGAAGCTGGTCGACGTGATCCAGATCATGCTCCACCGTCGGCTCCTCCCTTGCCAGGTGAGGGCCAAGCACATGTGGGAGTACGAGCCTGAGGATCCGGCCACCGCGCGACACCTCTACGGCACGACTCCTGTCAAGATATGGGGCCAACTATTCCAGCCACAGAAGGAGTGGCCAGTCGAGGGGATGGACGTGGGCCTCGATGCCACGAACCCCCCAAGGGAGGTGAGCGGCATTTTTTTCTTCGACGAGTGTTCGGATATTCATACCACATTTGATTCGGTCTAACCTCGGTTTGTGTATTTTGCAGGGCTGGCTTGCCAAGGCCAAGAAGATCCGCGGCCCGGCGCCTCTGCCAGAAGGGCCCTGATCAGAACAGCTAGAAAACCTGCTGGTCGTGGTGCCTTATAAGGCGCCCGCCAAGAAGGTCAAGAAGAAAGAAGTGTAGGAGGCCAGGGAGAGCCTCCGCCGCAGGGTTCGTACGGGCAATCGGTCCGGAGATGCTGCGGCCTCATCCGTGCAGGATGGGGGCGAGGATGAGGATGAGGAGGAGAGTGCCTCCTCGCATTCCAAAAAGAGGGCGGTGTCCAAGGACGTCGAGGAGGTCCAACCTTGTCCGACGATGCCGGCCCAAGCTGGTCCTGTCCGATAGTCCGGACTCCGACAAGGAGTTCGAAGTATCCGAGAAGGCTCCGGAGAAGGATCCCCAGGACAAGCCCCTGGCCAGCAGGTAAGGCGTTGGCATTTTTAGCTATCTCGTTTTCAGTAATTTGCTTTAGTTGAAGGTTAACCCCTCCGAGTTGCAGTCCCCCACGTGAACGCCCCACCGAGCAGACTTCGGAGGGGACGTCTCCGCTCGCCGAACTGGCGGACAATAGGTCTATGGCGCACTCCACGCCTCCTCCGATCCCCGAAGAGGTTGAGGTGGTGCGGTCCCAAAGGAATCCTCCTCCTCCAAACACAGAGGGGGAGGCGGATGCCATAATGACCGAGGTTAACACCTTGGTCACCGAAGACCAGGAGGGAGCGTCCCTCCTGGCTGGCGAGGGAAAGGAGTCCGGACCATCCGGACCCCAACCGTCGACCGCTCCCGAGCCCCCAAGGCCTTCGATGGCACATGCTCCTCCCAGCAGGGAAGGGGCCAGGGAGCCAACGCCAGCGGCGAACACCTCTACACGGGCGGCGGCTGGCTGGCCGGATGTGCTGGAGGAGCTGGTGGACAACTCCGCCATCATTCATGGGCACCGCTCTCTTATGAGTGCGGTGATGCAGGGTGTTCGGTTCGTACAATCCGGACTGAACGACGCTGTCCAAGGCCTTCTAACAGGCTTTGAGTTAAGTAAGTAATGCTCTTTCCTCATAATGCGCTTGTAATTGTTATTTTATGTAGGCCGTATACATAGCAGCCCCCGAGACTTTGCTAGGACCTCAGAGAGACCTCCAGAGGATCAAATTCGGTAAGCCGAATAATAATGTCGACATATTTTTTGCTGACGCAGGCATCTTCTGTGGCCATGGCTGCTAATGCCGCGGCATTAGAGGAAATGGATCGGAAGCTCAAGCTTTCCGATCAAGAGCTTGACCTTGTCAACAAACGGCTTGATGAGGCGCAAGGTAAGCCCTGTGAGAAGATGTGTACTTGCTTGACGCCGGATATTGATGATCCGGACTGTATGCTAATCCTTTATCTTGATGCCCCTGTAGCTGCTGCCGCCGAGGTCGAGGGCTTGAAGGAGCCCCTGAAGAAAGCTGATGCCGAGGCGGCCGAGAAGAAGACGGCCACTGAGAAGGCGATGGCCGAGCTTGAGAAGGTCAAGCTTGCTGCCGAGCAACATGAGGCTCAGGTGACCGAAGTCCAAGTGGAGCTCCAGGATGCCGCCAAGAAGCTGGAGGCCCTTGAGAAGGGACAGGAGGAGCAATCCTGCCGGCTATCCAAGGCTAAGAAGGAGCTTCAAGAGGCAAGGAGTGACGCTCGAGGTGTCCGGGAAGAGCTCCGCAAGCCGCGCAAATTGCCAATGGTAAGAAATATTTACTGCAGAGTGTGTTCGGAGGCAACAGATTCGCCCTGCTGACGAGGGTCAGGCGCTCCGCAGGCGTCTTCGCCGAACTACCGAAGAATGCGGCGGCCGCGTTGAAGCACTATGCCACCCTCCAGGAGGACTCCACGCAGCGGCTCTTCTGGTCACAGTTTTCGGACTCCGAGGGTCCACCCCTCCTCAGCGATCAAATGAAGCACCTGATGGAGATGCATCGGATGTCCGAGCTGGCCTTGAAGGACCTGTGTGTCAGCCTGTGGCTGGCCGAGCCCATTCCGGACACCTACTTCGGCCTTGTGCAGAAGCTGCGGGAGGCGCCACTCCAGATTGACGCTGTAAAGCGGTCAGCGTGCCTTGAGGGGGCGAGGCTCGCGTTTGCGAAGACTCTGGTTCATTTGCCGAGGATGAATCCAATGGAGATGGCCACCGGTACTCCGCCCAAGGGGAAGGAGCATCGCCTCCCCAAGCAGTACTTTGCGCAGGTGATGACCGGAGCGCGGGCGATAGAGGGCTAGTGTTCGAAAGATGTAATGTTTGAGTAGTTATATTATGTTTGTATCAAGTGGGACTTATGCTTCATTATGCCGCCGACGGACTTATTTGATATTGTAATGGTTAAATTTTGACTCCTGTGTGGCCGTATGTTTATTCTAAAAGCTACCAGTCATCGGCTTCAGCCCCCAGGTGAATATCATGAGGGGTGTTTTGTCTCCGCACTGTTACCCTTAGCCAACGTCTTGGTGCCCGGAGGCGGTAGTGCGGGAGCGAAACCAGGCAATCAGACTATTTGGTTTTACTGCTTTCACTTAGCCTTAGGAGCTTGACGGTGGGGACTAGGGACTAACCCCCGGTGTATTGTGATGTACTTAGGGATCAAACCCTGCCCTTTCCGATCACATGGTTTGTGTTAAGACAAACCCTTCGTGTGACACGGTGAAATCACCAACGATTTTTAGAGTCAAACCTCGTCATCGGATCATGGACCCATTCGCGCTTACTATGATGGTCAGTTTTTGGCTTTTTCCTCCTGAGGTACTTGATCGGGCAAACCAGAAGTACAATCGCAGGGGTTCGCCCTTTGCCCTCTTAGCCGAACGTGCGGAACATAAGAGGCAAGCATAGGAGCCGGGCAACCCAACTATTGACCCAAGACATAGTTCAGAACAGATGCATATAGTGCAATATCCGAGACGTCAAACACCTAGCGGAAAGCGCTGCCGGACTTGAAGATATTTCTCGTAAGCTCGGGACGTCTAACCGTACAATTCGAACTGCGAAGGCAGTAATTGTAAGAGAGAAAGAAAAAAGAAAATTTACAGAGTAAAGGTTGACCCAGGGCCTTGATACGTGAGTTGAAGCCTTCATTGTGCCCTGCTGCACGTCTGCGCCTTTGCCTCTGATAGGTGGGGGTTGGGACCTTTGATGAGACCTTGATGGGCGAGGACCCTGCTGATGGAGCTTTAAGCTTGGGATATCCGAAATAGGTCCCCGGGTCGTCCGAAGACGAGGTAATTCCAAAGTTTGGTTTAACCGAATATGTACTTCGGATTAATGTATGCCTCACGGCTGCCCATGGTATTTTGAGTGCGATGTTGTGCTGACAAGGCACGTGGAGCATGAAGAATGTGGGCGTGCCGTGGGGAGCGTATCCCTATTTGCGGCGAACGCATGCGGGTTCCCATGATGGGGAACGCGTTCGAACCCATTTACTATTGTCATTGGCCCTTACAGCGGGTTGGCATCCGGGCCTATATGGGCCGGTGTGGTCTTCGACCACTAGGACCACAGTGTGCTCTTCGGTTCGAAGTGAGCATTCTGTGTTGTCGTTAATAGTTATGACGCCCGAAGGACCGGGCATCTTCAACTTGAGGTACGCGTAATGCGGAACGACATTGAATTTGGCGAACGCTGTTCGGCCGAGGAGGGTGTGATAGGCACTGCGAAAAGGTGCGATATCGAAGATCAAGTCCTCGCTTCAGAAGTTATCCGGAGATCCGAACACTATTCAAGCATCACGGTGCCCGTGCAGTGGGCCTCCACTCCCGGAATGACCCTCTTGAAGGTGGTGTTACTGGGTTTAATCCTTGATGGATCGATCCCCATTTTCCTCACTGTATCCTCGTATATCAGGTTGAGGCTGCTCCTTCCGCCCACTAGGACTCTAGTGAGGTGGAATCCATCGATGATGGGGTCTAGCACTAGGGCTGCGGACCCTCCATGGCTTATGCTGGTGGGATGATCCCTACGATCGAACGTGATCGGGCAAGCTGACCATGGATTGAACTTTGGCGCTACTGGCTCGACGGAGTATATGTCCCGTAGCGCTTGCTTCCTCTCCTTCTTCGGTATGTGGGTTGCGTAAATCATGTTTACCGTCTTGACCTCAGAAGGGAAGGGTTTCTGGCATCAACTATTCGCCTGCGGGGCTCGTCATCGTCCTCGCTTCATGGGCTTTTGCCCGAGTCTTCGGCTCTGTGTTTGCCGGCCTGTTTGATCACCCAACAATTTCGGTTGGAGTTGTTGGTGGGCTTCTTTGATGTGCCGTGGATCTGGCAAGGCATGTCCAGAATTGTGTCCAGTCTAGACGGGCCATCACCGTTGCCTTTAAGGGCTTTCTTTCAGGTTTCGGACTTCTGGTTTCGGAATCCGGCATTTACTGCCGTATCCTCACCCTCGCCGTCATTGTGGCGACGGTTATTCTTGCTGCGTCGGGGCTTTCCATTTTCGTCCCGAACCTCGAAGGTACCGGGTGTGTCTGGGTTGGTGTTCTTGCAAGCAAGCCAACTGTCTTCGCCCGCGCAAAAGCGGGTCATGAGGGAAGGAAGGGCTGCCATAGTTCTTGGTTTGTCTTGGCCAAGCTGCCGTACAAGCCATTCGTCCTTGACACTATGCTTAAAGGCAGCCAAGGCTTCGGCATCCGGATAGTGAACGATCTGATTTTTCTTGGTCAGGAATAGGTTCCAAAACTGTCGGGCAGATTCTCCGGGTTGTTGCGTGATGCGATTTAGGTCGTCAGCATCCGGAGGCCGGACATAGGTGCCCTGAAAGTTTGCTCGAAAAGCGTCCTCAAGCTCTTCCCATTAACCTATAGAGTCTCCGGGAAGGCTGTTCTACCAGTGTCGAGCTGGGCTTTTAAGCTTTAGCGGCAAATATTTAATGGCGTGGAGGTCATCTCCTCGTGCCATGTGGATGTGGAGGAGGAAATCCTCTATCCATACGACTGGATCTGTGGTTCCGTCATATGATTCGATGTTCACAGGCTTGAAGCCTTCCGAGAATTGATGTTGCATTACCCTCTCTGTGAAGCACAAGGGGTGTGCGGCGCCCCGAACTCGGGCTACGTCGCTTCGGAGGTCTTCGGCCCTCCTAATCTGCTGCTGCTCCCGGACTCTATCGTTTCGGTTTAACCGATCGTAGTATCCTTCCCGGTACGCGGGCAAGTCCTCTCTGGGTCCATAGATGGACCTGGTACGGCCTCCATGAGTGTGTAGGTCATGGCGGAGGTCGTACTCGTAAGTGGGCCGCACTTGATCCTTGCCGTGACGGCGAGGTGGGGCGGTTGGGTGTTCGTCCTTGTCAGCTTCCTTGTCCCGCCCTCTAGGGGGGTGGTCCGGCTGTTCGGCATTTGTGTATATTGGGCGTGTGGGCTCTACGGCCTCGTTGTCGAACTATGGCAGGAGTCTTCGCTAGGACTTTAGTCCATCGGTCGTTGAGGGTGTCCTGTTCGGCCTTGATTTTGCGTTTTTGCTTCTTTAGGCCGTGGGCGGTGGCTAAAAGCTTCCACTTGAACCGTTCTTGCTCCAGAGGGTCTTCGGGGACGATGAAATCGTCCTCCCCAAGACTGGCCTCCTCTTCAGAGAGTGGGAGGTAGTTTCTATCCTCGGAGTCATTGGGGTTTTCTGAATTGAGCGGGTCCTCCTGCCCTGCGAGGTCATCCTGATGATGTTCGAAGGCTGCGTCTCCGGTGAGATCATCCGTATTATTTATGGTGCCGTTCTCCGCAGATTCCACGTTGCTTGCATGGCTTCGACATGGCTTTGATCGACGGCGCTGTTTTCGGTGTTTGGGCGGCTCATCTCTGGGCTTGCCTCTATCCTGATTGGGGGTGCCGTCGCCGTCCTTGGGGGTGTCCACCATGTAAATGTCGTAGGTGGAAGTGGCCGACCAACGGCCGGTAACCGGGGGGGGGGGGCGGGGGCAACATCGGCCCTGGCTGTGGCTCCGCCCCCCTCGTCCATGTATTCGATATTCTCCGAATTATAGTCTAGCATATCGGTTAAAGCATCGATAGTGGCTACCAAGTGGGTGGTGGGTGGGACGCAAAATTCACTATAGTACGCCTCGATGGGTTGACGATCGTAAGCGGGGGAGAGATCCTCCTGGATAGTCATTTTCTGAATTTGGTCCAACGCCTCGTTTATCATAGCGAGGGTCACTGAACTCGAGGGCTCTAGGCCAGATTCCGTTGCAACGGGGGCAGTCAATGCCCTAGCCAGTCCTTGATTTCTACAGGCCGAGCTAAGCTCGGGGTGCGGTACCGGATCCTCAAAGGGGTCCGGACAGTCATCGGAAGTCAAGGACGGATTTTGATCCCTGCGTGTGGATTCCACGCCGGGGCTTGAGATCGAGTTGCTTCGGGCTGGGAGTAATTTCTGGCCATTGGCCGCCACTTCACCGTGGGAGTTCACGGCTGGGTGAGCACTGTGGAGGGACGGTTCAACCGAGATTGATTCTTGGCTTCCGCCTGCCGATCCTGCCTCGAAGGTCGAGGACAAATCTTTCGTGAACATGATGGGTTCGGGTGAAGGTGGAGTCTAGCCGCCGCTCGAAGCAGATCTCTCCAGGCTCGAAGCTACTGGGGCCGATCCGTAGATCGGATTGGAGGGAGACTCCGGGGCGGGCACGACGAGGCCTGCGTGGGTGCAGGAAGGGGTAGTGGATCCGGCAAAGACCAGATCGCCCCGTGAGTCCGCCACGTATTCCAGGTTGCCGAATCGAATTCGGTGTTCGGGGGCGAAGTTATCGATCTGATCCAGATGACCAGTCGGGTCGTCGTGCAGGACAATGCTGCCGAACACGAAGAGTTGACCGGGGACGAAGAAGTGCCCGGATCCGATGCCTTCTAATATGATCAGGCGAGCCATCGATCCTTTGGGTGACCCCACAGCGGAACTCTCAATGAAAGCACCAATGTCGGTGTCAAAACCGGCAGACCTCGCGGTAGGGGGTCCCGAGCTGTGGATCTAGGATCGATGGGTAACAAGGGACGACGAACACAGTGTTTACCCAGGTTCGAGCCCTCTCGAAGAGGTAAAACCATATGTCCTGCTTGATTGTATTGAATGTATAACGTGGTTTGCAGAGTAGATCTACCTCGAGATCAGCATGAGCTAAACCCTAAGGCTATGAGGTGATGAATGTAGCTCTAGCCCTAAAGACTAAACACCCTCGGTTTATATAGACACCGGTAGGGGTAGGGTTACCGAAGATAGATTACAATAAGGAATTAAAGAGATCCTCCGCCTTCTTGACTTGGAGGGCACACCACGGCTTCATAGATCTCCTGTCATTATACGGCTCCACCAGTCCGCCCCATGTACAATGGGCCGTCGCCCCGAGGACCCCTTAGTCCATGACTCCCTCACCAGGGCAATGTAAAATAATTATTTTTATACTAAATATTTATACTTATTTAAACTACGTGCACCATATTATAATTTAAATTAATATGATTTTCTATTACTCGGTTACATAAAATGTTTCCAAATAATAGTTATATTATTCATTGTTACACAATTGTAATATATATCATTGAATTTTTTGATTCTAGAACATTTAAATTGTATGATTTACCAAAAATTCTCTTTCTTTTAAAAAAACTATTCAAATTAATTTTCTAATATTGCATATACTATATGTATATACATATTGTATATATCTATGTCTGTGCTCATATATCTTTTAATATTACTGAATAACATATTGGATATTTCAAAATTATACATACTAACAAATGGTTTAGTGGTGGTTTCTAGTACCATATTCATAGAAATTTCTAGCGCATAGCGAATGTGGCTTGCAAGCTGGGTTCAGTGATAGAATCATCGAAGAACCAAAGATGTTGTGGATTGTACTTTTGCGTATGATTTGATTATCTGACATGCTCATCTAGATTCACTTGGTTTGATTTGGTGCAATGAGATCTCCTACCCATTTCTCAAATGAAAAAAATTGTGCATTGGTTTAAACATTGAAGCCTTGTTATCATAAATTTCATTATGATACTAAGACATCCATCATAAAGTGAGACTAGCATATTTAAACTCAACTTCGCTAGTTAGTTTGGTTTGCCTCCGCATGGTATAAATTATTAGTATGTGGTGTGAATTTGGGCTCCTCCGAATTGAGGCTCTATTCTATGCATTTAATAATATTTTAAATGTAATGTATAATTGCATAGTGTTTAGTTCTATAATTTGTACTTGGGGCCTCCCCTCTTGGGGCCCGAGGAGGTCGCCCCTTTTGCCTGGCCTATGGGCAGCCCTGTGATTGATTGCCTTAACTCTATGAGCCACGTCGTTAGAATCTGGTGCATATGCTAAGGGTGCCTAGGGGCCTAGCTTGTGGAGTTCTTCCTCGTCCTCGTTGCCAATGTCTGGGCACTAAAATGATACATGGGGCAGGGAGCACACCCAAGATGACTTTTTCTTCAATCAGTGACATGGGTCACTGGTGAACATGGACCAAGTCACTCTTTGGTCTCCTTCAAGAAGGCGGATCAAGCCATGATTCAGGGATCTATCTAGCCTGGATCAAGGGGTCATGACATTCTGGCTCTCACCGTCTTCTCAGTTATTCAGCATGAACCTAGAGGTTCGGAGGGGTGATTTTCCTACCCTACATACTAGAACATAGAATCCCACAATTTTGATGCATGATTCTCCACTTCAGGTGAGGACTTGAGGGCATTTGGCTAGCACAACTACTGGAGTGTTGCCAATGTGGGCACCGAATTCACTTCTCATGAGTACTTCCAGAAGATGAGGGTATAGATTATGTTTGCGGAGTTTATGAATCTGCAGGAAGAAAAGAAAGCAACCGAGGCATTATATGGTCCGGTATGACTTTGCCATCTTTCTTGCATGTTGTGTCCTGTGTGCCAGAAAATAATCCTACCTGCATATTTAGTGGCATAATATGGGGGTACTATAGTTCATCGTGCGAATATGCTTGGCAGAACAGTATACCTGGTACAGGAAAATAGTAACGAAGCAACAATTTTCCAGCAAAACCTATGATTCCTTGTCTATCCATGTTGATTTACTTTTGACAAAGATCCATTGCAAGCTGACTATTATCAAAACTACACTCTAAAGGTGCTTTAAACCATGATCATTCTTTTATTTCTGTGATAATTACAAAAGCAAAACTTTATCACTGAAAAAGTAACTACACAATAAAAACATTATCCACATAGTTCAATACAATTATTTGATGTTGTGTAACATTGATATAGAGAGTATTATATGATGTTTCATTCAAATATGTGTTTTGTTTCCATTTTCAGTATCCTTTGACAGTGTAACGGACCGCTACCCTGATTTTGATAATGTTGGCCTCTTCGAGGATTATGATAACTTCCGTGACCTGATTCTTTCTAAAATTTGGGATGACATCTATGATAATTTTAAAGGATATCAACCTGCAAACTGTGAGTATAATATGCTTAAATTCTACCTAGTAGAGAAACCACCAATGTGTTTGTCTTAACATAGTTTTGTTGCAATGTTCAGAATCCTTTTAGAAATTATGAAATCTATGAAGAACAAGTAATGTGGTTGTCTTAATATGGTTTTTGTTATAACATCGTTGCTATGAAGTTATCAGTAGGTGAAGCTTTACCCCTTCCAAAAGGCATAACTTGGTGGTTGAAGATGGATAAACAACGCCGCGGTGATATGCTTTCGATTTACTTTTATACTTATGGTTGATATCATTGCCCATTTTGTAATTGGAAAGAGAGAAACATTGCAAGATGGATTAGAAATGTGTCGTAGTGGTACCTTTCTGACTTATTACCTTATGTTTTCTAATTAGCAGAGTCGGGCCAAACGAGTTTGGGGACCGGGGCTATGTAAAACAATTATTTGTTATACTAAACTTTTATACTTATCTAAACTATGTGTACCATATTATAATTTAAATTAATATGATTTTATATTACTCGGTGACATAAAAATGTTACCAAATAATAGTTATATTATCCATCGTTACACAATTGTAATGTTTATCATTGAATTTTTTATTCTACAAAATTTAAATTGTATAATTAACCAAAAATTCTTTTTCTTGTTAAAAATCATTCAAATTAATTTTCTAATATTGCATAAACTATATAGTGTATACACATATATTTGCATGATTATATATATATATATATATGATGGGTCTATTCTAATAACACCCTTAAGAGTGGTATTCTGATAACACTAGGCTTATTCTGCTAACACTTTGGCCGGACTCCTAAAACCGAACCCACCGACGCACCCCCAGCTCCCTCCTCCTCTGCCACGATTCCCCTCCCCCGATCCACCTTCTGTTCTGCCAGGGCGCGCCGTCCCATCCCAACTGAGTTTCTTCCCCCACAGGCTCCGCCCCACCCCAACCCGCTACTTCCCCTGCCGGCGCCGCCCCACCCACATCCCGCTTCTTCCGCCGCCGGCGCCGCCCCACTCCCAACTTGCTTCTTCCGCCGCCAGCGCCGGCCCACCCCCCATCCCGCTTCTTCCCCCGCCGGTCCCGCCGCCGCCCGGCCACGGCCTTCCCGCGACCAGCTTCTCTTCCTCCCCTTCTTCAAGGCGCCATCACGCCCCGTCCCGGTGCATTTGATCCTCTGCCTTCCCCTCACCAACCCAGATTTGCACACACAGCGGTCAGATCCGCCTTCCCACCGCGCCTCCGCACCGGAACCTTTGTCCCGCAGCCGGCGGAGGCCTCACCGCCGGAAACGCCCCCGGTGGTTGGTCGCAGATCGCGCCAACACCAACCTCAGCTGCTGGGGAGATCCACCATCCCCTTCCATGGCGAGCTCACAGTCGACCACCACGTGATGGATCGAGGCAGGGGCTCACAGTCGACCACCTCTCCCCTTGAGTGTCACGGCTGGGGAGTTTGGCGGTGGTCGGTGCACCAGCGGTGTACTCTGGTGGTCGCTGCAGTACGCGGGCGTGCCGGCTGCCGCTCTCTGTGTTCCTTTTTTGAAAATTTCGTGTCACTGTAATCAGGGATTTCACTCCCAGGCAGAGTAGTTTGGCCCACGGACCAGTGCAGTTCGCACAGAAGACTCGAGGAGGGAATTTGTTGACTTCGTGCAGTTCGCTCCGCCATACATCACGAACGAGCGTCATTTGTGCCTTTTTTGCAGAATTGTCTGTAGCCTTTTTTACAGGAACTGAATTGTGTGTAGCTCACTTCGGCGCCTCTGCAGTTTGTGGCGTGCCCGGGTGCAGTGCAGCAGGCACATGCGTGCAGTCCGCGAGCGTGGTCGGAGTGTTCCTTCTGTGCTTTCAATTTTTGTTTCTCGCAGTTCGGAGGCAAAGATGTTGTAGTGCGGTTCGCGGGATGACAGACACAAACATTTGTATTCCGTTGCGGGCGTCTGCTTCCACGGTTCACCTCTTTATATTATATAGAGAAAACTTGTTGAAAATCATTGCAGTTCGTTGTGGGGGTCCTGGTGGTTCTCACATTGTACAAAAAAACCAATGTTTGTATAATCTACTGAGTTTGTGAAAGTGTTGTTAACAATAGATGCAATTTGAAGTGGCTTGGTGGTTCGCTAGTTAAAAAGCGACGTGACGCAGCTCATTGTGAATTGCTAAGTGGTCCACTTCGTAAAAATATAAAATTTGATGAAGCTCGTTAACATTAACCATGTAGTCCAGATGAATTTCAAAGAAGTTTACAAAGACAAAACCGCACTGCTTCAGAATTTCACTTTTCCCCTTCATGTGGTTCACTTGCCCTCATCTTCGCGGTCCACTCTCGTGCATAAAAAAGTAAAAAAAAAAAAAGACAACAAAAACTCACGAAATTTTGTGTGAGAAAATTTACGTCCGACAAAAAGAAATAATGCCGTTCGCTTGCCCGTCTGATGCAGTGCGGTTTTCAGTCTGAAGCAGTGTGTCTTCTGTCCGATGCAGTACACGCGTCGATTTTGGAGTCGCGAAAAACAGAGTGTCCGCATTTTTGTAATTTCAAAATTGCTCTTAAACCGTAATGAATTAGAGAGAGTGTTCTACATGAAAAAATTGCGTCTCGTCGATATCTTTCCAACGGCGTATCACTAGAATCATTCCGACTAACAGTTTGTAAAAATTTCATGAAAAAACTGCCGCTCCCACTCGTCGTCCATCGCACGATTTTCAAAATTAACTTAAAACCGTAAAGAATATCAAAAACATTTCTACATATGAAAGTTGCGCCTCGTCCGTAGCTTTCCAACGGCGTATCACACGCCTCGTTTCAACAAATGGTTCAAAAACTAGACCGAAGACAGTATCGAAAATTTTAAAAATTTCAAAAAACGGAATTCCACGATTTAGTAAATTTAAACTGCTCTTAAACCGTAACGAATTAGAGAAAATAATACATATGAAAAAGTTGCGCCTCGAAGATATTTTTCCAACGGCGTATCATTTGCTTCATTCCGGCGAGCGGTTTAGAAAAAAAGCGAAAAAACGCTCGCTGCCATTTGTCACGAGCCACGCAATTTTTGAAACTGCTCTTAAACCCTGAGGAATCTCGAAAAAATTTGTACATGGCGAAGTTGCGCCTAATCCATAGCTTCTCAACAGTATATTACACGCATCGTTCCGACAAACAGTTTAAAAACTATAGCGAAAAAAGTACACAAAAAACACTGCGTGCAGTTTTTTCGGACACGAAGTTCACTAGTCTCTGTATTGCAGTACCTTTGCTACAGAAAGTGCAGTGCCCTCGCGTTGACCGGCTGTATATATATATATATATATATGTGTGTGTGTGTGTGTGTGTGTGTGTGTGTGTGTTCATATATCTTTTAATATTATTGAATAACATGTTAGCTATTTATAAATTATACATAGTAACAAATATTTTAGTTGTGGTTTCTAGTACCATACTCATAAAAATTTCTAGCATATAGCGAATGTAACTTGCAAGTTGAGTTCAGTGGTAGAATCATCAAAGAACCAAGAATGTTGTGGATTGTACACTTTTGCGCATGATTTGATTATCTGACATGCTCATCTAGATTGACTTGGTTAGATTTGGTGCAAATGAGATCTCCTACCCATTTCCCAAATAAAATTTTTTGCATCAGTTTAAACATTGAAATCTTTTTGTCATAAATTTTCATTGTGATACTAAGACATCAATAATAAAGCGAGACTAGTAGCATATTTAAATTCAACTTTGCTAGTCGGTTTGGTTTCCTCCGCATGGTATAAAGTATTACTATGTGGTGTGTATTTGCGCTCCTTCAAATTTAGGTTCTATTTTATGCATTGAATAATCTTTCAAATGCAATTTATAACTGTATAGTGTTTAGAAGTTTTTCTTTGAGGGCTATATAGTGTTTAGAAGTATAATTTGCAGTGGGGGCCTGGGGAGGCCGTCCCTTTTGCCCGGCCTGTGAGCCAGCCCTGGAACAGGTAAATCTAAGAAAAAACCACATGCATAGGAGAGAGATGGAGGAAGAAACAAATACATGTGGGGCACTTTCCACTTAACAGATTACACACATACGTCGTTGATATTTGATTGCCACGTCATTGCTTACAGTGGGACCCAACAGTCAGGTCTAGCGTTAAACGCTCTAGTCAAACGCTCTAATCTGAGCGATCAATGTTTTTGGTAAACTGTCGGGATAATACTTGTGGGTATATAGTGTTTAGAAGTATAATTTGTAGTGGAGGCCTGGGGAGGCCGCCCCTTTTGCCTGGCCTATGAGCCAGCCCTGGAAGGTAAATCTAAGAAAAACCACATGCATAGGAGAGAGATGGTGGAAGAGACAAATACATGTGGGGCCCTTTCCACTTAACAGATTACACACATACGTCGTTGATATTTGATTGCCATGTCATTGCTTACAGTGGGACCCAGCAGTCAGGTCTAGCGTCAAACGCTCTAATCCGAGTGATCAATGTTTTTTGAAAACTGTCAGCATAATACTAGTGGGTTTTTGCAAACAAAAAAAGAGAGGGATGATTATTTGATTTAGGAAAGAATCAGGCCACAGGGGGACAGTGCCTTGTCGCATGGGAAGTGGTCACGCTACCAAAGGAGAATGGAGATCTAGGAGTACGAGATCTTGCAGCACACAACAAGGCTCTGGTATGCAAATTCATGGCAAAGGTCCTACAACAGGAAGAAGCCCCATGTTATAACTGGTTGGCACAGAGATACTGCCAGAAGGAAATCTCTTGGTCTCCTCACAGTCGAGATACTGCCATCTGGAGGGGTTTCCGGACCACTGTACAGTTGGTTATGGGGGCTTCCAAATGCAACTTGGGAATGGCTAGGGAATTGCATTCTGGTATGACCTCTGGCTCGACTGCGGCAGGCTTGCCACATCCTTCCCGATGCTTTTTACCTTCTCTATGTCCCAGTTCTGCACAGTTGCTTCCCAGTTCAGAGATGGGCAACGGAACCTTCAGCTTCACCCAAACCTCTCCTCCATGGCCGCACAAGAGCTGCAAATCCTAAATGAAGTCTTGAGCAATGTGCATCCTCAAGAAGGTACGCCAGACACCAGAATGCCGCTTTTGGAGGATAAGAGTCTTAGCACTTCTTACTTCTACAAGCTGCTCACCTTTAGAGGATCAAACTATATGCCTGCCCGTTACATCTGGGACAGAGTCATACCTCACAAACACCGTATCTTCCTATGGATTGCACTCCGGGACAGACATAACACGAGAGATAATATGCTAAGGAAGCATTGGGATAGAGTTGTATCCCACAATGGATGTGATCTATGCCCAGCTGCGGAAACGATGAACCACATTTTGCTCAGATGCAAATTAGCACAAGCTCTATGGTCCAAGTTAGGCCTGCAGGAGCTAGCCACATCTTCTACAGAAGCTGAAGTTCTTTTATGCTCAGAACAACCGCGGACCCTGCACGGCAAGCTCTGGCACATTCTCTTCGCGGCATGCGCGGTCACCCTTTGGAATGCTAGGAATGCCCAAGTTTTTTATGGTTCCTTTTGGCAAGAGAGCCATGTCTACAACGGGGTCACTGATTTGATCAGGCTATGGAGTCTGCGGGCTTCAGAACATCCTCTACAGAGACTATTAGATTGGGCAGCTGCTTTTGCTTCTAGTTAGCAGGATGCGCGCTGACTCCCCCTTCTTTTATATCCTGCTTGATGTATCCTAACATAGGTCTGGTGATGGCCTGCTGCACAAGTTGTGCGGCGTTAACATCACCTTCATGTAAATGACTTTGGTCATTCGGGTACTTCGCATGTTTTGAATGCATAAGGTAGAAACTGATCTACCTTTTTATTCAAAAATAATAATTTTGATTTAGGTGGATTTCTGTAATTTACTCCTCGTGATCAGACCGGTAGGATGGTTCGACGAAGCTACTCATTTGATTCTCATTTTGACTTGGACAAAAAAGGTTTCAGATTTTTGACCCGACGGAGGCTATCGCCAGTTCGCCACCGACTGCAAACATGCACTTTCTGCTGCTAGTGGCCGTCAGTGTCTCGAGCTCTGTCGTCGGCTCCAGGAAACCTCTACTGGATGTTCTTGTTTCCTTATAGTGTACGTGCAACTGGCGGATGCTAGCTAGCTGCTGTATCTATGGATAGATTGATGTATTGATGCCACTGCTAGGAAAAAAAATTGTTTGGACAGTACGTGGAAAAGATAGCGGCTTCTAGCTAACAATGGGAGCACATTGACTCACCGCTGCTATTGCTTTGACATATCCAACGCGGCCGTCGCAAACGGCAGATCGTGCACGAGGACATGTGCCGGCGCAGTGCGCGCCTCCAAAAGAACTCCAAGGGTCTGCCCTCGTCCTACATCAAGCATGCCCAACGTGTCCTCATGTCCAAAATGGGGATCTGTGACGTCGAGGATGAGCCCCCGATTGACTGCCTTGAGAGATACGCGGAGCTCTTCCGCAGTCCACTTCCCCCCATTGCATCGACGCCCTGGCTAGGCTGTAATCCTTGGACGTCCCCTTTCTGGAGCCCTCGGTGTCACTCGAGTTCTAGGCCGTGTCATTTGGTCGTGTGTAGGCTTTCTCAATGAATATCCGGGGTCTTAACAGCCCGGCTAGGGGCGCGGTTGTGGGGCAATTGGTTCAGGAGGCACCGGCCTCGTTGTGTGCCTGGTCGAATCGAAACTTCAGGTAGTGGATCAGCGCTCCGTCTCGGCCATGCTTGGGCCGCGTTTTGACGCGCATATTTTGGTGCCGGCACTGGGCACAGCGGGCGGGATCATTGTGGCTTGGGATTCCCATCTGTCTCGATCCATGGCACTCGCGTCGATCTTTTCTCGATCACCATTCGGCTCGCTTTCGAGGGCGCCCCGCTGTGGTCGCTGATCACCGTTTACGGCCCCACAGATGACTCGCTCAAGACCCACTTCCTTGATGAGCTCCGCAGCGTGAGGGCGGCCTGCCAGGGCCCGTGGCGTGGGCCGTCGCAGGTGATTTCAACTTGATTGTGGAGGCTGCAGATAAGAACAACGACATGATTAATAGGTGCATGATGGGCCGTTTTCGCCACCTGCTAAATCATCTGGAGCTCAAGGAATCAAGCCTCATCAGCCGCCGCTATACCTAGTGCAACGAGTGACGCTCGCCCACGTCGGAGAAGATCGACAGATGGTTCTGCTCGGCAGACTGGGACGCCGGTCACCCCAATCACGTGCTTCACGCCCTCTCTTCATCCATCTCAGATCATTGCCCGATCTTGATGTCTACCAATGTCTCCTTTCACCACAAATCACGCTTCCACTTCCAAAGCTACTGGCCTTTGTTACCGGGCTTCCAGGAGACCGTGGCCGTGGCTTGGGGCACGCCGCCGCATCAAGCCGACCCTTTTGTTGATCTTCTTTAGCGTCTCAAGGCTACGGCGAAGGCGCTGGTCAAGTGGAGTCAGGCGAAAGTCGGAAACATATAGGAGAAAATCCACCTCGCTAATGAGATCATCTTCAAGCTCGATCAAGCAATGGACTCGAGACCCCTGTCTGAGGCGGAACATTGGCTGCGTCACGAGCTAAAAAAGAAATACCTTTGGCCTTGCGTCATTGCAACGTACCATCGCTCGGCAAAAATCGCGCATCACCTGGCTTCAGGAGGGAGAGGCGAATACCCAATTTTATCAGAGCTTCGCGTGTCATCGGCGGTGCCGTGATCACATCTTTCGTCTGCGGAACGACACTGCTGAGGCTACCTCTCACGATGGCATGTGTGCCATGGCCGGGCAGTACTTTGCCAATATCCTTGGGGGCCCACCCACCGAGACCACACCCTTCGCCTCGAAGCCCTTGACCTACCTCGCATCGACTTGGTCGGACTAGAATCTCCGCTCACCGAGGAACTCATCTGGAACACAATCAGAGGCATGCCACCCGATAAGGCCCCAACGGCTTCTCCACCCGTTTCTACCAGGCTTGCTAGCCCATTGTCAAGAAGGTTTTCGTGCACGTTGTGCGCGCCTTCGACTTGGGCGATGGCCGCGGTCTGGAACGCCTCAATGAGGCCTTCATTGTACTGCTGCCAAAAGCCGAGGGGGCGGTTGATATGAAGGACTTTCGGCAGATTAGCCTAATTCACAGCGTCGCTAAAATCCTGGCTAAAGCTCTCTCTCTGGAGCTCGCCCCGATGATCCCAAGGCTGGTGGATGCGAACCAAAGTGCCTTTGTGGATGGTAGGTCCATCCTGGACAACTTCATGCTCATGCAACAATCCATCCGGACGCTCCACCAGCGTCAAATCCCAGCCCTACTATTCAAGATTGACATCGCCAAGGCCTTCAACTCAGTCTCCTGGCAGTTCCTCTTCGCGGTCCTAGAACACCGTGGCTTTGGGCCGTGCTGGATGCGGTGAATTGCCACCCTCCTGTCCACGGCCAGCACACAGGTCATCGTCAATGGATGCACGAGTGAGAGCTTCTGGCATGGCTGCGGGTTGCACCAAGGAGACCCAATCTCCCCCTGCTCTTCATCATCGCGATTGATGTGCTCACGACTAACTTTCGCAAGGCGAAAGCGGCCAACCTCTTTGGCCGGCGCTATCGAGCTTCGGAATCCACCACAGGCTTTCACTATACGCTGGCAACGTGGTGCTCATTATTAAGCCCGTCCTCCACTAGATGGTGGCGGTCAGGGAGCTCCTAAAGTGCTTTGGGGTGGCCTCGGGACTAGTCTGCAACTTCACCAAGAGCTCCTTGTCCCTCATAAGGTGCCACACGGATGACATTCAGGACGTCATCGTTGTCGCTGGCTGCGCGGTGCGCGAGCTACTGATCACCTACCTTGGGTTGCCTCTGTCACTTAGGAACCTCACCAAGGTTCAGCTACAGCCCCTTGTGGACCGTATCGCCAGCCAGCTTCCGACCTGGAAGGCTTCACTCCTCGGTGTGCCGGGCGCCTAGTGCTCATAAACTCAAAGCTCTCGGCCATGCCCATCCATCACATGATGGCCAGCACACAGGCTAGAGTAGATGGTGGGCACGTCTTTCAAATATACTAATTGTGTCCTCGCTGACCCCACAAATTGTGCACTGGCAGCTTCTGTTGTAAACTTGCTCCCCTCCTTAATACAAACGACATGCAACGCTCGTGCATGTTCTCTCTTCCGACTGAAAAACTTTTTCTGTTCAGAACTCCTGGTGCTCAGGGTGCGCCTTCATCTGGGCTCTGGAAACTAGTAATCGTTATCGCTAGTCCAGAGCTAGGATAAAAGATGTAATTAACCGGACAACCGTAACTAGCTCGTGCATGCTACTCAAACACCATATAGAGCTTTGCTTCATGTAAACGATTAGACAGATACATGTACAAGAACTACATGACGAGTTGATGTATCCTTCACAAGGGATAGAGAGGAATCAGGAATCTGATGAGGATAATGTCGTGGTTCTAAGTCTGATAGTAGAATAGGGGGTAGGTATGAGGAGGCAAGATCCTAGCTACGGTGAGGTTGTGCACGCAAGATTTACGAGTTCAGGCCCTTCTCGGAGGAAGTAACAGCCCTACGTCTCGGTGCCTGTGGGCTTGGTCGATTGGATTATGCGTGAAGTTACAGGGGGTGCGAACCCTTGTGCCTGAGGAGGGGGTGGCTTATATAGAGTTCGCCAGACCCCTCCAGTCCTCAGTTACACAGGATCCAATGTACATAAAGATGGGACGTTACTGGTAACGCCAACAATAAAGGCATATAAATGATCATTAAGACTACGGAGTGAACGTCTGACCGTTGCCATTCTGAGTGACTTTAGATCTTCTGTCTTCCGAGTAATTTATGATGTGGTCGAGTGAGTACACTCCGGTCGAATGGAATTGGGTTTTCCGAGTGGAATGCTTCTGGTCGAGTGAATGGTATTGTCCTTTGAATATCCCTGACTTTAAGGTAATGTCCTTGGGAAGGGTGTCTAGGTCAGGCCTATTACCCTACCCCAGGTACATGTCATCGTCATTAGCCCCCGAATGGTTCAGGGTTCGAGTGACAAAAGGAGTTGAAGATGGTTCCGACCCAGTTTTCACGCTTCGGGAGCGTTTTGCTTAGATTAATGAACCACGTAACGACTTCAACTTCATTTTCAGTCGCCTTGATCCATTCCTAAATTGTCGAGTGAATTTTGTTGATAAGCTTCAATTGTGGACATGGTATGAGATCTTTGGCGCGATTGACTGCACTATCGTTCCCGGATCTCGCGGGATTCGAAATTTGGAGAAGCGCGCGGGACGGAGAGGCCCGCAGTAAATGGAACATATTTGGCAGGGACGCCTCTGCGTAAGTGTTTCGTTTTCACCCTTTGCTCCAAGAATCTTATATCAGTTGTCGACCCATTCTCTTGCTTGACCGAGTGAACCTTGAAATTTGCAGTGCTGCTACCTCTGGAACTTCTGCTTACAAAGATGATGATGACGAGGAGATGGAGGACGCGGTCACATCCAATGCGGGTATGACTCCTGTTATCTTGTCTTTTCTTTGCTAACCACTTCTACAGTCGACTGAACTTTTGTGGTCGATTCTTTTGCAGCTCCGCAAAATGTTATTGAACTTCCAGATGATGATGAAGATGTGCCACAGAAGCTCGTGGGAAAGAGGAGCAGGACCTTGGGCAAAAAGGTACCAGCTAGCAAGACGCCTCAGTCGACGCCGGTGGCAGAACCAGCTATCCAGCAGCCCGGGGACCTCAACCGTGCTTCTGTTACTTTTGCGATTCCCTTTTCGAGTGGTCGTCCTTCAGCATCGACTACATAGGCCCCTGCTTCATCTGTGCAACTTCATGCCTCAAGCTCTCAAGCTGCTGCAGCTGATCCACCGTCTCCACTTTTCACCGCCCATCACATCCCAGAGGACCAAGTGAGTGCTGCCAAGGAAGCCATACGCCAGGCAGGCATTATGATGGAGCAGATGAAAGTGGTGCGCGAGGCCAGTCAAGCTGCCTATGATGCCAGCTCAGCACTCCAGGCCAATGTCCAGGTTAACTTACTTCCGACTGAACTCCATCTTGACGCTTGTTCTGTTAGGATATGATATTTAGAAACTGCTGCTTTATTATCTGCAAGACGTCCGTGGATGAGCGTTTTGGAACCTTAATTGCACACCCATTGTAAGTCTGTACACCCACTGGGTGTTTTAATTTCTGTTGAGTAGTTTTTCCACTTGAGTCGACTAGGTTGTGTCGATTGAATCTCTGAACCAGTGGGAGCACGCTGAGTGCACCCACTGGGTGTAGTCCCCGAGACCGCCGTTGAATGTTTGATTCGGCGGGGGTCTTTGAACAGAACTTTTCCACTTGGTCTGAGCAGATCATGTCGAGTGGAACCTGGACCAGTGGGGGCACGCTGAGTGCACCCACTGGGTGTAGTCCCCGAGACCGTAGTCGACTGCGGGCAGTCGGCTATGGTCTGAGTTTTTTTTTCTGACTGGACGGACCAAGTCAATTGAAAAGTCGAACCAGTGGGGGCACGCTGAGTGCACCCACTGGGTGTAGTCCCCGAGACTATTGTTGAATGTTTGATTCGGCAGTAGTCTTAGAACTCTTTGAACTTGTTACTTTATTGCTCAGAAGCAACCAATCTTTGTGTCTGCCGACTGACTATCTTCTGAACACAGAAATCTTGTGAACTTGGAGCCCGGTTCGCTGACTTAGAGCAGAAGCAGATCCAGCTCAATCTTGATCTGGAGTTGGCTCAGAATAACTTGCAGAAGGCTAAGGATGACGCTGCTGGTAAGGAAAGCTTGTCGACTGGTTCTCCTGCCATCTTTTCTCCTCTTCTTTCTGATTCGAATGTTATTCTTTCTAGAAACAATGAGACGGGCTTTGGAGAAGAAGGACCTTGACCTTGCGGCTGCGAAGAAAACAGCAGAAGAAAAAACGGCCCTCGCTGACGAAAAGCTGGCCTCAGTCGGAAAGTTGGAGGAAGAGAATACCAAGCTGAAGACTACTCTCGATGAAGCCAACAAAGAGGTAACTCGACTGAAGAAGGATAAAGGGACCCTGACTGACAAAGTGGAAGACATCACCCGCAAGAGGAACGAGCTAGAGAATTATCTGGGAGGACTCGCCAAGAAGTTATTCCTCATGCTTGAAGGTACTTTTCCCTGTCTGATTGATTTGCTTTCGTTGACTCATCATATAACTGTCGACTCATTATTTCTCTGTGAGTGCAGAATTCTGTCAAAACATCAAGGAAGAGACTGGACGAGTCGAGACAAGCTTGGACCCCATCAACTCCCCTGTTAAAGATGAAGCTGCCATGAACGTGTTCCGACTGGAGTCTCGCCTTGCCAGTGCCATGAATTACCTTGCTCGACTGAAGGTTGCAGTGTCGCGGATCGACACGGCGCTCTGGCCAAGGGAAACGCTCCAAAATGATCTCGAGTCTTTGATGACTCGACTCAATGAGATTCCTGGTCGAGTGCAGGAATGGAAGAAGTCCTCTGCTCGATGCGGTGCCGACGTAGCTCTGTCCCTGGTTCGTGTTCATTGCAAGGAAGCCAAAGAAGAGAAGCTAGCAGCAATCAAGGTTGCCAATACCAAGAAACTTGACTTCCAGTCCTTCATGGAGACTTTTATTGGTGCTGCTACTCGAATTGCAGATGGAATCGACCTGGATGAGTTCGTCGAGCCTGCCAGCCCTCTTGCGGAGTGAACAAAATTTTTATGATCCGATTAAATTTGCTTCGGTATGCCGAGTGGTTTTGTAACCGTTAAACTCCTTTGGACCTGATGCTCGAGTACTTTAATTTGCAGTCCGGAACCTCATGGGGATTTGTCCGAACTTAGTTTTCCCTTAAATATGCTTGTTTTTATTTCCGAGTGGAACTTGTATCTTCACTCGGAACAGACTTTTGTTCTTGTGATGCAATTCTAAGGAGAGGACCGCGGACGACCTGCACCTCGTCATTCTTGCAGATCAGGGTGGAGCACACATTGTACTTGTGGCGTAGCTCTGAAGAGAAGGTCGCAGTTGACCTGCACTTCATTGTCCTGACGGATCAAGATGGAGCGTGTTTTAACTTAGGCGAGTACAGGACTGCAGCTAAGCCCCCGAGTGAGAGGGTTGCTCATCACTCGGTAGGATTTTACAAACTTAGGCGAGTACAGGACTACAACTAAGCCTCCGAGTGAGAGGGTTGCTCGTCACTCGGTAGGATTTTACAAACTTAGGCGAGTACAGGACTGCAGCTAAGCCCCCGAGTGAGAGGGTTGCTCATCACTCGGTAGGATTTTTTAAACTTAGGCGAGTACAGGACTGCAGCTAAGCCCCCGAGTGAGAGGGTTGCTCATCACTCGGTAGGATTTTTTAAACTTAGGCGAGTACAGGACTGCAGCTAAGCCCCCGAGTGAGAGGGTTGCTCATCACTCGGTAGGATTTTTTAAACTTAGGCGAGTACAGGACTGCAGCTAAGCCTCCGAGTGAGAGGGTTGCTCATCACTCGGTAGGATTTTTTTAAACTTAGGCGAATCGGATTCGCGGCTAAGCCACCCACTGGGGGATTTTGGACACATGTATTAGTAACAACAATCATTTAGGAGACTGTAAAACCATGTCTTTGATAAACGAACTGAAAGGTACTCCTTATTACATCTCATCAGTCTGAACACTTAAGTATAAAAACGGCAGAGTAGCTCCGCATTCCAAGCGCGTGGCTCGTCTTTATTCTGCTCCACATTGTAGAGGTGATACGCTCCGTTGTGGAGCACCTTGGTGATGATGACGGGACCTTCCCAAGCGGGGGCAAGTTTGTGAGGCCGTTGCTGGTCCACTCGAAGCACAAGGTCCCCTTCCTGAAATGCTCGACCCTTCACATTTCTGGCATATAATCGACGAAGGTCTTGCTGATAAATGGTCGATCGGATCAAGGCCATCTCACTTTCTTCTTCCAGAAGATCAACAGCGTCTTCTCGAGCCCGTTCTGCAACGGCTTCTGAAAAAAAGTTCTACTCGGGGTGCATTGTGAAGCAAGTCACTTGGCAGCACAGCCTCAGCCCCATAGACCATGAAGAAGGGGGTTCGACCGGTCGACCGATTTGGTATTGTTCTTAATCCCCAAAGGACTGACGGTAGCTCATCTACCCAAGCGCCGGCTGCGTGCTTGAGGTCGCGCATCAATCGAGGTTTCAGCCCTTTGAGAATCGAACCGTTCGCTCTTTCTGCTTGTCCATTCGACTGAGGGTGGGCGACTGAAGCATAGTCGACCCGAGTACCTTGGGAAGCGCAGAAAGCTCGGAACTCATCTGAATCAAAGTTTGACCCATTATCCGTGATGATGCTGTGCGGAACTCCATATCTAAATGTTAACCCTCTGATTAAGCTGACAGCAGTACTTGCTTCCAGGTTTTTGATAGGTTTAGCTTCAATCCATTTAGTGAACTTGTCGACTGCTACAAGCACATGGGTGAAGCCACTCCTGCCAGTCCTCAGAGGTCCGACCATATCTAATCTCCAAACAGCAAATGGCCAGGCGAGTGGAATAGTCTTCAAGGCTGAAGCAGGTTTGTGGGACATGTTGGAGTAGAACTAACAGCCCTCGCACTTGTCAACTATTTCCTTTGCCATCTCATTTGCCCGTGGCCAGTAAAACCCTGCTCGATATACTTTGGCCACGATGGTCCGAGAGGACGCATGGTGACCACAAGTCCCTGAGTGGATATCATTGAGGATCATTCGGCCTTCTTCTGGAGTGATGCATTTCTGAACGACCCCAGTAACACTCTCTCTGTAGAGCTGTCCACCCATTACCGTGAAGGCTTTGGATCGACGGACAATCTGACGAGCCTCTTCTTCATCCTCTGGAAGCTCTTTTCTGAGAATATATGCAATATATGGCACTGTCCAATCGGGAATGACGACCAAAACCTTCATGATCAAGTCGACCACAGCTGGGATTTCAACTTCAGTCGAATCAGTGGAGTTCTTAGGCTGTGGGGGCTCTTCAGTGAAGGGATCTTCTTGAACTGATGGTGCGTGAATATGCTCCAGAAACACATTGCTGGGAATAGGCTCCCGCTTGGAACCTATTTTTGCCAAGTCATCAGCTGCTTGATTCTTCAGTCGGGGTATATGGTGGAGCTCTAGACCTTCAAACTTCTTTTCTAACTTTCTCACTGCATTGCAATAACCAGTCATAGCTGGGCTCCTGACGTCCCACTCCTTCATCACTTGATTAACCACTAAATTTGAGTCGCCGTAAACCATTAGGCGACGGACGCCGAGTGAAATGGCCATATGCAACCCGTACAGAAGTGCCTCATATTCAGCTTCATTGTTGGAGGAATCAAAGTGAATCTGGAGAACATATCTGAGGTTGTCGCCTCGTGGAGATACCAGGACTACTCCAGCACCTGAACTTTTCAATATCTTGGACCTGTCGAAGAACATAGTCCAATGTTCCGACTGTATCTGGGTCGGTAGCTGCTGTTCAACCCACTCGACGAGGAAATCTGCTAATGCTTGAGATTTGATCGCTTTCTTTGCCTCAGACTTGATATCCAGCGGAAGGAGTTCAATCGCCCACTTTGCCACTCGACCAGTTGCATCTCTGTTGTTCAAAATTTCTGACAACGGAGCATCGCTGACGACTGTAATCGAATGATCTGAGAAGTAATGTGCAACCTTCTTTGTGGTCAAGTAAATTCCATAGACAAGCTTCTGATAATGTGGATATCTCTGCTTGGATGGGGTTAAGACTTCAGAAATATAGTACACTGGGCATTGAACCTTGTAGGTTTTACCTTCTTCTTCCCGCTCGACCGTGAGTACTGTACTGACAACCTGTCCAGTGGCTGCTATATAAAGCAGTAAAGGCTCTTTGCTTATTGGAGCAGCAAGCACCGGCTGGGTGGAAAGCAGGGCTTTGAGCTCTGCAAACACTGCGTCAGCTTCAGGAGTCCACTCAAACTTATCAGATTTCTTCATCAGTCGATAAAGAGGCAATGCCTTTTCACCGAGACGAGAGATGAATCGACTCAAAGCGGCCAAACAACCAGTAAGCTTCTGAACATCGTGTACACGCACAGGGCGTTTCATTCGGAGGATTGCACCAACTTTCTCTGGGTTTGCATCGATCCCACGTTCGGAAACGAGGAAACCGAGTAACTTTCCACCTGGAACTCCAAATGTACACTTCAACGGATTAAGCTTGATATCATATCTTCTCAAATTGGCAAAGGTTTCAGCAAGGTCAGTCAGCAGGTCGGAACCTTTACGCGACTTAACCACGATGTCATCCATGCATGCTTTAACATTCTGACTGATTTGAGTTAGCAGGCACTTCTATATCATGCGCATGAATGTGGCACCAGCATTCTTGAGACCAAAGGGCATGGTGACGTAGCAAAAGCACCCGAATGGGGTGATAAAAGCTGTTTTTATTTCATCAGGTCCATACAGTCGGATCTGATGGTACCCGGAATATGCATCCAGGAAGGACAATCGCTCACATCCCGCAGTCAAGTCGACTATCTGATCGATGCGGGGGAGAGGAAAATGATCTTTCGGGCAGGCCCGATTGATATGCTTGAAATCAATGCACATACAAAGTGAATCGTCCTTCTTGGGAACCATGACAACATTGGTGAGCCACTCGGAGTGGTAAATTTCGCGGATGAACTCAGCCGCCAGAAGCCGAGGCACCTCTTCGCCGATTGCCTTTCTCTTCTCCACAGCGGACCGACGGAGATGCTCTTTCACGGGTTTTGCCTTTGGATCGACTCGCAAACGGTGCTCAACCAGTCCCCTGGGTACACCCGGCATGTCAGACGGCTTCCATGCGAAGATGTCCCAGTTCTCATGGAGGAACTGGATGAGCGCTTCTTCCTATTTGTTGTCGAGTGTTGTTGAGATATGAGTCGAAGCAGCACTGGGATCGGTCGGGTGAATGTGAACAGGCTTTGTTTCGCCGGATGACTAAAATGCAGACTCTGAAGCAGGCTTCTTAGCATGCAAAAACTCACTCGGATCTGCAGTCTTCTTATATTCTTCCATTTCTACTGCTGCCATCTGTTCATCGGCTATCTTAGAGCCCTTCTGGAGGCATTCTTCTGCTCGTTGTCGATTACCAGTGACTGTGATCACGCCCCTGGGGCCAGGCATCTTCAGCTTGAGGTACACGTAACACGGTCGAGCCATGAAACGGGCATATGCAGTTCTGCCCAGAATAGCATGATAGGCACTGTGAAAATCCACGACTTCAAATGTCAAATTCTCCTTACGGTAATTCTTTGAATCACCGAAAACCAAGTCAAGAGCGATCTGGCCGAGTGAATCAGCTTTCTTTCCTGGAATGACACCGTGGAATCGCATGTTGCTCTCACTAAGCTTGGACATCGGAATGCCCATCCCACGGAGGGTCTCAGCATACAAAATGTTCAAGCCACTGCCACCATCCATCAGGACTTTGGTCAGTCGGGTGCCCCCAATGACTGGGTCGACCACCAACTCTTGCCTCCCGGGGGCGGCAACATGCGGTGGGTGGTCAGATTGGTCGAATGTAATGGGAGTCTTTGACCATTTCAAATATGTCATCGTTGCCGGAGCAACCATGTTTACTTCTCTGTTGATGACTTTCAGTCGACTTTTGCTTTCAATGTCAGCAAAAATCACCAAAGTGGAATTGACGTTAGGAAAACCGTCATCATCTTCTTCCTTGTCCTCATCCTTGTCAGACTCTTTTTTCTTCTCATCGGGTTGTTTCTCTCGGAACTGCTGGATTAGGAGCCGACATTGTCGAGTGGTATGTTTGGGATAAATTAGATTACCCTCTTCATCCTTCTTGGTGTGAATGTGACATGGCAAATCCAACACATCATTCCCTGCTTGATCTTTCACCTTCTTGGGGATCCAGGGCCCTTTGGGATTCCCCTTGAATTTTCCTTGAGTTACAACTGCAGCTTCACCAGGACCTGCTGGCTCGGCTTTGCGTTTCTGCTTCCGACCTCCTCCGGTGTCTTGGGCGACTGGCTTGCCCTTTCCACTGCGGAGTCGATCCTCTTCTTCACCATTAGTGTACCGAGTGGTTATTTCCATCATTCGGGTCAGAGACATATCTCCTGTCCGACCGAATTTCAGGTTAAGCTCTCGATACCGAACGCCCTCCTTGAAGGCGCAAACTGCTTGGTGTTGGGATACATTTTCTACTGTGTGATGTAAAGTGGTCCATCTTTGGATGTAATCCCTCAGAGTTTCATTCGGCTTCTGTACACAATGTTGCAATTCTGTCAACCTTGCAGGTCGTTTGCATGTGCCCTCGAATGTCCTGACAAACACTCGAGCTAACTCTTCCCAGCTGAATATACTGCCTGGAGCCAACTGATCCAGCCATGCTCTGGCCGATCCTTCCAACATGAGAGGAAGATGTTTCATAGCTACCTCATCATTTCCACCACCGATCTGAACAGCTACCCGGTAATCTTCCAGCCAAGTGTCAGGCTTCGACTCACCGGTGAACTTATTAACCCCAGTCGCCAACCTGAAGTTGGGGGGATCTCAGCAGCTCTGATGGCTCTGCTAAAACACTCGGGGCCTGAAACATGTACTCTGCTTCCACTCGGGCGATCTCTGTCTTGCCCTTCTCTGTGTGCTCGGTTCCTGTCGACCAAACCTTGCACCAAAATTGACCTCGCATCAAACCCTGGCTCTCTTGGGTCGACTGGCACCCTCCGCTCTTCGCTGTACGGGCGCCTGTCATCATAACGCCGGGGCACATATGATCTGCCTCTCAGAGGGGGCGTAGGCACTCGACGGTGGTCACCACGGCCGAGCCGATGATCGTACTGCTCGTGGTTCCGACCCAAGTACTGCTCTTGGCGATGCCCATGTCCCTCATGCCGCGGAGGTGATCTTGGGCCGTGAGCCGATTGGACTGTGTCGGCCACCACAGATCTGCTATGGATTCTGTTACGCGACTGAGATACTGCAGTGTTTTGCTCTCCTGCTGCCCGGAACAGAGCCCGGATCTGCATCAAACCTCGTCCAGCCTCCGACTGGGATGGTTGGATGGACTCTGCTATACGAGCTGCGGCCGTAAGATTCTAAATAGGAGTGCGGTATACCTGAGGTTGAGGCGGGAACAATTGCCGCTGTCGACTGGACTCAGGAATCTGCTGCCGAGCACGTTCCTCGAGTGCATGCTGAAGGTTCTCCAGTCGAGTGCGTTCAGCCAAAGTGGCCAAGCGCGCTGCCTCCAAGGCCCGAGCCTCAGAGGTCTCTTCGACGATGGGCGTGTGGAGTGCCTCCTCGTTGTGGCGGTGGAGTTCCTCCCTCCGCTGCGAAGAGAGGGTTTCGGGGTGATATTCCTCGTGAACATGCGAGGGATCGCCACCGCCGTCGTCGCCACCATTGCGACGCATGCCAGGTGGGCTGCACGGTGTGTCGACCATCAGGACCTCTGCTGCAGGGTCGCTGTTGTCGCACTCGGACAGGGTCTCGACGGAGCTAGTCGACAGATCGAACAGGCCGTAGAGAGATTCATCGGGCTCGATTGCCGCGACTTGAGAGGTGGCTGACTGACGTGCCACCGCATGCTTCACCCACCGCTGAAGCCGCGATCGACCGGATCGCTTGCGACGGCGAACAGCAGGGAACGAAGTTACTGCGGGAGCCGACCGATACTGGGTCGACGGCTGCCGCAGAAGGACGCCGCGGACACACGCGCGAAAGTGCGTCGCCCCGCGGACGGGGAGTGTCTCGACGTCGAGGGGGCCTTCCTGGAGCCAGGCGGAGTCGTCGGCGATGAAGACGAGCGCGCTGAGACAGATCTTGCGGCCCTCAGCCGAACCTCCACCAGAAACCATGATGATGGGAATCGGAAAAAATCGCAACCTCACCGGAAAGTCGCTAAGACACCGGCCCCACGGTGGGCGCCAACTGTCGTGGTTCTAAGTCTGACAGTAGAATAGGGGGTAGGTTTGAGGAGGTAAGATCCTAGCTACGGTGAGGTTGTGCACGCAAGATTTACGAGTTCAGGCCCTTCTCGGAGGAAGTAATAGCCATACATCTCGGTGCCCGGGGGCTTGGTCGACTGGATTATGCGTGAAGTTACAGGGGGTGCGAACCCTTGTGCCTGAGGAGGGGGGTGGCTTATATAGAGTTCGCCAGACCCCTCCAGCCCTCAGTTACACATGATCCAATGTACATAAAGATGGGACGTTACTGATAACGCAAGCAATAAAGGCATATAAATGATCATTAAGACTACGGAGTGAACGTCTGACCGTAGCCGTTCTGAGTGACTTTAGATCTTCTGTCTTCCGAGTAATTTCTGATGTGGTCGAGTGAGTACACTCCGGTCGAATGGAATTGGGTTTTCCGAGTGGAATGCTTCTGGTCGAGTGAATGGTATTGTCCTTTGAATATCCCTGACTTTAAGGTAATGTCCTTGGGAAGGGTGTCTAGGTCGGGCCTATTACCCTACCCCAGGTACATGTCATCGTCAGATAACATTTGGATATCCCAAGGTTTGATTTTTTTTCTAATCTGGAAATAAAAAGGCCAGTTGGAGGGAAAGAACCTTGGCAGGCATGTGCTGGTGCGTATATGGGTTTTATCACAAGACCGACCGTATATTACCTTGGCAATCATGCAGCTCATCGTGTCACTTACCGGTGGCCCCTTCGAAGCATGGGAATTCCGGCCAAAATGGGACATGGAATATTTATGATGTTTCCTATGTCACACACCAACCAGTATAAAAGGGTAGGCTACCACTTCGGCGTTCCAGCATCGCAAAGCAAAGGCGCGCACAACACAGGCGCACAACCACAAAGCTTAGGCAGAATCAAACACGGTGAAATCAAATGGAGGGAACCATGAAGAGCGGCGCCAGGGGAATCAAGGGGAAGGTAGCGATGGTGTACTCCAAGTACGCCGGCAAGGCCCAGGCCAAGCCTGCCCCGAGCGTCACTACGGCACACGCCTACCAGCCCAGGTACCCTTCTTCCATCGACGCGACGGCGACCGCCCCCTATGCCGCCACCGGTGACATCGACGAGAGGGCCACGGCCTTCATACTGTCCGTCCGAGAGCGCTTCAAGAACGAGCAGAAGATGGTGATTTAGATGAGCTCGGTCGTGGTCGGCCGGTTGGTCCAGGCTCCAAGAAAGATTTTAGATTTAATGGAACATCTTCTGGGTAGCCATGGATACATACTTGTGTCTAGGTGGTAAACCGTGTACTTTTTCTTTTCGTTTCTCTCTTTTTGTGGACTTCAGTTTGACCATAAGAGTGGCAGAAAGGGATGATAATATAATCCCCATTTCCGAGACCATGTGGGATGTGAATATGATCCTCAATCAGAATGGAGTTTGTGTGATCTCCACTGTTCATTCTTGTTGGTCCAACACTTCATCTCGACCGTGTAAAGAAATTTAAAATTACAGTTCCTTTTATGATGTCGAGAACCACTTTACAAGTGTCGTTTCAAAATATTAAAAACCATTTCACCTTGCAATACTGGAATTTCCTTATACACCGAGTGCCGATCTCTTCGTCGAGAACCAAACCACGGGCGCTCGGCAAACACATATACGTCAAGAGTAGTACTCGGCAAACACAGGTTCACTGCAACAAGGTGATGTTGCCGAGAGGAAGACACGGCGAAGAAGGCACAGTCGGCAAACACCACAGATGCCGAGAGCACCACACGGCAAAGAGATGCCGCGTGCCATGTCCGTTTGCATCTGATGGCTCCACGACTTGTTGTTGTCTTTACCGAGAGCTAAGTAGGAATGCTCAGCAAACCACCTGTCACTGAAACATTCTGACTTGATAGGTGGACCCATTAGACCTACCTGTCACTGAAACATTACGAAATATTTGATACATTTTTAAAAGGAATAATATGATGTGTTTTCTTTGCCGAGAGCTTTGTGGTCCCGCTCGGCATCCCACCATTGACTGAAACATTTTGACCTGACAGGTGGGCCCGCGTGTCCCACATGGCAGTGATACTTTGCCGAGAGCTTTGTGGTCCCACTCGGCATCCCACCATTGACTGAAACATTTTGACCTGACAGGTGGGCCCGCGTGTCCCACATGGCAGTGATACTTTTACTGAGACTCGCGAGCGCTCGAAAAAGAAGAGGTGTCCTCGGAAAAGCCCGTCCTACCGCAGGTGACCCCTTTTCCGGGCGTGTGCTCTCGTTAAAGTACATATTTAAGAGTGTTGTTCTCAGAAATGAGTCCCATTGCTTCTGTTGTCAAGTTGTTTCTTATGTAATTCCTGCAATTGAAAACAAATAAATACATTTCCTGTCTATATCTTCAGTGCAGAAAATGACATCATAACAAATGAATGTGGGAGCTCCTAGCTCCCAGGAAATCCCTTGAGCACGTCACAAACATATTCACATAGGCATAATTCTGACTAATTCACATAGGCTAATAATTCACACAAGTTCATAGAGCAAAAAACATTGCTCGAGCACATCACACACAAGTTCACATATTCATACACAGGGTTAATTCATGCAAGTTCACATATTGCAAAACACATGCAAATTCTAAGTTTCTAGCAGCATTGCACACGACATGGAAACATTCTCTATGCTTCTGGAGCAGGAGGAGGAGGGGCAACATTTCCACCGGCTTGAGATTGCGTAAGGGTCTATAAGAGGAGAGTCATGTGAGCACTGTTCATCAATATATAATGAATGGTGGCTATATTAAGAGAATGTTCTACCTGAAACTTTAGCTCGAGCATGTTGAACCTTTCATTGGTTTCTGCTTGTTCCTTCGCTCTTTCCTCCTTCTCAGACTCCCGCCTTTGATCCGCTTCAGCATCCTGCTTCTCCAATAAAGCTTTTAATATGGTATTAGGCTCATATAGGTTGCAATGATTCTATTTTGAGGCATAGACATGTATGAATGGGTATGGTGCTAACCTTGAGACACGTGATCTCATGCGACGCGGCGGTCTGGCGACTCTGTATGGACAGAATTGAGCTTGTGCTCGACACGCGGATCTCATGGAGCTTGCGATGCGAGGAGGTGGTGATCGCCTTGTCGTAAATGAGGTGGCGGTCACATCTCTCCCCCTCGCCAACAATGACAACCAACACTGGATCAAATAGCTGGGACGTAGGTTCGGCGTCCTCCCTGTGCGCCTCCTTGAAGATGGACTCGCCGCAGAACTCCTTGCCTTTCTTCCCCTTGTGACCTTCTTTCCACGCATCTAAGATGTGTACTGGGCCACCATGCTCTATCTCATGCAGAAGGAACCATCAACCTTAATAAACGGAAATGCACCACGAGACAAAGTTTACCAGCATATTGCACATGCCATATGTTGCTTGAGAGTTGTCAGGTTGCGGCTCCCCTGGACGTGTGCCAAGCCTGGTATTTTCGCGCGATCGTTTCCTTTCTCAACATGTTGCGCCTGCCATGTTGGGTCACACCACATATCAACCAATACCTCCCAACAATCTTGCTTCATCCATGGTTGCCTCGCCTAGTCAGACATAATCAAATCATTTAGTAATGCATGGAACAAGCGGCGGATGACTCAAAGTATAAGCAAGAAATGTTGTTACTTACACTACAAAAAAAAACCACTTCCGTGATGATACGTGTTTGTCACAGTAGGTCACGTTTTTTGTCATGCATGTACATCCATGACGATTTTATGACAGAATCAAGATAGTCATACCTGTGCTGTCGTAGAAGTGTTCCATGACAATACCAAAATTATCATCACGGAAGTGTCCACTTCCATGATGATAAATGGCACGTCATGGAAGTGCTTTCCTCAAGGGTAACTGACACGTGGCATCCACCGTAACGGGGCGCCATTAAGCTATCGGATTCCGGTTTGGATCCGATAACCCGTTATCAGCCCGGACCAATTGGGATTTTCCACGTGTAAAATCATCATTGGCTGGAGGAAACATGTGTCGGCTCCTCGGTGGGCCAGATGTCGTCCGTCCAATGAAGGAGACGTGCCTATGATACGTCGACATGTGGCAGGGCCCAACAGAGACCCATATAGGTTAAAAAGGCCGGCCCAGTCAAAGGCCCGTAGTATTTACTCAGGTACTAGTGGGCCAGCCAACTAACGGCCTGTTTAAACATGCCCCATTTACGGCCCGAAGCCAGATCTGGCCCGTTAAATGTTCGCCGAATATTTGGGCCCAATTACGGCCCAGTGACATTTCGGCCTGTTAGAGGCCCGATGTAGACATGGGCCCATTTCAGCCCGGTGTGTCTTTCGGCCTGGGAATGGCCCGTGCTGCCCATGGGCCATATATGGTCCGACGCGACATCCAGCCCTCTAACGGCCCGTGATCAAGGTGGCAATAGTTCAGCCCAACATGACTTTGGGCCTGTTAAAGGGCTGTCGTATAATTCGGCCCGTTGATGCCTCTACTAAGCTTTCGGCCTCTTAAAGGCCCATGATATCAATGGGCCAACTAAGGCCCGAAATATGTTTCGGCCTGGTAATTGCCCGTCATATAACTGGGCCAATAATGGCCCGGTCTACATTTCAGCCTGCTGAAGGCCCGTCGACGACTAGTGAAAATTGAGGCCCAACATGCATTTCGACCTGCTAAAGGCCCATGGTTTCTTCTGGGTCGTAACAGGCCAGCAGATTATTCAGCCTGTTAATGGCCCGAAGCTACATGGGCCCAACTAAGCACTGGGTCCACTAAAGGCCCAACTAAACTTTGTGCCGAATATAGTCCCGTGTAAGTTGTGGGCCTGGCGCAAAGTGTGAAGGCCCCAATGGCCTTTTAGGCCCAAGAAAGTTGTAGGCCGGCCCAATTGTGGCCCGCTAAAATGCAGGCCCGTTAGAGGCGAATGTTTCGGCCCGGTCGACTACATCAGATTTTCGCCTTTTTTTCAGATAGCGAATGATGGCATATACGGTAACTAGTAGGAATTAAGAACAAACCTACTCTATACAATAAAGAAATTACGGAATTGTAATTTAGAATAAACCTACACTATACAATAAAGGTTTATGGTATATTACATCCACTGGGCATCGAAGTTCGCCACCAGTGATCATAAAGCGTAATGAAGAAGCAGATTACAAAAACTGGGTGCCATTGCAGCGTAACAAAATAATACTGAACCAAGACCACTTCCAAGACAGTTCAAGAAAGCTTAGCCTTGCATGGGAACTGCTGCGCAAGTTTCTGAGCAAGGCTGTGAGACCGGCCTAGCATGTCGGTGATAGCTTCCACGTGTAGCTGTTTAGCAATGAGGTTCTCATTGGTGTTCTCCGCAATCTTTCTTAGAGATAGGACTTTAAGTCGAAATTGAGTTGCAGAATGCCTTTTTCTAGAACTTGGGACTGAAGAAGTCGAACTGATTCAGAGAGCGAATTCTGTGAGCTTGTGTGACTGCTATTCTCAAGTAACTTGAACACTGCATCAAGATAAGACTTTGGGGTTGTCTCGCTATCTTCAAGATGGTTTGCCTTCTTTGCTGCAATATCTGTTGGGTTTGTCTCACTGCCTTCAGGAGACTTGTGCATGCCATCAGGCATATCATCCTGAAACAAGTAGAGAGATGACAGGTTTTGCACGTGTATAAACAAAGATGGTAACTGTGCTGTCAATTCCATCCAATTTCAAATTAGAAAATAAAGAGTAAGTTCAAAATATCAATAGCATAATTTGGCATTGTTCATAATGCGGGGAGCTTCACCACGCTACTGGATTACCATGTCAACAAAACAAGCATAGATGAAGGGCAAAGACAATCATTGTATCTATTTTGGTTAATGTGCATGGCATGTTGTTCATATCATTAGCCACATCAGTAAGATAAAACAGGAGATGACAAGGTGCAAACGTGGGCTGCTTCACCACACACTGGATTATAGATCCACAAAAACAAGCATACATATAGGGAGTATTGAGTAATGTGCATGGTATGAATAAGGAATTTGGTTTTACAAGTAAAACTTGGAACTTACAGTTGTTGCGAACATGCATTTTGATAGAAACAACAAACTAAACAGCAGTTGACGATAGGGAGTATGAGCAAATTAAACAGCAATTGAGGATAAAGGCTTTAGAAGGACCGACTTACATTAACAGTTAACACCGGCTTTATAATGCCCTTCTCCATGTCAAGGGAAGGATAACTCAAGAATTTCAGCAAAAAATCTTCTTCATAAGCATTGCCTGTACTCTACATTTTGTAGAGAGTAATTATAGATATGATAATACTGGAAGGGATAGAGGATAATGAAGGTAAGATGCAGATTGATGCTACATAATCAACTACCAATCCCTGGAAGTACAAGCGTTACAGGACAAAATGTACTGATAAGAGCAATGGGCTACACTTCTGCACTGGCATTGTCTGTGTATTCAACTTTTTGGTAAGATTAAATATAGAACTGATATTTTTTAGAAATGGTAGGCTAGGGAGATAAGATGCAGAATGCTACACAATGAATCAATCCCTCTTCCCATAATATAAGAGTGTTTTGAACACTGGTGTACTGCACAAAACGCTCTTATATTATGGGACGGAGGGAGTAGCTGTTAATGTAAGTACAGTGATAGACGATGTTCAATCCTTACAAGAGGACTGCAGAGCTAAACCTCTGCAAAAGCATTGTGTTGATTCTAAATGTATGTAAGAGTCGATACGGATCTTATAATGTCCACCAAATGGAGGATAATGAGGCTAACATGTGCAGTGATGCTACATAATCAACCAGCTATGAAAGTAAGTTTGGTCATACAGGGCAAGAGGTACTCACAAGAGCAATGCAGTGTGCAGTATAGTTGCGAGATTCTGTGGTCCCTTGAGAATGAATGTGCTTCTGCAAACAGTTTTTGTACAAGTGAGACGGTAAGGCACATGCAGAAATGTAGTTCAAATTGTGATGTGATATCATAGATAGTACCTTACGCTGCAGACGAGACCAATGTGTAACAAGATTATTCAAGTCACTTTCTGATAAATGTAGCACCAGAGACTTTACAGAAATTTCATTTAGAGGCTTGGCATCAAAGTGCGCTTGCACCGGAGCCGCGCCATCAGTGACGACCTCACTCTCAGGGTCACTCAACATGACAGGTAGAGGTGACGTGCAGAGAGGGGCACGAGGGGAGAAACATCCATAGAGGCATGCTTCTCGTCCATCCACAGAACCAACCTGGTGCTCGGGCAACGGAGACATGGGAGTGATACGTCTCCAATGTATCTATAATTTTTTATTGTTCCATGCTGTTATATTATCATTCTTGGATGTTTTACAACCATTTTATAGCAACTTTATATCATTTTTTGGGACTAACCTATTGACATAGTGCCCAGTGCCAGTTGCTATTTTTTGCTTGTTTTTTACTTCGCATGAAATCAATACCAAACGGAGTCCAAACGCAGCGAAACTTTTTGGTGGTTTTTTATGGACCAGAAGACAAAAGTTGGGCCAAGAAAGTACCTGAGGGGGGCTCCGAGGGGAGCACAACCCACCAGGGCGCGCCTGGGGGCCCAGGTGAGTAGTTCATTGTAGACCTACGGATCCGTAGTTAGTAGCTAGATGGCTTCCTCTCTCTCTTTTGATTCTCAATACAATGGTCTCTTGGAGATCTATTTGATGTAACTCTTTTTGCGGTGTGTTTGTTGGGATCCGATGAACTTCGAGTTTATGATCAGATCTATGTTTTTATCCATGAAAGTTATTTGAGTCTTTTGATCTCTTATATGCATGATTACTTATAGCCTCGTATTTCTTCTTCGAATCTTTGGTTTAGTTAGGCTAACTAGATCGATTTTTCTTGCCATGGTAAGAGGTGCTTTGTGATGGGTTCGATGTTACGGTGCTTGATCCCAGTGACAGAAGGGGAACAGACGCGTATGCATCGTTGCTATTAAGGATAACAAGATGGGGTCTATTTCTACACAAATAGATCTTGTCTACATCATGTCATTGTTCTTATTGCATTACTCCGTTTCTCCATGAACTTAATACACTAGATGCATGCTGGATAGCGGTTGATGTGTGGAGTAATAGTAGTAGATGCAGGCAGGAGTCGGTCTACTAATCTTGGACGTGATGCCTATATAATGATCATTGCCTGGATATCGTCATAATTATTTGAAGTTCTATCAATTGCCCAACAGTAATTTGTTTACCCATCGTATGCTATTTTTCTCGAGAGAAGCCACTAGTGAAATCTACGGCCCCCGGGACTATTTTCTCATCATATATTTTCAGATCTATTTTGCTATTTGCCTTTTTATTTATTTGCCACTTTTATTTTCAGATCTATTGTTCTAAAAACCCAAAAATATTTTGCTGCACTTTATTTTATTCGTGATCTATTTATCCAATCTACTACAAGATAGTTTCACGTCCGTTTGCCAATTTCTGGCGTCGTTACCCAAAAGGGATTAACAACCCCTTTAACACGTCGGGTTGCAAGTATTTGTTCTTTGTGTGCAGGTGCTGTTTACGTAGTGTTGCTTGGTTCTCCTACTGGTTCGATAACCTTGGTCTCATCACTAAGGGAAATACCTATTGTTGCTGTACTGCATCATCCCTTCCTCTTTGGGGAAATACCGACGTAGTTCAAGCAAACATCAAAAGGAATTTCTGGCGCCGTTGCCGGGGAGACATCATCAACATCTACCAGCTTCCTAATCACAAATCTCATCTCCTTGCAATTTACATTATTTGCCATTTGCCTCATGTTTTCCTCTCCCCCACTTCACAAAAATTTGCCATTTTATTCGCCCTCTTTCTTGTTCGCCGTTTTCTCGTCGGATCTCTTAATTGCTAGAACTTGTCATCATGAGTGACTTTGGCATGGCAGAAACAGATGATGGCCTAACTCCTAAAATTGGACGATCTGGCAATCTGGATGCTAAAACTTTTGTTTTGGGGCAAGGGAATGTTATAGGAAAAGAACGTATCCAAGAATTTTTCAATTGTGTTGGAAATTTAAGTCTTGATGATGTTCCTATACTTAAAAGGACTAAATCTTATGCGGAAGCTATCTCAGCACTAGTTCTGAAACTTGAAAATAAATTTATTCGTACTCATCCTACCTTGCAAAGAATGTTTTATGAGCTACCCGTCATAAAGAATCCTAAAGCTGAAAAGTTGGCTACTCTTGTTCTTATGAATGAATTTGACTGCATAATACGGGAAGCCAGGGAAATCTTTGATTTTTATGGTATGAATCATGAAAAACCCGTGATATATGAAATTCTTTATGATAGTGATTATGTGCTAAGATATTTGCTTGGGGATAATCAAATCTTTGATGAGAACCTTAAAAACGACGTCCCCGTTTTACATATAATCCAACAAGTTTTCAATGATGTTAATCAGCACCATTCTTGGATTGTTGCCAGAAATCAAGGGGGATATGACAATAAGCAACTTGATAGTGCTAAAGTCTCTATGGATAAGGTGTTTTATGTTGTTTTTGCAAAACCTTTTGACAAAAACACCTCTAAGGAAAATGAGACCAAATATGACAATACTTAGATCTTTGCATTATGCCTAGCTAAGGGCGTACAACGATAGCGCTTGTTGGGAGGCAACCCAATGAATAAAAATTATTTTATTCTTTTTATTTCTGTTCTTGAGTGTTTGCACAATTATGCTACTGTTATGATTGTGTTTTTTGTGTTTTAATTAGTGTTTGTACCAAGTAAAGCCTTTAGGATAGCTTTGGTGATAGTTGATTTGATCTTGTTGGAAAACAGAAACTTTTGCGTCCAGTAAAACTAGACTATTGCTTTGAATCATATAAAAGTCCAAATGTCCATGCTACAAAGAAAAGAATATGTGATGAACATGTTAGGCAGCATTCCACATCAAAAATTCTGTTTTTATCATTTACCTACTCGAGGACGAGCAGGAATTAATCTTGGGGATGCTGATACGTCTCCAACGTATCTATAATTTTTGATTGTTCCATGCTGTTATATTATCATTCTTGGATGTTTTACAACCATTTTATAGAAACTTTTTATCATTATTTGGGACTAACCTATTGACACAGTCCCCAATGCTAGTTGCTGTTTTTTGCTTGTTTTTTACTTCGCAGGAAATCAATACCAAACGGAGTCCAAATGCAGCGAAACTTTTTGGTGATTTTTTATGGACCAGAAGACACAAGTTGGGGCCACAAAGTACCTGAGGGGGGCTCCGAGGGGAGCACAACCCACCAGGGCGCGCTTGGGGGCCCAGGCACGCCCAGGTGGGTTGAGCCCACCTCGGCCACCTCCCGCACCGCCTCTTTGCTCTATAAATACCCCAATATTCCATAAACCCTAGGGGAGTCGACGAAAATCAATTCCAGCCGCCGCAAGTTCCAGAAACCACAGATCCAATCTAGACACCATCACGGAGCGGTTCATCATCCTCATTGGTGCCTCTCCGATGATGCGTGAATAGTTCATTGTAGACCTACGGGTCCGTAGTTAGTAGCTAGATGGCTTCCTCTCTCTCTTTTGATTCTCAATACAATGGTCTCTTGGAGATCTATTTGATGTAACTCTTTTTGCGGTGTGTTTGTTGGGATCCGATGAACTTTGAGTTTATGATCAGATCTATGTTTTTATCCGTGAAAGTTATTTGAGTCTTTTGATCTCTTATATGCATGATTACTTATAGCCTCGTATTTCTTCTTCGAATCTTTGGTTTAGTTAGGCCAACTAGATCGATTTTTCTTGCCATGGGAAGAGGTGCGTGATACGTCTCCAACGTATCTATAATTTTTGATTGTTCCATGCTATTATATTATCTATCTTGGATGTTTTATATGCATTTATATGCTATTTTATATGATTTTTGAGACTAACCTATTAACCTAGAGCCCAGTGCCAGTTTCTGTTTTTTCCTTGTTTTTGAGTTTTACAGAAAAGGAATATCAAACGGAGTCCAAATGACCTGAAAATTTACGGTGATTTTTTATGGACCAGAAGAAGCCCCCGAAGCAAAAGAGTTGGGCCAAAAGAGTCCCGAGGCCACCACAAGGGTGGAGGGCGCCCCCCCCTAGGGCGCGCCCTCCGTCCTTGTCGTCGCCTCGTGGACCCCCCTGACTTGTTCTCGACGCCAAAAATTGTTGTAAATATAGAAACCCCCAGAAATAAACCTAGACGGGAGTTCCGTCGCCGCAAGCCTCTGTAGCCACCAAAAACCAATCGGGACCCTGTTCCGGCACCCTGCCGGAGGGGGAAATCATCACCGGTGGCCATCTTCATCATCCCGGCGCTCTCCATGACAAGGAGGGAGTAGTTCACCCTCGGGGCTGAGGGTATGTACCAGTAGCTATGTGTTTGATCTCTCTGTCTCGTGTTCTTGATTTGGCATGATCTTGATGTACCGCGAGCTTTGCTATTATAGTTGGATCTTATGATGTTTCTCCCCCTGTACCTTCTTGTAATGGATTGAGTTTTCCCTTTGAAGTTATCATATCGGATTGAGTCTTTAAGGATTTGAGAACACTTGATGTATGTCTTGCATGTGCTTATTTGTGGTGACAATGGGATATTCACGTGATCCACTTGATGTATGTTTTGGTGATCAACTTGCGGGTTCTGTGACCTTGTGAACTTATGCATAGGGGTTGGCACACGTTTTCGTCTTGACTCTCCGATAGAAACTTTGCGGCACTCTTTGAAGTTCTTTGTGTTGGTTTGAATAGATGAATCTGAGATTGTGTGATGCATATCGTATAATCAAACCCGCGGATACTTGTGGTGACATTGGAGTATCTAGGTGACATTAGGGTTTTGGTTGCTGTGTGTCTTAAGGTGTTATTTTAGTACGAACTCTAGGGCTGTTTGTGACACTTATAGGAATAGCCCAATAGATCGATCAGAAAGAATAACTTTGAGGTGGTTTCGTACCCTACAATAATCTCTTCGTTTGTTCTCCGCTATTAGTGACTTTGGAGTGACTCTTTGTTGCACGTTAAGGGATTGTTATATGATCTAATTTTGTTATCATTGTTGAGAGAACTTGCACTAGATCAAGTATGAACCCTAGGCCTTGTTTCCAAGCATTGCAATACCGTTTTCGTTCGCTTTTACTATTTGTTACCTTGCTGTTTTTATAATTTCAGATTACAAAAACATATATCTACTATCCATATTGCACTTGTATCACCATCACTTCGCCGAACTAGTGCACCTATACAATTTATCATTGTATTGGGTGTGTTGGGGACACAAGAGACTCTTTGTTATTTGGTTGCAGGGTTGTTGGAGAGAGACCATCTTTATCATACGCCTCCCACGGATTGATAAACCTTAGGTCATCCACTTTAGGGAAATTTGCTACTGTCCTACAAAACTCTGCGCTTGGAGGCCCAACACGAGTCTACAAGAAGAAGGTTGTGTAGTAGACATCAAGCTCTTTTCTGGCGCCGTTGCCGGGGAGGCGAGTGCTTGAAGGTATATCTTTAGATCTTGCAATTGAATCTTTTAGTTTCTTGTTTTATCACTAGTTTAGTTTATAAAAGAAAACTATAAAAAATGGAATTGAGGTTGCCTCATATGCTTCATCTTTTTAATGTCTTTCGTGAAAATGATGGAAAGGAAAATTGTACTCAAGTGTTAGAAGAACAAGTCTATAAAATGTTTGGCATACAATCTTTGAATGATGAGCATGATTGCAATATTGTTAGTATGAATTCTTTGAATATCCATGATGCTAATGATATGCAAAGCTACAAGCTTGGGGATGCTATGTTTGATGAATATGATATTTTTAGTCCCCCAAGTTTTGATGAGAATATTTATTATGATGAAAGCATGCCTCCTATTTATGATGATTATATTGGTGAAAGTGGATTTGGAGAGGTCATGACTTTATTTAGTGATGAATCCACTATTTTAGAAGAGGTTCCAATTGATTATGAGAACAAAGTTGCTATCTATGATGATTATTGTCATGACATGTATGCTATAAAGAATAATGATAACCATGAAACTTGTCATCATGATTTTAATTTTTAATTGGATTATGCCTCACATGATAGTTATTTTGTTGAGTTTGCTCCCACTACTATTCATGAGAATAAATTTGCTTATGTGGAGAGTAATAACATTTCTATGCTTGTGGCTCATGAAAAGAATGCTTTATGTGATGGTTATATTGTTGAATTCATTCATGATGCTACTGAAAATTATTATGAGGGAGGAATATATGCTTATAGGTATTGCAATAATATCAAGTTTCCTCTCTATGTGTTGAAAATCTTGAAGTCATGCTCGTTTTGCCTTCCTATGCTAGTTGATTCTTGCACCCATAAATTGTTTGCTCACAAAATCCCTATGCATAGGAAGTGGGTTAGACTTAAATGTGATAGTTATATGCTTCATGATGCTCCCGTTATGTTTCAATTCTTATCTTTTATGTGAGCATCATTGAAATCATCATGCCTAGATTAAAAGGCATTAAAGAAAAGCGCTTGTTGGGAGACAACCCAATATTTACCCCTACTTTTTTTATGTGTTCACATCATTAATATACTGTATTAATCATGTTTTATAGCTTTTGTTTCAATAAAGTGCCAGGTAAAGCCTTTGGGATAGTGTGGTTGATGGTTGACTTGATTCTGTGCAAAAACAGAAACTTTTGCGTCCAGTGCATAAATTCCTATCTTTTACTGGAACAAGTAAAACTTTCGAAATATTTACAGTTGATTGGTATACAAATTTTCTACGTTGTCCTAATTTTTCAGAATATTTGGAGTTACACAAGTATGACCTTAATTCAGATCTTTAAAGACTGTTCTGTTTTTGACAGGTTCTATTTTCGATGCATAGTTTGCTTGTTTTCTAGTTTCTATGGCTTATATTGCTTAATATAAATTCTAGAAATGATAGGGTACAGTAGGAATCATGTGAGAAAAGTTATAAATCTTGTCTTGACAGTACCAAAGTGAATGATTTGTTTTATTATACTAACGGATCTCACGAAGGATTTCTTAAGTTTTGTGTGATTGAAGTTTTCAAGTGTTGGGTGAGATATCGATATAAGGAGAATAAGGAGTGACAAGACCCTAAGCTTGGGGATTCCCAAGGCACCCCAAGGTAATATTCAAGGAAGACCCAAGCATCAACATTATCGGTAACCTCACTTGGAGCTATATTTTTATTCGTCACATGATATGTGTTTTGCTTGGAGCGTCATTTTATTTTATTATTATTTGCTTTATGTTATTTATATTAATGTTTTTGATCTTTTATTTCAATAAAAGTGTCAAGTTTAGCCTTTACCATGCTTATTTTGCAAGTCTATATGTTGCTGTTTTGAAAACAGAAAGTTTTCTACCATTGTCTGAATTCTTCTGGAAAGTCAGAACGTGGTAAAATCTTGAAATTTTTACACAATGAGTAACAACAAATTTTATACAGTATAGTTATTTTTCAGAAGTTTTGGAGTTAGGGAAGTATGAGTACAATTGCACTATTTACAGACTGTCCTGTTTTGACAGATTGCTGTTATGTTTGCTTTGTTTGCATATGTTTGCTTGTTTAATGATTCTATTTGAGGATAGGAGTATTAAATATGCAGAAGCATTTAGTATGCAATGTTAAATAATAATTTTAGTGATTTTCTACAGTAGAGAATGATAAGGTTTTGCATTTGATTTATGCTAACTTATCTCACGAGTTCTTGTTGAGTTTTGTGTGGATGAAGTTTTTAAGATTTAGGGAAACCGTGATATAAAAGGAATTAAGGAGACACAAAAGCTCAAGATTGGGGATGCCCAAGGCATCCCTAGTTAATATTTCAAGAAGTCTCAAGCATCTAACCTTGGGGATGCCCCGGTTGGCATCCCACCTTTCTTCTTCAACAATGGTCGGTTAGTATCGGTTGAGCCTAAGTTTTTACTTCTTCACATGATGTGTGCTATTCTTAGAAAGTCATTTTATTTTGTTTTGCTTGCTGTTTGAATAAAGTACTTAAGATCTGAAATTATTTTATGAGAGAGAGTCTTCACATAGCAACATAATTATTCAACTACTCATTGATCTTCACTTATATCTTCTTTTGGAGTAGTTTGTCGTTTGCTCTAGTGCTTCACTTATATCTTTTAGAGCACGGCGGTGGTTTTATTTTGAAGAAATTGATGAACTCTCATGCATCAGTTATATTATTTTGAGAGTCTCTAAACAGCATGGTAATTTTCTTAGGTTATGAATTTAGTCCTAATATGATGGGCATCCAAGAGGGATATAATAAAAACTTTCATATAAAGTGCATTGAATACTATGAGAAGTTTGATTCCTTATGATTGTTTTGAGATATAAAGATGGTGATATTAGAGTCATGCTAGTGAGTAATTGTGGATTGTAGAAATACTTGTGTTAAAGTTTGTGATTCCCGTAGCATGCACGTATGGTGAACCGTTATGTGATGAAGTCGGAGCATGATTTATTTATTGATTGTCTTCCTTATGAGTGGCGGTCGGGGACAAGCAATGGTCTTTTCCTACCAATCTATCCCCCTAGGAGCATGCGCGTAGTACTTTGTTTCGATAGCTAATAGACTTTTGCAATAAGTATGTGAGTTCTTTATGACTAATGTTGAGTCCATGGATTATACGCACTCTCACCCTTCCACCGTTGCTAGCCTCTCTAGTACCGCGCAACTTTCGCCGGTACCATACACCCACCATATACCTTCCTCAAAACAGCCACCATACCTACCTATTATGGCATTTCCATAGCCATTCCGAGATATATTGTCAAGCAACTTTCCACCGTTCCGTCTATTATGACACGCTTCATCATTATCATATTGCTTTGCTTGATCATGTAGTTGACATCGTATTTGTGCAAAGCCACCGTTCATAATTCTTTCATACATGTCACTCTTGATTCATTGCACATTCCGGTACACCGTCGGAGGCATTCATATAGAGTCATATTTTTTTCTAAGTATTGAGTTGTAAGTAAATAAAAGTGTGATGATCTTCATTATTAGAGCATTGACCCATGTGAGGAGAAGGATGATGGAGACTATGATTCCCCCACAAGTCAGGATGAGACTCCGGACGAAAAATAAAAAAAATGAAAAAAAGAGACCAAAAAAAAGAGACAGCCCAAAAAAAATGAATGAGAGAAAAAGAGAGAAGGGGCAATGCTACTATCCTTTTACCACACTTGTGCTTCAAAGTAGCACCATGATCTTCATGATAGAGAGTCTCCTATGTTGTCATTTTCATATACTAGTGGGAATTTTTCATTATAGAACTTGGCTTGTATATTCCAATGATGGGCTTCCTCAAATTGCCCTAGGTCTTCGTGAGCACGCGAGTTGGATGCACACCCACTTAGTTTCTTTTTGAGCTTTCATACACTTATAGCTCTAGTGTATCCGTTGCATGGCAATCCCTACTCACTCACATTGATATCAATTGATGGGCATCTCCATAGCCCGTTCATACGCCTAGTTGATGTGAGACTATCTCCTTCTTTTTGTCTTCTCCACAACCACCATATTCTATTCCACCTATAGTGCTATGTCCATGGCTCACGCTCATGTATTGCGTGAAAGTTGAAAAAGTTTGAGAACATCAAAAGTATGAAACAATTGCTTGACTTGTCATCCGGATTGTGCATGATTTGAATATTTTGTGTGATGAAGATGGAGCATAGCCAGACTATATGATTTTGTAGGGATAGCTTTCTTTGGCCATGTTATTTTGAGAAGACATAATTGCCTTGTTAGTATGCCTGAAGTATTATTGTTTTTATGTCAATATTAAACTTTTGTTTTGAATCTTATGGATCTGAACATTCATGCCACAATAAATAAAATTACATGGATAAATATGTTAGGTAGCATTCCACATCAAAAATTCTGTTTTTATCATTTACCTACTCGAGGACGAGCACGAATTAAGCTTGGGGATGCTTGATACGTCCCCAATGTATCCATAATTTTTTATTGTTCCATGCTATTATATTATCTATCTTGGATGTTTTATATGCATTTATATGCTATTTTATATGATTTTTGGGACTAACCTATTAACCTAGAGCCCAGTGCCAGTTTCTGTTTTTTCCTTGTTTTTGAGTTTTACAGAAAAGGAATATCAAACGGAGTCCAAATGACCTGAAAATTTACGGTGATTTTTTATGGACCAGAAGAAGCCCCCGAAGCAAAAGAGTTGGGCCAAAAGAGTCCCGAGGCCACCACAAGGGTGGAGGGTGCGGCCCCCCCTAGGGCGCGCCCTCCGTCCTTGTCGTCGCCTCGTGGACCCCCCTGACTTGTTCTCGACGTCAAAAATTCCTAAAAATATAGAAACCCCCAGAAATAAACCTAGATCAGGAGTTCCGTCGCCGCAAGCCTCTGTAGCCACCAAAAACCAATCGGGAACCTGTTCCGGCACCCTGCCGGAGGCGGAAATCATCACCGGTGGCCATCTTCATCATCCCGGCGCTCTCCATGACGAGGCGGGAGTAGTTCACCCTCGGGGCTGAGGGTATGTACCAGTAGCTATGTGTTTGATCTCTCTCTCTCTCTCGTGTTCTTGATTTGGCACGATCTTGATGTATCGCGAGCTTTGCTATTATAGTTGGATCTTATGATGTTTCTCCCCCTCTACCTTCAGGTAATGGATTGAGTTTTCCCTTTGAAGTTATCTTATCGGATTGAGTCTTTAAGGATTTGAGAACACTTGATGTATGTCTTGCATGTGCTTATTTGTGGTGACAATGGGATATTCACGTGATCCACTTGATGTATGTTTTGGTGATCAACTTGCGGGTTCCGTGACCTTGTGAACTTATGCATAGGGGTTGGCACACTTTTTTTTCTTGACTCTCCGGTAGAAACTTTGGGGCACTCTTTGAAGTTCTTTGTGTTGGTTTGAATAGATGAATCTGAGATTGTGTGATGCATATCGTATAATCAAACCCGCGGATACTTGTGGTGACATTGGAGTATCTAGGTGACATTAGGGTTTTGTTTGATGTGTGTCTTAAGGTGTTATTTTTGTACGAATTCTAGGGCTGTTTGTGACACTTATAGGAATAGCCCAATAGATCGATCAGAAAGAATAACTTTGAGGTGGTTTCGTACCCTACAATAATCTCTTCGTTTGTTCTCCGCTATTAGTGACTTTGGAGTGACTCTTTGTTGCATGTTGAAGGATTGTTATATGATCTAATTATGTTATGATTGTTGAGAGAACTTGCACTAGATCAAGTATGAACCCTAGGCCTTGTTTCCAAGCATTGCAATACCGTTTTCGTTCACTTTTACTATTTGTTACCTTGCTATTTTTATATTTTCAGATTACAAAAACCTATATCTACTGTCCATATTGCACTTGTATCACCATCTCCTCGCCGAACTAGTGCACCTATACAATTTATCATTGTATTGGGTGTGTTGGGGACACAAGAGACTCTTTGTTATTTGGTTGCAGGGTTGTTGGAGAGAGACCATCTTCATCCTACGCCTCCCACGGATTAATAAACCTTAGGTCATCCACTTGAGGGAAATTTGCTACTGTCCTACAAAACTCTGCGCTTGGAGGCCCAACACGAGTCTAAAAGAAGAAGGTTGCGTAGTAGACATCAGTGCTTTGTGATGGGTTCGATCTTATGTTGCTTGATCCCAGTGACAGAAGGGGAACCGACACGTATGTATCCTTGCTATTAAGGATAACATGATGGGGTCTATTTCTACATAAATAGATCTTGTCTACATCATGTCATCATTCTTATTGCATTACTCCGTTTCTCCATGAACTTAATACACTAGATGCATGCTGGATAGCGGTCGATGTGTGGAGTAATAGTAGTAGATGCAGGCAGGAGTCGGTCTACTAATCTTGGATGTGATGCCTATATAATGATCATTGCCTGGATATCGTCATAATTATTTGAAGTTCTATCAATTGCCCAACAGTAATTTGTTTAACCATCGTATGCTATTTTTCTCGAGAGAAGCCACTAGTGAAATCTATGGCCCCCGGGTCTATTTTCTCATCATATATTTTCAGATCTATTTTGCTATTTGCCTTTTTATTTATTTGCCACTTTTATTTTCAGATCTATATTTCTAAAAACCCAAAAATATTTTGCTGCACTTTATTTTATTCGCGATCTATTTATCCAATCTACTACAAGATAGTTTCACGTCCGTTTGCCAATTTCTGGCGCTGTTACCCGAAAGGGATTGACAACCCCTTTAACACGTCGGGTTGCAAGTATTTGTTCTTTGTGTGCAGGAGTTGTTTACGTAGTGTTGTTTGGTTCCCCAACATTGTTCGATAACCTTGGTCTCATCACTGAGGGAAATATCTACCGTTGCTGTACTGCATCATCCCTTCCTCTTTGCGGAAATACCGACGTAGTTCAAGCAAACATCAGGGAGGCTCAACCGGGATACTGCCAAGAGAAGCCGCCATGCATGCCACAATCACAACAGCCTCAACGTGCTCCTCCAAAGGCGAAAATGAGACAATATGATCCTTAATCAAAGTGTAGTTTGTGTGCCGTTCATTTTTGTTGGCCCGACAGTTCATCTTGACTGTGTAAAGAGTCTTAAAATTTCAGTTCATTTTTGGATGTCGAGAACTCCTTTAGAAGTGCCGTATAAAAATAGTAAAAATCATTTTGAAACATTCCATCTTGTTTTTGCATGAAACTGTAAAAATAAGCAATCATCTGGTTCCCATCCAACTCCACCGTTTGGATGAAGCACCCTAATTTAACCAGAATTTTAATAGGATTTCCCACTACATATGGATTATCACTGGTAAATATTTATATAGCTAAGTCATCCGAAATGTGATCACGCAATAATGAGCTCGCCCATGCACCGGCCGGATATAATTCTCCCAGTTGGGAAGGCGTGGATGACTGATCGAGGAGTACTCGTAGTCCCTGCGTCATCCTCACTAGGGCGGCGGCGCATCCCCACCAGCTCAAGGCCTTCTCCCATGCTTCCACTCCCCTCGTTGCCGCCCCATGGCATTCGCCGGGCGAAGCCCGTGCGGATCTCGCGCCTACTGGGCTCTGGCAACCCCGGGGCGGCTAGTCGTCGAGTGGGGGCTCTTGCCACGGTAGATGGCACGACGCTCCTCCATGCGTGTCGCAGGTGCCTAGGGGTGGCGGGTGGACGGTGGTGGCTGCGTTGGTGGAGGTGTTACGTGCGTGCTACGGGCTCCTATGGCTCAGACTGTGTGGTGTGGCGCGTAGATGTCGGTTGCCTTGGGGTGCTGCACATGCACTCACCTTAGCGGTGGATGCAGGGGCGCCTTGATCCGAGCATTGGAGGTTGGTCGCGACTCCTTTGGCCACTGGGGCAGCGTGGGGTGGCGCACCTCGTGCACGTGGGGCACTCGGCCAATGCAGGCTCTGCTGCCCGACGACTGTGGTCTCGGGGCTGCAGGCCCAGCGTTGCCCAGATTTGGCAGTTCATAATGCCTATGGTTTGTCTGGGATGGCCCAGGCGTGGCCAGTGGCGAAGCGAGCCTGAGAAATCTGTGGGGTCATTGCTAATTTTTAGGATTATTGTCTTCATAATGTACAGTGGTTGTACAGTAATTTTAGGTTGTTTTCTTCTACAGCTGTGGGGTCAGTTGACCCCACAGAGTATACGTAGAATCGCCACTAGGCATGGTGATGGTTGTTCAGCAGTGGGGTATCAGCTTGCTTTGAGTGCTTGGCTAAGACTGGTGGCGGTGGTTGGAGGTTGGCGGACATGGTGTTGCAGCAGCAGGGTCGGGTCTCCCTACCCCTCCTGTCTATGCTGTTGGCGGTTCGGATCTGGTCCCGACGAGCGGGCGGTCGTGTGCGCGGGGCGCATTGACGCATTTGATGTATGGCTGCAGCCCAGAACCATGATGGTTCTTGGCCTCGGGCAACACTCCTATGCCGTTGCTAGCATGGTTCTTGGCAGGGCACGGCAGCTAGCGTTGCGTCCGATGGCCCTAAGCCCACATGACCATTGGTGGATCCGCGCCTAGTGTTCATGGTTGGCCGTTAGACGTCTCCGCGTGGCGTGGTTAGCTGCGGTGATTCATTGTGCTCTGTCGTCAATGGAGGCGTTCGATGGTGGTGGTTGTGGTGGTCGGTTGCCGTCTTGTTGCAGGGATGTACTCGAATGCCAGGTGAGAACCTTGGATCGACTATCTTGATGTCGGCGGCGGCGGCGTCATTGGACGGCATTTTCCTCGATGACGTGCCATCATGGAGCTTCAACACCTCAACTCATTGTTTTGTGGTCTCCAGGTGAAAACCTAAGACCGGGCTTGTTGGATCGGATGATGGTTCTGTGTCCTCGACATCACTCCCTCATTGGAGGCATTATCTTGGAGACCCAAACGACGGCTATCTTTGTTGCGTCTGGTTGAGGGTGGTTTATCAGATAGTAGTGGTACGGCCAGATTTGGGTCAAAGGTGGTGTGCTCTTCTTCATGTGTTACTCTTTAGTTGTCGTTCGTGTGGTGTAGCGTCCTATTGTTGTGCATGCTCAAGACCCTTCCATTCTTGCCGTTTTGGTGCGGCGAGCCCCAGGCTCTTGGTGTTGTTCACATGCTCAATGATGGCATATTGATGCCTCCCCAACCTGCTAATAGTTCTGTATTTATGTGTTGGAGCTCCCAATCATGGTTCTTGGTCAATGGCACTCGTAGATTCTGGATGCTCCTCCGTTGTACCATGGTGTTCGGTACGCACGCCGGTATGGTGAGTTAGGCTATTTGCAAAGTTCTGGTATTGTGATCCATCGATGGCCCCCACATCAACTTGTGTCTTTCATGGTGTTGGTCTTTCTGTCTACTAGCTAGGTTGTGCCTTCTCTTGGGCGTCAATTTCTTCTTCCTTCTACAAGTGTGTCATTTGTACGATTTTTGGCTTGGTTTCCCACTTTCCCTCATAAACAGGGTCACATTTTCAGGTTTGCGATCAGGTTTCTCTTATAAACTAATCAGCCAAATACCAACAGGGTAACTCTCCCCCATTTGATTCCTCAAAAAAAAGAGTCCCAGCTACTGTGACCTGGATTCCCCGGAAGATCTCTAGACCTACGGTGCCATATACCCCCTGGCCAGGGTTGGTTAAGTTCACTGTACACTTTGTTATCTTTTCATGACGGATTCGGATGGTCATCGTAGTGATGGATCTCAGACTTTGTTGCAGCTGTGCTAAAAAGAATGAGGTTCCCACATGAAAAATGGTGAGCAGACCAGCAACTTAAACAAAACTATACAACAGAGTAGCAAACATGGCCATTGTGAAGTGTTTCCACTTGCAATTTGGCATGTATAGAGACTGTATTACCATAGCTCTGTTCTCTACCGTTGGACGGTGCTTCGTCCATATACCCCTAATGCACCGATCAAGTTGATGCCGTCCTTTAAAAGGCACCAGTCACCATGGCCCCGCATCTGAGCGTCCTGGGCATGCCGATGACCTCCCACGGCCTCGTGACTTCCTCCCGCAACCATGGGTTGACATGCACCTACACGCCGGCCGGTCTGCCTCATCGCGGACGCATGCAGACGGCGCCGATCTGGCCGCTAGCATCCGTGCTGTAAGCCAGCTTCAGCAACATCTCGCCGCTGACGACAAAGCAGCTCACCAGGCACACGCGTGGCCTTGAGGCATTGGGGTGGCAGTTCGTGTGGGACATCAAGAGGCCAAGGCCAACACCGCCGTTAGGGCGCTGCCACCACCGCACGAACTGGTCAGAGCCGGTCCAAACGATTTTGGGGCCCAGGTGTCGGTGTCAAACTGGCAGACCTCGGGGTAGGGGGTCCCGAGTTGTGGATCTAGGATCGATGGGTAACAAGGGACGACGAACACAGTGTTTACCCAGGTTCGGGCCCTCTCGAAGAGGTAAAACCCTACGTCCTGCTTGATTGTATTGAATGTATAACATGGTTTACATAGTAGATCTACCTCGAGATCAGCATGAGCTAAACCCTCAGGCTATGAGGTGATGAATGTAGCTCTAGCCCTAAAGACTAAAAATCCTCGGTTTATATAGACACCGGTAGGGTTAGGGTTATCGAAGAAACATTACAATAAGGAGTTAAAGAGGTCCTCCGCCTTCTTGACTTGGAGGGCACACCACGGCTTCATAGATCTCCTGTCATTATATGGCTCCACCAGTCCGGCCCATGTACAATGGGCCGTCGCCCCGAGGACCCCTTAGTCCATGACTCCCTCAGTAGCCCCCGAACTTGCCTCCAACGCCAAGACTTGTATCCGGTATCCATCCATCCGACCAGTATTCGGCTTGCGGGCGAGTTCCTCAGTATGTCTCGCCCCTGTTCGTAACCAAGTGATGTCCAGAATCTAAAACGGTAGTTTTACTTAACACCGAAGGTAATAATAAAAACATCGCTCAAGCGCAAATAGTGCCTTTATCTGACAACTTTTTCTCTTTCAATGAAGAGTCGCTTCCGACCATAACGCCAAGCAGTTACTATTTCTCAAAGCGCTACTCGAGGCTGACGCCATGTTTGACACGTCCCCTCAAAGGTGGAGATCGTGTCCTGCTTTTCGGGGGATATGGTTAATGATTTCGATTGCCCTCCCTGCTTATAATGTTGCGGAGATATCGTGAAGTGGAGAGGCCAGCAACATGGAAAAAGGAATCCCCGGCCTATCAACAGTCTATAAAGGGGGGCCGCTACAGTCTGCATCCCACGCCCTCTTCCACCTTCCTCTCACGCAGACCTTCAGAGCTCCAGCGCCCTTTCTCTTTGCTTCCACAACGAATCCCACTTCACCTCCTTCGACCATGGCTAGATATGGCACCAATGGGAAGTGGGACGCCTCCTCCGTCACCAACAAGGACATTCTGAAGCTGAAGGAGGCCGGCTACTTGTCGGCCAATGTCGCCCATCGGGCCCCCGAAGAGGGCCAGATCATCCCTACGCCCGAGCCGGGCGAAAGGGTAGTTTTTCTCCCCCATTTCCTTAGGGGGCTCGGATTTCCCCTGCATCCCTTTGTGCGGGGGCTGATGTTCTTCTACGGGCTGGATTTTCATGATCTAGCCCCCAACTCTCTCCTCCACATTTCGACCTTCATCGTCGTCTATGAAGCGCTCCTCCGAGTGCAGCCGCACTTCGGTTTATGGCTGAAGGTGTTCAATGTCAAGACCGAGGTGGTTGGCGGCGAGCACGCGGACTGCAGAGGGGCCATGATTAGTAAGCTGACACGGGTCCAGTGGCCGGATGGCCACTTTGTCGACACTATCCGGATGTGGCAGAAGGAGTGGTTTTATATCACCGAGCCGAGGGAGACCGCATGGGGAGCGGCCCCCGCATTCTGGTCTGGACCCCCTACCAGATTGGCCTCCTGGACCACCAAGAGCCCAGACTGGGGGTGTGTTGCCGACACGAAAATGCTACAGAAGCGCGTCGATAGCATAATAGAGACCGGCGCGAAGCTGGTCGACGTGGTCCAGATCATGCTCCACCGTCGGCTCCTCCCTTGCCAGGTGAGGGCCAATCCCATGTGGGAATACGAGCCTGAGGATCCGGCCACCGCGCGACACGTTTACGGCATGACTCCTGTCAAGATATGGGGCCAACTATTCCAGCCCCAGAAGGAGTGGCCAGTCGAGGGGATGGACGTCGGCCTCGATGCCACGAACCCCCCAAGGGAGGTGAGCGGCATTTTTTTCTTCGACGAGTGTTCGGATATTCATACCACATTTGATTCGGTCTAACCTCGGTTGGTGGATTTTGCAGGGCTGGCTTGCCAAGGCCAAGAAGATCCGCGGCCCTGCGCCTCTGCCAGAAGGGCCCCAATCAGAACAGCTAGAAAACCTGCTGGTCGTGGTGCCTTATAAGGCGCCCGCCAAGAAGGTCAAGAGGAAAGAAGTGTAGGAGGCCAGGGAGAGCCTCCGCCGCAGGGTTTGTCCGGGCAATCGGTCCGGAGATGCTGCGGCCTCATCCGTGCAGGATGGGGGCGAGGATGAGGATGAGGAGGAGAGTACCTCCTCGCATTCCAAGAAGAGGGCGGCATCCAAGGACGTCGAGGAGGTCCAACCTTGTCCGACGATGCCAGCCCAAGCTGGTCCTGTCCGATAGTTCGGACTCCGACAAGGAGTCCAAAGTATCCGAGAAGGCTCCGGAGAAGGATCCCCAGGACAAGCCCCCGGCCAGCAGGTAAGGCGTTGGCATTTTTAGCTATCTAGTTTTCAGTAATTTGCTTTAGTTGAAGGTTAACCCCTCCGAGTTGCAGTCCCCCACGTGAACGCCCCACCGAGCAGACTTCGGAGGGGACGTCTCCGCCCGCCGAACTGGTGGACAGTAGGTCTATGGCGCACTCCACGCCTCCTCCAATCCCCGAAGAGGTTGAGGAGGTGCGGTCCCAAAGGAATCCTTCTCCTCCGAACACACAGGGGGAGGCGGATGCCATAATGACCGAGGTTAACACCTTGGTCACCGAAGGCCAGGAGGGAGCGTCCCTCCTGGCTGGCGAGGGAAAGGAGTCCGGACCATCCGGACCCAAACTGTCGACCGCTCCCGAGCCCCCAAGGCCTTCGATGGCACAGGCTCCTCCCGGCAGGGAAGGGGCCAGGGAGCCAACGCCAGCGGCGAACACCTCTACACGGGCAGCGGCTGGCTGGCCGGATGTGCTGGAGGAGCTGGTGGACAACTCCGCCATCATTCATGGGCACCGCTCTCTTATGAGTGCGGTGATGCAGGGTGTTCGGTCCGTACAATCCGGACTGAACGACGCTGTCCAAGGCCTTCTAACAGGCTTTGAGGTAAGTCAAGTAATGCTCTTTCCTCATAATGCGCTTGTAATTGTCAGTTTATGTAGGCCGTATACATAGCAGCCCCCGAGACTTTGCTAGGACCTCAGAGAGACCTGCAGAGGATCAAATTCGGTAAGCCGAATAATAATGTCGACATATTTTTTGCTGACGCAGGCATCTTCTGTGGCCGCGGCTGCTAATGCCACGGCATTAGAGGAAATGGATCGAAAGCTCAAGCTTTCCGATCAAGAGCTTGACCTTGTCAACAAATGGCTTGACGAGGCGCAAGGTAAGCCCTGTGAGAAGATGTGCACTTGCTTGACGCCGGATATTGATGATCCGGACTGTATGCTAATCCTTTATCTTGATGACCCTGTAGCTGCTGCCGCTGAGGTCGAGGGCTTGGAGGAGCCCCTGAAGAAAGCTGATGCCGAGGCGGCCAAGAAGAAGACGGCCGCTGAGAAGGCGATGGCCGAGCTTGAGAAGGTCAAGCTTGCTGCCGAGCAACATGAGGCTCAGGTGACCGAAGTACAAGTGGAGCTCCAGGATGCCGCCAAGAAGCTGGAGGCCGTTGAGAAGGGACAGGAGGAGCAATCCTCCCGACTATCCAAGGCTAAGAAGGAGCTTCAGGAGGCGAGGAGTGACGCTCGAGGTGTCCGGGAAGAGCTCCACAAGCCGCGCAAATTGCCAATGGTAAGAAATATTTACTGCAGAGTGTGTTCGGAGGCAACAGATTCGCCCTGCTGATGAGGGTCTGGCGCTCCGCAGGTGTCTTCGCCGAACTTTCAAAGAATGCGGCGGCCGTGTCGAAGCACTATGCCACCCTCGAGGAGGACTCCACGCAGCGGCACTTCTGGTCATAGTTTTCGGACTCCGAGGGTCCACCCCTCCTCAGCGATCAAATGAAGCACCTGATGGAGATGCATCGGATGTCCGAGCTAGCCTTGAAGGACCTCTGTGTCAGCCTGTGGCTGGCCGAGCCCATTCCGGACACCTACTTCGGCCTTGTGCAGAAGCTGCGGGAGGCGCCACTCCGGATTGACGCTGTAAAGCGGTCAGCGTGCCTTGAGGGGGCGAGGCTCGCGTTTGCGAAGACTCTGGTTCATTTGCCGAGGATGAATCCAATGGAGATGGCCACTGGTACTCTGCCCAAGGGGAAGGAGCATCGCCGCCCCGAGCAGTACTTTGCGCAGGTGATGACCGGAGCGCGGGCGATAGAGGGCCAGTGTTCGAAAGATGTAATGTTTGAGTAGTTATATTATGTTTGTATCAAGTGGGATTTATGCTTCATTATGCCGCCGATGGACTTATTTGATATTGTAATGGTTAAATTTTGACTCCTGTGTGGCCGTATGTTTATTCTTAAATCTACCAGTCATCGGCTTCAGCCCCTAGGTGAATATCATGAGGGGTGTTTTCTCTCCGCACTGTTACCCTTAGCCAACGTCTTGGTGCCCGGAGGCGGTAGTGCGGGAGCGAAACCAGGCAATCAGACTATTCGGTTTTTCTGCTTTCACTTGGCCTTAAGAGCTTGACGGTGGGGACTAGGGACTAGCCCCCGGTGTATTGTGATGTACTTAGGGATCAAACCCTGCCCTTTCCGATCACATGGTTTGTGTTAAGACAAATCCTTCGTGTGACACGGTGAAATCGCCAACGATTTTTAGAGTCAAACCTCGTCATCGGATCACGGACCCATTCGCGCTTACTATGATGGTCAGTTTTTGGCTTTTTCCTCCTGAGGTACTTGATCGGGCAAACCAGAAGTACAATCGCAGGGGTTCGCCCTTTGCCCTCTTAGCCGAATGTGTGGAACATAAGAGGCAAGCATAGGAGCCAGGCAACCCAACTATTAACCCAAGACATAGTTCAGAACAGATGCATGTAGTGCAATATCCGAGACGTCGAACACCTAGCGGAAAGCGCTGCCGGACTTGAAGATATTTCTCGTAAGCTCGGGACGTCTAACCATACAATTCGAACTGCGAAGGCAGTAATTGTAAGAGTGAAAGAAAAAAGAAAATTTACAGAGTAAAGGTTGACCCAGGGCCTTGATACGTGAGTTTAAGCCTTCACTGTGCCCTGCTGCACGTCTGCGCCTTTGCCTCTGATAGGTGGGGGTTGGGACCTTTGATGAGACCTTGATGGGAGAGGACCCTGCTGATGGAGCTTTAAGCTTGGGGATATCCGAAATAGGTCCCCGGGTCGTCCGAAGAAGAGGTAATTCCAAAGTTTGGTTTAACCGAATATGTACTTCGGATTAATGTATGCCTCATGGCTGCCCATGGTATTTTGAGTGCGAAGTTGTGCTGACAAGGCACGTGGAGCATGAAGAATGTGGGCGTGCCGTGGGGCGCGTATCCCTATTTGCGGTGAACGCATGCGGGTTCCCATGACGGGGAACGGGTTCGAACCCATTTACTATTGTCACTGGCCCTTACAGCTGGTCGGCATCTGGGCCTATATGGGCCGGTGTGGTCTTCGGGCGCTAGGGCCGCAGTGTGCTCTTCGGTTCGAAGTGAGAATTCTGTGTTGTCATTAATAGTTATGACGCCCGAAGGACCGGGCATCTTCAACTTGAGGTACGCGTAATGCGGAACGGCATTGAATTTGGCGAACGCTGTTCGGCCGAGGAGGGTGTGATAGCCACTGCGAAAAGGTGCGATATCGAAGATCAAGTCCTCGCTTCGGAAGTTATCCGGAGATCCGAACACTATTCAAGCGTCACGGTGCCCGTGCAGCGGGCCTCCACTCCCGGAATGACCCTCTTGAAGGTGGTGTTACTGGGTTTAATCCTTGATGGATCGATCCCCATTTTCCTCACTGTATCCTCATATATCAGGTTGAGGCTTCTCCTTCCGTCCACTAGGACTCTAGTGAGGTGGAATCCATCGATGATGGGGTCTAGCACTAGGGCTGCGGACCCTCCATGGCTTATGCTGGTGGGATGATCCCTGCGATCGAACTTGATCGGGCAAGCTGACCATGGATTGAACTTTGGCGCTACTGGCTCGACGGAGTATATGTCCCGTAGCGCTTGCTTCCTCTCCTTCTTCGGTATGTGGGTTGCGTAAATCATGTTTACCATCTTGACCTCGGAAGGGAAGGGTTTCTGGCCTCCACTATTCGGCCTGCGGGGCTCGTCATCGTCCTCGCTTCGTGGGCTTTTGCCCGAGTCTTCGGCTATGAGTTTGCCGGCCTGTTTGATCACCCAACAATTTCGGTTGGAGTTGTTGGTGGACTTCTCTGATGTGCCGTGGATCTGGCAAGGCATGTCCAGAATTGTGTCCAGTCTAGACAGGCCATCACCGTTGCCTTTAAGGGCTTTCTTTCAGGTTCCGGACTTCTGGTTTCGGAATCCGGCATTTACTGCCGTATCCTCACCCTCGCCGTCATTGTGGCGACGTTTATTCTTGCTGTCTCGGGGCTTTCCATTTCCGTCCCGAACCTCGGAGGTACCGGGTGTGTCTGGGTTGGTGTTCTTGCGAGCAAGCCAACTGTCTTCGCCCGCGCAAAAGCGGGTCATGAGGGAAGGAAGGGCTGCCATAGTTCTTGGTTTGTCTTGGCCGAGCTGCCGTACAAGCCATTCGTCCTTGACACTATGCTTAAAGGCAGCCAAGGCTTCGGCATCCGGATAGTGAACGATCTGATTTTTCTTGGTCAGGAATCGGTTCCAAAACTGTCGGGCAGATTCTCCGGGTTGTTGCGTGATGCGATTTAGGTCGTCAGCATCCGGAGGCCGGACATAGGTGCCCTGAAAGTTTGCTCGAAAAGCGTCCTCAAGCTCTTCCCAGCAACCTATAGAGTCTCCGGGAAGGCTGTTCAACCAGTGTCGAGCTGGGCCTTTAAGCTTTAGCGGCAAATATTTAATGGCGTGGAGGTCATCTCCTCATGCCATGTGGATGTGGAGGAGGAAATCCTCTATCCATCCGACTGGATCTGTGGTTCCGTCATATGATTCGATGTTCACAGGCTTGAAGCCTTCTGAGAATTGATGTTGCATTACCCTCTCTGTGAAGCACAAGGGGTGTGCGGCGCCCCGAACTCGGGCTATGTCGCGTCGGAGGTCTTCGGCCCTCCTAATCTGCTGCTGCTCCCAGACTCTATCGTTTCGGTTTAACCGATCGTAGTATCCTTCCCGGTATGCGGGCAGGTCCTCTCTGGGTCCATAGATGGACCTGGTACGGCCTCCACGAGCGTGTAGGTCATGGCGGAGGTTGTACTCGTAAGTGGGCCGCACTTGATCCTTGCCGTGACGGCGAGGTGGGGCGGTTGGGTGTTCGTCCTCGTCAGCTTCCCTGTCCTGCCCTCTAGGGGGGCGGTCCAGCTGTTCGGCATTTGTGTATATTGGGTGTGTGGGCTCTACGGCCTCGTTGTCGAACTGTGGCAGGAGTCTTCGCTAGGACTTTAGTCCATCGGTCGTTAAGGGTGTCCTGTTCGGCCTTGATTTTGCGTTTTTGCTTCTTTAGGCCGTGGGCGGTGGCTAAAAGCTTCCACCTGAACCGTTCTTGCTCCAGAGAGTCTTCGGGGACGATGAAATCGTCCTCCCCAAGACTGGCCTCCTCTTCAGAGAGTGGGAGGTAGTTTCTATGCTTGGAGTCGTTGGGGTTTTCTGAATTGAGCGGGTCCTCCTGCCCTACGAGGTCATCCTGATGATGTTCGAAGGCTGCGTCTCCGGCGAGATCATCCGTATTATTTACGGTGCCGTTCTTCGTAGATTCCATGTTGCTTGCATGGCTTCGACATGGCTTTGATCGACGGCGCTGTTTTCGGTGTTTGGGCGGCTCATCTCTGGGCTTGCCTCTGTCCTGATTGGGGGTGTCGTCGCCGTCCTTGGGGGTGTCCACCATGTAAATGTCGTAGGTGGAAGTGGCCGACCAACGGCCGGTAACTAGGGGGGGTGCGGGGGCAACATCGGCCCTGGCTGTGGCTCCGCCCCCCTCGTCCATGTATTCGGTATTCTCCGAATTATAGTCTAGCATATCGGTTAAAGCATCGATAGTGGCTACCAAGTGGGTGGTGGGTGGGACGCAAAATTCCCTATAGTATGCCTCGACGGGTTGACGATCGTAAGCGGGGGAGAGATCCTCCTAGATAGTCATTTTCTGAATTTGGTCCAACGCCTCGTTTATCATAGCGAGGGTCGCCGAACTCGAGGGCTCTAGGCCAGATTCCGTTGCAATGGGGGCAGTCAATGCCCTAGCCAGTCCTTGATTTCTACAGGCCGAGCTAAGCTCGGGGTGCGGTACTAGATCCTCGAAGGGGTTCGGACAGTCATCGGAAATCAAGGACGGAGTTTGATCCCTGCGTGTGGATTCCACTCCGGGGCTTGAGATTGAGTTGCTTCGGGCTGGGAGTAATTTCTGTCCATTGGCCGCCACTTCACCGTGGGAGTCCACGGCTGGGTGAGCATTGTGGAGGAACGGTTCAGCCGAGATTGATTCCTGGCTTCCGCCTCCTGATCCTGCCTCGAAGGTCGAGGACAAATCTTCCGTGAACATGATGGGTTCGGGTGAAGGTGGAGTCTGGCCGCCGCTCGAAGCGTAGCCCTCCTGGCTCGAAGCTGCTAGGGCCGATCCGTAGATCGGATTGGAGGGAGACTCCGGGGCAGGCACGACGAGGCCTGCGTGGGTGCGGGAAGGGGTAGTGGATCCGGCAAAGACCAGATCGCCCCGTGAGTCCGCCATGTATTCCAGGTTGCCGAATCGAATTCGGTGTTCGGGGGCGAAGTTATCGGTCTGATCCAGATGATTAGTCGGGTCGGCGTGCAGGACAATGCTGCCGAACGCGAAGAGTTGACCGGGGACGAAGAAGTGCCCGGATCCGATGCCTTCTCCTATGATCAGGCGAGCCATCGATCCTTTGGGCGACCCCACAGCGGAACTCTCAATGAAAGCACTAATGTCGGTGTCAAAACCGGCAGACCTCGGGGTATGGGGTCCCGAGCTGTGGATCTAGGATCGATGGGTAACAAGGGACGATGAACACAGTGTTTACCCAGGTTCACGCCCTCTCGAAGAGGTAAAACCATATGTCCTGCTTGATTGTATTGAATGTATAACGTGGTTTACAGAGTAGATCTACCTCGAGATCAGCATGAGCTAAACCCTAAGGCTATGAGGTGATGAATGTAGCTCTAGCCCTAAAGACTAAACACCCTCGGTTTATATAGACACCGGTAGGGTTAGGGTTACCGAAGATAGATTACAATAAGGAATTAAAGAGATCCTCCGCCTTATTGACTTGGAGGGCACACCACGGCTTCATAGATCTCCTGTCATTATACGGCTCCACCAGTCCGCCCCATGTACAATGGGCCATCGCCCCGAGGACCCCTTAGTCCATGACTCCCTCACCAGGGCAATGTAAAATAATTATTTTTATACTAAATATTTATACTTATTTAAACTACATGCACCATATTATAATTTAAAATAATATGATTTTCTATTACTCGGTCACATAAAATGTTTCCAAATAATAGTTATATTATTCATTGTTACACAATTGTAATATATATCATTGAATTTTTTGATTCTAGAACATTTAAATTGTATGATTTACCAAAAATTCTCTTTCTTTTAAAAAAACTATTCAAATTAATTTTCTAATATTGCATATACTATATGTATATACATATTGTATATATCTATGTCTGTGCTCATATATCTTTTAATATTACTGAATAACATATTGGATATTTCAAAATTATACATACTAACAAATGGTTTAGTGGTGGTTTCTAGTACCATATTCATAGAAATTTCTAGCGCATAGCGAATGTGGCTTGCAAGTTGGGTTCAGTGATAGAATCATCGAAGAACCAATGATGTTGTGGATTGTACTTTTGCGTATGATTTGATTATCTGACATGCTCATCTAGATTCACTTGGTTTGATTTGGTGCAATGAGATCTCCTACCCATTTCTCAAATGAAAAAAATTGTGCATTGGTTTAAACATTGAAGCCTTGTTATCATAAATTTCATTATGATACTAAGACATCCATCATAAAGTGAGACTAGCATATTTAAACTCAACTTCGCTAGTTAGTTTGGTTTGCCTCCGCATGGTATAAATTATTAGTATGTGGTGTGTATTTGGGCTCCTCCGAATTGAGGCTCTATTCTATGCATTTAATAATATTTAAATGTAATGTATAATTGAATAGTGTTTAGTTCTATAATTTGTAGTTGGGGCCTCCCCTCTTGGGGCCCGAGGAGGTCGCCCCTTTTGCCTGGCCTATGGGCAGCCCTGTGATTGATTGCCTTAACTCTATGAGCCACGTCGTTAGAATCTGGTGCATATGCTAAGGGTGCCTAGGGGCCTGGCTTGTGGAGTTCTTCCTCGTCCTCGTTGCCAATGTCTGGGCACTAAAATGATACATGGGGCAGGGAGCACACCCAAGATGACTTTTTCTTCAATCAGTGACATGGGTCACTGGTGAACATGGACCAAGTCACTCTTTGGTCTCCTTCAAGAAGGCGGATCAAGCCATGATCCAGGGATCTATCTAGCCTGGATCAAGGGGTCATGACATTCTGGCTCTCGCTGTCTTCTCAGTTATTCAGCATGAACCTAGAGGTTCGCAGGGGTGATTTTCCTACCCTACATACTGGAACATAGAATCCCTCAATTTTGATGCATGATTCTCCACTTCAGGTGAGGACTTGAGGGCATTTGGCAAGCACAACTACTGGAGTGTTGCCAATGTGGGCGCCGAATTCACTTCTCATGAGTACTTCCAGAAGATGAGGGTATAGATTATGTTTGCGGAGTTTATGAATCTGCAGGAAGAAAAGAAAGCAACCGAGGCATTATATGGTCCGGTATAACTTTGCCATCTTTCTTGCATGTTGTGTCCTGTGTGCCAGAAAATAATCCTACCTGCATATTTAGTGGCATAATATGGGGGTACTATAGTTCATCGTGCGAATATGCTTGGCAGAACAGTATACCTGGTACAGGAAAATAGTAACGAAGCAACAATTTTCCAGGAAAAAACTATGATTCCTTGTCTATCCATGTTGATTTACTTTTGACAAAGATCCATTGCAAGCTGACTATTATCAAAACTACACTTTAAAGGTGCTTTAAACCATGATCATTCTTTTATTTCTGTGATAATTACAAGAGCAAAACTTTATCACTGAAAAAGTAACTACACAATAAAAACATTATCCACATAGTTCAATACAATTATTTGATGTTGTGTAACATTGATATAGAGAGTATTATATGATGTTTCATTCAAATATGTGTTTTGTTTCCATTTTTCAGTATCCTTTGACAGTGTAACGGACCGCTACCCTGATTTTGATAATGTTGGCCTCTTCGAGGATTATGATAACTTCCGTGACCTGATTCTTTCTAAAATTTGGGATGACATCTATGATAATTTTAAAGGATATCAACCTGCAAACTGTGAGTATAATATGCTTAAATTCAACCTAGTAGAGAAACCACCAATGTGTTTGTCTTAACATAGTTTTGTTGCAACGTTCAGAATCCTTTTAGAAATTATGAAGAACAAGTAATGTGGTTGTCTTAATATGGTTTTTGTTATAACATCGTTGCTATGAAGTTATCAGTAGGTGAAGCTTTACCCCTTCCAATAGGCATAACTTGGTGGTTGAAGATGGATAAACAACGCCGCAGTGATATGCTTTCGATCTACTTTTATACTTATGGTTGATATCATTGCCCGTTTTGTAATTTGAAAGAGAGAAACATTGCAAGATGGATTAGAAATGTGTCGTAGTGGTACCTTTTTGACTTATTACCTTATGTTTTCTAATTAGCAGAGCCGGGCCAAACGATTTTGGGGCCCGGGGCTATGTAAAATAATTATTTGTTATACTAAACTTTTATACTTATTTAAACTGTGTGTATCATATTATAATTTAAATTAATATGATTTTATATTACTCAGTGACATAAAAATGTTACCAAATAATAGTTATATTATCCATCGTTACACAATTGTAATGTATATCATTGAATTTTTTATACTACAAAATTTAAATTGTATAATTAACCAAAAATTCTTTTTCTTGTTAAAAATCATTCAAATTAATTTTGTAATATTGCATAAACTATATAGTGTATATACATATATTTGCATATATATATATATATATATATATATAGGGTGTGTCTATTCTAATAACACCCTTAAGAGTGGTATTCTGATAACACTAAGCTTATTCTGCTGACACTTGGCCGGACTCCTAAAACCGAACCCACCGACGCACCCCCAGCTTCCTCCTCCTCTGCCACGATTCCCAAACCCCCGATCCACCTTCTGTTCTCCCAGGGCGCGCCGCCCCATCCCAACTGAGTTTCTTCCCCCACCGGCTCCGCCCCACCCCAACCCGCTACTTCCCCTGCCGGCGCCGCCCCACCCACATCCCTCTTCTTCCGCCGCCGGCGCCGCCCCACTCCCAACTTGCTTCTTCCGCCGCCAGCGCCGGCCCACCCCCCATCCCGCTTCTTCCCCCGCCGGTCCCGCCGCCGGCCGGCCACGGCCTTCCCGCGCCACGGCCTTGTTCATGGCGCCATCACGCCCCGTCCCGGTGCATTTGATCCTCTGCCTTCCCCTCACCAACCCGGATTTGCATACACAGCGGTCAGATCCGCCTTCCCACCGCGCCTCCGCACTGGAATCTTTGTCCCACAGCCGGCGGAGGCCTCACCGCCGGAAACGCCCCTGGTGGTTGGTCACAGATCGCGCCAACACCAACCTCAACTGCCGGGGAGATCCACCATCCCCTTCCATGGCGAGCTCCGCCTCGCGTGGGACACGGACCACCCCCTACCAACCACCGGGCCTTCTCTCCCTCTTCTCTGGTCGTCGTGGAAGACGAGCTGGCCTCCGGCCCCCAGCCACGCCGGGTACACAGCTCCCCCAAGCCACACCTGCATCCGGGCCGCTGGGTTCAGGTGCCAATTCTTCTCAAACTTTTGAACTACATCAAGATGGCCTACTTCCACCGGACTCCCCCTTCCCTCCTCCCTACCAATCTCCTCCACAAGATCCCTCGGCCGCTGCTACACCACGTGATGGATCGAGGCAGGGGCTCACAGTCGACCACCTCTCCCCTCGAGTGTCACGGCTGGGGAGTTTGGGGGTGGTCGGTGCACCACCGGTGTACTCAGGTGGTCGCTGCAGTACGCGGGCGTGCCGGCTGCCGCTCTCTGTGTTCCTTTTTTGAAAATTTCGTGTCACTGTAATTAGGGATTTCACTCCCAGGCAGAGTAGTTTGGCCCACGGATCAGTGCAGTTCGCACAGAAGACTCGAGGAGGGAATTTGTTGACTTCGTGCAGTTCGCTCCGCCATACATCACGAACGAGTGTCATTTGTGCCTTTTTTTTGCAGAATTGTCTGTAGCCTTTTTTAAGGGAACTGAATTGTGTGTAGCTCACTTCGGCGCCTCTGCAGTTTGTGGCGTGCCCGGGTGCAGTGCAGCAGGCACATGCGTGCAGTCCGCGAGCGTGGTCGGAGTGTTCCTTCTGTGCTTTCAATTTTTGTTTCTCGCAGTTCGGAGGCAAAGATGTTGTAGTGCGGTCCGCGGGATGACAGACACAAACATTTGTATTCCGTTGCGGGCGTCTGCTTCCACGGTTCACCTCTTTATATTATATAGAGAAAACTTGTTGAAAATCATTGCAGTTCGTTGTGGGGGTCCTGGTGGTTCTCACATTGTACAAAAAAACCAATGTTTGTATAATCTACTGAGTTTGTGAAAGTGTTGTTAACAATAGATGCAATTTGAAGTGGCTTGGTGGTTCGCTAGTTAAAAGGCGACGTGACGTAGCTCATTGTGAATTGCTAAGTGGTCCACTTCGTAAAAATATAAAATTTGATGAAGCTCGTTAACATTAACCATGTAGTCCAGATGAATTTCAAAGAAGTTTACAAAGACAAAACCGCACTGCTTCAGAATTTCACTTTTCCCCTTCATGTGGTTCACTTGCCCTCATCTTCGTGGTCCACTCTCGTGCATAAAAAAGTAAAAAAAAAGATAACAAAAACTCACGAAATTTTGTGTGAGAAAATTTACGTCCGACAAAAAGAAATAATGCCGTTCGCTTGCCCGTCCGATGCAGTGCGGTTTTCAGTCTGAAGCAGTGTGTCTTCTGTCCGATGCAGTACACGCGTCGATTTTGGAGTCGCGAAAAACAGAGTGTCCGTATTTTTGTAATTTCAAAACTGCTCTTAAACCGTAATGAATTAGAGAGAGTGTTCTACATGAAAAAATTGCGTCTCGTCGATATCTTTCCAACGGCGTATCACTAGAATCATTCCGACTAACAGTTTGTAAAAATTTCACGAAAAAACTGCCGCTCCGACTAGTCGTCCATCGCACAATTTTCAAAATTAACTTAAAACCGTAAGGAATATCAAAAACATTTCTACATATGAAAGTTGCGCCTCGTCCGTAGCTTTCCAACGGCGTATCACACGCCTCGTTTCAACAAACGGTTCAAAAACTAGACCGAAAACAGTACCAAAAATTTTAAAATTTTCAAAAAACAGAATTCCGCGATTTAGTAAATTTAAAACTGCTCTTAAACCGTAACGAATTAGAGAAAATAATACATATGAAAAAGTTGCGCCTCGACGATATCTTTCCAACGGCGTATCATTTGCTTCATTCCGGCGAGCGGTTTAGAAAAAAAAGCGAAAAAACGCTCGCTGCCATTTGTCATGAGCCGCGCAATTTTTGAAACTGCTCTTAAACCCTGAGGAATCTTGAAAAAATTTGTACATGTCGAAGTTGCGCCTAATCCATAGCTTCTCAACAATATATTACACGCATCGTTTGAACAAACGGTTTAAAAACTAGAGCGAAAAAAGTACACAAAAAACACCGCGTGCAGTTTTTGCGGACACGAAGTTCACTAGTCTCTGTATTGCAGTACCATTGCTACAGAAAGTGCAGTGCCCTCGTGTTGAGCGTGCAGTTCTGAAGTGTTAGCAGAATAACTATTCTGCTAATATTAGCAGAATAGACCGGCTGTGTGTGTGTGTGTGTATATATATATATATATATAAATATATAAATATATCTGTGTGTGTGTGTGTGTTCATATATCTTTTAATATTATTGAATAACATGTTAGCTATTTATAAATTATACATAGTAACAAATATTTTAGTTGTGGTTTCTAGTACCATACTCATAAAAATTTCTAGCGTATAGCGAATGTAACTTGCAAGTTGAGTTCAGTGGTAGAATCATCAAAGAACCAAGAATGTTGTGGATTGTACACTTTTGCGCATGATTTGATTATCTGACATGCTCATCTAGATTGACTTGGTTTGATTTGGTGCAAATGAGATCTCCTACCCATTTCCCAAATAAATTTTTTTGCATCAGTTTAAACATTGAAATCTTTTTGTCATAATTTTCATTGTGATACTAAGACATCCATAATAAAGCGAGACTAGTAGCATATTTAAATTCAACTTTGCTAGTCGGTTTGGTTTTCCTCCGCATGGTATAAAGTATTACTATGCGGTGTGTATTTGCGCTCCTTCAAATTTAGGTTCTATTTTATGCATTGAATAATCTTTCAAATGCAATTTATAAGTGTATAGTGTTTAGAAGTTTTTCTTTGAGGGCTATATAGTGTTTAGAAGTATAATTTGCAGTGGGGGCCTGGGGAGGCCGCCCCTTTTGCCCGGCCTGTGAGCCAGCCCTGGAACAGGTAAATCTAAGAAAAAACCTCATGCATAGGAGAGAGATGGTGGAAGAGACAAATACATGTGGGGCACTTTCCACTTAACAGATTACACACATACGTCGTTGATATTTGATTGCCACGTCATTGCTTACAGTGGGACCCAGCAGTCAGGTCTAGCGTCAAACGCTCTAATCCGAGCGATCAATGTTTTTGGCAAACTGTCGGGATAATACTAGTGGGTATATAGTGTTTAGAAGTATAATTTGTAGTGGGGGCCTGGGGAGGCCGCCCCTTTTGCCCGGCCTATGAGCCAGCCGTGGAAGGTAAATCTAAGAAAAACCACATGCATAGGAGAGAGATGGTGGAAGAGACAAATACATGTGGGGCCCTTTCCACTTAACAGATTACACACATACGTCGTTGATATTTGATTGCCACGTCATTGCTTACAGTGGGACCCAGCAGTCAGGTCTAGCGTCAAACGCTCTAATCCGAGTGATCAATGTTTTTGGCAAACTGTCAGCATAATACTAGTGGGTTTTTGCAAACAAAAAAAGAGAGGGATGATTTTTTGATTTAGGAAAGAATCAGGCCACAGGGGGACAGTGCCTTGTCGCATGGGAAGTGGTCACGCTACCAAAGGAGAATGGAGGTCTGGGATTACGAGATCTTGCAGCACACAACAAGGCTCTGGTATGCAAGTTCATGGCAAAGGTCCTACAACGGGAAGAAGCCCCATGTTATAACTGGTTTGCACAGAGATACTGCCAGAAGGAAATCTCTTGGTCTCCTCACAGTCGAGATACTGCCATCTGGAGGGGTTTTCGGACCACTGTACAGTTGGTTATGGAGGCTTCCAAATGCAACTTGGGAATGGCCAGGGAATTGCATTCTGGTATGACCTCTGGCTCGACTGCGGCAGGCTTGCCACATCCTTCCCGACGCTTTTTACCTTCTCTATGTCCCAGTTCTGCACAGTTGCTTCCCAGTTCAGAGATGGGCAATGGAACCTTCAGCTTCACCCAAACCTCTCCTCCATGGCCGCACAAGAGCTGGAAATCCTAAATGAAGTCTTGAGCAATGTGCATCCTCAAGAAGGTACGCCAGACACCAGAATGCCGCTTTTGGAGGATAAGAGTCTTAGCACTGCTTACTTCTACAAGCTGCTCACCTTTAGAGGATCAAACTATACGCCAGCCCGTTACATCTAGGACAGAGTCATACCTCACAAACACCGTATCTTCCTATGGATTGCACTCCGGGACAGACATAACACGAGAGATAATATGCTAAGGAAGCATTGGGATAGAGTTGTATCCCACAATGGATGTGATCTATGCCCAGCTGCGGAAACGATGAACCACATTTTGCTCAGATGCAAATTAGCACAAGCTCTATGGTCCAAGTTAGGCCTGCAGGAGCTAGCCACATCTTCTACAGAAGCTGAAGTTCTTTTATGCTCAGAACAACCGCGGACCCTGCACGGCAAGCTCTGGCACATTCTCTTCGCGGCATGCGCGGTCACCCTTTGGAATGCTAGGAATGCCCAAGTTTTTTATGGTTCCTTTTGGCAAGAGAGCCATGTCTACAATGGGGTCACTGATTTGATCAGGCTATGGAGTCTGCGGGCTTCAGAACATGCTCGACAGAGACTATTAGATTGGGCAGCTGCTTTTGCTTCTAGTTAGCAGGATGTGCGCTGACTCCCCCTTCTTTTATATCCTGCTTGATGTATCCTAACATAGGTCTGGTGATGGCCTGCTGCACAAGTTGTGCGGCGTTAACATCACCTTCATGTAAATGACTTTGGTCATTCGGGTACTTCGCCTGTTTTGAATGCATAAGGTAGAAACTACTCTACCTTTTTATTCAAAAATAATAATTTTGATTTAGGTGGATTTTTGTAATTTACTCCTCGTGGTCAGACCGGTAGGATGGTTCGACGAAGCTACTCCTTTGATTCTCATTTTGACTTGGACGAAAAAGGTTTCAGATTTTTGACCCGACGGAGGCTATCGCCAGTTCGCCACCGACTGCAAACTTGCACTTTCTGCTGCTAGTGGCCGTCAGTGTCTCGAGCTTTGTCGTCGGCTCCAGGAAACATGTTGTCGCCAGTTCGCCACCGACTGGATGTTCTTGTTTCCTTATAGTGTACGTGCAACTGGCGGATGCTAGCTAGCTGCTGTATCTATGGATAGATTGATGTATTGATGCCACTGCTAGGAAAAAAAAATGTTTGGACAGTACGTGGAAAAGATAGCGGCTTCTAGCTAACAAAGGGAGCACATTGACTCACCGCTGCTATCGCTTTGACATATCCACTCAATGAATATCCGGGGTCTTAACAACCTGGCTAGGGGCGCGGTTGTTGGGCAATTGGTTCAGGAGGCGCCGGCCTCGTTGTGTGCCTGGTCGAATCGAAACTTCAGGTAGTGGATCAGCGCTCCGTCTCGGCCATGCTTGGGCCGCGTTTTGACGCGCATATTTTGTTGCCGGCACATTGGCTGCGTCACGAGCTAAAAAAGAAATCCCTTGGCCTTGCGTCCTTGCAACGTACCATCGCTCGGCAACAATTGCGCATCACCTGGCTTCAGGAGGGAGAGGCGAATACCCAATTTTATCAGAGCTTCGTGTGTCATCGGCGGTGCCGTGATCACATCTTTCGTCTGCGGAACGACACTGCTGAGGCTACCTCTCGCGATGGCATCTGTGCCATGGCCGGGCAGTACTTTGCCAATATCCTTGGGGGCCCACCCACCGAGACCACGCCCTTCGCCTCGAAGCCCTTGACCTACCCCGCATGGCTGCGCCAAGGAGACCCAATCTCCCCCTGCTCTTCATCATCGCGATTGATGTGCTCACGACTATCTTTCGCAAGGCGGAAGCGGCCAACCTCTTTGGCCGGCGCTATCGAGCTTCGGAATCCACCACCGGCTTTCACTATACGCTGGCAACGTGGTGCTCATTATTAAGCCCGTCCTCCACTAGATGGTGGCGGTCAGGGAGCTCCTAAAGTGCTTTGGGGTGGCCTCGGGCCTAGTCTGCAACTTCACCAAGAGCTCCTTGTCCCTCATCAGGTGCCACACGGACGACATTCAGGATGTCATCGTTGTCGCTGGCTGCGCGGTGCGCAAGCTACTGAGCACCTACCTTGGGTTGCCTCTGTCACTTAGGAACCTCACCAAGGTTCAGCTACAGCCCCTTGTGGACCGTATCGCCAGCCAGCTTCCGACCTGGAAGGCTTCACTCCTCGGTGTGCCGGGCGCCTAGTGCTCGTAAACTCAAAGCTCTCGGCCATGCCCATCCATCACATGATGGCCAGCACACAGGCTAGAGTAGATGGTGGGCACGTCTTTCAAATATACTAATTGTGTCCTCGCTGACCCCGCAAATTGTGCACTGGCAGCTTCTGTTGTAAACTTGCTCCCCTCCTTAATACAAACGACATGCAACGCTCGTGCATGTTCTCTCTTCCGACTGAAAAACTTTTTCTGCTCAGAGCTCCTTGTGCTCAGGGTGTGCCTTCATCTGGGCTCTGGAAACTAGTAATCGTTATCGCTAGTCCAGAGCCAGGATAAAAGATGTAATTAACCGGACAACCGTAACTAGCTCGTGCATGCTCCTCAAACACCATATAGAGCTTTGCTTCGTGTAAACGATTAGACAGATACATGTACAAGAATTACACGACGAGTTGATGTATGCTTCACAAGGGATAGAGAGGAATCAGGAATCTGACGAGGATAACATTTGGATATCCCAAGGTTTGATTTTTTTTCTAATCTGGAAATAAAAAGGCCAGTTCGAGGGAAAGAACCTTGGCAGGCATGTGCTGGTGCGTATATGGGTTTTATCACAAGACCGACCGTATATTACCTTGGCAATCATGCAGCTCATTATGTCACTTGCCGGTGGCCCCTTCGAAGCATGGGAATCTCCGGTCAGTGACACCTCCCAGATTCACTTTGCCACGACTACATTTCGTTGGGTGCACGCATCTAAGGGCCAAAATGGGACATGGAATGTTTATGATGTTTCCTATGTCACACACCAACCAGTATAAAAGGGTAGGCTACCACTTCGGCGTTCCAGCATCGCAAAGCAAAGGCGCGCACAACACAGGCGCACAACCACAAAGCTTAGGCAGAATCAAACACGGTGAAATCAAATGGAGGGAACCATGAAGAGCGGCGCCAGGGGAATCAAGGGGAAGGTAGCGATGGTGTACTCCAAGTACGCCGGCAAGGCCCAGGCCAAGCCTGCCCCGAGCGTCACTACGGCACACGCCTACCAGCCCAGGTACCCTTCTTCCATCGACGCGACGGCGACCGCCCCCTATGCCTCCACCGGTGACGTCGACGAGAGGGCCACGGCCTTCATACTGTCCGTCCGAGAGCGCTTCAAGAACGAGCAGAAGATGGTGATTTAGCTGAGCTCGGTCGTGGTCGGCCGGTTGGTCCAGGCTGCAAGAAAGATTTTAGATTTAATGGAACATCTTCTGGGTAGCCATGGATACATACTTGTGTCTAGGTGGTAAACCATGTACTTTTTCTTTTCGTTTCTCTCTTTTTGTGGACTTCAGTTTGACCATAAGAGTGGCAGAAAGGGATGATAATATAATCCCCATTTCCGAGACCATGCTGGGATGTGAATATGATCCTCAATCAGAATGGAGTTTGTGTGATCTCCACTGTTCATTCTTGTTGGTCCAACACTTCATCTCGACCGTGTAAAGAAATTTAAAATTACAGTTCCTTTTATGATGTCGAGAACCACTTTACAAGTGCCGTTTCAAAATACTACTTCACCTTGCACTACTGGAATTTCCATATACACCGAGTGCCGATCTCTTCGTCGAGAACCAAACCACGGGCGCTCGGCAAACACATATACGTCGAGAGTAGTACTCGGCAAACACAGGTTCACTGCAACGAGGTGATGTTGCCGAGAGGAAGACACGGCGAAGAAGGCACAGTCGGCAAACACGACACATGCCGAGAGCACCACACGGCAAAGAGATGCCGCGTGCCATGTCCGTTTGCATCTGATGGCTCCACGACTTGTTGTTGTCTTTACCGAGAGCTAAGTAGGAATGCTCAGCAAACCACCTGTCACTGAAACATGCTGACTTGATAGGTGGACCCGTTAGACCGACCTGTCACTGAAACATTCTGAAATATTTGATAAGTTTTTAAAAGGAATAATATGATGTGTTTTCTTTGCCGAGAGCTTTGTGGTCCCGCTCGGCATCCCACCATTGACTGAAACATTTTGACCTGACAGGTGGGCCCGCGTGTCCCACATGGCAGTGATACTTTGCCGAGAGCTTTGTGGTCCCGCTCGGCATCCCACCATTGACTGAAACATTTTGACATGACAGGTGGGCCCGCGTGTCCCACATGGCAGTGATACTTTTACTGAGACTCGCGAGCGCTCGAAAAAGAAGAGGTGTCCTCGGAAAAGCCCGTCCTACCGCAGGTGACCCCTTTTCCGGGCGTGTGCTCTCGTTAAAGTGCATATTTTAGAGTGTTGTTCTCAGAAATGAGTCCCATTGCTTCTGTTGTCAAGTTGTTTCTTATGTAATTCCTGCAATTGAAAACAAATAAATACATTTCCTGTCTATATCTTCAGTGCAGAAAATGACGTCATATCAAATGAATGTGGGAGCTCCTAGCTCCCTGGAAATCCCTTGAGCACGTCACAAACATATTCACATAGGCATAATTCTGACTAATTCACATAGGCTAATAATTCACACAAGTTCATAGAGCAAAAAACATTGCTCGAGCACATCACACACAAGTTCACATATTCATACACAGCGTTAATTCATGCAAGTTCACATATTGCAAAACACATGCAAATTCTAAGTTTCTAGCAGCATTGCACACGACATGGAAACATTCTCTATGCTTCTGGAGCAGGAGGAGGAGGAGGGGCAACATTTCCACCGGCTTGAGATTGCGTAAGGGTCTATAAGAGCAGAGTCATGTGAGCATTGTTCATCAATATATAATGAATGGTGGCTATATTAAGAGAATGTTCTACCTCAAACTTTAGCTCGAGCATGTTGAACCTTTCATTGGTTTCTGCTTGTTCCTTCGCTCTTTGCTCCTCTCAGACTCCCGCCTTTGATCCGCTTCAGCATCCTGCTTCTCCAATAATGCTTGTAATATGGTATTAGGCTCATATAGGTTGCAATGATTCTATTTTGAGGCATAGACATGTATGAATGGGTATGGTGCTAACCTTGAGACACGTGATCTCATGCGACGCGGCGGTCTGGCGACTCTGTATGGACAGAGTTGAGCTTGTGCTCGACATGCGGATCTCATGGAGCTTGCGATGCGAGGAGGTGGTGATCGCCTCATCGTAAAAGAGGTGGCGGTCACATCTCTCCCCCTCGCAAAGAATGACAACCAACACTGGATCAAATAGCTGGGACGTAGGTTCGGCGTCCTCCCTGTGCGCCTCCTTGAAGATGGACTCGCCGCAGAACTCCTTGCCTTTCTTCCCCTTGTGACCTTCTTTCCACGCATCTAAGATGTGCACCGGGCCACCAAGATCTATCTCATGCAGAAGGAACCATCAACCTTAATAAACGGAAATGCACCGTGAGACAAAGTTTACCAGCATATTGCACATGCCATATGTTGCTTGAGAGGTGTCAGGTTGCGGCTCCCCTGGACGTGTGCCAGGTCTGGTATTTTCGCGCGATCGTTTCCTTTCTCAACATGTTGCGCCTGCCATGTTGGGTCACACCACATATCAACCAATACCTCCCAACAATCTTTCTTCATCCATGGTTACCTCGCCAAGTCAGACATAATCAAATCATTTAGTAATGCATGGAACAAGCGGCGGATGACTCAAAGTATAAGCATGAAATGTTGTTACTTACACTACAAGAAAAAAACCACTTCCGTGATGATAGGTGTTTGTCACAGTAGGTCGCGTTTTTTGTCATGCATGTACATCCATGACGATTTTATGATATAATCAAGATAGCCATACCTGTGCTGTCGTAGAAGTGTTCCATGACAATACCAAAATTATCATCACGGAAGTGTCCACTTCCATGATGATAAATGGCGCGTCATGGAAGTGCTTTCGTCAAGGGTAACCAACACGTGGCATCCACCGTAACGGGGCGCCATTAAGCTATCGGATTCCGGTTTGGATCCGATAACCCGTTATCAGCCCGGACCAACTGGGATTTTCCACGTGTAAAATCATCATTGGCTGGAGGAAACACGTGTCGGCTCCTCGGTGGGCCAGATGTCGTCCGTCCAATGAAGGAGACGTGCCTATGATACGTCGACATGTGGCAGGGCCCAATAGAGGCCCATATAGGTTAAAAAGGCCGGCCCAGTCAAAGGCCCGTAGTATTTACTCAGGTACTAGTGGGCCAGCCAACTAACGGCCTGTTTAAACATGGCCCATTTACGGCCCGAAGCCAGATCTGGCCCGTTAAATGTTCGCCAAATATTTGTGCCCAATTACGGCCCAGTGACATTTCGGCTTGTTAGAGGCCCGATGTAGACATGGGCCCATTTCAGCCTGGTGTGTCTTTCGGCCTGGGAATGGCCCGTGCTGCCCATGGGCCATATATGGTCCGATGCGACATCCAGCCCTCTAACGGCCCATGATCAAGGTGGCAATAGTTCAGCCCAACGTGACTTTGGGCCTGTTAAAGGGCTGTCGTATAATTCGGCCCGTTGATGCCTCTACTAAGCTTTCGGCCTCTTAAAGGCCCATGATATCAGTGGGCCAACTAAGGCCCGAGATATGTTTCGGCCTGGTAATTGCCCGTCATATAACTGGGCCAATAATGGCCCGGTCTACATTTCAGCCTGCTGAAGGCCCGTCGACGACTAGTGAAAATTGAGGCCCAACATGCATTTCGACCTGCTAAAGGCCCATGGTTTCTTCTGGGCCATAAGAGGCCAGCAGATTATTCAGCCTGTTAATGGCCTGAAGCTACATGGGCCCAACTAAGCACTGGGTCCACTAAAGGCCCAACTAAACTTTGTGCCGAATATAGTCCCGTGTAAGTTGTGGGCCTGACGCAAAGTGTGAAGGCCCCAATGGCCTTTCAGGCCCAAGAAAGTTGTAGACCGGCCCAATTGGGGCCCGCTAAAATGCAGGCCCGTTAGAGGCGAATGTTTCGGCCCGGTCGACTACATCAGATTTTCGTCTTTTTTCAGATAGCGAATGATGGCATATACGGTAACTAGTAGGAATTAAGAACAAACCTACTCTATACAATAAAGAAATTACGGCATTGTAATTTAGAATAAACCTACACTATACAATAAAGGTTTATGGCATATTACATCCACTGGGCATCGAAGTTCGCCACCAATGATCATAAAGCGCAACGAAGAAGCAGATTACAAAAACTGGGTGCCATTGCAGCGTAACAAAATAATACTGAACCAAGACCACTTCCAAGACAGTTCAAGAAAGGTTAGCCTTGCGTGGGAACTGCTGCGCAAGTTGCTGAGCAAGGCTGTGAGACCGGCCTAGCATGTTGGTCATAGCTTCCACGTGTAGCTGTTTAGCAATGAGGTTCTCATTGGTGTTCTCCGCAATCTTTCTTAGAGATAGGACTTCAAGTCGAAATTGAGTTGCAGAATGCCTTTTTGCTAGAACTTGGGACTGAAGAAGTCAAACTGATTCAGAGAGTGAATTATGTGAGCTTGTCTGACTGCTATTCTCAAGTAACTTGAACACTGCATCAAGACAAGACTTTGGGGTTGTCTCGCTATCTTCAAGATGTTTTGCCTTCTTTGCTGCAATATATGTTGGGTTTGTCTCACAGCCTTCAGGAGACTTGTGCATGCCATCAGGCATATCACCCTGAAACAAGCAGAGAGATGACAGGTTTTGCACGTGTATAAACAAAGATTGTAACTGTGCTGTCAATTCCATCCAATTTCAAATTAGAAAATAAAGAGTAAGTTCAAAATATCAATAGCATAATTTGGCATTGTTCATAATGCGGGGAGCTTCACCACGCTACTGGATTACCATGTCAACAAAACAAGCATAGATAAAGGGCAAAGACAATCATTGTATCTATTTTGGTTAATGTGCATGGCATGTTGTTCATATCATCAGCCACATCAGTAAGATAAAACAGGAGATGACAAGGTGCAAACGTGGGCTGCTTCACCACACACTGGATTATAGATCCACAAAAACAAGCATACATATAGGGAGTATTGAGTAATGTGCATGGTATGAATAAGGAATTTGGTTTTACAAGTAAAACTTGGAACTTACAGTTGTTGCGAACATGCATTTTGATAGAAACAACAAACTAAACAGCAGTTGACAATAGGGGGTATGAGCAAATTAAACAGCAGTTGAGGATAAAGGCTTTAGAAGGGCCGACTTACATTAACAGTTAACACCGGCTTTATAATGCCCTTCTCCATGTCAAGGGAAGGATAACTCAAGAATTTCAGCACAAAATCTTCTTCATAAGCATTGCCTATACTCTACATTTTGTAGAGAGTAATTATAGATATGATAATACTGGAAGGGATAGAGGATAATGAAGATAAGATGCAGATTGATGCTACATAATCAACTACCAATCGCTAGAAGTACAAGCGTTACAGGATAAAATGTACTGACAAGAGCAATGGGCTACACTTCTGCACTGGCATTGTCTATGTATTCAACTTTTTGGTAAGATTAAATATAGATCTGATATTTTTTAGTAAATGGTGGGCGAGGGAGATAAGATGCAGAATGCTACACAATGAACCATTCCCTCTTCCCATAATATAAGAGTGTTTTGAACACTGGTGTACTGCACAAAACGCCCTTATATTATGGGACAGAGGGAGTAGCTGTTAATGTAAGTACAGTGATAGACGATGTTCAGTCCTTACAAGAGGACTGCAGAGCTAAACCTCTTCAAAAGCATTGGGTTGATTCTAAATTTATGTAAGAGTCGATACGGATTTTATAATGTCCACCAAATGGAGGATAATGAGGCTAACATGTGCAGTGATGCTACATAATCAACCAGCTATGAAAGTAAGTATGGTCATACAGGGCAAGAGGTACTCACAAGGTCAATGAAGTGTGCAGTATAGGTGCGAGATTCTGTGGTCCCTTGAGAGTGAATGTTCTTCTGCAAACAGTTTTCGTACAAGTGAGACGGTAAGGCACATGCAGAAATGTAGTTCAAATCATAGATAGTACCTTACACTGCAGACGAGACCAATGTGTAACAAGATTATTCATGTCACTGTCTGATAAATGTAGCACCGGAGACTTTACAGAAATTTAATTTAGAGGCTTGCCATCGAAGTGCGCTTGCACCGGAGCCATGCCATCAGTGACCACCTCACTCTTAGGGTCACTCAACATGACAGGTAGAGGTGACGTGCAGAGAGGGTCACGAGGGGAGAAACATCCATAGAGGCATGCTTCTCGTCCATCCACAGAACCAACCTGGTGCTCGGGCAACGGAGACATGGGAGTGATACGTCTCCAACGTATCTATAATTTTTGATTGTTGCATGCTGTTATATTATCATTCTTGGATGTTTTACAACCATTTTATAGCAACTTTATATCATTTTTTGGGACTAACCTATTGACATAGTGCCCAGTGCTAGTTTCTATTTTTTGCTTGTTTTTTACTTCGCAGGAAATCAATACCAAACGGAGTCCAAACGCAGCGAAACTTTTTGGTGGTTTTTTCTAGACCAGAAGACACAAGTTGGGCCAAGAAAGTACCTGAGGGGGGCTCCGAGGGGAGCACAACCCACCAGGGCGCGCCTGGGGGCCCAGGCGCGCCCAGGTGGGTTGTGCCCACCTCGGCCACCTCTCGCACCGCCTCTTTGCTCTATAAATACCCCAATATTCCAGAAACCCTAGGGGAGTCGACGAAAATCAATTCCAGCCGCCGTAAGTTCCAGAAACCATAGATCCAATCTAGACACCATCACGGAGGGGTTCATCATCCTCATTGGTGCCTCTCCGATGATGCGTGAGTAGTTCATTGTAGACCTACGGGTCCGTAGTTAGTAGCTAGATGGCTTCCTCTCTCTCTTTTGATTCTCAATACAATGGTCTCTTGGAGATCTATTTGATGTAACTCTTTTTGCGGTGTGTTTGTTGGGATCCGATGAACTTCGAGTTTATGATCAGATCTATGTTTTTATCCATGAAAGTTATTTGAGTCTTTTGATCTCTTATATGCATGATTACTTATAGCCTCGTATTTCTTCTTCGAATCTTTGGTTTAGTTAGGCCAACTAAATCGATTTTTCTTGCCATGGTAAGAGGTGCTTTGTGATGGGTTCGATGTTACGGTGCTTGATCCCAGTGATAGAAGGGGAACAGATGCGTATGCATCGTTGCTATTAAGGATAACAAGATGGGGTCTATTTCTACACAAATAGATCTTGTCTACATCATGTCATCTTTCTTATTGCATTACTCCGTTTCTCCATGAACTTAATACACTAGATGCATGCTGGATAGCTGTCGATGTGTGGAGTAATAGTGGTAGATGCAGGCAGGAGTCGGTCTACTAATCTTGGACGTGATGCCTATATAATGATCATTGCCTGGATATCGTCATAATTATTTGAAGTTCTATCAATTGCCCAACAGTAATTTGTTTACCCATCGTATGCTATTTTTCTCGAGAGAAGCCACTAGTGAAATCTACGGCCCCCGGGTCTATTTTCTCATCATATGTTTTCAGATCTATTTTGCTATTTGCCTTTTTATTTATTTGCCACTTTTATTTTCAGATCTACATTTCTAAAAACCCAAAAATATTTTGCTGCACTTTATTTTATTCGCGATCTATTTATCCAATCTACTACAAGATAGTTTCACGTCCGTTTGCCAATTTCTGGCGTCGTTACCCGAAAGGGATTGACAACCCCTTTAACACGTCGGGTTGCAAGTATTTGTTCTTTGTGTGCAGGTGCTATTTACGTAGTGTTGCTTGGTTCTCCTACTGGTTCGATAACCTTGGTCTCATCACTGAGGGAAATACCTACTGTTGCTGTACTGCATCATCCCTTCCTCTTTGGGGAAATACCGACGTAGTTCAAGCAAACATCAAAAGGAATTTCTGGCGCCGTTGCCGGGGAGACATCATCAACATCTACCAGGTTCCTAATCACAAATCTCATCTCCTTGCAATTTACATTATTTGCCATTTGCCTCTCATTTTCCTCTACCCCACTTCACAAAAATTTGCCATTTTATTCGCCCTCATTCTCGTTCGCTGTTTTCTCGTCGGATCTCTTAATTGCTAGAACTTGTCATCATGAGTGACTTTGGTATGGCAGAAACAGATGATGGCCTAACTCCTAAAATTGGACGATCTGGCAATCTGGATGCTAACTTTTGTTTTGGGGCAAGGGAATGTTATAGGAAAAAAACGTATCCAAGAATTTTTCAATTGTGTTGGAAATTTAAGTCTTGATGATGTTCCTATACTTAAAAGGACTAAATCTTATGCGGAAGCTATCTCAGCACTAGTTCTGAAACTTGAAAACAAATTTATTCATACTCATCCTACCTTGCAAAGAATGTATTATGAGCTACCCGTCATAAAGAATCCTAAAGCTGAAAAGTTGGCTACTCTTGTTCTTATGAATGAATTTGACTGCATAATACGGGAAGCTAGGGAAATCTTTGATTTTTATGGTATGAATCATGAAAAACCCGTGATAGATGAAATTCTTTATAATAGTGATTATGTGCTAAGACATTTGCTTGGGGATAATCAAATCTTTGATGAGAACCATAAAAATGACGTCCCCATTTTACATATAATCCAACAAGTTTTCAATGATGTTAATCAGCACCATTCTTGGATTGTTGCCAGAAATCAAGGGGGATATGACGATAAGCAACTTGATAGTGCTAAAGTCTCTATGGATAAGGTGTTTTATGTTGTTTCTGCAAAACCTTCTGACAAAAACACCTCTAAGGAAAATGAGACCAAAGATGACAATACTTAGATCTTTGCATTATGCCTAGCTAAGGGCGTAAAACGATAGCGCTTGTTGGGAGGCAACCCAATGAATAAAATTTATTTTAGTATTTTTCTTTCTGTTCTTGAGTGTTTGCACAATTATGCTACTGTTATGATTGTGTTTTTTTGTGTTTTAATTAGTGTTTGTGCCAAGTAAAGCCTTTAGGATAGCTTTGGTGATAGTTGATTTGATCTTGTTGGAAAACAGAAACTTTTGCGTCCAGTAAAACAATTTTGAAAATTCAGAGAAGCGACGAACAATTCTGAATTTTTTACACAAGATTGATATACAAATTGTCTATTTTTTCCAAAATTTTCAGGATTTTCGGAGTTACGCAAGTATGACAGCAATTCGTATCTTTGCAGAATGTTCTGTTTTTGACAGATTCTGTTTTCTTTGCATTGTGTGCTTATTTTGACGAATCTATGGTTTGTATTGGAGGTTATAAGCCATGGTAAAGTTAGAATACAGTAGATATAATGCAACAACAAAATTTGAATGGGTTTTCTACAGTACTTAAAGTAAAGATTGGTTTTCTTATACTAACGGATCTCATGAAGGTTTTGTTGAGTTTTGTGTGATTGAAGTTTTCGAGTTTTGGGTGAGATTACGATGGATGAAGGAATAAGGAGTAAGAAGAGCCTAAGCTTGGGGATGCCCCATGGCATCCCAAGCCATTATCCAAAGAGAAGCAAGCAACTAAGCTTGGGGATGCCCGAGTGGCATCCCCTCTTTCTTCTAACGACCATCGGTATTTTACTTAGAACTATATTTTTATTCATCACATATCATGAGTTTTGCTTGGAGCGTCTTGTTTTGCCTTTTATTTTAAGTCATCTATCCTTGCTGCACACACCTATTTGAGGGAGCCAAAATTATGCTATGACTTGTCAGAATTGCTCTCTATGCTTCACTTAAATCTTTATGAGCTATGGAATTGCTCTAGTGCTTCACTTATATCTTTTTGAGCACGGTGTGCTTTAGTATTTTTGAAGAAATGCTCTCATGCTTCACTTATGTTTATTTGAGAGTTAGATTTTTTTTAGAAATTCTCTCTTGCTTCACTTAAATTATTTTGAGCGAAGAAAATTTTATGCTCATGTTCTTCACTTAGATTTGTTTGAGCTATCAAAAGCAACTTATGAAATTAGTCGCAAAGTGATAGATATTCAAGAGGGATATAATAAAAACTTTCATGAAGATCATTGGACAAAATAAACTTGATTCCTTGTAATAGTTTTGCGATATGTTGATATAATATGTGAGTCATGTTGATGAGTAATTATGCTTTAGTAAGAATATTGGTGTTAAGGTTTGTGATTCCCTATGCAAGCACGAAAGTCAATAGTTATGCAATGAAATTACATCCTACTTGTGGTGCATTATTCGGTGTTAGTTATGCTTAATGCTCGCTTATGAGATTTTTCGTTTCTTGGTTGGATGCTTCTCAATCTTTTGCTAGCCTTCATTTGCACTAAGTATGATCACTACTTGTGCATCCAAAATCCTTAAACCAGTTTTGCCATATGAGTCCACTATACCTACCTATATGCGGTATTTCCGTGCCGTTCTAAGCAAATTTGTATGTGCCATCTCTAATTTCAAAATAAATTTCTCTTTTGTGTGCTCGTACCGCTCATGAAACGGTAGGGGGTGGATGATATATTTCCATGCTAGATGTGTTATTCTCAAGATGTGTGTTTATTCACTTGTCATTGCACGAGAGTACGGCAAAGGTATTAGGGATGCCCAGTCCCGAAATGAAAAATAAATTTACTTTATGTCGTCAAATAATAAATTCCTTGGAAAGTGTTGGTATGGACGGCACCCGTGGATTTGGTTAGCCGTGGAATGTGAAAGTATGGTGGAAAAAGGAATAAACTTTATTTTCTGTTTGGGAACCGCCTATGATATATCTAGCATGGAAAGTATTGGGAACTACTCAATCGTTTTCGTTGACAGGAAAAGCATGCCACCCAAAATGCTTTATCTCTACTTTTTTTCGCTTTGAGCTCTGGCACCTCTATAAATCCCTACTTCCCTCTGCGAAGGGCCTTTCTTTTACTTTATACAAATTTTATTTTGAGTCTCCATCTTCTCTTATAAAGCACCAACTAAGGGGCACTATGATCGTACTTGAGCATTGGGTGTAGCTAATATGCGAGTGTGTTTCATGAATGGATCAATGATTGAGCATAATGGGCTAGGGATAACTTCCTTTAGTGTTGATATTTTAAAAGACATGGTTGCTTGTTGATATGCTTGAGTATTGAAATCTTCATATCAAAACTAGACTATTGCTTTGAATCATATAAAAGTCCAAATGTCCATGCTACAAAGAAAAGAATATGTGATGAACATGTTAGGCAGCATTCCACATCAAAAATTCTATTTTTATCATTTACCTACTGGAGGACGAGCATGAATTAAGCTTGGGGATGCTGATACGTCTCCAACGTATCTATAATTTTTGATTGTTCCATGCTGTTATATTATCATTCTTGGATGTTTTACAACCATTTTATAGAAACTTTTTATCATTTTTTGGGTCTAACCTATTGACATAGTGCCCAATGCCAGTTGCTGTTTTTTGCTTGTTTTTTACTTCGTAGGAAATCAATACCCAAATGGAGTCCAAATGCAGCGAAACTTTTTGTTGATTTTTTCTGGACCAGAAGACACAAGTTGGGCCAACAAAGTACGTGAGGGGGGCTCCGAGGGGAGCACAACCCACCAGGGCGCGCCTGGGGGCCCAGGCGCGCCCAGGTGGGTTGAGCCCACCTCGGCCACCTCCCGCACCGCCTCTTTGCTCTATAAATACCACAATATTCCATAAACCCTAGGGGAGTCGACGAAAATCAATTCCAGCCGCCGCAAGTTCCAGAAACCACAGATCCAATCTAGACACCATCACGGAGCGGTTCATCATCCTCATTGGTGCCTCTCCCATGATGCGTGAGTAGTTCATTGTAGACCTACGGATCCGTAGTTAGTAGCTATATGGCTTCCTCTCTCTCTTTTGATTCTCAATACAATGGTCTCTTGGAGATTTATTTGATGTAACTCTTTTTGCGGTGTGTTTGTTGGGATCCGATAAACTTTGAGTTTATGATCAGATCTATGTTTTTATCCATGAAAGTTATTTGAGTCTTTTGATCTGTTATATGCATGATTACTTATAGCCTCGTATTTCTTCTTCGAATCTTTGGTTTAGTTAGGCCAACTAGATCGATTTTTCTTGCCATGGGAAGAGGTGCTTGATACGTCTCCAACGTATCTATAATTTTTGATTGTTCCATGCTATTATATTATCTATCTTGGATGTTTTATATGCATTTATATGATATTTTATATGATTTTTGGGACTAACATATTAACCTAGAGCCCAGTGCCAGTTTCTGTTTTTTCCTTGTTTTTGAGTTTTACAGAAAAGGAATATCAAACGGAGTCCAAATGACCTGAAAATTTACGGTGATTTTTTATGGACCAGAAGAAGCCCCCGAAGCAAAAGAGTTGGGCCAGAAGAGTCCCAAGGCCACCACAAGGGTGGAGGGCGCGCCCTCCATCCTTGTCGTCGCCTCGTGGACCCCCCTGACTTGTTCTCGACGCCAAAAATTGCTATAAATATAGAAACCCCCAGAAATAAACCTAGATCGGGAGTTCCATCGCCGCAAGCCTCTGTAGCCACCAAAAACCAATCGGGACCCTGTTTCGGCACCCTGCCGGAGGGGGAAATCATCACCAGTGGCCATCTTCATCATCCCGGCGCTCTCCATGACGAGGCGGGAGTAGTTCACCCTCGGGGCTGAGGGTATGTACCAGTAGCTATGTGTTTGATCTCTCTCTCTCTCTCGTGTTCTTGATTTGGCATGATCTTGATGTACCGCGAGCTTTGCTATTATAGTTGGATCTTGATTTGGCATGATCTTTAAGGATTTGAGAACACTTGATGTATGTCTTGCATGTGCTTATTTGTGGTGACAATGGGATATTCACGTGATCCACTTGATGTATGTTTTGGTGATCAACTTGCGGGTTCTGTGACCTTGTGAACTTATGCATAGGGGTTGGCACACGTTTTCGTCTTGACTCTCCGGTAGAAACTTTGGGGCACTCTTTGAAGTTCTTTGTGTTGGTTTGAATAGATGAATCTGAGATTGTGTGATGCATATCGTATAATCAAACCCGCGGATACTTGTGGTGACATTGGAGTATCTAGGTGACATTAGGGTTTTGGTTGATGTGTGTCTTAAGGTGTTATTTTAGTACGAACTCTAGGGCTGTTTGTGACACTTATAGGAATAGCCCAATAGATCGATCAGAAAGAATAACTTTGAGGTGGTTTCGTACCCTACAATAATCTCTTCGTTTGTTCTCTGCTATTAGTGACTTTGGAGTGACTCTTTGTTGCACGTTAAGGGATTATTATATGATCTAATTATGTTATCATTGTTGAGAGAACTTGCACTAGTGAAAGTATGAACCCTAGGCCTTGTTTCCAAGCATTGCAATACCGTTTTCGTTCACTTTTACTATTTGTTACCTTGCTGTTTTTATATTTTCAGATTACAAAAACCTATATCTACTATCCATATTGCACTTGTATCACCATCACTTCCCCGAACTAGTGCACCTATACAATTTATCATTGTATTGGGTGTGTTGGGGACACAAGAGACTCTTTGTTATTTGGTTGCAGGGTTGTTGGAGAGAGACCATCTTCATCATACGCCTCCCATGGATTGATAAACCTTAGGTCATCCACTTTAGGGAAATTTGCTACTGTCCTACAAAACTCTGCGCTTGGAGGCCCAACACGAGTCTACAAGAAGAAGGTTGTGTAGTAGACATCAAGTTCTTTTCTGGCGCCGTTGCCGAGGAGGCGAGTGCTTGAAGGTATATCTTTAGATCTTGCAATTGAATCTTTTAGTTTCTTGTTTTATCACTAGTTTAGTTTATAAAAGAAAACTATAAAAAAATGGAATTGAGGTTGCCTCATATGCTTCATCTTTTTAATGTCTTTCGTGAAAATGATGGAAAGGAAAATTGTACTCAGGTGTTAGAAGAGCAAGTCTATAAAATGTTTGGCATACAATCTTTGAATGATGAGCATGATTGCAATATTGTTAGTATGAATTCTTTGAATATCCATGATGCTAATGATATGCAAAGCTACAAGCTTGGGGATGCTATGTTTGATGAATATGATATTTTTAGTCCCCCAAGTTTTGATGAGAATATTTATTATGATGAAAGCATGCCTCCTATTTATGATGATTATATTGATGAGAGTGTATTTGGAGAGGTCATGACTTTATTTAGTGATGAACCCACTATTTCCGAAGATGTTCCAATTGATTATGAGAACAAAGTTGCTATCTATGATGATTATTGTGATGACATGTATGCTATAAAGAATAATGATAACCATGAAACTTTTCATCATGATTTTAATTTTCAATTGGATTATGCCTCACATGATAGTTATTTTGTTGAGTTTGCTCCCACTACTATTCATGAGAATAAATTTGCTTATGTGGAGAGTAATAAAATTTATATTCTTGTGGCTCAAGAAAAGAATGCTTTATGTGATGGTTATATTGTTGAATTCATTCATGATGCTACTAAAAATTATTATGAGGGAGGAATATATGCTTATAGGTATTGCTATAATATCAAGTTTCCTCTCTATGTGTTGAAAATCTTGAAGTCATGCTTGTTTTGCCTTCCTATGCTAGTTGATTCTTGCTCCCATAAATTGTTTGCTCACAAAATCCCTATGCATAGGAAGTGGGTTAGACTTAAATGTGATAGTTATATGCTTCATGATGCTCCCGTTATGTTTCAATTCTTATCTTTTATGTGAGCATCATTGAAATCATCATGCCTAGCTTAAAAGGCATTAAAGAAAAGCGCTTGTTGGGAGACAACCCAATATTTACCCCTACTATTTTTGTGTGTTCACATGATTAATCTAATGTATTAATCATGTTTTATAGCTTTTGTTTCAATAAAGTGCCAGGTAAAGCCTTTGGGATAGTGTGGTTGATGGTTGACTTGATTCTGTGCAAAAACAGAAACTTTTGCGTCCAGTGCAGAAATTCCTATATTTTAATGGAACGTGGAAAACTTCTGAAATTTTTACAGTTGATTGGTATACAAATTTTCTACGTTTCCTAATTTTTCAGAATATTTGGAGTTACAGAAGTATGACCTTAATTCAGATCTTTACAGACTGTTCTGTTTTTGACAGGTTCTGTTTTCGATGCATAGTTTGCTTGTTTTCTAGTTTCTATGGCTTATATTGCTTAATATAAATTGTAGAAATGATAGGGTACAGTAGGAATCATGTGATAAAAGTTATGAATCTTGTCTTGACAGTACCAAAGTAAATGATTTGTTTTATTATACTAACGGATCTCACGAAGGTTTTCTTAAGTTTTGTGTGATTGAAGTTTTCAAGTTTTGGGTGAGATATCGATATGAGGAGAATAAGGAGTGACAAGACCCTAAGATTGGGGATGACCAAGGCACCCCAAGGTAATATTCAAGGAAGACCCAAGCAACTAAGCTTGGGGATGCCCCGGAAGGCATCCCCTCTTTCGTCTTCAACATTATCGGTAACCTCACTTGGAGCTATATTTTTATTCGTCACATGATATGTGTTTCGCTTGGAGCGTAATTTTATTTTATTATTATTTGCTTGATGTTATTTATATTAATGTTTTTCATCTTTTATTTCAATAAAAGTGTCAAGTTTAGCCTTTACCATGCTTATTTTGCAAGTCTATATGTTGCTGTTTTGAAAACAGAAAGATTTCTATCATTGTCTGAATTCTTATGGAAAGTCAGAACGTGGTAAAATCTTTAAATTTTTACACAATGAGTAACAACAAATTTTCTACAGTATAGAAATTTTTCAGAAGGTTTGGAGTTAGGGAAGTATGAGTACGATTGCACTATTTACAGACTATCCTGTTTTGACAGATTGCTGTTATGTTTGCATTGTTTGCATATGTTTGCTTGTTTAATGATTCTATTTGAGGATAGGAGTATTAAATATGCAGAAGCATTTAGTATTCAATGTTAAATAATAATTTTAGTGATTTGCTAGAGTAGAGAATGATAAGGATTTGCATTTGATTTATACTAACTTATCTCACGAGTTCTTGTTGAGTTTTGTGTGGATGAAGTTTTTTAAGATTTAGGGAAACCATGATATAAAAGGAATTAAGGAGACACAAAATCTCAAGATTGGGGATGCCCAAGGCATCCCTAGTTAATATTTCAAGAAGTCTCAAGCATCTAACCTTGGGGATGCCCCGGTTGGCATCCCACCTTTCTTCTTCAACAATGGTCGGTTAGTATCGGTTGAGCCTAAGTTTTTACTTCTTCACATGATGTGTGCTATTCTTAGAAAGTCATTTTATTTTGTTTTGCTTGCTGTTTGAGTAAATTACTTAAGATATGAAATTCTTTTATGAGAGAGAGTCTTCACATAGCAACATAATTATTCAACTACTCATTGATCTTCACTTATATCTTCTTTTGGAGTAGTTTGTCGTTTGCTCTAGTGCTTCACTTATATCTTTTAGAGCACGGCGGTGGTTTTATTTTGAAGAAATTGATGAACTCTCATGCGTCAGTTATATTATTTTGAGAGTCTCTAAACAGCATGGTAATTTGCTTAGGTTATGAATTTAGTCCTAATATGATGGGCATCCAAGAGGGATATAATAAAAACTTTCATATAAAGTGCATTGAATACTATGAGAAGTTTGATTCCTTATGATTGTTTTGAGATATAAAGATGGTGATATTAGAGTCATGCTAGTGAGTAATTGTGGATTGTAGAAATACTTGTGTTGAAGTTTGTGATTCCCATAGCATGCACGTATGGTGAACCGTTATGTGATGAAGTCGGAGCATGATTTATTTATTGATTGTCTTCCTTATGAGTGGCAGTCGGGGACGAGCGATGGTCTTTTCCTACCAATCTATCCCCCTAGGAGCATGCGCGTAGTACTTTGTTTCGATAGCTAATAGACTTTTGCAATAAGTATGTGAGTTCTTTATGACTAATGTTGAGTCCATGGATTATACGCACTCTCACCCTTCCACCGTTGCTAGCCTCTCTAGTACCACGCAACTTTCGCCGGTACCATACACCCACCATATATCTTCCTCAAAACAGCCACCATACCTACCTATTATGGCATTTCCATAGCCATTCCGAGATATATTGTCAAGCAACTTTCCACCGTTCCGTCTATTATGACACGCTTCATCATTATCATATTGCTTTGCTTGATCATGTAGTTGACATCGTATTTGTGGCAAAGCCACCGTTCATAATTCTTTCATACATGTCACTCTTGATTCATTGCACATTCTGGTACACCGTCGGAGGCATTCATATAGAGTCATATTTTTTTCTAAGTATTGAGTTGTAATTCTTGAGTTGTAAGTAAATAAAAGTGTGATGATCTTCATTATTAGAGCATTGTCCCATTTGAGGAGAAGGATGATGGAGACTATGATTCCCCCACAAGTCGGGATGAGACTCCGAACGAAAAATAAAAAAAATAAAAAAAAATAAGAAAAAAAAGAGCCCAAAAAAAAGATACAGCCCAAAAAAAATGAATGAGAGAAAAAGCGAGAAGGGGCAATGCTACTATCCTTTTACCACACTTGTGCTTCAAAGTAGCACCATGATCTTCATGATAGAGAGTCTCCTATGTTGTCATTTTCATATACTAGTGGGAATTTTTCATTATAGAACTTGGCTTGTATATTCCAATGATGGGCTTCCTCAAATTGCCCTAGGTCTTCGTGAGAACACGAGTTGGATGCACACCCACTTAGTTTCTTTTTGAGCTTTCATATACTTATAGCTCTAGTGCATCCGTTGCATGGCAATCCCTACTCACTCACATTGATATCTATTGATGGGCATCTCCATAGCCCGTTCATACGCCTAGTTGATGTGAGACTATCTCCTTCTTTTTATCTTCTCCACAACCACCATATTCTATTCCACCTATAGTGCTATGTCCATGGCTCACGCTCATGTATTGCGTGCAAGTTGAAAAAGTTTGAGAACATCAAAAGTATGAAACAATTGCTTGACTTGTCATCGGGGTTGTGCATGATTTGAATATTTTGTGTGATGAAGATGGAGCATAGCCAGACTATATGATTTTGTAGAGATAGCTTTCTTTGGCCCTGTTATTTTGAGAAGACATAATTGCCTTGTTAGTATGCATGAAGTATTATTGTTTTTATGTCAATATTAAACTTTTGTTTTGAATCTTATGGATCTGAACATTCATGCCACAATAAAGAAAATTACATGGATAAATATGTTAGGTAGCATTCCACATCAAAAATTCTGTTTTTATCATTTACCTACTCGAGGACGAGCAGGAATTAAGCTTGGGGATGCTTGATATGTCCCCAACGTATCCATAATTTTTGATTGTTCCATGCTATTATATTATCTATCTTGGATGTTTTATATGCATTTATATGCTATTTTATATGATTTTTAGGACTAACCTATTAACCTAGAGCCCAGTGCCAATTTATGTTTTTTCCTTGTTTTTGAGTTTTACAGAAAAGGAATATCAAACGGAGTCCAAATGACCTGAAAATTTACAATGATTTTTGATGGACCAGAAGAAGCCCCCGAAGCAAAAGAGTTGGGCCAGAAGAGTCCCGAGGCCACCACAAGGGTGGAGGGTGCGGCCCCCCCTAGGGCGCGCCCTCCGTCCTTGTCGTCGCCTCGTGGACCCCCCTGACTTGTTCTCGACGTCAAAAATTCCTATAAATATAGAAACCCCCAGAAATAAACCTAGATCAGGAGTTCCATCGCCGCAAGCCTCTGTAGCCACCAAAAACCAATCGGGAACCTGTTCCGGCACCCTGCCGGAGGCGGAAATCATCACCGGTGGCCATCTTCATCATCCCGGCGCTCTCCATGACGAGGCGGGAGTAGTTCACCCTCGGGGCTGAGGGTATGTACCAGTAGCTATGTGTTTGATCTCTCTCTCTCTCTCTCGTGTTCTTGATTTGGCACGATCTTGATGTACCGCGAGCTTTGCTATTATAGTTGGATCTTATGATGTTTCTCCCCCTCTACCTTCTTGTAATGGATTGAGTTTTCCCTTTGAAGTTATCTTATCAGATTGAATCTTTAAGGATTTGAGAACACTTGATGTATGTCTTGCATGTGCTTATTTGTGGTGACAATGGGATATTCACGTGATCCACTTGATGTATGTTTTGGTGATCAACTTGCGGGTTCTGTGACCTTGTGAACTTATGCATAGGGGTTGGCACACGTTTTCGTCTTGACTCTCCGGTAGAAACTTTGGGGCACTCTTTGAAGTTCTTTGTGTTGGTTTGAATAGATGAATCTGAGATTGTGTGATGCATATCGTATAATCAAACCCGCGGATACTTGTGGTGACATTGGAGTATCTAGGTGACATTAGGGTTTTGGTTGATGTGTGTCTTAAGGTGTTATTTTAGTACGAATTCTAGGGCTGTTTGTGACACTTATAGGAATAGCCCAATAGATCGATCAGAAAGAATAACTTTGAGGTGGTTTCGTACCCTACAATAATCTCTTCGTTTGTTCTCCGCTATTAGTGACTTTGGAGTGACTCTTTGTTGCATGTTGAAGGATTGTTATATGATCTAATTATGTTATCATTGTTGAGAGAACTTGCACTAGTGAAAGTATGAACCCTAGGCCTTGTTTCGAAGCATTGCAATACCGTTTTCGTTCACTTTTACTATTTGTTACCTTGCTGTTTTTATATTTTCAGATTACAAAAACCTATATCTACTATCCATATTGCACTTGTATCACCATCTCCTCGCCGAACTAGTGCACCTATACAATTTATCATTGTATTGGGTGTGTTGGGGACACAAGAGACTCTTTGTTATTTGGTTGCAGGGTTGTTGGAGAGAGACCATCTTCATCCTACGCCTCCCACGGATTGATAAACCTTAGGTCATCCACTTGAGGGAAATTTGCTACTGTCCTACAAAACTCTGCACTTGGAGGCCCAACACGAGTCTAAAAGAAGAAGGTTGCGTAGTAGACATCAGTGCTTTGTGATGGGTTCGATCTTACATTGCTTGATCCCAGTGACAGAAGGGGAACCGACACGTATGTATCCTTGCTATTAAGGATAACAAGATGGGGTCTATTTCTACATAAATAGATCTTGTCTACATCATGTCATCGTTCTTATTGCATTACTCCGTTTCTCCATGAACTTAATACACTAGATGCATGCTGGATAGCGGTCGATGTGTGGAGTAATAGTAGTAGATGCAGGCAGGAGTCGGTCTACTAATCTTGGACGTGATGCCTATATAATGATCATTGCCTGGATATCTTCATAATTATTTGAAGTTCTATCAATTGCCCAACAGTAATTTGTTTACCCATCGTATGCTATTTTTCTCGAGAGAAGCAACTAGTGAAATCTACGGCCCCCGGGTCTATTTTCTCATCATATATTTTCAGATCTATTTTGCTATTTGCCTTTTTATTTATTTGCCACTTTTATTTTCAGATCTATATTTCTAAAAACCCAAAAATATTTTGCTGCACTTTATTTTATTCGTGATCTATTTATCCAATCTACTACAAGATAGTTTCACGTCCGTTTGCCAATTTCTGGCGTCGTTACCCAAAAGGGATTGACAACCCCTTTAACACGTCGGGTTGCAAGTATTTGTTCTTTGTGTGCAGGAGTTGTTTATGTAGTGTTGTTTGGTTCTCCTACTGGTTCGATAACCTTGGTCTCATCACTGAGGGAAATACCTACCGTTGCTGTACTGCATCATCCCTTCCTCTTTGCGGAAATACTGACGTAGTTCAAGCAAACATCTGGGAGGCTCAACCAGGATACTGCCAAGAGCAGCCTCCGCGCATGCCACAGTCGCAACAGCCTCAGCGTGCTCCTCCAAAGGCGAAAACGAGATAATATGATCCTTAATCAAAGTGTAGTTTGTGTGCCATTCATTTTTGTTGGCCCAACAGTTCATCTCGACTGTGTAAAGAGTCTTAAAATTTCAGTTCATTTTTGGATGTCGAGAACTCCTTCAGAAGTGCCGTATCAAAATAGTAAAATTCATTTTGAAACATTCCATCTTGTTTTTGCTTGAAACTGTAAAAATAAGCAATCGTCTGGTTCCCATCCAACTCAACCGTTTGGATGAAGCACCCTAATTTAACCAGAATTTTAATAGGATTTCCCACTACATATGGATTAACACTGGTAAATATTTATATTGGTAAATATTTATATAGCTAAGTCATCTGAAATGTGATCACGCGATAATGAGCTCGCCCATGCACTGGCCGGATATAATTCTCCCAGTTGGAAAGGCGTGGAAGACTGATCGAGGAGTACTCTTAGTCCCTGCGTCATCCTCACTAGGGCGGCGGCGCATCCCCACCAGCTCAAGGCCTCCTCCCATGCTTCCACTCCCGTCGCTGCCGCCCCATGGCATTCGCCGGGCGAAGCCCGTGCGGATCTGGCGCCTACTGGGCTCTGGCAACCCCGGGGTGGCTAGTCGTCGAGTGGGGGCTCTTGCCGCGGTAGATGGCACGACGCTCCTCCATGCTTGTCGCAGGTGCCTAGGGGTGGCGGGTGGACGGTGGTGGCTGCGTTGGTGGAGGTGTTACGTGCGTACTATGGGCTCCTGTGTCTCAGACTGTGTGGTGTGGCGCGTAGATGTCGGCTGCCTTGGGGTGCTGCACATGCGCTCACCTTAGCGGTGGATGCAGGGGCGCCTTGATCCGAGCGTTGGAGGTTGGTCGCGACTCCTTTGGCCGCTGGGGCAGCGTGGGGTGGCGCACCTCGTGCACGTGGGGCACTCGGCCAATGCAGGCTCTACTGCCCGACGACTGTGTTCTCGGGGCTGCAGGCCCAGCGTTGCCCAGATTTGGCAGTTCATAATGTCTATGGTTTGTCTGGTATGGCCCAGGCGTGGCCAGTGGCGAAGCGAGCCTGAGAAATCTGTGGGGTCATTGCTAATTTTTAGGATTATTGTCTTCATAATGTACCGTGGTTGTACAGTAATTTTAGGCTGTTTTCTTCTATAGCTGTGGGGTCAGTTGACCCCATAGAGTATACGTAGAATCGCCACTGGGCATGGTGATGGTTGTTCAGCAGTGGGGTATCGGCTTGCTTTGAGTGCTTGGCTAAGACTGGTGGCGGTGGTTGGAGGTTGGCGGACATGGTGTTGCAGCAGCAGGGTCGGGTCTCCCTACCCCTCCTGTCTATGCTGTTGGCGGTTCGGATCTGGTCCCGACGAGCGGGCGGTGGTGTGCGCGGGGCGTGTTGACGCATTTGATGTATGGCTGCAGCCCGGAACCATGATGTTTCCTGGCCTCGGGCAACACTCCTATGCCCTTGCTAGCATGGTTCTTGGCAGGGCACGGCGGCTAGCATTGCGTCCGATGGCCCTAAGCCCACATGACCATTGGTGGATCCGCGCCTAGTGTTGATGGTTGGGCATTAGACGTCTCCGCGTGGCGTGGTTGGCTGTGGTGATTCATTGTGCTCCGTCATCAATGGAGGCGTTCGATGGTGGTGGTTGTGGTGGTCGGTTGCCGTCTTGTTGCACGGATGTGCTCGAACTCCAGGTGAGAACCTTGGATCGACTATCTTGATGTCGGCGGCGGCGGCGTCATTGGACGTCATTTTCCTCGATGACGTGCCATCATAGAGCTTCAGCACCTACAACTCATTGTTTTGTGGTCTCCAGGTGAAACCCTAAGACCGGGCTTGTTGGATCGGATGATGGTTCTGTGTCCTCGACATCACTCCCTCATTGGAGGCATTATCTTGGAGACCCAAACGACGGCTATCTTTGTTGCGTCTGGTTGAGGGTGGTTTATCAGATAGTAGTGGTACAGCCAGATTTGGTTCAAAGGTGGTGTGCTCTTCTTCATGTGTTACTCTTCAGTTGTCGTTCATGTGGTGTGGCGTCCTATTGTTGTGCATGCTCAAGACCCTTCCATTCTTGCCGTTGTGGTGCGGCGAGCACCAGGCTCTTGGTGTTGTTCACATGCTCAATGACGGCATATTGATGCCTCCCCAACCTGCTAATAGTCCCGTATTTATGTGTTGGAGCTCCCAATCATGGTTCTTGGTCAATGGCACTCGTAGATTCTGGATGCTCCTCCGTTGTACCGTGGTGTTCGGTACGCACGCCGGTATGGTGAGTTAGGCTATTTGCAAATTTCTGGTATTGTGATCCATCGATAGCCCCCACATCAACTTGTGTCTTTCATGGTGTTGGTCTTTCTGTCTACTAGCTAGGTTGTGCCTTCTCTTGGGCGTCAATTTCTTCCTTCTACAACTGTGTCATTTATATGATTTTTGGCTCGGTTTCCCACTTTCCCGCAAAAACAGGGTCACATTTTCAGGTTTGCGATCAGGTTTCTCTTATAAACTAATCAGCCAAATACCAACAGGGTAACTCTCCCCCATTTGATTCCTCAAAAAAAAAAGAGTCCCAGCTGCTGTGACCTGGATTCCCCGGAAGATCTCTAGACCTACGGCGCCATATACCCCCTGGCCAGGGTTGGTTAAGTTCACTGTACACTTTGTTCTCTTTTCATGACGGATTCGAATGGTCATCGTAGTGATGGATCTCAGACTTTGTTGCAGCTGTGCTAAAAAGAATGAGGTTCCCACATGAAAAATGGTGAGCAGACCAGCAACTTAAACAAAACTATACAACAGAGTAGCAAACATGGCCATTGTGAAGTGTTTCCACTTGCAATTCGGCCTGTATAGAGACTGTATTACCATAGCTCTGTTCTCTACCGTTGGATGGTGCTTCGTCCATATACCCCTAATGCACCGATCAAGTTGATGCCGTCGTTTAAAAGGCACCAGTCACCGTGGCCCCGCATCTGAGCATCCTGGGCATGCCGATGACCTCCCACGGCCTCGTGACTTCCTCCTGCAACCATGGCTTGACATGCACCTACATGCCGGCCGGTCTGCCTCATAGCGGACGCGTGCAGACGGCGCCGATCTGGCCGCTAGCATCTGTGCTGTAAGCCAGCTTTAGCAACATCTCGCCGCTGACGACAAAGCAGCTCACCAGGCACGCGCGTGGCCTTGAGGCATCGGGGTGGCAGTTCGTGTGGGACATCAAGAGGCCAAGGCCAACGCCGCCATGAGGGCGCTGCCACCACTGCACGAACTGGTCAGAGCTGGTCCAAACAATTTTGGGGCCCAGGTGTCGGTGTCAAACCGGCAGACCTCGGGGTAGGGGGTCCCGAGTTGTGGATCTAGGATCGATGGGTAACAAGGGACGACGAACACAGTGTTTACCCAGGTTCGGGCCCTCTCGAAGAGGTAAAACCCTACGTCCTGCTTGATTGTATTGAATGTATAACGTGGTTTACAGAGTAGATCTACCTCGAGATCAGCATGAGCTAAACCCTAAGGCTATGAGGTGATGAATGTAGCTCTAGCCCTAAAGACTAAAAATCCTCTGTTTATATAGACACCGGTAGGGTTAGGGTTATCGAAGATACATTACAATAAGGAGTTAAAGAGGTCCTCCGCCTTCTTGACTTGGAGGGCACACCACGGCTTCATAGATCTCCTGTCATTATACGGCTCCACCAGTCCGGCCCATGTACAATGGGCCGTCGCCCCGAGGACCCCTTAGTCCATGACTCCCTCAGTAGCCCTCGAACTTGCCTCCAATGCCAAGACTTGTATCCGATATCCATCCATCCGAACAGTATTCGACTTGCGGGCGAGTTCCTCAGTATGTCTCGCCCCTGTTCGTAACCAACTGATGTCCGGAATCTAAAACGGTAGTTTTAGTTAACACCGAAGGTAATAATAAAAACATTGCTCAAGCGCAAATAGTGCCTTTATCTGACAACTTTTTCTCTCTCAATGAAGAGTCGCTTCCGGCCATAACGCCAAGCAGTTACTATTTCTCAAAGCACTACTCGAGGCTGACGCCATGTTTGACACGTCCCCTCAAGGTGGAGATCGTGTCCTGCTTTTCGGGGGATATGGTTAATGATTTTGATTCCCCTCCCTACTTATAATGTTGCAGAGATATTGGGAAGTGGAGAGGCCAGCAGCATGGAAAAAGGAATCCCTGGCCTATCAACAGTCTATAAAGGGGGGCCGCTATAGTCTGCATCCCACGCCCTCTTCCACCTTCCGCTCAGGCAGACATTCAGAGCTCCAGCGCCCTTTCTCTCTACTTCCACAACGAATCCCACTTCACCTCCTTCGACCATGGCCGGATCTGGCGCCAATGGGAAGTGGGACACCTCCTCCGTCACCAACGAGGACATTCTGAAGCTGAAGGAGGCCGGCTACTTGTCGGCCAATGTCGCCCATCAGGCCCCCGAAGAGGGCCAGATCATCCCTACGCCCGAGATGGGCGAAAGGGTAGTTTTTCTCCCCCATTTCCTTAGGGGGCTCGGATTTCCCCTGCATCCCTTTGTGCGGGGGCTGATGTTCTTCTACGGGCTGGATTTTCACGATCTAGCCCGCAACTCTCTCCTCCACATTTCAACCTTCATCGTCGTCTGTGAAGCGCTCCTCCGAGTGCAGCCGCACTTCGGTTTATGGCTGAAGGTGTTCAATGTCAAGCCCAAGGTGGTTGGCGGCGAGCACGCGGACTGCAGAGGGGCCATGATTAGTAAGCTGACATGGGTCCAGTGGCCGGATGGCCACTTTGTCGACACTGTCCGGATGTGGCAGAAGGAGTGGTTTTATATCACCGAGCCGAGGGAGAACGCATGGGGAGCGGCCCCCGCATTCAGGTCTGGACCCCCTACCAGATTGGCCTCCTGGACCACCAAGAGCCCAGACTGGGGGTGTGTTGCCGACACGAAAATGCTACAGAAGCGCGTCGACAGCATAATAGAGACCGGCGCGAAGCTGGTCGACGTGGTCCGGATCATGCTCCACCGTCGGCTCCTCCCTTGCCAGGTGAGGGCCAAGCCCATCTGGGAGTACGAGCCTGAGGATCCGGCCACCGCGCGACACCTCTACGGCATGACTCCAGTCAAGATATGGGGCCAACTATTCCAGCCCCAGAAGGAGTGGCCAGTCGAGGGGATGGACGTCGGCCTCGATGCCACGAACACCCCAAGGGAGGTGAGCGGCATTTTTTTCTTCGACGAGTGTTCAGATATTCATACCATGTTTGATTCAGTCTAACCTTGGTTTGTGGATTTTGCAGGGCTAGCTTGCCAAGGCCAAGAAGATCCGCGGCCCGGCGCCTCTGCCAGAAGGGCCCCGATCAGAACAACAATTAAACCTGCTGGTCGTGGTGCCTTATAAGGCGCCCGCCAAGAAGGTCAAGAAGAAAGAAGTGTAGGAGGCCAGGGAGAGCCTCCGCCGCAGGGTTCGTCCAGGCAATCGGTCCGGAGATGCTGCGGCCTCATCCGCGCAGGATGGGGGCGAGGATGAGGATGAGGATGAGGAGGAGAGTGCCTCCTCGCATTCCAAGAAGAGGGCGGCATCCAAGGACGTCGAGGAGGTCCAACCTTGTCCGACGATGCCGGCCCAAGCTGGTCCTGTCCGATAGTTCGGACTCCGACAAGGAGTCCGAAGTATCCGAGAAGGCTCCGGAGAAGGATCCCCAGGACAAGCCCCCGACCAGCAGGTAAGGCGTTGGCATTTTTAGCTATCTTGTTTTCAGTAATTTGGTTTAGTTGAAGGTTAACCCCTCCGAGTTGCAGTCCCCCACGTGAATGCCCCACCGAGCAGACTTCGGAGGGGACGTCTCCGCCCGCCGAACTGGTGGACAGTAGGTCTATGGCGCACTCCATGCCTTCTTCGATCCCCGAAGAGGTTGAGGAGGTGCGGTCCCAAAGGAATCCTCCTCCTCCGAACACAGAGGGGGAGGCGGATGCCATAATGACCGAGGTTAACACCTTGGTCACCGAAGACCAGGAGGGAGCGTCCCTCCTGGCTGGCGAGGGAAAGGAGTCCGGACCATCCGGACCCCAACCGTCGACCGCTCCCAAGCCCCCAAGGACTTCGATGGCACAGGCTCCTCCCAGCAGGGAAGGGGCCAGGGAGCCAACGCCAGCGGCGAACACCTCTACACAGGCAGCGACTGGCTGGCCGGATGTGCTAGAGGAGCTGGTGGACAACTCCGCCATCATTCATGGGCACCGCTCTCTTATGAGTGCGGTGATGCTGGGTGTTCGGTCCGTACAATCCGGACTTAACGACGCTGTCCAAGGCCTTCTAACAGGCTTTGAGGTAAGTCAAGTAATGCTCTTTCCTCATAATGCGCTTGTAATTGTTAGTTTATGTAGGCCGTATACGTAGTAGCCCCCGAGACTTTGCTAGGACCTCAGAGACACCTGCAGAGGATCAAATTCGGTAAGCCGAATAATAATGTCGACATATTTTTTGCTGACGCAGGCATCTTTTGTGGCCGCGGCTGCTAATGCCGCGGCATTAGAGGGAATGGATCGGAAGCTCAAGCTTTCCGATCAAGAGCTTAACCTTGTCAACAAACGGCTTGACGAGGCGCAAGGTAAGCCTTTGAGAAGATGTGTACTTGCTTGACGCCGGATATTGACGATCCGGACTGTATGCTAATCATTTATCTTGATGACCCTATAGCTGCTGCCGCCGAGGTCGAGGGCTTGAAGGAGCCCCTGAAGAAAGCTGATGCCGAGGTGGCCAAGAAGAAGACGGCCGCTGAGAAGGCGATGGCCGAGCTTGAGAAGGTCAAGCTTGCTGCCGAGCAACATGAGGCTCAGGTGACCGAAGTCCAAGTGGAGCTCCGCAGGCGTCTTCGCCGAACTTCCGAAGAATGCGACGGCCGCGTCGAAGCACTATGCCACCCTCGAGGAGGACTCCACGCAGCGGCTCTTCTGGTCACAGTTTTCGGACTCCGAGGGTCCACCCCTCCTCAGCGATCTAATGAAGCACCTGATGGAGATGCATCGGATGTCCGAGCTGGCCTTGAAGGACCTCTGTGTCAGCCTGTGGCTGGCCGAGCCCATTCCGGACACCTACTTCGGCCTTGTGCAGAAGCTGCGGGAGGCGCCACTCCGGATTGACGCTGTAAAGCGGTCAGCGTGCCTTGAGGGGGCGAGGCTCGCGTTTGCGAAGACTCTAGTTCATTTGCCGAGGATGAATCCAATGGAGATGGCCACTGGTACTCTGCCCAAGGGGAAGGAGCATCGCCGCCCCGAGCAGTACTTTGTGCAGGTGATGACCGGAGCACGGGCGATATAGGGCCAGTGTTCGAAAGATGTAATGTTTGAGTAGTTATATTATGTTTGTATCAAGTGGGACTTATGCTTCATTATGCCGCCGACGGACTTATTTGATATTGTAATGGTTAAATTTTGACTCCTGTGTGGCCGTATGTTTATTCTGAAAGCTACCAGTCATCGTCTTCAGCCCCCAGGTGAATATCATGAGGGGTGTTTTGTCTCCGCACTGTTACCGTTAGCCAACGTCTTGGTGCCCGGAGGCGGTAGTGCGGGAGCGAAACCAAGAAATCAGACTATTCGGTTTTACTGCTTTCACTTAGCCTTAGGAGCTTGACGGTGGGGACTAGGGACTAGCCCCCGGTGTATTGTGATGTACTTAGGGATCAAACCCTGCCCTTTCCGATCACATGGTTTGTGTTAAGACAAACCCTTTGTGTGACACGGTGAAATCACCAATGATTTTTAGAGTCAAACCTCGTCATCGGATCACGGACCCATTCGCGCTTACTATGATGGTCAGTTTTCGGCTTTTTCCTCCTGAGGTACTTGATCGGGCAAACAAGAAGTACAATCGCAGGGGTTCGCCCTTTGCCCTCTTAGCCGAACGTGCGGAACATTAGAAGCAAGCATAGGAGCCGGCCAACCCAACAATTGACCCAGGACATAGTTCAGAACAGATGCATATAGTGCAATATCTGAGACGTCGAACACCTAGCGGAAAGCGCTGCCGGACTTGAAGATATTTCTCGTAAGCTCGGGACGTCTAACCGTACAATTCGAACTGCGAAGGCAGTAATTGTAAGAGAGAAAGAAAAAAGAAAATTTACAGAGTAAAGGTTAACCCAGGGCCTTGATACTTGAGTTGAAGCCTTCACTGTGCCCTGCTGCACGTCTGCGCCTTTGCCTCTGATAGGTGGGGGTTGGGACCTTTGATGAGACCTTGATGGGCGAGGACCCTGCTGATGGAGCTTTAAGTTTGGGGATATCCGAAATAGGTCCCCGGGTAGTCCGAAGATGAGGTAATTCCAAAGTTTGGTTTAACCGAATATGTACTTCGGATTAATGTATGCCTCACGGCTTCCCATGGTATTTTGAGTGCGAAGTTGTGCTGACAAGGCACATGGAGCATGAAGAATGTGGGCGTGCCGTGGGGCGCGTATCCCTATTTGCGGCAAACGCATGCGGGTTCCCATGACGGGGAACAGGTTCGAACCCGTTTACTATTGTCGCTGGCCCTTACAGCGGGTCGGCATCCGGGCCTATATGGGCTGGTGTGGTCTTCGGCCGCTAGGGCCGCAGTGTGCTCTTCGGTTCGAAGTGAGCGTTCTGTGTTGTCGTTAATAGTTATGACGCCCGAAGGACCGGGCATCTTCAACTTGAGGTACGCGTAATGCGGAACGACATTGAATTTGGCGAACGCTGTTCGGCCGAGGAGGGTGTCATAGCCACTGCGAAAAGGTGCGATATCGAAAATCAAGTCCTTGCTTCGGAAGTTATCCAGAGATCCGAACACTATTCAAGCGTCACGGTGCCCGTGCAGCGGGCCTCCACTCCCGGAATGACCCTCTTGAAGGTGGTGTTACTGGGTTTAATCCTTGATGGATCAATCCCCATTTTCCTCACTGTATCCTCGTATATCAGGTTGAGGCTGCTCCTTCCGCCCACTAGGACTCTAGTGAGGTGGAATTCATCGATGATGGGGTCTAGCACTAGGGCTGCGGACCCTCCATTGCTTATGCTGGTGGGATGATCCCTGCGATCGAACGTGATCAGACAAGCTGACCATGGATTGAACTTCGGCTCTACTGGCTTGACGGAGTATATGTCCCGTAGCGCTTGCTTCCTCTCCTTCTTCGATATGTGGGTTGCGTAAATCATGTTTGCCATCTTGACCTCAGAAGGGAAGGGTTTCTGGCCTCCACTATTCGGCCTGCGGGGCTCGCCATCGTCCTCGCTTCGTGGGCTTTTGCCCGAGTCTTCGGCTGTGAGTTTGCCGGCCTGTTTGATCACCCAACAATTTTGGTTGGAGTTGTTGGTGGGCTTCTCTGATGTGCCATGGATCTGGCAAGGCATGTCCAGAATTGTGTCCAGTCTAGACGGGCCATCACCGTTGCCTTTAAGGGCTTTCTTTCAGGTTCCGGACTTCTGGTTTCGGAATCCGGCATTTACTACAGTATCCTCACCCTCTCCGTCATTGTGGCGACGTTTATTCTTGCTGCGTCGGGGCTTTCCATTTCCGCCCCGAACCTCGGAGGTACCGGGTGTGTCTGGGTTGGTGTTCTTGCGAGCAAGCCAACTGTCTTCGCCCGCGCAAAAGCGGGTCATGAGGGAAGGAAGGGCTGCCATAGTTCTTGGTTTGTCTTGGCCGAGCTGCCGTACAAGCCATTCGTCCTTGACACTATGCTTAAAGGAAGCCAAGGCTTCGGCATTCGGATAGTGAACGATCAGATTTTTCTTGGTCTGGAATCGGTTCCAAAACTGTCGGGCAGATTCTCCGGGTTGTTGCGTGATGCGATTTAGGTCGTCAGCATCCGGAGGCCGGACATAGGTGCCCTAAAAGTTTGCTCGAAAAGCGTCCTCAAGCTCTTCCCAGCAACCTATAGAGTCTCTGGGAAGGCTGTTCAACCAATGTCGAGCTGGGCCTTTAAGCTTTAGCGGCAAATATTTAATGGCGTGGAGGTCATCTCCTCGTGCCATGCATGTGGATGTGGAGGAGGAAATCCTCTATCCATACGACTGGATCTGTGGTTTTGTCATATGATTCGATGTTCACAGGCTTGAAGCCTTCCGAGAATTGATGTTGCATTACCCTCTCTGTGAAGCACAAGGTGTGTGCGGCGCCCCGAACTCGGGCTACGTCGCGTCGGAGGTCTTCGACCCTCCTAATCTGCTGCTGCTCCCGGACTCTATCATTTCGGTTTAACCGATCGTAGTATCCTTCCCGGTACGCGGGCAGGTCCACTCTGGGTCCATAGATGGACCTGGTACGGCCTCCATGAGCGTGTAGGTCATGGCGGAGGTCGTACTCGTAAATGGGCCGCACTTGATCCTTGCCGTGATGGCGATGTGGGGCGGTTGGATGTTCCTCCTCGTCAGCTTCCCTGTCCCGCCCTCTAGGGGGGCGGTCCGGCTGTTCGGCGTTTGTGTATATTGGGCGTGTGGGCTCTACGGCCTCGTTGTCGAACTGTGGCAGGAGTCTTTGCTAGGACTTTAGTCCATCGGTCGTTGAGGGTGTCCTGTTCGTCCTTGATTTTGTGTTTTTGCTTCTTTAGGCCGTGGGCGGTGGCTAAAAGCTTCCACTTGAACCGTTCTTGCTCCAGAGGGTCTTCGGGGACGATGAAATCGTCCTCCCCAAGACTGGCCTCCTCTTCAGAGAGTGGGAGGTAGTTTCTATCCTTGGAGTCGTTGGGGTTTTCTGAATTGAGCGGGTCCTCCTGCCCTGCGAGGTCATCCTGATGATGTTCGAATGCTGCGTCTCCGGCGAGATCATCCGTATTATTTACAGTGCCGTTCTCCGCAGATTTCATGTTGCTTGCATGGCTTCGGCATGGCTTTGATCGACGGCGCTGTTTTTGGTGTTTGGGCGGCTCATCTCTGGGCTTGCCTCTGTCCTGATTGGGGGTGCCATCGCCGTCCTTGGGGTGTCCACCATGTAAATGTCGTAGGTGGAAGTGGCCGACCAACGGCTGGTAACCGGGGGGGGGGGGTGGCAACATCGGCCCTAGTTGTGGCCCCGCCCCCCTCGTCCATGTATTCGGTATTCTCCGAATTATAGTCTAGCATATCGGTTAAAGCATCGATAGTGGCTACCAAGTGGGTGGTGGGTGGGACGCAAAATTCCCTATAGTACGCCTCGACGGGTTGACGATCGTAAGCGGGGGAGAGATCCTCCTGGATAGTCATTTTCTGAATTTGGTCCAACGCCTCGTTTATCATTGCGAGGGTCGCGGAACTCAAGGGCTCTAGGCCAGATTCCGTTGCAACGGGGGCAGTCAATGCCCTAGCCAGTCCTTGATTTCTAAAGGCCGAGCTAAGCTCGGGGTGCAGTACCGGATCCTCGAAGGGGTCCGGATAGTCATCGGAAGTCAAGGACGGAATTTGATCCCCGCGTGTGGATTCCACGCCGGGGCTTGAGATCGAGTTGCTTCGGGCTGGGATTAATTTCTGGCCATTGGCCGCCACTTCACCGTGGGAGTTCACGGCTGGGTGAGCATTGTGGAGGAACGGTTTAGCCGAGATTGATTCCTGGCTTCCGCCTCCTGATCCTGCCTCGAAGGTCGAGGACAAATCTTCCGTGAACATGATGGGTTCGGGTGAAGGTGGAGTCTGGCCGCCGCTCGAAGCGGAGCTCTCCTGGCTCGAAGCTGCTTGGGCTGATCCGTAGATCGGATTGGAGGGAGACTCCAGGGCGGGCACGACGAGGCCTGCGTGGGTGCGGGAAGGGGTAGTGGATCCGGCAAAGACCAGATCGCCCCGTGAGTCCGCCACGTATTCCAGGTTGCCGAATCGAATTCGGTGTTCGGGGGCAAAGTTATTGATCTGATCCAGACGACCAGTCGGGTCGGCGTGCAGGACAATGCTGCCGAACGCGAAGAGTTGACCGGGGATGAAGAAGTGCCCGTATCCGATGCCTTCTCCTATGATCAGGCGAGCCATCGATCCTTTCGGCGACCCCACAGCGAAACTCTCAATGAAAGCACCAATGTCGATGTCAAAACCGGCAGACCTCGGGGTAGGGGGTCCCGAGCTGTGGATCTAGGATCCATGGGTAACAGGGGACGACGAACACAGTGTTTACCCATGTTCGGGCCCTCTCGAAGAGGTAAAACCATATGTCCTGCTTGATTGTATTGAATGTATAACGTGGTTTACAGAGTAGATCTACCTCGAGATCAGTATGAGCTAAACCCTAAGGCTATGAGGTGATGAATGTAGCTCTAGCCCTAAAGACTAAACACCCTCGGTTTATATAGATACCGGTAGGGTTAGGGTTACCGAAGATAGATTACAATAAGTAATTAAAGAGATCCTCCACCTTCTTGACTTGGAGGGCACACAATGGCTTCATAGATCTCCTGTCATTATACGGCTCCACCAGTCCGCCCCATGTACAATGGGCCGTCGCCCCGAGGACCCCCTTAGTCCATGACTCCCTCACCAGGGCAATGTAAAATAATTATTTTTATACTAAATATTTATACTTATTTAAACTACGTGCACCATATTATAATTTAAATTAATATGATTTTCTATTACTCGGTCACATAAAATGTTTCCAAATAATAGTTATATTATTCATTGTTACACAATTGTAATATATATCATTGAATTTTTTGATTCTAGAACATTTAAATTTTATGATTTACCAAAAATTCTCTTTCTTTTAAAAAAACTATTCAAATTAATTTTCTAATATTGCATATACTATATGTATATACATATTGTATATATCTATGTCTGTGCTCATATATCTTTTAATATTACTAAATAACATATTGGATATTTCAAAATTATACATACTAACAAATGGTTTAGTGGTGGTTTCTAGTACCATATTCATAGAAATTTCTAGCGCATAGCGAATGTGGCTTGCAAGCTGGGTTCAGTGATAGAATCATCGAAGAACCAAAGATGTTGTGGATTGTACTTTTTCGTATGATTTGATTATCTGACATGCTCATCTAGATTCACTTGGTTTGATTTGGTGCAATGAGATCTCCTACCCATTTCTCAAATGAAAAAAATTGTGCATTGGTTTAAACATTGAAGCCTTGTTACCATAAATTTCATTATGATACTAAGACATCCATCATAAAGTGAGACTAGCATATTTAAACTCAACTTCGCTAGTTAGTTTGGTTTGCCTCCGCATGGTATAAATTATTAGTATGTGGTGTGTATTTGGGCTCCTCCAAATTGAGGCTCTATTCTATGCATTTAATAATATTTTAAATGTAATGTATAATTGTATAGTGTTTAGTTCTATAATTTGTAGTTGGGGCCTCCCCTCTTGGGGCCCGAGGAGGTCGCCCCTTTTGCCTGGCCTATGGGCAGCCCTGTGATTGATTGCCTTAACTCTATGAGCCACGTCGTTAGAATCTGGTGCATATGCTAAGGGTGCCTAGGGGCCTGGCTTGTGGAGTTCTTCCTCGTCCTCGTTGCCAATGTCTGGGCGCTAAAATGATACATGGGGCAGGGAGCACACCCAAGATGACTTTTTCTTCAATCAGTGACATGGGTCACTGGTGAACATGGACCAAGTCACTCTTTGGTCTCCTTCAAGAAGGCGGATCAAGCCATGATTCAGGGATCTATCTAGCCTGGATCAAGGGGTCATGACATTCTGGCTCTCGCCGTCTTCTCAGTTATTCAGCTTGAACCTAGAGGTTCGCAGGGGTGATTTTCCTACCCTACATACTGGAACATAGAATCCCTCAAATTTGATGCATGATTCTCCACTTCAGGTGAGGACTTGAGGGCATTTGGCAAGCACAACTACTGGAGTGTTGTCAATGTGGGCGCCGAATTCACTTCTCATGAGTACTTCCAGAAGATGAGGGTATAGATTATGTTTGCGGAGTTTATGAATTTGCAGGAAGAAAAGTAAGCAACCGAGGCATTATATGGTCCGGTATGACTTTGCCATCTTTCTTGCATGTTGTGTCCTGTGTGCCAGAAAATAATCCTACCTGCATATTTAGTGGCATAATATGGGGGTACTATAGTTCATCGTGCGAATATGCTTGGCAGAACAGTATACCTGGTACGGGAAAATAGTAATGAAGCAACAATTTTCCAGCAAAAACTATGATTCCTTGTCTATCCATGTTGATTTACTTTTGAAAAAGATCCATTGCAAGCTGACTATTATCAAAACTACACTTTAAAGGTGCTTTAAACCATGATCATTCTTTTATTTCTGTGATAATTACAAAAGCAAAACTTTATCACTGAAAAAGTAACTACACAATAAAAACATTATCCACATAGTTCAATACAATTATTTGATGTTGTGTAACATTGATATAGAGAGTATTATATGATGTTTCATTCAAATATGTGTTTTGTTTCCATTTTTGAGTATCCTTTGACAGTGTAACTGACCGCTACCCTGATTTTGATAATGTTGGCCTCTTCAAGGATTATGATTACTTCCGTGACCTGATTCTTTCTAAAATTTGGGATGACATCTATGATAATTTTAAAGGATATCAACCTGCAAACTGTGAGTATAATATGCTTAAATTCTACCTAGTAGAGAAACCACCAATGTGTTTGTCTTAACATAGTTTTGTTGCAATGTTCAGAATCCTTTTAGAAATTATGAAATCTATGAAGAACAAGTAATGTGGTTGTCTTAATATGGTTTTTGTTATAACATCGTTGCTATGAAGTTATCAGTAGGTGAAGCTTTACCCCTTCCAAAAGGCATAACTTTGTGGTTGAAGATGGATAAACAATGCCGTGGTGATATGCTTTCGATCTACTTTTATACTTATGGTTGATATCATTGCCCGTTTTGTAATTGGAAAGAGGGAAACATTGCAAGATGGATTAGAAATGTGTCATAGTGGTACCTTTCTGACTTATTACCTTATGTGTTCTAATTAGCAGAGCCGGGCCAAACGATTTTGGGGCCCGGGGCTATGTAAAATAATTATTTGTTATACTATACTTTTATACTTATTTAAACTATGTGTATCATATTATAATTTAAATTAATATGATTTTCTATTACTCAGTGACATAAAAATGTTACCAAATAATAGTTATATTATCCATCGTTACACAATTGTAATGTATATCATTGAATTTTTTATTCTACAAAATTTAAATTGTATAATTAACCAAAAATTCTTTTTCTTGTTAAAAATCATTCAAATTAATTTTCTAATATTGCATAAACTACTGTGTATACACATAATTTGCATATATAGATATTAATTATTATATAATATATATATAATATATATATTATTATTACTATATCATATATAGTAGCACTATTCTGATCCCAGGATCAGAATAGTTATTCGGATCACGGTCGGCCTTATATAGGGCCCGATGGGATCTTCCCGAGCTCCCGAACCGGGCTGTGACAAGAAAAGGAAAAAAAAAGCCCACCCCACCGACTTCCCAGCGACCCTTCCCTAACCTCGCCCGATCTCGTCTGCCCACCTCTCCTCCTCACTTCATCGCGCCGCCGCCGCCTCCCTCACTGCATGGCGCCGACGCCGCCTCCCTCACTGCATCACACCGCCGCCGCCTCCCTCCCTGGCCCGCGTTGCCGCTGCCTCCCTTCCTAGCGCGTGCCGCCGTCGGACCCTGCCACCAACTGCGTGGCCGCCTCCACCCCACCGGACACCTAGCTCCGATCCGACGCGCCTCCCACCGGCGCCCCAGGCACCGGCGCCGCCGGCTCCCCCATCCCCAGCGCGCCTCCCGCCATCGCCCTCATTCCCCAGATCGTCTCCCGCCGCTGCCCAGCATCACCCCACCACCAGGCCTCCACCGGCTACCATAGCGGACGAGCAGACCTCCCTCCCCCGACCGAGGTCTCCCCAACTCCCGACAAAGCTCGCCGCCATGCCTCGGTGGAGCTCCACCGGCTGTGGCTCCCATGGCGGGCTTCTTCCCCAGCCGTCGTGGCCCCCTCCTAATGAGGCCCCACCGCAGGGCGACTCCATGGAGACTTCACCGGCGTGATGGAGGTGCTCGGCCTGGGCCAGCCCCCCTCCAGTTCGCCTGGCACCTCCGGCCGTTCAAGTATGCAGCCACTGGAGGTTCGCAGTCGCGGCGCCGCCGGAATCCCACTGCTCCCATGCTCCAACTAGGAAGGATACTTGCCTGTTGCCTCATACATTTTATTTTGTACCTTTTGTCTTTTTCACCCATTTTATTTCAGCAAGATGGTTGTTGATGGTTGCCTTGCTATACTACTACAAATCTGCAGGCCAAATCGAACTTCACCGCCGAGGTACGTGAAAACGAAGCCAACGTAGCCCATTGGCTGCTGTGGTGTCCATGCTGAGGTTAGGAGGTGCCATCCCGTTGCTCGTCAACCCTCCTGGAGTCCGGCGCTCCTTAGTGCTTCTGGTTGTTGTCGTTTATGTCAATCATGGGACAGAGCAAAGTTTCTGCTGTACGCTTTACTGTCCACATTGCTGCTGCTACAATCACTATGAAAAGCTCACTTCCACTAGTAGGTTGCCGTTGTTGTACTAGAGCAAAAGGGAATTAACAATTAATATATAAGAATTTGTGTTTGGTTGCACTATCGCTAGTGCATGCGGCTTTGGTACACAAAAGTTAAAATTTGGTGAAATGTGTGCATCTTTTGCATTCTACGGAGTGGGAGATTGAGAAAGATGGATGTGTATGTTACTGCTCTGTTGTGTTTGCTGTTTTTACAACATCAGTGCTATCATTCTCTTTGTTTAATGTTTTTATTTGCTGATTGTTGCATACTCAAATATAAAAATTCGCAGAAGTTCAAAATAAAAGCCACTAGTAGTTCAACCACTAAAACTCCAGCAAAAAATCGTAAAATAACTAGAAAGATGTTTATCAAACAATTCCCATGGATTTCAATGGATTTTCCAATTTATAAAAAAACCAAGAAGTTTATATTAAAATAGAGGAGTTGTTCGATGTTTATTACAAAACTAGGATTTTTTCTGCTACTAAAAAATTAAACCAGGAAGTCCAAATTGAAAAGATGGAGCAGTTCGATGATTATAGAAAACTCAGATTTTCCACGTTATTAAAGAATGGAAACAAGAAGTTCAAAAATAAAATAACAAGAAGTTCAACTTTTTAAAAAAAGAGCGCTTCAAAATTTCATAAAAAAGATTAAGAAATAAAACCAGGAAGTCCATATTAAAAAGATGGAGAAGTTCGATGATTATAGAAAACTCAGATTTTTCTCGTTATTAAATAATGAAAACAAGAAGTTCAAAAAAAACAAAGAAGTTCAACTTTTTAAAAATAGAGCGCTTCAAATTTCATAAAAAAGATTAAGAAAATCAGATTAATATTCATAAAAAACTTAGATATTTTCACGTAACCGAGAGAAGTTCAGATTGATAACTGCCAGAAGTTCACGTACTACACGGTGTGCATTTTGTATTAAAAAAAGAATAAAAAAAGCAAAGACTAAAAAGTTTTGTTGTTATAAGTTCAAGTCCTCGGTCGGAGAAAGTTAAAAAAATTATTGTGGGAGGGGTTTGCACAAAAGGAATATCATTTGTGTAACACTAACGAATGGATGAGAAAATTACAAACGAAAATACGTCACAAAAATTCAATGTGAAAACAGTAGGAAGTTCAACTACTGCAGTAAATGAATTTCAGATGAAAATCTTTTAAACCGTCGTGAGTATGAAAAAATGGTCAACACGGGAAAGGTGCGTGTTTACAGCAGCTTTCCATCGGTATATCACTTGCTCAATTCCGGTGAGTGGATGGAGAGCTACGAGCAAAAAAAGCACGTAAAAAACAGAGTGAAGTTCAAGTAGACGTGCCGAGAAGTTCAAGTTCTTCACGCGGTGCATTTTCGAAGAATCTGTTTCGCAATAAAGGCAGAAAGAATGATCTCGCCATTTTCGAAATTGCTTGAAAATGGTTAAGAATCAGAGAAAACCATCAACATGAAAAAGTTTCGCATTTTCCGTAGCTTTTCAACGGTATATTATTTGCCCCATTCCGATAAAGTTTGTAGAAATTACAGTGAAAATACGTTTTTAGCCATTTTCAAAATTGACTTAAAACCATAAAGAATTGGGAGAAACAATATATACGAAAAAGTTTCGCATTTGTTCAAGCTTTCCAACGCCATATCATTTGCAGCATTCGGACATACGGTTAAAAAAATAGCTCGAAAATACAAACTCGGTGGAACTTATACCGTTTTCTAAATTACTGTTAAACCGTTCAAAATTATAAAAATATTTCAACATGAAAAAGTAGCGCATTTTCATAAGCTTTCCAACGCCATATTATTTGCCTCAATTGGATTAGCCGTTTAGAAATGACATCAAAAATACGAACTCGGCTGTTCGGTTTGTGAAATTTTACGATTTTAAAAATTACTCTTTAACCATAAGGAATTAGAGAAAACTTTCAACATGTGGAAGCAGCGGTTTTGCAGCAGCTTTTTAACGCCATATTATTTGCCTCATTCCGATAAACGGTTTAGAAATGCGATCGAAAATACGATTCACGTTTTTTGTATGAAGAAAAAACGGTTTTCAAAACTGCTCTTAAACCGCTTACATTTTGCCAAAAATTCAACTTGGGTCATGATACTTGTGTCCATAGCTTTCCAACGGCATATCGCAAGTCCCATTTGGGCAATGTTGGCGGAAGTTCAACCTAGCACTTGGAGAAGTTCAGGTCGAACAACTCAGGCAGTAAAATTGCAACATACGCATGTTCATCACGACCCGAGAGCAAAATCCGCCAATGAGCGAGATTCCTATTTAAAACGGGCATTTAGTTGCTAAAAACTGTTTGGAGATTACACTTACATCACATAGAACACGACTGACCAAAATAATTCGCGCGGAGAGACACGGTTGCGAAGATAGCCCGAAGGTCGGGTTTCTACAGAGGGAAGTTCAGGCGTGTAACACAGGAAGTTCAGGTTGTGATCAGAATAGTGTTTATATATATATATATATATATATATATATATATATATATATATATATATATATAGGGTGGGTCTATTCTAATAACACCCTTAAGAGTGGTATTCTGATAACACTAGGCTTATTCTGCTAACACTTGGCCGGACTCCTAAAACAGAACCCACCGACGCACCCCCAGCTCCCTCCTCCTCTGCCACGATTCCCCTCCCCCGATCCACATTCTGTTCTACCAGGGCGCGCCGCCCCATCCCAACTGAGTTTTTTTTGTCCCCCGAGTACGCTTTTTCTCTGTTCTTCTCGTAGCGGGGATGTTTTTTTTGCGCGCTAGGGAAAAGTAAGCCTGTATATTTTGTAGGCGTTCTAGTCGGGATGTTGGTTGGCTTTGCGGCTTTTTGCTTTTCTTTTGGTCTGTATGGGACTTGTGCCTTTTTGTTGTTGAAGGGGGGGGGGGTGGGGGTGGGCGTGGGGCAGTACGGTTTGGGAGGGTGGTACTCGAGGGTGGTGGCTTGCCATTAGTTTTGGTTTTGTTCGGGTTTTTTGGGGTCACTGGGCTGGGGAGGCAGGGGGGGGGTGTAACTAGGTAGTTTGAAGGGCTTGCTGTAGGGTGTGCTGTTATGAGGGAGGGGTTCGGGGTAAATGGGGGGTATGTAAATCTGGCTCCATTCGTGGGTGGGGGGTCGGAGCTTGCGTGTGAACTGGGGGGGGCCTGGGATGACAGTATGGGAGATATGTCGTCTACGTCAGGTGGGGGGGGGGAGATGGGGGGTTTATTGTTCTTGTTTAGTATGGTTTGTGAGGTTTGCTGAGGATTAAGGGGTGAATTCGACGCGCTAGGGATCCTGGGGTGTCGGACGTATGGGATGTGTGTGTCGGGTATGAACAGCGGGTGTGGATTTGCTGTTAGCTATCGTGCCTGTTATATTGGGGTGTTGGGATTAGAATTATTTAAGTTAAGTAATTGGCTCTGTCTTGCGGGGGGGGGGGGAATCCGTCCTAGGATTAACATAGGACATATGCAATTTGTATAGGATCGTCCTGTTTTTTTTTAATGGGGATGCTCCGGCGGTAGAGGGGTGGAAGGGATATAAAACTATGGTAGGATGATGGGAGTGAGCTTGAAGATGGGGATGATAAAATTTGTCATACGAGCGGAAGACGCCTTGCTCGCGGACTGAGCCGTGTTTTCCGCGGTTCTCTCCATTCTTTCACTTTCTGGGCGCTGTCGTCCCCACTGTCCACCGGTTGTAGTGGAGGGGTTAGAGGATAAGGGGGTGGTTGATCTCCTCCGGGGTTTCACTTGTGGCGCTTTTGCATGCGGCTCTCCGAAGTAGTGGTGATCTGGTTGTGGCCATGAGCGGTTACACTGAGCGTGTTATGCCTTTCCGTTCTCGGTCGGGTATGTGGGAGTGGCCTCGGGGCCTCGTTGGACTCTTAGAGGGTGTGCGCTCTGATCGGTCTACGTTTTCGGGTGAGTGTCGGGGTATAATTTAGTTTTAGTACAGAGCTGGACAGAGTGTTTAATTAGATAGTGGGTGGATGGAAGGATATGTATCGTATGATGAATTTTGTAGGCTGTAAGAGAGTAGGAACGAGGTGATAGATAAACGATTTATAATCTCAATCACTCATAAGAGGATAGTGAGTGGGGTGATAAGTGGGATGTCAGCTCGTTAGGCCTGTTCCGTAGGGATAGAGTTTGCACCTGTGATGGATGTGTGGTGGGCGTCAGATCTGGCTAGGTGGGGTCCCAGATGGTGTAACAGGGGCTTTGGTCTGAGTTATTCTACGTTCTTTCATTTTTCGGTCAGAGACGGATTGTGGGGAAGAAGTTGCGAGTGAGATGCGCCAATTTCCTTCTTAACGATTAGTATGTATGTGTGGTGAGGGACAGATCAAAGCGGTTTGTAGAGGCATGGTGCGGTGGTTCAAGGGCGACTGTTGGTAGTTGAGACTATGGGTGCTCGGTTTGAGACGTCATGCCGGCAGGGTAGCGATTAAAGGTTGGGTCGGAGTTGACAGGGCGTAGCGTGTTCCCTTTGTTCCTGCTTCCCCCGGGGAGGAGTGGTGGTCTATTAGGGAGTTCGTCCGTTCCGCTCTTTCTGTTTGTGCCCTTCTTCCCCCACTGGCTCCGCCCCACCCCAACCTCTACTTCCCCTGCCGGCGCCGCCCCACCCACATCCCGCTTCTTCCGCCGCCGGCGCTGCCCCAATCCCAACTTGCTTCTTCCGCCGCCAGCGCCGGCCCACCCCCATCCCGCTTCTTCCCCCGCCGGTCCCGCCGCCGACCGGCCACGGCCTTCCCGCGCCCAGCTTCTCTTCCCCCCCTTGTTCATGGCGCCATCACGCCCCGTCCCGGTGCATTTGATCCTCTGCCTTCCCCTCACCAACCCGGATTTGCATACACAGCGGTCAGATCCGCCTTCCCACCGCGCCTCCACACCGGAACCTTTTTCCCGCAGCCGGCGGAGGCCTCACCGCCGGAAACGGCCCCGGTGGTTGGTCGCAGATCGCGCCAACACCAACCTCAGCTGCCAGGGAGATCCACCATCCCCTTCCATGGCGAGCTCTGCCTCGCATGGGACACGGACCACCCCCTACCAACCACCAGGCCTTCTCTCCCTCTTCTCTGGTCGCCGTGGAAGACGAGCTGGCCTCCGGCCCCCAGCCATGCCGGGTACACAGCTCCCCCAAGCCACACCTGCATCCGGGCCGCTGGGTTCAGGTGCCAATTCTTCTCAAACTTGTGAACTACATCAAGATGGCCTACTTCCGCCGGACTCCCCCTTCCCTCCTCCCTACCAATCTCCTCCACAAGATCCCTCGGCCGCTGCTACACCACACGATGGATCGAGGCAGGGGCTCATAGTCGACCACCTCTCCACTCGTGTGTCACGGCTGGGGAGTTTGGCGGTGGTCGGTGCACCAGCGGTGTACTCTGGTGGTTGCTGCAGTACGCGGGCGTGCCGGCTGCCGCTCTCTGTGTTCCTTTTTTGAAAAATTTGTGTCACTGTAATCAGGGATTTCACTCCCAGGCAGAGTAGTTTGGCCCGCGGACCAGTGCAGTTCGCACAGAAGACTCGAGGAGGGAATTTGTTGACTTCGTGCAGTTCGCTCCGCCATACATCACGAACGAGCGTCATTTGTGCCTTTTTTTTGCAGAATTGTCTGTAGCCTTTTTTACGGGAACTGAATTGTGTGTACCTCACTTCGGCGCTTCTGCAGTTTGTGGCGTGCCCGGGTGCAGTGCAGCAGGCACATGCGTGCAATCCGCAAGCGTGGTCGGAGTGTTCCTTTTGTGCTTTCAATTTTTGTTTCTCGCAGTTCGGAGGCAAAGATGTTGTAGTGCGGTCCGCGGGATGACAGACACAAACATTTGTATTCCGTTGCAGGCGTCTGCTTCCACGGTTCGCCTCTTTATATTATATAGAGAAAACTTGTTGAAAATCATTGCAGTTCGTTGTGGGGGTCCTGGTGGTTCTCACATTGTACAAAAAAACCAATGTTTGTATAATCTACTGAGTTTGTGAAAGTGTTGTTTACAATAGATGCAATTTGAAGTGGCTTGGTTGTTCGCTAGTTAAAAAGAGACGTGACGCAGCTCATTGTGAATTGCTAAGTGGTCCACTTCGTAAAAATATAAAATTTGATGAAGCTCGTTAACATTAACCATGTAGTCCAGATGAATTTCAAAGAAGTTTACAAAGACAAAACCACACTGCTTCAGAATTTCACTTTTCCCCTTCATGTGGTTCACTTGCCCTCATCTTCGCGGTCCACTCTCGTGCATAAAAAAGTAAAAAAAAAAAGACAACAAAAACTCACGAAATTTTGTGTGAGAAAATTTTCATCCGACAAAAAGAAATAATGCCGTTCGCTTGCCTGTCTGATGCAGTGCGGTTTTCAGTCTGAAGCAGTGTGTCTTCTGTCCGATGCAGTACACGCGTCGATTTTGGAGTCGCGAAAAACAGTGTCCGCATTTTTGTAATTTCAAAACTGCTCTTAAACCGTAATGAATTAGAGAGAGTGTTCTACATGAAAAAATTGCGTCTCGTCGATATCTTTCCAACGGCGTATCACTAGAATCATTCCGACTAACAGTTTGTAAAAATTTCACGAAAAAACTGCCGCTCCCACTCGTCCTCCATCGCAGGATTTTCAAAATTAGCTTAAAACCGTAAGGAATATCAAAAACATTTCTACATATGAATGTTGCGCCTCGTCCGTAGCTTTCCAACGGCGTATCACACGCCTCGTTTCAACAAACGAATCAAAAACTAGACCGAAAACAGTACCGAAAATTTTAAAAAAATTTAAAAATGGAATTCCGCAATTTAGTAAATTTAAAACTGCTCTTAAACCGTAACGAATTAGAGAAAATAATACATATGAAAAAGTTGCGCCTCGACGATATCTTTCCAACGGCATTTCATTTGCTTCATTCCAGCGAGCGGTTTAGAAAAAAAACGAAAAAACGCTCGCTGCCATTTGTCAGGAGCCGCGTAATTTTTGAAACTGCTCTTAAACCATGAGGAATCTCGAAAAAATTTGTACATGGCGAAGTTGCGCCTAATCCATAGCTTCTCAACAGTATATTACACGCATCGTTCCAACAAACGGTTTAAAAACTAGAGCGAATAAAGTACACAAAAAACACCGCGTGCAGTTTTTTCGGACACGAAGTTCACTAGTCTCTGTATTGCAGTACCTTTGCTACAGAAAGTGCAGTGCCCTCGCGTTGAGCGTGCAGTTCTGAAGTGTTAGCAGAATAACTATTCTGCTAATATTAGCAGAATAGACCGGCATATATATATATATATATATATATATATATATATATATATATATATATATATATATGTGTGTGTGTGTGTGTGTGTGTGTTCATATATCTTTTAATATTATTGAATAACATGTTAGCTATTTATAAATTATACATAGTAACAAATATTTTAGTTGTGGTTTCTAGTACCATACTCATAAAAATTTCTAGCGTATAGCGAATGTAACTTGCAAGTTGAGTTCAGTGGTAGAATCATCAAAGAACCAAGAATGTTGTGGATTGTACACTTTTGCGCATGATTTGATTATCTGACATGCTCATCTAGATTGACTTGGTTTGATTTGGTGCAAATGAGATCTCCTACCCATTTCCCAAATAAATTTTTTTGCATCAGTTTAAACATTGAAATCTTTTTGTCATAAATTTTCATTGTGATACTAAGACATCCATAATAAAGCGAGACTAGTAGCATATTTAAATTCAACTTTGCTAGTCGGTTTGGTTTTCCTCCGCATGGTATAAAGTATTACTATGTGGTGTGTATTTGCGCTCCTTCAAATTTAGGTTCTATTTTATGCATTGAATAATCTTTCAAATGCAATTTATAACTGTATAGTGTTTAGAAGTTTTTCTTTGAGGGCTATATAGTGTTTAGAAGTATAATTTGCAGTGGGGGCCTGGGGAGGCCGCCCCTTTTGCCCGGCCTGTGAGCCAGCCCTGGAACAGGTAAATCTAAGAAAAAACCACATGCATAGGAGAGAGATGGTGGAAGAGACAAATACATGTGGGGCACTTTCCACTTAACAGATTACACACATACGTCGTTGATATTTGATTGCCACGTCATTGCTTACAGTGGGACCCAGCAGTCAGGTCTAGCGTTAAACGCTCTAGTCAAACGCTCTAATCCGAGCGATCAATGTTTTTGGCAAACTGTCGGGATAATACTAGTGGGTATATAGTGTTTAGAAGTATAATTTATAGTGGGGGCCTGGGGAGGCCGCCCCTTTTGCCCGGCCTATGAGCCAGCCGTGGAAGGTAAATCTAAGAAAAACCACATGCATAGGAGAGAGATGGTGGAAGAGACAAATACATGTGGGTCCCTTTCCACTTAACAGATTACACACATACGTCGTTGATATTTGATTGCCACGTCATTGCTTACAGTTGGACCCAGCAGTCAGGTCTAGCGTCAAACGCTCTAATCCGAGTGATCAATGTTTTTGGCAAACTGTCAGCATAATACTAGTGGGTTTTTGCAAACAAAAAAAGAGAGGGATGAGTTTTTGATTTAGGAAAGAATCAGGCCACAGGGGGACAGTGCCTTGTCGCATGGGAAGTGGTCACGCTACCAAAGGAGAATGGAGGTCTGGGAGTACGAGATCTTGCAGCACACAACAAGGCTCTGGTATGCAAGTTCATGGCAAAGGTCCTACAACAGGAAGAAGCCCCATGTTATAACTGGTTTGCATAGAGATACTGCCAGAAGGAAATCTCTTGGTCTCCTCACAGTCGAGATACTGCCATCTGGAGGGGTTTCCGGACCACTGTACAGTTGGTTATGGAGGCTTCCAAATGCAACTTGGGAATGGCCAGGGAATTGCATTCTGGTATGACCTCTGGCTCGACTGCGGCAGGCTTGCCACATCCTTCCCGACGCTTTTTACCTTCTCTATGTCCCAGTTCTGCACAGTTGCTTCCCAGTTCAGAGATGGGCAATGGAACCTTCAGCTTCACCCAAACCTCTCCTGCATGGCCGCACAAGAGCTGGAAATCCTGAATGAAGTCTTGAGCAATGTGCATCCTCAAGAAGGTACGCCAGACACCAGAATGCCGCTTTTGGAGGATAAGAGTCTTAGCACTGCTTACTTCTACAAGCTACTCACCTTTAGAGGATCAAACTATACGCCAGCCCGTTACATCTGGGACAGAGTCATACCTCACAAACACCGTATCTTCCTATGGATTGCACTCCGGGACAGACATAACACGAGAGATAATATGCTAAGGAAGCATTGGGATAGAGTTGTATCCCACAATGGATGTGATCTATGCCCAGCTGCGGAAACGATGAACAACATTTTGCTCAGATGCAAATTAGCACAAGCTCTATGGTCCAAGTTAGGCCTGCAGGAGCTAGCCACATCTTCTACAGAAGCTGAAGTTCTTTTATGCTCAGAACAACCGCGGACCCTGCACGGCAAGCTCTGGCACATTCTCTTCGCGGCATGCGCGGTCACCCTTTGGAATGCTAGGAATGCCCAAGTTTTTGATGGTTCCTTTTGGCAAGAGAGCCATGTCTACAACGGGGTCACTGATTTGATCAGGCTATGGAGTCTGCGGGCTTCAGAACATGCTCGACAGAGACTATTAGATTGGGCAGCTGCTTTTGCTTCTAGTTAGCAGGATGTGCGCTGACTCCCCCTTCTTTTATATCCTGCTTGATGTATCCTAATATAGGTCTGGTGATGGCCTGCTGCACAAGTTGTGCGGCGTTAACATCACCTTCATGTAAATGACTTTAGTCATTCGGGTACTTCGCCTGTTTTGAATGCATAAGGTAGAAACTGCTCTACCTTTTTATTCAAAAATAATAATTTTGATTTAGGTGGATTTCTGTAATTTACTCCTCGTGGTCAGACCGGTAGGATGGTTCGACGAAGCTACTCCTTTGATTCTCATTTTGACTTGGACGAAAAAGGTTTCAGATTTTTGACCCGACGGAGGCTATCGCCAGTTCGCCACCGACTGCAAACATGCACTTTCTGCTGCTAGTGGCCGTCAGTGTCTCGAGCTCTGTCGTCGGCTCCAGGAAACATGTTGTCGCCAGTTCGCCACCGACTGGATGTTCTTGTTTCCTTATAGTGTATGTGCAACTGGCGGATGCTAGCTAGCTGCTGTATCTATGGATAGATTGATGTATTGATGCCACTGCTAGGAAAAAAAATGTTTGGACAGTACGTGGAAAAGATAGCGGCTTCTAGCTAACAAAGGGAGCACATTGACTCACCGCTGCTATCGCTTTGACATATCCACTCAATGAATATCCGGGGTCTTAACAACCCGGCTAGGGGCGCGGTTGTGGGGCAATTGGTTCAGGAGGCGCCGGCCTCGTTGTGTGCCTGGTCGAATCGAAACTTCAGGTAGTGGATCAGCGCTCCGTCTCGGCCATGCTTGGGCCGCGTTTTGACGCGCATATTTTGCTGCCGGCACTGGGCACAGCGGGCGGGATCATTGTGGCTTGGGATTCCCGTCTGTCTCGATCCATGGCACTCGCGTCGATCTTTTCTCGATCACCATTCAGCTCGCTTTCGAGGGCGCCCCGCTGTGGTCGCTGATCACCGTTTACGGCCCCACAGATGACTCGCTCAAGACCCACTTCCTTGATGAGCTCCGCAGCAAGAGGGCGGCCTGCCAGGGCCCGTGGCGTGGGCCGTCGCAGGTGATTTCAACTTGATTGTGGAGGCTGCAGATAAGAACAACGACATGATTAATAGGTGCATGATGGGCCATTTTCGCCACCTGCTAAATCATCTGGAGCTCAAGGAATCAAGCCTCATCAGCCGCCGCTATACCTAGTGCAACGAGCGACGCTCGCCCACGTCGGAGAAGATCGACAGATGGTTCTGCTCGGCGAACTGGGACGCCGGTCACCCCAATCACCTGCTTCACGCCCTCTCTTCATCCATCTCAGATCATTGCCCGAGCTCGATCAAGCAATGGACTCGAGACCCCTGTCTGAGGCGGAACATTGGCTGCGTCACGAGCTAAAAAAGAAATCCCTTGGCCTTGCGTCCTTGCAACGTACCATCGCTCGGCAACAATTGCGCATCACCTGGCTTCAGGAGGGAGAGGCGAATACCCAATTTTATCAGAGCTTCGTGTGTCATCGGCGGTGCCGTGATCACATCTTTCGTCTGCGGAACGACACTGCTGAGGCTACCTCTCGCGATGGCATCTGTGCCATGGCCGGGCAGTACTTTGCCAATATCCTTGGGGGCCCACCCACCGAGACCACGCCCTTCGCCTCGAAGCCCTTGACCTACCCCGCATGGCTGCGCCAAGGAGACCCAATCTCCCCCTGCTCTTCATCATCGCGATTGATGTGCTCACGACTATCTTTCGCAAGGCGGAAGCGGCCAACCTCTTTGGCCGGCGCTATCGAGCTTCGGAATCCACCACCGGCTTTCACTATACGCTGGCAACGTGGTGCTCATTATTAAGCCCGTCCTCCACTAGATGGTGGCGGTCAGGGAGCTCCTAAAGTGCTTTGGGGTGGCCTCGGGCCTAGTCTGCAACTTCACCAAGAGCTCCTTGTCCCTCATCAGGTGCCACACGGACGACATTCAGGATGTCATCGTTGTCGCTGGCTGCGCGGTGCGCAAGCTACTGAGCACCTACCTTGGGTTGCCTCTGTCACTTAGGAACCTCACCAAGGTTCAGCTACAGCCCCTTGTGGACCGTATCGCCAGCCAGCTTCCGACCTGGAAGGCTTCACTCCTCGGTGTGCCGGGCGCCTAGTGCTCGTAAACTCAAAGCTCTCGGCCATGCCCATCCATCACATGATGGCCAGCACACAGGCTAGAGTAGATGGTGGGCACGTCTTTCAAATATACTAATTGTGTCCTCGCTGACCCCGCAAATTGTGCACTGGCAGCTTCTGTTGTAAACTTGCTCCCCTCCTTAATACAAACGACATGCAACGCTCGTGCATGTTCTCTCTTCCGATTGAAAAACTTTTTCTGCTCAGAGCTCCTCGTGCTCAGGGTGTGCCTTCATCTGGGCTCTGGAAACTAGTAATCGTTATCGCTAGTCCAGAGCCAGGATAAAAGATGTAATTAACCGGACAACCGTAACTAGCTCGTGCATGCTCCTCAAACACCATATAGAGCTTTGCTTCGTGTAAACGATTAGACAGATACATGTACAAGAATTACACGACGAGTTGATGTATGCTTCACAAGGGATAGAGAGGAATCAGGAATCTGACGAGGATAACATTTGGATATCCCAAGGTTTGATTTTTTTTCTAATCTGGAAATAAAAAGGCCAGTTCGAGGGAAAGAACCTTGGCAGGCATGTGCTGGTGCGTATATGGGTTTTATCACAAGACCGACCGTATATTACCTTGGCAATCATGCAGCTCATTATGTCACTTACCGGTGGCCCCTTCGACGCATGGGAATCTCCGGTCAGTGACACCTCCCAGATTCACTTTGCCACGACTACATTTCGTTGGGTGCACGCATCTAAGGGCCAAAATGGGACATGGAATGTTTATGATGTTTCCTATGTCACACATCAACCAGTATAAAAGGGTAGGCTACCACTTCGGCGTTCCAGCATCGCAAAGCAAAGGCGCGCACAACACAGGCGCACAACCACAAAGCTTAGGCAGAATCAAACACGGTGAAATCAAATGGAGGGAACCATGAAGAGCGGCGCCAGGGGAATCAAGGGGAAGGTAGCGATGGTGTACTCCAAGTACGCCGGCAAGGCCCAGGCCAAGCCTGCCCCGGGCGTCACTACGGCACACGCCTACCAGCCCAGGTACCCTTCTTCCATCGACGCGACGGCGACCGCCGCCTATGCCTCCACCGGTGACGTCGACGAGAGGGCCACGGCCTTCATACTGTCCGTCCGAGAGCACTTCAAGAACGAGCAGAAGATGGTGATTTAGCTGAGCTCGGTCGTGGTCGGCCGGTTGGTCCAGGCTGCAAGAAAGATTTTAGATTTAATGGAACATCTTCTGGGTAGCCATGGATACATACTTGTGTCTAGGTGGTAAACCATGTACTTTTTCTTTTCGTTTCTCTCTTTTTGTGGACTTCAGTTTGACCATAAGAGTGGCAGAAAGGGATGATAATATAATCCCCATTTCCGAGACCATGCTGGGATGTGAATATGATCCTCAATCAGAATGGAGTTTGTGTGATCTCCACTGTTCATTCTTGTTGGTCCAACACTTCATCTCGACCGTGTAAAGAAATTTAAAATTACAGTTCCTTTTATGATGTCGAGAACCACTTTACAAGTGCCGTTTCAAAATACTACTTCACCTTGCACTACTGGAATTTCCATATACACCGAGTGCCGATCTCTTCGTCGAGAACCAAACCACGGGCGCTCGGCAAACACATATACGTCGAGAGTAGTACTCGGCAAACACAGGTTCACTGCAACGAGGTGATGTTGCCGAGAGGAAGACACGGCGAAGAAGGCACAGTCGGCAAACACCACACATGCCGAGAGCACCACACGGCAAAGAGATGCCACGTGCCATGCCCGTTTGCATCTGGTGGCTCCACGACTTGTTGTTGTCTTTACCGAGAGCTAAGTAGGAATGCTCAGCAAACCACCTGTCACTGAAACATTCTGACTTGATAGGTGGACCCGTTAGACCGACCTGTCACTGAAACATTCCGAAATATTTGATAAGTTTTTAAAAGGAATAATATGATGTGTTCTCTTTGCCGAGAGCTTTGTGGTCCCGCTCGGCATCCCACCATTGACTGAAACATTTTGACCTGACAGGTGGGCCCGCGTGTCCCACATGGCAGTGATACTTTGCCGAGAGCTTTGTGGTCCCGCTCGGCATCCCACCTTTGACTGAAACATTTTGACCTGACAGGTGGGCCCGCGTGTCCCACATGGCAGTGATACTTTTACTGAGACTCGCGAGCGCTCGAAAAAGAAGAGGTGTCCTCGGAAAAGCCCGTCCTACCGTAGGTGACCCCTTTTCCGGGCGTGTGCTCTCGTTAAAGTGCATATTTTAGAGTGTTGTTCTCAGAAATGAGTCCCATTGCTTCTGTTGTCAAGTTGTTTCTTATGTAATTCCTGCAATTGAAAACAAATAAATACATTTCCTGTCTATATCTTCAGTGCAGAAAATGACATCATATCAAATGAATGTGGGAGCTCCTAGCTCCCTGGAAATCCCTTGAGCACATCACAAACATACTCACATAGGCATAATTCTGACTAATTCACATAGGCTAATAATTCACACAAGTTCATAGAGCAAAAAACATTGCTCGAGCACATCACACACAAGTTCACATATTCATACACAGGGTTAATTCATGCAAGTTCACATATTGCAAAACACATGCAAATTCTAAGTTTCTAGCAGCATTGCACACGACATGGAAACATTCTCTATGCTTCTGGAGCAGGAGGAGGAGGAGGGGCAACATTTCCACTGGCTTGAGATTGCGTAAGGGTCTATAAGAGGAGAGTCTTGTGAGCAATGTTCATCAATATATAATGAATGGTGGCTATATTAAGAGAATGTTCTACCTCAAACTTTAGCTCGAGCATCTTGAACCTTTCATTGGTTTCTGCTTGTTCCTTCGCTCTTTGCTCCTTCTCAGACTCCCGCCATTGATCCGCTTCAGCATCCTGCTTCTCCAATAATGCTTGTAATATGGTATTAGGCTCATATAGGTTGCAATGATTCTATTTTGAGGCATAGACATGTATGAATGGGTATGGTGCTAACCTTGAGACACGTGATCTCATGCGACGCGGCGGTCTGGCGACTCTGTATGGACAGAGTTGAGCTTGTGCTCGACAGGCGGATCTCATGGAGCTTGCGTTGCGAGGAGGTGGTGATCGCCTCGTCGTAAATGAGGTGGCGGTCACATCTCTTCCCCTCGCCAACGATGGCAACCAACACTGGATCAAATAGCTGGGACGTAGGTTCGGCGTCCTCCCTGTGCACCTACTTGAAGATGGACTCGCCGCAGAACTCCTTGCCTTTCTTCCCCTTGTGACCTTCTTTCCACGCATCTAAGATGTGTACCGGGCCACCATGCTCTATCTCATGCAAAAGGAACCATCAATCTTAATAAACGGAAATGCACCGCGAGACAAAGTTTACCATCATATTGCACATGCCATATGTTGCTTGAGAGTTGTCAGGTTGCGGCTCCCCTGGACGTGTGCCAGGCCTCGCATTTTCCGCGATCGTTTCCTTTCTCAACATGTTGCGCCTGCCATGTTGGGTCACACCACATATCAACCAATACCTCCCAACAATCTTGCTTCATCCATGGTTGCCTCGCCTAGTCAGACATAATCAAATCATTTAGTAATGCATGGAACAAGCGGCGGATGACTCAAAGTATAAGCAAGAAATGTTGTTACTTACACTACAAAAAAAAAACTCACTTCCGTGATGATACGTGTTTGTCACAGTAGGTCGCGTTTTTTGTCATGCATGTATATCTATGACAATTTTATGACAGAATCAAGATAGTCATACCTGTGCTGTCGTAGAAGGGTTCCATGACAATACCAGAATTATCATCACGGAAGTGTCCACTTCCATGACGATAAATGGCGCGTCATGGAAGTGCTTTCGTCAAGGGTAACCGACACGTGGCATCCACCGTAACGGGTCGCCATTAAGCTATCGGGTTCCGGTTTGGATCCGATAATCCGTTAGCAGCCCGGACCAATGGGGATTTTCCACGCGTAAAATCACCATTTGCTGGAGGAAACACGTGTCGGCTCCTCGGTGGGCCAGATGTCATCCGTCCAATGGAGGAGACGTGCCTATGATACGTTGACACATGGTAGGGCCCAACAGAGGCCCTTATAGGTTAAAAAGGACGGCCCAGTCAAAGGCCTGTAGTATTTACTCAGGTACTAGTAGGCCAGCCCACTAACGGCCTGTTTAAACATGGCCCATTTACGACCCGAAGCCAGATCTGGCCCGTTAATTGTTCGCCGAATATTTGGGCCCAATTACGGCCCAGTGACATTTCGGCCTATTAGAGGCCCGATGTAGACATAGGCCCATTTCAGCCCGGTGTGTCTTTCGGCCTGGGAATGGCCCGTGCTGCCCATGGGCCATATATGGTCCGACGAGACATCCGGCCCTCTAACAGCCCGTGATCAAGGTGGCAACAGTTCAGCCCAACGTGACTTTGGGCCTGTTAAAGGCCTGTCGTATAATTCGGCCCGTTGATGCCTCTACTAAGCTTTCGGCCTCTTAAAGGCCCATGATATTAGTGGGCCAACTAAGGCCCAAGATATGTTTCACCCTGCTAATGGCCCGTCATATAACTGGGCCAATAATGGCCCGGTCTACATTTCAGCCTGCTGAAGGCCCGTCGACGACTAGTGAAAATTGAGGCCCAACATGCATTTCGACCTGCTAAAGGACCATGGTTTCTTCTAGGCAGTAACAGGCCAGCAGAATATTCAGCCTGTTAATGGCCCGAAGCTACATGGGCCCAACTAAGCGCTGGGTCCACTAAAGGCCCAACTAAACTTTGGGCCGAATATAGTCCCGTATAAGTTGTGGGCCTGGCGCAAAGTGTGAAGGCCCCAATGGCCTTTCAGGCCCAAGAAAGTTGTAGGCTGGCCCAATTGTGGCCCGCTAAAATGCAGGCCCGTTAGAGGCGAATGTTTCGGCCTGGTCGACTACATCAGATTTTCACCCTTTTTTTCAGATAGCGAATGATGGCATATACGGTAACTAGTAGGAATTAAGAACAAACCTACTCTATACAATAAAGAAATTACGACATAGTTACTTAGAATAAACCAACACTATACAATAAAGTATTTATGGTATATTACATCCACTGGGCATCGAAGTTTGCCACCAGTGATCATAAAGCGCAACGAAGAAGCAGATTACAAAAACTGGGCGCCATTGCAGCATAACAAAATAATACTGAACCAAGGCCACTTCCAAGACAGTTCAAGAAAGGTTAGCCTTGCGCGGGAACTGCTGCGCAAGCTGCTGAGCAAGGCTGTGAGACCGGCCTAGCATGTCGGCCATAGCTTCCTGGTGTAGCTGTTTAGCAATGAGGTTCTCATTGGTGTTCTCCTCAATTTTTCTTAGAGATAGGACTTCAAGTCGAAGTTGAGTTGCAGAATGCCTTTCTGGTAGAACTTGGGACTGAAGAAGTCGAACTGATTTGGAGAGCGAATTCTCTGAGCTTGTCTGACTGCTATTCTCAAGTAACTTGAACACTGCATCAAGACAAGACTTTGGGGTTGTCTCACTATCTTTAAGATGTTTTGCCTTCTTTGCTGCAATATATGTTGGGTTTGTCTCACAGCCTTCAGTAGACTTGTGCATGTCATCAGGCATATCACCCTGAAACAAGCAGAGAGATGATAGGTTTTGCATGTGTATAAACAAAAATGGTAACTGTGCTGTCAATTCCATCCAATTTCAAATTAGAAAATAAAGAGTAAGTTCAAAATATCAAGAGCATAATTTGGCATTGTTCATAATGCGGGGAGCTTCACCACACTACTAGATTACCATGTCAACAAAATAAGCACAGATGAAGGTCAAAGACAATCATTGTATCTATTTTGGTTAATGTGCATGGCATGTTGTTCATATCATCAACCACATCAGTAAGATAAAACAGGAGATGACAAGGTGCAAAAGTGGGCTGCTTCACCACACACTGGATTATAGATCCACAAAAACAAGCATACATATAGGGAGTATTGAGTAATGTGCATCGTATGAATAAGGAATTTGGTTTTACAAGTAAAACTTGGAACTTACAGTTGTTGCGAACATGTATTTTGATAGAAACACCAAACTAAACAGCAGTTAACGATAGGGAGTATGAGCAAATTAAACAGCACTTGAGGATAAAGGCTTTAGAAGGACTGACTTATATTAACAGTTAACACCGGCTTTATAATGGCCTTCTCCATGTCAAGAGAAGGATAACTCAAGAATTTCAGCACATAATCTTCTTCATAAGCATTGCCTGTACTCTACATTTTGCAGAGAGTAATTATAGATATGATAATACTAGAAGGGATAGAGGATAATGAAGATAAGATGCAGATTGATGCTACATAATCAACTACCTATCTCTGGAAGTACAAGCGTTACAGGATAAAATGTACTGACAAGAGCGATGGGCTACACTTGTGCACTAGCATTGTCTGTGTATTCAACTTTTTGGTAAGATTAAATATAGATCTGATATTTTTTTAGTAAATGGTGGGCGAGGGAGATAAGATGCAGAATGCTACACAATAAACCAATCCCTCTTCCCATAATATAAGAGTGTTTTGAACACTGGTGTTCTGTACAAAACGCTCTTATATTATGGGACGGAGGGAGTAGCTGTTAATGTAAGTACAGTGATAGAGGACGTTCAGTCTTTACAAGAGGACTGCAGAGCTAAACCTCTTCAAAAGCACTGGGTTTATTCTAAATTTATGTAAGAGTCGATACGGATCTTATAATGTCCACCAAATGGAGGATAACAAGGCTAACATGTGCAGTGATGCTACGTAATCAACCAGCTATGAAAGTAAGTATGGTCATACAGGGCAAGAGGTACTCACAAGAGCAATGCAGTGTGCAGTATAGTTGCGAGATTCTGTGGTTCCTTGAGAATGAATGTTCTTCTGCAAACAGTTTTCGTACAACTGAGACGTTAAGGCACATGCAGAGATGTAGTTCAAATTGTGATGCGATATCATAGACATTACCATACGCTGCAGACGAGACCAATGTGTAACAAGATTATTCCAGTCACTGTCTGATAAATGTAGCACCGGAGACTCTACAGAAATTTCATTTAGAGGCTTGCCGTCAAAGTGCGCTTGCCTCAGGTAGGAACGATACTTCATCAATGAGTGCTTGAAAAGCGCAACCAACACTTACTCATCTTGACCATCCAGTTTGGTCCTCGCCTATTTAAAAGAATGAAATCTTGTGTCTTCTGTCAGCAGAAACATATGCAGTAATTACCATGAATAACATTAGTACATTACTTACGCGTAAGTTGCGGAGGAAGATTGGAAATTGTTCTTTGTTTGTGGTATAATCTTTCCATGAAGGAAAGATGCGCACAAAGTTCCTGACAACAATATAAGCTTCGTCTTCTAAACTGGGAAGAAGTGGAACAGGAGTCCTATTTGCTGCAATTGGGGCTCTCTCTCGTTCGAAAAGGGATTTGGCAACTGGATTTGGTGTACTCTTTGCTGGAATGGGGGTTTTGCGTCGTAGAGTTGGTGCTGTGTCAACTGGCATCATCATACTGTTTGCGGCAGTTGGGGTCTGCTGAGTTGGGGCATCAGAGATGGCCAGTGTAGTAGGGCTAGAGTCTGCTAGAGCTGTGGCCGTGTTTTCTGGGTCTGGTGATATTGCAACTACACCTAATGACTATTTGATTTATCAGGTGTCACTATCTTTTCCAAATACTTTGTTCATGCTCCTCTGCGATCAGCAATCGCCCTCTTCCTTTTGAACGTATGATACACAAGAACAACATTTGAATGGATAAATATGGTATGATGACAGATGAAATATTTACTGAAAATGGATAGGCAGGGCGTATTCACATACACGATGTGTAAACTAAGCTAATGGCAGTGCAACAAAGTAGAAGCAATGCAAAGCATCAGTTGCCAGATATGTGCGACCAATATAACCTTGGAAAGTTAGAGCAAGCACCTTGATGGGTGAATAAGATAGGGCATCTACCTCTGACTCCTCCACTAGGGAGCTACATTGACTTAGGTCTCCCTCTAGCTCAGAATCACTGTTATGATCATATTCTGAGCATGAATCTGTAGGTGGAGAGTGTTTGCATTGCATTGCATCCAGACTTGATTTCAGTCCCTTAATGCCAAGTTTGACAGCCATGGCATTGTTCTGCTTTATTCTTTTCATGCGCGCAAGCTCATAATCATTATGATGCTATTCAGTATCTGAGATTCATGAAAACATAAAAAGTTGTCAGAATATCTATGAAATGCATTGCGGATTCAACTCGAAGAGTGTCTCCCTATAAACCCCTGCGTATGCAAAGTTCACCCCCCAACCGTGCCGACCAGACCACACACAGAAATACAAACCTCTTATGTCTCTATAACAGGCGACACACATTTCAAAACTGAAGTAGGAACATTAGAATCATATCAAATTCGTATTTGAACAAATAAACTATGGAACTATGAGTGGCATAATGTTTAACTTCAAGGGTGGAGTGTTGGTAGTGAGACACAAAGCAAGTAGACAGATTGTATTCCATGTAAAAGATCGTAGTCTATGTAAAAGGTGGATATGACACTTTCTTTCTATACAATGCAGTGTTCGTTGCCCACACATGATGGAAGAGATCATATAGAGAAATACTATTCACTCATGTCTGCTGTTCCAGTATTTTGAAACAGGGTGGTCCACCCTAAAAGAATATTGACAACAAATATGACAAGGCAAGCATAGAGGTAGTGAATCAATCATTACTTGTGAGCTTACTACCACAAATATGCAGAATTGTAACTGCAGTAAGAGACCGTCGAAAATCTGAATCAAGAAGTTGGTCTAGCACTTGTTGTTTCCAACTAATCGACGTGAATAATTGGATATCACATCGAATGAGTAAGAAAGACAAGTAAAATTGTCAACAAACCTGGCCTGCAGTAGTAATCTGGGTCAATGTCACTATGACCAACAATCCAAAATGACTAGTGTCTGTTCCTAGGGCTGGAATTTTGAAACCCTGTGAACTTTCCAGGTACTAAAGATTACTGAAATACATCTGAACCATTAAGTGTAGGTAGCACTCAGTACACAACAAACCCTAATGACAGTCATGCCTAATGAGTAATGAATCAATTAGAAAATGGGTGATGAGGAGTGGCTGCTGAGTGTTGAGGATGTATCTCAGGATAAATCGGGTTGGCTTAGTGGTTGTTGCACGCCTGAGCCCTGAACGGACTGGGAAGGTAGGCACGGCGGCGCCCCCGGGTAGCGGTGACGCTGTTGGGCGAGCGGCTCCTGACCTCCTGTTTGTCCAGCGTCTCCTCCTAGAGTCATGCCGTCCAGGGACGGCAAGTAGCCGGCGAGGTAGGCGGCTGAAGGCGAGTAGAGATCAGAAGCGCAGCAGAACAGAGGGGAATCGGGGCCTGGGCCGACCCAAAATCCCAGGGTGGGCCACGGCCCACCATGGGTACCCTGTAGATCCACACCTGAGCGGCGAACATGCATTTTTGAAACTAAATTAGGAACATTTAGCTGACAAATTAAATGACTCTATTTTAATAATATCAGATTCATATTTGAACAACTAAGCTTGTTTAGCTTGATGGGTGGAGCAGTGCTATTATGACACGAAGCACGTATGCTGATCGTATAGTGATCATAAAAGGGGGGAAACCCTAAGCATGGTCAATTAAACCCTATTATGACTGTGCCATGGCAGATTTGAAGCTGCAAGCCGTAGAAATGCTATTTAGCAACCATTGTTTGCTTCGAACTAAGAACTAAATTCTAAGAGCTGAAAAGAAAGTACAGTAACCAAGTTACGATCTATTTTCTAGTTGAGATCAAAAAGTTTAGCAGATATGAAGTAGTACCACCTCTCTTGCGGCGCCGTGTAGGCATCGGGGGTGTGATGGCTGTCGGTGGCATTGAAGCAGATCTGCGACGCTAGACGGGGTGCATCGGGGGATAAGTCCCGTTGCGGTGGACGAGAAGGTCGTGGGAGCGGCCCCGGCAAGGAGGACGACGGCGCCGATGAAGCGAGAGGACGCGATGCAAGGCTCCTGGTCCGTCGCCGTGGATGAGAAACGTCCATCTCTAGCAGTGGATGACGCGGTCTTGGTAGGCGCTCCGGCATGGTGGAGGACGGCGGCGATGGATGGGGTGGAGGACGGTGGCGATGGATGGGGTGGCGGACGGAGGAGGCTGGTGTGGGGATGGTGTTCTAGCGCGGACAGTGTATGAATGGGAAAATGGAGGGAGAGGTATGGGGAACCATGTTTTTGGGACGCGCCTGTCTGAAATATAGGAAAGTTACAAACTTAGCCCCTGTTTAAAATTTGGACGTCTTGTCGGTTGGGGATAGGACGGTAATCTTGCATCTCCCCAATATTTGCCCAGAGCGATTTCGGGCGACGAGAGGGTGTTTTGGCGCCCACGGTTGGCGCCCACGGTGTATGAACGGGGCTGACAGGTAGGGCGATTGTGTCACGTCTGAGTGAAGTTACAAACCTTCCCCTATTGAAAATATTTACCTACATCGATTTCGGCCGAGTCGAGTTTGTTTTGCCGCCCACCGTGTATGAACGGGGAAATGGAGGGAGAGACAGAGGTCTTTCGAACGAGCTAGAATCAAATGTGTTTTGCCGCCCACATTTGGTGCCCACCGTGCCTGAATGGGCACAGAGGTGGTCGTGTCACGTCTAATTGAAAATACTAACCTACTCCTATTGAGAGCAGTGAAAATCGGGCCGATGGTTTGTCCGTGTAAGGGGTAGACAGTAATTTCCATCTCGCAAACACTGGCTTTGGGCAGCCGACATGGGAGTGGATATTTTGCCGCTTCTTTCGAATTTTGGGACAATAAGCATCCACGTTTACCCTGGCAACTAAATCCGAATCCATTTTGTATTCTTATACGAATCTTTATAAATCTTTCTATGTGTTTTTATATATCTTCAAAAGCACAACAAAGATGTATTCCACTGTCATATATGAATATGATTTACAAACGCCGATACTCGAATTCAGAAGCTAGAATCCAGTTTAAGGTGAATTCGAATATTTGAAATAACTTTATGTCCAACTCAAGTGTCACATGCAGCATAATGTGTACTCCCATTTAGATATGTACACAAGCGATGTCTCAAGATTCAAAATACCTAGTCAATCAACCAATAATTTACAAAACTAACAGACATATAAACACTTATAGAGTATATGGATCAATAATATCAACTAACATACATAAGCCAGGCCACTGTACTTTTTTTGCTAGAAGAGCATTTTTTTAGCGAAGCTAGTACAGCATCTTGGCCCTTTCATATGCGTGCCACTTAAGGACCATCTATACTACTATTATTGCTGAATGCACATTCAGCCCGATTGGCATATTTGTATGTTTGGCACAGCAATCAAAATGAAATGTCTCAGAGTCTTATGACTTACACTACTGGAATCCACTTCTTTGCCGTCTGCTAATTCTTTGTCGTCCGCTTGCTGATGGCAAATAAGGTCTTTGCCGTCAGCCACAAGAAAACGGACGGCAAAGATGTGGCTGATGGCAAACAAAGTCTTTGCCATCAGCCTGTTCTTTGCCGTCCGCTGGCTGACGGCAAAGACTCTTTGCCGTCCGCTAGCAGACGGCAAAGAGGTGGGTGGGTCCAGTTATTGTTTAACCAACTCTGACCGTTGGCTGACGGCAAAGAGGCGGGTACGTTAACGGCCGCCCCGCACCCCTCCCCTGCGCCCCCCGACCTCCACCGCACCAAGCCGACCATTAAAAGTTGAAAAACAACAAACCCAAGCCAACCTCACATCGTCGAAACCCAACAACAAAACAGGACCGCGCCGACGCCGCCCAACCCTTGTCCGGCGTAGCCGGCTAGGCACCACTCCCCGACCTCCACCGTGGCCCCGCCGCCTCTTCCACGTCGGGCAGCCGCGCCGCGGAGTAACGCCGTGGCAGAGGTTTAGGGGTGCCCCGGATCCTCCGTCCCGCCCCGCAGCCGTCCGGCCCCGCCCCACCAGGTGAGCTCCTCCTTTTTTAATTAGTTTCTTTTAGTTTAGTTTCTGTTTTAGTTATAGTTTATAGTTTAGTTTTAGTTTAGTTTATTTAGATTGTTTAGTGTAGTTTTAGTTTAGTTTATTTTAGATTAGTTTTAGTTTAGTTTATTTTAGATTAGTTTTAGTTTTAGTTAGAGAAGAAGTAGAAGGAGGAGGGAGGAACAGGAGGAGGGAGAAGAAGAAAGAAGAAAAGAAGAAGAAGAAGAGGAAAGGAGAAGAAGAAGAAGAAGAGAAAGAAGAAGAAGAGAAGAAGAAGAAAGAAGAGAAGAAGAAAGAAGAAGAGGAGGAGGAGGAGGAGGGAGGAGGAGGAGGAGAAAGAGAAAAGAAGAAGAAGAAGAAGAAGAAGAAGAAGAAGAAGAAGAAGAAGAAGAGAAGAAGAGAAAGTGGAGGAGAAGAAGAAGAAGAAGAGAAAGAGGAGAGGAGGAGAAGAAGAAGAAGAAAAGAAGAAAAGGAAAAAAGATACCCTGACACCCAACACCCCGACACCCCGGCACGACACCCCGACCCCGACCCCCTGACACCCAACCCCGACCCCGACCCCCGACCAACGACACCCTGACACCACACCCGACCCACACACGACCCGACCCCGACCCCGACCCGACACCCTGACACCGACCCCGACACGGCACCCCGACCCCGACCACCCCGACACCTGACACCACAACCCGACCCCGACCCCGACCACCGACACCCCGACACCTGACACACGACCACCGACACCTGACACCACACCCACCCTTACCCCCGACCCCCGACACCCTGACACCACACCCCGACCCACACCCCGACCCCGACCCTGACACCTCGACCCCGACGACGAGCTGGTTGAGAAGGGCAAGAAGGTCTACAAGCGTGGCCGTACAAAGCTCCCGCCCGTGCCGACGACCCCCGACCAGAGGTGGTTGATTGCGCCTAAAGGGTTGAAGTAAGTGCATTTACTATTTTTTAACCTTTTGCCTTCATGTTCCTTCAAATTAATATCTAATGCATTGGCCTTGTCATACTGCAGGGGCTGGGTACGCCCCCGTGGTTCCCGTAGGCCCAACCAGGTCCTTGGTGTGCTTTGCAGGCAGCACTTCCCTGGGTGGGTCACGTTGCCCGGTGAGGGTCAGGTTCCACAGCTAGCACTGACCTGGGAGCTATACTCGGTTGCCCCGGCCCCACCGGAGGAGAGGGTCGATGGTGTCTTGTGCGAGACGGTGGCCGACATTGTGTTCCGTCGGTTTTGGGTAATTTCTCCTTTACGGAATTAAAAATCAATAGTACCTAGTGATTGTACTAATCAGTGTTGTCTTGTTTGATTGCAGACCTTCTACAGTGTTTCAGAGGGAGAGCAGGAGGCCGTGTGTATGGTTGTCGAAAACGAGTGCAAGCGCTTACTTCAGAACTTAAGGCACGAGTCTCGGGTGCAGGCCGTTCGAGATTACTACGCCTCGAAGGGTATTAGGAGGGGCAAGCAGAAGTGTCGTGGCAAGTTTCTGAGTAAGGAGAAGTACATGCAGGTAATTACCTATTCTTAAGGCCTTGAACTTAGTTTTCTTGATTTGATTCGTAGGCGTAGCGCTGAAATTTCTCTTGACTCACTTAGGTGCCCCCGAGATGGTGTGTGGATAAGATGGACTGTTGGGAGGCGTTGGTGGATGCGTGGTGCACTGCCCAATGGAAAGTCGAACACGAAAGGGCCAAGGATAAGTGCGACCAAATGGAAGGTGTGCCACACCATCAAGGGAGCTCCAACCTGTTTGAGTACGGGGATAACTGGGTATGTGGTTTGCTACATGATTCATGCAATTCATTCTTTATGCTAGATAGTTCATTTATGACATATTTAGCTCTAAAATGACATAATAACCTTAGATAGCTCTATAAAATGACTTAATATGCTTTAGTCAGTTAAAAAATGGCATAACTACCTTCGATAGCTCAATAACGACCTAAACTAATCTTAGCTAGTTCATTCATGACATAATTAGCTCTAAAATGACATAATAACCTTAGATAGCTCTATAGAATGCCTAAATATGCTATAGTTAGCTCTAAAATGACATAATAACCTTGGATAGCTCAATAATGACATAATTAGCATACTTTGGTCAAAAATGGCATAATAATCTTGGTTACCTTGAAAATGACCTAAACTTAGCTTATTTTCCTCGAAAATGACATAATAACCTTTCTTAGCTCCAAAATGACCTATTTACATAGCAATATCATTCTTCATGCTAGCTTGAGCCCTTAACTAATATTTTGTTCCTCTCTCTCAGGCGCACCACCACAAGAAGCCTGTGCCAGGTCTGTTCGACCTCTATGGCATGGCCCATATGGCCCCGTACAAGAAGGCCAAGCCATTCATGGAGTCTGACCTAGATGATCCAGAGAACTTCACCAACAAGACCTCCCACCACAAGCTTGTGAAGTAAAGACACGAGGGGAAGGCGAGGAAAGGGGAGGACTTTAACCCAAGCCAGGATCCTTTTGATACAGAGCTGGTGATGATATCTGGTGGCGGGAGGTCCCATGGCTCTCCAGCCATTGGTGATGGACTGATACGTTGTCCTAAGACTCTCCCGCAGATCAAGAAGCGCCTGAGTAGCTCTGATCCTGAGATAACGCCTCGTGCACGGCCCGCGGAGATCTCCATGGCGGTTAGTTATACGGACTCTCTCACCTTTCCTCCATTACATTGTGTGTGCGTCCGTCGATGATTACAATGCTAACGAGGAGTGGTGTGTTGCAGGCTATTGTTGAGAAAGAGAAATTGAAGACGAAGGAGCTTCTGGAGGAGGCAAAAAGGGAGGCACAAAGGGAGACGGCGAAGAAGGAGAGGGAGATGGAGGAGAAGACGGCTAAGCTGTTGGAGGAGGAGAGGAACCGGAACGACAGCGCTAACCGGGCCCTATACAAGCTCATCGTGGTACGTTTCTCGTGCATATTAGCCCAATCATGCACGTGATGTTCGCATTACTATCTAATATGACTGACTCGTGAAAACCAAATGTGCAGAGCTTGTGCGAGAAAAACGGTCAGGCCCCTCCGCCGATGCCCCAGATTGCTCCGGCGACCACGGTGAGTTTGATTTGAATGGTCGTTGCTTACTACTATTCACATTTCAGTTTGCGAACTTGCTAACAAGACATTATGGGAAATGATCTTTGGTGCAGCATGGCTCCCGACAAGCATCGACCACTCCTTCTGCCAATGCCGGAACCCCGACCGGTCCTTCACCTCCGTCTGGCACTGGCGCAGCCCCGACCATTCCTACATCTCCGTGATAATGGTATTTTTCTTCTTAATTAGCGTGTTTAGTCCATTTATGACATAATTTAGCCTATTTAGTCCACAAATGACATAATAAGATGAAGAAAATCAAGGAAGAGGAAGGAAAGAAGGAATAGGAAGAAAAGAAGAAGAAGAAGAAGAAGAAGACTAGAAGAAGCTTCTTCTTCTTCTAGTCTTCTTCTTCTTCTCCTTCTTCTTCTTCTTCTTCTTCTTCTTCTTCTAGTCTTCTTCTTCTTCTCCTTCTTCTTCTTCTTCTTCTTCTTCTTCTTCTTCTTCTTCTTCATCTAGTTTTCTTCTTCTTCTTCTTCTCCAAAATGAAGTTAGCTCTAAGTTATATCAAAAATGGCATAATATGCTTAGTTAGGTCAAAAATGGCATAATTAGCTAGGTAAGCTCAAAAATGGCATTTTTCTTCTTATTTAGCCTATTTAGTCCATTTATGACATAATTTATCCTTTTTAGTCCACAAATGACATAATAAGATGAAGAAAATCCAGGAAGAGGAAGAAAAGAAGGAATAGGAAGAAAAGAAGAAGAAGAAAAAGAAGAAGAGAAGAAGAAGAAGAACTTCTTCTTGTTGTTGTTCTTGTTCTTCTTCTTCTTCTTCTTCTTCTAGTTTTCTTCTTCTTCTCCAAAATGAAGTTAGCTCTAAGTTATATCAAAAATGGCGTAATATGCTTAGTTCACTCAAAAATGGCACAATTAGCTAGGTTAGCTCCATTTTACCTAAGTATGCTTACTTCTTCTTCTTCTTCTGATTCTAGTCTTCTTCTTCTAACTTTCTTGTTTCCATTTTGCAGATTTAATTCACTATATGGAAGCTTGCATGGATGCATGGAGTGCTTGTTTCCCTTATCTTTTTTTCGTTTGTATCGATGAAAAATGTGGAACTTGTTATATGGATGCATGGAACAATGTGTTGGATGAACATTGTGATATGTAATATGTATATATGGATGGAACTATGTTTCTTATGTATATATGTATGTTGTCATGGATGGAGATAGATATGTATATGTATATCTGTGTGTTGGATACATCATATATGTATATCTGTGTGTGCCTGTGAAAAAAAAATATGTATATCTGTGTTTGAAACCCTGTCAAATTAAATGGATTCAAATAAAAACAAGGGATACATAGCCTCTTTGCCGTCTGCTAGCGGACGGCAAAGAGCTTTGCCGTCCGCTAGCAGACGGCAAAGAGGACACGTGGCAGCTACCTGTGAAACCTGGGAACACTGGCTGCCTATTTGGTCACTTTGCCGTCTGCCAGCGGACGGCAAAGATTCAAATCACTTTGCCGTCTGCCAGCGGACGGCATAGCTGGCCATGTGGCAGCTTCCCAGTACTGCCTAGCTGAGCTGTTTGCCGTCTGTCAGCGGACGGCAAAGAGCTTTGACTCTTTTCCGTCCGCTGGCAGACGGCAAAGAGCGCCATTTACCCCCTAACGGCTCTCACGCCACCGCACTGCCGTCCGTTGTCTTTGCCGTCTGCTGGCCTCGGATGGCGGATGGCACAATCCTTTGCCGTCCGTTTCCAGGAAGTGGACGGCAAAGAAGGCCTTTGCTGACATGTGTTCAGCCAGAAAATTTGCCGTCTGCTGGCGGACGGCAAAGATGTTTGCCGTCCGTGATCCATGCCTTTGCCGTCCGCCATGGCGGACGGCAAAGAAGCTGATTCCAGTAGTGTTAATATAGACTCGTGCTAAAAAAAATTACGAACCAAAAAACCAAAAATAATTATTACATGATCTCTAAAACAAACGGTTTGATCGATTACATGAACAAACAACACAAAGGTTATTCAACGATGGAAAAAACATTTCACCTATGATTTACCAAGTGGGAATTTAATTTCTTTTTTTCCTTCAGGACCTTAACAATGCGGTCAGTCTCAGCTTGCTTTGTTTTGAAATCCACCAAATATTTAATGGTTGTCTTGAGTATTGCTTGTGATTGTGCTATTTGCTTCCTCAACATGCCAACTTCATCTCTAAGTGCAGAAGCAGAATCTCTTTCTACCAATAGTTTAGCCTCTAGAGCATCAGCAGTTGGCAATTCATGATGCACGATTGGGCCGATGCCACTGCTGTGGGATGATACAACGTCCATGGGGACCTCACTCTTTGATCTTGGGCTAACCTATTTTACCATTAAAGTTTCGATTGGATTCCAAAAAGTTGAAGTTTGCAAAACATCTCAACTGGGAGTTAGAACAGCAAACCAGTTAAACAAACAAGGAATTAAAGAGTTTCGATTGGATGCTGACAAGTAGTTATTAACATCATTGTAACCGGTTGCAGCAGCAAAACAGTTAAACAAACAAGTTTTGCAAAAGGTACCTGTTGTGGCATTGGAGTTTCTCTTGGATCCTGAAAAGTTGAGTAGGCAGTAACGTGATTAGAGCAACCGGTTGCAGCAGCAAAGCAGATAAACAAACAAGTTTTGCTAAAGAAACCTGTCATGGCATTGGAGTTTCTCTTGGATCCTAAAAAGTTGAGGAGTCAATAACTTGATTAGAGCAACAAATTACAGCAGCAAACCTGTTACACAAATATATTTTTGAAAATGTACCTGCTGTGCAATTGGACTTCCAATTGGATCCTGAAAACTTGAAGTTGGTAAGATGATTATAGCAACAAGTTACAGCAGCAAACCAGGTAAACAAGAAAGTTTCTGAAAACACACCTGTTGTGCCAACGGAGTTTCAGTTGGATCCTGCAAACTTGAATGTTAGCAATCATAAATAAAGTGTTGCAAGAGCCATAAGAAACTAATATCAAACTAGTAAAACTAACCAGTTTTGGCAACGTATTTAATTACACATGAACTAGTAAAACTAACAAGTTCTTGGTAACGTATTAAAGTAACAAGTTGGTACCGTTTACCAGCAACATAGACATCTGTAAAAAAAATTGATGTAAGCAAAATGATTCCGACACACATATATATATAAGTTAAAAAGATGGTGTCCCTCATATAAACCTGACAGTTGTCTATCTATGAACATGCAAACATTACTAGTGCTACAAGTGATAACAGCAAACCATTTAAACAAACAGGGTATCAAAACGTAAATTACACGTGAATTTTGCTGCTCCCTAGAAGTACATATGACCAGCTATCTACGTGCTTAAGTAGATATATAAGTTTAGGCAAACACAGGTAATTCTTAACAGTAAGTATCAAACACATAGATAGGCGCAGTCTATAATAGGATTAACAGGCTATGGCATTATGTAATCAGTAGCAAACTAAATTAAGCCAAGCAACATAATTGAACAATTTTGCAATAAGTGGCTAACTAAAATTCCGAGAAGCAGGTAACTGAACTTACGCTAGCTCTTTGTACAGGCACACTGCAACTTTTTTTTCGCTTACAAGGTTCTATGAAGGAGTCCATGTCATCAATTGCTTAGATACGCAGTCCCAATACTTCTTTCCTCCCACACTGCATTGATAAGTCGAATGGTTAATCTGATAAGATGGTGCGTCCTTGATATGTTATATGAGGACGGGTTGTCAGACTAGTTGTAGCAACACACATCACACTGGCTTTTACTGTATATTTCATGCGATTACATTTGGCATATCGAGATCTAAGCAATCTATAATAGGATGAAAAGACTGGCATCCTTCACATTATTGGCGAACTCAGTTCATAGGAACAAGCAATTCAATAATTCTGTGGGTAAATCAAAAGCGCCACTGGAACATTTTTCACTACCCCAATCATACACGCAAAAAGGGGCAATGCCACCGTAGGGGCTGGTATGGGCGGCCGCCTCGGGTGGCTGGAAAGTGTGCACCTAGTTTGAGTCGTCCAGGTTGGCCCATGCTAGTTTCGTTCGTCCCAGCGCACGAGCAGGCAATGTAAAAAATGAAGAAAAATGTTTCAATTTGGTTGGGCCAATACTGTAAGTGCAAGGCAGGCCCTATAGCAGTCTCGCGGCCCAAACGAGCGCCTCCCATATCGATCGACAGCAGGAAAAATCCCAATTCGTTCACTCCAGCCTCCAGTCTGGTTCGCTCCTAACCTAGTCGCCGCTGGACAGACCGACACAGCACATCCTCGCACCCTCGTTGGACGCCGATCGCCGGGCTTCAAGCGAATGGAAGGACAAGATGAAGATCCAATCCTGGGTGTAGCCTGCGTGGGAGGCAGCGACGGCAGCACGGGCATGGCATCGAGCTTGCGCAAACGGACAGTCGCAGCTTGCAAGAGCAGCATGTGCAACGAGCAGGTACATCACATCCCTGATTATATCCAATTCAACTATTCAATTTCTGGCCAATAGTTAAACCTGACGGTGTTGTAAAACTGCTTGTATGTAGAGAATCTATAAGAAAATGAAACCAATTTCTGCTTATTTGATAACTCCCCCAATCAATACTGAACTGATTGAACCTGATGTGTCTAATCAAGTTTCCGGTGCAGGTACAGTCCATGTTAGTAGTCCTTGTACATCATATTGCATTTTGTGTTTTTTGGTGCTTACATCATTTAGTGTTTTATAATCTGGAACTATTTTGGATCATTAGCTGGTTTTCAAAGTGCATGTAGCTTCACATTTCTCAAGTTATGTTGATTTCTGGAGTGCAAGTGCCTTCGTATTTTTAAGTTAAATTTTCGCCCCTGATAACTTGAATTCGTGGATCCGCCACTGCACACAAATCATACACGCAGACCAGTACGAATTAAATGAAATGCAGGGACTTACGCTAGCTCGTTGTACAGGCTCACTGCAGCTCTGCTTGCGCTTGGGATGTTCCATGTACAAGTCCATGTTACAACTTGCTTGGATGTGCAGGCCTTGTGCTCCTTGCATCCCCCTCTGCATTTTTTGACACTGCGAATGGTTGATCAAATAAGAGGAATCGACCTTGCTGTTGTACCGGAGGACAGGTACTTACAAGGTTATACCGGTGTGCAGGATGTGTACCAGATCCCGTAGCGCCGTCATGCTTCGCTAAAAAATGATTTTGCTTGTTTCAGATGATATCTCTAGAAGAAATAAGAGTTAAAGTTAGAGTTGCATAGGCGTGTAAGCTAAGAGAGCAGTAAAAGGATATCCAAACATCGTCGGAACAGTGCACAAGGGAGTGATATGTGGATACCTAGTTCGGGCCGGCGTTTGGGCATGCTCGCCTAGCTAGAGTGCGAGTCACTTCAGAGTCGTTGAGGGTGATGCGCTGGCTGGCCGCGCATGGATGCAGATCTTTAGCGGCAGCGGAGCGCTACGATGCGGTGGACGAGACCGTTGGTGAAGCCCCAACGGCCTCAGGGGGTGCAGGTGCAACGATGTGCTCTGTGAAGTAGCCCCGGTGAGGTGGGAGACAGCGTCGGTGAAGTGCACCTGATGCGGTGGAAGTCGGTGTCTGTGAGGCACGTCGATTGCGGTGGCCGACGTTGTCGGTGACCACCTGGTGCGGTGGACGAGGGCGTAGATGAGGTAGCTCGAGTGCAGTGGTGAAGCGCGACCATCATCTTTGTCGTCGTCGTCCGGCACAGAGGTGGGGAAAGAGACGAGACGAGGGGCGATTCGAACTTTTCTTGGGTTGGCGGCGAATTAGCGATTTGAGCGCTATGGGCGCGGAAGGGGACGTTGGAGAATGGAGATTTTGCAGGGCTGCAATTGGGGCCGCCAGATATTTCAAACCGAAACATGGAAGCGCGAACTTTTTTTGTCGTCGTTCTTTTTTTTGGGGGGGCGGGGGGGGGGGGGAGGGAAGGGATGGAGGGGGTGGGTGGCTGGGTGCTAGCGTCCGTACGACACACGCGACCACCATGACACGACCCTGGTTTGCCTGGTGCGCCTACATTTGAGAATGCAAACAAATCTTCTTTCATTTGCAAACGAATCTGTATGTATTACCATGCCCGTGTTTTCCATGCACATAATTATTCATTCGAAATGAGATACTATAAATTAATTAATGAGGAGTTATTTGAATTAGAGTGTGTGTCACATAGCGATCTCCAATTCTAACGTGGATTTTGCATTTCACGGTATCCACGCTACTTTTTTAGTACAAATTCATATGTATAAGATGAACATCATGGTAGTGAGAAAACTTTGGATGGATTCAAACATATGACCTACAAAATAGCACAACAATAGAGTCAATGTTAACTTTCCCAAACCTAGTATGGCACGAATTCGAAATAATTACGGAAGCCATATGCATGGTCCTCAATTCAAATCTTACAATGTACACTAAATTGAAACGTCGATATTAAGTCTCGTACTATCTACATTCAAATGTTATTTTTAGCCCCACCCCCCTCAGCACACACGCTACATACTTCCTGTATCGATCAATATTCCTCTCCTAACTACCTTAGAAAGCTATCGGTTTCCAACACACGTTCATTCTTTCTCTCCATGTTTCGATCTCTAACTCTCTCAACTACACAACCCCCTTTTTCCACTCTGTTACCAAATGTATCTCTCACACACCCGCCATTGCACTCCATGCCGAGCTCTCTCTCTCTCTCCCTCCCACCCTCTCTCGCTAGATACATGCATTGCCTATCTAGAACCCCCCCTCTCGTGCGCACGCACGCACATTATCTATCTAGGTCACTCTCTCGAGACGGTCTCACTCTTTCTTCCGCATGGCGGCCCACACTCGCTCAATCTCGCTCTCTTTATCTAAGTCTCGATTAACCTCGCTTTCTCTCACACACAAATGATATATCTCCCTGTTCAGGCCTCGATCAACACACTCTATACTCTCTCACGCAGATTGTCTATCTAGGTCTGTCCATCCAAGCCGCCCCCACTCTTTCGACCTCATGGCGGGCCACGCTCGCTCAATCTCTCTCTCTCTCTATATATATATATAATATGTATGTCTCGATTGACCTCACTCTTTCTCAGACACAAACGATATATCTCCATGTTTGAGCCCAATTCGACATATTCATATTGTATACTCTCTCACGCACATTGTCTATCTAGGTCACTCTCTCCAACCCGTCTCACTCTTTCGATCGCATGACGACCCACACTCGCTCAATCTCTCTCCCTTTATCTATGTATCGATTGACGTTGCTTCCTCCCATGCACAAAATATATCTACATGTCTGTGACTGGATCATCTCTCAAGCTCTATCTTACAGCCCTCACCCTTCCCAAAAGCTTAATCGGACAATATCTCTCCAGAGCATATATATCTTTTCAACGAATGCCGGGCCACACTCACTTTGTCTCTCTATCTATCCGTGTCTCGATTGACCTTGCTTTCTCACGCCGTATCTTCCACACATTGAAGCTACCTCTCCATCCCTCGCAGAGCCGAAGCTATTTACATTGCGAGGGGGACTCCAACCTTGGATTAATTTGTGAAGGCATTTATTTCGGTGGGTTTAGATTATATTTTCATAGCATTCAGCCCACAACTACTCCAAACACCGTTGCAACCCCCGCACCTTCCCCAATTGATTTCCCTCTGGCTCAGTCACCGCTCTCTCGCACGTCCTTTCTCACCTTCCATGTCGCACCATGGTATTTTTGCAAAAAACTCTGTTGTTCTCTTCAATTATTACAAATAAGCTACAAACTAGACACCGATAGTCCACCTGTAATGGAACAAATTTCGACCCACAAATTAAAGTGCTACAAAGTACACACCAAGGGGCCCACCTGTCATGGAACAAATTTGGACCCATATATAAATTAAAAATGAAAAAGAACGAGGATCGAACATGCGACCAGGGCCTTCAAGCCGCACGTCAATAGGCAACATAGTAGCAACGTTTGTTGTACCCCCCCCCCTTTGTTGATATAATGTTTTTATATTACCACAGCCTATTTAATGGATGACATGTTTTAATATTAATTTTAGTACATTAGTGGGACCGGCTCGTTAGCATGTACTATTTGCCTTCAGTTACTGGTGGGTTCCATGTCTGCTCTCTCTCTCTCTCTCCTCCCCTTCTACGTTTAGACGCACGAGCAAACACGAAGAACACACGGGCGATGTTGCCGTTGACCATATCTGGACGCGTTCACAAGTTACGGCATCAGTTTTACGTACTAGTAGTAATTATACATGTTACAAGTTTAGGAACAAAAGTGACCGTGACGGACAAATTAGGCTAGTTGTAGTACTATTTATCTACTACTCCATCATAATTAAATGCGTGGATAAATAGATGTATCGCCTAGTGCTCGAACAAGGGGACAGGTCGCGCCCTACAAGTATTTGGAATTGACTTCCCTAAAAAAATATTTGGAATTTATGTTGTATTTAATATGAAATGTTTGCAATGAGAAGGAATACATGTGGCCTGATGATGTTTTATATTTAATTTGATACGGCTCTAGCAAAACATTCAATCGGTCAAACCATAGATTTTGTTCAGTCTGACTCCGACTTTACATTCATACGACGATCGAACTAAAATAAACGGAAATGATAAATCCCAAACGTTCAGATTTTAAGCATGGCAATCTGAACGTTTTTATGGCAAATTTAGATTACGCGGCGGCGGCGGCGGCGTCTTGCGGTGGGAAATGGCTCCTCTACCATGCTTTGTGTACCGTCGGGCCACTGACCGACGGCGACGGCGACGGCGGCGTCTTGCGCCGTTGTTGGCGTACTTCTGGACGTTGGCCCTAACTTCAAGGAAGGCCAGAATGTCCTGGACTTCGGTCTCCTGGAGCGAGTCAACTGGCAGGAGGAGGCGACTGGCGTTGGTGCAAGGAAGCAGTTGACGGCGGCGATCCATGCCGCAGAGGGGGGCACTGGCACCCGCGCGAGGACAGACACTGGCAACGGCGCGGCGGAGACATTCGTGTGCACGGGCGCGCACGTCAGTGCACGTGCAAGCGCATGAGCTGGCAGGTGCACGGGCACCAGCACGGGCGCGCGCGTCAGTGCACGCGCAGGCGCATGCGCTGGCAAGTGCACGGGCACGTGAAAGTCGGCGGGGACCTCCTGGAACCCCGTGGCATCAAGCTAAGCGATAATGTGCGGCTCCCAGCCCATCAATGCCACGGGGATGGGCGCTGGCGCAGTCCGGGCGACGGGAGCCGGAACAGGAGCGGGGACAGGCACGATGTCTTCCCGCAAGGCCAGTTCAAGCTCGTCCCAAAGCGCCTTATGTTCTTGAGACTTCAGCTGGGTGTCTTCCTTAGGAAACTAGAAAACTAAGGGCAGACCATCGTGATGCGGCATGGCGTACGGTTAGGTCAGGCTGCTTGGAGGTAGACGACAGGAGAATCAGAGAGGAAGAGAGAAGATTGTAGTGATACTGGGTAGTGCAGGGGTGATTTTAAACTACGGCGCCGGCGTCATTAAAAGTGGGGGCAGTTGGGATGAAAGTGGCGCCCGTGCCTGGTCAAAGGGCTAGCCTCCCGGTGAGCCTGCGCAGCGGCCTGCTCGCTTGCCTCCCGATGAGCCTGCGCAGCGCCCTGCTCGCACGCCTCCTGGTCAGCCGGTGCAGCGGTCTGCTCGCACGCCTCCCGTTGACTCACACGCTTGCTCGGACGGCACCTGCCGATGAGAAGCGGGACTCGTGGTGGCACGTAAACATCAACGGTTTGAATAGTGAAAGCGTTCGCGTTAACGTGACAGGTCTTTGTTCCAAAATACCTTGGCTCTTCATTTGTGCAACTTTTCATAAGCAGCTTGTCTCAAATTGAACAAAAAAATTACGACAGCATATTTGTCCCATATCACGAGACCATGCTCAGTTTCATGAATTTCAGGTCACTTTTGGATTTTCTGAAATTTAAAATCTAGGATTCAAAACAATATCATAACCTGCATCATGCAATAAATTTTCAAGCAATACATCTTTACTATTGTAGATGTTAATATTTCTTAAGAAAGGATTTGGTCAAACATTTTGCTTAGTTAGACTTCAGACAAGTTATATATGCAGAGTAAAAGGATAATCCCTCCGTACCAGTGCATTGCCTGATATATTAACAAAAGTACTAGGCACGAACAAACGGGGCTCGATTCTGTGCTCATCCTAGTGTAGTACTCCTATTAGTACTAGGCAATGGAGTTGACGGGTGACCTTTGTTGCGGCGACTGAGGGAATTGAACCATGCTCGGCATGGTAGATAACGTTGTGTAGTTACTAAAGCATCCCTCCATTGTTCATCGGTAGTCATTATGGACTGGGGACATGAGGGGAATTTCCTAGGGCTGGAATTCTGGCCGCCAGATATTTCGACTCGAAACGCGGAGGCTCGAGTGGTTGGGCTTGGCTAATGTGCGTACCACGCACGCCACCAGAAGGACACGAGCCCGGGTTTTTTTTGAGGATCAACACGAGCCCGGGTCTGGCTGGTACGCCGTTGGGTGCTACCATTCGAGAATATAAAAAGAATCTTTTAAATTGCCGAAGGAATCTATGTGTATTACAATGCCCGTATTTTCCTTGCAAATTACTGGTCATTCCAAAAGGCACGGTAATTGATTTATGACGAGTTCTTGAATTAGAGTGAGTTTGTGATATAGTGATCTCAACGTGGATTTCACATTTCATGGTATCCCCAGTAAATTTTTCATTGCAAATTCAAATTTAAAAGACGAACGGTATGGTGGTGAGAAAACTTTGTATGTATCAAGCATATGACCACACACACACACAAGAATACAACAACAATCCAGTAAGTATAGTGCATCTATTTTTCCAAACCATGCATGTATGACACGAATTCAAAAATACTCTCTCTGTTCCTAAATATTTGTCTTTTAGAGATTTCAACAAGTGACTACATACAGAGCAAAATGAGTGAATCTACACTCTAAAATATGTCTATATACATCCGTATGTGGCAGTCCATTTGAAATCTCTAAAAAGACAAATATTTAGGAATGAAGGGAGTAAAATGTAAGCCATGCATGGTCCTCAATTCAATATTTTAAATGAACAAGAAACTGAAACATGAATATTAAGTCTAGTACTACATACATGCGAATATTGTGTTTAGGTCTCTCCATCAACACCCCCCCCCCAACCCCACGCACACGCACACATACTTCATGTATCGATTGATGTTCATTTCTTTGTTAATAGAGCTATTGGTATCCGACACACGTGCGCTCATTATTGCTCTTCACGTTTCGATCTCCATTTATGTCATTCCCGCCCTCACACTCTCAACAAATGTATTTCCAACACACAACCTCGTTGTGCCCTCCATGACAAATGCTCCCTCTCTATCTCTCTCTCAAGACACATGTATTGCCTTTGAAAACACCTTCACCACGCGCGCACACACAAAGTCTATCTAGGCCACTCTCTCGGTAACTATCTCTCTCCAGCCCTCACCACAGCTTCGCCGCACAATATCTCAGTGTATCGTCTTTAACATTCGAGTGTACACTAGACCACACTCCCTCGATCTCTCCCTCTATAAATGACTCGATTGACCTCGCTTTTTCGCGTCGTCTCTCTCACACATAGACGCTCGCACTACACCTCTTGCATAGGCGGAGCTATGTAGATTGTCGGGGGTTACCCCTCGACCTTAGACAAAATTGTGAAGCTCTGTTTAGGATTGTATTTTTTGAACATTATATTTGTCCCCACCCTCCCAAACACCGATTGGTTGTGCACCCCCCCCCCCTCTCCGGGAGAATATCAGGTGCCCCCACACCTTAGATGCTATATGCTGATACGAGTTCCTTGGAGCTTGTAGATCTGAGATATAGCAGCTCATAGGACGATGCCTTAATATTTTTACAGGAAACCTTAATGAGTTTGAGAATTGCACACAATTTGTACAACAAACTACTCAGATGCCCTTGGATCCCATATCCAACGACCTCGAAGCTCGTATCACCGTAGCATCTAAGATGAAGGAGGACCTCATATTCTCTTGTATGTAAGAATATCATGTGCTACCACACCTTAGATGCTTTGGTGATACAAGCTCTTCGGAGCCGTTGGATCTGTGATCCAACAACTCCTTGGTAGTTCGAATGTTTTTTTTTGCAGAAAAGCCCCCAAAGAGTTCGGCCACTGCTTACATGCACAAAGACTGCTCAGATGCCATTAGATCTCACATCGAACGACCTCGAAGCTCGTATCACCGTAGCATCCAAGCTGCGAGAGCACCTGATGTTTTCTCGCATGGGAGAATATGAGGTGCTCCCGCACCCTAGATTCTATGGTGATATGAGTTCCCGGGAGATCTAACGGCTCACAGTAGAAGGTTTGAATGTTTTTGCAATATAGGCCTCAAAGAGTTTGGGAATTGCGCAGAAAGTACAAGTACTATGCATGTGGCATCTTGAAAGTGCGTTAAATCAACTAGAGGGGGGGTGAATAGGCGATTTTTACAAATTCGTCACTGAGGAATTTCAAGGTGAGGAAATTCCTAAGCGACGAACTACTTTGCAGCGGAATAAGTACTCAGATGCAAGCATAACAGAGCAGTAGCACAGTCATCATGATGAAATGAAAACAAGCACAGAGTACGAGTAGCGTAAACACAGGATAAGCAGGCTGAAGACAAACTGACTGAAGAAATTGAACTGAGGAAATTGAGAAAGTCTTCAGTCAAAGTCTTCAAACAGTAATGATCAAATACATAGCAAGTATGCGAGGAAATGAAAGGGTTGAGAAAATAGAACCAGTAGCTCGGTGAAGACAATGATTTGGTAGACCAGTTCCAACTGCTGTGACAGTTGTACGTCTGGTTAGAGCGGCTAGGTATTTAAACCTGAGGACACACAGTCCCGGACACACAGTCCTCACCGTATTCTCCTTGAGCTAAGGTCACACAGACCTCGCCCAATCACTCGTGGTAAGTCTTCAGGTGACTTCCAAACCTTCACATACTCGGTCACTCGGCAATCCACAATTTCCTCTTGGATGCTCTAGACCATGACGCCTAACCGTCTGGAGGATGCACAGTCCTCAAAGGTAACAAGCGTCGGTTCCACACAGGAACAATCTCTTCAGTGATGCTCAATCACTTTGGGTTTGTAGGTGTTTGGGTTTTTGGGTTTTTCCGCACTTAATGATTTTCGCTCAAAGTCCTCGGAGGATGGGATGCTCTAAATGACAATTGTCAATCTATCTCTCGGAGCAGCCAACCAGCTAGTGGTTGTAGGGGGCGGCTATTTATAGCCTAGGGAGCAGCCCGACATGATAAGACATAAATGCCCTTCAATGATATGACCGTTAGGTGGGTAGGATATTTGGACAGCTGGCGCGCAGCACAGCAACGGTCGGATATTTGAGTATCAAATTCCTCAGGGCTATCATGTTCCTCACTTGTAGGCAATCCGCACAGGCGAATTCCTAACTCCTCAGTCAGGACAAATTCCTCAGAGAACAGAAGAACTTCGTCTCTGTCACTGAAGAACTTGACTAAACTGTATGAGATTTCCAATGGCTTCACTCGAAAGGATTGGGTAGGTGTAGGATTTTGTGTTGAGCATCACTTGGAAACTTTTCCTTAGTTTTACCTCGACCCCCTTTAACAGTACGGTGTTTCCTATGACTCAAGAAGAAGAAAATGAAACTACGAAAACAAAAGTCTTCATGCTTCATAATCCTCGCATGAATATCAAGTCTTCAGGGTCACACCAATTTCTTCACTTTCAAAGTCTTCAAGAAAACCAAAGTCTTTAGTTGAAGACATTCATTTTTAGGGGTCGACAATCATCGTAAATAACAAACTCCTCATAGACTTATAGACCTGTGTACACTCACAAACGTATTAGTCCCTTAACCTATAAGTCTTCAATACACCAAAATCACTAAGGGGCACTAGATGCACTTACAATCTCCCCCTTTTTGGTGATTGATGACAATATAGGTTAAGTTTTCAACGGGGATAAACATGTGAAGTGTAAATACTGAAATTGAGGAATTTGATTGCAAGATATAGAAGAACTCCCCCTGAAGATGTGCATATTTGAGGAATTTGCTTTGAAATAGCAATTGCACATTGTTGAGTAATATCATGGAGAACTCCCCCTATATCTTGAAATTCATACACGCATTTAACATATGATTTGAAGAATTTGAAATGCAAGATGAAATATGGTGTCTGACGAAATTCAGCATGCGTGCATTATGGTATTGAGGAAATAGCATGCAGAAAAACAGAGCAAAAGTATCAGACCACCATAGGACTTAAGTTTACAACTCATCAGAGCAAACACCTCAGAAAAGCAAGAGTTGTAACTTAACAAAAATATAGCCCATATATAAGACCCGCTTGAAGAATAACTCAAAATTTCTCCCCCTTTGTCATCGAATGACCAAAAGGGACGAAAAAATGAGGACTAACGCCCCTGAAGAATATCATCATGATGTCGATGGAGGAGCGCCAGCATTGTTGGGGTCGTCCGTTGAGGTAGGGCCTGCCGCAGTGTCGTTCAAGTCTTCAGCTTCATCTGTCACGAGCGATGAAGAATATGAACTGGCAACAAGCTGAGGAACTTTGACTTTCTTGAATTTCTTCGAAGGTGGCTGAGACCAGTCAAAGTCCTGTTGGAATCCCATCTCCTTGAGTTCTTCAGCCCTATGAAGATTAGACAGAATCGCCCAAGTGCGGTCAAAGACTTCATGCAAGTAGTAGTGATTCTTCTTCACAGTATTTTGAGTGACTGTCATGTTCTGAAGAATTGCACCAAACTGACGCTTGACCCACTTGTGATTTCGATCAACTTTCTGATGAAGACTAAGGAGAAGTTCATGATCAGTCATCACACGCGGAGCTGTGGCTTGAGGATGATGTTCTGAAGCTTTGGCGGCAGAATCTTGAGTTGCAGAGTCATCATTGGTGGAATAGGAAGTAGCTTTGCGAAACTGTCCATCCAATGGATGAGTACCTTCATCAATAACAGCAGCCTTGCCCTTCTCGTCAGCTGAGGACATAGTCCGTTTGAGGACTTCGATAGGGGGCAAATAGCTGAGATGATTTTGAAAATCAGCCTTATAATGAATTGAAGACCTTGATCTGATGAACTTCATGATCCAGGGAGCATAAGGCTTCAAATCAAAAGGTGACAGAGCAGCATTGGCCAAAGTCCTCATGAAGAAATTATGGTAGTTGATAGGAATACCGTGAATGATATTGAACAGCAGATTCTTCATAATGCCAACAACTTCTTCATCATCAGAGTTGTGGCCCTTGATTGGACTGAGGGTTTTGGTCAATATGCGATAGACTGTCCTTGGCACATAGAGCAATTCCTTGACGAGGAATTTGGTCCTTGGAGCTTGGCCTGGCTTCAAAGGCTTCATCAGCACTTGCATCAGATGATCAGACAATTCAGGTTCAACATTGAGAAGCCTTGCACCTTCAGTGGGAGGACTGACTGGGACGGCATGAAGCAATTCAGAGGCCGGTGCTTTGAAATGAGTATTATCGGTCATCCAGTCCAATACCCATGAATTGACATCATCAACATTTCCAGTAATGTGCAGCGTGGAGAAGAATTGAAGAATGAGTTCTTCATTCCAATCGCAGATGTCGGTGCAGAAATTGAGTAACCCAGCGTCATGAAGAACACTGAGGACTGGGGTGAAGCAGGGCAGCGATTCCATATCTACATGAGGAATTTGCTCATGTTCAAAGATCTTATCCTTATCAAACAACAATGAGGAATAGAAGTTCATCTAGCTTGCAGTCCAGAAGCGCTTGCGGCGAAGTCGAGCAGAGTCATAGGGATTGTTGTCAGTGAAGAATATGTGCTCATTGAAGAAATCCTCAGCATTAAACTTCTGCTTCTTGGAGTGAGGGTTATGTGGCTTGGGCTGAAGATTAACAGTTGAAGAATTTACAGCCTCTTGAGGTATAGCCACTGGAGCCACAGGCTGAGGAATTTCAGCAGCAGCCTTGGCCTCCATTTCTTCAGACATATGTACATCAGCGCTAGTGACTGGAACTTCTTCAGGAATAGAATGAAGTGAAGCTTGACGTTCATCAGAGCCCGTATGAATTTCTTCAGTTGGCACAAGGGACTGAGGAACATGATGTAGAGGGGTTGTCAGAGGTGAATTGGGGTGATGACTTTCCCAAAAGTCATCATTTAGAATAGGTGTTGTAGACCCAATATCCACATCCTCATCTTCTTCAATTCCTTCGACGCCTGCCTCTTCAGCTGTGAACTGAGGCATGGGCGATGATACCAGTGGGGTTGAAGGGAAAGTATCCACTTCAATTTCTTCATCCATCTGCTCTGTCGAAGCAGCAGAAGGATCATCTTCATCAGATTTACTTGGAATTTCATATTCCTCACCAAAGGGAATGATCTCCTTTGATGGCATGCTTGATATTGGAATAGCATCAATTGGGTTTTCAGATGAACTCATCAAAGTCTTCACTTTCTTGGGAGCTGAAGACTCTGAGGAGGCAGATGCTTTCCTTTTCTTCACAGCTGCTCGCTCCGCAGCCTTGGTTTTCTTCGCTTCTGTTGCAGAAGGAAGGTTGATGCTTGTCATCGGTGCAGGAGGAGCAGAGGAAATTGGTTGAATTTCTTCAGGCACAAATGATGCAGTTGCCCTGGCTTGTTCAGATTCCTCAGGCACAGTAGCAGATGCTTCAACTAGCCTGGATTGCTCTTCAGGCGCAATGTTGGAGGTTGCCCTGGCATTTTCTTCAGAGACTGGAATTTCTTCATCAGCTCTGGCGCTTTCATTTTCTTCAGCAGATGTTCCAGTCTGAGGAAATTTGGGTTGCGATGAAGCTGCAACACTTGGAGTAAATCCTTTTGCCATTCTGACGAATCTGACTTTGGCACCTAGCCAATCTGCACGGAATGCATGAAATTCATCATTGAGTGCTTTGATCTCAGCCTGCATAGACACAAGTTCTTCAGGAGACATTTTCACAACATTGTTCTTCAGAAAACGCTCCTTCTTGTACTGAGCCTTCTTCACCTGCCTGGCCTTTTCAAATTTCTATTTCTCTTCATTAATGAAGGCCGTCAACATGTGACTTTGACCAGGAGTGAGGTTTAATTCAGGCAAAGGTGTATTTGGATCCTTGTGCCATAGATCAATAAAATCAAGGATCTTCCGTGGATCCAGCATGAGGGGCACAGCACTGCCTTTGGCACTGGAGGCCCTTTGTTGTCGATCTCTGATGATCTCAGCTAATTCTTCATCATCAGCTTCGTCTTCGCTTGACGGAACCTGAAAGGCGACTTGCTTCTTGTGAGGACTTGGCCTTGTGCCTCGTCCAGCAGTGGCCTTTTTCTTCAGCAAGGTCGGAGTTGTTGAAGACTGAGGTGGAGCTGAAGAACTTGCAGAGACTCCTGAAGCAATTGAGATTCCAGTAGTCCTTTGGCATGTGGCAAGATGCACAGGTGCTGAGGACTTTGCAGGAGCAGCTGAGGATTTTGCAACCGAGGGAGTTGGAGCTGCTTTTGAGGAATTTGCTTGAGGAACAGGCCGTGAGGGCTTTGAAGAGCTTGGCCGTGATGGCATTGCAGCTGAGGAACTTGTCTTGACAGCTGATTTCTTCAGCATAGCCTTCTTAGGCTTGATAGCAGAGGCCTCAGCGGCGGCGGCAACAGAATCTTCATTGAATTTCTTCACTCCCTCTTTAGCCACTTTGGCTAGCTTGGCTTGACGCTTAGCCCACTCCTGAGGAAATTCCTCACCTCTTCTGATGCTAGTGGGATCAGCTTCTTGGCCAGGAGCCAATGGAGGTCTTGGACATGGAGGGTTAACAGCAAATTTCTTCATGTACTTGGGAGTGACATAGCGATATTCCCTCCATTGTCTTGCCCATCTCCTCTCAATCTTCTAAATGCGCACTTTGCACTGATTTTTGTTCTCCTTGCCATGAGTTGCTTCATCAAGAGTACAATATTCATCATAGATGTCATCAGGGATCTCAAAAGCAGTATTTGTTTCTGGCCTCTTTCCTCCCTTCTGAGGTCTTTTACCATCAGCCATTTTCTTCACTTGAGGGTTTTGAACAATCGAATTTTCTGATGAGGTATGCAATTTTTCTTAAAGGAACGCTGCAAATGAGTTAAGTTGATGAGAACCTAGAGATTCAGCAGCGGACATGTGTACCTGTGAACAGAATATAGGTGCGAAGAGTTTTGGAGAGGTCATATGCGTTCTCCGAAGATTTTCAAAAGTATCAAGTTTGAGGAAGATGACCAGGGGTGTCTTGAGGAATTTCACTAAGCATTTTGACTTAGGTTCCAGAGTTGTGTGGATTGAAAATCCACACAATTGAGGAATCTTGAAGAAAAATGTTGCTTAGAGAAACTGATCAAGGACAGAAGCAAGTTGGTGTTTAAGAATAAACACCTTTTGAAGATTTTGTGGAAATCATCAGAATCAACAAGGGCAGTAAAAATAAATTTTATTTACCCTTGACGAAGAACACGACGAACTGAGAGTGGCAGTGGAGATGTTCGTCCGTTCAGATCTTCCACGCCCTAACTTGGCGATGGAAAACAGCTACGGCGGCGGCGGAGTGAAGATTTCCGCGGCCGGCGTGAGTACGACGGTGACGAGGTCGAGGCAGTGAAGCTCTTCCTCACCGGCGACGATGGAATGTAGCGGCGGCGCTAGGTCTGAGAGCTCGAGCGAGGGGAGTGAGATCGAGCGGGAGGAGAAATCTGAGGAGGGTGAGGGGGTATTTATAGCCGAGGTGAAAAACCACCTGTCCGAGGAAAATGGGCGAACATGCCCCTGACCCTTCTCATCCTAGCGACATGTGTCACCCATGTACTGTGAAGTGGAGATCGTGGGTGAATAGATAAATCTTATTGAGGGATATGGAACGGTTTGAGCGGCAAAAGCCGAAAATTCAGATAAGAATATTTTAATGTTTAGTTCGCAAATTCTTCAGCTGTCAAGGACATAGTGAAGACTTTGAACGGGTTTCAAATAGAACGCACATGAAGAATTTGTGAACAGACTGGGTTGAGTTTAGCATAGAAGGGAAGGGTCCGATCACATTCACTTAGGTAAAGGTCAACTTGAAGAATTAGCAATAAGTGAATGCTGTAGAGGACAGAAAAACTCAAATATATATATAGTCAATGAAGAACACAGTCGGAAAGAGTGAAGACTTTGCAGAGTTGAAGAATTTGAAAATTTGAAGAATTTGCACAATGATGGAAAAACTCAAATTTTGAAGACTTTCAACTTTTTGTGGTGGCGTGACCCACCGTGTAAGAATGATGATTTCAGACACCGCGTACAATTGTCGTAGGGCTCTGAGAATCAAATTCTTCATTAATTTCTTCACACTTAGAGGGTTAGTCTTCATTGATTGAAGAAAAACGTTTCTTCGTGTGTTGCACATCTAAGTCATCAATTTGCATAAGTGTTAGGATGTGTGTCCTTTTCAAAGGACATTCGAAGATTCTAAGATATTTAGCTCACACCGCAACTTGCTAAATCTCTTCTCATCCAAGGGCTTTGTGAAGATATCCGCTAGCTGTTCTTCAGACTTCACGAGATCAATAGAGATGTCACCCTTCAACACATGATCTCGAAGGAAATGATGACGAATCTCGATGTGCTTTGTCTTTGAGTGCTGAACTGGGTTATGAGCAATTTTGATGGCACTCTCGTTATCGCAGTAGAGTGGCACATTCTTCACATTGATGCCATAGTCCTTGAGGGTTTGCTTCATCGATAGCAATTGAGCACAGCAAGAACCAGCAGCAATATACTCAGCTTCAGTAGTAGAGAGTGATACGCAGTTCTGCTTCTTCGAGGACCAACATACTAAGGATCGTCCGAGGAAATGGCATGTGCCTGATGTTGACTTGCGGTCCACACGATCACCAGCATAGTCAGAGTCAGAATATCCAATGAGATCAAAAGCCGAGCCTTTGGGATACCATAATCCAAGTGTTGGAGTGTGAGCTAGATATCGAAGAATATGTTTCACAGCCTTATGGTGTGATTCCTTCGGTGTAGCTTGAAAACGGGCACACATGCAAACACTAAGCATAATATCCGGCCTAGATGCACATAGGTACAATAAAGAGCCAATCATGGAGCGGTATACCTTTTGATCGAAGTCTATTCCATTCTCATCAGTGCATAGATGGCCATTTGTGGGCATAGGGATTTTGACGCCTCTGCATTCTTGCATACCGAATTTCCTCAGAACGTCCTTGAGGTATTTCTCTTGAGAAATGAAGATGCCATTGCGTTGTTGACGAATTTGAAGACCTAAGAAGAAATTCAATTCCCCCATCATGAACATTTGATATTCCTCACTCATCATGTAAGCAAATTCGTCACTGTAATGTTGGTTAGTACAGCCAAAGATAATATCATCAACATATATTTGGCACACGAATAATTCATCATCATAGGTTTTGGTGAAAAGAGTTGGGTCGAGTGAACCGGGTTTGAAGCCTTTCTTCATGAGGAATTCCTTCAAAGTATCATACCACGCCCGAGGGGCCTGCTTGAGGCCATAGAGGGCCTTATTGAGTCTGAAGACTTTGTCTGGATGCTTAGGATCTTCAAAACCTGGGGGTTGAGCAACATATACTTCTTCCTCAAGCTTACCATTGAGGAATGCACTTTTCACATCCATTTGATATAAGATGATATTATGATGGTTAGCATAAGCAAGCAATATGCGAATAGCCTCAAGTCTAGCATCAGGTGCAAAAGTTTCATCGAAATCAATTCCTTCAACCTGTGTGTAGCCTTGAGCTACAAGACGAGCCTTGTTCCTCAGCACTAGGCCATTTTCATCTTGCTTGTTGCGGTAGATCCATTTGGTACCGATGATATTGTGCTTGCATGGGTCCGGTCGCTTGACAAGCTCCCACACATTGTTCAGCTTGAATTGATGTAATTCCTCTTGCATTGCTTGAATCCATTCAGGCTCCAGAAATGCCTCATCAACTTTGGTGGGCTCTGTGATAGAGACGAAAGCAAAATGCCAACAAAAGTTAGACAAATGTGAAGCTTTTGAGCGAGTCAGAGGACCTGGTGCGTTGATGATTCTCTCAATCTGTACTTCATTTGCAACGCGGGGATGAGCAGGTTGACGACTTTGATTTGGCTCAACATTTTCTTCAGAGCCATTTTCTTCAGATGCGCCAGCATGCTGTTCTTCATGTTCTGGAATGATTTCTTCAGCAGATTCTTTAGTAGGAATGACATCCTCAGTAGCTTTGAACTTGATGGTTTCCTCAGGCGTCTTTTCATCTAGCACAGGAGGTAGGTGCTCTCTTTGCGAGCCGTTAGTTTCATCGAACCACACATCTACAGTTTCAACAACCTTGTTGTGATAGGTGTTGAAGACCCTGTAGGTGTGTGAGTCCTTTCCGTAGCCAAGCTTAAAACCTTCATGTGCTTTCGGTGCAAATTTAGAATTGTGATGAGGATCTCTAATCCAGCATTTAGCACCGAAGACTTTGAAATAACTCACATTGGGTTTCTTGTCAGTGAGGAGTTCATATGAGGTCTTCTTGAAGAATTTGTGAAGATATACCCTGTTGATGATGTGGCATGCAGTATCAATTGCCTCAGGCCAGAAGTGACGAGGTGTCTTGTATTCATCAAGCATAGTGCGAGCCATCTCAACAAGAGTCCTGTTCTTGCCCTCTACAACGCCATTCTGCTGAGGAGTGTATGGGGCAGATAGCTCATGAGTAATACCAAGTTCATCGAGATAGTCATCAAGACCAGTATTCTTGAACTTGGTCCCATTGTCACTACGTATATGCTTGATCTTCACACCGAAATTCGTCGAAGCCCTTGAGGAAAATCGTCTGAAGACTTCCTGCACTTCAGTTTTGTATGTAATGACATGCACCCATGTGTAACGAGAATAGTCATCAACAATGACAAAGCCATATAGAGATGCTGCATTTGTTAGTGTGGCATAATGAGTAGGGCCAAAAAGATCCATATGAAGCAATTCAAAAGGACGAGAAGTAGTCATGATAGTCTTCGAGGGGTGCTTGGCTCTGGTCATTTTTCCAGCCTCACAAGCCCCACAAAGATGATCTTTGAGGAATTTGACACCCTCGATGCCAATGACGTGCTTTTTCTTCACGAGCGTGTGTAAGTTCCTCATGCCAGCATGACCCAGTCGTCGATGCCATAGCCAGCCTTCTGAAGCTTTAGCAAGTAGACAAGTGGCAGGCTGTGGTCCTGCAGAGAAATCAACAATATACAAGTCTCCTCTCCTAAAGCCTTCGAAGACTTTGGAATTGTCAGATCCCATGAGCACTAAGCAACGATATTTGCCAAAGACAACAACCATATCAAGATCACAAAGCATTGAGACAGACATGAGGTTGAATCCGAGGGACTCGACAAGCATGACTTTATCCATGTGTCGATCCTTTGAGATTGCAACCCTACCTAGACCCAATACCTTGCTTTTGCCTTTGTCAGCGTAGGTGATATGCTTCAAGTGTGATGGAGATAAAGGAGTGTTCATCAGTAAGCTCTTGTCACCGGTCATGTGATTTGTACATCCACTATCGAGGACCCACTCAGTAGCTTTGGGTAAATCATCCTGCAGATGAATTAGTGCATCTTACGAACTCATATACTTCAGAGTGAAGAATATGACATCAAATTCATCAGACATATTTCATCAATTAAAGCAACATATGTATATATAGCAATGTGAGGACGTGAGAAATGAATAAATCATTTCTTCATTATTAGCTTGCGTCCTTTCAAGCATTTCAGGTCTCCAGCAAATTCTTCAGACGATTTAGTTCGTCTGGAGACCTGACCCTGCATAAGAGATTAGTTCTTTTTCTTCACCACCCACATCTGGAGGGGTGGCAAAGAGTTCATCATTCTGCGAGCTCCATAAGAGAAAGGTGGCATTGAAGCCAGAGTGCTTCGTTTCACAGGAGAGGGATTAGCATAGACATATGAGTAAGCAGAGAAATTCTTCGAGGACTTATGAATATAATGATTGGAAGAATAATGCACATAATCAGAACTCTTAGATTTTCCCTGCGAAACATAAGCGTTAGCATGATGATGATCATGTGAAGACTTGGATCCATGTGAGGAATTTGATCCACAAGAGGACTTGGATCCATATGAAGACTTTGGTCCATATGAAGAATTTGATCTGGGGTTCTTATTCTTCACAGGTGGTGTCATGAGGACATTCACCTGAAGACTTTCAAAGCACCTTTTGGGAACCCAGATTTTCTTCATAGGGGGACCATTCCTGCAGTTAGATCCAACATATCTAGCAAGTACTTCACCATTCTGATTTTTGAACAGTTTATAGTTGGAGTCAAATGACTCATCAGATGAATATGAGGATTCACAAGTAAAGCCAGATAAAGTGGATGGATCTACGGGAGATCCCTTCGCAGCAACCCATGAGGTTTTGGCAAACTGCTCAGGTTTCCAGTAGGTTCCATTAGCATTGAGTTTCCTCTCAAAGGAAATACCCTCTTTCCTAGGGTTCCTGTTCAAGATCTGCTTTTTGAGCACATCACAAAGAGTCTGATGCCCTTTGAGGCTTTTGTACATGCCTGTCACATACAATTCCTTCAACCCTGCATTTTCGTCAGTGATACTAGTGGTATCCTCAGATGAGAAATTTGTGACCACAGAGATAGTTGAAGAATTTGCAGCAATAGAAGCATTTGAACATTCAGGTGAAGAATTAGCAGTTTCACGTTCAATGCATTTCAAGCATGGTGGAATAAACTCTTCCTGAGTGGAACTGATCTGTTGAGCAAGCAAAGAATCATTTTCCTTCTGAAGATCTTCATGACTCACCCTTAGCTTCTCAAGATCTTGCTTTCTTTGAAGAAATTCATAAGAAAGCTTCTCATGATCGGCTAAGAGAGTTTCATGACGACCTTGAAGGGAGTCAAACTTAGACTGTAGTTGCTGAAGATTATTAGTCAGTGTTTGAGTTCGATCCATTTCCTCACCTAACAGATCATCGCTTTTGTCTAGCATATTTTGAACCTTTTCCAAAGCCTTTTGTTGTTTAACAGCAATATTAGCAAGTTTGGAATAGCTGGGTTTGAGGTTATCATCAGATTCATCCTCACTTGATTCAGAGGAGGGATATTTGAGTACCTTGGCACCTTTTGCCATGAAGCAATAGGTGGGAGCATAGTCATCGTTGCCGTCATCAGCAGTGTTGGGGAAGCCATTTTCCTCAGTGTTGAAGATGGACTTGCTAACATAAGCAGTAGCGAGGGCTAGGCTCGCCACACCAGAGTCTGACTCCTCAGATGCCTCCTCTTCCTCATGTTCCTCAGATTCAGCTTCAGAGTCCATTTCCTTGCCAATGAATGCCCGAGCTTTCTTGGAGCTGCTCTTCTTGTGAGATGAAGACTTTGAAGATTTTGACGATGAGGACTTTGAAGATTTCTTCTTCTTCTTAGAGTCATCTGAACTATCATCCTTGTATTTCTTCTTCTTTGACTCCTTCTCTCACTGAGGACAATCAGTAATGTAGTGACCAGGTTTCTTGCATTTATGGCAAGTTCTCTTCTTGTAGTCACGGGATGAGGAATCTGATTTCATGTCATCACCTCTTGAGGATTTTCCAAATCGGCCACGTCAAGAGAACTTCTGGAATTTCCTCACGAGCATTGCTAGCTCCTGACTCAGTTCTTCAGGATCACCAAGGCTGCTACCAGAATCTTCATCTTCAGATTCAGAGACTGCCTTGGCTTTCAGTGCACGAGATCTGCCATAGCTCGGTCCGTAGAGATCTCTCTTCTCAGCTAGTTGGAATTCATGAGTGTTCAGCCTCTCAAGAATATCAGCAGGATCAAGTGACTTGTAGTCTCCACGTTCTTGAATCATCAGTGCTTGAAGCTCGTTTGAAATGTCAGTGAGGCGATCAAAGGTTTGCTGAACATTTTCGTTGTCGAGTCTTTTGAAGCGGTTGAAGAGATTGCGAAGAACGTCAACTCGAGAGTCACGTTGAGTTGAGATTCCTTCGTTGACCTTGGACAGCCTATCCCAGATAAGCTTAGCTGTCTCCAAAGCACTCACTCTGCCATACTGCCCTTTGCTCAGATGGCCACATATGATATTCTTCGCTTGAGAGTCGAGTTGCTTGAATCTCTTCACATCAACAGCGTTTACGGAAGGAGTGACAGAGGGAACACCATTTTCCACAGCGTACCAGAGATCGTTGTCAATTGCCTCAAGATGCATGCGCATCTTGTTCTTCCAGTAGGGGTAGTCCGTCCCATCGAAGGTAGGACACCCAGCCGAGACCTTGATCATGCCTGCAGTCGACATAACTAAAACTCCAGGTGGTTAAACCAAAATCACACAGAACAAGGGAGTACCTCGCTCTGATACCAATTGAAAGTGCGTTATATCGACTAGAGGGGGGGTGAATAGGCGATTTTTACAAATTCGTCACTGAGGAATTTCAAGGTGAGGAAATTCCTAAGCGACGAACTACTTAGCAGCGGAATAAGTACTCAGATGCAAGCATAACAGAGCAGTAGCACAGTCATCATGATGAAATGAAAACAAGCACAAAGTACGAGTAGCGTAAACACAGGATAAGCAGGCTGAAGACAAACTGACTGAAGAAATTGAACTGAGGAAATTGAGAAAGTCTTCAGTCAAACTCTTCAAACATTAATGATCAAATACATAGCAAGTATGCGAGGAAATGAAAGGGTTGAGGAAATAGAACCAGTAGCTCGGTGAAGACAATGATTTGGTAGACCAGTTCCAACTGCTGTGACAGTTGTATGTCTGGTTAGAGCGGCTAGGTATTTAAACCTGAGGACACATAGTCCCGAACACACAGTCCTCACCGTATTCTCCTTGAGCTAAGGTCACACAGACCTCGCCCAATCACTCGTGGTAAGTCTTCAGGTGACTTCCAAACCTTCACATACTCGGTCACTCGGCAATCCACAATTTCCTCTTGGATGCTCTAGACCATGACGCCTAACCGTCTGGAGGATGCACAGTCCTCAAAGGTAACAAGCATCGGTTCCACACAGGAACAATCTCTTCAGTGATGCTCAATCACTTTGGGTTTGTAGGTGTTTGGGTTTTTGGGTTTTTCCTCACTTGATGATTTTCGCTCAAAGTCCTCGGAGGATGGGATGCTCTAAATGACAAGTGTCAATCTATCTCTCGGAGCAGCCAACCAGCAAGTGGTTGTAGGGGGCGGCTATTTATAGCCTAGGGAGCAGCCCGACATGATAAGACATAAATGCCCTTCAATGATATGACCGTTAGGTGGGTAGGATATTTGGACAGCTGGCGCGCAGCACAACAACAGTCGGATATTTGAGTATCAAATTCCTCAGGGCTATCATGTTCCTCACTTGTAGGCAATCCGCACTGGCGAATTCCTAACTCCTCAGTCAGGACAAATTCCTCAGAGAACAGAAGAACTTCGTCTCTATCACTGAAGAACTTGACTAAACTGTATGAGATTTCCAATGGCTTCACTCAAAAGGATTGGGTAGGTGTAGGATTTTGAGTTGAGCATCACTTGGAAACTTTTCCTTAGTTTTACCTCGACCCCCTTTAACAGTACGGTGTTTCCTATGACTCAAGAAGAAGAAAATGAAACTACGAAAACAAAAGTCTTCATGCTTCATAATCCTCGCATGAATATCAAGTCTTCAGGGTAACACCAATTTCTTCACTTTCAAAGTCTTCAAGAAAACCAAAGTCTTCAGTTGAAGACATTCATTTTTAGGGGTCGACAATCATCGTAAATAACAAACTCCTCATAGACTTATAGACCTGTGTACACTCACAAACGCATTAGTCCCTTAACCTATAAGTCTTCAATACACCAAAATCACTAAGGGGCACTAGATGCACTTACACATCTGATCACAGATCATACGACCTAGATGCTCGTATCACCGTAGCAGCAAATTAAGCTACTGGGAGCACCTAATATGAGCTACTGGGAGCCGTTGGATCCAAGATGCAGCGGCACACACGAGGCCTGAATGTTTTATTTGCAAAAAAACCTTGGAGAGTTTGGAAATTGCGCATAATTACAAAGACTACACCCAAGCCATTGGATCTCAGATCCAACGACGTAAAAACTCGTATCACCATAGCATCTAAGCTGCGGGGTGGATGTGATATTCTATGCCACTGCCATTTTTGTTTCTAAACTTGCAAAATACGTGTAACTGGTGCCGTTACTTGTCTAACCGCACAAAGTGTTTGTGCAAAAAAACCATCCTACACTGAAATATTAGAACATCACACGGGGGTCCCACTTGTCATTGATCAAATTTGGACCTAAAACTAACAAATCTGAAAGACGAGATTCGAACTGGCAACCAGGACTACAAAGCATAAGTCGATAGCCTGAAACAGCAACGGTTGTTGGCTTTGTCGCATAACTTGATTTTATACAGTATTACGTTGAGTAGAGTAGAGGGAGTGGCTTGCTAGCACGTGCATGACCGTTGACTTACTTACTGGTGGGTCCCATGTCTGCGATTTCTTTCTCCTCTCCATCGTCTAACCTTTAGACGCACGGGCACACACGAAGAGCGGCGCGAGCTTGCCATGGTGTTATTATCTCTACTCCTATAAAAGACTCAGTTGGTGATGATGGTGTGTCTGCCATCCGTCATTTCTAACCATTAGATCTACATCTAACGGCTGTGAGGTAAGTTGTGGCATTTTTGCAACAATAGCCCACTTCTCTGCTCCAATTTGCGGAAAACCCCTTATTATCTTATAAGCAACCACATCTCTCCCTCACCTCATCAAAACAGCCTGAGAAATATATTTTGAGTGAAAAGTAATATATTTTTAGTGGTATATATGTATATCAAAACAAGAGTGTTTTCTTTCAAGTTTGTGAACAAGTGCTATTCTACTTTGGATCCGTTGCAACGCACGGGCACATTGCTAGTAACTAAAAAAATGCTTGGAAAATAGAAGAATCGCCTAGAATAAGAGACGTTGTGGCTGGTCGAGACGGAGCTAACCACACCTATCCTCCGTGACATGTTAGCATGATGAAGCTGTGTGGCTAGTGGGGTGTTTTTGACCGACTGGCTGGTTTCCGAGGTCGAACCATAGGTAGTACGTCTGATACAGTGTATTTTTACACGCATATTTTTTCTCCGTGCCGAGACGTGACACACCCTACCACGCGGTTTCTAGGTCCTCCCGGGTGGTGCACGCATATTTTCTTCCTTGCCAAGACGTGGGACGCCCTACTGCGCGTTTTCTGGGTCCTCCTCGGTCGTAGCGCCGAAGCAAGTAAATGAGTCGTCAAATCACAAAAGCCCACCTTTCCCGCTGAGTACATCAGTGAAGCACGGTGGCTAGCTAGTTGGGCTAGTGCGACCGATTAGCTAGGCCACCGCCACATTTGTTTTTTCACCCCTTTTTTCTCTCCTTGCTGGCAGGTAAATTTAAATATCCACCGCGGCGTTGCTCTGGTCTTTGTGTGCGGCAGGCGCGGCAGGATTTTTATTTTTTTGATTGATGGGAGCAGGCGCGGCAGCAATTAGTCATGATGACTCCGCCTGTAAAACCCACTGCTCCCTGATGTGAAAAGTCGTCGAATGGTGTTTTCCCATGGTGAAAACCAAAAGATTCACCCCGCTCCTCGGCTGGCTCCCTGGTTCCATGGCGTTTTCCCATGGTGTTTTCCCATGGTGAAAACCAAAAGATTCACCCCGCTCCTCTGCCGCCCCATTGCTTCTACCTAGTTCCATGGCGGCGCACCAGATCATGGAGTCTGAGGTGAGGCGCCAGACACAGGAGCTCCAAGCCAAGGATGCGGAGCTCAGGGCCAAGGACGTGGAGCTCCGTGAGCTCAAGGAGGAGAGGAGTGCCAGGTTCCTCCTTTATATGCGGGAGTTCATGGAGCTTCAAAAGCGGCAGGCGTCCACCACAAAGATGCTCGAGGCGTCGACGGCGTTGCTGCAGAAAGCGGGAGATACGATAGACGGTCAGGCGAGCCGGCTGGAGCGCGAGCGGGCCGATCGTGACGAGGTCCAGGATCGCCTCAACCACTTGGTGGACCATGTTGCCACGCATGTGTTTCGGCTGCGCGATGCCTACCGTCGTGCCAGCGCGACCATGCCGGCCGTCGGGCTAAACCCGTTCAACCACCCCGTCGACTTCAACGAGCTGCGGCTTCCTGACATGGTCTCCTTCTTCACCTACATCTCCGAGGAGCTGAGCCGTCTCCGCGCGATGGTGGGGGCGGAGCTGGACAAGGAGGGGTTGCGGGCTGTCGTCGCCGTTGCCACGCGAAACCTCTCAGAGCTTCGTCACTGGAATCCATTCGTGCCATTGGACGCCGTCTTTGACGAGCTGGCTCCCGTCGATCGGGATCGGGCTCTGTGGGTGGTGGCACCCTGCATCACCAATGTCGTGCGCCTCGAGAAGCAGAGGGACTTCGGTGGTGTTTAGGCGTCCTCTGCATGGGCATGCCCATGTCCTGGCGCAACATGACCGTTGGATCAAACTCAGACGGTGCAGATTAGTCACTATAGCACAAAGCGTGTGGGTGTGTTTCGTTGCATTCTTATCTCAATATAGTTGGTCCCTCTTCGTGCATGCTCATCTCAGCACCCCTCTTCATGCATGCTCCTAGTGTATTTGTGTTAACCTACTAGTGTGGACTCATGCACCCTTCATGCACTCTGCCAAACACCCAAAAGTGGGTCAAGAAGGGAACATTTGCTCCCATCCCATGCACCCTTCATACACCCTGCCTAACACTGATTCGTGCTTCATATGGTTCATGTTCCTTGGAGTACTGTAGCACCGTACTCTCCATGCGTTGTAGACCTAGTTCTGTTAACATTGATCTCACTGTTCATTCTCGACCGGGCAGTCAAAAAGGGGTATGTTACATTACTATTCATATAGTTGACATGCGCACAACATCATTTGTTATCGCCATATCTTACTACACTAGCAACAAGATTATGTAGTACTGACGTATGAACCACTACACATGCCTAGTAGTAGGAGTAATGTGTAAGTTCAAGTGGCTGTCATGTTTTGCACTCCTCCGTCGTAAGAGTGGAAATGCTTGCTGTAATCATTTTCTTTCTTCAGAAACAGTGGACACGCTCTACCGTGCGAATCATCCTCGACGGTCGTCGGGAACCTTGATACTCACTTTCACCGACGTGTGGGACAGCCAACATCGGGGTCCACTTGCCATGGACTAAATTACTCCGTACTAGAGTGCACAACTACACGGTAGACTACCCCGGTCGAAGCGCCGCAGTAATGCCCAATGAGCCGTCAAATCACAAAACCCCCACCTTTCCAGCAGTAAGTTGGACGGACGAAGCAACCATCATTTCACTCTTCTCCCTCAGCTTCCTCTCTTGATGAAAACCCCAACTCGCTTCTCCCTCATCGTGTTCCTCATTTCTTCAAGAAAACCCCAAAGCGCTTCTGCCATTGTTCTTCTCTCCCAAAGAAGGAAAGGTGAGCGCATCAATGGTGTTAATTCTGGCCAAGGCCCGGTCTTGCAACCTCGAGACTGATCCTATAACCCCCTCTCTGTTCTTCTTTTGGGTTTGTGATTATGGTTTCTTTTCTTTTATTTCTATTTGACAGTTTCTTGATGGACCCTGGAGCACCGGCCGAAGTGATGTCTATGGCTCTGGCCAAAACCGTCGAGGCTCAGGGTACGAAGAAGCGCAAGCACCCCGCCAAGACTACCGCAGACAAGCTCAAGGCCATTGCCCTGTCCAAGCCCCCCTCTCCAGGATCCCTCATTAAGCAAGTCCAGGTAATATCTCTTCTTGACGATCTTTTTGGCGATCTTGATCGTGATTTTTCATCTAACACGCAGTACTAGTACTAGTAGTACAACTTTCTGGGTGATCTTGCATGTGATTTTTGTGTGCCAAATGACGGTTCTAAATTGCTCTTTTGACCAAAACATGCGAGAGGTTGACATACATATGATTATTGCACATAACACTGATTTCTTATAGATTACTTTCAACTACTTTATGAACATCAATGCTAGCTGTAGGAAATGCAAGATTTTAGCTCTCATGCCTTTGAAGAGAGTATATTAGCCTCAGTAACTTGTGTTATGGGTATTGCAAGTAATCCCTCTGCTCTCATGCCTTTGAAGACATGTTCTAGTGTCTTTGTTCACTCATTTCTGTGCGTATATGTAGTCTTATATGGAGTAAAATATCGAAAATCATCTTATATTTCTGAACGGAGGTAGTAATAAAATATTTGGTTTCTGTTTGAATTAGAACCAGGTCCACGGTGGAGATGAAGTTATCAAAGTCATGCCGTGTGAACTTGAAGACCTGAGGATGAGTTCTACTACTAAACTATCCAGCTGTTGTGTCCTTGTCGCCACGTGTCGTGAACTAGTGTTTTCCTGTAGCATTGTTGTCAGGCGTGTTCTCGAGGGTCTACTTCACCACAAAAATTTCCTAGTTGTGCCTTTGATTATGAAGGGTGTGGTTCTTGTAAAGCTTCCCGACAAATCTGATGCAGACTGTCTTCATCGTCATGTTTATTAGTGGAAAGACCACTCTGTTAGGTTCTCTAAGGTTGACGAGCTGGCGATGGTGCCGGTAGACATTTCTCACGAAGTCCATGGCCTAGTCAGTAATGTGAGGTACATCCCATAGGTCGATCGCAAGAAATAGTCTGCAGAGTTTAATTAGTGCAACTTTGCTTGTCTGTAGTAAGTACTATTGTTCAGTACTTGATTTGTGTGTGTGAACCCTCTATTGCTTAGTACTGCCGCTTTTGTTGTGTGGTGAGTCCTGAGAACAGTCTATGTTAATGTATGTCCACTCAATTCAGTCTGTATATTTTGAAGTATTCAGATCATCTTTTTTGTGAGGACGGTTTATCAATTATGGTTACACTCCAATATATGTATGCATTGCAGGGTTTATCGCACCCACCAGGATTTCCAGTCCCATGGATGTTCGGTCCATACGATTTGTCACGACCTTTGGACTGTCCTGCTTGTGGGAGTAAGCGGGGGCCCTGCATGCCACCCGTAATTGGACGATCAACCTTCTCTTTAGAACTTGAACATAGTGATTTCCTGGTAAGGATTCACTCGTGTCACATGAAGTAAATCTTATTGATTTACTGTCATGTTTTCTTACTTTTGCTGTAATTTTACGATGCAGGTTTTTCCATGTCACATTCATTACAGAATAAACTGTTTGGTTTTCTCTATGATGGTTATTTTTGCAGGTTTCACTTCTTATGTCGTATCAGTAACGAAGGCGCTGTCCATCACTTATATTACTGGACACAATTGGAGCAGTCTATTGTTTGAGTACAATCTGAAGCCCTATGATGAACTGCAGTTTGGTTTAACAAATGCGCCACAATTAGTCCTTCTGGCGTTTAAAAGGAGTGAAGAAAAAGACTGGATCAAGATCACAGAGCCTAGTGAAGTTAGAAAGCTGAAGTATGAAATCATAGCAGACCAGAGACGATCGCTGCTGTCTCGCACATCGGTACCACCTTCAGCATCAGATCGAGCACCAGCACCTTCTCAGACGGCACTGGCTCTAGCACTGACAGCGGCATCAGCTCAGTCTGATCCACCAGAGGATTGGGCACCGACCGCGTCAGCGGATCAGGCTGATCTACCAGAGGATCGGGCACCGACACGGGCACCTGCTCCGACACCGGCATCAGCTCCACAAGGAGCACCATCTCCGGCAGTAGCAACGGCACTACCAGTCGCACCGGCACGGGCACCAGCAACGGCTCCGGCACCTGCACCAACACTTGAAGTTGCACTTGCATCTGCTCCGGCCCATGCAGCGGGAACGGAACCAGCAGTTGCACCGGCAACAGACTGGGCTGCAGTTCGCACTGCATATACCAAAGTCCTTACAAAAACCAACATCTCCACCTTCTTGGTAAGCATTGGCCACCCAAGTGCTTCGTTCTTTTTTCTTTCCATGTTGTTTCACATGATTCACTGTGTTCATCTAACAGTTTGTGTATGTCTTCTTGTTTGCAAACAGAGAATTCCTAGAGCAACGAGGGAGTCGCTCAATAATCCGGGCGACCGTGGCCAAGTTTCTCTTACCATGCGCAGCCTTGGTGTGAATGAACCTGCTCAATATACCGTAAGTACAAAGGATGGTCGCATGATGATTGATGCTAAAGGATGGTCAAGGTTCAAAACTCTATCAAATCTTGCGGTAGGGGATGATGTCAAAATCGAACTTTCTCGGCAAGGAGAGCTGGTCCAAATCAACTTTGAAATTCTTCAGTAGCAGCACGCAACTGCCGAACTGATCTATCCTTCGAGAGCTTTTGATGTAATAATATGGCATGATGAAACAAGTGTCCTGTGTGTATAAGTAGTACGACAGTATTATTTATCACGTAGGATATCGTGAAAGAATTGCAACTCTAATTGCTGGTTAGCAACTATTGTTCGATTTCATTCTAATAGCTGTCGTGCTTTATTTAATTTTCTGTATTCGCCTTGCGACAGCATCTAAAACTAGTGCCGTACCTATCGCTTGCAATATGAAATGCACTGAGTTAGAACACATGGGCCCCCAAACATGCAGGCTCACCGGCCTGTGGCCCAAAGTTTAGAACCATGAGCCTGTCTGAGTATTATATTCTCAGCTGAACCCCCATATTATGTTATATATATTACCCTTGATTTTTCTTATGTATAAAGTTGTGATATAAAAGATTTTTATATTTCTTTGCAGAGGGAGTATCTCTCTGTCAAAAATATATTTATGTGTAACTAGTTACTCCTGCCTTTCTACTTCCTTTCGCTGATATGTGGGGCATCCGGCAACGGGGTCCACGTGCCATGCACCAAATTAGAGTGCACAACTGCACGGTAGGCTCACCCCGGTCGTAGCGCCGCAGTAATGCCCAATGAGCCGTCAAATCACAAAAAAACCCACCTTTCCAGCTTTAGCAGTAAGCTGGATGGACGAAGCAGCAATATTTCACTGGGCATGAATCCCCTTCTCCCTTGTCTGCTTTTTCAGAGAAAACCCCCTCTCGGCGATTGCGTAGGGTTTTCTCATGGAGAACCAGGTACGAATTCTTCATCCATCCCCGATAAATCCTAGTCCCTTGGTCGCGGGTAATCCTAGGATGGCAGCCACCGCCGTTGATGCATATTTCTTCCTACTGAATCTAGTGTCTTTCATTTGCAGTGCCCAAAGTGCGAGGACCCTACAGGTTTCTACGCCCTCGGCGAGACACCACACTTGTTCCTTCTCATCCTAACACAGGATTTTAAAACGCGCACAGTATGTTCCAAAAATCCTCATTTCTATCCGGGAGGGTGGGGGTTTTTGAACATGCTGTCGACTAATTTGAAAATTTGGATTGCTATATTTGGATAAAAGGTACTAGTACCATGGTCAACACTGATGTGAAGGAGGAAATTATTTCTAGATTTGGATAGCGAATACATTGTGTTCTCATATTATTTTTCCTGCAGTGCATTCCTTGCTCTGCCAGAACACATGTACTCAAGATGGTCGGCCTTGCCATAACTGAATACACCAGTTTAATGGTCACATTGAAGACAAGCCATGGATATAAGTTCCGAGTTGGGTTCATGAACCAAGAAGATCGCTGCTTTTTTTATGGCCGAACTTGGATAAACTTTCTTAAGTGTTACGGACTGAAAGTTGGCGCACGAATGTTGATGGAAATAGCAGAACCTGGTCTCATCTTCACTGTGATCTTCCACCCCGACGTCATTCCAGTAGTTCATCCATGTTAGTTTTGTATCTGGTTCTTGCATGTTGCCTCGATTACTTCTTAATCCACCTATTCTGTCTAACTAATCACAATTTAACTTTAGAAGTAGCAACGATTTGTCATTCCCTTCTCTCACGAAGATGCTACTTCTAACTAATATTTCTTATAATTGGTGGCACGTGTAGGTTATTTCAAAGTTAAGCACGCTACTTGTTTGTTATTCTATAAGAACTCGACTATTACTGATGGCACTGAAGTTGACTGGGACGACATCCACCAGTTACTACACTTTATTGATCGTCTTGAGGTCCTTGTGGGGCGTTTCAATGGTGGAAGGCCACGTGGGATATGTGTGCCACTGCTGCACACGTTGAACAGGTCCAACTGTGTCGAGAAACTTATGGTACGAGCTGTTTTCTATTATATATGTTGTTCATAAACTCTTACTTATACACAGCTTTACAGCTGCGATCTTCTTGAAATAGAAACTGCCCAGTTCTATTGTTCCTATACAGATGCCTGACCATGGTCGGGTCAGACTTGCGCTTGGTCACAACATGATGTTTATGTCGACCTACTCCATTTCCCTTGGAGGTGAAAAGATACTTATTCATGGGTGGTCTCAAATAATGAAGGCCCGTCCATCTTGAAGAATAGGACAGAAGGTTATGCTCATGCTTTTCCATGGCTCTAAAGTGAATATCCTATTTATTGACCACATTGCGAGATGAAGCCACTTTCAGAAGGTTATGGATGCGCGGGGTGGCGCCTGGGCCTTGTTCTGGGGCTTGGTGGCCTCACCCTTGGTTAACTGTAGGCAAAGTAGCACTGTTCGAGGCCTGGTTTTGTACGGTTGAACCTGTATAAGTACTCATACTGCTTTCAGCTATGGTTGTTAAGTGCCCCTACTGGTTTCAGTTAAGGTTGTTAAGTACTCATGCTGCTTTTATAGTCTGTCGTGTTTCTTCAGTCCTGTCTTCCACCAGCCGCCAAAACCAAACCAGCGCCGGCGGGGCCGCCTGCTTCCGCCTCCCACGGCTGGCTGCGCCTCAGCGCACACATCACTGCCCCACCGTCTCCTAAATCATTATCGCTGACGTCTGAGGCCTCGCCGTCGTCCTCCGTGCGCTTTGCTGTGCTCGCCGCGGCGCCGCCCTCTCGCGTTGTCAACATGGTCAACAAACAAGAGGAATCGGGAGAGGACTGAACATGGAGAGGATGACAGTAGGGGCCCACCATGTCCATGGCCGTACGCAAGCAAGTTCCTCATTTTTTGTTATGTACTCCATTGTCAGCGTATAGAAAAAGAAAATGATTCCTCCTAGTGATTTGCTGACATCTGGGACCCACGACATTGTCAGCGTATAGTCAATAGACAAGAGAACAGCACAAGATCGGCTGACACCTGGGACGTAGCTGCTCGAGCAGTATTTTTTTGTTATTGTTGAGACGGAGCAGGAGTTTCAACTGGGCTGTGGCCCGTCTAGCCCAGGCTTCTATTTTACGTTCACCACATGACCAGCCCAGCTATTTTTTCTTTGTAAAAATGAGCCCAGTGTATTTTTTCTGAAGAATACCCAATCCAGGCCTACTTATTTTTCAACGCCCTGTTGGGCTGCAACTCTTTCAAGACAGCTGCAAATCTTGAAAGTAATATGAAATGGGCTGTAAATATAAAAACTAGACAACAAATTGGCAATTACTTTCAAATTTCTGAATTTTTTCACATTTTTAGATTCCAATTTCACTGGGCTTTAACCTAATTTAAATATATCTTCAAAGTAATTTAAATCTGACTCGACATTTCCGTATTAAAAATAGTTTGGACCCCACCGAAATATGCGAAATTTCTTTTAAATTTTTAACCCTGGCCCTGGCCAACAAAAAAAATGGACTGCAATAAATTGCATAAGAAGTTGCAATGAGCTGTAAATTATTAAAAAAATGGGGAATGGTCTGACTTGTGGGCCTATTAAGTTGAAGCGTATGCAAGATTTTTTTACTTATTATATACGTCAACAAACGATTCTAGCAGACGTGACCGTTGGATGTCAATCCAACGGTCGTCGTGCTTCTTCAATCTCTGATCTTCTTGCTCCAGCCGCCAAATCCTGCGCCAGCGGAACCGCCTGCTCCCTTCTCCCGTGGCCGGCTGTGCTACCGCACAGGCCTCACCGCCCCCTACTACTCCCACCGCTGGCCAGGCCATCCCTCTACTCACCCACATCCCTCCACTGTTGTAGTTTCGCCGCCTCCGGGTCATTCCCTTCCTGGGTCTCGCCGTCATCCATCGCGTTGGTGTTCTCGGCACGGCGTGGTCAACGTTGTCAACAAACGACAACATCGGAAGAGGGATGTACATGGAGAGGCTGACAGTTGGGACCCACATGGTCCTTGGCCGCATGCAAGCAAGTACCTCCTTATTACGCCAAAATGAATGAATCCTCCCAATGACAGCTGGGACCCACCAGCTATATCTTGCCACGGAAGAAAGTGCATCCTTATTAAGCGAAAAATAACGAGTGCTCCCCATGACAGCTGGGGCCCACCAGATTTGGAGGCTGACTTGTGGCCCTACTAAGTTGACGCGTACGCAGGGCTTTGTCAACTTAGTCAACAAATGATTCTATCACCAGTGACCGTTGGATTGTTAACATCCAACGGTCGTCCTGCTTCTTCAACCTCTGATTTTCTTGCTCTAGCCGTCCAAACCACCGCGTGCTCCTGCCTCCCATGGCCGGCTGTGCTGCCGCGCAGGCCTCACCGCCCCCTACTACTCCCATCACTGGCCAGGCCATCCCTCTACTCACCCACACCCCCTATTATTCTGCGCCGATGGCAGCCTCACACCGCAGCCGAACCAGTCAACCCTCGTACTACCCTCCGCGTTGTTCCCTGCCTCGCCGTCGTCCACCGCCTGGTGCTGTCCGCGCAGCGTGGTCAACGTGGTCAATGAACGACAGCCATCGGAAGAGGACTGTACGCGGTGAGGCTGACAGATGGACCCATCAGCTACATCTTCGCACGCAAGGAAGTACCTCCTTATTACGCGCAAAAACAAGAATCCTCCCCTTGTCAGCTCAGACCCACCATCAATATCTTCGCACGCAAGGAAGTGCCTTCTTATCCTCCGAGACTGCCGGGACCCACCCGGTCGAAGCGTACGTAGCGTTGTCATTCTGGTCACAAACGTGTAGGTACATACTGGTCCATTGGTCTTTCTGCCACGATGAACCGTGGCCCAGTAAGGAGTATTAGCTGCTCAGGCAGTCCCGTCTATATCGTGTACACGTACGTACAACCACGCTGCAAGAAAGTAAATATGGCTACGTACGTACATACGGACGGGGTCTCGAACGTGTACAGCAATGGCATCCTGTTCATCGGCAGCCAACCGACTGGGTCGGAACGGAGAAACATCGTCGTGTTCATCGGGAGGCAACAGACTGGGTCGGAATGCGTCGTGTTCATTGGGAGCCAACCGGCTTAGACGGAACAGCCGAAACGGGGTCTGGCGTCCCGCAAAATGGAGGAAACGAACTTCTGTTCGAGCTCCTACGGTCGAAACGGGGTACTGTTGATTGGGAGGGGTGTGGCGTACCGCAAAACGGAGGAAACGGACTTGTGTTGGAGCGCCCATGGTCGAAACGGGGTCCTGTTCATCGGGAGGGGTGTGGAGTCCCGTTGGCGTACCGCAAAACGGGACTCCACTGGCTACTGTTCATCCACTGTCAACTTCCTCCAGCCTCCACCTGCTGCTGTTCATCCACCGTCGACTTCCTCCTGCCTCCACCAGCTACTGTTCATCCACGGGGTCCTGTTCATCCAGCCTCCACCGGCTACTATTCAACCAGCCATCCACGGGGTCCTGTTCAACCAGCCTCCACCGGCTCCTGTTCAACCGGCCCTCCACGGGGTCCTGTTCAACTAGCCCTCCACGGGGTCCCTCCACCGGCTACTGTTCATCCACCCCCACCTCCTCGATCGGGATCCTGTTCATCAAGTGGCAACGGCCTCTACTACCACGGGATCCTGTTCATCCAACCCCCACGGGGAACTGTTCATCCAACCCACACCAGGGACTGTTCATCAAGAGGCAGCTTCGATCGGCTTCAATTAGCAGCAGTAGTGAAGGAATCGCTCGGGTTCAGTTAACAGCTAGGGATCGATCGCTCGGGTTCAGTAACGTAGCTAGTGCAATCGCTCGGGTTCACTAAGCGAACACCTCGCCCGGGTTCAGTTAGAGCCCAATGCCTCGCACATACGCGCGTACGTGTATGAGAGAAACGCACAATCCCTCCGTGCATCGCTCGGCCCCGACCACCCACCGTAACCGGGAACTCCCCGAAATTTTCCTCGCCCTCATTTCTACCACGATTTTTTCTGTCATGGACGGCCCAAAGAATGTCATGCAGGTGCGTCCCCGGCCCGCCCAGGACGAAAAGCCCATTTTCTGTCATGATTTTTTGTCATAGAAGTAGGAGCCCACCACATCTATGATGATACGTGCATTTGTCACAATTATCGTCATAGAAGTGTCATAAACATGACAGAACAAAAAATTGTTCAGCCCAAAATGTCACGGATGTGTCTTTTTTTTGTAGTGTTACCACCGGCATGTACTCTTCTCTCTCCAAATTGGTCTGGCAAACAACTTTCCTCGTCATCTTTTGCCCCTTGTCATCTAATTCCCGACACTGCAACACGACATTGTACCGCAATGCGTGCTTCACGTCAGAAAGTATCTTCTTGTCAACTTTCACCAGGGTTTTAGTCGCTTACTCTTTTTTCTCATCCACGCAAATTGCTACAAGAATGCATATGGCAGTTAATTACCAGGCATCGGCAAAGTGCGGACTCGGTGTAGTTCATGCAGCTCTTGCATACGCCTCAAGGGAAAACACCATAGAGGTTATAAGAGCATCTACAGCCGGGTGCCTCAAACCGGTCTCAAACGCTCGGACTGCCGGCCCGGTCACTGACCGGTACATTTTTCTGACCCACCCGGGCGCCTCAAACAGCCCTCAAATGCACGGGCTGTCCGGCGTCCCTCATACCAGCCCAGAAATGGGGCGGATATGGGGGCGTCCGGCCACGCCCGCCACGTCGGCCCGGCCCACCCGGACCCCACTCCGCCCCCACAAATATCCCCAATCTGGAAACCCTAGCTCACTCCACTCTCGGTCTGTCTCTTCTTCTTCCCTTCGATTTCTCTGATTCGATCCACTCCGACGACTCTAGTGACTCCGGCGAGCATGTCGAGCGCCGGGAGCCGCTCCTTCTCCGACTCCGACGACGACCTAGACCTCCGCATTGCCCTCAAGAGGTCCAAGGTGGACACGGGTGGCAGTTCAGGATCGGCCTCGCCTCTCCCCCGCTGCCACAGCGAGGAAGCCGACGCTGGCTCCTCCCGGCCCGCGCTTGGCTCCGCGCGGGCTGCGCAGTCTGCGTGTCCCCCACGCCGTCCCCTGGCTCCGCTGCCTGCTGCTCCCCCTCCCCCCCCCCCCCACGCGGGCAGTGGTGGGTGCTTGTGCCCGCCCCGTCGGCCCGGACACGCAAGCCGGAGTCAGAGGCGCGTGCCACCCGTCGCGAGAGGCAGCGGGCAAGGGAGAGGGAGGCGGCGGAGAGCTCTGTCCGCCGCCGCCGCGGGTTACCCATGGAGCCCGATGAGGACGAGCGGCTCCTCCCGTGGGTCTACCGCCGGTCGCTTACGACGGCGGAGACAGACGCTCGGTGGCTCCGCGGGAAGAATGCGAAGGCTCTCCGGCTAGCTATCGAGCAGTCCGAGCGCGAGGCCAGGGAGAAGGCGATGGAGGCGGCTCGGCTGGCGAAGCTCAAGCGCCAGCAGGACCGGGCCGCCCCGGCGCCTCAAGGGCCTCATCATTGTCTCCTCCTCCTCCGACGACGACGACGGCTCCTCGTCCGACGACTCGGACGATCCTCCACCAGCCGCCGACGGCTACAGCTGTGCCGGCGACCCGAAGGGGAAGGGGCCGGCCCGGAAGTGGTGAAGATCCGTTTTTCCTCAATTTAATTTCAAGTTTTAGATGTAGTTTCAAGATGTCCGTCGTTTATGTGAGCTTTGGTGGTCGTTTGAACATCCGATCTTTTGATGAAAGTATTGTGCTTGCTTGTGTCCGTTTGCTGATCTACGTAGTTTGATCGACGTTGCCAAGTTTAGTATGGATACAGGGGATCGGATATGAGATGCACGGACGTGGACGATGCTATTTGAGGAGTGCCCGGTTACTGACCGCGGACGCGCCCGCAAGTATTTGAGGGGTCATATTTGTCCTATGTGGCTGTAGATGCTCTAAGTAATGCAAGTGCTACGTGTGAAGGATTAGACAGATAGATGTACAGAACTTACAAGAACTACACGACGAGTTGATGTATGATTAACAAGTGATAGAGAGGAATCAGGAATCTGCCGAGGATAACACATTTGGATATCCGAAGGAATGATCTTTTTTTTTCTGATCTGGAAAGGGCGAGAGAGAGGCAAAGAAAGCATGTGAGCATACATGGATTTTTATCACAAGACCAACCGTATATTATCATGGCCCACTAGATACAATCATGTAGACCACTGGCATCGAAAGGCCAGGATGTGACATGGAATGTCTATGGCCTTCCTAGCTACCACTTGGTCATTACAGTATAAAAGAGGGTTCTTCGGCATTCCACATTCCAGCATCGCAAAGCAAGGCGCACACAAGTGCACAGCCACAAAGCTTAGGCAGAATGAAACACAGTGCAATGGAGGGAACCATGAAGAGCGGCGCCAGGGGGATCAAAGGGAAAGTGGCTATGGTGTACTCCAAGTACGCCGGCAAAGGGCAGGCCAAGCCTGCGCCGAGCGTCACTACGGCGCACGCCTACCAGCCCAGGTATCCTTCTTCCATCGACGCGAGGGCGAGCGCCCCCTATGCCGCCGCCGGTGACGTCGACGAGAGGGCCACGGCCTTCATACTGTCCGTCCGAGAGCGCTTCAAGAACGAGCAGAAGATGATGAGCTAGTTGAGCTCCGTCGTGGCCGGTCAGTCCAGGCTCGAGGAGAGGTTATATATTTGATGGAAACACCTTCTATGTAGCCATGGATACATATGGTATACATGTCTAGGTAGTAGTAGTACACCGTGTACTTCTTTTTCTGTTCTCTCTCTCTTTTTTGTGAACTTCAGTTTGACCATAAGAGTGTGGAAGTAGGGATGGTAATATAAAGAGACCTAATATAAATCCCATTTCTGAAGTCATGCTGGGATATGAATATGATCTTCCATCTAAGTGGAGTTTGTGAGATCTCCACCATTCATTCTTGTTTTGGTCCAACACTCATCTCGACTCTGAGAATTTTTAAATTTCAGTTCCTTTTTAGATGTGGAGAACCTCTTTACAAGTGCCGTTTCAAAATAGTTCGAAATATTTCATCTTGTTTTGCTTGAAACTGTAAAATTAAATAATCGTCATGTTACCATCCAACTCCACCGGTCTGGATGAAGCACCTCTTATTTACGAAAATGCTAAAAATCTGACATGGTAAATCAAAAAAATATAATGGCAATTTATGTTGGTACGGGGATGGGAAATTTAATTGGCAAGCACGGCAATTTCCTGGTAAAGAAATGAACTGAGGCGGATTTGCCATGCTCGCCAACTAAACTTGCCATCCTCGACAAACATAATTTGCCATGAAAAAAAAATGATTCGGCATGCCTAAAAATCCGACTTTGGTTTGATATTTGGGTCCCTTATTTAACCATGATCAAATTTATAGGGTTTTCCTCATAAATGTTACTGGATATTTTGTTTCGACAGAGGGCGGATTTTACTACATATAGCTTGTCACCTGTGAAGATTTATTTAGCTGAGTCATCTTTTTTATTTTAAGAAAAGGAATATGTCACCGGTGAAGATTTATTTAGCCGAGTCATCTTTTTTTAAGAAAAGGAATATGTCACTAGTGAAGATTTATTTGAGAAACCAAGTTTTACAGCGAAAACACTGGCGCTCGCGTCGCTCTCCAGGGGGGCGGCACGAGCGAACCCTAGCCGCCGCCGCCCCGTCCCTCGCCTCTGCAGCCCGCGGCCTGGCCGCTGCCGGAGGAGGCCGACGGGCGAAGCCCGCCTCGGCGGACGGCAGCGGCAGGGCACTCTTCTCCTCGCGGCGGCGCGTTGCCCTGGACGGCGTGGCCCGCTTGCGGCGCGGCAGCGGAAGCCGGCACGGTGGATCCGGCGGTGAACCTCTCGTCAGCGCGGCGAGGAGGTTCTGCGTGGCTGACCGGGGTCGCGCGCGAGGGATTCAGGTCGTCTGGATCGATCTCGTGTTGTCACCTTCGTCTTCAGCCAGCGCGGTCAGGGCAGCGACCCTGGCGTGCGGCGGCGGCCGTTTCCCCCATGGCCGGTGGGTTGAGTCGTTGGCTTGCCTGGCCGGGTGTTGGGTGGCGGCGGTGGCTGTGGATCTGGCGTCCCGGCCAGATCCGTCGTGGTTCGGCTATGGCCGGCCGGCGGCGCGTGATGGGTCCGGGGTGGGGCGGCCGGAGGTCCTCAACCGGCTTTTCGATGACACCATACGTCTACATGGCGAGGGTGTGCTCGGATCCAGTCAGCGGCGAGATCGTGGTGGCACTACTTTCGGTGAAAATCGTGCCGACTTCGTTCATGGCGGACGATGACGGCGTCTCCGACGCCCCCTGTTGAGGCATCGTCGTTGCAAACTGCGTCAACATGATTGGGATGTTCCGGGGGAAACCCTAGATCTGGGTCTACCGGATCGGACGATGACGGCGCCTTCGGTGTCGTACTCCCTCCTGAGGGCATCGTTTTGGAGCAGGAGCTGGCTGGAGGGGACGAGGAGGAGCGGTGTTTTATCTACCGCAAGGCCGACGACGGATCCTGGCGGCATGGCGCTGCGGAGTTTCAGCGACGGGCGCGTGTGGATGGATACGTGCAGGATGGTGGCGTTGTTTGGCGCCGTGGTGGCGTCGACGGCAGGCCTGGCAAGGTCGGTGCGTCAGTGCTCGCTCTGGAGATGGATCAGTGGAAGACGGCGGTGGCAGCCTCGGTGAGTGCGTCGGACCGGTGTGTGACCCAGTCCAGATATGTGGCCGGGATGGGGCATCCGGCACTAGATGTTAGAATTTGGTGCGATGTCTGTTTGGTATTAGGCTCGGACATTCGGTACCACTACATCAAGGGGATAGGAGTAGCAACAGGTGTTGCCTAGAGGGTGGCTTCAGACTTACTGATGTACTTCCTTGTAAGGTCTTTTGCGAATAATTAATAAAGTGGCCGCATGCATCGTTGAGATGCAGAGGCCGGGGGTGCATCCTCCTTTTCTAAAAAAACACATCATCATCGAACGCCACCTAGAGGCAACGGGGGCGCCACAGGCGGCCATTCTTTTGCACGCAGGCAAACACTGGTGCGGAACAAAAAGAATGCAAATGAATAAGAGCATCTACAACAGGATCCTTCGAAACGGACATCCCAATCATTGTCCGGATAGAAAATAAAAGAAAAAGCCACTCAACCGGTACTTTTTTTTTGACCTGGCCTGCCCGGTCAGTCTAGAAATCTCCATATCCAGCCCATATTTCGGATGGGTATGTGTGTGTGTGTGGGGGGGGGGGGGGGGGGCGCGAACGCGCCCGGATACCCCCGGCACATCGGCTCCAACCAGCCTGGCCCCACCACCATCCCCACAAAAAGCCGATATGGACAAAACCCTAGCTCAAACCTCACTCCGCTTCCTCACCCCTCTTGCCTCTTCGCTCCCTTCCGCCCTCCCCCCTCCATCTTCACCGTCCCCTCCGCTATGGCTGGCTCCGACTCCAGCTCCAACGGGATCAGCTGGGTGGGACTCGCCGCCTCTGACCCGTCGAGCTCATTTGAGCCAGACTCGGAGGAGCTCACGCTCCGCATTACACTCCGCGGCAGCCCGGCGCCGCCCTGTGCGCTCTCTGCCGTGCATGGCGAGGCGGCAACATTAGAAGATCCGCCCCTGCACCGCCAGCACCAGCCCCCGGTTGGAAGCCGCTAGGTGTTGGTGCCCGCACCCCCAAGCCCTCGACTTTGCACCGTAGATGGTAGGCTGCGCCTATCACCAGGCAATGAAGGTGATGACGCGGGCCGGAGCAAGGCACGGTGGCTGCGGGTCCTCAAAATATGCGCTCGAGCCGTTGCCGCCTACCGAAGACGATGACGCAGCGCTCCGCGTCGCAATACACTGCTCGTTCACCTCCGCGGAGACCGCCGCCCACCGCTATCGTCGCAAGAACGTGGCGGCACTCTGTCACGCGCTCGAAGAGTCCGCCAAGGTGAGTAGGCACAAGGAGGTGACGAAGGAGAGAGATTCCCGACTCGTGGCGGAGCAGAGCCGTGCTACCCATCGCTTGGCGGGCTTCCTGAGCTGGGCTCCTTCCTCCTCTAACTCCGACTGCGGGACGACGGACGATGACCGCCACCCGCAGCGGATGCTTATGGCGCGAACAGCCGCCGAGACCGCAAGGGGAAGCGGCCGGCGAGGGAGTGGTGAACTCCGGCCGCTCCATGTTTATAGTTTAGTTTATTTAGTTAAAATGTGAACTGTTTGGGTCATTTTGTAAGAAGTATGTGGATGTTCGCCATTGCAAATGCTAAGTTTTTTATGCTAATTTGTTTGATCGACGTTGTTTGCATGCTTTTGTATGAAATACAGATAGGAGATTTGGGGTTTGTGATTGTGGATGGAAGGAAATGGCAATTGTGCATGAAGTACCAGCGAACACGCCCGGACGTGCAAGGAGGCGTATGGAGGGCAAAATTTGTCCATCCTGATTGTAGATGCTCTAAGAAAACATCAAGCATCAAATAAGCTGAAAACAAAACCTCCTATAACGGTGTAGCTACAAACACATAGCTAGTCATCTGATCGCCGGACAATAGAGCTAGCCCCGCCCACCGGCCGGACACGATTCCCCCAGGTGTTGGGACGTGGATTCTCCGGAAGAATTCTCAACATTTACGAGTCATACCGTGGGCCAAAATCACTATTCTAACCTTATCAGAAAATCATAGCACAAAATGAACTCGAAGCAAAATTATTTCACAATCTGACCCTTTTAGTAACACCATAGCCCATGACGTTTCTTTCTCACATAGAAACACCGAGGCAGCTCGCGTTGCTGCCCTGACCTCACTCGCTAATGTGGCAGACTAAAAACGCCGAGCTAGTTTGCGTTTCTGGAAACGCCAAGAGCGTAAGCGTTTCTGGCCAGGCCATGGTGTTGCTGGTCGATAGGCAGCACTAGGCAAAGATGATATAACCTGACCCTGTGCAGCCGGTGTGGAGTAAATGAGAGAGGATGCTTGGCAGAAAAAGCTTCACCGGACGGCAAATTTGACAATTTTGATCTATGGATGAAATCATTTAACAAAATGAACTGTTTCTAAAAAAAATTCACTCAGCTGATCTTTTTGAGTGGCGCCCGACACGAAGGCGACACACTACACTGCGCAACGCCTGACTGACAGGTGCTACACGTCTGGCCAGCGTCTCACCCTGGACTGCCTAAAAATTGCTAAATCAATGTGCAGCGTCTAAGAGCTAGGCGCCACACTGTACAGTGTGGCGCCTAACCTCTAGGCGTTGCACTAGTGGTTGCATTATTTACCACTACAAAATGAATGAACCACTAGTGCAACGCCTAGACACTAGGCGCTACACTGTATAGTGTGGCGTCTAGCTCTCAGACGCTGCACACTGACTTAGTAATTTTCGGATCACCCGGGTGCGACGCTGGCTAGGCGTGCAGCGCCTGTCAGTTAGGCGTTGCACAGTGTAGTGTGGCGTCTTCGTGTCGGACGTCACACAAAAAGATCAGCTGAGTGAAAAAAAATTAGTGGCAGTTCATTTTATGAAATGATTTCATTCACAGGTCAAAATTGTCAAATATGTCTCACCGGACCTGGCCATGTAATACTACTGTATAAGCAGATGTGGGTCCAGATTCTCCAGTGTTTGCATGTCTTGATATATGACCAAAACAACTAGAGTAGTATTTTATCCCGTCCATCTGCCTCCCCCATTCCTGTATCAAATAGTAGTAATAGATGTGCTAAGCTAGTACGGCGTGTGACCAACTCACAGTGTATCGCGGGCACGCATAGGAGACAAGGGCTGACAATGCACTTGATAGAGAGGAATCCCAAACGCGCATGCGGACGCCGGGGATACCGCTCGTCCGCTTAAAATTTGCACTCCACCGAGTACTTAGTACTACGTACTATATCAAGGGCAGCAACGTCATGGTTTTGGCGATTCCGGCCTGGCCAGCGACGCCAAAGCTGTTGGCGTTTCTGGAAACGCAATCTGGCTCGACATTTTCAACCTGTCACGTCAACGAATGGAGTCAGGGAAGAAACGTGAGTTAGCTTGACGTTTCTATATGGGGAAGAAACGCCTCGGGCTATGGCGTTTTTAAAAGGCTCAGATCGTGAAATAATTTTGCTTCGAGTTTATTTTGTGCTATGGTTTTCTGAGAAGGTCAAAACAGTGATTTTATCTCATACCGTGAGTATCGATCAAAAGCAAAACATACACGTTTTACACCAGTTTTCCATGAACGGTGCGCCCTCCGTAGACGCCCCCTCGCCCGTCAAGTCATCGCGATCGTTTCAAAGGCAGTAAAAGAGAAGAGGGCGACGACTCACGGTCAGCCAGTGAAGAGAATGTGTGCCCGTGCCCATGTGTGTGTGCGCGCGCGGGCTTTCACCACGTCGTAAAGTGCCCCGAGATTCTTCCAACATAATACACCCGGTCAGATAGCTAGGATGGTTCGACGAAGCTGCTGCTTTGATTCTCATCATCACTTGAAGAAAAGAGTTTCAGTACCCATCGGCTACCGCCACCAACAGCAAACATGCACTTGCTGCTGGCCGTCAGTCAAGATGGCAATGGCCCCGAAATCCTCGTCTCCGTGATTTTTTATCTTACTAGGAGATGGGGATGGGCGCCTTCGTAACCCGCGATGCTGCTCTTGGGGGAAATATAAAATCCGACATGTTTCACAGGTTTAAACTCATTTTCGCAGTGCCTGAACCTGAAACCTGTAATACCCGTCAAAATGCATCCACTGATCCACCGATTTCCACCCATCCACTCCACTAATTCACCCCAGCGTCCACCTCGATTACACGACCGGCCTGGGCGCCCAGCTCCAGCGCCCCAGCAAACACTCGCCTAACCCCTACCGTTCTCCTCAAGTCGCTCCCGCACACGACACACCATCAAAACTTGCTTTTCTTCGAAAAGTTGTTTTGACTATTGTTGTAATATGCTCCTGCCTTTCTTTGAGAAGTTGTTGTTTTCGCTAACTGCTCGCGGGGACGGATTCCCCGCATGTTCAGAAAACCCGACAGGTTTAGGAGACGGGCAAAAAACTGACCCCGTGCACGAAGACGGGGACGGGGACGGGTTTACGGTTTTCTCGTGGGAACGGGTTTGGACAAGCAAAACCAAGGGCTCATTCGGTTTGAAGGAAATCAAAACGTAGGAATTATGAGTAGTATAGGAATTTGATAGGATGGCACTTGCCATCCTAAGGAATTGACTTGCCTCATTCCTACGCGCAAAATGAGCTTTGAGCGGATGTGTAGTTTCCTCCAAAAACACAGGAAATGAGTAGTATTTCTACGAAATTCCTGTACGCATTTCCTACAAACCGAATGCATGTATAGGAATTTTTTTTTTCCAGAATCCTTGTTTCTATGTTTTTCCTATGAAAATCCTCCAAACCGAATGAGGCCCAAACGGGTTTCATCCGTTGCCATCTTAAGCCGTCAGTGTCTCTAACTCTATCGTAGATTTCAAGATACAACTACTGGATGTTCTTGCTTCTTTGTATGTGAGTGTACGTGCAACCAGTGCTAGCTAGCTGCTGCATCTCTGGTTGATTGATATTTTAATGCCGGAGGATAACACACGCTTTGCCGCGTCGTTTTCCGATTTTATAATTATTTTTATTTTTATCCTAAGAGTTGTCCTGGCAATTCATGTTCCATGTAAACCGCGGAAATGGTCAAGCAAACACGGACCCCATGGGCGCTATTGGTTTGGCCATGTAGGCTGGTCCTTTGGTTTTAAAAAGGTTTCGTTCATTTTTTTGCTTTCTTTTTCTTTACGGGCTTTTTGGGTTTCATTTTCTTGTTTATTTTATATTTTTTTCTTTTTTCCTTTTTAATTTATAAATATTTCTAAAATTTAGGAACATAATTTAAATTGTAGAATATTTTTTTTGAATTCACAAAGGTTTTCCTAAAAAAAGTGATTTTTTTTACATATTCGTGTACATTTTTAAAATTTACGAATATGTTTTAAATTTCGTGACCAATTTTACAGAAATCAAGAACAATTGTAAAACTCATGAACAGTTTTAGAGTTCAAGAATTGTTTTTCATATTCATGAAGAATTTATAAATTTATGAACATTGTTTAAATTCATGAATATTTTCTAAAATTTCTGAACAATTTGAAAATTCACACAAAAAATCTTGAATGTTTTTAAATATTTTGAAAAGTGTATTAATAGAATATCGGTTATGATACTGTCATGCGGGGCCCGTCTCTCCTTTTAGTAGATCATGATCCGACCAGACCCTTACGTGCGGGGTCCACTTCGAGGATTTTTTTAAAGCTCTCCTAGGCCTCTATTTCTAGGTAGCTTAGTAATTGTAAGGATTTTTATGGCACTGCTATTTGGAATACACAATGGGAACATGGAGTATCATTTTCATACAATAGAAGACCCAATCGACTATTATAACACCTTCCAGCACTACAACTACGAAAACGGGGTCGCCTTGTCCAAACTAAAACCATCAATAGTGAAGGGGGTGGCACACAGAGCATCAAGATCGCATCACTAGGAGGAGTCGACAAGTGGATGACACAACCTGACCGGGCTAAGGAAGGTGTCTTCTAGGAAGCGCCAATGATACTGTACATTGCGCCCTAGAGGTCCACGCCCTCGAGCAGTGGACAACAACATTGCAACCGTCACCAAACCTCTCGTTGGTGAGACTGGTGAGGCCAATGTTCCTAGATTCAACATCGAGAATATGTGAATGACCCAGGTGACACCCAAGGAGGGTACAATGCAGCGTTGATGCCACTGTCTCCTAGGACACTGAACCGGGACCTGGTGATTTCCATGGTGCTCGTAGAAGGGAAGGATTGATCAGGGCCATGACAAAACCTCCAAGGAGAAGACGATACCACAGACATTAGTCAAGATAGCCCCAACCCATGAGTGGCAACCCCCAAAAGACCACTACAGTAGGGGTATACCAGACACAGGGAAGTAGGTCCTTCTCTAGGACCGCCATAGAGAGCAGACTCGCATCTTGTCCCCGACGAAGATTGGAGATGTCGATCACCACTGACCTCACCACACCGACAACACAAACACATTGCACACCCTCAGTCCCTCCTCGGCCACCACCGATCCCATAAGCAACCCCTACATCGGTCGTGAGCAGTCTACCACATGCCACACCCATCGTTGCACACCATGCAACTGCACTTACAGGCGAGAACCGATGCCAAATCGAGATCAAGGCAAATTGTGGCTAACCCTGCAGCTAGAAGGAGATCCGACGATCACCTAAGCCACCAGGCCATCCACGCCGTTTCACCGCGTCGTAGCACAAGAATACGACCCACCATGTCAAGAAGAGAAGAAGAGGGAGGGGTGGTTGTGGTACTGGGCGAGGTTTCCATCTGTTCCACCATATAAAGGAGTGGTGAGGGGGTCAGGAAGGTGATACATTCTAGAAATATTAAAAACAAATCTAGCTTTTCTAGATCAAGAGTAATAGGCCAACTAAACTCACATACACAAAAAAGAATATAAACTAATGCGAGATTACCACACCCTATGGCCTCCAAATTCTTGCCAAAGCCACAATCAAGCCTGACATCATTATGCCACCACCTGCTAGAGGTTAAACATTATGCCAATACAAGTACGTATGTTCTTTATTATCCACGCGTAGACAATCTGCTACAAAGTTATCATAGTCTACCGTGAGGTTGAATTTTATGTCGCGGATGTAGTTTTCATTGTTATATCTTTTTGTATGTTGCATGTGTCTGTCTTCCACATTGTTAGCCTTGTGACCAATTTAAACCGGTTTTATTGCAACCAATGTGGATTTGTTGCAAGCCAAGAATTCTTTGTTACAAGCCAAGAATTCTTTGTTACCGAGGCATGTTTTAGCATTGCAACATTTTTAGTTGATTTTGATGCATCATCAAAGGAGATGTTGCAACGCTTTTGCAAACATATGAGAGCAACAGGATTTTTGTTGTTGCACCGGCCGCATGCCCCAAGATTGTGATTTAAGTCAAATCTGACAGCCAAGGAGAAACTACTTTTCCCTCGCCTTTAGTTGTGTGATGCCTAGCACTGGCCAAAAGATATATTTTTGCACATTACAAATACAATGGTTTCACATTTTTAAATATCAACGGGTGTATATTGGAAGTTCAACTACAAAGAAAACAAAAGAGACAATTGATTTTGCCAAGAAAACAGAAGAAAATAAAATCTAGTGATATCACACACACAAAAACAGTTAACTGATGGGAGAAAAAAAATCATTCGACTGATCCAAAGCAATTCCGTTTCCAAAGTAATACTCGTGGTCACAGAGTTAGATAAGTCAAACATGCTTTGATTCTCTTCTTCAGTCGACTGACCCGGTGGCTACCAGACTGATAATACTATGTGGAAAAGCTAGCTAGCTATTTCCTTCGTTCCTAAATATTTGTCTTTTTAGAGATTTCAAATGGACTATCACATATGGATGTATATAGACATATTTTAGAGTGTAGATTCACTCATTTTGCTCCGTATGTAGTCACTTGTTCAAACGAAAGTACCTTTCTACACCCGAGCTCAAATGAGCTTGGGTGAACAGTAAAATCAAAACTAAATCGAAAAAAATTCAAAAAATTCCAAATTTTTTTTGGGAGAAACATTGACAAAAGTTTTAAGTGCTTGAAAAAATTCGTCTCGAAATCACATTCCTAGAAGGCGGGGCAAAAAAAAAACAAATTCAGTGCTCCAAAATGTTTTTCAAAGTAGCATTTTCAGAGTACCGATTTTGTTTTTTGTTTTTGCCACGCCTTCTAGAAATGTGATTTCGAGACGAATGTTTTCAAGCACTTAAAACTTTTGTCAATGTTTCTCCCAGAAAAAACTTGGAATTTTTTGAAAAAAATTCGATTTTGTTTTGATTTTACTGTTCACCCGAGCTCATTTGATCTCGGGTGCAAAAACTCTACGTCCCTTGTTGAAATCTCTATAAAGACAAATATTTGGGAACAGAGGGAGTACATGCTAGGTGATCAGATTCTTCTGACTGAAAACACTTATAATTGTTAGTCCAGAGCCAGGATACACCATTTAACGTGAAATATAGGCTTATCCTCCACACCATATAGGTTAAGAGCATCTCTAGCAGACCCCTTATTCTGTGAAACTGTAAACTGACTAGCAGACCCCTTATTCTGCGAAACTGTAAACGCAGTTTACAGTTCGTGCGGGGGCGTCTATACAGACTCAAAATTAACGCGGCAAATCAGAAACTGTATCCAGAACCGTAAAATTTAAAAAACATGTTTCGCGCGAGAAATTTAAGCAAAAGCTCGCCGGAGCATAGGTCATTCTTCGTCACATCGGAGCAGATCGTTCGTGCGCAGCATAGATATATTACATAAAAGCTCGCCGGAGCTACGCTACCGTATCACTAGACAAAATGGAGCTCACTGGAGCTTGTGCGGTAGCTGACCAGCGGCGGCGCTCAGTCCTCGTCGGAGGAGTCGAGGTCGATGTAGAACTTGGCCTGCTCCGCCTTCATGAAGCGCTGGTCCGCCTCCTTGGACGTGTGCGCCTGCGACGCCCGTTTGGAGGAACATGTGCTCGTACTCAAGCTCGCGGCGGCGGAGCGCTTCGGCCTCCTCCTGCTCCTTCGCCGACCGCTCCATGACGACGCGCTCGAGGTGCTCCTCCTGCCCCGGGGGGAGGTAGTCCTCGGGGCCAATCACTCCTCGACGCGGCGGCGGTGCGTCAGCCTCAAGCTAGACGGCGAGCGGCCCGAGCTCCTCCGGCTCACTCTTCACCGGAGTGAGCCGCGAGCTCGAGGCGCCCGCGGACGAGCTCCCCGCGGCAGAGGAGCCGGAGGAGGCGCGGCGGCGGACGGCTAGCTCGCGCTCGTACTCGTCGAGCTCGCGGCGCTCGAACGCTGGCGACGGCTGGCTACCACGGTTGAGCCACCTCCGCACGCCCCGCTTGCGTGCAGCGTCGGATCTGGTGCGGCGGAGGCGCTCCGCGTCATCCCCAGAGCTCCCGTAGCCATCCATGGCGTTTTCAGGCTCGCCGGCGTCGAGAAATTGGACGGAGGAGGAGGGGAATCGCGGCGGAGGCGGATAGGGTTTGACCCATATCTGAGCGGTGAAACCGCATATATAGCTGTGCGGTGAGAGTTTTTGCGGGCCACGATAAATTTTTTATGGGCCGGGCCGCGAATACGGTGTCTATTCTGGTCAGAAAAACGGACCGAACCCGTATACTCGCAGGAAATATACGGGTTCGGCTCTTCTACGGGTGCTAGAGATGCTCTAAGGCTACTACAGGCCAATACAGTCTCAACTCCCTAAAAAAACACCATATAGGTTAATCGTCCCCAATGCAACTGTGACTTGTAAAGGATTACACAAATACATGTACAGAAACCTATAAGAACTATATGACGAGCTGATGGATAATTTCAGAAGGGATAGAGAGGAATCAGGAATTTGACGAGGATAATATTCGAAGTCGAAGGGATGGTCTTTTCTTTCTGATCTGGAAAAGGGCAGACAGTGGCGAATAAACTTGGCAAGCATGTGGTGGTGCCACACTACACAATGAGTTTATTACAAGACCAACTGTAATCGAACATATAAACCCTCCTAGAGTACCCGCCGTTCCCGCGCCATCGAACGCGCGCTATGTTTTTTGACTGCACGATCGAATTACTGGTGCAGCGACAGTGTTTTTTTGGCCGCTGGCGTCTGCCCAGCCGTCGTTTTTTTTTTCACGTCCGTTGCCGCTTCAGCAGAGGATGACAGGTGGGGGCGTGAGACCGTGGGGGCCAGCGACCAGAGGCTGGGTTTATCTGGACGCTACGTGAAGGTTCACCGCACGAGGATTGGTCAGCCCTCTCTCCCGTGAAAATATCTCCTCCCCCTCCCTCATCCCGCTACTCTTCTCCGTGCTGCCGCCGCCTCCGCTCCCCCTCCATCTCGGCCACAGCCTCGTCTCCGCCACCTCCACCACCTCCTCCTCCCGCGTCTCCTCGTCCCCTCCCTCTGCCTCCATGCTCAACAGGAGGAGCCGGGGTCACTGCCGCACCGCACGATGGTGGGCGAGGGCGAGCTCCGTGCTTCCCGCCGTTCCCAGCCACCGGGCGCCGTCCTGCCGACGCGGCCCACCGCACGCTGCCACCAGCGTCTTCTTCGCGGCGGTAGAGGCACAGCTTGGGGCCCGAGGAACCTGCCAGCGTGGGTGTGTCGACGTCGGCGTCGTCTCCATGGTATTCTCTCTTCTCCAATCCCCTCTTTCAGATCTCTCTCCTTCTCTTTCTTATGTGCTTTCTCCCAGAGGAACAGAGAGGGACGAATCAGTACGGATCCAAGCTGCCTACGGCTTTGCTGCCATGGACGAGCCCTCGCCCAGCGACCAAGGACGGCACTACATTGTCATCTGCACAGCCAAATACAGGGACCTAAGCTCCTGGTAAGATCCTCTTTCATTTGTTTTCTTTTTCTTCCATGCCTGCATATCTCTAACTTCTATTAGTTTACCCTTCTAATTTGTGTGATTAATTTGTTGGTTATATTGTTGTTACTAGCTCCTAATTTGGGTGATGAACAAATTGTTTAGATTTTGTGTGTAAATCTGAGACTATATATTGGTTTGGAAGTGAATTTGTAACCTGTTGTTTAATTTAATGGCATGCTAAAGCTGATGCAGATGTCCTGTATTTGCTAATGTTGTCCATAGGAACGGCCCTCCTATGCCCTGCTCCTCTTGCATTGGCGCAAATTAGCCTCCTCCCCCGCCTTCGTCTCCATGTGTGCAGCGACAACTCCGGGAGGAGCTCGAGCCGCAGCGGTGGTCCATGGTGCCGTCGCCGTCGCCCTTGGCAGGAGAAGCGTGGGCAGCAAAGACGGCCGGATCCGTCTGACCCTCGCGCCGCCGTCCGTCCACCCTCGAGGTCCGTCCCCGCGTCCTCGCCTCCATCCTCTCTCACTGTCATTTACGCCCTCATGGCCGGATGAGGCGACGTGGAAGCTGTGGTGGCACAACGACATCTTTGCTTGTTTCTGTACTTGTTGAAACAATCGATGACCTCTTTTTTCCTGCAGGATAATGTGTTTGTTCAGCTGATATGTACAGTTTCAATACCGGGTTGTTAAGGAGAATGCAGATGATGCATATTCTACGAGTTGCAGACCCCCCAACGGCAAATTCAGTCCTAGGTCTTTGTGGTAAATATTAATCTCTCTCTCTCTCTCTCTCATTTTTTACTTCCACTTTAACTAAGCATGGTTTCAGTTCTTAGATCTTCGATCCAGTCTGGTCCTCAGCAGAGCCAATCAAGAACTTGTACGAGCAGAGCTGTCCTAGAGGTATATATTTCTATTCTAGATCCAGATGTAACTCTGTTTTTAATTCTTGGCAAAGAAAACATGTTTGGATGCTCCCATCCTGCTTTAGAATATACTTTATGTGCTGTCGTATAACTATAGGTACTACATTTGCGCAGAAGCCCTCTAAGATGTATACTTTAGTGGCTCAAATTCATTCTGAGATATTCAGCGTGCCCCTTGGTCACTTGTTTCTCACTATTCTAACAACATGCGTAATTTTCTTGCTAAACTCATTCCGTTGTCTAGCTCTGTTCATGCCTATATGTTATTGTAGCTTCATTTTACCATGAGATTCCTAAAGATTTACTACATTCTTACTGCGTATCCATCCTAAGGCTTTCCTGCTCGTTATTCTTAACGCAGACTGCATTTATACGTAAGCAAAGAGAACACATAATCAATTTCTACTACCAGGTTGCTATACTGACCACAAATTAAATTTTGCTTGTGCTTCTGCTCATTTAAGTGCATAATTTGGTCACAAATCTCTTGCTGCAGCTACAAAGTTCATTGTACGATGCCTACAAATTATTGATCTCATTTTTCAAAATAAAGCTGCAGGCCGAGTTCAGATTGTTCTTTTGCCGGAAATGGAACAGGTAATGATATAGCCTAAGCATTGTATATTATAAATTTCATAAAAAGGTCATGTAATATTTTGCTTAGGTTCATGCAAATATCTGGAATTGACATGCATATGTTTCTTGTATGTGCACGCATTGTTAGTTGTATCTTCAGCTAGCTCTACAATTTGTTTGGAAATTTTAGGCAGACAACATATCTTTTGTGTTTCCCTATGAGTTGTCATTGACGACCTCGTTATCATATCTGGTTCTAGAGGTCCACCTTTGCATCTGTTACCCCACAAATCTCAGAGCTTATTATTGACCTCTTACACATGCATTTGTCATTCCGTGGCGTACTGTTCTTCATATTCATGCTATCATTGGCATAAAAGTAGTATGATTGAAAAGTATCCATGTTTTCTTTGAGATTTGACTTTTTGCATTCTTTTATAGTCAACACAAATATATTGGAAGTTACAATTTTTGTGGTCAAATTGCAGGTCTAATATCATGGGAGAGCAACCAGTTCAGATGAATTTCTCTCTATTCGCTTATTTCCAGTTTCTTTCGGCTTCCCCAATCCTAAAGGTAATAATACGATTTCTTTATGTTGTGTGACCAAATTCAGAAGTGAACTTTTGCTGTTTATATGCTCAGTGTGCCCTATACATGTTGTTTGGAAAAAAAATCTCCGCAACCTAGATTCGTTCTGTTCCCCATTTTTCCTTTTTCTGTTGCCATGAGCCTATGCCCTGGATCTTTAATATAGTGCCATATTTCGTCCTTAGACACTGTTTTGGTTGATTTTAGTTCTTGCTGAACTCCACCCAATGCATATTTTCTGTTATCCTGAGGTTGGTGCTTAGGCAGGCTCTGGTTTCAGATCTGGCCTATATTCAGTTTCAGAGAGAATCAGCACAGATTTGGGGATTCTCCTTATAACAATGAAAGAAAGCATCAGGTTTTAAGATTGAGGCAATATTTATGTTCAGTTAGGACTTAGTATTGTGTTCTGATGGCTAGAGAACAGAGAACAATTCTCCTTCACTTCCTGATAGCTGAAACTGGTTCGCACGATTAACTTGTTGTAGATATTATATTTGTTCTTCACAAAAGAGATTGTTGTGGACCATGTGATGCACATGGCTGATTGACTGAATATTTTGTTAAGGGTGAAAATACTACAGGGCCTTCCTCTGAAGTGTGTTATTGATGAACCAGCAACCTGTCATAGCAAGGAATGAGATGACCCGAGGTGTAGAAAATTTGAAGGAATAACACTTCATATTCATGAGTCGAGTTCCTCTGTTTTGCAACCTCATAGGTAGAATTCAGATGGACATGACAGTGGCAACAAATTAGACCTTTCGCCTCCTCTCTGAAGAGAAACGCACGACTTTAGTTTGTTTAGTTTTTTTGCTGTCATAATAAGACCCTGAAACCATCTTCCATCGAACACATATATGTATTATATATACTATGTACAGGGTGCAGACATGGACATTTATGCAGATAAATATAATTGCTGACCAAGCAATTCCCCTCTTTTGAGACAAAGTCATGCCCTGTTGCATGTATGATGTATCTCAGTTCATGTTCTTCAGCATTTAAGTGTTTCGGATGATCATGCCCTGTTTCTATGGATTGCCATTTTGTCCAAAGAGAACAGTGAAACATCAAATTAAGTTAACCATCTCATATTTGCATTTGCTTTATGATGTTTCCGTTCTACCTACAATATTTGAAATATGATATTTTATTGCTCACTGGGAACAAGCATCACTTTCATGTAATATCTTTAACTTCCTTGAGTTTTTCTATGAGTTTGTGCTACGCTGCATAGGAGCTCCAGCAAGCATGTGTGCCTGCTCTCCTTGCCCCTGAGCTCCTGTACCAGCAACAACAACTCATGTGTGGTATCAGCCAGAGATTAGTGTTGATTTTTTTCAAGTTATTGGGAAACTCGAGAACTAGCAGTACCACATAAAAAATTCTGGAGTTAGTAGAACCAGAAGCATTACACTGAGGCGCTCAGAAGAAACCCAAAGGATCCAAAGGTAATTTTTGATGTTTTATGATATTCAGTTGCTTGAGCTAAAAAAATTATGTAAAGCTATTTCGATGTTATAATGTGGATAACATCTCACACTGCATGTATGCCATTTGAATTAGCCTGTAGATGACCATTGTCTATAGGTGCTTCTGTAGTGTAGGTGTTGTGATGTGGAGTCTTTTTTAGTGCTAAGCTATTGGCAACGTTTCAGGTATACGGCAACACGGCTGCCTGTTACACCAAGACGGGTGCCATGCCTGAAGTACTAAAGGATACAGATAAGTGCATCGCGCTAGATCCCACATTCTACAAGGGGTACACAAGGAAGGGTGCAATCCTGTTTGTCTCTAAAGAATGCGACAAAGCAATGGAACGAGCGTGCCTAAGTGGTATGTCTATTCTTGCAACCCCTTTCTTCTGCTTATTATTCCATTGCCATACTTTACATTCTGTTCTATTTAACATGAAACACATACATGCTGTTAGGGCCTCTTTAAAAAGTGGTTACTGTTTCAACAATGCCTATAGTGCCTTCGCTCATTAATGCTTGCCTTCTACCATACATGTCAGCTGATACATTTGTTCATATCTACGTCTTGGTGTAAAAAAAAATATTGTTGTTTTCCCTATCAAGAATGTTAGCTCGAATAAGTCCAGATATATACCACCTTAAAAGGCTCTATATGCGTTTATTTATTGAACATTACAAATTCAAATTAGATTTTCAAATTCTTTACACCACAGTTGCCAACAGCATGTTTCAGTGCACATGTTTGCTAGCAAATGGGCTTAAAATCAATAAGGTGAGGGCCTCGGTTTACTGGGCCGCCTGATTTATCCACACAGGCAGATGCTGATGCCTTAACCCTATCCATCCACCTGCCACAACAACATTCGACCTTCACTTGCTCATAAACCATAGCTCCTCTGCAACGAGCAGCCGACTGCATCCGCGAGATCTGCCCCCCCCCCCCCCCCCAGCTAAAAGATTTGGCCGCTGCCTCAACAAATCGCGCCCTCAGATTAGCTCTTCCCAGAATCTTGCTCCAATCCCTTGAAAGTAAACTCTGGGCATTATTCCCATTCTGTAAGGGTGGTCTTACAGAAGGCATGAACACAATTCTACTGTTTGGATCCAGCTACACAAGTATGTTTTTTTAGTTCAGCCCACCAATTTCAACTTGCTTCGCAAACCAGATGCACAAATGAAATCATAAGAGAACAACATTATTCAGTCAAAATGAAGGAAAAAAAGGTTAATTTGGTAGGTTTGCTTCAGAATCAGATTTGATGAATACTATAGCATCAGGAACAATTTTTTTGTTTTCCACTAGCAACACCAACCAAACACCTACACCTCTTAATACCAGGTTTTCTTATTGCTTGACCAAAACTACAAGCAGGCAATTTTAATGTCCTGATGTTCTCTTTGCAGATAGGTACAGATCACATATAATTTGGTTACTCTGAAAATTGTATGTCTTTCTATCATACACACACACAAGCAGATAGAAAATCATAGACTACAGTTGCTGACAGTATATTCTTCCTTATATCATTTAACAGCTCTAAAGACAACAATCTCAATCATGTTTTATCACAGGTAACATATGTTGCTGACCATCTTAGCGATACAACAACACAGTCTGAATATGATCTCCAGCAAACAAACACTATTATTGGAGCCTGGACGATGATATCGAAAGAATTTCTGCACTGAGCAATGCAGGCTACGAAGAATAGCAGTTATGAAGAGCTGCCTCAAAGAAGTCGTTCTAAACATCCAGTGATACATCTGTCTATCGTATCTCTGCCTATCTACATGCCTTGCTCATAACATTGTTAATGATCCTTCCTAAGCTTCTTAGAAAACATGTATCATCAGCAACCATCTATCTATCATCAATCCGTATTTACTTCCATATGTTTCATTATGTGTCTACATATTTTGATGCACACTCTTTCAATAATTGGCTTGCTCTCGGCCTTTGCGCCATCGGCGCAACGGGTCATCTAGTGGAGGGAAATATGAAGAGCGGAGGTTGAGTGATCAAGGGGAAGGTGGCGATGGTGTACTCATCCAAGTACGCCACCAAGGCCCAGACCAAGACTGGTCATCACTACCGTACATGCCTACCAGCCCAGGTACACCGACGACGTCGATGAAAGGGCCACTGCGTTCATACTGTCCGTCCGAGAGCGCTTCAAAAATGAACAAAAGATGATGGGTTAGTGAAGATCTGTCATGGCTGGTCAGGTCGGTCATTGCATGGCCTAATCTCATTGATTTTTCTCCCCTTAAAATTAGCTGTGGGACCCAAATCATGATGAATCCTAGGTCTCCACTCTCTAGCTCATCTTCGTAAGCACATTCCGTAGAAACTGCCCGTAGCTGTAGCAAAGTTCGACCATAAGAGTGGAAGAAAGGGGTGATAGAATAATTCCCATTTTCTAAAACCATGCTGGGATGTTAATTTGACCCTCGATCTAAGTGGAGTTTGTATCCATCTCCGTCGTTCATTCTTGTTGGCCCAACGTACACTTCATCTCAAGCGTGTAAGGGCATCTTCAAGGCAGACCCGTAAACCACCCGCATGCGTCTGGACCGTGGAAGCCATCCAACACGGGCCTGTATCGGTCCGGCGTGTGGTCCGAACATGATTTCTCCCGCAAATCGAAGACAAACATGGGTTGAATGGGGGGGGGGGGGCTTTGCGGGAGTCCAGACCGCTCCCAAGCCCGCTTCTGACCGCCCTGACCCACCAAAAAAAACCCCACCCGCCCCTCCCGCGTTTTCTTTTCGATGCACGTGCCGCTTAACGTGCCGCATTCATTTCGGCCCAGAGCACGCAGCGGCCAACATTGATGCCATGATGTGATCGGAGGGACGGAGGGCGGCGCTGACCAACGTGACCTCTCGGGAGCTGCCGCTTCAATGTAGATACAGCTTACCTAGGAACAGACTCCGGCTGATGCGCTGCATTGAAGCGGGTTAACCGCCCCTTCACATAGCCTGGCCGCGGCTTTAGAAGCCATGCTCCGGCGAAGCACAGAGCTGCAATCCCCCTTCCCCAGCTCCGCTGCACTCCTCCGCCTCCCCGTCACCCACCTCGCCAAGCCCTTCCTCCTCTCCGATTTCAGAAGCGATGCTGAAGTCAGGATGCTCCGCGATGGGTCGGCGGAAACTCTTCCTTAGGTGGTTCTTGGCACCGCCGCCTTCGCTCTCCGGGCCCTTCGGCATCCACAATGGCCGACTCCTCCGCCCGGGAAAAGATCATCATCTCCTCCAGCAAGAAGGAGGACCAGGCCTCCGAAGCTGCAGCTGGAGCAGCTGCCGCAGCAATGGCCCTGCCTCATCTTAGAGGCCGCCGTGACGGACGAAGAATTCTACCGTTAGATCGAGCTGTTGACGGAGCGTTCACTCCGTCAGATGGGGCCGTCGCCACCATCGCTAGCGTTCACTCCGTCAGATGAAGGTGGAGCCGCCATCCCCGCCCCCGTGCAACCACGGCAACCAGATAGTACGGCGCGTCAAAGCCGAGCCGTTGTCGCCCCCACCCTCGCGCAACCGCGGCGTCCAAATCGGACGTCGCGTCAAGGACAAGCCGGCGTACCCGCCACGGTACACCATGATGACCCACAAGTATAGGGTGTCCTTTAGATAAGTAAGAGTGTCGAACCCAACGAGGAGCAGAAGGAAATGACAAGCGGTTTTCAGCAAGGTATTCTCTGCAAGCACTGAAATTATCGGTAACAAATAGTTTGGTAGAAAGGTAATTCGTAACGGGTAACAAGTAAGTAGTGTAACAAAGGTGCAACAAGATAGCCCAATCCTTTTTATAGCAAAGGACAAGCCTGGACGAACTCTTATATAAAGCAAAGCGCTCCCGAGAACACATGGCAATTATCATCAAGTTAGTTTTCATCATGTCCATATGATTCGCGTTCGTTACTTTGATAATTTGATATGTGGGTGGACCGGTACTTGGGTGCTGTCCTTACTTGGACAAGCCTCCCACTTATGATTAACCCCACTCGCAAGCATCCACAACTACGAAAGAAGAATTAAGATAAATCTAACCATAGCATTAAACATGTGGATCCAAATCAGCCCCTTACGAAGCAACACATAAATTAGGGTTTAAGCTTCTGTCACTCTAGCAACCCATCATCTACTTGCTACTTCCCAATGCCTTCCCCAAGGCCCAAGTCATGGTGAAGTGTCATGTAGTCGACGTTCACATAACACCACTAGAGGAAAGACAACATACATCTCATCAAAATATCGAACGAATACCAAATTCACATGATTACTTATAACAAGACTTCTCCCATGTCCTCGGGAACAAAAGTAACTACTCACAAAGCATGTTCATGTTCAAGATCAGAGGGGTATTGAATATCATTAAGGATCTGAACATATGATCTTCCACCAAATAAACCAACTAGCATCAACTACAAGGAGTAATCAACACTACTAGCAACCCACAAGTACCAATCTGAGATTTTGAGACAAAGATTGAATACAAGAGATGAACTAGGGTTTGAGATGAGACGGTGCTGGTGAAGATGTTGATGAAGATTAGTCCTCCCACGATGAGAGGATTGTTGGTGATGACGATGGCTTCGATTTCCCCCTCTAGGAGGGAAGTTTCCCCGGCGGAATCACTCCGCCGGAGCTCTAGATTGCTTCTGCCCAGGTTCCGCCTCGAGACGGTGGTGCTTCGTCCCGAAAGCCCTCTCCTTATTTTTTCTAGGTCAAAACCCTTTATATAGAAGAAGATGGGCACCAGAGGCTGGCCAGGGGGCCCACAAGCTCAGGGGGCGCGCCCTGGGAGTAGGGCGCGCCTCCAGGCTTGTGGCCACCTGGTGGGTCCCCTTCTGGTATTTCTTCGCCCAATATCTTTTATATATTCCAAAATAATTCTCTGTAAAGTTTTGGGACATTTGGAGTTGTGCAGAATAGGGATCTTAGATTTGCTCCTTTTCGGTCCAGAATTCCAGCTGCCGGCTTTCTCCCTCTTCATATAATTCTTGCAAAATAAGAGAGAAAAGACATAAGAATTGTATCATAAAGTGTAATAATAGTCCATAATGCAATAAATATCAACATAAAAACATGATGCAAAATGGACGTATCAACTCCCCCAAGCTTAGACCTCGCTTGTCCTCAAGCGGAAACCAAAATCAATAATCATGACCACATGTTTAGAGATAGAGGTGTCAATAGAACAAAATTCGGACATGAAGGCATCATGATCATCTTTAGAACAACAATATATTGTCATATAACTTCTTATGCTAAAGTGATAATTCATTCACAAGGTATAGTATGAGCCATAAACTTCATTGAAAACAAACAAACTATGATCTCAGTCATTGATGCAATTGCAATTTGTCATAATGTCAGAAAGAGTCAATGTAACAACTTTTATTGGGCAAGTTCACATACTCAACCATCATTTAATCTTTCATAATTGCTAACACTCACACGATACTTATGGGATCAAAGCTTCAGTCAGACACATAGAAAGATAGGGGCTTCTAATTTTGCCTCCCAACCATTTACCTCAAGGGTAATGTCAACAATAATAACTCATGATCACCTACATCTGAGTGGATATGTATGCCTAGATCTTTCCCCAACACATAGTGCTTGCCAAAAAAGAGAAAAATAAAAGGAAGGGTGAAGATCACCATGACTCTTGCATAAAGGTAGGTATTAAAAATAAAAGATAGGCCCTTCGCAGAGGGAAGCGGAGGTTGTCATGCACTTTTTATTTGGATGCACAAAATCTTAATGCAAAGGAACGTCACTTTATATTGCTACTTGTGATAGAGAACTTTATTATGCAGTCCGTCACTTTTATTTCTTCCATATCACAAGTTCGTACAAAGCTTATTTTCCTCACACTAAAAGATCGTACATATTTAGGGAGTAATTTTTATTGCTTGCACCGATGACAACTTACTTGAAAGATCTTACTCAATCCATAGGTAGATATAGTTGACTCTCATGGCATGAAACTGGGTTAATGGGTTTTGGATGCACAAGTAGTATCTCTACTTGGGGCGGGGTTTTTGGCTAGCATGTGATAGAAAGCAAGCTCAACATGTTGGATGATCCATGGCAATATAACTTCTATTCGAATATAAGGAAACATAGCCCATTATGTTGTCTTCCTTGTCTAACCTCAACTTATTAGCATATAATATTTTAATGAGTGCTCAAAATCATAAAAGATGTCTAGGATGGTGTATTTATATGTGAAACCTCTCTTTCCTTATTACTCCTCATTAATTGCAACAATGACCCATACTATGTTTGTCAACCTTCAACAAATTTCAAGCATTATATTTCTTATATATGAAGTCGTCACTATCCATAAGATTATTATATAATATTTTATTTATTTTATTCTTTTCCACCTCTAAGATCAAAGCAAGAAAGTAAAATACTCAACTCAAAACTGATCTTTATTATATAACTCTCACACTCGATTCAATAGATAGATCAAGAATCAAAAACTTGAAGACTAGATCATACTAAAAACTTTTTTTCTACTAGATCACGATTTAACCAAAAGGATTGAACTAAGATAAACGATAAAGATAAAGATGTGATGGTGATATGATACCGGGGCACCTCCCCCAAGCTTGGCACAAGCTAAGGGGAGTTCCCATACCCGTGTACTCAAGTCTCCTTTTTCGGAGGTGGTGATGATGAAGTTGATGATGTGGCGGTGAGCTTCTCCATCATACGTTTGAGGATGAAATTTTCCTCCCTCAAGTCATTGTTTTCTTGCTCAAGCTTTAATATATTTTTACATAATGCCTCTTTGCTTTCCTGCAGAAAATGGGATGGGATAAATTCGATCTTAGGTTTGTTTACTGTGTTCGGAAGGCTCGACTTCTTGAACTCCACTTGCATATCCCATGGTTGAGGTAGGGGGACATCATCCTCATCTGAGCTCGCCTCTTAATCCTCACCTGTGGACCAAAGATTGGGGTATATTTCCCCAAAGATTCTTGGATCTGCAACATAGTGGGAAACATAGTTCTCTCCATTTGAATCTTGCGAAGACATATATTGCTCAACAAAAATAGCTCGAAACAAGAATAGAGGATATTGCCGCGATACGGTGGTCAAAACCTTCGGGAGTTTATATAATGAATTTTTATCGTGCAAAACAAGTAATCTGGGAGAAAACGGAGTAAAATTGCTTTTATGGAACTTTTTGAGTCGGTTTACTTACCGTAACACATACCTATTCCTTTTCAGGGTTCTGGAGCGTTCTGGAAAATTTCCTTTATGTACTCCGGTGTTATGGACTGGATAATGTTGGTTTCAATATTTATAGGCGTACCTGAGATATAGTGCTTGATTCTTTGCCCATTTACCACCTTCGGATTGGTGCCTTCGGCGTTGTTGATCTTGATAGCACCGGAACGATAAACTTCTTCGATAATGTAGGGTCCTTCGCATTTAGAGAGAAGTTTTCCAACAAAAAATCTTAAACGAGAATCGTATATCAAGACTTGGTCACCTACATTAAATTCCTGCTTTTGTATTCTTTTGTCATGACATCTTTTGACCTTTTCTTTAAACAATTTAGCATTTTCATAGGCTTGGGTTCTCCATTCATCAAGTGAGCTAATGTCAAATAACCTCTTTTCACCGGCAAGTTTAAAATCATAGTTGACCTCTTTAATTGCCCAATAAGCTTTATGTTCTAATTCAAGAGCTAAGTGACATGCTCCTCCATAGACCATTTTATATGGAGACATACCCATATGATTTTTATAAGCAATTCTATAAGCCTATAATGCATCATCAAATTTCTTAGACCAATTCTTTCGAGACCTATTGCCAGTCTTTTGCAAGATTAACTTTATTTCCCTATTACTTAATTCTACTTGACCACTAGACTAAGGATGTGAAAGGATCGAGAAGAGGGGTCTAGAGGGGTGGTGATTAGACCCTCAACAAGTAAAAGTGACAATTTTTAAGTTGTTCAAGTTAAGGTGGAGTTTTAGCACAAGTTTAAGCATTCACAATACATTTCAAGCAAGCATGGCAAGAGTATCTGCAGCGGGAATAGTAAAGCATGCTAATTGCAAGAAAGTAAAGGGATGGGATTGGAGTGTGCAAGCGCAATAAAGACACGGAGATTTTTGGCGTGGTTCCGATAGGTGGTGCTATCGTACATCCACGTTGATGGAGACTTCAACCCACAAAGGGTAACGGTTGCGCGAGTCCACGGAGGGCTCCACCCATGAAGGGTCCACGAAGAAGCAACCTTGCCTATCCCACCATGGCCATCGCCCATGAAGGACTTGCCTCACTCGGGTAGATCTTCACAAAGTAGGCGATCTCCTTGCCCTTACAAACTTCTTGGTCCAACTCCACAATCTTGTCGGAGGCTCCCAAGCGACACCTAACCAATCTAGGAGACACCACTCTCCAAAAGGTAATAAATGGTGTGTTGATGATGAACTCCTTGCTCTTGTGCTTCAAATGATAGTCTCCCCAACACTCAACTCTCTCTCATAGATTTGGATATGGTGGAAAGATGACTTGAGTGGAAAGCAACTTGGGGAAGGCTAGAAATCAAGATTCTTGTGGTAGGACTGGTATATCGTGATCTCAATACATGAGTAGGTGGTTCTCTCTCAGAAAATGTATGCTGGAAGTGTAGGCACGTTCTGATGGCTCTATCACATATGGAGAAGAGGGTGGAGAGCTATATATAGCCTCCACACAAAATCCAACCGTTACACACATTTGACCCAAATCGGTCAGACCGAATAGAAGAACTCGGTGAGACCGATTTAGTTCAAAATGTGAACGTTAGGAATCTAGGTGGGATCGACTGGAGCAACTCGGTGGGACCGATGTGCTAGGGCTTAGGGCAAACATCAACCCGGTGTCATCGATTGCATCAACTCAGTGAGACCAAAGTGAAGCAATAAGGCAATAGAGAAAATGTCAAGCCAACTCAGTGAGACCGATTGCAATTTCGGTGAGACCGAAATAATTGCAATAGGCAACAGAGCGTTGGCAAGGCCATCTCGGTGAGACCGAGATCCGTATCGGTGTGACCGAACTGTTAGGGTTTCTGGCAGTGGTTATGTCATATGAACTCGGTGGCTCCGGATGGAATGGATCGGTGGGGCCGAGTTGGAGTTTAGGGTTTTGACATATTTGGAATGAGAAAGTGGTTGAGGGATTTGGAGCATTATCACTAAGCATTTGAGCAAGCAAGCCATTAAGCAACACCTCATCCCCTTTTAATAGTATTGGCTTTCCTATGGACTCAATGTGATCTTGGATCACTAAAAATAGAAATGAAGAGTCTTGAGCTTTATCCAATATGTGTCCTTAGCATTTTGAAGGGGTTCCACATCCTCTTGTCCTTTCCATGCCATTGTTGAACTTGTCTGAAATACACTAGATAGAAGCATTAGTCCAACAAGAGATATGTTGGCATTAATTACCAAAATCGCCCAGGGAGCACTTGTGCTTTCAATCTCCCCCTTTTTGGTAATTGATGACAACATGCATCAAAGCTTTAGATAAATGATATGAAGAGTAACAAGTAAAGCTTTGGACCGACATGTAACATGCAAAAGCTCCCCCTACATGTATGCAATCATGTGAAGATAGAATATGCTAACATGTGAATGCATTATCATGACAGAGCAAGCAGAGAGTTACTTGTATCTTGGCTGTATGCATCAGAGAAAATGATAAGATTAAGAAGTATACCTTCATGTTTATGATTCCCTCTTGCAAACAATATGTGCAACAGCAAGAGATCATCATGCACATGAGTGTGATGCATATACTTACCTTGTGTTCTTGAGCTAACTTTGGAAGGAGTGGGCTTGATAAAACATGGTTAGATAACACAAGAACACTCCTAATAAAGCAGTTTTAAGGAACCACAAGAATAGCAAGACTGGGATGACATGTAATGGGTGAGTACTAAGTACTTCATTTAGATATAGACATGTCCCCAAAGATTTAAAGATGTGCAATGAATTCCGAAGATTTTTCTCCCCTTCGAAAAGAACTCTTTCTCCCCCTGAATCAGATATTGGATAATGGGAGAAGATAGGGTGAGATAAAATCAGAGCAGAATAGGGCAATAGCAACTAATATTAGCAATAGCTTAGATCAAACATATTGATGTCTTTCCCCTCTTGAAGACATGTGACTTCTCTCCTCTTTTGTTAACAGGCATCTGTAGAAGAGCTTAGATGTGCTCATTTGATAAGCTTTGATGTGCTCTCTCTCCCCCTTTGACATCAATTTCCAAGAAGGATTTCTGGATCATGAGCCAAATAGGTGTGGTCCTTGAGAGTCACTACAAAGCAGCAGGTGTTTTATGATGATGATAGAGGGAAGAATCATTGAGTGGAGCTGAAGGAAATAGGCAGTAAGAAATGGAAAAATATTTTCTCGGAGTTGAAATCGGTGACGCTGATTTGTTTTTCGTCGGTGACGCCGAGATAACAGAGTCATAGAAGGTCCCAATCGGTGAGACCGAATCAGTCCATGTCAGTTGTACCGATGGACTTTTTACAAGTGAATCTTGTATTTCAGTCGAGCCGATGGGTTTGGATCGGAGGGACCGAGTTCAACACAGAGTAAAGATTTTGTCAACTCAGCTCACTTGGCAAATGAAATCTCACAAGGATTTGCAAGGAATTAACTGAAAGATTTGCAATGAATTAAACACGGATAAAGAGAAGAAAAATAAAAAGATCTAGATGAAGTTTTTTTGTTTTAGAGGGAGACATAAAGACAAGAAAATCATACAAGAAAAAATCAATTGAGCAAAAGAACACTAGAGAACTTCATCTAGAGAGGGTCGGCGACAAAGTCATCTATGTTAGAGTATATTGACTTAGGAGTCAAGTGAGATCACTTGATCATAGGTCATACTCATCTTTTAAGCTCAAAATGGGGTTGCCATTTTTATTTTAAGCACTTTGATGTATTCACATCTTGTTGAGTTGCTTTAGCTCATGACTTGGAGCAAAGCTTCTCTAAGATGGAATGACATATCTTGGGTTGTGGTGTTGATCTTGATCATGTAGTTGAACTTGTGTTGGATGCTCGGGGTTGATGTTGTCCATCAAGAGTTGGGAGCTCCACTATTAGTTTGAGTTCATCTTCCTACATGGGTTAGTCTTGCAAGGAAGAGCACTTGTGTATCCAAAATGACAATCATGAAACTTGATACCAATTGAAATTTGATATATTGAAATAGTCAAATGATATGTTGAGTGAGTTCATGCTTCCTTGAATTCAACAACCAAACCATAGGAACTTGGTGATGTAGAAATTGCTCAAGATGTGAGTGACTTGCAATCTCATAGATTTGGGCTCTTCTAAGTACCTACAAGGGTTAGATAACATGCAAAGGTACAAGTATAGATCCATGACATATGATCATCATCATAAAAGAAATATCAAGGATTAGTCATAAGAGGCTCATGCCTTGCATGTATCCAAATGGAGTTTCTACTCCAAGTTTTAAGCATCAATGATGTTCAATTCACCTCTCAAACGGCAAAATACTTTCTCATCAAGCGGTTTGGTGAATATATCCGCCAATTGCTTATCGGTACAAGCATGCTTAAGATTGATGTATCCTTTAGCAACATGATCTCGAATGAAATGATGACGAACTTCAATATGCTTAGTTCGAGAATGTTGCACGGGATTGTGAGCAATCTTAATAGCACTTTCATTATCACAAAGCAACGGAACATGTTTCACATGTATCCCATAATCCTTAAGGGTTTGGGTCATCAAAAGTAATTGAGCACAACATGATCAGGCGGCAATGTATTCCACTTCGGCAGTGGATAAGGATACCAAGTTTTGTTTCTTGGAGGACGAAGACACAAGGGATCTACCAATAAATTGACAAGTACCCGAAGTGGACTTTCTATCAACCTTGTCACCGGCATAGTCCGAATCGGAGTAGCCAACAAGATCAAAAGATGACCTCTTTGGATACCAAATGCCAAAGTTTGGTGTATAAATTAAGTATCTCATTATCCTCTTCATGGTCTTAAGATGACATTCTTTAGGGGCCGCTTGATATCATGCACACATGCACACACTTAGCATAATATCGGGATAGGAGGCACATAGATATAACAATGAACCAATCATAGAGCGGTAAACCTTTTGGTCAACCAGTTTGCCATCCGTAGTCAAGTCAAGATGTCCACTAGTAGGCATGGGTGTTTTCATACCTTTGCTTTCTTTCATGTTGAACTTCTTGAAAAGATCCTTGATATACTTTGTTTGAGAAACAAAGGTACCTTCCTCGGTTTGCTTGATTTGCAAACCAAGGAAAATTTTGAGTTCACTCATCATAGACATGTTAAACTTCTCCGACATTAGCCTTCCAAACTTTTCACTAAAATGGGGGTTAGTATAACCAAATATGATATCATCCACATAAATTTGGCACACAAATAATTCACCATTAGCCCTTTTAGTAAAAACTGTAGAATCAATCTTCCCAATTTCAAAACCTTTTTCAATAAGAAACTTGGTCAACCATTTATACCATGCTCTAGGAGCTTGTTTAAGACCATAAAGAGCTTTGTAAAGTTTGTAGACATGATTAGGTTTCTTGGGGTTGACAAAGCCAGGAGGTTGTTTAACATAGACTTCCTCCTCAATTTCTCCATTTAGAAAAGCATTTTTTAATGTCCATTTGGTATAAAGTGATATCATGGTGATTGGCATAAGCAAGTAAGATGCATATGGACTCAAGTCTAGCAACGGGGGCATATGTCTCACCATAGTCCATACCTTCGACTTGAGTGTAGCCTTGAGCGACGAGACGGGCCTTGTTGCGTACAACTTGTCCATCTTCATCTTGCTTATTCTGAAACACCAATTTGGTTCCAATGACATTGTGCTTGCCGTTGGGCTTTTCAACCAATGTCCATACTTGATTCCTCTCGAAGTTGTGTAGCTCTTCATGCATAGCGTTCACCCAATCCGGATCCTCAAGAGCTTCTTCTACCTTCATAGTTTCAACACTAGAAATGAATGAGTAGTGTTCATAAAAGTTAGCCAAATGAGTTTTAGAGCGAGTGATTGTCCGAGTTTGAATGTCATCGAAGATTTGTTCGACGGGATGATCTCTTGTGACTCTTGCTCTAACTCATGAGAGCTTTTGTTTGGGTTGGGGTGGAACATCCTCTTCATTGTCTTCTTCTTCTCCTCCTTCTTCATTGTTGTTGTCGTTGTCGTTTTCTTGCGAGGTGGAGAGGGAGGCCGAGGTGGTTCATCTTGTTGTACTTCCTCATCTCCTCCTTCTTGACGTGTTCCACTTGTGGATGCCTCCAAGTCAACTTGTGGTTCACCTTGATGTGAGGTTGAGGCTTCCACTTGAACGGACGAAGTACTCTCCTTCATCTCCGTTGGGCGAATCTTGCCAACAGACAAATCTTGAATTGCTTCCGAAGGATCTTTGTCTCCTACATCAATTGGCAATTGCCCTACTTGCGAGCCATTAGATTCATCAAACTTCACATCTACCGTCTCTTCAACCTTTCGGGTGAAATTGTTGTAGACACGGTATGTGTGAGAGTTTGAGCCATAACCGAGTTGGAAACCTTCATGAGATTTAGGAGCAAACTTTGAATGACGATGCTTATCAAGAATGTAACACTTTGAGCCAAATACTCAAAAGTATCCAACTTGGGGTTTGTTAATGGTGAGAAGCTCGTATGCCGTCTTGCCGAGAAGCTTGTGAAGATATAGTCAATTCGTAGCATGACAAGCTGTCTCAACCGCTTCGGCCCAAAAATGTCTTGGCATCTTGGATTCATCAAGCATCATTCTTGCCATCTCAATAAGTTTCCGGTTCTTCCTCTCAACAACTCCATTTTGTTGAGGCGTGTACGTAGCCAAGAACTCATGTGAAATCCCTTCTTCGTCAAGAAAGGTATCCACATTGGCGTTCTTGAATTCCGTTCCACGGTCGCTTGGAACCTTCTTGATCTTCACTTCAAATTGGTTTTGGGCCTTCCTAGCGAAGTTCTTGAAGATCTTTTGGACCTGAAATTTATCATCAAGAAAGAACACCCATGTAAATCTTGAAAAATCGTCAACAATGACCAATCCGAACGAGTTACCACCAAGACTCTTGTAGGCGTTGGGACCGAAAAGATCCATATGAAGTAGCTCAAGCGGTCTTCTCGTGGTCATGATGTTCTTCACGGCATGACTTCCTCCAACCTGTTTTCCTGCTTGACAAGCACTGCAAAGTCTATCCATGTCAAATATGACATCTTCAACACCAAGGATATGATCACCTTTAATAAGCTTATTAAGATTTCGCATGCCCACATGACCTAACCTTCTATGCCATAACCAACCTTTAGAAGATTTAGCAATTAAGCAAGTACGAGGTTGAGCTTTCTTAGTGAAATCAACAATGTATAGGTCACCTCTACGAATACCGGTAAAGACCATATTATGATTATCTCTTCAAAACACTTGGCAATCTACTTCAGTAAATAGAACATTGAAATAGAAGTCAGCTAGTCTAGATACAGAAAGTAAATTGTAGCCAAGAGATTCAACGAGCATGACATTTTGGATAGAGCTATCATTGGAAATGGCTACCTTACCAAGGCCAAGTACCTTACCCTTGGAGTTATCTCCAAAAGTGACATACTTGCGTGGATCATCGTTCTTAGCAAGCTCACAAAACATGTCCTTATCTCCGGTCATATGATCAGTACATCCACTATCGAGAATCCATTCCTTTCCTCCGGCCATGTAACCATGTAGGTTTTCCATAAGACCAAAGTGTCTCATCGACTCATCAAGATCAAAGTCACTGTCATCATCCTCATCACAATATCCATGCTCAACACCATCATGTGAATGATCATCACCTAGAGAGAGTGATTCATTAGATTTATGACCATGACAATGTGCATGTTTGTGAATTCTAATAATTTGCGAAATGATGCTACTAATGACTCTAACATCTCCTTTGGCACGCATGAGGTCACGGAGCTCAAATAGACAATCATCAAATTTAGGATCACTAGAATCCATTTTATGGAAAGCAATGGACTTTTGAAGAATCTCATCTAGATTTTTCAAGGAATAGTTTGGAAAGCGCTCCTCAATATTTTTCCATATAGTGTAAGCACATTCAAAAGTAGGCAAGCATACAAGCAAATTTCTAGGCAATCCTCTAATGATAAGATCAATAGTCTAAGATTGCGAGTTAAGTCAAGATACTCATTGGGGGTAGGATGCAAGGGATCAATGGGGGGCGCACAGGGGCTAGTAATATACTTGCTCAAATCATATTCATTGAAAATCTCAAGCATCTCATTCTTCCAAGAATTATAGAACTCTCCGTCAAGCATAGGCACTCTACGTCTAATACTCCCAATCATGGACTCATCCATCTTCCTCCAACGGTGATTAAACCAAAGCAATGGAGACCAATGCTCTGATACCAATTGAAAGGATCGAGAAGAGGGGTCTAGAGGGGGGTGATTAGACCCTCAACAAGTGAAAGTGGCAATTTTTAAGTTGTTCAAGTTAAGGTGGAGTTTTAGCACAAGTTTAAGCATTCACAATACATTTCAAGCAAGCATGGCAAGAGTATATACAGCGGAAAGAGTAAAGCATGCTAATTGCGAGAAAGTAAAGGGATGGGATTGGAGTGTGCAAATGCAATGAAGACACGGAGATTTTTGGCGTGGTTTCGATAGGTGGTGCTATCGTACATCCACGTTGATGGAGACTTCAACCCACGAAGGGTAACGGTTGCGCGAGTCCACGGAGGGCTCGACCCACGAAGGGTCCACGAAGAAGCAACCTTGTCTATCCCACCATGGCCATCACCCATGAAGGACTTGCCTCACTCGGGTAGATCTTCACGAAGTAGGCAATCTCCTTGCCCTTACAAACTTCTTGGTTCAACTCCACAATCTTGTCGGAGGCTCCCAAGCGACACCTAACCAATCTAGGAGACACCACTCTCCAAAAGGTAATAAATGGTGTGTTGATGATGAACTCCTTGCTCTTGTGCTTCAAATGATAGTCTCCCCAACACTCAACTCTCTCTCACAGATTTGGATATGGTGGAAAGATGATTTGAGTGGAAAGCAACTTGGGGAAGGCTAGAAATCAAGATTCTTGTGGTAGGATTGGAATATCTTAATCTCAACACATGAGTAGGTGGTTCTCTCTCAGAAAATGTATGCTGGAAGTGTAGGGACGTTCTAATGGCTCTCTCACATATGGAGAAAGGGGTGGAGGGGTATGTATAGCCTCCACACAAAATCCAACCGTTACACACATTTGACCCAACTCGGTAAGACCGAATAGAAGAACTCGCTGAGACCGATTTAGTTCAAAATGTGAACGTTAGGAATCTCGGTGGGATCGACTGGAACAACTCGGTGGGACCGATGTTCTAGGGCTTAGGGCAAACATCAACTCGGTGGCACCGATTGCATCAACTCGGTGAGACCGAAGTGATGCAATAAGGCAATAGAGAAAATGTCAAGCCAACTCGGTTAGACCGATCGCAATTTTGGTGAGACCGAAATAATTGCAACAGGCAACAGAGCGTTGGCAAGGCCATCTCGGTGTGACCGAACTGTTAGGGTTTCTGGCAGTGGCTATGTCATATGAACTCGGTGGCTCCGGATGGAATGGATCGGTGGGGCCGAGTTGGAGTTTAGGGTTTTGACATATTTGGAATGAGAAAGTGGTTGAGGGATTTGGAGCATTATCACTAAGCATTTGAGCAAGCAAGCCATTAAGCAACACCTCATCCCCTTTTAATAGTATTGGCTTTCCTATGGACTCAATGTGATCTTGGATCACTAAAAATAGAAATGAAGAGTCTTGAGCTTTATCCAATATGTGTTCTTAGCATTTTGAAGGGGTTCCACATCCTCTTGTCCTTTCCATGCCATTGTTGAACTTGTCTGAAATACACTAGATAGAAGCATTAGTCCAACAAGAGATATGTTGGCATTAATTACCAAAATCACCCAGGGAGCACTTGTGCTTTCACGATGATAAGGAGATGCAATTCTATGGTTAACATCATATTTAGCAAACAATTTACGGAAAGCACCATGGATAAAATGTGAACCACCATCAGTAATTAAATATCTAGGGACTCCAAACCTTGGGAAAATAACTTCTTTATGCATTTTTATAGAGGTGTTGTGATCAGCACTAGTAGTTGGAATAGCTTCTACCCACTTAGTAACGTAATCAACAGCAACTAAAATATGAGTATATCCATTGGAGGAAAGAAAAGGTCCCATATAATCAAATTCCCAGACATCAAATGGTTCAATAACAAGTGAATAATTTATAGGCATTTCCTGACGTCTACTAATATTACCAATTCTTTGACATTCATCACAAGATAGAACAAACTTATGTGCATCTTTGAAAAGAGTATGCCAATAAAAACCAGATTGTAATACCTTGTGTGCAGTTCTGTCTCACGCATGGTGTCCTCCGTAAGCTTCGGAGTGACACTTCCGTAGGATTTGTTCCTATTCATGCTCAGATATACAAGGTCTAATAATACCATCTACTCCTTCTTTATAAAGGTGTGGGTCATCCCAGAAGTAATGTCTTAAAGCATAGAGAAACTTTTTCTTTTGTTGGTATGTGAAACTAGGTGGTATAAATTTAGCACCAATATAATTGGCATAGTCTGCATACCAAGGAGTACTATAAGAAGCATAGCTAGTTGTTCATCGAGAAAGCTATCATCAATAGGTAGTGGTTCATCAAGAATATTTTCTAACCTAGACAAGTTGTCAGCTACTGGATTCTCAGCTCCCTTCCTATCTGTAATATGTAAATCAAATTCTTGTAGCAAAAGAACCCACCTAATGAGTCTAGGTTTACCATCTTTCTTTTCCATAAGGTATTTAATAGCAGCATGATCAGTGTGCACAATTACTTTAGAATCAACTATGTAAGACCTGAATTTATCACAAGCAAACACAACTTCTAAGAATTCTTTTTCAGTGGTAGCATAATTTCTTTGAGCACTGTCCAAAGTTTTGCTAGCATAATGGATAACATTTAATTTCTTATCAACTCGTTGTCCTAGAACAGCACTAACAATATAATCACTAGCATCACACATAAATTTAAAGAGTAGGTTCCAATCATTTGGTTGAACAATAGGTGTAGAGACTAAGGTGTTCTTAAGTATTTCAAAGGCTTCCACACAATCATCATAAAAAACAAATGGAACATCTTTTTGCAAGAGATTAGTAAGAGGCCTAGAAATTTTAGAGAAGTCTTTAATAAATCTCCTATAAAAACCAGCTTGACCAAGGAAGCTTCTTATACCTTTGATATCTTTAGGACACGACATTTTCTCAATTGCATCAACTTTAGCTTTATCAATTTCAATACATCTTTCAGAAATTTTATGCCCCAAGACAATAACTTCATTCACCATAAACTGGCACTTCTCCCAATTCAAGACAATATTAGTTTCTTCACATCTCTGCAAAACCCTATCAATGTTTCTTAAGCAAGCATCAAAAGAAGTTCTGTAAACAGAAAAATCGTCCATGAAAACCTCAACAATCTTTTCAAAAAAGTCAGAGAATATAGTAGTCATATGATAGGTCTCCATTATATCTACTTTTCCTAACGCTTTTGCTCTTGTTTTGGACTCTAATTTGCTTGATTTGAATGAAACTAACTCGGACTCACGCCGTTTTTAGCAGAACTACCATGGAGTTGTTTTTGTGCAGAAATAAAAGTTCTCGGATTTGGACGAAACTTTTTGGAGAATTATTTTGAAATAAATGAAGAATATTGGAACCAAGACCCACTGGAAGGGGGGCCCTGGCTGCCTACAAGACACCAGGGTGCGCCAACCCCCCTCTGGCGCGCCCTGGTGGGTGGTGGTGCCCTCGAGGCCCTGCTGACCCTAATTCCGACGCTATAAAATCCTATTTTTCCAGAAAAAATAGGATAGGAAGTTTCATCACGTTTTATGATACGGAGCTGCCGTCGCCTCCTGTTCTTCATCGGGAGGACAGATCTGGAGCCCGTTCGAGGCTCCGGAGAGGGGGATCTTCACTCTTCGTCATCACCAACCATCCTCCACCACCAATTTCATGATGCTCCCCATCGGGAGTGAGTAATTCCTTCGTAGGCTCACTGGTCGGTGAGGAGTCGGATGAGATTCATCATGTAATCGAGTTAGTTTTGTTAGGGCTTGATCCCTAGTATCCACTATGTTCTGAGATTGATGTTGCTATGACTTTGCTATGCTTAATGCTTGTCAATAGGGCCCGAGTGCCATGATTTGAGATCTGAACCGTTTTGTGTTTTGACCATTATATCTATGTTCTAGATCCGATCTTGCAAGTCATATGCACCTATTACGTGTTATGATCCGTAAACCCCAGGGTGACAGTAATTGGGATACTTTTCGGTGATGACCGTAGTTTGAGGAGTTCATGTATTCACTATGTGTTAATGCTTTGTTCCGGTTCTCTATTAAAAGGAGGCCTTAATATACCTTAGTTTCCTTATGGACCCCGCTGCCACGGGAGGGTAGGAAAAAATTTGTCATGAAAGTTCTTTTCCATAAGCACGTATGACTATTTAGGAATACATGCCTACATTATATTTATGAACTGGAGCTAGTTCTGTGTCGCCCTAGGTTATGACTGTTATATGATGAATATTATCCAACGTAATCACCGATCCAATGCCTACAAGTTTTCCACATATCACTACAAAAAAAAAGGACACATCCGTGACATTTTGGCCCGAACGAATTTTTTTTCTATCATGCTTATGACACTTCTATGACGATAATTGTGGCAAAAGCACGTATCATCATAGATGTGGTGGGCTCCTACTTCTATGACAAAAAATGGGCTTTTCGTCCTGGGCGGACCGGGGACGCACCTGCATGACATTCTTTGGGCCGTCCATGACCGAAAAAATCGTGGTAGAATCGAGGGCGAGGAAAATTTCGGGGAGTTCCCGGTTATGGTGGGTGGTCGCGGCCGAGCGATGCACTGAGGGATTGCGCGTTTCTCTCGTACACGTACGTGCGTGTGTGCGAGGCGTTGGGCTCTAACTGAACCCGAGCTAGGCGTTCGTTTACTGAACCCGAGCGATTGAACTAGCTACGTTACTGAACCCGAGCGGTCGATCCCTTGGCTGTTAACTGAACCCGAGCGATTCCTTCGCTACTGCTGCTAACTGAAGCCGATCGAACCTGCTGTCGCCTCTTGATGAACAGTTCCCGGTGGGGGTTGGATGAACAGGACCACGTGGTAGTAGAGGTCGTTGCCGCTGGATGAACAGGACCCTGATCGATAGGAGGCCGCCACACACCACCCGATCGAGCCGGATGGGGGTGGATGAACAGGACCCCGTGGAGGGCTGGTTGAACAGTAGCCGGTGGAGGGTGGATGAACAGGACACCGTGGAGGGCTGGATGAACAGTGGCTGGTGGAGGCTGGAGGAAGTCGACGGTGGATGAACAGTAGCAGGTAGAGGCTGGAGGAAGTCGATGGTGGATGAACAGTAGGCCGTGGAGTCCTGTTTTGCGGTACGCCACACCCCTCCCGATGAACAGGACCCCGTTTTGACCGTAGGCGCTCCAACACAAGTCTGTTTCCTCCTTTTTGCGGTACGCCACAACCCTCCCGATCAATAGGACCCCGTTTCGACCGTAGGCACTCGAATAGAAGGCCGTTTACTCCGTTCTGCGGTATGCCAGACCCTTCCCGATGAACAGGACCCCGTTTCGACCGTACGCGGTCGAACAGAATGCTGTTTCCCTCCGTTTTGTGGTACGCCAGACCCCGTTCTGGGTGTTCCGTCCAAGCCGGTTGGCTTTCGATGAACAGGACACGTTCCGACCGAGTGGCTTCGCTCTCGATGAACAGGACGCGTTCCGACCCAGTCACTTGGCTCCCGGTGAACACGAAGTTGTTTCCTCTGTTCCGACCTAGCCGGTTAGCTGCCGATGAACAGGACGACGTCGCTGCCGTCCATTGCCTCTCCATGTACACGAGCCCTAGCCGTAAGTATGCGTGCATACACGTTCGAGACCCCGCCCGTATGTACGTACGTAGCCGTATTTACTTTCTTGCAGCGTGGTTGTACGTTCGTGTACACGATATATATATAGACGGGACTACCTGACATGCTACGTCCGCGCCTCTACTACGACACGTGCTTCTCCTTACTCGGCAATAGTTCATCGCTGCAGAGAGAGCGATCAACCAGTATGTAAGTACATGTTCGCGACCAGACAGACAACCCTACGTACGGTTCGACCCGATGGGTCCCAGCTATCAGGGAGGATAAGGAGGCACTTCCTTGCGTGCGAAGATATAGCTGGTGGGTCCCAGCTCTAAGGAGGAAGAATCATTTTTTTTGCCCGTAATATGGACGCACTTCCTTGCGTGCAAAGATGTAGTTGGTGGGTCCCAGCTGTCAGGGGGAAACATTTTTTCACAAAATACGGAAACCCTTCCGGTCGGTACCTGCTGTCAGGTGGAGGAATCATTATTTTGCGCGTAAATAAGGAGGCACTTCCTTGCTGCGGCCCTGGACCTAGCTGTCAGCCACTGCACGTACATTCCTCTTCCGATGGAAATCGTTCCTTGACCCCGTTGACTACGCCGCGCCGAGAGCACCAAGGCGGTGGACGACGGCGAGGCCTAGGAAGGGAATGACCGGGAGCCGGGGAAGACTCAGCAGTTGTTTCCCATGCTGACGGGAGTATGAGGGTTTACTGGTTCGGCTGCAGTGTGAGGCTGCCGTCGCCGGAGAATAACATGAGGTCTGGGTGAGTACAGGGATGGCCAACCAAGCGATGGGAGTAGGGCGGGGCAATGAGGCCTGCGCTGCAGCACAGCCGGCCACGGGACGCAGGAGGAGGCGACACGGCCAGCGATGGTTTGGGCGGCTGGAGCAAGAAGACCAGAGGTTGAAGAAACATGACGGCCGTTGGATGGACATCGTACGGTCACTGCAGCTGAAATCGTTTATATTGACTAAGTTGACAAATCATGCATCCGCGCCAACTTAGTAGGCCCACAAGTCATCCTCCAAATATGGTGCATCCCAGCTAGCAGGGGGAGTATTCATTTTTTTGTGCGTAATAAGGAGGCACTTCCTTGCGTGCGAAGATATAGCTGGTGGGTCCGAGCTGTCAGCAGGAGGAACTTTTTTTGCGAAATACAGAGGCGCTTCCGGTGGGTCCCCGCTGTCAGGTGGAGGAATCATTATTTTGTGTGTAATAAGGAAGCACTTCCTTGTGTGCAGCCGTGGACCCAGGTGTCATCCTCTCCACGTTTGACCACGCCGTGCCGAGAGCAGCAGGGTGGTGGACGACGGCGAGGCCTAGGAAGGGAACGACCCGGAGCCGGAGAAGCTTAGGCAGTTGTTTCCCACACAGAGGAGACTACGAGGGTTTACTGGTTCGTCTGCCATCGCCGGAGAATAACAAGAACTGTAGGTGCGTAGAGGGATGGCCAGGCCAGCGATGGGAGTAGTGTGGGGCGGTTAGGCCTGCGCGGCAGCACAGCCGGCCACGGGAGGCATGAGCAGGCATTACGGCCGGTGCTGGTTTGGGCGGCTGGAGCAAGAAGACCAGAGGTTGAAGAAGCAGCACGGCCATTGGATTAACAATCCAACGGTCACTGCTGCTAGAATCATTTGTGGACTAAGTTGACAAAGCCGTTCATACACGTCAACCTTGTAGACCCACAAGTCAGCCTCCAAATCTGTCCCAAACAGCATACAGCCCGAAATTTCTAGCCAGATTCAAATTAATTTAAAAAATAAACATACCTTAATGTAAAATGCAATGAAATTTTACCCGCACAAAAACAATGAAATTTAAAATATCAAAATCGGAAAGAAAAAAGTAATTTGGAACTAATTGCCTGTTTGCTATATTTTTCATTGTACAGCCCATTTCTTATTACTTATAGCCCATTTTCTGAGCAAGCCGAATGCATCCCTCCTCGTCTTGAAAGATTTCAGGCCCAGCAGGGCATAGAAAAGCAAGTAGGCCTCCGTTGGTTATTCTGCAAAAAACAAAATAGCTGGGCTAGCCATTTTCTGAAATAAAAAACAAAACTGGGCTGGTCATGTGGTAAACATATGAAATAAAAGCCTGGGCTAGACGGGTCACAGCTCTCGCACAACCCAGTTGATACCCTGCTCCGTCCCGAAAACAAAAAAATAATACTGTGCGAGCTGCTGGGTCCCGGGTGTCAGCCGCTCCTTGTGTAGTTATCTCGCTTATTGACTATGTTGATAGTGGCGTGCGACCCAGATGTCAGAAAACCATCAGGAGGCCATTTTTTTCTTGTAATAAAGGAGCCACTTGCTTGCCTACTGCCATCATCCTGGTGGGTCCCTACTGTCATCCTCACCATGTACAGTTATCTCCTTATTCCTCTCGATTGTTGACCATGTTGACAACACCGGAGGGCGGCGCCACGGCGAGCGAACCAAGCCGGAGGACAATGGTGAGGCCTTAGACGGGAACGAACAGGAGCCAGGGAAGATGCGCAGAGTTTTAGGGTGCAATGTGGCCACGATGTGTGCGCAGCAGCACAGCTAGCCGTGGGAGGCGGGAGCAGGCAGTCACGCCGGCGCTGGTTTGGCTTTGGTGGCTGGAGGAAGAAGAGACTGAATAAACACGATAGACATTGAATGTCAATCCAATGGTCAAGGTTGGCACAATCGTTTGTTGACTAAGCCGACACCACGTAGCATACTTTTTTATAGGAAGAAAAGAAAAACTAGGCTCGTTCGCCAGATAACATTACCGAAACTGCCATCATTTGATCTTGCGTCACAACTAAAACTGCCAGGAAAATGCGTTCGTTTGCCGTCCTCCTCCCAGGGAACGTTCACCACATAACATTCCCAAAAATCAAAGACTTGAGAAGGCGTACAAAACAAGCTAGTGTACCAGTAAAGAGACGTTGCTGAGTTTTAGGAAAAAAGAGACATGTTCCTATAGCTGGTTCGAATCCAAATCTAGACTATGACTATATATAGTGCTATGCTACTCTGCAAGTAATGAAACTGACATATCCAATGTTCGCTTCTCCTCTTCTATAGTTACTCTGCCTAGCATCAGAAGCTCCGGCCCCAGCAACCATGTCCGCTGGCGGCTCGTCCGCCTGCTCTTCAGCAGGCAACAACCTGATATGCGCCAAGTCGCCACCCGTACCATCCCCTGTGGGTCTCATCACACCCCCGCCGGCACACTCACCGCAGCCGGTTGCTCCTCGCAACCCGCTGCCGTTGGTGTGGTGCCACTACTGCAAATCACGCAGAGTCATCCGTCGCGTCTCAACTACAATCCTCAACACTGGCCGAGTCTTCTACAAATGCCCGAATCATGGGGTAATAATATGTTTAAGTGTTGTTCGCCTGTTTTCAGTTGCTGGTTTTTTTAATAGTTTCGTTGATGATCTTCCAATTTGATTCATGCAGAAGAGGGAAGATTTGTGTGATTTGTATTTCTAGGAAGTTGCTGATGTGGGGGAATGGAACTACGCTGATTATTTGGTTAGCCATGGAATCCCAATACCAGTAGGTTGGGGTGTTGGACAAGTAACAGAGTAGAAGGTTAAAGATGTAGATCATCTTATCATGGCCATGTAACAGCTGCTGAACGGCCTTGACAACAATGAGGAGATGAAAGAGCTTGTGAAGATAATGGGCAAGATCGTTGTGCTCTGTAGGATGATTGTCTCTTTATTTGCAGTGTATGTAGCACTCGTGATGTATTCAGTGGCTATGACATGAGCACTTTGCTGAAACTAGTAATGAATGAAACCTGTTTAGCAAGCTGGGCGTAGTGTTGTGAACATTTAATGATTTCTATTAACGGAAATCGGGGGGTATCCCCTTTTGCTCATAAATAAATAAATAAATAGCAGAGGCCCTTTTGCTAATAAATACATAAATTAGCAGAGGCCCTGTTAGGTCAGCTTTGTTCCAATTCGAAGACGTCGAGCAAATTGCAGTCCAACAGCAAACTATGTTATCAAATACAAGTTTCACAGCCAAATATGAGTACAACTAAACAACAATGTCATCATGTTTTAGTCGTTTCAGTTGTCATAGCAAACACAATTTCACATAGTAGATAAAAAGTCGTCTTCTCACAGGCAAATACAACAAAAGCAATCTAATCATCATCAGCAGCAGCAGCGTCAACATCTTTGCCATGTGTATCAGTCTGAATCATAATTCCCCCTAGTGTCATCTTCTTCTTCATCCTCAATGTCCTGGAACATTGGTGTCTTATTGATCAACTCTCGTATGTCCACAGTCCGACAGGGAATCTTTTTGCCAGCGTTATTGATGTGATGGTTCTCAAAGATATTTGGAACATCTATGGAATCTTCTACATCAGGAGTAGTGTAAGAATCATCTTGTTGTGCAACTTCATTAAACGAATTCCTCTGCTCAAACCTTTGCAATACTCTCCAGTCATCGCTACATGCATATGTGTCTTCCAAGAAAAATATCTATGTTGCTTGATTTTCCAAAATAAAAGGCTCTTCGGTCTGGTACGCCGCATTGAAATAATCATCAGCTCTGGGTTTTGCAATCCTGGAAAACAGGTTATACCAACGAAAGCACAACAGAACCACACACCGATGAACCTCGAAACTGGAGATATACTGCAACTGAACAATGTCTGTTATGTTAGCATACATTTTAGTTGTCTCTTTGCCGTACGTATTCGTGCTCATGATGTCACTATTTTGTGTCTTCCTGCCTTCGTCGCGTGCAATGGTGTTGTAGCGCACATCTCCAACAATGCAAGATTCATAATGTCTTACCCGAGTATCAGGACCCATTGCTAGTGCGCAAAGGGCATCATTAACTGCCTGCCCATCCTCCCGCATCTTCTTAACCTATGGTTAGAAAATAGACAAGCTGATCATCTTATGTACTCAATATATTAAAAAAACTGACACTGCAATTCAAAAGCTTACATGGCTCTTGAACCATTTCGCAAATCCTGCCATAACCAGTTTGTCAATGTTTCTTCAATTTTCCGGCAGTAACTCCTTTTTGTAGATGCTGCACAACATAGTGATCACGTCAAACATCTAAATATATAAGAATGTGCTACAAGTTTAGTAGATTACGATGTATAAGCTGCAATACTTAGCACTTACTCGATATAAGGTAGAATCTCAGGACAGTTATTCAACACATACCAAACCATTTTGTCCAAATATTTAGGTTTGTCGTCTTGTTGACCCTTCCCTGTAACTCACACAGAACAATCGAAAACATTGAGCTCGGGATTGTCTTCACCCACCTCTTTGCTAAGCTGATCAGATGTTTCAATGTATTTTGAGCAGAATGTCAACGCTTCTGTAGCAATGTAGGCCTCTGCAATGGAACCCTCAGGTCTAGCTCTGTTCCTAACATAGCCATTGAAAGTGCCTAGCCGCCTTTCAATAGGGTACTTCCAGCCATACTATACTGGACCTCTAAGTAGTCCCTCATCAGGTAGATGAACAGCTAAATGCACCATCACATCAAAGAAGGCTGGAGGATATATCTTCTCATGGTCGCATAGGATAGTTGGTATCTTGTCTCTAAGTCGCTCCAAAGTATCTATCCTGATATTTCTACTGCAGAGTTCCCTGAAGAATTGTCCCAACTCTGCAACTGGTCTGTATAAGTCAGGGCGGCCCAATCCTCTAAGGATAACAGGTAAAACCCTTTGAAGTAGAACGTGGCAGTCATGAGTTTTCAACCCTTGTACCTTGTTTCCATCTGCACTGACTCTCCTTTCAGGGTTGGAAACAAATCCATGTGGGAATCTCACACGTGACAGGACCTTGCAGAATTCTTTTCTTTTTACCTTGTCCAAGACGTACATAGCTGGTGCCATATCCTGTGATGCACCATCATCTTGCACCTGCAAATCCCTTCTGATACCCAGGTGTGTCAAATCAATCCTAGATTTTAAGGTATCTTTCATCTTGCCTTCAATATTAAGAAGTGTGCCGATAATGCTGTCACATATATTTTTCTCGATGTGCATCACATCAAGATTATCCCGAAGATCCAAATCTTTCCAACACTCCAAGTCCCACAAAGTGGACCTGCGGGTAAACAATAATCTCTCTTCTGCCCTGCCACGCTTCCTTTTCCCACTATCATTATCAGGATGGTTTCCTGGTGTAATATGCCTGACCTTCTCTAATTCCACTTGCAACTCATGGCTGGTGAGCCTCTTTGGCGCATCACGGTTTTCATGCTTTGCATTGAACACATGTCTTCGGTATTTTGTAGGACACGGCTTGTCCTTGGCAAGGAAACAGTGTTGTCCAATGTAACAGATCTTGCTAAGTAATGCGTATGACAGCGGATTCTTGTCATAGTGAACACATGCATTGTAACCATGTGTCGTTCGCCCTGACATAGTGCCCAAAGCCGGATAATCATGGATGCACCAAATTATAACAGCATGCAGAAAGAAATCAGCTGGTGGGCTGCTATATAGGTCTCGAGTGAGAACACCCCTCCATAGCTATTGAAGTTCCTCCACAAGAGGCTCCATGAATAAATCAAAATCCTTTCCAGGACTTTTTGGACTTGGGATGAGCAAGGCCATCATGTAGTTTGATTCTTTGGTATAGACATTTGGTGGCATGTTGTAAGGGATAACAAGCACTGGCCACATGCTATATGTAGCGCTCTGGTAGCCAAATGGGTTAAATCCATCTGTAGCTAAGCCAAGTCTAATGTTTCTCGGGTCAGCAGCAAACTTTTTGTGTTTCTGATTGAAGCTTTTCCAGTCACTACCATGAGATGGATGGCTCATTACATTCTGATCTCTATACTCCTGGTTCCTAGAATGCCACAGTACATCCTCTTGTTTCAGCATCATGAAACAACCTCTGCAATCTTGGTATAATTTGAAAATGTCTCAGAACATTATGAGGAATCCTCTTCACAGCATCACCATCTTTCCATCTTGATGATTTGCATTTTGGGTATTCAGTTAAGTTGGCATAATCCTTCCAGAATAGAACACAATTATTCTTACAAACATGGATCATATCATATCCAATTCCAACTGCACGAAGGAAATTCTTCATTTTACTGTAGGTGTGTGGCAGCTTAGACACATCTAGGAAAGATTTGCGGAAAGCAGCCAACATCGAATCGAATGATTTGTTGGTCATCCACTCAGATGTCTTCACCTGAAGAAAGGTGACCATAGCTGAGAATACTGACAGCTTATTTCCTGGGGTGACAGCCATGTTGCATTGTTCCAACATGCGGGCCCACCGTTTTTCTTCTGCAGGTGAAAGTTCATGAAATGCGCGAGCATTTCGTAGCATTGTTTCAATGTTGGTCAAACTCACTGGCTCCGCCGCCACCACCTCCTCCTCCTCCTCTTCCACCTGAGCATCAGGCAGATCAAGATAGTGATCTGCTGCTTCCACATAGTCAGTAACATTGACGTTCACAGCTTCACCATGATGAACCCACCTAGTATATGTGACCGACATCCCATACAAGTGTAGATGATTTTGCACAGTTGACTGGGGTCTTGTAACTGAATTCATACAATTGCTACACGGACAGAGCACATCTGATTTCGGACCACCGTACTTAGCTCTGATAAATTTCATGAAGTTTTCAACCCCCTCGACATATGCAGCGGAGAATCTTTGAGCAGAAGTTATCCAAGTTATGTCCATCTGTTAGACATACAAATTAGTTCTTCTACTAGATATTACAGGAAAAACATATATCCTTTTTTATAAAGTCCAGAAAAAAATACCTAGGTCGATGTCTAAAGCTATGGCAAGATATTTGGACAAGCAGATCTAAGTAAGGAAATATATGTAAAGCTAATTCAGCAAACAAATTTGAGTGCTAAATTAGGGCAGGCTATTTCAGCAGTCAATGAGGCCGAGCACACAACCATCGAAGGCCATCTCAGCAACAAAGATCGAGTATAAAATGGGGTCGAGCTATTTCACCTAACAGATTGGCTACTAGACCATGGCAATCTACTTCACAATAAATATATGGCAGGATATTTTAGCAACTAATCAGGCATGGCATGCCATCTCAGCAAAGCAGATTGAGTGCAGAACAGGGCAAGGAAGCTTCTTAAGCAGAGCATATTGACTGTAAACTATTTCGGCAAACAGTGAGATTAACAGCGTCTATCAGCTAACATTCAGCGCTACTCCGACATGCACGGGACCTCAGTCTAGAATGCGCGTACCATGGGAGAAGCTGACCGCCGTGCGTCTCCACAAGAACATCACCAGTGGTGGCGGCGCGGCTGGAGGATGGCAGTCTACGAGAGCGTACTGTGGGAGTGGGAGGATCGTCGTGCGTCCCCTCAATGAACCGCGACGCTGACGTATCGGCGCGGCGGGGAGGGCGGCTTTGGCGGAACGAATGGTGTGGAGGGGGCCAGGGGGAGGGGTTTTGGGGAATATTATTGCTAGTTGGCCGAAGGGCAGTTGAATTTGGGATTTGGGGGGAATTTTCGCGCGGTGGGCGGGGGAGTTTGGCGCATGGTCGGTTTCTCCAAATGCGATCCCACGTGTCAGTGAAGAGGCAAGCCGAAGCACGTTCCGTTTGCGTGAGCCATGTGCAGGACCGACCGTGTGAGGGGTGCAATGCAATCATGACAGGCGTGCTGTGAGTGTACCACCTTTTTCCTTTTAAACTTGGTGCTTTGCGCGATCCATTGATACTACTCCTACTACTAGTAATCCGGTAATCCCGACTAAAACGGCGCGGCTGGGTCTTTTCCCGCGCGATATGCCGGGAGGTTGCCTTAGTTGGTTTTTTTAGGACTTTATTTTTTTAGGAGAAGGCTTAGTTGGTTTGACAGATAGAGCAAGAGAAAGATGTGAGATGCGTGAATGTGTAGTGGATGTACTATTGGAGTGCCTAAGATAAATTGTGTATGTATACCTATGTGTTTATTTACTTCGCATGTTAGCTTTGTCTCGGGTCAAACCTTCTAAACTTAGACCAAGTTTATACACGCAAAAACGAATCATCATTCAATATATTTTCATACAATATATCTTACTATTATTGTGAAAGTTCATATACACCAGACGAGATTCATGCAAACACAGCAGATTTTCATTACATTTCGAACTTTTATAGGACAAGAAAAGAAAAGAAACACGACCATAAACCTATTCTACGACGGCGACCGACGTCCACTTTCCTTTGTTCTTCCGCATCGGTGACGACGTCCTCCATCTGCCGTCTCCATGAACAGCGGTGGGGTTCAAGACCCGTGAAGTGAAGGTGCGGTCTCCGACGAGGAAGAGTAGAACACGGGAGACGGACCGGCCAGTTGGCACACCATGCCCTGCCGCCTCCCATTCCCTAATCATCCTCGGAGGAGTCCTCGACCTCAGCGGTGCCGGTGGATGTGAGGTCGATGATGATGGACATGGACGGTCCGTCACTTCACCTGCCACATGCGCCACCGAACGTTGGACGGTGGCAAGTAGGACACGTGGCTGGCGGTGCTCCCGTCATCGGCCGCTAGCGTGGCCACCGCTTGTGCGGTCGCGTCCGCGTCCGGCTACGCCGGTATTGTGTTGTGAGCGATGAGTTGAGCGAGGGCGGCGACCTTGAGCTTCATCCCCGAAGACAAGCTCTCCCGCAGAGTGTTCCTGCTCGCGGTCATGGTGGATGTGGTGCCAGGTAGGAGGATGTGCTATGGTGTGGAGTTTAGCTGGGCGTTGCCGCTTTAAGTAGCGCATTCTGGTGAGGCCAAGCATCCGGGTGCGTCAATAAGTCACCGGAGTTGGTTCCTTGGGCAGCGTGTCAGGACCCCGATTCTAAGTCACACCGATCTAGCCTGTAACACCTCATATCACCTTGCGGCCTCACGCATGGTATTCCCACGGGTGTCGCCTTACCATGGCCCGGGACCGTTTGCGCCTTTTGGCTCACGTATATGATAGTGTCGCTAGCATCCATATGACAGAGAACCCGGGCCGACATGGCTAGTTGTGAACCCAAAGCGGCGCTAACTTACAGGGACATGCATACATGAATCAACATCGAGCATGTCGGTCAGCAGCGTGTGAATCCAGGCTGTAGCACTGGGCTAACAGGACTCCGGGAACCCGGGCTGTAGCAGGCTAGGCAGGACTCCAGATGTCATCGCGTGACATTTCCCCGAAGGGACAGACACAGGAATGAAGTGAAACACATGCCGGTCAGTCTAAGTGTTCCGGAGCAGTAGTGCTGGGCTAGCAGGACTCCGGTAAACCGGGCTATAGCGGACTACCAAGGCTCAGTGGAGACACCAGACTACATTTCCCCATAAGAGAGGCTGCCAAGGATAAACAACTAGATAGTCGGATCCCACACATACCAAGCATTTCAATCATACACACAATATGCTCGATATGCGTAAATACAACATGGCATCACAACAAAACTCTACAACTCAAAGTACTTTATTTAAAGGCTCCGGGGAGCCATACATAACATGTTCATACAGATAGGGGTCACACGACCCGACACTCAAGTCATACAAACATACAAGCACATGCGGAAGCAACTAGTCTGAGTACAGACACTAGAAAGAAAGAAGGCTTGACGAAGCCTGCCTATCTACATAGGCCCTTCACAAGATCAGGTCACCACCTGGGTGGCAAGTCACTCGTCAATGTCGAGATCTACATAGAACCCATTGGAGGGGGCAGTGTTCTCGTCTGCAACAATTATTAAAGCAACATGAGTACAAAGGTACTCAGCAAGTCTTACAACAGATCCTAATATACATGCACATTCTCAAGAAGGGTGGTGGAGTTATTGCAGCAAGCCAGCTTTGACTCTTGGCTACACTATCCTACGAGACACCACTTGAGAAATTAGTTTTCGCACACGAGTCCACTAAACAACATCACAATACTCCACCGTGGATCCTCCCTCGTCATCCTACGAGAGGGCCATCCACGGTACTCACACTTATCTTGAGTCTTTTAGTAGTAACCATTAACTTGTCTATGAACTGCATAAGTGACCAAGTAGTCCTTTACCGCGGACGCGGCTATTCGAATAGTTTTATACCCTGCAGGGGTGTACTTCTTCACACACGCTTTCACCACTTATCGCCGCTACACGACATGTACCCGGCAACCTTCAAGCGGAAGCCCAGCGAGGGTGTCGGCCACGACCTGACTAAACACATGAGTCTCTAATCCAGGTTTATGGCCTATTCGGGTTCCATCCGCAAGGAAATCCGGCCGGGGTGTCCTCAACGGCCCCAAACGATGTGTGCAGGGTTCCCGAGACACCAAACAGGCGACCCGGTACACTGTGCCACGTGCCTACCGCATCACAGCCCACCCCTAAGGCCAGCGCCGCGCACGGCCTCCAGCAACTACAAACACCAGAAACTACTTGCAACTCCAGGACAGAGGACGGGGTGGTTGATAAGTCGAGAGAGTCAATTAAGGATCCCAATGTGTGGTAGTAGCTGAATCTTAAATCACGCATACAGATCTCAGTTCTTAAGGACGGTCTCAATGAAACAACCCACCATGTACTCCTACATGGCCTCTCATCGATACCTTTACCAAATCATGTTCAACACTTCACTTTCATTACCGACACAACCATTCACTCTAGTCCATCACCCTAATGAGCCAGACCTGGCACGACTCTAAGCATAGCAAGCATAGCATGGTAGGAAACACAAACATGGCTCAATCAACTCCTACACATGCTAGTGGGTTTCATCTAGTTACTGTGGCAATGACAGGTCATGCAGAGGATATGGGTTCAACTACCGCAACACACAGCAGTTTGAAACGTTGCTGTCTTAATGCAGTAAACGAGAGCAGAAGCGAGAAGATGGGTTTGTATCGAAATGATAAATGGGGTTGCTTGCCTGACAGAGTGGTAGTGGGATACTGCCCTTCCGTTAGATACTCGTGAATATCCTCGGAGGCAGAACCTACCACGAAGAACACATCGAAACACAATCATCACATGGCAATATGCAACAATATGATGCATGCTATGACATGGCAAAATGATTGTGTTTTGGCTAATGCAACTTAGAACAGATTGGTTTGAGTTCATTTGAATCAAGGATTCAAATGCAAACCAAAATAAGATGTCATATTAGTGCATTAACTTGCTTCATCTAATCAGCAAGGTTAAAGTGTTCTGACATGCATGAAACCAATACAGATGGAAATATTGGATTTTTTCTGATCCAAATTCATATATAATTTGTTTGATTTGGAGTTACGGTTGAATTACTATGAATTTTTGAAGTTTGTAGTATTTTCTGGAATTTCCTGTATAAAAATAAATCCAGAAAAATACTTATTGCGTCAGCATTGCGTCACGGTGACGTCAGCAGTCAACGGGGTCGGTCCAGGTCAAACCTGGCCAGTGGGTCCCATGTGTCAGTGTCACAGTTAGCTAACTAACTAAATTAGTATTAGTTTAACTCCTAATCTAGGTTTGACCAGGGGGCGGGGCCCACATGTTAGTGACCCAGGGTGGTCAAATCCCTGGTCAAAAGGGTCAAACCCACCGGCGACATGACGCCGGCGATGCCGGGCACGGCGGAGCAGCGCGGGATTCCTCCTCCGGCGACCAAATGGACGGCGGAGGGCATCTACGTGTAGCTGGGAGCGAGGCGCGTCGCGTGGTGGCAGTGGGTGGAGCTGGGGTGGCCGGAAACGACGCCGGCGACGAGCTGTGTGGCTGCCGGAGTTCGGGCGAGCTCGGGCTCGTCGCTAGGGGGCACGGCGAGGTGCGTGGAGTGCTGCTGCGGGCTCCTACGAGTGCGGCGAAGACGATGGCGTGCTCGGAATCGAGCCAACGTGGCTGTGGCCACGACGGCGACGTGCAGAGGCGGCGACGCGTGCGGGTGAGCTTGGTGTGGTCGCTGTGGTGCACGAGAAGGCAAACGGATAGGAGGAGGAGGTAGCAGGGCTCACGGCGTGTCGGACGAGCGGGTCGGAGGAGTTGGGGACGAGCCGGAGCAAGCGGGGCGGCGAAATGGGTCTCCGACGACAGGCGTTGAAGACGAGGTCGGTGCGGTGGCTTCAGGGCGAACGAGCGCTCGGGGCTTGGTCTGCTCGACGGAGAGGACAGTGGCGGAGCTGCTGGACAGGGTGGGCGACGAGGAGGCGACGGTGGCCGCGGTTACGTCGGCGGTGCGGCTACGGCTGCGTCGGCCATGGTGGGGAGAGAGCGAGAGAGAGGCGCAGGGGGGAGAATGAGGTGTCCAGGGGGTCGGGGCGACGACGTGGAGGACGTCCAGGCGTCCAACAGCTCGAGCGGCAAGCAGCTGGCGCCGTGGCGAGCTCGCGCACGCCGGCGTCACCTCCCTGCCTGCCTGGCGGGGACGAAGCAGCTGGCTGGCACGGGCCAGCACAGTGCTGGGCCGCCAGGTGGGCCGGCTGGTGGCTTTGCCAGGTAAGTTTGTTTTCCCTTTTATTTCTGTTTTCTTTATTTCTGCAAGTTTGTGGCTTTTCTAAAAATACCTAGGCACTTTCAAAAATCACCAAACTGCTCATGCCCACTGTATAGAGTATATCCAACATGGTACATTTCAGTTTGGGATTATTTGGACATTTAAAATATTTACTAGCATTTAAATGCCCAAATGCAAGTTACATGTGATTTAATTCAATGACCTTATGATGACCTAGAAAAATGTGAACCAGTTTTGGCAGAGGTTCTAACCCAAGACAAAAATGATGGACATTTTAGAAGGGCATTTCAGGTTCATTGAAAAAGATTTTTAGTAAACCCTAGTTGTTTCCAGGGGGGTGCTGGGGGTTCTATCATCCCCATTTCAAGTTTCTGGAAAAGTTTAAACATGATGCAACACTCTAATGCATGAACTAGCTAGGGTGTGACAACTCACCCCCACTCAAAAGAATCTCGTCCCGAGATTTATGATCCTCCGGGAAGAAGGTGGGGTACTCAAGTCGAAGACGGTCCTCCCTTTCCCAAGTAGCTTCTTTCTCGGAATGGTGTGACCATTGAACCTTGAGAAACTTGATATTCTGGCGTCGAGTGGTATGTTCGGCTTGGTCAAGGATACGAACGGGATATTCTCGATATGTGAGATTATCTTGGAGGTCAAGCGTTTCGTGGTCCACTCCACGGATAGGATCCGAGAAGCAACGCCTGAGTTGAGAAACGTGGAAGACATCATGAACTCTGGAGAGATGCGGAGGTAGTTCCAATTGGTAGGCAACTTCTCCTTGTTTGGTAAGAATGCGAAAGGGTCCAATGTAACGAGGAGCCAATTTACCCTTGATACCGAATCGATGGGTTCCCTTCAAAGGAGTAACCCGAAGGTAAGCCTTCTCGCCAACTTCATAAGTCATGAGCTTATGTTTGCGGTCATATTGACTCTTTTGACGGGATTGGGCTGTTTTCAATTTCTCACGAATAATGCGAACCTGCTCTTCTGCTTCCTGAATCATATCCGGGCCAAAGAGTTGTCTTTCCCCGGTTTCTGACCAGTTAAGAGGCGTTCGGCATTTTCGTCCATAGAGAACTTCGAAAGGGGCTTTGCCCAAGCTAGCTTGATAACTATTGTTATAGGCGAATTCGGCGAATGGAAGACATTTCTCCCAATCCATACCGAAAGAGATGACAGAAGCTCAGAGCATATCTTCCAGAATTTGATTGACTCGTTCTACTTGACCACTTGATTGAGGGTGGAAGGCGGTGCTAAAGGAGAGACGAGTTCCCATAGCATTTTGGAAACTTTCCCAAAATCGCGAGGTGAAAAGACTTCCACGGTCTGAGTTAATCTCCAATGGAACACCATGAAGAGACACTATTCGGGAGATGTACAAGTCAGCTAGCTGGCTAGCGGTTATACTCTCACAAACAGGTAGGAAGTGGGCTACTTTGGAAAGACGATCGACAACGACGAAGATAGCATTATTCCCTCTCTTGGTCCTGGGAAACCCGGTAATGAAATCCATACCGATTTTATCCCATTTCCATTCAGGAATAACCAAAGGTTGGAGGGTGCCAGCAGGCCATTGATGCTCTGCTTTAACACGACGACATACGTCGCAATTAGCAATGTATTGAGCGATTTCTCTCTTCATCCTAGTCCACCAAAACCTCTTGCGTAGTTCTTGATACATTTTAGTACTACCGGGATGAATGGTGAGAGGGGATTCATGAGCTTCCTTAAGGATCAATTGCCGTTGCTGTTGTTTCTTGGGAACCACTAGGCGGTTCTCGAAGAAGACAACACCTCGCTCATCCATGGAGAAACACTTAGCAGCTCCGCTAGCAATGTTCTCCTTGATCCGAGATATTCCTATATCATACTGCTGAGCGCTTATGATTTGATCCATAAGGTTAGGTTTCGCCACCAGGGTGGATAGGAATCCTCGAGGAACAATGTGAAGGTTAAGCTTACGGAATTCCTCGTGGAGAAGTGGTTGACTTTGTTGTAACATCAAGTTGTTACAATAAGATTTACGACTTAGCGCATCAGCCATGACATTGGCTTTGCCCGGGGTGTAAGTTATTCCTAAGTCATAATCTGTAATCAACTCGACCCAACGTCTTTGCCTGAGATTCAAATCCGGTTGGGTGAAGATGTATTTCAGACTTTGGTGATCGGTGTAAATTTCGCAACGATTACCGAGAAGGTAATGTCGCCATGTTTTGAGCGCATGGACCACAGCTGCAAGCTCTAGATCATGTGTGGCATAATTATCCTCATGTGGACGCAACTCTCGAGAAGCGTAGGCAATCACATGACGATCTTGCATGAGTATGCAACCTAGTCCTTGTCGCGAGGCGTCGTAGTAGATAACAAAGTCCTTAGAGAAATCTGGTGGCACAAGTACGGGAGCAGATGTCAGGCGTCTTTTCAGTTCCTGAAAGCTGAACTCGCACTGTGGGGTCCACTCGAACTTTTTATCTTTCTTGAGAAGTTTAGTTAGAGGTTTAGCAACCTTGGAGAAATTCTCGACGAAGCGGCGATAGTAGCTCGCTAAGCCAAGGAAACTCCGAACTTGCTTGACCGTTTCAGGTGGAGTCCAATCAAGGATGGCTTGAACTCGCTCGGGATTGACAGCAATACCCTTACCAGAGATTACATGGCCTAGATAGGTCACTTCTGGCAACCAAAATTCACACATGGAGAATTTGGCATAAAGGCGATGCTCTCGAAGTTTCATCAATACTAGCCTTTGATGCTCGGCATGTTCTTCCTCATTCATGGAGTAGATGAGTATATCATCGAGGTATACCACGACGAATTTATCCAAATACTCCATGAAGATCGAGTTCATTAACCGAGAGAAAGTGGCTGGAGCATTGGTTAAACCGAAGGACATGACGATGTACTCGTATTGACCATAACGAGTAACAAAGGCCATTTTAGGAATGTCCCCGTTCTTGATTTTGATTTGATGGTAGCCCAACCTCAAATCCATTTTGGAAAAGACTGAGGATCCTGCGAGCTGATCATACAGATCGTTGATCCTGGGGAGCGGATACTTGTTCTTGATAGTGACCAAGTTGACAGGTCGGTAATCTACAACCATCCGATCCGTTCCATCCTTCTTCTTGACGAAGAGGACGGGGCAAGCCCATGGAGAAGAACTAGGACGGATGAAACCCTTTTTCAAGGACTCATCGAGTTGTTTCTTAAGCTCGGCTAGTTCTACTGGTGCCATCTTATAGGGTCTTCTAGAGATTGGGACGGTTCCTGGAACAAGGTCTATCATGAACTCGACATCCCTGTCAGGTGGAACACCTGGCAGTTCTTCTGGAAAGACATCCGGGAAGTCACGGACTACCGGAATATCTTCAAGGTCTGGAAGAGGGTTGGCATTTAGGGAGTTGAGCTGATGCTTAGACACTCGGTTCAAAACATTGACTGTCTTGCCCGATGGATGGGTGAGTTGAACAGTTCTAGTAGAGCAATCAATCTTAGCATAATGGGCTGACATCCAATCCATACCCAAGATGATGTTTATGTCCGAGGACTTGAGAGCTATCAGTGATGAAAGGAAGACCAATCTATCGACAAGAATTTCATTTCCATGGCTTACTTGAGAGGTTTGCCATTTAGAACCAGGGGTTTGAATTACCATGGAGGTGGGCATGTCACAAAATGTGGTGTTGTGCAATCGAGCATAGCTCTCAGAGATAAAAGAATGAGATGCTCCAGTATCAAAAAGAACAGTTGCCGAATGGCAGTTAACAAGGAGTGTACCAAGGACGACGTTGGGATCCTCATGAGTTTCTTCAGCTGAGACATAGTTGACATGGCCACGTGCAGTGGTGGCTGGCTTAGCGTAATATGTCTTTTCCACTGGCTTGCCACGACCAACGGACTTTCCGGGCTGATTGGGGTTGTTGTTCTGGGGACACTCGCGTAGGTAGTGACCCGTCTCTCCACACTTGAAGCATGTCACAACATTGGGGCGTGGAGCATCATTAGCAGCGGGGCCACCATAGGCCTTGGGCGGTGCAAACTGCTGATTGGGGCGAGGCGCCTCAAAGGATGGCCTCGGAGTGAACCTGGGTGGCAGGGCTATGTTTGGAATCCACACCCGGCGCTTCTGACGTCCAAAACCGGATGAAGAACCAAAGTCACGGGAGTGCTTGCGTGAAGCATCATAGTCAGTCTGACCTGTCTCAGCACTGATGGCCTTATTCACTAACTTCTGAAAAGAGGTGCACTCATGCAGATGAAGATCATGACGAAGCTCGGGGCTAAGTCCCTTGCGGAACCTTGCCTGCTTCTTGGCGTCGGTGGATACCTCTTCAGGAGCATAACGTGCTAGATTTCCAAACTCACGGCTGTATGCATCCACGGTCAGTCTACCTTGGGTGAAATTGCAGAACTCTTCCCTCTTATGATCCATGAGACCTTCCGGAATGTGATGCTCACGGAAAGCCTCACTGAAATCAGCCCAAGTGGTAATCTGGCCAGCCGGGCGCATAGCCTCATAGTTTTCCCACCAAAGGCTAGCAGGGCCTTCGAGGTGATAGGCAGCGTAGATAACCTTATCAGCTTCGGCTACGTTGGCAGAACATAGCTTATTGGTGATGCTGCGAAGCCAATCATCCGCATCGAGGGGCTCGACGGAATGATGGAATGTCGGTGGGTACAACTTGATAAAGTCATTGATTGACACCAATTCGTTCCTCTGATGACGTGCAGTATTCTCCTCAATGCGTGCTAGCAAGCGGTTGGTCTCATGCTTGTTTCTTTCTGCCTCCAGCATAACTTCGGCCAGAGATGGTGGGTGAGGCAGATTCCCATCCCTAGCTGCACTGGCTTCACCCTGCTCCGGGGCAGTAGGGTTGTTGCGGGTATTAACCATCCTAGGAGAGACAAGACAACGGCTTAGACAAGGATGGCAAAATGCTGGCAAGGAAGCGCAGAATGTAATGGACGACATGAAATGCTGAGATGTTCATTTGCACGACATGGTAATATAGAAACTGCCATGTATATACCATCGGTCATACACACCATACATAGTTTAGTAAAAGCCCAGGCTAAAGTACAACTATGGTGAAAGACGTTACATCTCATCGGAGGCATTCCAAGCTCCTATACATTATTTTTCTACACCTCCGGAACGTGATACACACCAAGTCGTATCCCACGAGTCACGCAGGACTGTGGCGAATACAACTGTTACAATACTAGTGAAGCTACTACCAACTCAGACGTCTCCGTAGTAATCTTCATAGAGATTACCACCATGTCCTGGGAGCTGAACATGATCATCTGGAAACAGTCGGTCCTGTGGAGCTTGCGGTCCAAAAGGACTCGGATGTGGCCTTGGTCCAACAAACGGTGGCAGACGGGGTCCACGGGGAGGAGTGATGCCTCCTACATCACGCCAGTCCATACAATCTGGTAGACCAGACCGCACGGGGTACAAGTCCCTCATGTCCATATACCCAACCTGCACGGCAGGTGCAAACCGTGTCAGAGTGGCCCAGTGATCAGAACGAGTGTGGAAGAGCTCCATTCGCAAGGCACGATTCTCACAGTCCTTGTCCTCAAGCATCTCTGTGGTAGCGCGGAGTAGTGAATCCTCATGGGAGGAGTCAGTGTAGAGAGCCTGGAAGTATCCTTCTGCCCCAGGGAGTGATGCTGGCATATAGCGAAAGTCAGTGTTCCGAAGCAAGGCAGTTCTGGCTCGCATAATAGTCATCATCGAGTAAGCAGCGTCCTGCACGGACATCTCGATGGTAACCCCAAGTCCATATGAGCAATGGAGGGGTTTAGTAGCTCCAGGATAGGAAGGGTATATCCTGACTATACAAAGGTATTGGCTCTGAGTGAAGTCTCGAAACTGCTCCTCGACGGTATACTCAGGATACCATCGATAGCCTGTCTCGATCATCACATGGACCAGCATGGCCGTGTGACCAGGTACATCGAGGCACCGAGTCAAATGAACCACTTGGTTCTGGTTGCGGGAAGCCATCTGAAAGCATGAAATAATGCAAAGGCATTAGAATTTTCTAGGAGAAATCGGACAGCATAACGGCTGTAAATGCTCAGGAAAAGATTTGAGACATTCACAACAGTTTGCAAAGCCACTCAACAACATCATATCAAGGTTCTGGTTCAACTGACAACATACTAATAGTAGTAGAAACTGAACTGAGGCTTGTAACCAACAATCCTATAAGTTACTACGGATTAGTAACACGTGAACCTGATAGAGAGAAGAGAGCCTAGTCCTTAACCCACGTTGAAAGAGAAGAGGATGACTCAGATCAGAGGGCATAAGGTAAAGGAGTAAAAAGAGCCTTACGTCCCTCCCACAATCAATTCCCCTACATATAACTAAAGCATTTCTAGACTCGACATCGACCAGTTTGGCTCAACGAACCTACAGGCAGTCCGGCTCTGATACCAATGCTGTCAGGACCCCGATTCTAAGTCACACCGATCTAGCCTGTAACACCTCATATCACCTTGCGGCCTCACGCACGGTATTCCCACGGGTGTCGCCTTACCATGGCCCGGGACCGTTTGCACCTTTTGGCTCACGTATATGATAGTGTCGCTAGCATCCATATGACAGAGAACCCGGGCCGACATGGCTAGTCGTGAACCCAAAGCGGCGCTAACTTACGGGGACATGCATACATGAATCAACATCGAGCATGTCGGTCAGCAGCGTGTGAATCCGGGCTGTAGCACTAGGCTAACAGGACTCCGGGAACCCGGGCTGTAGCAGGCTAGGCAGGACTCCGGATGTCATCGCGTGACATTTCCTCGAAGGGACAGACACAGGAACGAAGTGAAACACATGCCGGCCAGTCTAAGTGTTCCGGAGCAGTAGTGCTGAGCTAGCAGGACTTAGGTAAACCGGGCTATAGCGGACTACCAAGGCTCAGTGGAGACACCAGACTACATTTCCCCATAAGAGAGGTTGCCAAGGATAAACAACTAGATAGTCGGATCCCACACATACCAAGCATTTCAATCATACACCCAATATGCTCGATATGCGTAAATACAACATGGCATCACAAAAAAACTCTACAACTCAAAGTACTTTATTTAAAGGCTCCGGGGAGCCATACATAACATGTTCATACAGATAGGGGTCACACGACCCGACACTCAAGTCATACAAACATACAAGCACATGCGGAAGCAACTAGTTTGAGTACAGACACTAGAAAGAAAGAAGGCTTGACGAAGCCTGTCTATCTACATAGGCCCTTCACAAGCTCAGGTCACCACCTGGGTGGCAAGTCACTCGTCAACGTCGAGATCTACATAGAACCCATCGGAGGGGGCAGTGTTCTCGTCTGCAACAATTATTAAAGCAACATGAGTACAAAGGTACTCAGCAAGTCTTACAACAGATCCTAATATACATGCACATTCTCAAGAAGGGTGGTGGAGTTATTGCAGCAAGCCAGCTTTGACTCTTGGCTACACTATCCTACGAGACACCACTTGAGAAATTAGTTTTCGCACACGAGTCAACTAAACACCATCACAATACTCGACCGTGGATCCTCCCTCGTCATCCTACGAGAGGGCCATCCATGGTACTCACACTTATCTTGAGTCTTTTAGTAGTAACCATTAACTTGTCTATGAACTGCATAAGTGACCAAGTAGTCCTTTATCGCGGACGCGGCTATTCGAATAGTTTTATACCCTGCAGGGGTGTACTTCTTCACACACGCTTTCACCACTTATCGCCGCTACACGACATGTACCCGGCAACCTTCAAGCGGAAGCCCAGCGAGGGTGTCGGCCACGACCTGACTAAACACACGAGTCTCTAGTCCAGGTTTATCGCCTATTCGGGTTCCATCCGCAAGGAAATCCGGCCGGGGTGTCCTCAACGGCCCCAAACGATGTGTGCAGGGTTCTCGAGACACCAAACGGGCGACCCGGTACACCGTGCCACGTGCCTACCGCATCACAGCCCACCCCTAAGGTCAGCGCTGCGCACGGCCTCGAGCAACTACAAACACCAGAAACTACTTGCAACTCCTGGACAGAGGACGGGGTGGTTAATAAGTCGAGAGAGTCAATTAAGGATCCCAATGTGTGGTAGTAGCTGAATCTTAAATCACACATACAGATCTCAGTTCTTAAGGACGGTCTCAATGAAACAACCCACCATGTACTCCTACATGGCCTCTCATCGATACCTTTACCAAATCATGTTCAACACTTCACTCTCATTACCGACACAACCATTCACTCTAGTCCATCACCCTGATGAGCCAGACCTGACACGACTCTAAGCATAGCAAGCATAGCATGGTAGGAAACACAAACATGGCTCAATCAACTTCTACACATGCTAGTGGGTTTCATCTAGTTACTGTGGCAATGACAGGTCATGCAGAGGATATGGGTTCAACTACCGCAACACACAGCAGTTTGAAACGTTGTTGTCTTAATGCAGTAAACGAGAGCAGAAGCGAGAAGATGGGTTTGTATCAAAATGATCAATGGGGTTGCTTGCCTGACAGAGTGGTAGTGGGATACTGCCCTTCAGTTGGATACTCGTGAATATCCTCGGAGGCAGAACCTACCACGAAGAACACATCGAAACACAATCATCACATGGTAATATGCAACAATATGATGCATGCTATGACATGGCAAAATGAGTGTGTTTTGGCTAATGCAACTTAGAACAGATTGGTTTGAGTTCATTTGAATCAAGGATTCAAATGCAAACCCAAAATAAGAGGTCATATTAGTGCATTAACTTGCTTCATCTAATCAGCAAGGTTAAAGTGTTCTGACATGCACGAAACCATTACAGATGGAAAGATTGGATTTTTCTGATCCAAATTCATATATAATTTGTTTGATTTGGAGTTACAGTTGAATTACTATGAATTTTTGAAGTTTGTAGTATTTTCTGGAATTTCCTGTATAAAAATAAATCTAGAAAAATACTTATTGCGTCAGGGTGACGTCAGCAGTCAACGGGGTCGGTCCAGGTCAAACCTGGCCAGTGGGTCCCGCGTGTCAGTGTCACAGTTAGCTAACTAACTAAATTAGTATTAGTTTAACTCCTAATCTAGGTTTGACCAGGGGGCAGGGCCCACATGTCAATGACCCAGGCTGGTCAAATCCCTGGTCAAAAGGGTCAAACCCACCGGCGACATGACGCCGGCGAGGCCGGGCACGGCGGAGCAGCGCGGGATTCCTCCTCCGGCGACCAAATGGACGGCGGAGGGCATCTACGTGTAGCTGGGAGCGAGCCGCATCGCGTGGTGGCAGTGGGTGGAGCTGGGGTGGCTGGAAACGACGCCGGCGATGAGCTGTGCGGCTGCCGGAGTTCGGGTGAGCTCGGGCTCATCGCTAGGGGGCACGGCGAGGTGCGTGGAGTGGTGCTGCGGGCTCCTGCGAGTGCGGCGAAGATGATGGCGTGCTCGGAATCGAGCCAACGTGGCTGTGGCCACGACGGCGATCTGTAGAGGCGGCGACGCACGCGGGCGAGCTCGGTGTGCTCGCTGTGGTGCACGGGAAGGCAAACGGATAGGAGGAGGAGGTAGCAGGGCTCACGGCGCGTCAGATGAGTGGGTCGGAGGAGTCGGGGACGAGCCGGAGCAAGCGGGGCAGCGAAATGGGTCTCCGACGACGGGCGTTGAAGACGAGGTCGGTGCGGTGGCTTTAGGGCGAACGAGCGCTCGGGGCTCGGTCTGCTCGACGGAGAGGATGGTGGCGGAGCTGCTGGACAGGGTGGGGCGACAAGGAGGCGACGGTGGCCGTGGTTACGTCGGCGGTGCGGCTACGGCTGCGTCGGCCTTGGTGGGCAGAGAGCGAGAGAGAGGTGCAGGGGGGAGAATGAGGTGTCCAGGGGGTCGGGGCGACGACGTGGAGGACGTCCAGGCGTCCAACAGCTCGAGCGGCAAGCAGCTGGCGCCGTGGCGAGCTCGCGCACGCCGGCGTCACCTCCCTGCCTGCCTGGCGGGGATGAAGCAGCTGGCTGGCACGGGCCAGCATAGTGCTGGGCCGCCAGGTGGGCCGGCTGGTGGCTTTGCCAGGTAAGTTTGTTTTCCCTTTTATTTCTGTTTTCTTTATTTCTGCAAGTTTGTGGCTTTTCTAAAAATACCTAGGCACTTTCAAAAATCACCAAACTGCTCATGCCCACTGTATAGAGTATATCCAACATGGAACATTTCAGTTTGGGATTATTTGGACATTTAAAATATTTACTAGCATTTAAATGCCCAAATGCAAGTTACATGTGATTTAATTCAATGACCTTATGATGACCTAGAAAAATGTGAACCAGTTTTGGCAGAGGTTCTAACCCAAGACAAAAATGATGGACATTTTAGAAGGGCATTTCAGGTTCATTGAAAAAGATTTTTAGTAAACCCTAGTTGTTTCCAGGGGGTGCTGGGGGTTCTATCATCCCCATTTCAAGTTTCTGGAAAAGTTTAAACATGATGCAACACTCTAATGCATGAACTGGCTAGGGTGTGACACAGCGAGCCTGCTTAATGACGGCGTACGGATGGACGGCATGAATGCGGGCAGCTGGCGCTGGCTGGGAATGCACGGGCACGATGACGCGGGGGACGAGGGTTTTTTGTGTGCCAGGGTAGTCAGCTGCGGGCGTGGCAACGTTGGACATGCCCTTTGCTCACATGCGATCCCACATGTCATTGAAAGACGATCCGGCATGGTCTCGGGTCCTGGGGATGAAGTTGGACGCGCTAGAACACTCCGCGGATGCGTCTCGGCGCACGCGCACTTCGGCGTCCCGTGCATCCTCGACGAGCCGGGTGTTGATCTGCTGGTCGTGCTACAGTGGTAGCGCCACACTCGGCACCATGAAGCCGAGTGTGTCCAGCGGCGATGAGTGTGTCGCTCACTGCGGTCGCCGTGTCCAGAGGCGGTGCGGGAGCTGCGCCACATTGCTGGCCCCCACGACCCACATGAACGATTGCCGGTGGCGAGGAGGTCGTGGGCCAGCTCCTCCATTGGACTTGTCTGCGCCATGTCATCCTGACAGGTGTGCCCCACATGTCGGTTTCCCTGTTTTCCTAGCCAAATTTGAGGGTCAGTATGGCCTCATTAACACTCAGCCGACCTCTCTCTCTTCTAGTCTAGTAGTCAATGACGCGGGCAGGGGAGGGGGAGGGACGTCGGTTTTCTCTCAACTGCGGTCCCACAAGCGAGCAAAAACGCAAGGCGAAGCGCGTTCCATTCGGTGAGTGACGTGCAGGGTCCATCGTGCCGGGGTGCAACGCGAACGCGACAAGAGTGATGTACACCGTCCGTTCCTTATGAACTTGCATATTTCGAGTACTCCTTTTTTTAAACATAGTAGAGACGCAAGCGCTCATACATGCGCGCATACACTCACCCCTATGAACGCACACAGGCACACCCTACCCCTATGAGCACCTTCGAGAGACTGAGGCGTCATATCTATAATCTCTACTCTTATAAAAAACAGAGTTGGTGATGATGGTGTGCCTGCCATCCTACAATATAGGCCGTCCGATTTATATCTAACGGATTGGAAGGAAACTATGGCAATTTTGCAAAAAGATACCCACACCCCTCTCCACATTTGCAAATAAGGCCTTCCCTTGTTCATCCTTTTCTCCCACAAGATAAAATACTCATACAAATGCATCTTGATGTTTCGTGCAACGCATGGGCATCTTGCTAGTATATCTCTACTCTTATCTCCACTCTCGGTGATGATGGTGTGCCTGCCATCTTGCAATATAGACCGTCCGATCTATATCTAATGGATAGAAAGCAAACTATGGCAATTTTGCAAAAGGATACCCGCACCTCTCTCGTTCATCCTTATCTCCCACAACTTCATTGTTGAGTAATTAAAAAAGGAAGCCTCTGGAACAATCTGGCATGGTGGCCGCTGCCGGCATCGTCCATCCCCATGCCTCCGCTAAGTCCGACCACCAATCACCACCGCGCCCCACTCCTCCTCACCTTATCTCTCATCTTTCTCGAGATATCATTTTTCGATGAAATTCTTGAGATACCATTTTTTCGATGAAATTCTAGAGATATCATTAGGTTTTACACATGGGATTACTCCTCCATGGGTCAATCACAACAGGTGTTTTGTAAAAAAAATGCATCCTGATGTTCCTTGCAATGCATGGGCATCTTGCTAGTCATCTTGAGATTTACAAAGTCACCGCCTCATCGTTGATAGGAACGGTGGGGAGGTCCGGACGTCTGCCATGTGAAACTCCAAAACTTTGGTCCCATCCCACCCCACAACTCTCCAGGCTCCAGCCATCCGGCTTTGCAAACTCCGTACAGTTAAAACCAATTGACTGATTGTCACCGAAACCTCTATTCACACCAGAACCTTCGCTGCTCGGCCTATGCCAGCTACTTGCCGGCCGGTCACCACTTCCCCAAAACAATACCTCCTCTCCAGCCCATTCCCCCACCTTTCGAACCCCTTGCCCGCATTAGCCATCCCCTAGTTCATAGAAAAGCCATGGTGCGCCACAAGATCACATACTACAAGATGCTGACGCCGAAGCGCCGCGCAGAAATCGCGGCGGCGGTCGGCGCCATGGACCTCCGTTCCCAAGCTCACTTTGCGGCAGGCCAATCCCCGAGTTCTCTGGAGCCAAGCTCCGAGGAGGAGGAAGCCGATCCAATGTTCATGGCGGAGGTCGCGGCGCAGAAGGCCCCCGATGCGTATGAGACGATGGACGTCGACTTCGTGCCGGCGTCCGGGTCCCCCATCGTGCAGGCGGACTATCGGTTCAACCTGACGATCCTAAAGGAGGACCGGGAGGCGCAGGCTCAACTTGACACGGAGCGCACGGATGCCGCTGCCATCGAGGCTCTCCTGCAGGCGGAACCGGATGTCATGGATGTGAACCGGGCGGCGGAGGCTCAACTTGACGCGGAGCGCGCGGATGCAGCTGCCATCGAGGCCCTCCAGCTGGCTGAACCGGATGTCGTGGATGTGAACCGGGCGGCGAAGGCTCAACTTGACGCGGAGCATGCAGATGCCGCTGCCATCGAGGCCCTCCTACAGGTGGAACCGAACATCTTGGACTTGAACTAGGCGGCGGAGAATCAACTCGATGCGGAGCGCGCGGATGCCGCTGCCATCAAGGCCCTCCTGCAGGCGGAACTGAACGTCATGGACATGAACCGGGCGGTGCTCGCGTCCGTGCAGAGCACCCGCATGCTCCGCGTGAATGAGTAGCTGGAGGCCGAGGACAACCACGGTGCGGAGACACAAGTCGGTAGCTATGGCAGGTTCGCGCCGGCAGCCAAAGACGATGAGGCCGTTTCATTCCGCGAGCAGTGATAGTTTTCTTTATGTTGTTGTTTTTCGGGATCTTTTGCTGTGTAAAAACATTTATTTATGCAAGTTGCCTGACTTTCATCATTTGGGTCAGTCGACCATTTCAGGCGGTTAGATGAATTTCCTACGTCTCCTAACCCTTCTTCTTCCTCACCTCTTCTTCTTCCCCAACAGACCACCACATGGGCCGCACGGATCTTCCCCAACATGCGGTTGGATAAACATACCGTATGAACGAAAATTATGTGTCAGTAGTAGGATGGCTAAGTTTGGTTTGATCACATGCGGTAGCACGTGTCAGTGAGGGTGCATTCCCTTGGTTGGGTTTGCGGCATGCAGGAGCGACTGTGTGAGGGTGCGGTGTGACCGCGACAGCCGTGCACAAGTGTACCTCCTTTTCATTTTGAAAAACTTTAGGCAAGCTTGGCAAAAATGTGTGGCAAATTATGGCAATGCAAGGCCTAGACCCAAACAGGATACAAGTACGTACTACTTGTGTTAAAAAAGAAAGGCGGGGTTTTCTTTCGCGGGATTGATTGATACAAATCCTTGTTTGACGTGTCAATTAATGCGTATTTTTTTCTCGAACGCCCAAAGAGCTAACCATCTCACTCCTCATTGCTTGAATAATGCAGCGCCATGCAAACCAACCTTCTCACTTCCGCATGCATGCAAGGGTATATTAATGTCCTTGGTTGCTAGTACGAGGCAAAACCAATCAATTTTTCCTCGATTAGTGTTAGTGGCCTTGTGCAAATTATAATTTTTGATACTGGCCTTGTATAGAAAAAAATGGAGGTAGTAACTATTTGACTTCCTTCCCCATTGCGGTGACGTCGACGATATCTCGAACGTTGTGGCTTTGGCGAAGTGCGTTCGACGGAGCACACCATTGAGGGAGACCACGGTAAGTCGTTCGCAAGTGCTGCCTGCAAGCCGAGACAACTGCCTTCCTTTCATCCAGGAATTCCGTTGAACCAAAGGAGGCGTAAATGTACTACTACAAAATAGCGTCGTCCGTCCAGCTTAGTGTGGTAAGGTGGTTTCTCGAAGAAGACGATGGAGAAGCGGAGTCAGTGAAGAGTGAAATGATGGTTGCTTCGTCCATGCTTTGTGATTTAACGCCTCACTGCTTTTTGATTTGTGATAGAAGGGACAGGGGAGTAGACTCTATGCTCTATACTGTACATGCGTCCAAGCATGGGAGAAAGAGGAGAGAGGTTGCATTTTTCTATTCCTTCAATCAATAAATTAGGAAGCTTCAGTTCCCTCTTTTTGGCTTTGGTAGCACCCTCCACAATGGTTCCCATTGATGCCAAAAGCTATTTTCACATTTGGCTACACATTGTGGATGCCCTTAACCATACCACTTGATTTTCCTCCTGTGTGCTATCTATACAAATCTCGATTATATTGATCTAAAAAATTATATCAAGATTAGTAAAAAGGAGGTGACTTTGCTGCACGGAAGGCAGGGGAGGTTTCTTATTTTTATAGGACGTTGGCCTGGCGGTTTGCTAACATGCGGTCCCACGTGTCAGTGATTTACCAAGCCGATCCGCGTCCCACATGAGGCAGAACAACGGTAGAAGCAACACGTAGCTAACTTGAAGAAGATGAGGGAGAAGCAGATTCAGCAACGAGTGAAATGATGGTTGCTTTGTCCCTCCAACTTTTTTTAGGATCACTTCGTCCCTCCAACTTAACTGCGGGAAAGGCGCAGCTTTGTGATTTGACGCCTCATTGCTCATTACTACGCCGGCGCCATGACCGGGGTGCTTCACCCCTGCTGCTCTGCACTGTTATTTCGGTATTGCACGTGGACCCGGTTGCTTGATGTCCCACATGCCGGCGAAAGGGACTAGAACATTTATGAAAGTGAGCGCTCCAGTCTTACGACGGAGGAGTACACGACACGGCGGCCCATTGAACTGTTACTTGTACTGTAGTACTACTATAGTTTTGCTGTTTCGCACGATCCATCGATACAAACCCGATTAAATAGGCAAGGGCGGGATTTTTTCCGCGCGGTAGATGATACTAGCCATACATTTCAAAGGCAATTTTAATGTATGCAAACTGAATAATTAAGTAACAATATGAGATCTAGTAAAACTAAAAACACATATGATTTATTGTGTTAGAGTGTAGTAGTAGTAGTGTTGTATTGCATAGTTGTTAGATGTAACATGCGAGAACGAGTAGAGATATACTTTTGGAGGGCCTACAGTGAGAAATTGGGCATAAAGTGGATTCAAATATTTGTATTCGTCTTCATAGCATTTGTAACTCATATCTACAGTTTGTACGGTAGATGTGAATGCTTGTTCACTCTTACGAAACCAGTACATCAATAATGGGGTGGCGTGCGCCAATTTAGGCACTGGCACGTTGGCCTACTCGGCTCCACAGAGAAAGTGAGAGAAGAGATAAATACACTGGCGGTCAGTGTATTTCAAGCGAAAAGCGTAATACGGTCACCGGACTTCAAAATACGCTCATTACGGTCACTATATATGTTTTGCGGTGATTATACAGTCACTTGCTCACCGTTCAGCATCGGATTGCACTCTGTTGACCGGCCAAATAGTTCGCGTGGCACTATGTTGACTGGTTAAATTGACCATGTTCCTTGTGGGTCCCACCTGTTAGTTCGCATAGGAAAAAAGTAAGATAAACACAAATTTACGCAGGCGCGACAAGCCTCCAACCCGTGTGCGTGAACCAGCTGGTTGTGTATGTGTCTGCCAGGGCCTGATGTGTGCGCATGCACGTGTAGGTTGAGCACTTGAGCGTGAGCGTGTGTGTTGGTCATGTGGTGTGTGCATGCATGCGTGCGTGTATGCGTGTGAGTGTCGCGTGCATGCGTGGCTGCGTGTGTACGTGTGAGTGTTGCGTGCATGCAGTTCGTGTGTGTGTGTGCGTGTGTGTATAATCACCACACCAGCTCTTGTGTGTTAAAACAGACCAATACAAGGCCACCTTGTCGGCTGTGCCCACGGTCATGACTTCGAACCACCGTCCAATATTTTTTTATTGTTTGTTTTCATTCTTATACACGCTGACAGGTGGGACCAATGGTAGTGAGATAATGTGATGCAACACTAGAGGTGCCAAGTGGAGTGTTTAACTGGTCAACTAGTCGTGTCTTGAACAAATACAGATCTGTACGGTGAGCCCGTAACTGTATAATAACCACAAAATGTAAATGGTGACCGTAATGAGTGGATTCTGAAGTCCAATGTACGTATCGTGCTTTCGCTTCAAATACAATGATCGTCACTGTATATATCGCGAGAGAAAGATGAAACATGCGTGAATGTGCGGGGGGCGTACTTTTAGAGGACCTGGAGATAGTTTGTGTGCGTACGTGAAAGGGGCATAGAGGGGGGGTGTGAGATGGAGAGAGAGATGCTCTTTGTTTATCTTTACTATGACTAACTTTATATATAGTATAAAAATATAAAAATTCGCAATGCGGAATAAATATCATTGGGTGCACCATGCAATGCAAATTAACTTTCATACTCCATATAACTTTGTAATGTTGTATATATGTAGAAATTCTAAAATAAATTTTTGGCCACACTTTGTGTGGTTTTATTCAAAAGGAATGTTGTATGCGAAGTAAACATGAAGAGAGGGCTTTTAGATCAATGGAGTACGTGATAAGATGTAACATGTGTGAATGTGTTGTTGACGTATTTGGCAGGGCCTAGAGAGGGTATGTGTACGTATTCGAGAGAGGCATGGATAGAGGGGCCGGCGGGGGGGGTACGTGGGAGAAATAGCACGAGAAATGAGAGAGGTCAAGAGAGAGAGAGAGAGACGAATAGGATGTCATGGCGAGAGATGCCCTTGAGTGTGTACATGCAAGGGGGCAGGGGATAGAGGCATGAGGAGAAAATATTTTGTGTGGTGTCTGTGTTAGTATGTGTGGGTGTGAGAAGATAACGAGACCTAGGGGCAAAGGGTGTGTCACCGCGTGAGGTCCAGTGGGCCGAGGTGAGGCCCTTGGGTCGGTTCCGTCATGCGCCACATTGGTCGGCCCGTGACGCATTCAGGGAGACCGAAGGAAGACTAGTCATAGAAGACAAAGATACCAGAGTCATGAAGGACTCTGTGTCCATTGACAAAGCCGGCTAGGATTTGTAACCCTAGGTCCTCGGACTAAGGTAACCCCTTCTCTCTGATATTACCATTCATCCAACCTAACTTTAAGGGGCATCCTACAGCATGCTCTGATGGAATCATATTCGTCAATTAGGAAGAGAGGTGGAGACAATGCGTGCGAGACATGCCTAAAGAAAATGTGCGTGCGGGAGACACGTAGGCAGGTCTATGTATAGAGAAAGGGTCAATGGGGATTGTGTGTGCGTATGCGTGTGAGAGGAAGAGTGCTTGTGATAAAGGTTAGTGAAAACAGTCATAAATGGTTGCGAGAGGGAGGGAGGGTGATATACCTCGGGAGAGAGTGTGTGAGCATGTGTGAGAGACCACCGATGGATATACACCGTGTGCGCGCATCTGTGAGAGAGAAAGTTAGCGCGTGTGTGAGGAGGGGCCTACGGAGAGTGAAACTACACGTAGAAGACTGATGTACACATTGATTAAAAATATACATTGTATCTAAATATTAGGATGGGATCATGATATTTGCAATTCAAATAAGGAACAGTCATTGATCCATCAGACATCTATATTCTATCAAATTTGAGCATGTCTATGTTATTATTCCACATAATTGATCCATAGAGTCAGTATTTTGAACTCCAGACAATGCATCGCTTTAGCAATTCGAATATAAACATGAGTATAGTTCATGTTGTGTGTGTAAAGCACATTATACATACAAAAGTTACACAATGAACATTATAAATAGCTAGCTATGAACTAGCATACATTTGAATTCAAGTTAAGGTGGTTTAAAAAATTTGAATTCAACATGAAGTCCATTCAATTATTTGGATTCGAGATCATGGCATTTGTAAATCATACCTAAATTATGGGGGCACCAATCTTTGCTCTGCTTTTGTACAAAATAGCATATATAGTCGTGTACAAAATAGATTCAAATTTACCTCCTCCATTTTCAAGTGTCAAAACAGAAGCATAATTTAATGAGGTTTTCAAACATACAAGGTCAAATTTAAAGTTGTCTATTTAGGTCAATCCTCAAAGTTCAAGAGTACTATAAATGTGAATGCTTCTGTTTCAAAATTTCGAACGGAGTGCCAAAAGAGCCTCTACTCACTCGAAACCGCGTGAGTCCTACCCCCGACCCGCACTAGGTCCGAAATTTAAGAGGGGGGCAAAGTTTGTACTTCCCCAAATTTCAAACAAGCGCGTCCCATCTGTTCAAAACAAAAAACAAAAACAAGCGCGTCCCAGACCAAAACATGGTTCCCCCTTAGCTCCCCCCCCCCCGTCCAATACCCCATTCATACTCCGTGGGCGCCAAAACTACCTCTCCACCAGCCGCGAAACCCCGAAGTCCTCCGTTCGCCACCGCATCCCACCCATTAACCGCCGCCCTCCTCCATCACGCCGGAGCCGATACCCCAACGTCGTCGTCCACCGCAACCACAACCGCAACGCCCTCGACGTCTAGTAGTTGAAGCCGAGACCGAGCTGCCTCCAGGACGCCGACGTGCGCCGTACCCGAGCTAGTTCAACCACGCCATCCTGCACCTCACCGCTGCCGCTCCAACGTTGCGACCGTCCACCGCACCAGAGCTGTTCCCGCTATGTCGTCCTTCGCTGCCTCGGATCTGCTTCCCCTCCGCCGATAGACGGCCATCGCAACAAATTCAACAATTTGGCCATGGGTTCGTCCAAGGCTCCACCCTCCTCCAAATCATCGGTTCCCCTGGTAAAAAGAAGAACATCGCCGTGAAATAAGGATGGCACAACACTGGCAACCGGAACTGGTACGCATCTTGCTTTATTCGTGCAAATCTTACGTGTCTGCTTCCAACAGAAGACACTAGTTGACCGCTTCTTCCTACACCTTCTTCCTGATACTAGATGTTCCTAGTAACTCGCGATGCGCAAGGTTTCTCCTCATATACTATTTTACCTTAGCTAGAGGTCCGTTGCCCCCCTGGATTTCAATTCCTGGAAAGTTGATTCCCAATTAAAGGAAGCATTCCCCGACATAACAGGTGCTAGTCCACCTATTACACCGGGGAAGCAGCACCTCAGTGTTTATCTTAGGGGTGTGTGGGGCCTAGGAGCTGTTGGCGCCCGATCTGGAGGTCGGCCGGGCTTAAAGGGATGGTCGGGGCGCTGCCAAGCACGGCGGTGGTGTGAGGTCGAGGGGAGGGCGGGGCGGCAGAGGCAGGGGTCTGGGCCGGTGGTCGCTGGCGGTTCGAGAAAGATCGTCAACAGTGATCGGCAGGAGGTAGACGAAGGCCATCTGCCCGTTCCATGTAGATCGGACGGTTCATAAAAAAATCAACTGGCCTATTTATTTTCAATCGACTGTTATTCTGATAGGACCACATGTGGTGGTGTGCTGGAGGAGTACTTGCATTTCCCAGCCATCCCTGTGCTCATATATTACAAAATCATTCGGAGTAGAATCTAATTTTTTTTGCCATGCAATGTTGTAGAGCTCTCATATGTCTCCTGTCATTTATTTTTCAGCCACCTGCTATCTGCTACTTTTATAGTGCACTAGTTCTGCACACACTTCACCCATACTCTCAGTATTGTTTTTTTATGCATGGGTATTTCAGCCTCTGCCAACCGGTTGATAAAAGCACGAAATAAAAGAGAGAAGTCGCTCCAGCTTTCTTCGTGCTTAGGCAAGACATGTTTTGGCGCTATAAAGGGTGCAGTGTCAGCAGATGGAGATAGTAAACGTAGCTCTGCAGTTGATGATCTCGCTCTCCATGAACCATCATCCCAGGTGCTTCCTTTAACTTCGCGGTGTCATATGTGATTGCATGTTGCATATGGTGTCTAGCTTGTATTCGAAAGGCCGAAGTCGGTCTTTATTAAGATAAGGAAAGATATTTTTTACATGAACCACCGTCCCTGGAGCACTAGAAGCCAAATAGCTAGTCAGGGCACTGGCCGAGCCAGTGACAAGCCACTACTAGGGAAAAGCCTAGCAGTAGCGCGGGTCTAGGGGCTATCAGTAGCGCGGGGCACCGCGCTACTGATACGACACTACAGCTAACATTTAGCAGTAGCACGCTTCTGCCCGCGCTACTGCTATAGCTACTTAGCAGTAGCGCTGTCCATACCAGCGCTACTGCTAAGTGGCTTAGTAGTAGCGTTTTCCAGTTCAGCGCTAAAGAGCGCTACTACTATATTTTCACATATCTTTTTTTTGCTACGTATTTGCGATGTTTTTGTATAGATTTTATATAGTATTCTAATCATATCATAAACTGGCAATATGCTCATCATATCATACACATAATAGTCTCATCATATCATCCAACACAAATCATGTCGTCACATCATAATCATGATATAGCTATACAAGTTACATGGCATGTCTCATCATACATAATGTAGTACTTCTTGAGGCACCGGTTCGTATCCCTCTCTCGCACTAGTGTGAACCTAAACTAACTATTTTCTGCTTCGGCTCTACTATCTAACCCTCTCTGGCTGTCGCTCAGAAACCGGTACACCTGGGCCTGACACTCCGGCCATTAGTCGTATACTCCTGGCGTAGCACTTCTTCGCCATCGATGATCTATGTACCTGCATCGTCACATGAGTCGATAATATGCAACATATATAGTTGAGCAATAGAAAGAGACAAACTTGGCAAAAATAGAAGCAACATATCATAAGCATAAATAACAAAGTTCATCATACCCAAAATGCATCACAAATAAAGTTTCGTCGTGCATAACTCAAAGTTTCGTCATAGAGAAAGTATAGACTAAACAGACACTTTGTCATATATCGTCAATCACTCCAACATGTCGTGCCATCCATCCAAGTTAGGGAGATAGTCCCCGAGCACAGTGAAAGGCTTCAGGTCGAGACGCTGAGCCGATACGCATGTTCATATGTCTTCCCGCGACATTTTCCCTTCTTCGTAGAACATCCCTGTTTTTTCGACGACCTCCTTCATGATGATTTGGGCAAGTTCATGCTGGATGTGATAGAACTCAGCTCGAAGTCGATGATCCGGGATATCTCCTAGGTTCTTTGCCCATTGCAGAATATGGGCATCGCCGGATCTAGGTGACATGCGAAGGTTCTACTGATCCCGTCTGTACTCCAGCATGTGGTGGAGGACATAGAATCCATCACTAAGAGTACCACTCGGTTGCTGGATGCAGCAGAAGTCGGTCTTATGGCCGAAGGCGGGCGCGCGGTTCCTTGTCTTCCTGGTCTTGATCTCTCCACCCCTGGTGCAGCTTCCTTAGGAGGGATTGCTCCATATCTGGTATCTTCTTTAGTTTCTCATCGTTGATGGTGGCGGTTGTCCGTAGGATGCAGCCTATTTGATTGCCGTAGCACGCGCGCGCTTCCGCAGGCAATATTGGCTCAAAATTGCCGGAGTCCACCTCCGTGACCACTAGTCTAGTAGTGATGAGCTGGTTTGGGCGTCGTATCCACTTCGGTTTCGGTTCTATACCGGCTTCGCCAGTCTCGGTGCCGGTCTCGGTGCCGGTCTGGGTCTCAGCGCCAGTCTCGGTGCCGGTCTCGATGTTGGTCTCAGTATCGGATGTGACAGGTGGTCCCTGCAAGAACCGTTGCTCGTCGTGAAGGTTCAAATAAGCGTCTGCCGCCTCGTAGACGTTGCAATCACCAGAACCCTGTCCTTCATCGTTGCTAGCCATGTTTCCTACGATTAAATCTAGTCAATTAATTCTAGACCTAATAAAATGAATAATGACATAAAAAAAAGGCCAATGTTTTGCAATAACGTTGATTCATTCCCGGTGCGGCAAATCCCGGGCACTCGATATGTCCTAGTTTGTAGCACAAGTCATGCCGAAATTCACGGAAAATTTTGGCATGACCTTTGCTTAAAAGTGGTCAAATCGAGCACCTGGAATTTTCCAGAACGGAAATGAATCAACATTCCAGCAAAACATAGGCCACTTGGGTTCATTCCCTGGAAACAACAAAAGGCCACTTCGGCATAATTGAACCACTTCAATGTTGCATATAACAGGACCACTTAAGAACATGTACATGAGCAACTACAACAGTAGATAAACATGAGCAAACACTATTAAGGAATTTGCATATAACACGACCACTTCAAACATGAGCAAACATCTAATTAACATCTACTAGTACCACTACTGCCCTAACCTAATTAACGTCTACTAGTACCACTATATATACTACTAGCAGCACTGCTGCAACATTTTCTTCATTTTGTTCTTCTAAAAAAACAACTATGAAAACAAAAACCATAATTAAACCCTACTGCCATAACTAAATTTTTGCTCTAAACCCTAGTGCCCTAGTTAAACCCTACTGCCCCAACTAAATATTTGCTCTAAACTAATTTTTTTCTCTAACCTAGCCAACCTAGTTTACCTAGCTAGTTAACCTAATGAACCTAATTAACCTAGCTAGTTAACCTAGTTAGTTAGCCAAATTAACCTAGCTAGTTAATCTAGTTAGTTAACCTAGTTAGTTAACCAAATTAACCTAGCTAGTTCAACCTACCTAGTTAACCTACTTAACCTAGCTAATTCCTAGGGTTCATAACTAAATTCACCTAAGTTAATTAACCTAGAGACGAGGGGTGGGGCTTACAGAGAGGAGGGCATTGAGGGTGGCTCGGGGGAACGGTTGCAGGGAGGTGCTCAAGGGAGACGGTGGCGCGGAGGGCGTCGAGGGTGGCTCCGGTGGCGTCTACGGTGGCTCCGGTGACGGCGAGGGAGGCAGGGGCGGCAAGGAGCGGACGAGGATGGCTCCGGGGGCGTGCGGCTCCGGTGGCGGCGATGGCGCGCGGCTTCGGTGGCGGCTCCGGTGACGGCGACGGAGGCAGGGCGACGAGGGAGCAGGGGCGGCGAGGGAGGGAGAGGTTGGGGAGACGTGAGAAGAATGGGGAATTGGGGGAAGGGGGGACGCCCGCACAGGGGCAAGTCAAACTTAGTAATAGCGCTTTTACCCAACAAGTGCTATAGCTACTTATCTATAGCGCTTTTTGAAGGAACGCGCTGCTGCTATAGATAAGTTAGCTATAGCGCTTGTTGGTGAAAACGCGCTATAGCTAAAGTAGCTATAGCACTTTCGTGAAAACGCGCTGCTGCTATTGCTTTCATTTTTTCTTTTTCTTTAATTTTACTTTTCTTTTTTCCTTTCCTTTTTTTCTTTTCTTTTCCTTTTGTTAGTTGCAGCACTGTCGCCTTAAAACACGCTGCTACTATTTTGTTAGCAGTAGCGCTGTTTCTAGAAGGGCGCTACTACTATACCAAGCCTGGCAGCAACGGTTAGAACAGTCATAGTAGCAGCGCGTTTTATGAGGGACGCGCTACTGCTATTTGTGTAGCAGTAGCGTGCTGCTTCGTCCCGCGCTACTGTTAAGTAGCAGTAGCGCTTTGTTTTAACAAGCGCTACTGATAAGTCTCTGTGTATAAGCTTTTTACTAGTAGTGAGCCCACCACAGACATGCATCACCTGCAAGCCAACTAAAAAGCCACGATGGTGGCGAAGCATCCCACCTCCCACCAGGCTCTCATGTCCTCGATGATCATGGTCACCACTCCAGTCGGGTGTCTAGCTTGTATTGCTTCAAATTTGGTTAAATTGCATCTGCTTAGCTTACAAATTATACCTTTTAATATAACATGTCTTCCTGTTTTTGGTACATACTACTACATCTGTCTATTAAGCATGTTCTTACATCAAACTAATGTTCTTGTGTATCCCTCATCAATCACTTATGATGAGATAGTCAGGCTCGTGGACTGCTGTAAGAAAAGGTCCTCTTTTAAAGAATGCAGTGTCAGCCTCCCCACATGATTCTCAAGAAACAACAATGCTAGATGAAGATAGTCAACGTAACTCTGTAGTTGGTGACCGCATTTCCCCTACACCACCATCGCAGGTGCTTGCTCTAACTTGGCAGCGTGATATGTGGTTGCATGTTGCATATAGTGTCTAGATTGTAATTCTTCCAATCTGGTTAAATTGCATATGCTATTCTGCTTAGTTTATACATTATACCTGTTAATGTGACATGCCTTCCTGTTTTTGGTACATAGTACATCTGTCTATTAAGCATGTCCTTACATAAAACTACTATTTTTTTGTATCCCGCATCAATCAATTATGATGAGACACCTTTGGTATATGCAGAGTGATATTGGTTACGTCTTTCATATGATTTATAGCATGCACTGCTTCTAATTTGTTGAAACGCCATTTATGATGGGATGCTTTTAACTTGGCAGAGTCATATTGGTTACATCTTTCATGTGGTGTCTAGCTTGCATTGCTTCTAATTTGTTGAAATGGCTTCTGCTTAGTTTACACAAATAGTTGTGAATATGCCAAGCCATCCTATTTTTTGTACATATTCCATCCTCGTATCATGTGTTTGCCTTACATCAAAGTAGTGATTGTCAGTATCATGCATGAATGAGTTCTGAAGAGTGAATTTTATTGCTTTTTCTTGTTGGTTTTACTTGACAATGCAAGATCAATAAAGCGGAAGGAAATTAGCAAGGTAGTGGATAAAGGTACTCCTTCCAAACAACTGAAACGGAGGGCCTCTACAGATTCTACTCCGCCATCCCCCCAAGAAGATTTGCAAGACAACACATGCATAGACACTCAACATAGCTTTGTTGATGATGAGCACGTCTCCCCTAGTCCACCATCACAGGTGCTCCCTCTCACATGGCACTGTTATATGTGGTTGCATGTTATGTATGATGTCTAGCTTGTATTGCTTCTAATTTTGTTGAATTCCATCTGCTTACTTTACACATTATACTTGTGAATAAGACACGTGTTCCTATTTCTAGAACATACAATATCTATCTATCACACCATGGTCTTACATCAAAGTACTACTGTTGTGTAACCTGCAACAATCACTTTTCACAAGACACGTTTAATTTGGGAGTCTGATATAGTTTACATCTCGCATTATTTTCTAGCTTGTACTACTAATTTGTTGAAATGGCACTAATGACGAGACCGTTTTAACTTGATAGAGTGATATTCGTTGTGTCTTACATATGGTGTCTAGCTTTCATTGCTTCTAATTCGTTGAAATGCCTTCTGCTTAGTTTACACATCATAGCTGTGAATATGCAATGGCACTAATGACGAGAGACCTTTAACTTGGTAGTGTGATGTTGTTTGCATCTTGCATATGATTTATTTCTTGTACTGCTTCACATTTGTTTAAATGCCAGTTATGATGAGACACTGTTAACTTGGCAGAGCGATATTTGTAGCATCTTTCATATGGTGTCTACCTTCCATTGCATTGCTTCTAATTTATTGAAATGCCTTCTGCTTAGTTTACACATCATAGTTCTGATTATCTCATGCCGTCCTATTTTTCGTACATATTACATCCTCCTATCGTGCGGTTGTCTAACATCAAAGTTCAGTTCATCTGTATCATGCATCAATTTGTTCTGAAGAACTAAACTTTTATTCCTTTTTCTTGACGGCTTGACTTGACATGGCACAGAGAAAGAGTAAGGAACACAGAATGGCAGGGGATGGTGTTAGTACTCAGGACGCACGACAACAGAAGCAGATGAATTATGCAGATTCTGTTGGTACTAATGGTGCAATAGAAGGTCAAAGTCCACCGGAAAATTGTACAAACATGGTATAATGTGCTACACCAGCTGCAAAACAATCCAAACAGAAACTAATAGCTGCCACCAAACAAGCAGCGACAACCCTAGTTGTTGCAACACCTTCCATAGTACCAACAGCTGCACGAGTTACTCGTTTGTCAACTCAGCTAGCAGCAATTCCCAAGATCCCTTGCCACCTGACACTACTTCCAAAGCACTCTTGACACAAGACGAGTTGGCAAGATTAGATGAACCTTATGAGCTTCAACAGCAAGAAGGTAGTTGCTGGAGTCAAGTTACAGTTGCATGCTTCTTTATACGTAGTCTCACAGTTTGATGTACACTATCTCTTCCTATGTTCGTTGTTGGACTAGCACCTAGGCGCAAGAGGAAACATACATCAGGGATAATGCTCGATAGGTTAACTAAATCTAGAGGAGGAAGAATGGAGATCTGTTTTGCGGCAGGTTTAAAAAGGCCATGTGATGCTACAGAGTCAGCCAAGTTAGTATCAGAGGCAGCGGTTGCCGTTAGGTGTCATGCACGTATCCTCCCAACATGGATTCAGTATAGGAATGACAAAGATGAAACCCAGTTCAACACCTTCCTCGACCATTTATCCGTAAGTATGGTTATGTATGGAAATTAGTAATATCGTCTTGCTCTGTCCCATACTTTCTAGGTTGCTGGTAATGAGACTCCCATAATTTTCAACAGATGAGGTTCAAGTTGGATGCCCAAGATGATGCAACCGGACAAGCATGCACCCATGTTTTCAAGTCTGCTCTATGACAGTATCGGTATAACTTGAGGAAAACTCACTTTGAAGCCAAGGCTAACAGTGAACTTGCCCAAACATCTCCAGAGGAAAATATATCGGATGAAGACTAGAGAGGCCTCGTTAAACACTCGTCTGATCCAAAGTATCAAGTACGTTATATATATGTGATCAGATCACATGTTGAACTCCTATTTTCGCATGTGCCTCACAAATCTATCTTCTTGTAGGTGAACTGTTCAAAGAACAAGGCCAATCGTACGAAAGTGAAATTCCAACAGACGACAGGATCTCGTAGCTATATTGCACAGTGCGAGGCTCTTGTAATTAGTTGTTGTTTCACTCTTTTCGCTGTGCCATATTATCAGATCTATATTGACTTGTTCCAAATGCAGAGGAAAGCCCGCAAGGACCAAAAAGTACCTGAACCAAATGTTGTGGAAATCTTCAAGGACTGTCATGCCGGCAAGATGAAGGGCATGACTACACCAGTCAAAGCCACTGTTGTAAGTCCTTAATCCTCATGCCTTTTAAGTACAACTTACTCTGACTTGTGCATTGCACTGCACGGTTTGCAGCCAATGTCTATTACTCTTTTCAATTTTATACACAATTGTCTTAGCATATCATTGCACCTTACAAGGTTTAAAAGAGAGGAGTGATGTTCCTTTGATCTTGATCTGTAATCTAGTTCCGTGCTGGACTTGTCTACACAACGTTACAATTGCCTGTTTGTCTGTTCTCAGTTGTTTTGTGATATGAATGATGTCATACTATGATTACTGTATTATAAACTTTGTCTCCTTATCCTTAGCTTTCAATACAATGTGAAGAGATAGACAATACATTAGCCATGGTACATGATCATATGTTTGGAACCTGGTTTTATTATGTACTTTGCAGTAAAATACAACTAATATTTTACACGGGTTCGCCAGAATAAGTTCTGTATATAGACCAAAGCTATTTTGTTTGGTTTTGCGGCCTCCTTAATATCTTCTGTTCTGGTACTACTAATGTAAAAACTCAACTTTTCAGAAAGCTATGGAACAAATGGTGGAACCGCCACCTTCTGAAGGTGACGAGGCAACTATAACCGCAATGTCACCTCTTGCTGCAGTGGGTCAGTACCTGTCCACTAACAGTGCCAAAAGCATGTTCCTGCATAATACTAGGTTGGTTGTTAAGGCAATCTCATCCAAACTGCCTCATGATCAAGATATGCAAGCTCAAAACAATGTTATATCTGCGCTCCAGACACAAGTCCATTCCCTAACAGAGACCCTTTGTGAAACAAGGACAACCATTGCTCGATGTCGTCAAGATATGCATGGTTTTGAAACCAAACTATCATACATTTGCTATGTTGTTCAGGAGCCTAGGAGAAATGAAGGCGGAGGTTATGGTGCTCCATCGGATAGTACAGCATGAAAACATAATAGTCAGGTCAAATGAACTGAGCTTCTGAACTTCTGGTGGTGCATTTATCTGCCAGACTGTTAACTTTCATGCCAACCTTCCTTTTGTTTTATGGTTGTAATTTGTTTTGTTGCGATACAAAATTTGTTCTTAATGTGCAGCGACCGGCTCAAGAAAACAGCAAGCCATTTTTGTATAGTGTAGGGTGTTCCCTATATTTGCACTGGTGGCGAACTTTGATGCCTAGTGGATGTAATCTGTGCAATCGACTTAATAGCCTAGCGTTAGTTTCTGGCTAATTTATTTCCCTAGTCTTCTTTTTTCCTTGGTTTGCTAGTGGCCGCAACAACCATGGGCCATATACGAACTGTGGTAACCTTGAGCCTGCTACAGGCCGTAGGATCCATGGGCCTCCAACGGGCCATAGAATCAGTGGGCCTTGGGCCGTCAGATAAATGGGCCCACATGGGCCGTAAATGGGCGTAATTGTATCGGGCCAGCACGGTAACGGGCCGTTAACAGGCCGAAAGACAGCAAAGGCTTAATTCTGGCACATGCATAATGGGTCGTTAATGGGCCAGAATATAGGACAGGCTGGAAACGGCGCAATGGGTTAACAGGCCACAAACGGGCCGATTCTAACCACGGGCCGAATTTGGCCTATTAGGGGAACAGGCCAGTAATGAGCCGGAAGTAATCGATGGCCAGAAAGGAGCCCAAGAATGTATGGGCCGTCAGTAGGACGAAGGCTAACACGGGCTGGAAACGATTATGTGAATCATGGACCGTTACTGGGCATAAAGAAATTTGCTGTTTATTATGGGCCAGAGTCACCGCGGCCCATTAAAAGGCCCAAAGATACGAAAGGCTTCGTATGGGCCAAAAGACATCATGGGCCATACATGGGCCGAAAATGAAATGGGCTGGTATTATACTTGACGGCCCACATGACGTTGTTGGGCCAATTTCGGGAACGCCATAACGGGCCATGACATACCGGGAATTAAAATGGGCTATATGCGAACAGACCGTTAACAAGCTTTTCATGGGCCGGCCCGCTAGCTTTTGACCAAGTCAAACGGGCCGGCCTTTGTAAGCTAAATGGGCCAGTGTTGGGCCATCACACGTGTCGACATATCATAGGCGCCTATCTGACCCAATGACGAGTTGACACGTGTTTCCTCCGGCCAATGAGAATTTTACACGTGGAAAATCGCCATTGGTCGTTGCTGTTAACGGGTTATCGGATCCAAAACTGGACCCGATTGCTTAACGGCGACCCATTACGGTGGATGCCACGTGTCGGTTACCCTTGACGAAAGCACTTCCATGACGCGTCATTTATCGTCATGGAAGTGAACACTTCCGTGATGATAATTTTGGTATTGTCATGGAACACTTCTACGACAGCCCAGGTATGACTATCTTGATTCTGTAATAAAATTGTCATGGATGTACATGCATGACAGAAAATATGACCTACTGTAACAAACACGATCAGCACGGAAGTGTATTTTTTTGTAGTGTATTGTTCTTGCTAAGTTACTATTGCTATTGCTACTGTCACAACTGCTACTAAATTATTGTTATCACTGTCACCGTTACTATTACTGTTACCACTGCTATCAAACTATCATATTACTGTGCTACTGATCACTTTGCTGCAGATATTTAATCTCCATGTGTGGTTGAATTGACAACTCAACTGCTAATACTTACAAATATTCTTTGGCTCCCCTTGTGTCGAATCAATAAATTTGGGTTGAAAACTCTACCCTCGAAAACTATTGCGATCCCCTATACTTGTGGGTTATCAAGACCTTTTTCTGGTGCCGTTGCCGGGGAGCATAGCTATATTTGTTGAGTCATTTGGGATTATTATCTATTTATCACTATGAAGAATCTGAAAGATACAAGAACCGTGATCGTTCCCTCTAAGACGAGGGGAGGTAAGGAACTGTCATCTAGCTCTGCACTTGATTCACCTTCTGTTTTGAGTAGCCTTGCAACACCACCACATGCTATTAATCCCGATATGTCGCAAGTTATTTATGATGCTACTTCTGCTATGGATGATGCTTATGATGATGCTAGTACCTTGTTTGATGATAATATGCCACTAGGTGAATTTCTTGATGAACAAATTGCTAGAGCTAAAGATATTGAGAATGCTGAAACTGACGAAATTACTGAAACTGATGAAGTCTTTGAAACTGAAAACTATGAAAAACCTATTAGACCTAACTCTCCTAGATTTGAATTGCCTAAGATACCTGAGGGTTATGTTAAAGATGAGGAGGTAGCTAGAGACTTTCTTGCTTGCAAGGATAGAGATGATCTTAAGAAATTGTTATGCAAGTTGAAAGAAAAATCTTTGAATGCTAGAATGAAATGTGATCCTAAGTTTGCTACTTCACCTATCTTTGTTACCGATAAGGATTATGAATTCTATGTCGACCCAGAGTTAATTACTTTGGTTGAATCTGATCCTTTCCATGGCTATGAAACTAAAACTATAGTGGCACATCTTACTGAACTAAATGATATAGCCACCCTATTTGCTCATGATGAGAAAATTCGCCATTACTATATCTTGATGTTATTTCCATTCTCATTAAAGGGTGATGCTAAGATTTGGTACAATACTCTTGCTCCTGGTTGTTTGCGTAGTCCCCAAGATATGATCTATTACTTCTCTGAAAAATATTTTCCGGCTCATAAGAAACAACTGCCTTACAGGAAATATTTAACTTTGTGCAAATTGAAGAATAGAGTCTCCCACAAGCTTGGGGGAGGCTTCTCCAACTACTTAATGCTTTGCCTGATTATCCTCTTAAAAAAAATGAAATACTTGACATCTTCTATAAGGACTAACTAATGCTTCTAGGGACTTCCTAGATAGTTGTGCTGGTTGTGTTTTCATGGAACGGACTGTTGAACAAGCTGAGGAATTATTGAATAATATATTGAAGAATTATGATGATTGGACTCCTCCTGAACCACCGCCTAAACCCACTCCGAAGAAGAGGGTATCTTATTTCTCAGTCCTGAAGATATGCAAGAGGTAAAGAAATGTATGAAGGAAAATGTATTAAAGCTGAGGATGTTAAGAATTTACTGTAGGAGATATGCCCTAGAGGCAATAATAAATGTTATTGATTATCTCCCTGTTCATAATTAGGTTTATGTTCCATGCTATAACTGCTATGGTTCTCGAGTCTGCAATAACCAGGAGGCTCAGAGGAAGACTCATATGCACGTGTGGGATAATAAACGGTAAAATGTATTCCTAGTATGGCCTATAAGACTAGCTCAAGTGTTGCATGATGGTTCTGTTTTCCTGATCATGGGCATGTCTATGCCAGCAACTTTGAGGGCACAATGTTAGCAGAACATTTGTGTTGAATCGACCCGAATTGATGTTATGCTATGAGATTCATTCGTCACAAGTTAATGGTAAATAACACAGAGATGGTTAACGTTTGCATGATTCCTTAGACCATGAGAGTATCGAGTTTCTTCAAGCTTGCTTCATGAACTTTAAGGTTTGTTAAACGTCATCCGTAAATGGGTGGCTATTACGGCGGCTTACGGGTTCATGGAAAAGTATGTCAAGTAACTTGATAGCTCAAGATTGGGATTTGCTCCTCCAACGATGGAGAGATATCTCTGGGCCCTCTCGGTGTTACGGCATCCATCATCGTCTGGCCAGACACAGGGTGATTTGATCACGGGGATGCCAGAACACGGAACGAGAAAAGAGAACAATATCGGTAATGAGGTAACTGGCATAGTGGACAAGGTGTTGATCCACAGGGATGCCAACATGTCTCACCTCGGGTATTTGTAACATATCACGAAGCAACAGAAATAGCACACGGCAACTGGAGGTTCACTCGAATATTCATTCATGTGGGTATAGGGGTCAATATGGGTGTCCACGGCTCCGATGTTGATCATTGATCGGAAGGGGTTCCGGCTCATGTCTATACTTCACTGAACCTATAGGGTCACACGCTTAAGGGTCATCTATCTACTGAATACTAGAGTAGGAGTCTGAGAGAAAGTCTCCGGAAAAAGTTTTCGGAGACAGCGGAAGAGTTCCGAAGAGAGAGGTCACCGGATGAGTTCCGGTGAAACTGAAAAGTTGTTTCAGAGGATACCATAAAGCCAAATTTGTTTTGGCACACGCCTGATAATTCTTGGAGGGTTCCAGAATCATTGTGGAAACTTCTGGGAATTTTCTGGAAGAAAAACCGGAAATGTTCCGGAGCTGCCGGAACCACTTCAGATGCTTTTCGTAGATGAAAATCACTAAACCGGAATTGTTCTGGAACGCGTTGAAAATTATTTTAGTGGGTACTAGAAATGTTCTAAGCCCACGTAAATATTTTCAGTTCGAACGGACGCTGAAAAATGTCATCGTGAATAGTGAAAGTGCTTTTTGGATTACTTTATGGAACGCCATTTTTTTGGGCTTTGCTCAAAAGATCTTGGGGTGTGACATGGATGGATAGGAGCCCCTTTGGGGGACCCACATGGGGTAGTGGCCGGCCACACTTGGGGCTCCACCATGGAGCCCCTCTTGTTCCTTGGTTTCACCCTTATGCCCTTGATGAAGGACTTCATTCATGTACACTTTGGGTTTTTGTGTTAAACTACCCTACCCCTTGGGATTTCCTATAAATAGAGGTGGAGGGGTAGCCCTCCACACTCATCCCTTCTCACATACAAGTGCCATTGCAATGATCTGGCTTCTCTCTCCCTCCCAGCGAAATAGTTTCGTAGAGCCGAAAGGTTGTCTGGGTTCTGGCAGGAACTAGTTCTGGACGGTGAAGCCCTGCCGGATAGATGACATCGTATGTGTGCAACTCTGTAGTGAGGTCATAGTTTCGATCTTAGTGCCCGAGGGGCTCTTCGAGAGTGCCTCCCGAAGGGCTGTCCAAGTGACGGTCCGAGTTCTGTGAGTCCTCCCGAAGGGCTGTCCGAGTGACCGTCCGAGTTTCAAACGTCCTCCCAAAGGGCTGTCCGCGACACCGTCCGGGGGACTGTTCGACCTCCTTTCGGAGGGCTATCCGAGGGGCGGATGAGGGTATACATCCTCGCGGTAGGGAGGTTGTAAATCCTAGCTGCGGGGATCTGCACCGTCGATCGTCATCGACTCTACTTCCGCTGCGCGACGAGTCGGTAACGAAAATGATCAAACCTTGTATGCGTCTCCATAGTGGTCCTGGGCTGGTGCGTAGGTCGGAATTTTTTTTGTTTTCTGCTGCATCACCCTACAGTGGCATCATGAGCCGTGCTATGCGTAGATGCAGGTTGTGATCTAGAATACATAGAGATGTATGGGTGTTGCACAATATAATTAGGTAGTAGATGAGTTCTATTACCGAAAATTATTTGTGCGGGTAGCAGATGAAATCTATTACCCGATGTTCCCGTTGCTTCCCTTGAATCTGCATAATCCTGATCTTGATGGCATGGTGGAATCTCACAAAGTTCTGGTAATCCACGATCCTTTCATGCTGCTCCTGAGTACGCTGATTGACAGATCAACGAAGTGCTAATAGTTCTTTGGGTTCCACCATAGTTAAAGAAAGATGGATGTTTCGCAGACAAAAGGGCAATGCAGATTTGATCTGCACGGGTGTCATGCGTATGACAAAGTTTAGTATGGGGCTCGAGATTTTATTATCTCGTGCTTCATACACCCTGAAAAGTTAATCTAGCGACTTGAATTATCATACTTGATGATGGACGTTGATAGCTTCGGTTTGTTTCGAAACCTTAGAAGCCACGAAAAATTAGTTTTTGCATGAACCGATTAGAGACGTCTAACTTGGTTTTGTAGGAGGGTTTGCATGTGCATGTGATGTGGTATAGCAGTGCTCATAATAATTTGATTATGTATGGGATGACTATATGATGTAAATTGATTAAACATGACCTGCGTGTCATGATTCGGCATGATGGCTGGAGCCATATGATTGTCACTTTAAATGACTTGCATGTCAACCTTGTTGTAATGCACTTATTTTATTAGCTATAGAGATAGCAATATTATCTGGTGCATCGACAAGGTGGTGGCAATCTTCGCGAAGGTGGACACCGACGCGAATGCCGAAGACGAAGAAATGAAAGACTTCTCCGTCAGAAAGGGCTATACCATATCATGCTATTATGAATTGCCTAAGATGTTTATCCCTTATGATGCACCCTTCTTGATTGCACGGTAGTCGCCTTTTATTAGGGTGATCTCTGACAAAAATATCAAGTAGTTAGTGTTCTCCCAAGTGTAGCACCGTCACAGCATCTATACTTTCGGGGTGCGCCATGGTTACATGGGTACTCAGATTGGGGAGGTGTAAGGCGGGTGAGGTCAGACCTCCCAGCGAGATCACTTGGTTGTCTTGACGTTCATGGCAGGATCGTCCTGAGCTCGGAACACTTGCATCGAAAGATGAACACGAGTCACATGGAGATGTGATCGGCAAGTTGACCTACCAATTGTAATTCCCGTCATCAGTGATGCTTACATCAATGGCGTTGAATTACAAATTGGATCTTGAATCGCTCACAATCAATTATGAGAGATATTGATTTGAGTGGGAGCGCACTGTAGAATTATCTTGTTTAATTCTCAGTGCAATTAATTGTGAACTCTTTCTAAGTGTGATTTGCATAATAGTTGTAGAATAATGGCTCGCATTTCCACCTTCCCAATTAAAATTGAATAGCTGTTAAATATCTGGTTGAAACTTTATGGTTGGTAATGTAATGTGAGGATTGTCCTCAAGAGTGCCGAGAAGGACTTTGTCCTATCGCATGCTTTCGGTATTCTCCCGCTGATGCTATGGATGATGTGACTCTCGTCCCTCGATCCAAAAGCTAGAATTCTGTTATGGTCAAAGTGCAATATGTTGGCTTCCATGAGACCCGAACTTCGAAAGTTTGGATAGTTATGTGATATTCATGGAACTGAAAATCATCTTCAGATACAAACAAAGCAATGTTTGTTTGCAAAGTACTAGTAAAGTGTTTACTGGGCATTTGAATGTTAGGAAAGGGATCCAGAAGAACGCCTGTCATATGATGAAAGGTGAATAAAACAACAACTTAAAGAGAAAGGAAGTGTCCGAAGGGTGTTAGTAAGACTTTCACGCCTAGGAAGTCCGGGGCCAATGCCACTCTTATGTTGAGTGCTTCTTCTGAGAGTAGGAGAAGTACTGAAAGTTAAACTGTTAGTAGTATAAAGGCAGAAAGAAAGAAGACTGGAATATCCAGCTCATGTATGAATGTCATACAATTTTTTGATGTATAGAAGGCTGGTCAAAGATATAGTTCTTGGGAATTATGATTAAGAATGTTAATCACTAATTCTTGGGTATTGTGAGTTAATCACAAAGATACCTGCACGATTGCATTTTGTTGCAACTCGATGTAAGAACTACTATGGCCTGAAAGACTAGCCAGGAATGAGGTTTTTTGATACACGCTGGGAACATAGTAATAGTTACTATACCTTCCATTGGTGTATTCCCTATGTATTTACCTTCATAATTCATTTTAAAGTTTCATACACTCTAGCCCTTTGCATAAGGTATCTTGCAAGAAGGTTGTTCATAAGAGAACTTTTTATGTTCGATGTTATGAATAACATAAGGGCCATACTTTCATTGAGAATGAGATGTATTTTATGAATAATGATAATAATATATTAACTCTGGATTTACTTTCATAATTCATTTTAGAGTTTTACACACTCTAGCCCATTGCACAATGTTCATGCAAAAGGGTTGTTCATAAAAGAACAATTGTTGCTCAGTATTATGAATAACATAAAGGGCCATGCTTCCATCCCGGGTGGGATGTATGTTATGAATATTGATGGTAATATGATACATCCATAACACTGACGCTAAATGTCGCAAGACTAAAAGAATACCACACAAGTGTGGCACTGCATTTGGTCACATTGGAGAAACCAGCATGGAAAATTCCATTTTGATGGATTTTGAAGTCGTTTGATTTTGAATCATCTGACACTTGCACAATTCCTCCGAAAAGTAAAGTGACTGAAATACCGTTCACGGGCCATAAGGAATGAACAACAAACTTATTGGTGATCATACATTTGATGTGTGCAGTCCGATAAATGTTGTTAGTAGTGGATTTATCTATCTTCAGAAATGACTCAAGTAGATATATGGATATTTACTTGATGAGATGTAAGTCTGGATCTTTTGAAATCATTCGAAAGGTTTTCAAAAATGAAGTAGAAGTTATTGTAACAAGAAAATTATGTTTCTGCAATTTGATTGCGCAAAGGAATATTTGAGTTACAAGTTTAGCGAATGTCTGATGAGTTGTGAAAGGGGTTTCATAACTTGCACCTCCCTGAACACCACTGCAAGTGGAAAGTCCGTGAAGATGTAATCGAACCATTTATGACATGGTAAGATCAAAGATGACATAAATAAATTTGCCATTATCCCTTTTAAAGGTGATGCTTTAGAGACTGCGGCTTTTACACTAAAAAGAGCTCCATCGGGTCTGTTGAAATGACGCCATGGTATGGTATGCCCAACCATGTTATATCTTTTTCTTAACATTTGGAATATGGGGCTTGTGTAAAAGGTTATAAACCTATTCCAAATCAGACAAGTGCTACTTTGTAGGTTACCCCATGAACATTGGGTATTCCCCAACCACTATACTGAGGCAAAGGTTTTTGCCACAAAACGGTATGCTTTTAAAGAGAATAGTTCTTACAAAAGGTGAGTGGGAGGACAGTGCAACTCGACAAGATAACCAGTATCTTCATCATTAGGTCAAAGGAAAGAAACCTTGGAAGTGATTCCGGAGTTTCCTACTGCGACTGATATGGAAGTCTCTACAATAAAATGTATGGACTTCGGTCGAACTTGCAGCTGAACCACGTAGGCAAGGCTCGTGCAAACCTCTCAGGTGCGCAAACGAGATATTGTTGTTAGACAACAGTATACCTATGATACACTAGGAAGCGTTGATGGGCCCTGACTTCGGAATTGGCTAAATGCCAATACAATCCGAGATAGTTTCCATATAAGTAATTCAAGATTAAAATCTTGATACACCTTTCAGAAGACATAGAGTCTAACGAATATTTATGGAACTTAAAACTGATGCGGATAAAAATGTTTTATCCACAAAGCTCGACTTGTTGAAATAACAAGTTCAAGGAGTTGACTACGATGAGGTTGTTTCACCGCAGCGATGCTTAAAATCGGTTCGGGTTGAACTAGCAATTAATACATATTTCAATCATGAGACATGAAACATGGATGACAATAGGATTTCCATCTGATGGAAATGAAACCAAGGACTTGCATGTGTTACAGTCTAAGGCATTTTGTCTATCCAAAGGATGCTAGTAAGGGTGCAAACTTCAGAGTTCCAGCGATGGACAGAAGAGAGCAAAATGGAGTTGGAATCTTCGTGTTTTGATGAAATGGTCAAAGGGGTTTGACTTCATCAATGGGTAACGAAGATGCTTGTAATTCAAGAAAGTAAGTGGGAGCATAATAATATTTTCTAAAACGTTGTGTGCTTGACACATTGTTAATTGGAAATAAATTTCTTGACATGAATTAGGACTTCATTTGAAAATAGTTTTTCGATGAAGTGCTTAGGCTAAATAGCCTCAATATTAGGCATGATGATCTATGGAGATAGATTTACCTAATTGGGCTAAGCAATGAATACATATTGACAAGGTGCTAAAACCTTTTAGCATTTAAAACGCCAAGGAGTGATTCTTGCCGAAAGTCACATGGAAAGAATTTTTGCAAGACTCGGTGTCCCAAAACACTGATGAGCAAAATACATGATGGAGATTCCACACACTCTTGTGGTTGGATTAATCATGTATTCCATGGTATGTAAAACAACCAGATATGTCCGATACTCCCAAGGTGTTGCGAGTATAGATACCAAAATGATCAAAAGTACTGATCATAGGACAACAGTGAAAAGTGTCATTGAGTGCTAGAGTAGCACTGATGACATGTTTTCTTGCAAGCGGAGATCATGAAGAGTTCGTTGTAAAATGTTACATCGATACAGTCTTTGTCTTTTTCTTCATGTGATTTTCGATTTAAAATTAAGGGTTTTGTGTAACACACAATGTGGTGGCATAGTTAGTTGGAAAATGTTCCAAACAAGTTACTGTGGCGAATTCTATAATAGAGGTGAAGTATGTTGCCTCTTTTGAAGCAACAAAGAAAATGTTGAATCATATAGTTCATTCATGAACTTAGTATGGTTCCAAGATGGCTTTTGTCAATGGGACACTACTGCAGGTAGTTGCTCCATAACTCAGTCTGAGGAATCCAGGTTCGACCTGTGATTCACATACATACAAAGCCAAGTCCACACAAAATATGAATTTTGTGAAAGCGTGAAAATGCGAGGATATGCAAAGATACAAACGGAGCTGAAGTCGTCAGATCCGTTGGACATCAGGCTATACCACAAGCGAAGCATTTTTACACCGGTGTACCACAGGTGTAAAGTGCATTAGCATTAACTAGATTATTGACTCTAGTGCAAGTGGGAGTCTGTAGGAGATATGCCCTAGAGGCAATAATAAATGTTATTGATTATCTCCCTGTTCATAATTAGGTTTATTTTCCATGCTATAACTGCTATGGTTCTCGAGTCTGCAATAACCACGAGGCTCGGAGGAAGACTCATATGCATGTGTGGGATAATAAACGGTAAAATGTATTCCTAGTCTGGCCTCTAAGACTAGCTCAAGTGTTGCATGATGGTTCTGTTCTCCTGATCATGGGCATTTCTATGCCAGCAACTTTGAGGGCACAATGTTAGCAGAACATTTGTGTTGAATCGACCCGAATTGATGTTATGCTATGAGATTCATTCATCACAAGTTAATGGTAAATAACACAGAGATGGTTAATGTTTGCATGATTCCTTAGACCATGAGAGTATCGAGTTTCTTCATGCTTGCTTCATGAACTTTGGGGTTTGTTAAACATCATCCGTAAATGGGTGGCTATTACGACGGATGCGGGTTCATGGAAAAGTATGCCAAGTAACTTGATAGCTCAAGATTGGAATTTGCTCCTCCAACGATGGAGAGATATCTCCGGGCCCTCTCAGTGTTACGGTATCCATCATCGTCTGGCCAGACACAGGGTGATTTGATCACGGGGATGCTGGAACACGGAATGAGAAAAGAGAACAATACCGGTAACAAGGTAACTGGCATAGTCGACAAGATGTTAATCCACAGGGATGCCAACATGTCTCACCTCGGGTATTTGTAACATATCGTGAAGCAACAGAAATAGCACACGGCAACTGGAGGTTCACTCGAATATTCATTCGTGTGGGTATAGGGGTCAATATGGGTGTCCACGGCTCCGATGTTGATCATTGATCGGAAGGGGTTCCGGCTCATGTCTATACTTCACCGAACCTATAGGGTCACATGCTTAAGGGTCATCTATATGCTGAATACTAGACTAGGAGTCTGAAAGAAAGTGTCCGATAAAAGTTTTCGGAGACAACGGAAAAGTTCCGAAGAGAGAGGTCACCGGATGAGTTCCGGTGAAACTGAAAAGTTGTTTCAGAGGATACCATAAAGTCAAATTGGTTTTGGCACACGCCTGATAATTCTTGGAGGGTGCCAGAATCATTCTGGAAACTTCTGGGAATTTTCTGGAAGAAAAACCGGAAACGTTCCGGAGCTGCCGGAACCACTTCAGATGCTTTTCGCACATGAAAATCACTAAACCGGAATTGTTCTGGAACGTGTTGAAAATTATTTTAGTGGGTACTGGAAATGTTCTAATCCCACATAAATATTTTCAGTTCGAACGGACGCTGAAAAATGTCGTCATGAGTAGTGAAAGTGCTTTTTGGATTACTTTATGGAAAGCCATTTTTTTGGGCTTTGCTCAAAAGATCTTGGGGTGTGACATGGATGGATAGGAACCCCTTTGGGGGCCCCACATGGGGGAGTGTCCGGCCACACTTGGGGCTCCACCATGGAGCCCCTCTTGTTCCATGGTTTCACCCTTATGCCCTTGAGGAAGGAATTCATTCATGTACACTTTGGGTTTTTGTGTTAAACTACCCTACCCCTTGGGATTTCCTATAAATAGAGGTGGAGGGGCAGCCCTCCACACTCATCCCTTCTCACATACAATTGCCATTGCAATGATCTGGCTTCTCTCTCCCTCCCAGCGAAATAGTTCGTAGAGCCGAAAGGCTGTCTGGGTTCCGGCAGGAACTAGTTCTGGACGGCGAAGCCCTGCCGGATAGATGACACCGTATATGTGCAACTCTGTACAGAGGTCGTAGTTTCGATCTTAGTGCCCGAGGGGCTGTTCGAGAGTGCCTCCCGAAGGGTTGTCCAAGTGATGGTCTGAGTTCTGTGAGTCCTCCCGAAGGGCTGTCCGAGTGACCATCCGAGTTTCAAAGGTCCTCCCGAAGGGCTGTCCGTGACACTGTCCGGGGGACTGTTCGACCGCCTCCTGGAGGGCTGTCCGAGCGGCGGATGAGGGTATACATCCTCGCGGTTGGGAGGTTGTAAATCCTAGCTGCATGGATCTACACCGCCGATCGTCATCGACTCTACTTCCGCTGCGCTACGAGTCGGTAACGAAAATGATCAAACCTTGTATGCGTCTCCATAGTGGTCCTGGGCTGGTGCGTAGGTCGGAATTTTTTTGTTTTCTGCAGCGTCACCCTACATTTACCACCTATTGAAGAAATACATGGTCTTGATACACCACCACCACTAGTGGTACAGGTAAATTCTCTTTTAAAGTTTGATGAATGTGATATCCCTTACAATAAACATCCTAGTTAATGCTTATATGAATTTGACAATTACATTAGAAAGCAAGTTCACTTCAATGCAAATGTTATGAAACAACTAAAACAAAATTCTGATATGATTGCTCACTTGTGTCGGTGTACTAAGTATTGGGCCATTAGTACCCCGTACTTGTGCACAGGCAGTTGTAGCCATACTCGCGGCAAGGCTTGTCGGGGAACAGTTCGAGGTTGACTCAGGCCACCAAAGAAATCCTCAAGTCAAAGATCTGAGGATCAGCAGATAAGAAGGGCTGGAATCTGAAGGGCAGCTTCCCCGGCAAGATCTTGCCGGGGTGGCCTGCGAAGCCCGGCAAGATTCGGTGCTCGGCAAGGCTCGGCGCCCGGCAAGATTCAGCGCCCGCCAAGATTTTGTTGCTGTGCCACCACTCTGGCACAGCAACAAACCCGACATTCTGGGTCCTTCTTTGGATGCGTGGCGATGCGCCAGTGGAGGAGAGCTTAAGCGGTGCTGATGGGATAGCCCCTTTTTCCATCCCCAAGAAAGTGAGGACACCTAGACGGACACCTCACGGTGCATTAAATGCGTTCATCCTAATCCGTCAGGGGTTAGGTATGATGACCCTGTAACTACTTTACACCTCAATGTATGTACATTTCGCCACTGTGGTGACCCCTTGGTGATATAAAAGGAGGCCCAAGGCAACTGCTATAGGGAGGAGGATCTTCGGGCCCATTCTGCATGCGTAGCTGCCCTTTGAACGTACTGTTCACTGCGAGCGCTCCTAGAGCCTGGGCTCAAGAACACCGATAATAAAACAAGGCAGGAGTAGGGTTTTATGCTGATTAGCGGCCCGAACCTGGGTAAAATCACTCGCGCGTCGATTGTTGGTTCTGCTCTTTGCGCATACCTCTCCCCCTGCCGAATCGTAAAGGGATTCTTCGAGGGTCCCATAGGTGTCGCACGCCGACAACTTGAGTGACTTGTTATTTAGAATCACTAATGATGTTAGAGGTGTAGGAAAACATGCCTCTATGGTTCAAACTCAGTTAGAACAAGTTGCTAAATCTCAAAGAGAATTGCTTAGTGAAATGAACAATAATATGAATGATTATGTTGTTAGAGTAGCAACTAGAGGAGGCAAAATGACTCAGGAACCACTTTACCCTGAGAGACACCCTAAAAGAATTGAACAAGACTCTCAAAGAATTAATGCTGATGCACCTAGTCCTTCTAAAAAGAAAAAGAAAAATGATAGGACTTTTGCATACCTCTAGTGAACCTGAAATAGAAAAACCTTCTGAAGAAAATAATGATGTCTCTATCTCTGATGCTGAAACTCAATCTGGTAATGAACATTCATCTAGTGATAATGAAAATGATAATGATGATGTTCATGAAGATACTCAACCAAACAATGATAAAGAACCAGATAATGATGTTGAGATAGAACCTATTATTGATCTTGATAGCCCACAACCTAAAAATAAATGATATGATAAAAGAGACTTCGTTGGTAGAAAACATGGTAAAGAAAGAGAGCCATGGGTTCAGAAACCGATGCCCTTTCCACCTAAACCATCTAAGAAAAAGGATGATGAAGAATTTGAAAGCTTTGCTGGAATGCTTAGGCTAGTCTTTTTGCGCACTCATTTGACTGACATTTTAACGATGGCCCATTATGCTAAATACATGAAACAAATTGTCACTACTAAAAGAAAGATACGTGAATCTGAAATCTCCACCATGCATACTAATTATTCTTTTAAGGATGGAGTACCTAAAAACTTGGAGATCCAGGAATACCAACTATACCTTGCTCTATTAAAAGAAATTATGTCAAATCTGCTTTATGTGATTTATGAGTTGGTGTTAGTGTTATGCCTTTCTCTTTATATAAAAGACTTGATTTGAATAAACTCACACCTACTGAAATATCATTGCAAATGGCTGACAAATCAACTGCCATACCTATCGGTGTTTGTGAGGATGTGCGCGTTGTTGTTGCATATGTTACTATCTTAACAGACTTTGTTATACTTGAGATGCCCGAGGATCGCAAAATGTCGATTATCCTTGGTAGACCCTTTTTGAATACTGCAGGGGCTATTATTGATTGCCATAAAAGCAAATTCACTTTTCATATCAACTATAATGAGCATACGGTGCACTTTCCGAAGAAACAATTCCAAGTGAATGGTATTAATGTTATTGACAAATCTCCGACAATTATTATTGGAAGTTTTCAACTCCCTCTACCTACTGTCAAAAAGAAATATGAAATACTTATTGTTGGGGATATGCATATCCCCGTTGAGGTAACTTAGTGTTTTACGAAGATTCTTCGGGTTCATGCTAATCGGAAGTGGTTGTTAATAAGACTTGATCAACCTTATTAATGGATTTTTTTTTGAGAGGCTTGTGGTCGATGAATTTAGTAGGCACAACCTTCTATCCTTACTTTTAGTTTTCTATTTTTCTAGTTACATAAAATAAAATGCCATGTTTACTCTGTTTTTTGAATTTTCCGTGTAATAAAGAATTGGTCAAAAATAAAAGTGCTCAGAATGACCTGAAACTTTAACACGATTTTTTCTGAATATTTCAGCATTTCTGGTACAAATAAAATCACGAGGGGGTGCCCCTGGTACCCACAAGACACCAGGGTGCGCCAGCCACCCCAGGCGCGCCCTGGTGGATGGTGGGCCCCATGTGGGTCCCCTCACTTATCTCTTTAGCCCATGTCATCTCCTACCTCCAGAAAAAAATCACTCTTGCTCTCTCTCTCTTGTGTTCTTGCTCTCAAACCTGCGGATTTCGATATCTTTGCTCGAAGCTCTGTTTCTGAAACTGTTTTGAGGGATTGCTACTTGGTATGTGACTCCTCCATAGATCCAATTAGTTTTTGTTCTAGTGGTTTATATTTTGAGTATTTAGCTACTCTTGGTGCTGTTGTAGATGAGCTTGCATGTTGAATTCTTAGAGTTCTAAGTAGTTTGAATGCTTAATATAACCTCTAGGCACCCACATGAGTAGTTTCTATCAAGCTTGTGAAGTTTTGTTGACAAATTTTCGTGACCCAAAAATTTCAGAAAATTGTTCGCGAATAAAATGCACCTCTTTAGGAGTTCTTCGAGGAGGAGATCCTCGGAGGCATCCTCGAGTAGGAGCTCGATACGACAGTCCTATGTTGAGCCAAGTGCAAGCTCGATGCGGGACACCGACACCAAATCGTGCCTATGGTCGTGTAACGAGTTCATGGTTGGTGCAGGTATCAAGGAAGAATTTGAGCAGTATGTTCACAACACTGAGCTCGCTCCTTTCATCGAAGATAAGTGCGTCCAACATCTCAGCCTCACAGAGACGTTCACTAAGAAATTTAAATTTTATCCTCGTGAGTCTAGAGTTTCATTTAGCCTTTATAATAATGCTTTCACCATGCCTCTAGAAGCGTTCTGTGTTGTGTGTAAAATTCCATATTGGGGTTCGCTGGACGAACCACAAAAATCTGAGTATGAGTCATTTTTGATTAGTCTCTATTACGGTGAGGATAGAGGAGTGACACAAGGTAGAATAAAAAGTATACATTTCCCATCAATTCATTACTTCACACTCTTCAATGGCAAATGCATCATGGGCAAACTGGATAGCAGCACACTGTGTGCCCCTGACTTGAGCCTCATACAAACTGCTCTGACAGGAATTAAACATTATAATCTAGGAGCGATCGTTGCACGAAGGTTGCAACGCAACGCTGAGAGTGGTCACTTCTATGGTGGCATTTATGCCTCCCGTTTAGCTAAGGAGTTGGGTGTGTCACCTTTGCCTAATGATCCCAATTATACCTACTCAGTACTTAGACTTTGAGGCAATGAAGCGCCATAAATTCATTAAGGCCACAGCCACTAATTACACTTACAATTTGTTGTTCAATAAAAGCTCTATTGTGCATATTATTTTGCCTGCGCCTTCTCTCTTTGATTATCACAGCAAAAGAAGATATTACGTTCTTGAGAGCGAGGCCCGCGAGTACAACGCGGCGATCGAGGCTGCCTGACGGGCTGAGGAGGCCGCACCAAGGGCCTCCGTGAGCTATCACTGTAACTATTATCCAGGCTATGGATGGTGATTACCAAGCTAGACCAAAAGCCTAATCTTGGGGGAGTACGTATTTCCACCGACATTACATTCATGTTCACACATTTCATTCCAATTGATGGTGTCCACACTTTTTCATTGTATTATCCATGCTAGATTTATTTTCTCGCTTTCTTCTTGTGTGTTTGAAAAACTTTTAGAAAATCCAAAAATATTTCTTGCTACTTGTCGGTTTTTCTTCCAAAGTTTAATTTAGTTGTAGTATTAAAAGAAAACCCAAAAAGATTTCCCATTTCTTCTTTTGTTTGTTGGGAGCTTTCCCGTGTAAATAGTTTTTCTCGTTCCTATTTTTCTTTCTTTAATTTGTTTGCTTTTCAAGAAAAATGAAAAACTCAAAATAAATATTTCAGCGTGTTTCTCTGAAATTATTTTCCTTTTCTTTTGTTGAGTCATACCAAGGAGAAGACCACGATGAAAATGTTGAGTCGCTCCCATATGCATTATTGTTGATCTAACAAAGAGCCCATATAATTTTGTCTTTCCCTCTAAATTAAATGTCGCAGATTCCAGCTTAGTCCACGACACTCTTGCACTATTATTATTTTCACATCATTCGGTCATGAAAGTGATAGGCAATAATGACGATACTTGATGAAGTGACTGTGGCAGGGAAAAGCGGGTATGAACTCAACTTGTTCTTGTTTTTGTAAATATGTTTATCTTAGTATCCATGATTCAGCATATTATGATCAAACATGTTTGCAATGACAATTAGAGATTATAGTTATCTTGTGAGTCAACATGCATTAAAATGATTGTGATGTAGTATGATGATATGGTATCCTCCTCTGAATGTTTCAAGTGACTTGACTTGGCACATGTTCACGCATGTAGTTGAATCAAAACCAACATAGCCTCCACAATATTTATGTTCATGGTGTTTATATCCTACTCATGCTAGTATTCAATGTTGATTATTCATAATGCATGTTCATGACCGTTTTTGCTCTCAAGCTAGTCGCTTCTCAACCTATTTGCTAGCCTTCGCCTGTACTAAGCGGGAATACTGCTTGTGCATCAAAATCCTTAAACCAAAGTTATTCAAGGTGAGTCCACTATATCTACCTATATGCGGTATTACCTTGCCGTTCCAAGTAAATTTGCATGTGCCACCTCTAAAAATTTCAAATGAACATCTGTTTTCTGTGCCTAGACCGCTCATGGAGCGACAGGGGCTGGTCAGTATCTTCCATGCTAAGCGGGTTATTCTCATGATGAGTGTTTATTCACTCATCCTTGCACGAGAGGGGCTGGTAATAGGGATGCCCTGTCCCGAAATAAAAAAAATTACAAAATAATTAAACAAAACTCCCCCAGGACTGTTTTTGGTATGGAAGGCACCTGTGGATTCGGCTAGCCATGGCTTGTGTTTGTTGGTGGAGGAGGGAGTAAACTTTACTTTTATCGCTTGGGAACCGCCGCTAATTTGTTTAGCATGGAAGATATTGAAAACTCTTTGTCGTAACATTGACAGGAAGGGTGTACCTCCCAAAATTATATTTATCTCTGATTTAAGCTTTGAGCTCTGGCACCTCTCCAAATCCCTACTTCACTCTGCGAAGGGCCTTCCTATTTACTTTTATGTTGAGTCATCACCTTCTCAAACAAGCGCCAGACCTGAGAGCACTATTGTCATCCTCATGCATTGTGTTTAGTTACTGTTGAATGCATCATGAATGGATCTCTTCTACCATGAATTACAATATTTAGTCGTTGCTTAAACTTTGGAGGTGTACTGCATTTACGTTTTGCGGTCTCAGAAAGGGCTAGCGATATACCACTGTTGTCATATTATATCATGCTTGTTTTGACAAAGTGTTGGCATTTGAGATATCTCATTATTGCTCGCTAGTTGATTATGCCATTGATATGAGTTAATATAATTTCTAAGAGTTATTGTTGGCATGGTTAGTCATGATCTTTGCTGAAAACCTGGGTGCTATTTAACAATATATATGTAAACAAGAACAAAAGAGTTCATAAAGTTTTTCTGCATCACTTTCAGTTTGTCAACTGAATTGCTTGAGGACAAGCAATGGGTTAAGCTTGGGGGAGTTGACACACCTCCATCGTATCTACTTTTCCTAATGCTTTTGCTCTTGTTTTGGACTCTAATTTGCATGATTTGAATGAAACTAACCCGGACTGACATTGTTTTCAGCAGAACTACCATGGTGTTGTTTTTGTGCAGAAATAAAAGTTCTTGGATTTGGACGAAACTTTTTGGAGAATTATTTTGGAATAAATGAAGAATATTGGAACCAAGACCTACTGGAGGGGGTCCTGGCTGCCCACAAGACACCAGGGCACGCCACCCCCCTCTGGCGCGCCCTGGTGGGTGGTGGGGCCCTCGAGGCCCCGCTGACCCTAATTCCGACACTATAAAATCCTATTTTTCTAGAAAAAATAGGAGAGCAAGTTTCATCATGCTTTACGATATGGAGCCGGCGTCGCCTCCTATTCTTCATCGGGAAGCCAGGTCAGGAGCCCGTTCGGGGCTCCGGAGAGGGGGTTCTTTAGTCTTCGTCATCACCAACCATCCTCCACCACCAATTTCATGATGCTCCCCATCAGGAGTGAGTAATTCCTTCGTAGGCTCGCTAGTCGGTGAGGAGTCGGATGAGATTCATCATGTAATCGAGTTAGTTTTGTTAGGGCTTGATCCCTAGTATCCACTATGTTATGATATTGATGTTGCTATGACTTTGCTATGCTTAATGCTTGTCACTAGGGCCCGAGTGCCATGATTTCAGATCTGAACCGTTTATGATTTCACCATTATATCTATGTTCTAGATCCAATCTTGCAAGTCATATGCACCTATTACGTGTTATGATCCGTAAACCTCAGGGTGACAGTAATTGGGATACTTTTCGGTGATGACCGTAGTTTGAGGAGTTCATGTATGCACTGTCTGTTAAATGTTTTGTTCTGGTTCTCTATTAAAAGGAGGCCTTAATATCCCTTAGTTTCTTATGGACCCCGCTGCCATGGGAGGGTAGGACGAAAGATGTCATGCAAGTTCTTTTCCATAAGCACGTATGACTATTTACGGAATACATGCCTACATTATATTTATGAATTGGAGCTAGTTCTGTGTCGCCCTAGGTTATGACTATTATATGATGAACATTATCCAATGTAATCACCGATCCAATGCCTACGAGTTTTCCACATATTGTTCTTGCTAAGTTGCTATTGCTATTGCTACTGTCACAACTGCTACAAAATTATTGTTATCACTGTCACCATTACTATTACTGTTACCACTGCTATCAAACTATCATCTTACTGTGCTACTGATCACTTTGCTGCAGATATTTAGTCTCCATGTGTGGTTGAATTGACAACTCAACCGCTAATATTTACAAATATTCTTTGGCTCCCCTTGTGTCGGATGAATAAATTTGGGTTGAATACTCTACCCTCGAAAACTGTTGCAATCACCTATACTTGTGGGTTATCATCATATATCTTTGAAAGGTAGCAGGTGCATTACATAAACTAAAAGGCATACGTCTATAAGCAAAAGTACCAAAAGGGCATGTAAAAGTAGTTTTTTCTTGATCCTCTTGTGACAAAAGTATTTGAGAAAAACTAGAGTATCCATCTAGAAAACAGAAATGTGTATGTTTTGATAATCTTTCTATCATTTGATCAATAAATGGTAGAGGGTAATGATCTTTCTTAGTAGCTTTGTTTAGTTTTCTAAAATCAATCACCATCCTATAACATGTTATAACTCTTTGTGGGATAAGTTCATTTTTATCATTAGGGCAACGGTAATACCTCCATTCTTATGAACACAATGAACAGGACTTACCCATCTACTATCAGCTATAGGACATATTATACTTGCTTCCAGAAGCTTTTTTATTTCATTTCTTACCATGTCCTTCATCTTAGGATTTAATCGTCGCTAGTGATCAACAACAGGCTTAGCATCTGGCTCCATATTAATCTTGTGCTGACATAGAGTGGGTCTAATGCCATTAAGATCATCAAGAGTATATCCAATAGCGGCACAGTGCTTATTTAGAGTTTTCAATAATATCTTTTCTTCATGCTCTAAAAGGTTAGCACTGATAATAACAGGATATATCTTCTTTTCATCAAGGTAAGCACATTTCAATGTATCAGGCAATTGCTTAAGCTCAAACAGAGGATCTCCAACAGTCTCAACAGGTAAGTTGTCTTTCAAATCAGGCATTTGTTTAAAGAATATCTCATCTATTTCGTTTCTTTCATTCATATGCATATCATTTTCGTGGTCTAGCAAATATTGTTCTAGTGGATCATTAGGAGGCACAACAATAGAAGCAAGACCAATGATTTCATCCTTACTAAGTAATTCTTTATCACGAGGTTGTCTATGGAATTTGGAGAAATTAAACTCATGAGACGCATCACCAAAATTAACACTAATAGTTTCCTTAGTGCAATCAATCTTAGCATTAAGCGTATTCAAGAAAGGACTACCAAAAATAATGGGACAAAAATCATCTTGTGGGGAACCAAGAACTAGAAAATCAGTAGGGTATTCTATTTCCCACACAAGACTTCAACATCTCTAACAATCCCAAGTGTTGTGATAGTATCTCTATTAGCAAGCTTAATAGTAACATCAACGTCTTCTATCTCAGGAGGTGCAATATCATTCATAATTTCTTGATATAAGGTAAACGAGATAGCACTCACACTAGCACCCAAATCACATAAGTCATGATAACAATGATCTCCTATTTTAACAGAGACAACAGGCATGCCAACAACAAGTCTATCCTTATCTTTATCATCGGGTTTAGCGATTCTAGCAGCTTCACCACAGAAATAAATAACATACCCATCAATATTATCGACCATGATATCTTTAACCATAGCAACACTAGATTCAACTTTAATTTGTTTAGGGGGTGCAGATGTTCTTATATTATTCTTTTGCGAACCATAGTTGAAACCTTAGCATGTTCTTTTATTCTTACAGGAAAAGGGGGTTTCTCAATATAAGCAGTAGGAATAACTGGGTTAACACTATAAGTAATAATTTCCTCTTCAGCTTTAGTAGGTTCTTCTACTTCTACTTTAATAGGTGGATGATATTTAAACCACTTCTCCTTGGGGAGGTCAACATGAGTAGCAAACGATTCACAGAAAGAAGCTACTCTCTCAGAGTCAAGCTCATATTTAGTGCTAAAATTATGAAAAGCATCGGTATCCATAAAAGTTTTAACACAATCAAAGTCAAGCTTTATACATGACTCTTTACCTTCATCGAGTTCCCAATCTTCAGAGTTGCGTTTAATTCTTTCCAAAAGATCCCACCTAAATTCAATACTCTTCTTCATAAAAGAACCAGTACAAGAAGTATCGAGCATGGATTGATCATCGCGAGAAAGCCAAGCATAAAATAATTTCTCTTGAGTGCTCATGATTGGGGCATGAATACAACATTGACTTAAGCCTCCCCCAAGCTTGAGCGATACTTTCTCCTTCACGAGGACAAAAATTATATATATAATTCCAATCACGATGAACCGGATGCATAGGATAAAACTTCTGATGAAATTCCAATTTCAATTGGTTCCAGTCCCATGTTCCAATATCATCACATAGCCTATACCATGTCAATGCTTTTCCCCCCAAAGATAAATGGAAAACCTTCTTATTAACTTCATCTCCGGGTAAACCTGCAAGATTAAACAATCCACACATATCAGATGCATATCAGGATGCAAGGTTCCATCTCCTGCATAAGGATTAGCTAGCAGTTTCTCTATCATACCCAAAGGAATTTCATAATAAATATTTTTAGTAGGTGCAGTAGGTTGAGGAGCAACTCTTTGTGCTTCCGGTCGAGGTGAAGATACCCCGAACAAACCCATCAAAGGATTATTTTCCATAGTGACAAGTGACAGTAAATTACAGCATGTAATAATAATGTTTCCTTACCAAATTCCACTCACAAAGGCGCTTCACTCCCCAGCAACGGCGCCAGAATAGAGTCTTGATGACCCACAAGTATAGGGGATCAATCGTAGTCCTATCAATAAGTAAGAGTGTCGAACCCAACGAGGAGCAGAAGGAAATTACAAGCGGTTTTCAACAAGGTATTCTCTGCAAGCACTGAAATTACCGGTAACAAATAGTTTGGCAGCAAGGTAATTCATAATGGGTAACAAGTAACAAGTGTAACAAAGGTGCAGCAAGATGGCCCAATCCTTTTTATAGCAAAGGACAAGCTTGGACGAACTCTTAGTAAAGCAAAGCGCGCCGGAGGACACATGGGAATTATCATCAAGTTAGTTTTCATCATGTTCATATGATTCGCATTCGTTACTTTGATAATTTGATATGTGGGTGGACCGGTGCTTGGGTGTTGTCCTTACTTGGACAAGCCTCCGACTTATGATTAAACCCTGATACGTCCATTTTGCATCATGATTTCCTACTATTATTTATAATGTTTTTATGCATAATAATGCTTTTTGGAGTAATTCTAATGCCTTTTCTCACATAATATGCAAGGTTCACACAAAGAGGGAGAATGCCTATAGCTAGAATTCTGGACCTCAAAAAGCTACGTCAGAGTTACCTATTCTGCACATCTCCAAATGAGCTGAAAATTTACGGAGAATTATTTTGGTATATATAAAAAATACTGGAGCAAATAACTACCGGGGGGGCCACCTGGTGAGCACAAATTACTGGTAACAAATAGTTTTTGACCTCAATAATTGTTATTTGGTGCCAGCGTCGAGCATGAACATTATATCTGGATCTTGTTTATTGCGAGACGGTTATTCATTTAAATTGGAGAATAATGGTTGTTCTATTTATATGAGTAATATCTTTTATGGTCATTCACCCTTGATGAATGGTCTATTCTTGTTGAATCTCGATCGTAGTGATACACATATTCATAATATTGATGCCAAAAGATGCAAAGTTGATAATGATAGTGCAACATACTTGTGGCACTGCCGTTTAGGTCACATTGGTGTAAAGCGCATGACGAAACTCCATGCGGATGGACTTTTGGAATCACTTGATTGTGAATCATTCGATACTTGTGAACCATGCCTCATGGGGAAGATGACTAAAACTCCGTTCTCCGGAACAATGGAGCGAGCTAATGACTTATTGGAAATAATACATACCGATGTATGCGGTCCGATGAGTGTTGAAGCACGCGAAGGGTATCATTATTTTCTGACCTTCACAGATGATTTGAGTAGGTATGGGTATATCTACTTAATGAAACACAAGTCTGAAACATTTGAAAAGTTCAAAGAATTTCAGAGTGAAGTGGAGAATCATCGTAACAAGAAAATAAAGTTTCTACGATCTGATCGCGGAGGCGAATATTTGAGTTACAAGTTTTGCCTTCATTGAAAACAATGTGGAATTGTTTCACAACTCACGCCACCTAGAACACCACAGCGTAATGGTGTGTCCGAACGTCGTAACTGTACTTTATTAGATACGGTGCGATCTATGATGTCTCTTACCGATTTACCACTATCGTTTTGGGGTTATGCATTAGAGACAGCCGCATTCACGTTAAATAGGGCACCGTCTAAATCCGTTGAGACGACACGGTATCAACTGTGGTTTGGCAAGAAACCTATGCTGACATTTCTTAAAGTTTGGGGATGCGACGCTTATGTCAAAAGGCTTTAGCCTGATAAGCTCGAACCTAAATCGGAGAAGTACGTCTTCATAGGATACCCTAAAGAAACTATTGGGTACACCTTCTACCACAGATCCGAAGGCAAGATCTTTGTTGCTATGAATGGGTCCTTTCTAGAGAAGGAGTTTCTCTCGAAAGAAGTGAGTGGGAGGAAAGTAGAACTTGATGAGGTAATTGTACCTTCTCTCGAATTGGAAAGTAGCACATCACAAAAAACCATTCCCGTGATGCCTACACGAACTAGAGAGGAAGCAAATGATAATGATCATGAAACTTCAGATCAAGTTACTACTGAACTTCGTAGGTCAACCAGAGCACGATCCGCACCAGAGTGGTACGGTAATCCTGTTCTAGAAGTTATGTTATTAGACCATGGCGAACGAATGAACTATGAAGAAGCTATGATAAGCCCAGATTCCGATAAATGGCTTGAGGCCATGAAATCTGAGATAGGATCCTTGTATGAGAACAAAGTGTGGACTTTGGTGGACTTGCCCGACGATCGGCAAGCCATTGAGAATAAATGGATCTTCAAGAAGAAGACTGACACTGATGGTAATGTTACTGTCTACAAAGCTTGACTTGTCGCAAAAGGTTTTAGACAAGTTCAAGGAGTTGACTACGATGAGACTTTCTCACCCGTAGCGATGCTTAAGTCTGTCCAAATCATGTTAGCAATTGCCGCATTTTATAATTATGAAATCTGACAAATGGACGTCAAAACTGCATTCCTTAATGCATTTCTTAAAGAAGAGTTGTATATGATGCAACCAGAAGGTTTTGTCGATCCTAAATATGCTAACAAAGTGTGCAAGCTCCAGCGATCCATCTATGGACTAGTGCAAGCATCTCAGAGTTGGAATATACGCTGTGATGAGGTGATCAAAGCATATGGTTTTATACAGACTTACGGTGAAGCCTGTATTTACAAGAAAGTGAGTGGGAGCTATGTAGCATTTCTAATATTATATGTGGATGACATATTGTTGATTGGAAATGATATAGAATTTCTGGATAGCGTAAAAGGATACTTGAATAAGAATTTTTCAATGAAAGACCTCGGTGAAGCTGCTTATATATTGGGCATGAAGATCTATAGGGATAGATCAAGACGCTTAATAGGACTTTCACAAAGCACATACCTTGACAAAGTTTTGAAGAAGTTCAAAATGGATCAGTGAGAGAAAGGGTTCTTGCATGTGTTACAAGGTTTGAAATTGAGTCAGACTCAAAGCCCGACCACTTCAGAAGATAGAGAGAAAATGAAATTCATTCCCTATGCCTCAGCCATAGGTTCTATCATGTATGCTATGCTATGTACCAGACCTGATGTGTGCCTTGCCATAAGTTTGGCAGGGAGGTACCAAAGTAATCCAGGAGTGGATCACTGGACAGCGGTCAAGAACATCCTAAAGTACCCAAAAAGGACAAAGCATATGTTTCTCGTTTATGGAGGTGATGAAGAACTCGTCGTAAATGGTTACGTTGATGCTAGCTTCGACACTGATTGGAATGACTCTAAGTCACAAACCGGATACGTATTTATATTGAATGGTGGAGGTGTAAGTTGGTGCAGTTCCAAGTAGAACGTCGTGGCGGGATCTACATGTGAAGCGGAGTACATAGCTGCTTCAGAAGCAGCACATGAAGGAGTCTGGATGAAGGAGTTCATATCCGATCTGGGTGTAATACCCAGTGCATCGGGTCCAAGGAAAATCTTTTGTGACAACACTGGAGCAATTGCCTTGGCGAAGGAATCCAGGTTTAACAAGAGAACCAAACAAATCAAGAGACGCTTCAACTACATTCGTGAAAAGGTCAAGGATGGAGACATAGAGATTTGCAAAATACATACGGATCTGAATGTAGTAGACCCGTTTACTAAGCCTCTTCCGCGAGCAAAACATGATCAGCACCAAGACTCCATGGGTGTTAGATTCATTGCAATGTAATCCAGATTATTAACTCTAGTGCAAGTGGGAGACTGAAGGAAATATGCCCTAGATGCAATAATAAAGTTGTTATTTTATATTTCCTTATTCGTGATAAAGGTTTATTATTCATGCTAGAATTGTATTGATCGGAAATTTAAATACATGTGTGAATACATAAACAAATACCGTGTCCCTAGTAAGCCTCTACTAGACTAGCTAGTTGATCAAAGATGGTTAAGGTTTCCTAATCACAGATATGTGTTGTCATTTGATAACAGGATCACATCATTAGGAGAATGATGTGCTGGACAAGACCCATCCGCTAGCTTAGCATATGATCGTTCAGTTTATTGCTATTGCTTTCTTAATGTCAAATACATATTCCTTCGACTATGAGATTATGCAACTCCCGAATACCAGAGGAATACCTTGTGTGCTATCAGACGTCACAACATAACTGGGTGATCATAAAGATGCCGTACAGGTATCTCCGAAGGTGTTTGTTGAGTTGGCATAGATCGAGATTCAGATTTGTCACTCCGAGTATCGGAGAGGTATCTCTGGACTCTCTCGGTAATACACATCATAAGAAGCCTTGCAAGCAAAGTTACTAAGGAGTTAGTTGCAAGATGATGTATTATGGAACGAGTAAAGAGACTTGCCGGTAACGAGATTGAACTAGGTATGAAGATACCAACGATCGAATCTCGGGCAAGTAACATACCGATGGACAAAGGGAATTATGTATGTTGTCCTAAGGTTCGACCGATAAAGATCTTCGTAGAATATGTAGGAGCCAATATGGGCATCCAGGTTCCACTATTGGTTATTGACCGGAGAGGTGTCTCGGTCATGTCTACATAGTTCTCGAACCCATAGGGTCCGCACGCTTAACGTTCGTTGACGATATAGCTATACACTAGGGAAAACCTTATACACAGAATCTTATAATTAGCGCCTGTTAAAAGCAAGCGCTATTGCTACTTACCCATAGTGCGTGTAAACAAACCGCGCTACAGATATGAGTGTAGCAGTAGCGCCTCTGCTGGAGAACGCGCTACTACTAAAATTCCCACACTGTTGCGAGCAGGCTAGGAATAGTCGTAGTGATCTTGGGAAAAATGCGCTACCGCTAAGCTTATTGTAACAGCGTGTTTTCTAATAAAAGCGCTACTGCTAATGAAAATAAAATAAAATGAAAAACAAATAGAAAAGTAAATGAAAATGAAAGAAGTAGAAAAAGAAGAAAGGAAAAAAGGAAAATGTAAAGAAAAATAAAGGAGAAAGGCATAGCAGTAGCGTCTGTTCAGGACAGGCGCTATAGATAATATAGCAACAGCGCGTTTTGTTGACCCCCGCTATAGAAAAGGAAAAGGAAAAAAGAAAAGAAAAAGGAAAATAAATAGCTACTTCCTATAGAAGTAGCGCGTTTTTGTAACAAGCGCTATAGCTAACTTAGCTATAGCGCTTTTTGCCTACCAGTGCTACCGCTACGTTTGACTTAACCCCCGCGCGGTTCCCCCCACCCCCGCCCCACCCCCCCCCCCCACTCGGCCACCACTTCTCCCCCAAATCCATCCCTGGCCAGTCGCCCCACTTTGCCGCCGTCTCCTGCTGATGTCACCTGCCGACGTCGACGCCCCCGGAGCCACCAGAGCCGCGCACCGTCGACGGCACCGGAGCCGCCCACGACGCAACCGGAGCCGCACGGCATCATCAACGCCACCGGAGCCACCCTCGCCACCACTGCCTCCCTCGCCATCACCGGAGACGCCCCTGCCTCCCTCGCCGCCACTGCCTCCCTCGCCACCACCGGAGCCATCCACTTTAAGACCCCACCCCTCCTCTCTCTCTCTGTCATGCATAGCACAAACATTTGACAGAGAACTAGCTAGCTAGGTTAACTAGTTTAATTAGGTTAATTATCTAGGTTAACTAGCTAGGTTTACTAACTAGGTTAACTAGCTAGGTTCATTAGGTTAACTAGCTAGGTTAATTAGGTTGGCTAGGTTAGAGCAAAAATTTAGTTAGGGTAGTAGGTTTAACTAGGGCAGTAGGTTCTAACTTAGTTTTTGAATTAGATGTTAATTAGGGCAGTAGGGTTTAGTTTAGAGAAAAAAATTAGTATAAAAATATAAATTTCTATCAGTGCTGCAAGTCTACTAGGTTCTTAATTTTTACTGATTTTTTATTATGATGGAAATTTAGGACATAATTTGAATTGAGTTCTAGGGTTCATAATTTGAAATTTAGGACAGAAATTGACTTCTAAGCTTAATAATTTATATTAGGACATATTTTTATTAGGACAGAAATATGTAAGGGTTCTAGGGTTCTAGGGTTCATCCATCTATATTTGGTTTTTGAATTGAGTTTGAGAGAGCATGAGATGCAAATTTGAAGTGGTCATGTTATATGCAAATTCCTCAATAGTGTTTGCTCATGTTTATCTACTGTTGTAGTTGCTCATGTACATGTTCTTAAGTGTTCCTATTATATGCAACATTGAAGTGGTTCGATTGTGCCCAAGTGGCCTTTTGTTGTTTGCAGGGAATGATTCCGAGTGGCCTATGTTTTGCAGGAATGTCGATTCATTTCCATTCCGGCAAATTTCAGGCGCTCTATTTGTCCATTTTGTAGCAAAGGTCATGCCGAAATTTTCCGTGAATTTTGGCATGACTTGTGCTACAAACTAGGACATATTGAGTGCCTGGGATTTGCCGCAACGGGAATGAATCAACATTCCTGCAAAACATTGGCCTTTTTTTTATGTCATTATTCATTTTATTAGGTCTAGAATTAATTGACTAGATTTAATCGTAGGAAACATGGCTAGCAACGATGAAGGACAGGGTTCTGGTGATTGCAACGTCTACGGGGCGGCAGACGCCTATTTGAACCTTCTCGATGAGCAACGGTTGTTGCAGGGCCCACCTGTCACATCCGAGACTGAGACCGACATCGAGACCGGCGCCGAGACCGGTGCTGAGACTGACACCGGCGCCGAGACCGGCACCGAGACTGGCGAAGCCAATATAGAACCGAAACCAAAGAGGCAATGGCGCCCAAACCAGCTCATCACTACTAGACTGGTGGTAACGAAGGTGGACGACAGCAATTTTGAGCCAAAAGAGCCTGCGGAAGTGCGCACGTGCTACGGCAATCAAATAGGCTACATCCTATGGGCAACCGCCACCATCAACAATGAGAAACTAAAGAATATACCAGATATGAAGGAGTCCCTCCTAAGTAAGCTGCACCAGGTATTCTTATTCCTGGGCCAGGATGAAATCAAATATACTGATCCAGATAAAGACTCAGCAATGAAGAAGATAAACAAACACGCCATGGGCAAGTTTAGCAGCGCCTTGTCTGCCTGGAAAGTAAGGGTGAAATCAAGGATCATCGACAAAAAGGAACCCTACTCCGAGATTGTAAAGGATAATTTGACAATTACGGAAGAGCGGTTTGAAATATTCAAGGCGGCTTGCGTTGCCGAAGCTGCCAAAGAAAACTCGGAGTACATGAAGGTGCTTCAAGAGAGGAACATGGGGTGCCACCACCTCGGAAGCCGTGGTTACGCGGGGAAGAGGTCCATATGGGCCAAGGAGGACGCGGAATGCGAAAGTCTAGGCATCCCAGACCCCTTGGCGGAGTTCACCGTCCAGTAGTGGCGTGACGTCATCAGGGCCCGGTACCATTGTGACCCAGTCAAGAAGGTTTTTGAGACGGACGCGGTCACGACAGAGTTCATGAGACTACTGGTAATTTTAGCTTCTTATCAATTCGACTGTACGTTTAGTCATATTTGTAAATGATCCTTCTTCCTTTTGCAGAAAGAGCAGCACAGGATTGCGGCCGAAAGCGACTCGCCGTCTGACGCATTGGTGAGGCCCAAGTGGTACACCCCATTCAACCGGGCCTTGAACATATTGAAAGGATTCCCGGTGGACACTCGGCCGTCGTATGGAAGAAGTACTACCGTGAGACCACGGAGGAGAGAAAGGAAAGACAGAGGTTAAATGAAGAAAACATCGACAAGAAGGTTGCGATTGCGGTTGATAATAAATCAGTTGAGACAGTCGCAGCAGCGGTAGCTGCCGCAAAACAGGAGATTGCAGCTTCGTATAGTGTCTTGGTTCCGGCTATCGTCAGTTGGACCAAGCAAAATCCAAATAAGGATGTAGCGGACTTTCCCCTTTCCAACTTCTTGGGGAGCAGCTCGACTAGCGTTGCACCAGCACCTGCTCCCGCACCTGCTCCTGCACCGGCTCCCGCTCCCGCACCTGCTCCTGCACCGGCTCCCGCACCTGCTCATAGCAGCCCGTCCTCCGTCTCGGACGTGCTCGGCGGTGCTTCGTCTTTGGCTGAGCTCGACGCCCTCACGGTACCTGTCACACCGGCCCTCTTTAATATATGTATAATCTCCTGTTTCCATTGCCTTTCGGATGTCTCACATTGCAGACATGTCTTTGCAGGCCGATGTAACCCCATGGACCATATTGTACACAATCAGCGGCCAGAAGGTGGACGTGGGGAAGGCGATGATAACGAAGCCGAAGGAACAATTGTTCCACAGCCGGCCGATCCCCCCTGACGTCTTCAAGGTTTCCGTGGCCAGTGTCAAACCGGGCCACGAGAATTTGGCTCTTCTGGTAGCACTAGGGGGAGATGACAATGAGACCCCGCGGCGGCTTGGCGATTGCAAGCGTTGGGTCCTGTTGTGGCCGAAGAGTCTGCTTCGTCTGGAGGCGGCCGGGAGCACACCCACGACCAAGCGGCCTCAGCAAGGTATGAACACCAGCACCCCACCTACCCAATTAGCGTTGCCTGTCATGCCGGGTGAGGAAGAAGCAATGCATGATATCGATGCCATCGATGAGGATGACGATGACACTCTACAGTATCTCAATACCGGCGCCTCTGACGACGGAGGATTGATGGCTCAGCAGTATGAGTACTCAGGGTTTGAGCGTCATGAGTCGGTGCCTGAATTGCCGAAGGATGAACGTATTATAGACGACCTTCCAGTAGCAAAGAAGCATAGGAAGAGATCAAGGAAAGGTAACAAAGTTGCTTCTATGATCCAGCCGCCTCAGCAGCCTTGGGTTCAAGACCGTATACCTATCCCGGGTGTGGCAAAATGGTATATCCCCGGTGATCCGATCCTACCTAAGGCAGCGGTAGAGGCTATATACGGCGATCTAAGGAGACTTCATGACGATGTGCTGCGGAGAGAAAAGCCTGATCACCTCAAAAAATCCAGGATACCCACTCTACGTGGTTAACGTGCCGCAGTAAAGGTTGTACGTCGAAATTCCCTGTGGAGAAATTCTTCCTTCGATTCGATTACATCTTCGACATGTTTCACTTGAAAAAGCTGGATTTTACGTTTGTCCGCCTTTTTTCCTTGTACATGAACTACATCATCAGGACTGAGCAGATACCTTATATCTGTGTCGCTGACCCGTACTTCATGCACGAGGGCTTCTTGGTAGTCTGCCCAAAGCACCGTGAATATGCGAGTAACTACATCGCCGATTTCATGGTTGGCAATAAGGACAAGGATACGATTCTCGTGCCTTATCATCCCATGTAAGTCATCCGCGCGGATATCCTTCCTTCGATTTCAATCATTTCATTTGCACACGTGGAGGCTAATTTGAGGTGTACTTATTTTGCGTAGCAACGGGTGCGCCGTCCTCATCATCCTTTACCCCCGATTCTCCCAAGCTCTTTACTTGGACTCGTCGAAGAACATGAAGAAAAAGGATTACACCCACATCAAGTCTGTTCTCGACAGTGCTATCTTTAGCTACGACCTATGGGGTGGAGAGATCAAGACCAGGAAGACAAGGAACCGCGCCCCCGCCTTCGGCCATAAGACAGACTTCTGCTGCATCCAGCAACCGAGTAGTACTCTTAGTGATGGATTCTATGTCCTCCACCACATTCTGGAGTATAGACGGGATCAACAGAACCTTCGCATGTCACCTAGATCCGGCGATGCCCATATTCTGCAATGGGCAAAGAACCTAGGAGATATCCCGGATCATCGACTCCGAGCTGAGTTCTATCACATCCAGTGTGAACTTGCCCAAATCATCATGAAGGAGGTCCTCGAAAAAACAGGGATGTTCTACGAAGAAGGGAAAATGTTGTGGGAAGACGTCCGAACACGCGTAGCCGCTCAACGTCTCGACCTAAAGCCTTTCACTGCGCTCGGGGACTATCTCCCTGACTTGGATGGATCGCACGACATGTTGGAGTGATTGACGATATATGACAATGTGTCCATTTAGTCCATACTTTCTCTATGACGAAACTTTGAGTTATGCACGACGAATCTTTATTTGTGATGTAATTAAACCGTCCTCCTCAACTAGCGAAGATCACTCTAGTTAGGGCATTTTGGGTACGATGAACTTTGTTATTTATGCTTATGGTATGTTGCTTCTATTTTGCCAAGTCTGTCTCTTTCTGTTGCTCAACTATATATGTTGCATATCATCGACTCATGTGACGATGCAGGTGCATAGATCATCGATGGCGAAGAAGTGCTACGCTAGGAGTATACGACGAGTGGCCGGAGTGTCAGGCCCAGGTGTACCGGTTTCCGAGCGACAGCCAGTAGTTAGTTTAGGATCACGCTAGTGCGAGAGAGGGATACGAATCGACGCCTCAAGAAGTACTACATTATGTATGATGAGACATGTCATGTAACTTGTATGGCTATATCGTGATTATGATGTGACGACATGATTTGTGTTGGATGATATGATGAGACTATTATGTGTATGATATGATGAGCATATTGCATGTTTATGATAAGACTAGAATATTGTATAAAACATGTACAAAAACATCGCAAATACATAGTAAATTTTTTTTTTGAGAAAATATAGTAGTAGCGCTCTTTAGCGCTGGACAGGAAAACGCTACTGCTAAAGCACTTAGCAGTAGCGCTGGTTTGGAAAGCGCTACTACTAAGTAGGTATAGCAGTAGCGCGTGTCAAAATGCGCTACTGCTAAACGTTAGTTGTAGCGCCGTATCAGTAGCGTGGGTACCCGCGCTACTGATACACCAAATACCCGCGCTACTACTAGGCTTTTCCCTAATAGTTATTGTTATATGAGTTATATGATTTGGTGACCGAATGTTGTTCGGAGTCCCGGATGAGATCACTGACATGACGAGGAGCTCCGGAATAGTCCGGAGGTAAAGATTGATATATAGGACGATAATATTCAGATACCGGAAGAGTTTCGGAGTGCACCGGGTAGTCATCGGATCACGGGAAGGGGTTCCAGACCCCCCCCCCCCCGGGAGGATGATGGGCCTATTGGGCCATTAGAGGGGAGCACACCAGCCCACAAGGGGCTGGCGCACCCCCCCTATGGCAGCCGGCCTATTGGAGAAAGGAAGGAGGGGCATTCGGCCTCCCCCTTCCTTCCCTCTCCCCCCTTTCCTTTCCCCCTCCGGCATAGATGGTAGGGGGCGCGGCCAGGGCAGGAGCCCAAGTAGGATTCGGCCCTACTTGGGGCACCTCCTGGTTGCTCCCCTCTCCCCCACCTATATATATGTGGGAGGGTGGTGCCACGCATAACCACGACAATCTCTTAGCCGTGTGCGGCGCCCCTCTCCACAGTTTCGTCCCTCGGTCATATTTTCATAGTGCTTAGGCGAAGCCCTGCGGAGGTAGCTTCACCATCACCGTCACCACGTCGTCGTGCTGCCGGAACTCATCCACTACTTCGCCGTCTTACTAGACCAACAAGATGAGGACGTCACCGAGCTGAATGTGTGCTGAACGCGGCGGTGTCGTACATTCGGTACTCGATCGGTTGGATCGCGAGGAAGTTCGACTGCATCAACCGCGTTACTAAACGCTTCCGCTTACGGTCTACGAGGGTACATAGACACACTCTCCCCCTCGTTGCTATGCATCTCCATTGATAGATCTTGCGTGTGCGTAGAAAAAAAAACCATGCAACGTTTCCCAACAGTCGCATCCGAGCCAGATCTATGCGTAGATGATATGCACGAGTAGAACACAAAGAGTTGTGGGCGGTGATAGTCATGCTGCTTACAACCAACGTCTTATTTTAATTCGGCGGTATTGTTGGATGAAGCCGCCCGGACCAAACTTAGATGTCCACGCACATGAGACCGGTTCCACCGACTGACATGCAAGTTGTTTTGCATAAAGGTGGCTGGCGGGTGTCTGTTTCTCCTACTTTAGTTGAATCGAATTTGACTATGGCCGATTCTTGAGGAAGGTTAAAACAGCAAACTTCATAAATCACAGTTGTGGTTTTTTGCGTAGTTAAGAACAGTTCTTGCTAGAAGCCCATAGCAGCCACGTAAAACTTGCAACAACAAAGTAGAGGACGTCTAACTTGTTTTTGCAGGGCATGTTGTGATGTGATATGGTCAAGACGTGATGTGATATAAGTTTATGAGATGATCATATTTTGTAATATCGACAACCGGCAGGAGCCTTAGGGTTGTCTCTTAATTATTGTATGAAATGCAAACGCCATGTAATTGCTTTACTTTATCGCTATGTGTTAGCAATAGTTGTAGAAGCAATAGTTGGCGAGACGACCCCGATGCAACGATGTAGATCAAGGTGTCGAGCCGGTGACGATGTAGATCATGACGATGCTTTGGAGATGGAGATCAAAAGCATGATGTCTACTACGCAAATTTATTCTTGTAGACTCGTGTTGGGCCTCCAAGTGCAGAGTTTTGTAGGACAGTAGCAATTTTCCCTCAAGTGGATGACCTAAGGTTTATCAATCCATGGGAGGCGTAGGATGAAGATGGTCTCTCTGAAACAACCCTACAACCAAATACAAGAAATCTCTTGTGTCCCCAACACACCCAATACAATGGCAAATTGTATAGGTGCACTAGTTCGGCGAAGAGATGGTGATAAAAGTGTAATGTGGATGGTAGAAATATATTTTTATAATCTGAAAATAAAAAAACAGCAAGGTTGCGAACGATAAAAGTGAGCACAAACGGTATTGCAATGCTTGAAAACAAGGCCTTGGGTCCGTACTTTCGCTAGTGCAATCTCTCAACAATGCTAATCTAATTGGATCATATAACCATCCCTCAACGTGCGATGAAGAATCACTCCAAAGTTCCTATCTAGCGGAGAACATAAGACGAAATTGTTTGTAGGGTACGAAACCACCTCAAACCTATTCTTTTCGATCAATCTATCATAGAGTTCGTACTAAAATAACACCAAGCTATTCTTTTCGATCGATCTAACCAATAGTTCATACTAAAATAACACCATATGATACACATCAACCAACTCTAATGTCACCTAGATACTCCAATGTTACCGCGAGTATCCGTGAAATGATTATACGATATGCATCAAACAATTTCAGATTCATAGTACTCAATCCAACACAAAGAACCTCAAAGAGTGCCCCAAGATTTCTACCGGAGAAACAAAGACAAGAACGTGCATCAACCCCTATGCATAGATTACCCCAATGTCACCTTGGGAATCCGTGAGTTGAGTGCCAAGACATAGATGAAGTGCTCTCAAATCCATAAAAGTATTCAATCCGATAAAACGAAATCTCAAAGGGAAAACTCAATTCAACACAACAAGATAGAGAGGGGAAAACACCATATGATCCAACTATATTAACAAAGCCCGCGATACATCAAGATCGTGCCATCTCAAGAACACGAGAGAGAGAGAGATTAAATGCATAGCTACTGGTACAAACCCTCAGCCCCGAGGGTGGACTACACCCTCCTCATCATGGTGGCCGCCGGGATGATGAACATGGCCATAGGTGATGATTTCCCCCTCCAGCAGGGTGCCGGAACAGGGTCTAGATTGGTTTTTCGTGGCTATAGAGGCCTGCGGCGGCGGAACATCTAATCTAGGGTTACCCCGAGGGTTTTTGGAATATTTGGCAATTTATAGGGCGAAGAGACGGTGTGGGAGGTCACCGAGGAGGGCACAACACCCCTGGGCGCGCCTGGGCTCCTGGGCGTGCCCAGGTGGGTTGTGCGCACCTCGGCTCTCCCCTCTGGTACTTTTGTAGCCCATCCTGGGTCTACTAGTCCAAAAAAATTCTCCAGAAATTTTCGCTGCGTTTGGACTCCGTTTGATATTGATTTCCTGTGAAGTAAAAAACAAGCAAAAAACAGCAACTGGCACTGGGCACTATGTCACTAGGGTAGTCCCAAAAAATGATATAAAGTTGCTATAAAATGATTGTAAAACATCTAAGAATGATAATATAACAGCATGAATACTTCATAAATCATAGAAATGTTGGAGACGTATCAGCATCCCCAAGCTTAATTCCTACTCGTCCTCGAGTAGGTAAATGATAAAAGAAATAATTTATGAAGTGTGAATGCTAGCAAAGTTCATGAGTTTGATCAATGATAATTTCAATCACTTTTCCTAGCATCATAACAGCAATTCTTTCTCATAAAACTTCTCATGTTAAAGTAGCAACCAATTCACATGGTAAGGTTCAAACAATGAATTCTCTTGAAACTCAACAACCTATATTCTTAGTCACCAAACAATTGAAATTCAACTTATTCAACAGACTCTAAGTATGAGCTCCACATACTCAATCATCATATAGTGTTCTATGATTGCTAGTACTCAAAGCATATTCTTAGAACAAATGGCATCCATCGAACACAGAGAAAGTCAGGGGCTTAATATTTCACGTCCCAACTCATTTATCATAGAGATAATTGTCAACAATAATAAATCATGATCAAATATATTTGACTGGTCATATGTGCCTAGATCTTTCCCCACCACATGATGCTTGCCAACTAGAGAATAATTGAGGTTCAAATGAGAATGCATTCTACTGACTCTTGCATAAAAGTAAATACTGAAAAGTAAAAGATAGGCCCTTCGCAGAGGAAAGCAGAGGTTGTCATGCGCTTTTTATTTGGATGCCCAAGCTCTTAATGCAAAGGAACGTCACGTTATATTGCCCCTTATGATAGCAACCTTTATTATGCAGTCCATCGATTTTATTACTTTGCCATCACAAGTTCGTACAACGCTCAATTTTCCCTTACAATAAAAGATCAAACATATTTAGGAGCAATTTTTATTGCTTTATGCACCGATGACAACTTACTTGAAGGATCTTATTCAATCCATAGGTAGGTATGGTGGACACTCATGGCAAGAAACTGTGTTTATGGGTTTTGGATGCACAAGTAGTATCTCTACTTAGTACGAATTTTTGGCTAGCAAAAGATCATAGGCAAACACCACATGTTGGCGGATCCATAACAATATAACTTCTATGCAAATATACACAACCATAACTAATTACATTGTCTTCCTTGTCCAACTTCAACTAATTTGCTCAAGTTTGAAAATAATTAATGGGTATTCAAAATCATATAAGATGTCCAAGATAATATATTTATATGTGAAATTTCTCTTCCTTATACTAATTATTCATGAATTGCTTGTATGACCAATATTGTGATTGTCAAGCTTCAAAAGATTTCACTTTCTAAACCCAATGTGAAGCTACTACTAGTCATGAAATGAACATATAGTTTCAACTTCATGATATTCAATTCATTCAACAATTTACTCATAGGATATAAGTGAAGCACAAGAGTAAATGACAAACTACTCCAAAAAGATATAAGTGAAGATCATGCGAGTAGTTAAGTAAATGGGTAGCTATTTGAGGACTCTCTAGTATTTAAAAACTTTCAGATCTAAGTATTTTATTAAAACAGCAGGAAAAATAAAATAAAATGACATTCCAAGAATAACACAACTCATGTGAAGAGGCAAAAACTTAGGCTCAACCGATACTAACCGATAGTTGTTGATGAAGAAAGGTGGGATGCCTACCGGGCATCCCCAAGCTTAGATGCTTGAGACTTCTTGAAACATTATCTTGGGATGCCTTGGGCATCCCAAATCTTGAGCTTTTGTGTCTCCTTAATTCCTTTTATATCACGGTTTTCCTAAATCTTAAAAACTTCATCCACACAAAACTCAACAAGAACTCGTGAGATAAGTTAGTATAAATCAATGCAATAACCTTATCATTCTCTACTGTAGAAAATCACTAGAATTATTATTCAACATTGCATACTAAATTCCTCTGCATATTTAATACTCCTATCCTCCAATAGAATCATTAAACAAGCAAACATATGCAAACATAACAGCAATCTGCCAAAACAGGACAGTCTGTAATGGATGAAAAAGAATCCATACTTATTTAACTCAAAAAATTCTGAAAATGTATCATACTTATTGTGCAGAACATTTCAACATTTTATCACATTCTTACTTTTCTCGGGAATTTTTGCAACAGCGACAAACTTTCTGTTTTGAAACAGCAACTCATATACTTGCAAAATAAGCATGGTGAAGGCTATCCTTGCCACTTTTATTGAAGTAAGAGATGCAAAACATTATTCTAAATAACACAAAGAAAATCCTAATAAAATAAAATTACACTACAAGCAAAACTCATATCATGTGACAAATGAAAATATAGCTCCAAGTGAGGTTACCGATAATGTTGAAGACGAAAGAGGGGATACCTTCCGGGGCATCCCCAAGATTAGTTGATCGGATCTTCCTTGAATATTACCTTCGGGTGCCTTGGGTATCCCCAAGCTTAGGGTCTTTTCACTCCTTATTCTCCTCATATCGATATCTCACCCAAAACTTGAAAACTTCAATCACACAAAACTTACCGGAACTTCGTGAGATGGGTTAGTATGATAAAGACAACTCATTCACTTTGGTACTGTCAAGATAAGATTCATAATTGTTTCCACATAATGTCTACTGTACTCTACAATTTACACAATTTATATTAAGCAATATAAGCCATAGAAACCATAAAACAAGCAAACTATGCATTGCAAACAGAATCTGTCAAAAATAGAACAGTCTGTAAGGATCTGAATTAAGGTCATACTTCTTTAACTCCAAAAATTCTGAAAATTTAGGGAAAGATAGAAAATTATACCCATCAACTGTACAAAATTCAAAAAATTTCCACGTTCCTGTAAAATACAGGAATTTCTGCACTGGACGCAAAAGTTTCTGTTTTTGCACAGAATCAAGTCAACTATCATCCACACTATCCCAATGGCTTTACTTGGTACTTTATTGAAACAAAAGCTATAAAACATGATCACTACAGTAGCTTAATCATGTGAACACACAAAAACAGTAGGTAAAAGTGTTGGGTTGTCTCCCAACAAGTGCTTTTCTTTAATGCCTTTTTAGCTAGGCATGATTATTTCAATGATGCTCACATAAAAGATAAGAATTGAAACATAACAAGAGCATCATGAAGCATATGACTAGCACATTTAAGTCTAACCCACTTCCTATGCATAGGGATTTTGTGAGCAAACAACTTATGGGAACAAGAATCAACTAGCATAGGAAGGCAAAATAAGCATAGCTTCAAAATTTTCAACACATAGAGAGGAAACTTGATATTATTAAGATATGTAGAAGCATATGTTCCTCTGTCACAATAATTTTCACTAGCATCAAGAATGAATTCAACAATATAACTATCACATAAAGCATTCTTTTCATGATCCACATGTATAAAAATTTTATTACTCTCCACATAAGCAATTTTTTTCTCATTCATAGTAGTGGGAGCAAACTCAACAAAATAACTATCATGAGATTGAAAATTAAAATCATGATGACGAGTTTCATAGTTATCATTATTCAATATATCATACATGTCATCACCATAATAATCATAAATAGGAGGCATGCTTTCATCATAGTAAATATTCTCATCAAAACTTGGGGGACTAAAAATATCATCTTCATCAAACATAGCATCCCCAAGCTTATGGCTTTTCATATCATTAGCATCATGGATATTCAAACAATTCATACTAACAACATTGCAATCATGCTCTGTCGGGGATATCGTGCAACATATGCCAGGGGGTGGCTTATCGTGGATGGGGACAAAAGTACGTCGTCGGGCTCTAGAAGCGGGAGTGAGCGAGACCGCGTACGCTTGCGAATCTTACCCAGGTTCGGGGCTCTCCTAGGAGATAACACCCCTAGTCCTGCTCTGCGGGGTCTCCGCATGATCACTACTTCACAGGTAGCTACAAGCTTGCTCCTCGAGCTGTTTGGCTAGAGGAGGAAGAAGGGCAAGGCTAGCTCTACTCCACTCTCTCTGTGTGTTTGTGTGTGTGTGTGTGTGCTCGACGAGGCGTCTACCAAGGTGCCAACCGCCAACCCCTTGCCTGGGGTGACCTGGGGGGTTTATATAGGCCTACCCCCCAGGGATAGAATGGTAATCCAGCCGGGCATAGGACCCGACCATCAGTGTCTCTGGTCGCCGGCTTCTCCGCCGACTGCAGGGGCCCGCCGCCTGGTGGGTCCCCCCGGCGGTCTCGTACTCGGCCAATAAGCTGGGCCCGCCACTTGCGGGTCCTGTCGGCTGCGTAGCACTGTAGCCGTGCCACTGATGATGCATGCTTGGTCGGGGAGAGCGTGGCTACAGTTCCGCCGCCTGGCGGGCGTTTCACTGTAGCCACTCCCCGTCTCTTCTGGTTAATGGCGCACAAACTTCAAGGAAGGAGGAGGGCCACCTGCTAGGAGCCGACCTCCCACTGAGCTGACTGGTCTGCGCTCGCCGCCTTCTGGCTTGTCACGGACAAGTAGGGCCCGCCGCCTGCGGGCCGTACTGGCCGCCCGTCGCGGGAGCATGGCTTCCTCTGCCATGGGTGATGTCATGAGCGGCATGGCAACAGTTCGGCACTGGGTGCAAGATGCCTGCTTGGTACGCTATACTGTGGCCACGTTCTGCCCTGGATTCGAGGGTGGCAGGCCTGTACTGTAGCCATGCCCTGTCTCATCATGTTTATGTTGGCGCTGACTTTGAGGGCGCGAGGGGCCGCCTGCTGGGACTCGGCTTCCCAGGAGGCCGCCTGCTAGGAGTCGGCCCACTTCATGGCCGTCTTGTGGACTCCGCTGCCTCCTGGCAACCAGCTGTTTGGACCAGCCGGCCTCAAGAAGGCGGCCTTTTGTCCTTGATGTTTGAGGGGCGCAGCCTGCCCCGATGTCTTGAAATACCAAAGGGAGCTGATGGGGCTACCCGTGGTCATTTACTCCGACATGCTCATCATTCAAAGATTTTTTGTCAAACATTTTATAGAATTCTTCCTCTATCAGTTGAGCACAATTTTCCTTTCCATCATTTTCACGAAAGACATTTTAAAGATGAACAATATGATGCAACCTCAATTCCATTTTTTTGTAGTTTTCTTTACGAACCAAACTAGTGATAAAACAAGAAATTAAAAGATTAAATTGCAAGATCTAAAGATATACCTTCAAGCACTCACCTCCCCAGCAACGGTCGCCAGAAAAGTGCTTGATGTCTACTACGCAGCTTTATTCTTGTAGACTCGTGTTGGGCCTCCAAGCGTAGAGTTTTGTGGGACAATAGCAATTTTCCCTCAAGTGGATGACCTAAGGTTTATCAATCCGTGGGAGGCGTAGGATGAAGATGGTCTCTCTCAAACAACCCTGCAACAAAATACAAGAAATCTCTTGTGTCCCCAACACACCCAATAGAATGGCAAATTGTATAGGTGCACTAGTTCGGCGAAGAGATGGTGATAAAAGTGTAATATGGATGGTAGAAATATATATTTATAATCTGAAAATAAAAAAACAGCAAGGTAGCGAACGATAAAAGTGAGCACAAACGGTATTGCAATGCTTGAAAACAAGGCCTAGGGTCCATACTTTCGCTAGTGCAATCTCTCAACAATGCTAATCTAATTGGATCATATAACCATCCCTCAACGTGCGATGAAGAATCATTCCAAAGTTCCTATCTAGCGGAGAACAAAAGAAGAAATTGTTTGTAGGGTACGAAACCACCTCAAAGCTATTCTTTCCGATCAGTCTATCCTAGAGTTCGTACTAAAATAACACCAAGCTATTCTTTTCGATCGATCTAACCAAGAGTTTGTACTAAAATAACACCATATGATACACATCAACCAACTCTAATGTCACCTAGATACTCCAATGTCACCGCGAGTATCCGTGAGATGATTATATGATATGCATCAAACAATTTCAGATTCATAATACTCAATCCAACACAAAGAACCTCAAAGAGTGCCCCAAGATTTCTACCAGAGAAACAAAGACAAGAACATGCATCAACCCCTATGCAAAGATTACCCCAATGTCACCTCGGGAATCCGCGAGTTGAGTGCCAAGACATAGATCAAGTGCTCTCAAATCCATAAAAGTATTCAATCCAATAAAACGAAATCTCAAAGGGAAAACTCAATTCATCACAACAAGATAGAGAGGGGAAAACACCATATGATCCAACTATATTAACAAAGCCCGCGATACATCAAGATTGTGCCATCAAAAGAACACGAGAGAGAGAAAGATTAAACACATAGCTAATGGTACAAACCCTCAGCCCCGAGGGTGGACTACTCCCTCCTCATCATGGTGGCCGCCGGAATGATGAAGATGGCCACCGATGATGATTTTCCCCTCAGGCAGGGTGCCGGAACGGGGTCTAGATTGGTTTTTCATGGCTATAGAGGCCTGCGGTGGTGGAACTTTTGATCTAGGGTTATCCCGAGGGTTTTATAATATTTGGCAATTTATAGGGTGAAGAGGCGGTGCGGGAGGTCACCGAGGGGGGCACAACCCCCATGGGCGCGCCTGGGCTCCTGGGCGCGCCCAGGTGGGTTGTGCCCACCTTGGGCCTCCCCTCTGGTACTTTTTTAGCCCATTCTGGGTCTTCTGGTCCAAAAAAATTCTCCAAAAATTTTCGCTGCGTTTGGACTCCGTTTGATATTGATTTCCTGCGAAGTAAAAAACAAGCAAAAAACAGCAACTGGCACTTGGCACTATGTCAATAGGTTAGTCCCAAAAAAGGATATAAAGTTGCTATAAAATGATTGTAAAACATCCAAGAATGATAATATAATAGCATGAATACTTCATAAATTATAGATACATTGGAGACGTATCAAAGCACAAGATGATGATGGCCATATCATGTCACATATTTTGATTGCATGTGATGTTTATCCTTTATGCATCTTATTTTGCTTAGAACGGCGGTAGCATTATAAGATGATCCCTTCACTAAATTTCAAGATAAAAGTGTTCTCCCCGAGTATGCACCGTTGCCAAAGTTCATCGTTTCGAAGCACCACGTGATGATCGGGTGTGATAGACTCTACGTTCGCATACAATGGGTGTAAGACAGTTTTGCACATGCAGAATACTTGGGTTAAACTTGATGAGCCTAGCATGTACAGACATGGTCTCGGAACACTTGAGACCGAAAGGTCGAACGTGAGTCGTATAGTAGATATGATCAACATAGAGATGTTCACCATTGATGACTACCCCATCTCACGTGATGATCGGACATGGGTTAGTTGATTTGGATCATGTATCACTTAGATAACTTGAGGGATGTTTATTTAAGTGGGAGTTCATTGGTAATTTGATTAATTGAACTTAAATTTATCATGAACTTAGTCTTAATAGTTTTGCATATCTATGTTGTAGTTTAATGGCCCGAGCTACCGTTCCCCCGAATTTTAATGCGTTCCTAGAGAAAGCTAAGTTGAAAGATGATGGTAGCAACTACACGGACTGGGTCCGTAACTTGGGGATTATCCTCATGGCTGCACAGAAGAATTATATCCTTGATGTACCGCTAGGTGACAGACTTGCTGCAGGAGCTACTGCAGATGTTATGAACATCTGGCAGGCTCGATCTGATGACTACTCAATAGTTTAGTGTGCCATGCTTTACGGCATAGAACCGGGACTTCAAAGATGTTTTGAACGTCATGGAGCATATGAGATGTTCCAAGAGTTGAAGTTAATATTTCAAGCAAATGCCCGGGTTGAGAGATATGAAGTCTCCAACAAGTTCTATAGCTGCAAGATGGAGGAGAACAGTTCTTTCAGTGAACACATACTCAAAATGTCTGGGTATCGTAACCACTTGACTCAGCTAGGAGTTGATCTTCCAGTTGATAGTGTTATTGGCATAGTTCTTCAGTCACTGCCACCAAGTTACAAAGGCTTCGTGATGAACTATAATATGCAAGGGATGAATAAGTCGATTCCTAAGCTCTTCTCAATGCTTAAGGCCGCGGAGGTAGAAATCAAGAAGGAGCATCAAGTGTTGATGGTTAACAAGACCACTAGTTTCAAGAAAAAGGGCAAGGCGAAAGAAAGGGAACTTCAAGAAGAATGGCAAGCAAGTTGCCACTCCCGGGAAGAAACCCAAAGCTGGACCCAAGACTGAAACTGAGTGCTTCTACTGCAAAGGAAATGGTCATTGGAAGTGGAACTGCCCCAAATACTTGGCGGATAAGAAGGATGGCAAAGTGAACAAAGGTATATTTGATATACATGTTATTGATGGGTACCTTACTAATGCTCGTAGTAGCGCTTGGGTATTTCATACTGGTTTGATTGCTCATATTTTAACTCGAAACAGGAGCTATGGAATAAATGAAGATTGGCTAAGGACGAGGTGACGATGCGCGTCTGAAATGGTTCCAAGGTCTATGTGATTGCCGTCGGCACGCTACCTCTACATCTACCTTCGGGATTAGTTTTAGACCTCAATAATTGTATTTGGTGCCAGCGTTGAGCATGAACATTATATCTGGATCTTTTTTATTGCGAGACGGTTATTCATTTATCTGACGCCCCCGACTCAATCGTGCACTAATCATACACGCAAACATGCACGATCAAGCACAGGGACTCATGAGAATATATCACAACACAACTCTAACACAAATAAACAGAGATCCACAAATATTACAGACCAGGGATCACGAGGACGTGAATACATAAGTCAGTCATACAAATAATATCTGGGTAAAGACATAGTTAGTCAATGTTTGCCTTAAGAAGGCTAGCACAAACAACGACTCTAGATCGAAAGGCGAAGGCCTCCTGCCTAGGACCCTCCGATCCTACTCCTGGTTGGCTGGCTCGATCCAGTAGTACGTCCCGTCTGGACCCTCCTGGTAGTAAGCTCCTGCGGGGACATCTGGCTCCTGAGCTCCAGCGTCTGAGGTAACATCAAAAGGGGAATGGGGGAAAAAGAAGTAGCAAAGCAACCGTGAGTACTCATCCGAAGTACTCAGCAAGCAAGGATCTACACTACATATGCAACATTTTCAAAGAGAGGCTGTATATCTGGACTGGGCTGCAGAAATGCTAGAATAGAGAGAAGGTCTAGTCCTATCGAAGACTAGCATCTTCATGAAGCCACCATCTTGCAGCAATTAGAAGAGTATAGAAAAGCATTTTACTAAGCAAGCATGTTGAGGCAAAGCCTAGAGATCCTTCCTCGACTCCCTGCGAGGAAGTGATCCCGAAGCTTCAATTAGTTAAACAAGTATCCAGTTCAAGTAATAGATCGGGATACCAAACTGAGCGTCCTATTACCGTGGACACGGCTATTTGAATAGATCACTTCCCTGCAGGGGTGCACTACTGTTACCCAACACGCTCGATCACCTCTGGCCGTACACACTTGCTGGGTAATGCCCGGCCTCGGGAGATCAACACGAAGTAGCGCCCTACCTAGGCTCAGCAGAGAGGTCAACACGCCGGACTAACCTATGCATCCAGTGGTCTTGGGCCATCGCCCCGGGCACTCCTGCGCGTTGTGAGACTGGCCGGGGAGCAGGTGCGACACTAAACTCGTCAGTGAAGTATCGAGCCCAACCCCAACAATCAGCCCGCACGGTGAACTGTGACGTCTGATGAGCTTTCGGGAGAAACGTACGACATAGAGGGCCCCATAAACCATTATCCCACGTGGTGGTAGTGCGTATAGGCCATTGGCCAACTCAGATCAATTACCCAAATCCGTTCGGCGTATTTAACAACTCATAGAGACGATCAGAGTTTCTGATGCTCTGCCACAATATCTCTCTCGGGTGCCATCCTGGCAAACCCGACTGGAGAATTTCCCTGCGGGTACCCATCAGGGTCGACCCGCCTGTGACAAAGGTCAAAGTAACCATGTGGTCATAACACCAAGGGGGAAACCCCGAGAAATCACCCTCGGTGGATTCCACTCGATGAAATCATCAAGGTGAACGTAGGAGGCATCACCCTTGAGGTTCACACTTGAGGGGTTGCACGACAGAGTCGTATCGGGAGTGCTTAAGGAGGAATCACCCTCGATTACCACGATCGAACAGCTACACTACAGAGTTATCATCAGGAGTGCGTTACGAGGTATCACCCTCGGCACTCGATAGTAACTATGCAGAGTTGTACAACAAAGGGGATGAAGTGAGGTGTCGGTCTCTGGTCATCGATCACGTTGTTCGAGTCATCGATGATGAAGCAGAGGCAACAAGGACAAAGTGGGGGTCACTGACGGATCACTAACCAACCTATACTAAGCAGTTTGAAATAGGCAGGTAAGGTAGTAATAAGCAGGTTACCAAAAGCAGGCTATGCATCAGAATAGGAGCAATCATTTACAATAGCAAAATCTAATGCAAGCAGGAGAGAATGGAATGGGCGATATCGGAGTGATCAAGGGGGGGGGGGGCTTGCCTGGAAGTTCTGCTTAGAGGGGCTGGTCGTCAGAAGGCTTCTCGTCCGGAGCGTAGTCGTACTCTGTTGCGTCGGCGTCGCTCGGCGTCTATCAAGAGAGGAGGGGGAAGGAAACAATAAATTCACGGCAAAAATGCAAACAATATGCATGACAGGCCTAAATGATATGCAGAGGTGTTCTAATGCCTAACTAGATGATTTAGTTAATTTAGGAATTTATTTGGATTTATTTTATTAAAGTTGAGCACTATTCATTTATCGAAACCAGTCTAAAAGTTCCGTGTTCAGATAGTTAGGGGCATCTGACAGCAATACGAAGGGCGTATTCAGATTCATCTCATCGTTCTGAGCAACTTTCATGTATAAAGTTTTTCGATCGGAGCTACGGTTTATTTTATATGAATTTCTAAAGTTTTAATCATTTTCTGAATTTAACTATTTATTTAAATTCGAATTATCTAGAATAGTAAATGATGACATCATGATGACATAGGTGTGACATCAGCAGGTCAAACCCAGCTGACCAGAGTCAAACCTGACCTGTGGGTCCAGTGGGACCCACTTGTTAGTGACTCAGCTAATTAAACAGAGTTAGATTAAACTAATTAGGTTAATTAGTGGGTGGGGCCTACTGGTCAGTGAGTGATTAGTATTTAAACTAATTAATTAACTAATTAATTGTTTAGTTATTTATTTTAATTCGTTTATCTATGCGGGACCCACATGTCAGTCACACAGGTGGTGGCCAGGTCAGTGTTGACTGGGTCTACGGGTCAACAGGGGCCCGCGGGGCCCGCCGTCAGTGGCACAGAGGTGGGGCCCATCGGCGCCAGGTCAGCGCGGCGGCCGGAGCGACACCGGCGACCATTTCCAGCGGCGGCGCGGCGCCGAAGCATGTCGGAATCGCTCCATAGGGGGCCGTTTTGCGCACGGCTGCATGCGTTCGATCGGGCGCACGCTCCCGCGTCGATCTGCGGTGGTGGCCCAGCCGAAAACGGCCGGAGACGGCAGTGGCGAGTAGCAGAGCGGACGCCGGAGTTCGGGCGTCGATGGATCCGGCGCTGCACGGCATGGGGGGCACGCTAGGGGTCTCGTTGGACTCGCACGAGCTCCAGGAGATCGATGCGAGGCTCGGCTGCGCGTGACGGTGACGATGGCCACGACAGCTAGCTCGTCGGTGGCAACGGGTTCGGGCGCAAACGAAGCAATGGCTACAGCGCGAACTAGATGGCCTAGAGGGCAGAGGAGGGAGGCAGCTCACCTCGCGGCACGCACGGTGGCCCTTGAGAGGTTTGGAGCTGCAGAGGCGTCGCCGGAGTCAGAGAAGAGTGGCGGCGATCGAAGAAGGGGACGGAGGAGGCCCGGTGCTGCAGTGCCTCCAAGGTCTAGCTGAGGCCACCAGACGAAGAGGAGGACGATGGCAGACCTGTACGGCATCACGGTGGGTCGAGGCGATGATGGTGGCCGCGGTGGCGATAGGGAACTGTGGCGAGTGCGCTCGGCCTCGACGGATCTGGTGGGAGAGAGGGGAGGAGTGAGCGAGGGGAGAGGGAGGAGTGAACGAGGAGGACCAGGGGGCACTGGCCTCGGCCTTATCCTCAATGCGAGCGCGGTGTCGAGCAGAGGGGAGAGGGGGCCTGGCGCGGCGAGTGTGTGCACGGTGACAGCGGCTCGGGGAGGAGCAGTGTGAGGTGGGAGACGGTGCGGGGCGGGCTGGGCCGGTCAGTTGACTTAGGCCCAGTCAGTGCGGCCTTTTTCTTTTCTTTGTTTTTGCTTTCTGTTTTTCTTTTGTTTTACTGCTTTGCAAAATGTGTGGTCCCATATATAGTTTTGTAAAATACAAGACTTGGCTCAATAATTACAGTGGAATATCTAGCACTGTTATAAAAAGGTTTTGAGTTCATATCATTTCATTTTGATTTTATTTAATTATAAATAGATTAAATACTTCTGTTTTGTTGCTGTTAGAGTCACTTAATTAATTTATTAAATGTTGATTACAATTTTAGGATTGTCCCAGAATTATTTGCTATTTAATGAACATTTTAGTTTCCAATTTGGAACAACTTTTATTTTTACTTTAATTTAATTTGAAGTTTGAAATGCAATATGATGCAAATGATGACTAGGCACTGGTAAACTTGCTGACATGGCATTAACTAAGGGTGATCATTGTGGTTGATTACATGGGGTGCTACAATTCTCCTCATCTAACAAGAATTCTCATCCCGAGAATTAAGAGGAAGACTGAAAGAAAGCGGGGTATTCTTCGTGAAGACGATCCTCGCGTTCCCAAGTGGCTTCATCTTCAGAATGATTCGACCACTGAACTTTAAGGAATTTAATTGCCTTCTGACGAGTTCGACGTTCAGCTTGATCAAGAATACGGATGGGATATTCTGGATAAGACCGATCTTCCCGCAATTCAAGCATTTCATGATCCACAGCTCGAATAGGATCCTTGAAGCAGCGACGAAGTTGGGATACGTGAAGGACATGATGCACTTGAGAAAGATTTGGTGGCAATTGCAACTGATATGCCACTTCTCCTCGACGGGCAAGAATACGGAACGGGCCAATGTAGCGAGGAGCTAACTTGCCCTTGATTCTGAACCGATGAGTTCCTTTCAACGGAGTGACGCGCAGGTAAGCTTGCTCGCCGGGTTGATAGACCATTTCCTTGTGCTTTTGGTCATAGTTGCTCTTCTGACAAGACTGAGCAGTTTTCAGATGTTCCCCGACAATGCACACTTTTTCTTCAGCTTGTTGAACAATGTCTGGTCCGAAGAGTGAGCGTTCCCCAGTTTCTGACAAATTCAGAGGGGTTCGACACTTACGTCCGTAAAGAACTTCAAATGGTGCCATCTTTAAACTAGCTTGGTAGCTATTGTTGTAAGAGAATTCGGCATACGGGAGAGATTCCTCCCATTTCTTACCGAAGGAGATGACGCAAGCGTGAAGCATATCTTCGAGCACTTGATTAAGTCGTTCGACTTGACCCTGAGACGGAGGGTGGAAAGCGGTGCTGAAGGACAGATGAGTTCCCATAGCTTCTTGGAAACTTTCCCAAAATCTGGAGGTAAAGTGGCTACCACGATCTGAACTGATCTCCAACGGAACACCGTGGAGTGACACAATTCGGGGAACAGACAAGTCTGCTAACTGACTAGCAGTGATTGTCTCCTTGACTGGCAGAAAGTGAGCAACCTTTGAGAATCGGTCAATGACGACAAAGATAGCATCATGACCCTTCTGAGATCTAGGAAAACCAGTAATGAAATCCATTTGGACCTTGTCCCATTTCCATTCAGGAATATCAAGGGGTTGCAGAGTTCCAGCAGGTCATTGATGTTCTGCTTTAATGCGGCGGCAAACGTCACACTCAGAAACATAACGAGCAATGTCTCGCTTCATATTAGGCCACCAGTATCTCTGACAAATGTCACGGTACATCTTTGTGCTACCAGGATGAATTGACAGAGGAGTGTCGTGAGCTTCTTTCATAACGTGTTCTCTCTCATCCTTGAATTTGGGTACGAAGAGACGGCGTTGGAAGAATAGGACCCCATCATTATCAAGATGGAATTCCGATGGATTTCCTTTTTTGAGGTATCGCTTAATCATTTCTACTTCAGAGTCATACCTTTGCCTAATCTTAATGTTGTGCTCAAGATCCGGTTCAACAACTAGGGTATTGAGATAACCCTGTGGAACAATATGGAGGTTCAATTTGTGAAGCTCTTCATAAAGAACAGGTTGCGCTTCCTGAACCATAAGATTGTTGCAATAAGCCTTGCGACTCAAAGCATCAGCCATTATGTTAGCCTTGCCAGGGGTGTATGAGATATTCATATCATAATCGGCAATTGTCTCGAGCCATCTTTGTTGACGAAGGTTCAGATCGGGTTGAGTATATAGATACTTCAAACTCTAATGATCCGTGTATATCTCACAACGGTTACCGAGAACGTAATGTCGCCATAGCTTCAGGGCATAAATAACAGCAGAGAGTTCGAGATCATGCACTGGATAATTTTCTTCGTGGGGACGCAATTGTCGAGAGCCATAAGCAATCACTTTGCGCTCTTGCATTAGGACACAGCCTAATCCTTGATGAGATGCATCACAGTATATCATGATGTCCTTGCGAGTATCTGGGGGTGCTAGCACTGGGGAAGATGTCAACTTATCTTTTAGCGTCTAAAAATTTCTTGACATTTTTCTGTCCACTCAAATTTAACACCTTTGTGGAGCAGTTTCGTCAATGGCTTTGCAATCTTGGAAAAGTTCTCAACGAACCGACGGCAATAACTAGCGAGTCCGAGAAAACACCTGACTTATTTAACATTCTTTGGGGGTGTCCAGTCAAGAATGGCTTGAACTCATTCCGGGTTAACAGCAATTCCATCCTTGGAAATCACATGACCAAGATAGGTCACTTCAGATAACCAGAATTCACACTTAGAGTACTTGGCGTAAAGCTGGTGTTCTCGAAGCTCCTCCAATACAAGCCGAAGATGTTCAGCGTGTTCCTCTTCATTCTTGGAATATATAAGGATATCATCCAAATAAACCACGACAAATTTGTCGAGGTAATCCATGAAGATATAGTTCATCAACCGGGAGAAGGTTGCTGGAGCATTGGTTAATCTGAAAGACATAACGGTGTACTCGTATGAGCCATAGCGAGTCACGAAAGCAGTCTTCGGAATATCCTCCTTACGAACTCGGATCTGATGATAACCCAACCTCAAGTCGAGTTTTGAGAACACAGAGGATCCAGCAAGCTGATCATAAAGATCATTGATCTGGGGCAGTGGGTATTTATTCTAGATTGTGGCTTGGTTAATGGGCCGGTAATCCTGAACCAATCGGTTAGTTCCATCCTTCTTCTTAACGAAGAGTGAAGGTGCTCCCCAAGCAGAGGAACTGGGGTGGATGAAACCCTTCTTAAGTGACTTATCGATTTCTTCCTTAAGCTTGAGAAGGTGGTGCGGAGGCATCTTATAAGGACGCTTCGCAATAGGGGTAGTGCCAGGCTTCAAGTCAATGACAAACTCGATAGCTCTAACCGGGGGTATTCCTGGAAGTTCTTCCGGGAAAACGTCTGGAAAATCTCGAACGACAGGAACGTTCTCGATTCCCTCCAAAGGTGAGGCGTTCAAAGCATTTAGAGCATATATCTGAGCTTCAGCATTCTGAGTAATTCGGGCAGTGTAGTTCACTATCTCATCGGAGGGGTGAAGAAGTTGTACAACTTTTGTGGCACAATTGATCGAAGCAATGTGAGCTTTCAACCAATCCATTCCGAGGATGAGGTCTATGGTGGAAGATTTCAAGATGATGGGTGAGGCAAGGAATTCCAATCCTTTAATTCCGACGGTAACGTTAGGTGCCATCACGTCAGCATGACAATGACCTCCGGGAGTTTTGACGACTAACGAAGTATGCATCTTCTCCTAATGAATGCCATGCATGAATGCAAATTTTCCTGAGCTGAATGAATGTGATGCTCCTGAATCAAATAAAACAGAAGCAGGTACTGAGTTAACGAGAAGGGTACCCATCACGGTAGCAGGTTGATCCTGGACTTCTTCAATATCAATATTGTAAGCGTGTCCATGACCATGAGCAGCAGACCCAGTATTATAGTTGCGGGCCTGATTGTTGCCACGACCATTGCCACGGCCAGTACGAGGAAAAGCCAACTGATTCTGAGTCTGCCGGCAGTCCTTAGCAAGGTGACCTGGTTTGCGGCACTTGAAGCACAGACCATCTTCAGGACGAAGAGGAGCATTGTGTGGAACAGGTTGAGCTCTTGGCTGCCTCGGTTGTGTAGGAGGCAGACGTGGGGTAGCATAGTTGTTCCTTGGCACAGGGGCATTTGGACAGAACATGTTGTTGGGAATCCAGACTCAACGCTTCTGTGCTGAGCCCGAAGATGAGCCAACATCACGATAGCGCTTCTGCGAGTCCTTATGCTTCATCTGAGCGGTCTCAACCAGGATAACCTTGTTCACAGGAGTAGCAAAGTCGTTGAAATCTTGAGCAGCAAGTGCAAGCTCAATGTCTGGGTGGAGTCCATTACGAAACTTCTCTTGTCTATGGGCATCCATGGCGATGTCTTCTTCAGCATAGCGGGACATGTCAAGGAATTCCCGCTGATAGGCTTCGACAGTCTTGTTGCCCTGAGTGAGGTTGCGGAACTGGGTTTTTATCCGGTCCATGATTCCTTGAGGAATATATCGGGCATGAAAAGCAGCCTGGAACTCAGGCCAAGTGATGACTGTTCCAACAGGCAGTGTACGCTTATGGGTGTCCCACCATTGAGCAGCGGGACCCTTTAAGAAAAAGAACGCGAAGGTGACAAAGTTGGTAGGGGAGACATTTGCAGACTCCATTTCATGAGTGTTGTCGCGAATCCAGTCATCAGCATCCAGTGGCTTATCAGAGTTGCGGAACTGAGTGGGGTTAAGACGCACAAATTTCGACAGAGTTATTGCAGCAGGGTTCTGGTTCTGGTTGTTCTGATGCGGAAACTGAGCCATGATCCCAGTCATGAACTGACGGTTGAGCTCGAATTGTTGCATCATAGCTGCCATATAGTTTGGCGGTGGTGGGTGTTCAGGGCCACGACCACGACCACCTGGTCTAACCATCCTGCTAAGTTTCAACAGGGGTAGTTTAGTAACAGCAATTGCGAGTGTTTAGCGACAAGCATGATGTAACTCGATGATAATCAAGCAGTGTAACAGATACATAACAGTAGTCAATTAAGACATACAGATCCATACACAGAGTCGGGTACATGCGGACAGCATAACGGCGCAAATTTAAAAGCTAGACATGCTAGGCGGCGCGCAGGCACGCGGTAAGGAAGTACACAATGAGATATAGCAAAGGCTACATCAACGTCGGGGAAAATCACTGAAACGGGGTAACTGCAAGTGCGGACGACAAATAGCCGTCGCAGGAAAATCCTGCACTCCATGTGCACTCTGATGTAGAATCCGGTCTCGAGCTGGAAGAAGAGGTCCACGAGGAGGTGCGTGACCTCCAACAGCAGGCCAATCAATACCAGCATACATCTGAGTCTTGCGCGGATAAAGGATGTACTCCGGATGTATCCCTGCATGAATAGCTGGTAGCAACTATGTCATAGCATCGTAGAGACATGCTCGAGTGGCAAACAACTCGACGGCAAGAGCCCGAACTGTGTGATCCAGAACTTGAGTGCACTAAACCAGAACGTGCGGGTCGTATCGACGATGCTCGTACGGGGCACAGATAGCTATGTAGTATCCAGTAGCATCTCCAGCAGGGGCATACGGAATGTATCGGAACTCAGAGGCATCCAAGCTAACTCTGGACTCCCCTTGGAGACGTGCGACAGTAGAGTAGGCGGCATCATGGACTGCCATCTCAATCGTCACACCAATACCGTGGAAAAGGTGCAGCTCAGTGTCTGAGTCATCTTGCTGATCATAGATACAAACATCAGCATGGTACTGCCCTGGTTGAACTCGTGGTAATCCTCATAGACCATGTACTCGGGGTACCAGCGGTAGCCTAGTCTGGTCAGGAGGGCGATCAGGACAGCTGGAAAACCAGGGGCATCACGAGCACAAGTGCGAAGCACAAGCTGCGTCGCAGGGCATGGTGTAAACAATCGATCCATTTGAAACAGAGGAAATTCAGGATTGTCAAATGATAATGAGAAGTATAATACAACTTGGAGAGAAAGGTTAAACAAAACAATGGAAAGGAAAATGATTATCAGACTAATCAGATCAATGGTAAGGAGGTGAGCACAGATATCCAGCTCTCCGGGTAGATGAGATTTACGAGATCCTAAGTGTCGGCGTTAGTAAAATCTTTAACCCGAATAGAAGAGAGATCAGAGTCCCAGAGTATAGAAGAGGAATAAAAGATACTAATACCACCCAGTTGGCGATGTGGGCCCGTAAGCCACACAACCAAGTTAGTAAATTAGTTTTTCGATGTCTAGACTCAACTTTGGCCAAGGATTTGGGAGGGGACTTCCTACAGGCAGTCGGCTCTGATACCAACTTGTGATGCCCCCGACTCAATCATGCACTAATCATACACGCAAACATGCACGATCAAGCACAGGGACTCACAGGAAGATATCACAGCACAACTCTAACACAAATAAACGGAGATCCACGAATATTACAGACCAGGGATCACGAGGATCCGAATACATAAGTCAGTCATACAAATAATATCTGGGTACAGACATAGTTAGTCAAGGTTTGCCTTAAGAAGGCTAGCACAAACAACGACTCTAGATTGAAAGGCGAAGGCCTCCTGCCTGGGACCCTCCGATCCTACTCCTGGTCGGCTGGCTCGATCCAGTAGTACGTGCCGTCTGGACCCTCCTAGTAGTAAGCTCCTGCAGGGACATCTGGCTCCTGAGCTCCAGCGTCTGAGGTAACATCAAAAGGGGAATGGGGGAAAAAGAAGTAGCAAAGCAACCATGAGTACTCATCCGAAGTACTCAGCAAGCAAGGATCTACACTACATATGCAACATTTTCAAAGAGAGGTTGTATATGTGGACTGGGCTGCAGAAATGCCAGAATCGAGAGAAGGTCTAGTCCTATCGAAGACTAGCATCTTCACGAAGCCACCATCTTGCAGCAATTAGAAGAGTACAGAAAAGCATTTTATTAAGCAAGCATGTTGAGGCAAAGCCTAGAGATCCTTCCTCGACTCCCTGCGAGGAAGCGATCCCGAAGCTTCAATTAGCTAAACAAGTATCCAGTTCAAGTAATAGATCGGGATACCAAACTGAGCGTCCTATTACCGTGGACATGGCTATTCGAATAGATCACTTCCCTTCGGGGGTGCACTACTGTTACCCAACACGCTCGATCACCTCTAGCCGTACACACTTGCTGGGTAATGCTCGGCCTCGGGAGATCGACATGAAGCAGCGCCCTACCTAGGCTCAGCAGAGAGGTCAACACGCCGGACTAACCTATGCATCCAGGGGTCTTGGGCCATCGCCCCGGGGCGCTCCTGCGCGTTGTGAGACTGGCCGGGGAGCAGGCGCGACACTGAACTCGTCAGTGAAGTATCCAGCCCAACCCCAACAATCAGCCCGCATGGTGAACTGTGACGTCTGATGAGCTTTCGGGAGAAACGTACGACGTAGAGGGCCCCATAAACCATTATCCCGCATGGTGGTAGTGCGTATAGGCCATTGGCCAACTCAGATCAATTACCCAAATCCGTTCGGCGTATTTAATAACTCGCGGAGATAATCAGAGTTTCTGATGCTCCGCCACAATATCTCTCTCGGGTGCCATCCTGGCAAACCCGACTGTAGAATTTCCCCGCGGGTACCCATCAGGGTCGACCCGCCTGTGACAAAGGTCAAAGTAACCGTGTGGTCATAACACCAAGGGGGAAACCCCGAGGAATCACCCTCGATGGATTCCGCTCGATGAAATCATCAAGGTGAACATAGGATGCATCACCCTCGAGGTTCACACTTGAGGGGTTGCATAACAGAGTCGTATCGGGAGTGGTTAAGGAGGAATCACCCGCGATGACCATGACCGAACAGCTACACTACAGAGTTATCATCAGGAGTGCGTTACGAGGTATCACCCTCGGCACTCGATAGTAACTATGTAGAGTCGTACAACAAAGGGGGTGAAGTGAGGTGTCGGTCTCTGGTCATCGATCACGTTGTTCGAGTCATCGATGATGAAGCAGAGGCAACAAGGACAAAGTGGGGGTAACTGACGGATCACTAACCAACCTATACTAAGCAGTTTGAAATAGGCAGGTAAGGTAGCAATAAGCAGGTTACAAAAAGCAGGCTATGCATCAGAATAGGAGCAATCATTTACAGTAGCAAAATCTAATGCAAGCAGGAGAGAATGGACTGGGCGATATCGGAGTGATTAGGGGGGCTGGCTTGCCTGGAAGCTCTGTTGAGAGGGGCTGGTCGTCAGAAGGCTGCTTGTCCGGAGCGTAGTCGTACTCTGCTGCGTCGGCGTAGGTCTCGGCGTCTAACGAGAGAGAAGGAGGGGGAAGGAAACAATAAATTCATGGCAAAAATGCAAACAATATGCATGACAGGGCTAAATGATATGCAGATGTGTTCTATTGCCTAACTAGATGATTTAGTTAATTTAGGAATTTATTTGGATTTATTTTATTAAAGTTGAGCACTATTCATATATCGAAATCAGTCTAAAAGTTCCACGTTCAGATAGTTAGGGGCATCTGACAGCAATACGAAGGGCGTATTCGGATTCGTCTCGTCGTTCTGAACAACTTTCATGTATAAAGTTTTTCGATCGGAGCTACGGTTTATTTATATGAATTTCTAAAGTTTTAATCATTTTCTGAATTTAACTATTTATTTAAATTCGAATTATCCATAATAGTAAATGATGACATCATCATGACATAGGTGTGACGTCAGTAGGTCAAACGCAGCTGACCAGAGTCAAACCTGACCTGTGGGTCCAGTGGGACCCACATGTCAGTGACTCAGCTAATTAAACAGAGTTAGATTAAACTAATTAGGTTAATTAGTGGGTGGGGCCTACTGGTCAGTGAGTGATTAGTATTTAAACTAATTAATTAACTATTTACTTATTTATTTTAATTTGTTTATCTATGCGGGACCCACATGTCAGTCACATAGGAGGTGGCCACGTCAGCGTTGACTGGGTCAACGGGTCAACATGGAACAAGCAAAAATTATAGATACGTTGGAGACGTATCAAAAAGCTACGTCAGAGTTACCTATTCTACACATCTCCAAATGAGCTGAAAATTTACGGAGAATTATTTTGGAATATATAAAAAATACTGGAGCAAATAACTACCGGAGGGGGCCACCTGGTGAGCACAAGACACCAGGGCGTGCCAGGCCCCCAGGCACGCCCTGGTGGGTTGTGCTCGGCCCAGCCCACCTCCGGTGCCCATCTTCTGGTATATAGGTCATTTTGACCTAGAAAAAAATTAGGAGAGGGCTCTCGGGACTAAGTGCCGCCGTCTCGAGGCGGAACTTGGGCAGGAGCACTTTTGCCCTTCGGCGGAGCGATTCCGTCGTGGGAACTTCCCTCCCGGAGGGTGGAATCGAAGCCATCGTCATCACCAACAACCCTCTCATCTTTGGGAGGGCAATCTCCATCAACATCTTCAACATCACCATCTCCTCTCAAACCCTAGTTCATCTCTTGTGTTCAATCTTTGTACCGGAACCTCAGATTGGTACCTGTGGATGACTAGTAGTCTTGATTATATCTTGTAGTTGATTACTATATGGTTTATTTGGTGGAAGATTACATGTTCATATCCATTATGCTATTTAATACCCCTCTGATCTTGAGCATGATTGTCATTTGTGAGTAGTTACTTTTGTTCTTGAGGTCACGGGAGAAGTCATGTTGTAAGTAATCATGTGAACTTGATATGTGTTCGATATTTTGATGATATGTATGTTGTGATTCCCTTAGTAGTGTCATGTGAACGTCGACTACATGGCACTTCACCATATTTGGGCCTAAGCGAATGCATTGTGGAGTAGTTATTAGATGATGGGTTGCTAGAGTGACAGAAGCTTAAACCCTAGTTTATGCGCTACTTAGTAAGGGACCGATTTGGATCCAAAAGTTTAATGCTATGGTTAGATTTTATCTTAATACTTTTCTCGTAGTTGTGGATGCTTGCGAGGGGGTTAATCATAAGTAGGAGGTTTGTTCAAGTAAGAACGACACCTAAGCACCGGTCCACCCTCATATCAAATTATCAAAGTAGCGAACACGAATCAAACCAACATGATGAAAGTGACATGCTGAAATTCTCGTGTGCCCTCAAGAACGCTTTGCTTATCAAAAGAGACCGTTTTGGCCTGTCCTTTGCCACAAAAGGATTGGGCTACCTTGCTGCACTTTATTTACTGTTACCGTTACTTGTCCGTTACAAATTATCTTGCTATAAAACTACCTGTTACCGACTATTTCAGTGCTTGTAGAAAATACCTTGCTGAAAACCACTTGTCATTTCCTTCTGGTCCTCGTTGGGTTCGACACTCTTACTTATCAAAAGGACTACGATTGATCCCTATACTTGTGGGTCATCAACCCCTATCGCAAGTATCCGCACTACAAAAGAAGAATTAAGATAAGTCTAACCATAGCATTAAACATGTGGATCCAAATCAGCCCCTTACGAAGCAACGCATAAACTAGGGTTTAAGCTTCTGTCACTCTAGCAACCCATCATCTACTAGATACTTCCCAATGCCTTCCCCTAGGCCCAAATCATGGTGAAGTGTCATGTAGTCGATGTTCACATAACACCACTAGAGGAAAGACAACATACATCTCATCAAAATATCGAATGAATACCAAATTCACATGATTACTTATAACAAGACTTCTCCCATGTCCTGGGGAACAAAAGTAACTACTCACAAAGCATGTTCATGTTCAAGATCAGGGGGGTATTGAATATCATTAAGGATCTGAACATATGATCTTCCACCAAATAAAACAACTAGCATCAACTACAAGGAGTAATCAACACTACTAGCAACCCGCAAGTACCAATCTGAGGTTTTGAGACAAAGATTGAATACAAGAGATGAACTAGGGTTTGAGATGAGATGGTGCTGGTGAAGATGTTGATGAAGATTGGTCCTCCCACGATGAGAGGATCATTGGTGATGACGATGGCTTCGATTTCCCCCTCTAGGAGGGAAGTTTCCCCGGCGGAATCGCTCTACCAGAGCTCTAGATTGCTTCTACCCAGGTTCCACCTCAAGACGGCGGCGCTTCGTCCCGAAAGACCTCTCCTTATTTTTTCTAAGTTAAAACCCATTATATAGCAGAAGATGGGCACCGGAGGCTGGCCAGGGGGTCCACAAGCTCAAGGGGCGCGCCCCCAGGCTTGTGGCCACCTCGTGAGTCCCCTTATGGTATTTCTTCGCCAAATATTTTTTATATATTCCAAAATAATTCTCCGTAAAGTTTCGGGACATTTGGAGTTGTGCAAAATAGGGATCTCAGATTTGCTCCTTTCCCATCCAGAATTCTAACTGCCGGCATTCTCCCTCTTCATATAATTCTTGCAAAATAAGAGAGAAAAGGCATAAGAATTGTATCATAAAGTGTAATAACAATCCATAATGCAATAAATATCAACATAAAAACATGATGCAAAATGGACGTATCACGCCACACCGCCATGCCTCCAACGTCGCGATGTCAAGGAGGAGCTGCCACCGGCGATCATGAAGGCGCGGGGCCACATCCTCCACTACCTCGGAGGAGGCAGAATCGCCGGCGCCTCCGGCTCTCGGGCCGTGGTGTATGAGGCGGAGCATGCGGCACAGCGGTGTGCGAGGTACGACCGGTGCAATGCCAGTCGTCGCTCCGCATTCGCCAAGAGTGACGTGGCACCGAAATAGGTCCGGAATGACCCGGGCTTCGCTGCCTCGTGGGCACTAGACCGCTCCGTGACCACCACGGAGATGGCCGCCAGGCGTCGTCACCACCTTAACGGCGAGCTCGCCAAGATCGGCGACGAGTGGTCGCTTAGCGACTGCTCCGCTAACGCTGATCGCGGCAAGGCCACCACCAGGGCTTCGAAGGCCGTGACAGCCTTCCGCACGACGCAGCAGGAGGCAGAGAGGATCCTCCACGAGCGGTAGGCAACCGCCGGACAAGGATGCCGCGGCACTCCAGTGACGTACCGACGATGAAAGTGACGACGGCACGGACGGCGACGGCGGTGCGGAAGGGTAGGAGGCCACGCGTACGAGGTGGTCGTTCGGTATTGGGTTTAGTTTTTTTTTAGGTTTTTAGTTAAACGGTAGAAATATCGATCATTTTATGTAAATTATCTTTGATTTTTAATGAAATCTATTGTGTTCGCATGAATTTCATCCGGTTGGTTCAAATGCGGGTTGAAATGTATGCGGCTACGGTAGGATGGCAGCCTCCCACATCCGTGTCCGCGGACTGGTCCCCCTCTGTCCGCGGACGGATGCGGAAGAAAATTTACGGGTTGCCGTTAGAGATGCCCTAAACTATTTTTCTTTCTTTTCACTTCCCTTTTGGATGTCGAGAACCACCACTTTACAAGTGTCGTTTTTAGAATAGTAAAAACCATTACCAAACATTTCATCTTGTTTTCACTTGAAACTGTAAAAAAAACAGTCATATGGTTGCATCAAACTCCACTGATTTGGATGAAGCACCTCTAATTTAACCAGGAACAAATTTATAGAGTATATGTTGTCACTGTTGAAGATTTTAGTTCCTTCGCAGTTACAAAAGTATCGCAATTTGGCTACAGTTTCTGAACTGGTGACTATTATCGCCACGTTTTGGTAAATAGTACTCCCTCCGTTCCTAAATATTTGTCTTTTTAGAGATTTCAAATAGACTACCACATACGGATGTATATAGACATATTTTAGAGTGTAGATGCACTCATTTTGCTCCGTATGTAGTAACTTGTTGAAACCTCTAGAAAGACAAATATTTAGGAACGGAGGGAGTAATAAATTACAGCTATCTTTACTTGATAGCACCTGTTACCTTTTTGGTTACTATTTTTTTTTGCAGGTTACCTTGGTTACTTGGCACTTGGCAGCATGATTCTTCTAGTTCATCAAGTTATCACTTTCCCTTCAACTGGACACTGAAGGAATTATGTGGACTCCAATTTGCCACATCTTCAACGAGTAATTTACTGCTTATTTCCTGGAAAAAAGTACGATGAACCGAGCACAATTCCGCTAGCTAGAGCGTAGCTATCTGAACTTTTAACTACATCCTCCCAGCAAGAACAGAAGCTTTGGAGGTGGTCCAAAATCCTGGATAATCTAAGTACTACTTCTGAAAAATATCTCTGATGATGCACAACATGTGAGAAACAGGCATACACATTATTAGAATAATCATTTACCTGAATATTTTTATGCTAATTCCACTGTTTAGTACAGTTAAACCCCCTGTGTACTTTATGCTGACCCTACCAAACCGAGTACGGAACAAAAATTAACGAACAAATTATTACAAACAAAATTGTAATTCAGTTCTCAATCATAAGTAGGACCGATTTTCCATAAGTTAGGGGTATCATGAAAAGTTGCAAAATGGACATATCTTGGGTAATCTCCACCATCCATTCTTGTTAATCCAACGTCTACTTCATCTCTACCTTGTAAAGTTTTTTTTATGAGCATTTCTTTTTTTTTCAGATAGTTTTTATGAGCAGTTTTAACATGGCCCCTCTTATCTCACAAGAGGTAAGAGCACACAAAACATATGAGCCGTTGATTTTATTAAATAGTGAGCCCAAGTAATTAACATGTGTATATTTCAGTCCATATGTAGTTCACACTTTATTATGTTTGTTACATATACTAGGACAATGACTGTGCGTTGCAACGGGATATAAATATTCTAGTATCACTAGTGGAAAACAGGGCATTAAACCCGGTTCCAGAGGGCCTTTAGTCCTGGTTCTTAAACCGGGACAAAACAAACGGGACTGATACCCAAAACCTTTAGTCCCGGTTGGCTTACGAACTAGGACCAAAGGTGCTCCACATGGTCGCTGTGGGATGCCCAGGCAGGAGGACCAAAAGGCAGCCACGCGTCAGAAGCTCGCAGGCGCTGGGGTTTTGTTTTTTTATGGGGGGGTTAGGGGTTTTGGAGGGTTTTAGGGGTTTCATATTGTGTTAGCTAGCTACTACATATAGAGAGAAGTGACCTCTCTTTCTCCGTGCTTGGTCGACGGTAGCTACTACATATAGAGAGAACTCGATGCTAGCTAGTAAGCAAATGAAGGAACCATTAATTACACAACATCGTGATCATGAACATATATAGAGAGAAGTGACCTCTCTTTCTCCGTGCTTGGTCAAACAACAAGTTTTCGTATATCTATCCGACGCTACTACATATATACAATACAACATCCCTGACATCATCAAGCGCCAAACTCCCATTGAATTTCCGTATGGTATTCTCCGTCTTTATGTGTGACATGGTCAAGAAAGAATGCAGCCAATTCCTCTTGAATTGCTCGTATGCGATCATGTGGTAGGAGTTCATCCCACATCTCCCACATCTAATTTAAAGAAGGGGGTCAATACATATATATGAATGAAACTCAACACAATTGATGGTAATAAAATAAAATTGTGAATATTGTTTATGTACTTCATATTGTTTGTCAGAGTAGCCCAGCTCAAAGGTCGAGTGGCGCATGAACTCGCAAACGTAGTATCCACATAAATCAGTCCCGGGTGCCTGCCACAAGCACTTTACGAGAATAGAGTTCAATCAAACTAATAATCAAGCATGATAAATGGTATTGATGAAACTAGAATCAATGAGAGCTGCGCGGAACTAGCTAGTACTACTTACTTTGGGTGTGTAAATCGCAGCTCCTTCTGCAGACCCGGAACCATTCGGGTGAACTTTTTCCAAACCCTGCCAGGCAAAGAAAATGATTACTTGATATCAGGAAATGAACGAAAGTTGTCGATATGGTGCGATAATGATTGAACTTACTTCTAGAGCATTGCAGTCATGTCCGCATAATCCTGGGGATCTTTACGTCTAGAGTCTAAGACAGTTACTACTCCCCCGTCAAGCTTAATGGATAGCAGAATAAAGTGGAACATGCGCATGCATAACTCATCAATTACATTACTTAACCTCGAGTAAGCGAAACCGAATATGCACAAGACAGTAACACTCACTTGAAGTTGTAAGGAAAGAGTATTTTCCCTTTGTTTTGATGTCGAAGGAACGATTTTAGCAAGTTTTGCTCAGTATCTTCAACTATGTTTTGTACCGTCCATTCATTTACGGTATTTGGGCTAATGAACCCAATGTCATAGATTTGTCCTCTTTTGCATTCGACGATCTTCAATCTGCATAATATAGTGAGGATAATTATATATACATGCATTGAACAAGGTGAGCTAGAGACTTAATTACAGAAGTAATACTTACAGACAGTAGCAACTGATGAGTTGTTTGTCGAGGGCCTCTTGATTGAATAACTGAAATAATTCCACAAATTCAACAGGCATCAGGTCGACTCCAATGAGCTCGTGCTCATCTTTAATTCTCACCATCAAACTATCGGTCCCATTCTTCCTGCAGCTTTCCAAGTACCAGTCATGCAATCTTCGCATCCTCGTTGTTAGAGGAGGAGGATCAGGTTTGACGAGACGCTAGTGCAGGATGCTGCTAACGCAACACTACGATCAGAGACCCTTTGACGAAACTGTGTGCGATGCATTAATCGCAAACGATGGTGTAAAAAAAACCGTCAAAAAAGGTGCAAAACGTTTGCGATGATGGATGCATCAAACACGGTTCAAATTTTCGTTCCGTCTGTGATGCAGGGCATACAGTTCAGTGCAATTAACTATTTGCGATGAGGAGCAACAAAAGAAATGGGCATCCAGATGAAGGTGTGTGCGATATACAGCATACGGTTCACTAGGATGAACTGTTTGTGATTACGCAACACAAAAGAAACGGTCAGCCAGATCAAGGTGTGTGCAATATACGGCATGCGGTTCACTCGGATGAACTGTTTGCGTTGGGACAGGAGAACATAAACGGTTCAATATAACAAGATGTGTGTGATACGCGGCAAACAGGTCTATAATCAGAAATGTGTGCGAAGACCGATAATAACACAGACGATTGCTGCTAATAAGACATGTGTGTTGTGCGATGGGATTGCATACAGAACAACAACATATATATACACACTTATAAGTACATGGTTGCATAACCAAATTAAACATCCACTTACATAGGTGGCTACTACAACCATGGCATTTGCACACACCAAAGTAAACTATTACATGCATAATTACATAGGTGGCTACTACACACATGACATTTCCACACACCAAAGTAAACTATATATTACATGCATGATTAACTAGCATAAACGATCATCTGATCATCATCTACTTCTTGTGACGCTTGCTCTGCTTGTGGATCGATCCGGGCTCGTCGATTTGGGTAACGAGGCACTTCCTCATGTCAATGATCCGCCTGTGCATCTCGTAGCATGTCTACACGCTCTTGGCCGCGAACCTGAGGTGAGGTTCATCTAGTTGCCACATCCAGGCCCTGTGCAAGGATAAGGGACTTGTTCTCTGGGCATCCTGCTTCATCTTTTCGTAGTAGGGGTCGATGATGGCCGAGGCGAGTTCAACTAGGGAGTCCTTCTTCGTGCTGCCCCAGACCCTGTAGTGCTCACGGATTTCGACAAGGTTCTTGCAGGCCAAGCCTGTAACCCTGAGCGCTTTTATATCATCGGTGGTTTCCACCGTAGCGAACTTGTAGTCGGTGCTGTTGACAAACCTGGTGAAACGGATGCAAGGCTCTGTGGCCATGTAGTAGTGGTAGATGAGGACATGATGGCGCACGCACAACTGGGCGACGGCAACCTTCTGATCTTTGCCGGGAAGACCGGCGGTGTACTGGATGTCGATGCCGACCACCTTGTACTTGTCTCCAGCAAGCAACTGTTCAACGGTGTTGATGTAGTCGTCCACCACGGCCAGGTCGATGGCACCACCAAGAGATCCGTCTCCCTTGCATGGGTCTCCACTTTATGCTCGCAGAACTCCATTGGAGCACCGCTAGACATCCCCTCTCTATGTGTCATCGTGGGTGTGCTTGTTGTGTTGTGGGGCACGATCGAAAGGTTGAAGAGACTAAGGCTATAATGGCCGCGGGAATTAAAGGGGAAGCCGGACGGCCTGGAATATCGGCACGCCCTGATGGCAGTTCTAATTCGCAGCGCATAACTCCTTCATGCCGCACGTAACTGCATCGCGTGGCAACACGCGCGGTGCAACCGCATGCATATGGGGCCCCCGACGTGATCGTGCGTAGGCCCAACCGTTGGCAGAGCGCGCGCAGAGGGATGCGAGCAGAGCGCTCCGCAGTCGCCTCAACGGCGAGCAACCATATATATGCATATAGCAGTTGAACACGCAAGGAAAAGCTGTCCACAAGCCGAGCGCGCCGACGGAAGCGAGCAGAGCGTGCTGCGGCACCTAACAGCGAGCAGAGCTTGCCGAGGGATGCGAGCAGAGGCCGACACAGTGATACGTGGCAAATAAGATGAACTGTGCGAGCGATGTCGGAGACATCAAGCACGAATCAGATTAGAGTTGGGTGTGCGATACATGGCATACAGTTGATCCATCCTAGCTATTTGTGATGGGATAAGCCGTGTGTGTGTTGTGGGCAAACGCTTCCTGGTATATAACCTCAAATTTAACCAACAAAATGTTAATGCATGTTACAAAAATTATATAACTGGAAACTATGTTCAAATACGAATCCAACGATATAATCTTTGGCGACATGCATTCGTATTTTATTAATTAAATCCTACTTATAAACCAGGACGGGGGTATAGTAGGTAACTAAATCGCAAACCTTTTTTATTAAACGTATGTGTACGTATCCTTTCGTCCTCCTCTCGCACGTCTTGTCACCCCGCTGCCGCAGACGGTTTGAGCACAAGCTTGAGCAGCCTGCGGGGGCGTTCTTTTGGCCAAACGGTGGTGAGCCCGTTCCCGCGCAACTGCGCAGGTTCCCGCGCAAGCTTCCCGCCCGATTCGGTGAAATCCCCCAAAATCCCAATGCTTACCAGCCTACTATATAAACCCTCACGGCCGGCGAGTCCTGCGTCGCATTTTCCCCTCCCTCCCTATAGCTTATCTTGTCTGCTTCTCCCACAATCGGCAATCGTAGTGTTACAAGGATTGACAAATGGCAATGTTACTAGATCAACAAATGTCAATCTTTCCAGTTTGACAAATGGCAATATACCCAATATGACAGATGCAAATCTTACCAAATTGTCTATACGTGGTTGCACACGGGTCATCCGAAAAAACCGTTTGCATTGAAGGGAGGTACAAATCCTGCTTGCCAAATTTTCTCTTGGCTTAGCGCCGAAGTCTCGCTTTGCATACATTATTCAATCTGAACCGTTTGCGTTGAAGAGATGCACAAATCCTGCGCAGCGAATTTTCCCTTGGCTTACTGCGGAAGACCATAGCTCTCACTTTGCATAGAGGTGTTATATCTAAAACGTTTGCGATGAAGAGCTACACAAATCCTGCTCGGCACATTTTCCCTTGGCTTACTGGGGAAGCTGTCAGTTTACATATGGGTGTTCTATCTAAAATGTTTGCGATGTTAGAGGGGCAGCTATTTGTTTCAAAATGCCTTTGTTGACTGTTATTCGAGTGCGCCTTCTCTCAAAATGGACACGAAAATTACCACGGCATGTCGGGAGCCATTCCATGATAGCATGCCAAGTTTCATGAATTTCAGACGAGTTTTGGATTTACTAGAATTTAAAAACAAAGTATCTCAACGTTTTGCCGGCAATCAACAGTGCCCTGGTGTTTGAAATTCATTCCCATTTCTTGCATGGGACCTAAGCATGCACCCAAGGACACAGATTTGATTTTTCAACCAATTTATATGCACTGGAGCATGTGCATGTAGTTCAAATTTGAATTATGCACATAAAATGCCTAGAAAACCCAGTTAATGTATAAAAATGTCCAAACGAACCCCAAAAAATTCCAAAATTTAACACAACACTCCTGTTGTTCTATGTTGACACTAGAAAAATTTTGAAAGCAATAATAGGCAACGGGTATCGTTTCGTCCCCAAAGGTGGCACGTTCCCCACCGAAACCATCAGGCTTGTTGTGAGAAGCTGTTGTTTGTGAGAAGCTTATACCCAAATCTGCCCCAAATGGGACAAAAAATTTACCACGGCATGTTGATGCCGCTCCATGATAGCATGCCAAGTTTCATGAATTTCAGATGAGTTTTGGATTTACTAGAATTTAAAAACCAGGTATCTCAATGTTTGCGGCCGAGTGACGGTGGCAGGGTGTTTGACATTCATTCCCATTTCTTGCATGGGACCTAAGCATGCAACCAAGGACACAGATTTGAATTTTCAACCAATTTATATGCATTAGAGCATGTGCATGTAGTTCAAATTTGAATTATGCACATAAATGCATTGAAAACTCAATTAATGCATAAAAATGTCCAAACGAACCCCGAAAAATTCCAAAATTTAACACAACACTCCTGTTGTTCTATGTTGACACTAGAGGAAAAATTGAAATGAAGAAGAGGCAACGGATATCGTTTCGTCTAGAAAGGTGAAACGTTCCCTACCGTAACCATGAGGCTTGTTGCGAGAAGCTCTGGTTTGTGAGAAGCTTATACCCCAACCTGCCCCAAATGGGACAATATTTTTACCACTACATGTTGATGCCGTTCCATGATGGCATGTCAAGTTTCATGAATTTCAGACGAGTTTTCGATTTACTAGAATTTTAAAACCATGTATCTCAATGTTAGCGGCCGAGCGACGGTGGCAAAGGTGTTTGACATTCATTCTCATTTCTTGCATGGGACCTAAGGTTGCAACCAAGGACACACATTTGATTTTTCAACCCGTTTATATGCACTGGAGCATGTGCATGTAGTTCAAATTTTAATTATGCACATGAATGCATAGAAAACTCAGTTAATGTATAAAAATGTCCACGCGAACCCCGGAAAATCCCAAAAAATTGCACAACACTCCTGTTGTTCTATGTTGACACGAGAACTTTTTTGAAAGTAAGAAGAGGCAACAGATATCGTTTCGTCCCCTAAGGTGGCACGTTCCCTACCAAAACCATCATGCTTGTTGTGGGAGAAGCTCTAGTTTGCGAGAAGCTTATACCATAACCTGCCCCAAATGGGACAATATTTTTTTACCCCAGCAAGTTGATGCCGTTCCATGATAGCATGCCAAGGTTCATGAATTTCAGACGAGTTTTGTATTTACTAGAATTACAAAAGCAAGAACCTCATCGTTTGTTGGAGAGCCACGGTGCTGTGGTGTTTGAAATTCATCCCCATTTCTTGAATGGGACATAACCATCAACCCATGGACACATATATCATTTTACAACCCATTTTGGTGAACCGGAGCATGTGCATGTAGTTTAATTTTGAATTGTGCACCTGAAATGCCTAGAAAACCAAGTTACTGTATAAAAATGTCCAAACGAACCCTGAATAACTCCAATTTTTTTGATGACACACCTATAGTTGCATGTTCACTGCAGATAGAAGTTCTAGCAATTCAAACACCATCCTTTGCAGCTGTGACCCCATTATGTAATTCAAATCAAGACAAAAAATCAAGTAGATCGCACACAGTTTATTATCACCAACCATGTGAGATGCAGTATAAAATATCCTGGAGCACCGTCGGTGTATAGTACACATACGGCTTACGCGAGAAGGTGCGTTGGCTACAGTGTGGGTGTGCTGTAGTCTCCTTTGTGTACCCAAATTATGCAATGACGTGGATGAGCACTGTAACCAGGGAAATTGGAACCAAAATTTTTGACGTTCAAACTCATCACACATGGGTTAAGCTATCTGAATCGTTTGTGATGTTCACATATCGTACACAGTTCTGAATAAGGGACCGTGTCTGATGATACTTTGCGCGCCAGTTTTTTCGCTGAACCGATTCAAAATTTTCGGCTTCCGCTGAAATATCTACCTCCCCGCCCCCTCCCCCTTACCAAAAGCCACATTTCCCCTATTTCCGCCTTCCTTTCCAAGTTGAAACCTTCACTACTTGCTTGCAGCGCCGCCCTCTCGCTGACGACCCTCCTTCACGCAGCTCGGCCTTGTCTATCCAGGCAGGTAATCCACACCAGACCCCCATCCTCCTCCTCCTTCCACATCCCACATGCCCCGACCGCCGGCGCGACACCTTCCACCCAAATCACCGACCCCTCCACCAAATAAGCGCCGCCCTAAGCCATGGTGCACGCAGTATAGCCTGGAGCTCAAGGAGCATTTGGCAGCGGAGAAGCAAATCGCGTCCGCACGCGCGGATGAGGTGGCGATGGCTGCCATTCGTGTCAAACCCCCAGATCTTGGAGGAGCACCTCGCCGTCAAGGCCACCGTCGATGCCTCACACGCCGACGCCGCGACGCGGTTGGCTACTTTAAACGACAGTTCGTGGCATTTTCTCGAGGCCACCCTCGGTGCCTTCGACAAAGACTACGAGGTGTTTTCTCAGCATGCACGTGCTTACCTCAACTCGAGAGCCAGCAGGTTGGTGCCCGGAGCGGCTCGGGCAACTCACCACTACGACGAGGGCACCCACGATGCGAAGGCCTCGCCCTCTTCCATGTCCAAGGAGCCAATCATCATCGATATCTCCGACAATGAGGAGTAGCTTGTCTTATTAGCTCACTATAAGGACCCATGTTCAGTTTGCTAGCTACTGCCTTTCCTTAACAAATTATAGTGAATTGCGCTATCTACTTTTACCATGCAATCTGTTGCTCTAGTGTATATGTTCTATATGTCGTGCAATGTGGTGCTCACTTATTAACTGTTTGGTTAATTAGTTGTCGTGTTCAGTTAACTGTTTGGTTCAATTCTGCAAATGTGATGTTCAATTCGTCAGGGTGCAATTTTGTATTGTCATCCATGTGAGAAATAAATCGAATTTTTCTTTACAAAATACATGAGAAACAAATACAATTGCTATATTTCCAAGTTGTCAAGCATGCTTGGTTTGGTTAACTGTTTGATCTTCTAGTATGTTATACATTGTGCAATGTGGTGCTCAGTTAATGTTTGGTTCATTTGTTGTGGTGTTTAGTTAACTATTTGGTTCTATTCTGCAATGCGATGTTCAATTGTTGTGGGTGCATTCTGTTATTGTATACCATGTGAAAAATAAATCGAATTTGGCTGTACTAAATACATGAGAAACAAATACAATTGCTATATTTCCATGTTGTTAAGCATGCTTGGTTTGGTTAACTATCTGATCTTCTATTAGGAGTATGTTATATTGTGCAATGTGGTGCTCAGTTAATGTTTGGTTCATTTGTTGTGGTGTTTAGTTAACTTCTTGGTTCAATTCTGCAATGCAATGTCCAATTCTCGTGGGTAGAATTTTGGATTGTTGTGCATATGAGGAATAATCGAATTTGGCTGCACTTAATACATGGGAAACATATACAATTGCTATATTTCCTAGTTCTTAATCATGCTTGGTTTGGATAAATGGGATTTCCATATGGCTTGAATTAATCTGATGAATCTGCAATGTGCTTATTTTTCATCAACATATTTTACTAATAGCATGCGAACCCTCACTTAACCTGACCACTAACTACCTTATATTTGTTGCAGGGAAACAATGGGAAGCACTGAGGTTTACAATCGAGGTTTGCACATGCGTGGTCCTTTGTCTAATAGCACATTATTGTGCAATTGCAGGAACCATTCTAATACTTAGGTTTTAAACAATTTGGTCTTGCACATGTAGGTCCTGCTGTCAGAGGTTTTGACCCACTGTTCGACCCTTTTTGCATATGTGGAAATGAGTTGTCCATGAATATCAGTCAAGTCAAGAAACTTAGAAAGATTGTTAGGATAAAGAAATTAGCGACAAAAAACAACAAGATCTTTGTCTGCACAATGAAGAAGACATCAGTTCACTACAGGATGGTACTAACTATTATACCTTGCCATTTTTATTCCTTTGCCCCATTTCCAATATAGAGAAGATATTTATGCACATCCTTGTTTTCAGGCCTTTCCAAAGCAGTTCACTGATGATTACCTCTCAAACCACCTGTATGATCAGGAGGCGAGGAAGGTATTCATACAACACCCACGGTTCAATATTGAAGTGTTCCTGAAGAGGACGAAGGATGGACGGTCAATCATCCACAGGCACTGGCCTAAAGTGGCAAAGACCTTCAACATCAATGAAGGCTCAATATTCGCCTTCTGCTTCAGGAGTTTTCCAGATGAGATACATCTGTCTATGTACCGTCTATGATGCTAATTTCGAAAGGTTATAGATGTTGCATGTGAAACTTGGTGCTGGTGCAGTTGTGTAATGGGGTAGCTGAGTGCTGAAGCTATATGATGTTGTACTCTGATGTATTTCAATTATGAAAATGAAATATATTGTGGGCTTAATATGAAATTCAATTAGATCAATAAATGAATTATTAATAGGATAATTAGCCTGCTATTTGGGTTTTTCTATTGCAAACGGATATTGAGAAAATACCGTGGGCGATGACCTCAGGCAATGCACACAGTTTCTAGGAATAAACCGTGTTGGATCAATGAACAATCACACACGACCTTCTCTTGAAAACTGATTGCATTAGGCCACCTTGCGCAAACGTTTACCACATAAAAACTGTGTGTGATGGACAGCCTTTTCCACACTGTTTCTTCTACGCACCGTGTGTGATGCATTCAATAACGCAAACGATAAAATTGTTAATATCGTGTGTGATGTACCTACGAACGGAAACGTTTTCCTTGGAGCGACTGTGTGGGATGTATATACGAACGGAAATGTTTAGCGGGGACTGACTGTGTGGGATGTACTTACGACCGGAAATGATTTCACCTGTATAATTGTATTTTTATAGCACTACTATACGTATAACCGTATTTGATCGCTCGCCGATCGCACATGACCTCATTTTGCCGAGCGTGTGTGCCAGGAGGGCATATCCCCGACGGTTTCTGGGTCGTGTGGGAAGGACCCCCCTATCGCCCACACTCACTTGGTGACGGTTCCAAATGCCGTCGCGGAAAGGGGTTAAAAACCGTTTGTATAGCACCTCACTGTACCAGTGAGAGGCTTCCCGTGCTTGTATCTAAAGATCTCTACTACCTCAGCCATTTCAAACTGTACATCATCGCCCATGTAATCACCAAGAGTGGTACCGGGCAGTAGCCCCGGATGATTAATGATATCGCTAGACACCTTGAGCGGGGGGCACGATTGCTTCTCTTGTAAGCCGAGCTGGGGAATTGTTTTCCCACTTCTTCGTTTTGCTTCCCTTGCAGCACTGGTAGTACTTCCCGACCGCCGCTTTTCATCATATGTCTTTTCAATACAACGGTCATAGTTGGATTGCAGCAGAGGTGGTGGTGGTCGCTAAAGGGCATCCAGAGTGCGCTTCGCTTTCACCGGATCTACCGTTTCCTTCGGAGGTGGAGGTTTCTGTTTAAAATGGGCCTACACTTGGGCTGCCATGATGTCATTGGTTTCCTCGTCAGTCCTCTCATATGGTAACTTTGGAAGAGCCTTGAGGCTTGGACCAAATTTGTATTTCCTCCCGCCTCTTGTACTACTAGCCGCTGGAGCACCGGCGTCTCTCTTCCGCTGTTGCTGAGGCGGCGGAGTCCGCTGACATGCCGGAGGAGGCAGAGTCCGCTGACACGCTGGATGAGGCGAAGTCCACTGACGCGCCGGAGACAGCTGAGGTGAAAGAGTACTCTGCTGAGGGGCCTCATCCGGCTGAGTCTGCTGAGGCGTCCAGTTTGGAAGCTTGATGTACTCCTTTCTCCATAGACAGATACTCCTTAAAGCATTTTCCAGAAGAATATCCCCTTCACCTGTAGGGTAGTCAAGCTCCAGCCCCTCAAATCCATCCATTATTTCATCCACCATCACAAATAGCATAGCCATGTGGAATCGGACGGCAATGGAAAGTTCCCTCGGCTTGAGGAGGTACAACAGAGCCGACCGCCACCTTCAAGGTCAGGTTCTGGCATTTCGTCATTAGCACACAATGTTCAGCCTCCGTGATACTATCCAAGGGATAGCGAGGAGCCATGAAGTCAAGCTGAACGAGCTCCGTGGAAGCCACGCTGCTTCTCCGCTGAGATGGTGGGGTAGCTTCTGGGGCAGCGTCGAAGGAAGGATCTTCGTGCCGCTGAGATGGTTGGCCGGTAGCTCGCTGGCTCTCAAGTTCCTCTAGTTTTGCTAATCTTGCACTGAGCTTCTGCATTTCGGTTGCTTCCTCTTTCTTCTTACTCTCTCGGCTTCTATAACCACCGTTGTCGGGAAACCCATGCACCCACGGAACGGAGCCTGATGTGCCTCGTGTTCGTCCAGGGTGTTTAGGATTCCCGAGGGCCTCTGTCAGCTCATCCTTCTCTCTGTCGGGAATGAACATCCCTTCCTGCGCTGCCTTGATTGCTTTCTCAAGCTTCCGGATGGGTATTGCAAGTTGCTCATTCATCCAAACACACTTCCCTGTTTCTGGGTCCAAAGTTCCCCCAACCCCGAAGAATCAAGTCCTTGACCGATCTGGCCAGTGCAATGTCGCTGGTTGGACCCCTTTAGCAAGCAGGTCTTGCTCAGCTTTGTCCCATAACGGCCAGGCTTTGCTGTAGCCATCTGACCCCGTGGTATGGTGATACTTCTTCTTTGTAGCATTTTACTTGTTTGTCAGTGACCTTTGCTTATCCTTGTCCAATTTCTTGTAGGCCACAAATGTGGGCCAGTGATCTCTTATCTTCTCATATTGACCGTTGAATTCTGGAGTCTCGTCTTTCTCGACAAACTTTGTGTTCAAATGTTTCTTCCAGTTCCTGAATAGTTCTGCCATCTTCTTAGGAGCAAACGTCTTGACCTTTCGTTCTGTAACTGGGTTATTCGGATCCTCCTCTGGCGGTAGGCTGAAATTTGTCATCAGCGAGGTCCAAAGATCATCTTTCAGTCTATCCTGCACATAAGAAACTTCAGGGTCCTTCTTCTAATTCCATTCTTGGACGCTGATCGGGATGTTGTCCCTAACAACAACTCTGCACTGATGTACAAATGCGTCCTTGGTCCGCTTGGGAGCAATCGGTTGGCCATCTTTCGCGACTTCTGTGATCGTGAACCTTTTATCCTGGCGCAACCTTTTCTTCGGGTCTCGTCTCCATACGGAAGTTTGACTCGATCCGGAGGGCTAAAAGAAGAAAGAAGCGTTAATATATGTACATACAAAACAATTAGTGCAACAAGTCAGCACAAGCTTAATTAATATATATATATACCTCGCCGGACTTTGCAACAGTTAAGGCTCCCTCCTCCGTTCGGTCACCGGAGCCGTGATCATGATCTCCTTCCTCCGCCATTCGGTCATCGGAGCCATCATGATCTCCTTCCTCCTCCATTGTTGGATCATCGGAGTGATCATCCTCTCCTTCCTGACCATCGGTGTCATTGAGAAACGACAAGGGATCACCTCCGTCGCGGATTATATCCCCCAACAACTCTTCTTGTTCTAAGTCTCTATCCATAGTTTCTGCAAATATTACAACATGGCAATATACAAACATGAGAGATGGATTAGTGGCAAACATGGGGATATACAAACATGAGAGATGGATTAGTGGTCGTCGAGGATAGTTTGCGGACCCTCCCCCCCCCACCCCCCCTCATGTCAAAGTTATCGGGGATAAGTTGAATTCCCGAGAGAGTTACGAAAATCGCTATGCAAGAGATCGAACTATCCATTCTACCCCATTGACCTATGCCGCCTACCAAATAAATTGATATTATTATTGTAGCGTTATATATAAGACCCCACCCGCCACCTTCGACAAACGGGTAGGGGCGGGAGGGCGAAGGAGATCGACAACGCTCTTTCTTCTAGAGTTTGGGTGGCCTCGAGAGTTGGTCGGGCGAGCGGACCGGGAGTAAATTTTGAATATATGAGTTCTTACTCCCTTTCTCCATAATTAACCTTAGTAAATTTTAACCAAGTCTATAAAAAAATTGTATGAACAAAAATTTCGCACTAATTTCTATGAACAAAAAAAACCAATGGGAATATGTTCACATGAGCTAAAGATCGGCGGGCTCGGCGTCGGGGCAGGGAGCGGCGGCCGGCGTCGGGGGCTCGGTGTCGGGGCAGGGAGCGGCGGCCGATGTCGGGGGCTCGACGTCAGGGCAGGGAGCGGCGGCCGGCGTCGGGGGCTCGGCGTCGCGGCAGGGACGGCATCGGGGGCGGCGACGCGGAGCTACAGAAAAAAATGATCAAGTTTTCATACATCAAAATGAATTCTAAATAAATTCTAAAGACAAAAAATTGACCAAGTTACTACAGAAAAATCATCATCATCATCTATCATCACAATCAAAGAACATCTATATATCATCATCATCATCTAAAAATCATCATCTTCATATCATCTACAGAAAAATTCTAAAGAAAAAATAATCTATATATCACCATAATGAAAATCATCTATATATCATCATCATCATATCATCTATATATACAACAGAAAAAAAATTATCTAACAAAATTACAACAGAAAAAATAATCTATATATCACCATAATGAAAATCATCATATCATCTATATATACTACAAAAAAATTTGATGTTCAGGCAGGGGCGGCGAGCTCACTGGGGCCGGCGACGAGGAGGCAGGGCGCGGCGACGGCGACGGTGATGTCGGGGCAGGGGCGCGGCGACGGCGACAAGGCAGGGGCGCGGCGACGGCGACGGTGATGTCGGGGCAGGGGCACGGCGACGGCGACGAGGCAGGGGCGCGGCGACGGTGACGAGGCAGGGGCGCGGCGACTGTGACGAGGAGGCAGGGCGCGGCGAGGGGAGCGGGGGACGACATCGGGGCAGGGAGCAGCGGCCTGCGTCGAGGCAGGGACAGCGACGGCGATGAGGAGCAGGCGGAGCAGCCTGGCGGCGTCGAGCGCAGGGCGTCGGCGTCGGGGGAGAATGTGAGAAATTGGGGGAAAATCCTAAGTGTTTGGTTATATACCCCACCCTTTAGTCTCAGTTGGTGGCTCCAACCGGGACTAAATGCCCCCCTTTAGTCCCGGTCCTAGCCACCAACCGGGACTAAAGCTCCTTTTCAGCAGCCGAAAGGGCGGGAAGCAAAGGGCTTTAGTCCCGGTTGGTGGCTCGGACCGGGACTAAAGAGGGGCCTTTAGTCCCGGTTGGAGCCACCAACCGGGACTAAAGGGTTCTGCTGCCGCATCCATAAGTTTAGTCCCACCTCGCTAGTTGAGAGGGGCTCAGAGTGCTTTATAACCGCTGTTGCGGCTACCCTCTCGAGCTCCTCTCTACTGCAGGAAGTACATGCCTATTTGACGCCCTATTGTGCCTGCTAGCACCGCGGGCCTGCATCCTGGCCCATTTCTAGGGTTTCTAGCCGTATGCAAGCCGTGGTGGCTAGTAGGTGGGCCTTTTTTTCATATGTTATGTTTTTAAATTTTTAATGTTATTTTTTGCATATGTTATTTTTAGTTATATAATTTTAGTTGCATAAATTTAATATAATTTTAGGTTGCATAATTTTAGTTTTATTTTTTACTGATTATTTTTAGTTGATTCCTTTTGCTATTATAGTTTTATAAAAGCTTTTTAGTTCTCTATTAAAGTTTGTAAAAAATACTTTATGAAATTCTTTTTACTATTAAAGTTTTTAACAAATACATACTTTGATAATTTTAGTTAATATTATTTTGATTCTTTAGTTGATTCTTTTTGCTATTGAAGAATATATATTTAATTGATTCTTTTTAGTTCATTCTTTTTGCTATTAGAGTTTTATAAAAGTTTTTAGTTCATTCTTTTTTCTATTAGAGCTTTATAAAAGCTTCTTAGTTCATTCTTTTTGCTATTAGTTCATTCTTTGAGCTAAATGACCCTGAAATTGAAAAGCACTAAAAATGAACTCTGGAAATGTTGAAAGTTGGCATGGTATCATAATTTCACCCACATAGGATGTGCTAAAAAGTTGAGAGGGTTACAGGAAAAACTGGATGCACTTCGTGTACAAACTGGACAATCTCTTTCGAAGTATCAGGGTTTCGGACGAAAAACTCATCTACTACAAAGGGATTTCATTTTTTTAACTTATTTTAACTCCACACTTTTTGTGTGTTCAAAATGCACCATTCAAACCCACATCATCAATTTTCAACCCTTTTGTGACTTCATTTGCTATTTTTCATGCATTTAATGATTTATTTTGAGCTAAATGACCCTGAAATTGAAAAGCACTACAAATGAACTCTGAAAAGGTTGAAAGTTGGCATGGTATCATCATTTCACCCACATAGCATGTGCTAAAAAGTTGAGAGGGTTACGGCAAAAACTGGATGCACTTCGTGTACAAAATGGACAATCTCTTTCGAACTATCGGGGTTTTGGACGAAAACTCATCTGTTACAAAGGCATTTCACTTTTTTTAACTTATTTCAACTCCAGACTTTCCGTGCGTTCAACATGCACCATTCAAAGCCACATCATCAATTTTCAACCCTTTCTGACTTCATTTGCTTTTCATGCATTACTGATTTTTTTAGCTAAATGACCCTGAAATTGAAATGCACTACAAATGAACTCTGAAAAGGTTGAAACTTGGCATGGTATCATCATTTCACCCACATATCATGTGCTAAAAAGTTGAGAGGGTTACGGGAAAAACTGGATACACTTCATGTACAAACTGGGCAATCTCTTTCGAAGTATCAGGGTTTCGGACGAAAAACGCATCTACTACAAAGGGATTTCGTTTTTTTAACTTATTTTAACTCCAGACTTTTTGTGTGTGCAAAATGCACCATTCAAAGCCACATCATCATTTTTCAACCCTTTCTGACTTCATTTGCTATTTTTCATGCATTTACTGATTTTTTTAGCTAAATGACCCTAAAATTGAAAAGCACTATAAATGAACTCTAAAAAGGTTGAAAGTTGGCATGGTATCATCATTTCACCCACATAGCATGTGTTGAAAAGTTGAGAGGGTTACGGCAAAAACTGGATGCACTTCGTGTACAAAATGGACAATCTCTTTCGAAGTATCAAGGTTTCGGACGAGAACTCATCTGTTACAAAAGGCATTTCATTTCTTAACATGTAACTGCAGTGATATTCTAGATCAAAGCCATCATCATAATAGTTGTGGATAGAAAGTCTTCACTTTTTCTTCGCGTGTGTCCCTTGTTTATTGCGCCGTAACCATGGATAAGCTTCATCGTTTAACAGGGTGCTTGGGTCAGCCTTGACTTTGAAGGGAGGAATTTCATAAAACTTTTCATAATCTTCAGACATGTCTGTCTTGCCCTCCACTCCCATGATGTCTCTTTTCCCTGAAAGAACTATGTGGCTCTTTGGCTCATCGTATGATGTATTCGCTTCCTTATCTTTTCTTTTTCTCGGTTTGGTAGACATGTCCTTCACATAGAAAACCTGTGCCACATCATTGGCTAGGACGAATGGTTCGTCTGTGCACCCAAGATTGTTCAGATCCACTGTTGTCATTCCGTATTGCGGGTCTACCTGTACCCTACCTCCTGACAGATTGACCCATTTGCACCGAAACAAAGGGACCTTAAAATCATGTCCATAGTCAAGTTCCCATATGTCCACTATGTAACCATAATTTGTGTCCTTTCCCCTGTTGGTTGCTGCATCAAAGCGGACACCACTATTTTGGTTGGTGCTCTTTTGATCTTGGGCGATCGTGTAAAATGTATTCCCATTTATCTCGTACCCTTTGTAAGTCAATACAGTCGAAGATGGTCCCCTGGCCAACGAGTACAGCTCATCTGCAACAGTGGTGTTACCCATGAGATGTGTTTGCAACCAACTGCCGAAAGTCCTGATGTGTTCACATGTAATCCAGTCGTCACACTGCTCTGGGTGTTTGGAGGGCAGAATATTCTTGTGTTCATTGACATACGGGGTCACCAAGGTTGAATTCTGTAGAACTATGTAGTGTGCTTGAGCCCAAGAATGCTCGTCCCTACATATTATTGAGTCCGCTCCTAGCGTGCCTTTTCCAGTCAGTCTCCCCTCATACCGCGATTGAGGGAGACCAATCGGCTTAAGGTCAGGAATTTAGTCAACACAAAACCCAATGACCTCCTCTGATTGATGGCCCATGGAGATGCTTCCTTCTGGCCTAGCACGGTTACGAACATATTTCTTTAAGACTCCCATGAACCTCTCAAAGGGGAACGTATTGTGTAGAAATACAGGGCCCAGAATGGCAATCTCATCGACTAGATGAACTAGGACGTGCGTCATGATATTGAAGAAGGATGGTGGGAACACCAGCTCGAAACTGACAAGACATTGCACCAAATAATTCTTTAACCTTGGTAGGATTTCTAGATCGATTACCTTCTGAGAGATTGCATTGAGGAATGCACATAGCTTCACAATGGCTAATCGAACGTTTTCCGGTAGAAGCCCTCTCAATGCAACCGGAAGCAGTTGCGTCATAATCATGTGGCAGTCATGAGACTTTAGGTTCTGGAACTTTTTCTCTGCCATATTTATTAGTCCCTTTATATTGGACGAGAAGCCAGACGGGACCTTCATACTGAGCAGGCATTCAAAGAAGATTTCCTTCTCTTCTTTGGTAAGAGCCTAGTTGGCAGGACCTTGATACTGCTTTGGATGCATGCCGTCTTTTTCGTGCACACGTTGCTGGTCCTCCCGTGCCTCCGGTGTATCTTTTGTCTTCCCATACACGCCCAAGAAGCCTAGCAGGTTCACGCAAAGATTCTTCGTCACGTGCATCACGTCGATTGCAGAGCGGACCTCTAGGTCTTTCCAATAGGGTAGGTCCCAAAGTATAGATTTCTTCTTCCACATGGGTGCGCGTCACTCAGCGTCATTCGGAACAGATAGTCCGCCAGGACCCTTTCCAAAGATTACTTGTAAATCATTGACAATATCAAGTATGTGATCACCAGTACGGAGGGCGGGCTTCTTCCGGTGATCTGCCTCACCTTTGAAATGCTTGCCTTTCATTCGACATTGATGGTTGGTCGGAAGAAATCGACGATGTCCCAGGTACACATTCTTCCTGCATTTATCCAAATATATACTTTCGGTGTCATCTAAACAGTGTGTGCATGCGTGGTATCCCTTGTTTTTCTGTCCTGAAAGGTTACTGAGAGCAGGTCAATCATTGATGGTTACAAATAGCAACGCATGTAGGTCAAATTCCTCCTGGTTGAGCTCATCCCACACACGTACACCTTTTCCATTCCACAGCTATAAAAGTTCTGCAACTACTGGCCTTAGGTACACATCAATGTCGTTGCCTGCACTACTAGGAAAAGGCCTGCTAGTGGCGCACCTGTTTTGGCTATTAATGGCGCACTACAGGTGCGCCACTAGCATCACGCCACTAGTAATTAATACTAATGGCGCACCCCTGGTGCGCCATTAGTATACCAGATACTAATGGCGCACCACGGAGTGCGCCATTAGTAAGTCACACGGTGCGCCATTAGTATGCCTCCCAGGGGGCCATATTTACCTTGTGCTCTGGCTTACTAATGGCGCACTAACAGATAATGCGCCACTAGTATGTTTTATAGCAATGCGCCACTAATGTGCTGTATGGTGCGCCACTAGTATGAATATTAGGAATTATTTTTTTTCTTTTCTGATATTTGCGCAGGTTACAAAATATATTACTGCACAGAATATAGACAGCACAACATATAAACAGCAGATTCATCGAATACAATAGAAGATTAGTCTCCGAATACAATTCATCATATTAGCTAGTCTCCGAATTCAAAAGACCGAACAAAGTTAGAACATTTACAAGTCTCGAGACCGCGAGTAGCAAGTTTGTCTTCACATTACAAGTCGATATCGATCATCTAAACTACCATCACATAGAAGAGAGATGCGGTCATCACGATGAGCATCATCGCGATGAAACTGGTCTTCATCCGGTTCCTCCTCCGCTCCCTCCTCTCTCCTGCTAGATAGCGCGCGTATCTAGCTTCCGCCTCCGCCCTAGTGGTGTACCCTTTGTAACTGTTACCGCTGAAATGGTGAACCTGTCTCAGACACTCCTCCCAGTCGTCGTAGACTCCGGGAACCTTACCCTTGTACACGACATACGACGGCATCTCTATGCACTAGCCAAACAAAACGTTAGTAGCAATTCACAGACAATACATAAGCAATATATAAGTATGCAACAAAAGGATCGGAAGAGAAAAGCAAGACATTAATAGTACGATTCATGGCCCTACTAATAAATAGCATCGATTACATATAAGTTGAACGACTGTCCAAACCAAAGAGGCATACAAGTTCATTAAAGTTTAATTACAACATGAGCTAATCGATATTTCAGAACTACATAGCATCACTACTTTCGACTCGACTCAGGGACCGGAGCGTGGATGAAGCCGCCGTCTGTCGTGATGGTCATGAAATCGCGGGCATCGTCAGCCTGCATTTGTAGCGTTGTTTCTATCTCACTATTGGATGGTTGATATCTAAGGTAGAACTGCCCCGAGGTATGAAGGACATCTTGATGGATGATTTCCGCAAACTCCGACTGGATGCGAAAGAATTCTTGTCTGATGTCCGCGTCCTGGATTGTCGACAAGCGTGCGGCCCAATCTTTGAGATTATTTGGTAGCAGAAGGTGATTATGGTCCCGTACGATCGCCCACATGTGATGGAGGGCGTAGTAGGCATCCTTCTGACCGCCAGGCGGCTGCTTGACGCAGGGGAACGTCGTATTGTGGGTGAACACGTGCTTGCCGTACCTACGAATTGACCTGCTGAAGGTGCCTCCAGATCTGGCGTAGCCGGGGAGAACATCATCAAGAACTTTCTTGATATTTGTGTAGTCTTTCTTCGACTGACGGTCCGAGTTGAAATACGTGGCCATGGAATATTTCGGGCTTAAGAGGATGAGTGTGCAATGTGTGTCACTGCACAAAACACGGAATGTTAGAAAAAAAAAAGAACGATCGAAATCTAAGAAATCATATGTTACGGGGCGGTGAGGGGATGACTTACTCGGGAAAGTAAGGCATGAGGAAGTTATCCTTATCTGGGTTTGCCAGAATGATGCCTTCAAGGTATGAACTCGCGACTTGCCGGTCCCCAGTGCTGCCCAAGATCTTGGCACGCATGTAGAAGGGGTCGACTATCACGATGTCCGGGGTCTTGTCCCTAATGATCCGCATCTCCATACTCAGCGAAAATAGCCGAACGAAGGTGTAGTGCAGCGGATGAAGGTTAAACATAGCGAAGATGTCATCAAACCGCAGAACGATCATACCCCCGATGGTGCTATCCACAAAGCCCTTGCGCTCTGGCACCTTGGCCACGAAAACCGGGTATGCCACATCATTCTCTCGGAGACGCCGCTTCTCCAAAGAAAGAACACTGTCATGCAGACTCCGCATAGCATCGGTTGCAGCATTGAGCAGATTAGTCAGTAGCATCGGCCTTCCCGCCACATGCACCCTCCCCAAGATATCCTTAGGTGAAGGTGGCCCATCCTGAGCATGGATCGTACTCGGTGCCGGCTGGCTCGCACCCTTGTTGGTTTTTCTTTTCCGTCCCTTCTTCTGCTGTAATGGGATCGAGTTCTGCTCAGAGACCGCCTTCTTGAGTGTGTTGGGGCTGATAATATTTCGCACCTCGGCTATCTAAGGCTCGATGAAGGCGGCAGCTGGAGGCGTCTCCTGAGAACTAAACGCCAGACGACGCCTGTTGCAATTGGGTTTCTCCGTGGTACCAGCTAGATCGCGATCATCTTTTGCAGGGTTGGGTTCTTGAGAAGGAGGCCCCAAGAATTCGTCATCGCACCCATGTTCGTTGAAGTACTTATCGACGTTGGTAAATGTACCGTCGTCGTCGTCGTCGTCGTCGTCGTCCGGATCCTGTGCCATATGCATGCCCGGATCCTGTGCCATATGCATGTCCGGCATGTCCGGTAGCGTTGCGGGGGTCTTGCCATGGCTTGGCGCCGGCACGACTAGCGGTGTTGTCTGTGGAGTGGTGTCCCCCGCCCCCAAACGAATCTGGCTCTTCGGCCAAAGCATGGGCCAGCTTATGCAGGCGCTAAGGGTCATCACATCATCTTCGTCGGCCCCATGGGGTCGATACGGAGGTAATATGTCGTCGAAGCCCGGCAGCACCCGAACCAGTTGAACCCTATAAACGGTGGGTGGCATCTGATTACCATGGAACACGCGGCTGCCCGGTTGAACGATTCTGCCCTTGGCAACATCGACCAACTCGTCGTTCACGAAGTGCAGGAGAGTGCACGGAACGTCGGCGGCACCCTGCGAAAACATGTAGGGCGTCAGGGATGCCCAGTCAAAGGCAAGGAGATGAAGTCATCGGCCGAGAGGCTTAATTAGTTACCGTGATGGCGTCGAGCTCGGCTAATGTCGAGGCACCGCCAACGGCGGGCGTGCAATTGACGGAGGGACCGCTTGCTGCCGAGGTGCCGGCCGGTGTATTCTTCCCACACCCGGGTGCATTAAGCTGCAATGCCGGTGCCGCCGCGGGAGACACCAATGCCGCCTCCGTCGGAGACACCAATGGCGCCGCCACGGGAGACACCAATGCCGCCTCCGCCGGAGACACCAATGGCGCCGCCGGCGAGTTGCGCGAGTTGCTGCCCGTGAAGCTGGGAATCGGGGGCGGCCCCTGTTGGCTGCCCGCCACCCACGCCTGCAGCCCAGAAACCAAGGTAGGTATAATGGCGGTGATCGTCGCTCCCAGTTGGTCTCGCACTTGCTCTTCGACCATCTCCGGAATCCGCGCCACTTGTGCCTTGAGTTGTTGAACCTCGCGCTGCTGGCTTTCCGAGCTGGTCTTTCTCTCCTTTCGCCCAGCGGTATAGTATTCCGACCATTTCGTGGACAAGCCTTTGCCGGCCACACGACCAGCTGACGACGGCTTACTGAGCTTATCCTTGTTTTTCATTATGTTCAACGCCCTATTTAAAGGGGTGTCGAAAGGGGAGCTCTCAGACGACCCCGCGCTACTGCTTTCAGTGTCCTGCGGAAGGAACGTGAACCATTTAGAAATTTGGCTTCATTAATTAGAATGCAACCATATGGAGCTAATTACACGGGGGTGTATTCCTTACCAGAACACGCTCAAGCGCCTTGGTCTTCGCATCCGTGGTAAGCTCCTTTGTTACCAGGTCCACCTTGTACCGGGCCCTGACATAGTTCCTGGTCTGCTTGTCACGGTATTTCTCGAAGCGGGGCGGTAGGCCTTGCTCGGCATGCTCCGCGTCCTCCTTGTCCCATATAGGTTCCGCCACTCTGTAACCGCCGGGACCGAGTTGGTGGACCCCTAAGTTCAAGTCCCGCATATCTTTCCCCCACTGACTTGATTCCACGGTTGCGTTGCTCTTGCACTTGATCTTGAACTCCTTGTAGTCATCTTCGCTGATCGAAGGATTTTTCTCCTTGATCTTCTCATAACTATCACCTTTGTCAATCATTCTCTTCACCACGCTTCTCCAAGTAGACAGGGTCGTGCTCATCTTCGTGAGGGCGGCACTGTTCACTTTATTCCCTGAGAGGCGTGTGTTTGCAAAGTCAGCGGGGAACTTGTATCGTTCGTGCAGCTTCGTGAAGAGGAGGTTGCGCAAATTCCCTCGGTCCTTATGCCTTAGGTTCTCGGCGTTGATCGAGACGGTGCTCCGGAGAATGCACCCGAGCTGAACCGAGTACCCCTTGACTAATTCTTTGGGCGCTGTTGGATGCCCCTCGGAGGACACTTCAGTAAATTCCTCCTTAACGGTGCCGAGCACGTCCGGGCACCGGTCCTTCCGTTGCCTCTTCGGTTGGCTGCCATCTGTGCGTGCGCTGCCATCATCAGTGGTGGCATCCTCGGCGGCACCATCAGTGGTGTCATCCCCGACGCCACTAGGGGTTGTGTAGTCAGGATCAGTGTCTTCCGCGGCGTCCTCATAGCGGTGAGGTTCTTCCTCCATCTCCTGGGACAGCTCCCAGAATGCCTTGCCGCCTGAACCGCCGGCCTCATCGTTGTGGGCCATGTTCGCTCTAAATAGGAAAAAAGTTTGGTCAAAAAGTTGGTTATTGTCAAGGAACAAGATCATGGCCTCATCATTTAGGGTTTGTCGACACCGAGGCATCCTAAAAGCTAAGCTTTTATCATTTAGGGTTTGTCGACGCCGAGGCACCCTAAAAACCTAAGCTTTCATCATTTAGGTTTTTATCGACACCGAGGCACCCTAAAAGCCAAGGTTTTATCATTTAGGGTTTGTCGACGCTGAGGCACCCTAAATGCTAAGTTAAGTTTTCATCATTTAGGGTTTATCGATGCCGAGGCACCCTAGGTTGACTGATATATATGGGTATCTTCTAATAATATACCCTATCAAGAAAAGGGAAGGAGAATTCTAAGTTGGGCCTAATCACTTGGCTCTATTGCCACCTATGGTTTAATGCAGCAAGAATAAAGGGGCAGTTGATCCTACTTAATTAAGTACTAAGATACCCCGGCCCATGCATTAGTCGCAAGTACCCCATATGTCCTATTTTTAGCGAAGTCATGCTAAAATTCACGGAAAATTTCAGCATGACCTTTGCTGAAAATAGGACATATGGAGTACCCGAATTTGCCGGAACGGAAGTTAATCGACATTCCGGCAAACTCAAGGGCCTCTCGGGGTACCTGCAAAATCATTATCCCCGCGTAATGAAGTCGCCAATGGGTTATTTCAGAAGATCACAAGTAGCATCATCACAAGTACAACATCATCACAAGTACAGCAGCAGCAGCAGTGAATACAGGCATAACAGCAGCAGCAGCAGGTTTATTCTTCTTCTTCATAAACACTAATTGTCTAATTGAGCAATACAGCGACATTGTGAACAAATAAAAACACAAACTACACCTACATATTTGGGTACCTCTATGGTAGTAACATGCCATGCTCTGCCTAGAGCTACTGCAGCACGATGAACCCCTCAAATGGTATACTATGAGAACCTCAACAATGTATAGCTGGAGCTTTTAAGAAAAAGTTGCAGAAGCTTGTAAAACTATACTTTGAAGTTGAAGCTTTTAAGAAGAAGAAAATCCAGCCGGATAACTGTAAGGTAATGATGTTCAGAAGATGGCAGATAATGATTTCCTCCTTAAATCACTACACTGTTGACTGTTCATTCACCAAATTTACCATACAAAATTGACTCTACTCCATGCTGGAAAACAGTTAGTGCCAAATTCCTGCTCCACTTTTCTGTCTTGTTTTTTCACTGAAAACTGATATGGGAAAAGTAGTAAATAATTAGCACTAGTTGGCTGGTGATGTGGAGATTTATATACTAGATGGAGTATGCACACAGAATGTGGGGAACCTTATCATCAAAGCTATTCACAAGGAAGAACACACTGCATCTCATACACTTGCTATTGTGTCCATCAAAACTGCATTCAAATAAATTTGCAAACTACTGGATGCAAACTGAAATTGAACCGAACATGTACAGAGAACAAATCTGTGTCAGTTTACTAATGTTGGAGCATAAATTCAGATGCACATGCTAATGTTGGGTTATATTCAGAACATATGTAGTGATGAAGCTCTTCAACTATTCTCCAAAATCCAGCACAGTGGATTGCGTGCAAACCGTGTTACCTTTGCAAGAATTTTGTGTGAACAAGAAATGAAGGAGGGGGTGAGGGAGAGAGGAGGAAGGAGTGGTGGCTACCTGCCTATGGAGTGGTCGCCGGCGTTGCTCCTGGGATGGGGGTCCTGGACTGGCGGTGGAGACGGGCTCTGCGCCGGGAGGGGGCGCACGATGAGGAGAGAGGGAGAGAGAGAGGGAGAGGGAGGGAGGAGAGAGGGAGGGAGGGAGCGGGAGGCTTACCGGAGCGGAGGGGGGTCGCCGGAGACGAGCAGGTAGGGGGCGGTCGCGGAGAGGCGCTCGATCTGCTGCAGAGGAGGGGCGCGCACGATGAGAGAGAGAGAGAGAGGGAGGGAGGGAGGGAGAGAGAGAGGGAGGGAGGGAGAGGGAGGCCACCGGAGCGGAGGGGGTCACCGGAGGGCGGCGCGGCGCGGCGGTCGCGGGAGAGGTGGGGATGGGAGTGCGGCGGCGGCGGCGGTGGTTTTGCGTGAGAGGAGCGAGATGTGTGTGCAGTGGTGGGGTTAGGTAGGCCGCGGCGATAGCAATGGCGCACTTTTGAGGATGTGCGCCATAAACATCTGGATAGCAATGGCGCACTTTTGACGATGTGCCCCATAAACATGTGGATAACATCTGGATAACATCTGGCGTGTGTGGTTATGGACAGAACCACTTACATGGCCTAATGGTTGGTCCCTTGATACATTAAGCCAGCGAGCCAGGTTCGAATCCTGGCGGCCCCATTTTTTATTTTCATTTTTAATTTATTTTAACCTTGTAATAAATATCCAAATACACTAAAATAAATAAGCACAAATAATTATAACTAATAAAATAATATAATATCTAAAAGATCTCCAAAATATATAGTATATGACTATTAAAAGATCCCCATTTTTTTCTTTTCATTTTAAATTTATTTTAACCTTGTAATAAATATCCAAATACTCTAAAATAAATAAGAACAAATAATTAATAAAATGTGTAGATTAACAATATGACATATCCATCTCCATAGAAAAATGATACATAATATAATATGCCCACATACACACGCGGCCGACACGTCGTGATTCGATCTTAGCTATCTTTTCACAATCTTCTTGCCCTTCTTTTTAGCAAATGGAGTTCTTCTGTTGAACGGACGTCCTTTAGGTAGGGTGGTCCTGCTTCTTCTTGTGGTGTATGGCACTTCATCGTCGTCGTCATGTTCCATCTTCGGGTCGCCGTACTTGTCGAAGTCTTGCTCATTGGCGACTCCATCCATTCCGATGATCTTCCTTTTGCCTCTCCTCACGACAACATGACTGGGCTTTGACGGGTCGGTAATGAAGAAGCATTGGTCCACTTGGGAAGCCAGTACCCATGGCTCATTTTTCGCGGTGACGTTTGCGCCCGCGGTCTTGGATTTGGCTTCGGGTATAACCATGGTGGTGAAATACCGGTCTTCTTTTAGGACGCTCTTGGCCCATCTGACACGGAACATCGGGACCTTCTCTCCAGCGTAGCTCAGCTCCCAGATCTCCTCGATCCTTCCGTAGTATCTGTCCTTGTCGTTACCGGTGTAGGATTCCATCGTTACCCTGGAGTTCTGATAACCATCGCTCTTCATGTCCTTGTCCTCTGTGTAGAATGTGTAGCCGTTGATATCGTATGCCTCATAGGTCATCAGGTTGTGCTCGGCGCCGTGTGACAAGGCGAATATGAGTTTTTCTTCCGCGGAAGAATCCTCATGTAAAGGGTACGACAGAAGCTTCTCCTTGAACCAACGCGTGAAACATGAGTTGTGCTCTTTGATTATATCTCCGTCCGTCCTCTGTTGGCCTCGGTCATTGTACGTCTTCTCAATAAAGGTTTTGTGCTCTACCACCCAAGGATCGACCACGTCTATGTGTTGTAGCGCGACTAGGTTTGCTCTTTCAAAGTCGGCGAGTCGACCCTCGAAGTCGACATGCATTTTGCGGCGACCATCGCGGTGACCCCATCCAGCGAGCCTGCCGAGGTGCCTGTTGACGGGTAGACCAACGGGGTTCTCGATGCCTAGATAATTCGTGCAGTAGGAGATGCACTCTTCGGTCAGAAAGCCCCTGGCTATGCTTCCCTCTGGATGTGACATGTTGCGAACATATCCTTTGATGACACCATTCATCCTTTCGAACGGCATCATGCTGTGCAGGAACGTCGGCCCGAGTTGGATGATATCCTCCACGATATGGACTAGCAGATGCACCATAACATCGAAGAATGCGGGCGGGAAGTACATCTCAAGCTCGCATAGTATCACCACGATCTCTTCCTGTAGCCTTCTAAGTTGCCTCACGCCAACCGACTTCCGAGAGATGACGTCGAAAAAGTTGCATAGGACAAATAGCGTTTCACGGACATGCGCGTCCATGATCCCACGGATTGCAACTGGAAGTATCTACGTCATCAGCACGTGACAGTCGTGAGACTTCATCCCGCTGAACTTCTGCTTCGCTGAGTCTAGGTATCTGCTTATCTTCCCTGCGTAACCGTAAGGAAGTTTTACTCCTACGAGGCAGGTGAAAAACTGCTCGATCTCCTCCTGACTTAGAGTGAAGCACGCGGGAGGGTAGTCATTTCTGGTCTTCTTGGCCTTTTTGCCTTTGCGACGACTTTCCGTGTCCTGCTTCGCCTCATCATCATCATCATCATTAGCGTGAAGCTTCTCCCTGATGCCCATTGATTTCAAGTCTTCCCTTGCTTTTCGCCCATCTTTGGTCCTCTCTGGCATGTTGAGCAGGGTACCAAGCAGACTCTCGCACACGTTCTTCGTGATATGCATGACATCAAGGCTGTGAGGCACACGGTGGATCTTCCAGTACGGCAAGTCCCAGAAAACAGACCTCATTTTCCATACCTTCAGCAGCGGCTCAGGCGCCTTTCGCTTCTTTCCCGGCTCTGGCGCCTTTTGCTTCTTTCCCGGCAGTGGGCAATCTTTCCAATTTTTCAACAGCTCATCTATTTCCTCGCCGCTCCTCGTACGCGGGCGTCTTCGGGGTTCGGTTTCACCATCGAACAGATCCTTGCATTTTCTCCATGGGTCATCGTCGCGAAGCCACCTTTGATGTCCCATGAACACGGTTTTCGAAGACCCAGGATCTCTATCTAGCTGGCGATACGTTGTGTCATCCATGCACCTGACGCATCCAGAAAATCCGTGGACCACCTGCCCCGCGAGATATCCGTAACCGAGATAGTCGTGCACCGTCGTGAGCAGTGCGGCTCTCATAGGGAAATATTCTTTCACTGCGGTGTCCCACGTATTGGCTGGTGTTTTCCACAGCGTGTCTAGCTCCTCTTTCAGCAGCCCCAGATACAGATTGATGTCGTTCCCTGGTTGTTTCGGCCCTTCAATTAGCATAGTCATGTGAATGTACTTCCTCTTCATGCACTTCCAGGGGGGAAGGTTGTACATCCACACAAACACAGGCCAGTTGCTATGTGTGCTTCTCTGGCTGGCAAACGGATTGACTCCATCGGTGCTCGCGCCCAGCACGATGTTCCTTGGATCGTCCCCAAATTCTGGGTGTTCGAAGTTCAACGCTTGCCACTGGCTCGCATCCTTAGGGTGACTCAGCATCTTGTCTTTTTTATTTATCTCCGGATCATTTCTGTCATCTTCTCGCTTCTTCTCCTCCCTATCCGCGTGCCAACGCAGGAGCTTTGCTGCCTTAGGGTCCGCGAAATACCGCTGCAGACGAGGAGTGATCGGAAAGTACCACACCACTTTTCGAGGAGCTTTCTTCCTCTTCTTGTATCGAGTGACGCCGCACACCGGACATATGGTAGACTCCGCGTGCTCGTCCTGATAAATGATGCAATTGTTCATGCACACATGGTATTTCACGTGCGGTAAATCCAGAGGACACACGATTTTCTTCGCCTCCTCGAAACTGGTCGGGCACTTGTTCCCCTTGGGAAGACGTTCGTGCCAGAATGACATGTTCTCGTCGAAGCATGCGTCGGTCATTTTGTGTTTTACCTTCATCTCCAGAGCCATGAGCGTTACTTTCACGCGGGTATCCTTGGGCCTGCATCCTTCATACAATGGAGTAACCGCGTCTATCTCCAGTTGATTCAGCTTGGCTTTCTCTCGGGCGGCAGCTCTTGCGTTATCCGTCTGCTTGAGAAGCAGCTCTTGAATATGAGGGTCCTGCACCCAGCCCATCGATGGTCCATCGTCGTCTGCTCCGGCATCTTCATCTTCATGATCATGCCCTTCGTCTTGATCTTCCTCATCATCCTGTCCGGCATCTTCTACATGATGACTGTGTACAGCATCACCGTCGTGATCATGTCCTGGAGATTCTTCGTCTTCTCGCCCGCCCTCGCCGCGGTGGTTGTCTTGCTGCCCTTCCTCATTTCTTGCCCGGCCCCCATGGACGACTTCATAGTCATCTTCATCACCTTGCCACCGATAGCCATCCATGAAACCACGCAAGAGCAGGTGGTCCCGCACCTGCCCGGAATCCGGGTCCGCAATAAGGCTCTTCAGCTTGCATCTTCGACACGGACATCTTATCTCCGTCTCATTCTTTTGAAGCATCTCGGCCTTCGCGGAGCTCAAAAACCTATTCACGATGCCTTCGGTCATCGTGCGGACCATGGTCGCCTGCGGGGTAGAGCAAAACGATATTTTAGTACCAGGAAAAAATTTGGCATGACTTTGCCTAAAAATAGGACCAAAAAGAATGCACAGTGCCAAATTCTCGCCGAAACGGAAATGAATCAACATTCCGGCAAAATATTGGCAACTATCGCATTTCAAATACCGGTACCTGCAAACACAAACATATATGCAACACCACAAACATACGTAGATCTAGCTAGGCCATAAAAAGTGCATGTGCACGTTGTTGGAGGGAGAAAAAAGTAGATCTACAACATAAAGAAAGCTTTCCCCTTACTTACCTATCAAAAAAAGATAATTTAACCACTTAATTTGGGTGAATCTATGATGCAAATGAGGTGAGGAGGAGGAGGCAGCCGAGACAAGCTTGGAGGAGGAGGTGGAGAGAATGAAGTGGGGAAAGTGAGTGTGGTAGGTGGCTGTCCAAAATATCTAGCTGGTCTCAGGTTACTAATGGCGCACCACCTAAAAATGCGCCATTAGTAACCCTGATTACTAATGGCACACCAGTTAGGGGTGCGCCATAACTAGTTTTGCAAAAAAAAAATATATATATAATTGTTAGTAGTGGCGCACCGTGGTTGTGGTGCGCCATTACTAGTTTGAACTAGTAATGGCGCACTTCACACAGGTGCGCCATTACTAGTTTTGAAAAAAAAAGTTAAAAAAAAATGTTAGTAGTGGTGCACTGAGCTTGTGGTGCGCCATTACTAGTTAAAACTAGTAATGGCGCACTGTGCCCTGGTGCTCCATTAATAGTTTTGGAAAAATAAAAAAAATAAAATTTGCTAGTAATGGCGCACCGTGTGTCTGGTGCGCCATTAGTAATTAGGACACTAATGGCGCACCTGTATCTGGTGCGCCACTGCTATATAGCAGTGGCACACTACATACATGGTGCGCCATTAATGTCCATATCAGCTATAGCCCTTTTCCTAGTAGTGCTGGTTGCTTAGGGCCTTGGATGAGCACTAGCATCATGATGAACTTCTGCTTCATGCACAACCAAGGAGGAAGGTTATAGATACATAGAGTCACGGGCCAGGTGCTATGATTGCTGCTCTGCTCCCCAAAAGGATTAATGCCATCTGCGCTTAAACCAAACCATACCTTTCTTGCGTCACCTGCAAAGTCCCCCCACCTTCTCTCGATTTTTCTCCACTGCGACCCGTCAGCGGGTGCTCTCAACTTCCCGTCTTTCTTACGGTCCTCTTTGTCCCATAGCATCAACTTGGCATGCTCTTTGTTTCTGAACAGACGTTTCAACCGTGGTATTATAGGAGCATACCACATCACCTTGGCAGGAACCCTCTTCCTGGGGCGCTCGCCCTCAACATCACCAGGGTCATCTCGTCTGATCATATACAGCAATGCACCGCATACTGGGCATGTGTTCAAATCCTCGTACTCACCGCGGTAGAGGATGCAGTCATTAGGGCATGCATGTATCTTCTGCACCTCCAATCCTAGAGGGCATAAAACCTTCTTTGCTTCGTACGTACTGTCGGGCAATTCGTTATCCTTTGGAAGCTTCTTCTTCATTATTTTTAGTAGCTTCCCAAATCCGTTGTCAGATACACCATTGTCTGCCTTCCATTGCAGCAATTCCAGTGTGGTACCGAGCTTTGTGTTGTCATCTTCGCAATTTGGTTACAACCCTTTTTTGTGATCCTCTAACATGCGATCGAACTTCAACTTCTCCCTTTCACTTTGGCATTGTCTCTTTGCATCAACAATGACTCGGCGAAGATCATCATCGGGCACATCATCTGGTTCCTCTTGATCTTCAGCTTCCCCCGTTGCAGTATCACCGTATTCAGGGGACGGATAGTTGTCATCATCCTCTTCTTCTTCGTTGTCTTCCATCATAACCCCTCTTTCTCTGTGCTTGGTCCAAACATTATAGTGTGGCATGAAACCCTTCTCAAGCAGGTGGACATGAAGGGTTTTCGAGTCAGAGTAATCCTTCGTATTCCCACAGATAGGGCATGGACAATACATAAAACCATTCTGGTTGTTTGCCTCAGCCACTTCGAGAAAATTATGCAGGCCCTCAATGTACTCGGAGGTGCGTCTGTCACTGTACATCCATTGTTGGTTCATCTGCGTGCATTATATAATTAAGTGTATCAAAAACCATTACAGAACATCATGAATATAGAAGTGACCAAATTAATACAAGTTCATCATCACATTAAAACCAAAGTACAGTTGTGATCAAATGTTATTACTGAAAAATAAATACATAAAGTTCATACATACTTCTCATTGAACAACATATAGCTCTCTAGAGCATCTAATTAAAACATACATTGAAACTATGTAAAACATTTCAATGCAACAACAAATGCGATCATAATCGCAACTAAGGTAACAATTGATCCAACGGCATAATGATACAAAGCCTCAGTATGAATGGCATATTTTGAAATCTTTCTAATCTTCAAGCACATTGCATCCATCTTGATCTTGTGATCATCGACGACATCCGCAACATGCAACTCCAATTCCATCTTCTCCTCCTCAATTCTTTTCAATTTTTTCTTCAAGTAATTGTTTTCTTTTTCAACAAAATTTAACCTCTCGACAAGAGGGTCAGTTGGAATTTCAGGTTCACATACCTCCTAGATAAAAACATCTATGTCACGTTGGTCGGCATAATTGTCATAAACACTCGATGAAACAAATAGTTATAAAAGATAATATACCACATCCGAATCATAGACAGGACGAGGGCCGACGGGGGCGGATACCAAAACCATGGCACTATATAATAACAAACAATAATAAAAGTAAGAAAATTATACAAGTATCTATCTAAATCATACAAGTAAGAATTTTTTTTCTTTTAGAAAGAAGATAAGAACAAGAGGCTCACCACACGGTGGTGCCGGCGACGAGATCGGCGCGGGCGATCGACGGCGGTGAGGACGGGGATGGGACGGGACGGACCGACAAACCTAAACAAATCTTGAGGAAAATGGAGCTTGGAGGTCGAGCTTGCAGAGGAGAAAGCTTAAGTGTGGCTCGGGCATTTCATCGAACACCTCATGTGCATGCATAGAAGTGAGAACAGAGCAGCGCATGCACACCTCCCACACGGCCAAAAAACAGAGAAGATGGTGTGAGGGGCGAGGGTATATATAGGCATTTCTTTAGTCCCGGTTGGTGGCTAGAACCGGGACAGAAGAATGACCTTTAGTCCCGGTTCCAGCCACCAACCGGGACTAAAGGTGCTGCGCCAGGAGCGAGGCCCATTGGTCCCGGTTCGTGTCTGGAACCGGGACCAAAGGGGTCAGACGAACCGGGACCAATGCCCCCCGAGGCCCGGCCGGCGCCCTGGCCTCACGAACCGGGACTGATGCACCCATTGGTCCCGGTTCGTAGGAGAACCGGGATTAATGCCCTTTTCTGGCCTGGACCAAATCCCTGTTTTCTACTAGTGTATGTTATCTCGTGATTTATATGCCCATATTATTGCCATTGTATAAATAAAAGTTTGTCAAATATTGTATGTGATTTACCTGCCCATATTAATGTGATTGTGTTAATATATTTTTATCAAATAATGCTGATATGAACATGATGCAGTTTGGTAAGTAAATTAATCTGATTGAGCGGCCTACCGTGAAGATAAGGTTATATTTGACGTGGTGGGAAAAAAATGGCTGAATGAAAAAAATCAGTGAAGGGATCTGGTGGGAGGGGGGAACCGGTTGACGAACAGTTATGCCTAGTAGGAAAAAAAACGCTACTTATTTTTAAGTAGTATACTCCCTCCGTTCCTGTCTATAAGGTGTATTTACTTTTTGATAAAATTTCACAAGGTAAGGTGCATTTTTTTAATTCCTCGTAATTCTGTCTTTAGCCCTAAAGAAATAAGAAAGTATCTCTCCCCCAATTGCATGTGTCTCTCACTGTAGAGAAAAAAAAATATCTCTCTCCTGGTTACGTGTATCTCTTCCTTTTCAAGCCTAAATGATTTGTTTGGAGCTAATCAATGATTTGGCCAAGGTTAATTTCATTCTAAATTATGTATAATTATGTGCCTTGGTCACCATGAAGAAAATAATATGCCTTACATAAAGGAATGGATGGTGTATATAGAGAAGTGAACCCTCCCCCCCCCCCCCCCACAAAAAAAAACTCTCACCAGATCGACCAAGAGAGAGATACACAGGAAAAAAATTATTTGAATGTTTATAGAATAACACAATGTCACATTTTATGTGCCGATAAGAACCAGAAATGTTTTGGGTTTTTGTCATGATCTTTCAATTTCAAGTTCATTTAGTAATTGTCATGAATTATAAAAAGTATAGAGGAAATTGCAAAGGTAGATCTTGATTTATTTTTTTGAATTTTAAAAACAATTTAAGCGTGAATCACATCAAATACAGAATAAAGAAAATTTGCAAAACGATAAGTGTATTTATTTACATGCTCTTTATTCAATGAAGTTCACCATTGTAATGATCATATAAGTGTTTTGTACTGTGTTAAAAAAGTGTTTTTTAAATGTTAGTATATTATGGGAAGAATAAAAGAATTCAGATTTTCTATGAACTCGCAATATTCCCAGATATAAACTGCAACATTTAATGAATTCAATCATATAAATTAGGAATGTAGTAATTTCCTTTACTCAATCGCGCCCTATATGCTATTAATATTTTTTTTCAATTTTTATTTTTTCTAACATTTACCAAATATGGCCAATTACCTCATGGGTGATCTATTGATCTGTGGAAGGTAATAGGCCATCGCGTTCGATCAAGATCATTGGATGAAAAATAATGAACGATTCATAATAGTTGGGACAGTCTTAAATAATAATAATAATAATAATAATAATAATAAATATTTCAAATAATTTCATCTTATTTTGCTTTAGACTGTAAATAAATAGTCGTCTAGTCGGCATCAAACTCCGCCACATTGGTTGAAGCACTTCTGAGTTAGCCAGCTACAATTTATAGGGTTCCCTCCTAAAATTTTACTCTCTCCGATCCATATTAATTATCGGTGATTTAGTACAAGTCTATATAAACCAGACGCAATTAATATAGATAGGATGTACTACAACATATTTTGTCACTTGACTGAGACTTGAGATTTAGCAACACCCTTACAACAATTTTTGCAATAAGCTTACACCAATAAGATCTGTTCAGCCACAGTTTTTGAACTGATAACTATTATCGCCATGCGGCATGGTAAAACTACAGCTTTATTCACCCAGCAGGAGCTTTGGCCTGTTTGGTTACCTGTCATGATGATACCGCCTAAATCCTCAAACAATCACTCTCGCTTGAACATGGACTTGAAACGAATTATGTGGACTCCCATTTGCTACATCTTCAACATGTACTTTACTGTTTAATTTTTGACAAAGAGTACTTGCAAACAAGCACAGTTCCATAAGATAGAGTGTAGCTATCTGAATTCTGAAAACATATGCGCCTAGCTAGGACCAGGCTATGGAAGTGTCCTATAATCCTGGATAATCTAATTACTGTTGCTGAACAATATCTCTGACGTGAACAATATCCCTGACGATGCACAACATGTGAGAAACAGGCAGCCGCACATGATTTAAATAACAATGACCTGAATATTTTTATGCTAATTCCACTGTTTAGTACAGTTAAATAAATCCTCCTGTGTACTTTCTGCTGATGCTGCCCTACCAAACCAAGTGCACGCCGGCCAAAATGAACAAACCAACCGATACAAGCAGAATCGTCGTAATCCAATTCTGAATCATAAGCAGGGAGGAATTTCCATAAGTTAGAGGTATCATGAGAAGTTGCAAAATGGACATGTCTTGGGTGATTTCTTCAGGATCATCAGGGCTACCACTATCAGGGGACATGTTTGATGATTGATAACCAACACCAACTGCCTAGGATCTGAGTCTGTCCGATGAGACGACTACCATGACGAGAAGGGTAGGGCATGCATTCCACCTGCATCCGGGTGGTTCCCCTGATCAGCACTCACTTGGTGTTGGTGATGGTAGTAGCCATGGTACTGCTGGAGCTGGGATGCAGCCGGAGCTGGAGCTGTGCTGGTAGTAACGGCAGTGGTAGAGGTAGCAGCGGCGTGCTGCGATCTGTTAGACGTGTGCAACATGGGCGCGCCCTTGTCTCCCAGGCCCACGTAAGACAGCCCGGTGAGCGAGACGTCGCCGTTGCTGGACAGCCGCGCCACCTTGCCGCCGCCGCCGTACTGTATCGTCACGCCGCCGCCGCCGAGATGATGCGCCTCTGCGGGGACCATGATGTGCGCCGGGTTGTCTGACAGAAGAGAGAGAGCACAGTTGTGGTCCGGGCCCCCGTCGTGGGCGAACATGGTGGTCTTGCCGTTGCTGTGCCGGCTGCTGTTGCTGCTGCTCTCCGAGGAAGGGGTGATGGTGAAGGCCGGCGGCTGGCAGCCGAACGTGGCCTCGCCGCCGCCGTCGGTCAGGAAGGGGAAGTGCTTCCTCTCCGGCTTGCCATGGTGGAAGAGGGAGGCGGCGCCGTTGAAGGAGTAGTACTGCTCGTGGAACGCGTCGGCCTCCGTCTTCACGGCGATGCCGCCGGGCCACTTGGGCTCCGCCATGGACGTCGGGGAGAAGATTTGCGGGTACGACGCAAATCTTGTCACTCCTGTTCACGGACAATGATGGGGAGCTAACAGTTAGTTCAGCCTTCAGCGTTGCAAACCTATGACAATAGCCATGTCGACCAACTGATACGGAAAAACAAAAGACTAAAATTACAAAGACAAGCTGTAAATTCCCTGTGCATCCACCCTCCTGAATTGTAACATGGTAAATTTCTGTAAAAATCTTCACAGCTAGTAGTATAGGAGTGATACTAGTAGAGTAGCAGTGGTCTCATGTCATAGGTATTCAAATCACTGTGACACCATTAACTGGCTTTCACATGAATACCGGCTGTATCAGGGCAGAAAGTTCAGAAGAAACTTCAGGCCTAGATATTCCCTTGCTTTGGATCCCACAGGAAGTTCCTGGAAATCCCAGCCAAAGACTGAAAACCTATCTTGGTCTGCTACACCAGAAAGATGTTCATACTGATAGTCAAACCTCCGGTTCCCATCCTTTTCGGAAAGAAGAAAACTTTGTGCTACTACTCAGCAAGCACGTGTGAAGTGTTTTTCTGGATAGTGCTAGCAGCCAACTGAAAACGCGAAACAGTCTAAATAAACAGAAAGGTGATAAAGTTCAGAATAAAACTAACTAGGAGCACATGATGGGATCAAGTGCATCACATTTTGCTCTTGTTTCCGACAAAATGGGAGTGCAAAAAATCTGTAATTTTTTGCTCACTGAATTGTGAGATCTTCTAATACTATCAAAATGAGAGTATTTTCTGGGAAGGATGACTAATTTCCAGGCAGTGCAAAAGATGTTGCTAGGGATTGATAGAGTACCGTGGTGATTGGCGAACAAGCCGGCAGGGTTGAGGGGATCCGGCTGCGGTTTCCGGCGGCGCCGGTTGTGGCCGTCGAGCCGCTTCCTGCAGCTCCTCTTCACCTCGTCGAACTCCCCGAGCAGATGGAACCTGCAAACGACAATTTGATCAGGTCACAAGGATTTCTCGAGAAATAGATCGAAATATAGGGTGAAAAAATACTACGATTCCATCAACAAAGTTCTTGAAAAACAAACAGTGCTCGTGTCACATGGATTCGGTCAGATAGTCCAACCACATGCAAAAGATCTACCACTAGAGGCGAAATCGAGCACATGGAAATGAAGATACACGTCTCAATTCTCCAAGCTCTTCTCCACAGGAGCTTAAGTAATCTCGTGACCTTCACGCCAGAATCTTCCTAAAACCCAATTACACGGCCACATCATGGTTGACCGTTGAGATCCTAGGTCCCTGTCTTCTAGAACAAGCATGTGAGAGGAATTCTATGTTTCAAAACCACTGAGGATGTGGAAATCGTGCGGCGCGTCGCGCCAACGGGCGGCGGCGACAGGGAGCGGTGGAGGACAGGGACGCCGCCGTTGGGAGGACGAATGGAGCGGCAGCCATGAGAACGACGGCCTGAAAGGTCCAGTTGCAGCGTGAGAGCGCGCCGAGTCGTTGTAGGGCAGGGGGGGGGGGGGCGGGCACGGGCTGGGCCGGGCTGCGCCACAGCACCTTAATGGTGGCGCGTGTGCGCTTGTCTCGTTCAGACCTCCATCCAGCAGCACTCTGGGACCAGACGCTGCCCGGAATTTATCAGTCGCCAGGTTGGTTAAATTCTCCTCTTCTACTTTTGTTTTCAGGTAGGACTACAAATGTTTTCCACGGTAAATATACTTTTTGACATAGATTTGTGTGTTTTTCAAAGTGGGTTTTCTTTTTGCTGTGAAATTTACAGTGAGTGGGAAACAGATGGGGGCAGCAAACAGAGGTTTTTGGTGAGGTGCAAGTCGGATGATTAATCGCTAGCGCCAAGCGAGCCATGATGGCCAAAGGGACAGGGAACTGCTCCGCCTGACAGCGAATTCTTGTTCGCCGAACGAACTAATCCAGCTAGCTGGGACTAAACGGCCGCCGCTGCTCAGCAACCACGGCGAGCTTTTCGCCGGAGTTGAAACAAACCACAGCAACTCTCGTCTCGTGCGACAGTAACAGTAAAGATGCTGCTGCTGCCAACGAAGTTAGAGAGCGTGGATCACGGATGGATGTCAGAGGGAACGAATCAGCAGGGAATGCACGGCCAAGAAATGGAAAAAAGGGAACGGGTGTACCTGCTGCACTGCTGGCAGAAGCGCTGCTGCTGGCCGGCGACGGCGACGACGGGCGTCTTGGAGTGCGCCTCGCAGACCTTGTGCCGGCGGTGGTACTCGCGGCACCGGGACAGGTCGGCCGTGCACCCCTCCACGGAGCACGGCGGCACCGTCTGCTGCCCCTGCCCCGCCCTGGCCCGCTTCGCCAGCGCCGGCGCCGCGGAAGGCGGGGGCTGCTGCTGCTGCTGCACTGATGCCACCGCCGCCGTAGGGACCGCCGGCCTCCAGCTCGTGGGCGCGCCGAGCTTCAGGTCCAGCGCGCCGCCGCCTCCTCCTCCTCCGCCGCCGCTCGGCGCGACCACCGTGCCGAGGTCCCAGGAAGGCATCTTGGGCTCCCAATCCATGCCAAATACACACGCACGTACGTACGTATGTATCTCGTCGGGATTCAGAGAATTCCTCGCCTACACACGGCCCGGGGAGCCTGCTTGTGCCGCCGACGATCAAGAAACGGTGGGGCTTAAAAAGGCTCTCCTCTCCTGGTCGTACCCGGGCTCACCGCTGTCCTCGCCCAAGAAGAGGAAGAGGAAGAGGAAGAGGAAGAGAGTACAGTAACACCAGCAGGAAGGGTTGATTGGAAGCAAGAGCTTGGAAGGACGGGGAAAAGTGAGATGGATCGATGGATGCGGCTAGCGGAACGGATGGAGAGATCACAGCAGGAGCATGCAATTAAGTAGCCAGGAGCCAGACCACCCACCACCACCACCACCACCAGGGAGAGGAGAGGAGGGGAGGAAGTGAGCTGCTACGACTGGTCTAGTGCTGCTAGCTTGCTTGCCGGGGCGGTTTAAGCTTTAAAGCGAGGAGGAGGGAGGACGGACGGATGGGTGGATGGGCGGGCGGAGAAGGAAGAGAACTGTGGGGAGTGAAGAAGAGCACCAACCCCGAGGAGAAGGTCGAGGGAGGGTTGGAGACGGGCGGAGAGAGAGCGAGGAAGGGGGAGGGGAGGGAGGGAGGGAGGGACAGTAGTTGCAGACAACACAGGAGGAGACTCCTATTGGAGGACTCCAAACTCCAAAGGTGGCAATAATTGCCGAGACGGGCGGGCGGAGGGGGCGAGAGGGAACCACCTCCACCTCCACCCCTGCTGCCGCCTCCTCCACTGTTCACTCACTCGCTCGCTTTACTAGATTTTACTACTACTGCCAGAGTTATTTTCGGCACGCCTGTGGAGAGAGAGAGTGAGGGCGCGACGCGAGGACGGGACGGAGGAAAGAAACCAGTGCTGCCGCGTCAGTGTGGTGGTGGTGGTAGGGAGAAAGAGTAGTTGGTGGCGAGGCTGGTGCAGGTGCAGGTGCAAATGGAAGAAAGAAAGAGAGAGAGGGAGGAGGATTCCTTCCTTTCCGTTTGGTGCTCGGTGCTAGCCGCTCCAGCCCCCCTAGCGTGGCGTTCCTTTTGCCTGTTTGGGGCTTGGTTTGCTCTTTTCTAGGGGATCCATGGACCGGACGGAGTCCCTCTCTCTCTCTCTCTCTCTCTCTCTCTCTCTCTCTCTCACAGTACCACCACCACTCTACCAGTGAAAGAGAGAGATGTGAATGGAGGAGGGCTGCTGCGCGATTCGGTTCAGTTCGGAGGACATGTGAGGGAGGGGTGACTAGGCGCAGGGCCTTTCATTCACCTTTTGTAGGGGATGGATGGACGGGCGGGGGCAGGGAAAAAGTACAGAAAAAAAAAGCTTGGAAAGGGATGGGTGCATGGCCGCAGAGAAAATAGAGGAGCTGCTGTGCTGGATGCTTTTCTGCGTTTTGTACTTTGTTTTTCTCTGCGTGTGGAGTGTTTTGCTGCCTCGTCTCAGCTGACATGATATGTTCACAAATCGTAATAAAGGGGAAAACCGAAAGCAAATCATAACCACTCCCTCGTCTCATGATTATTGCTTCTTGCACATCCTAAGACGTTGAATATATGCTTTGGTTAACCAAGAACTGGTTTAAAGCCGTGGGTTTTTAGGTTCGTTCCATGGGTTTTATATGCTTGGATTAATCACGCACAGTTTTGTAGCTATGGTTTTTTAGGTTTGATCTATGGGTTTTACATGCTTGAATTAACCGAGCACAGATTTGTAGCCATGGTTTTTAGGTTTGATCCATGGGTTTTATACGCAAGTGGGCTATATCAGCGAGTTTAATAATATACGTGAATTAATAAATTTGAGTAGCATGCATGAGGATTATAGAAAACAGCGACGGGTGTGGAAAACAATGCAACAGATCGTGATATTACTATACAGTCAAGAAGATACGTTAGGAATAACATGTCGGTACTAGTTTTAGCTTTCCAACGATGAAAGTACAACCCGTGAAACTAAATTATACGCCATCAACAAATGAGATTTCATGGAACGAGAACAAACTATTAATTTATTCGGGACTACGTGACAGTTTTTCTATAAATATGTTTAAGGTGAAAGTATTCTAAAGCATCTGAAACCGCAGGGTTTTTTCTTACGTTGTGCTATGTGCATGCCGTGTGGTCCCTCTAGCAAAGGTATTCCTGCCGGAGTTGATTAGTGGGCTAATGGGATTGTTTAGCGTCATTGCCGACGCAGCTATGGGAGGTCCAAGTTCCAACCCTAATTAGCTATACTCACACACTGATCGACCATTGGTCAAGAGCCATTTCTTTACTCCGGTAGTGTTGTGAAGTCATATCTTTAGTTCACCAAGACCTAGATCTTGCACTGCATGCCAGCTTGTTTGTACTCCAAGGACGGTAAGAAATTCGTGACCTCGAGGTTCGGGGGTCAAAGCTTTGGTCCATGGAGTAGAAGAGTCAAATTTGAGTAGAATGGAATTTTTCTTCGGCCTTGGATTTTGTAGGAGTATATGGGAAATGATCTCGGTCGTGTCAAATTCTACATTTTTGAACTTTGAAAAACAAAGGGGCATTTCCTAGATCCTGAGGTGACTTCTTTGTGTACAGTATTTTGGGTTTTTGGTCAGGCGCACGCAGCTGAAGAGACTTGTACTATGCTGCACTACTAGCAAGGCAACGAGGCATGTCAGCGATGTACATGTACTTTTTCGTACTGACCATTTTTCTTTTTGGAATTATTATAGTGTCCATTGTGCACTATAGGCACTAGTAGAAAAACGACATAATGTTCATCTCATTAGTCCCGTTTCAAATACCATTAGTGCCGGTTTCAACGGCTAGGCGGGCGGCACTCATTAGTGCCGGTTCGTGTTGAACCTCTAGTACCGGTTCGTGGCATGAACCGGGAATAAAGAGGTGGTGGCAGGCTCGTGTCAGGCTGGGGCCCCACAAACCCATTTAGTCCCGGTTCGTGGCACGAACCGGTGCTAGAGATGCATCTTTAGTCCCGGTTTGTATGTCTCTATATAAACCCTTCGTCGAGCCCGAGCCCATTTCTCTCTGTTTTCCCTTTTCATTCCTTCCTCTCCTCTGTTCTTCCCCATTGCTCGAGCTCATACTTCATTTTTGCCAAAATTTGTCAAGATTTGAAGGCCCCCCATCCATCCAAGTGATCACAAAGGTTAGCAACTTTGTCCTTTCATCTCTCATTGCTAGATTAGCTCTTGTAATGCTCTATAAGTATAGTGATTTGTGGGTTTTAGTTTGGGATTAATTATATGTGGTAGTTTATTTGATTTACATGTAATTTGAGCTCAAATTAACTCTTAGTTTGCATATGTTGGTGTGGTTTACTTAGTGTCTTCCCGTCCCCGTCCTAACGACCACCGTCGATCACCCGCACCGTCCCGTCGCCGGCACCACCTTGGTGAGCCTCTTGTTCTTATCTTTTTTATATAAAAAAATCATGTTTGTGTGATTTAGATATATAGTTACTTGAATAATTTTCTTACCCGTACGTTGTTGTTATACATAGTGGCATGGTTTTGATATCCGTCCCCGTCGGCCCTCGTCCGGTTTATGATTCGGATGTGGTATATTCTCTTTTATAACTATTTGTTGCATTTCGTGTTTATGACAAATTATGCCCATCAAGTTGACATACATATTTTTATCTAGGAGGTATGTGAACCGGAAATTCGAACCGACATAGATATTCTTGTCGAGAGGTTAAATTTAGTTGAAAATGAAAACGAGTATTTGAAAGAAAAATTGAAAAAGAATTGAAGAAGAGAAGATGAAACTGGAGTTGTATGTTGCCGATGTCGTCGATGATCACAAGATCAAGATGGAGAAAATGCGCTTGAAGATTAGAAAGATTAGAAAATATGCCATTGATAGTGAGGCTTGGTATCATTATGCTGTTGGATCAATTGTTACCTTAGTTACGATCTTGATCGCATTTGTTGTTGCATTTAAATGCTTTAGCTAGAGAGTTTGTATGTTGTTTTATGAGAATAAGTGTGTATGAACTTGTATTAATTTGGTCTTTTCGGTGCTGTGTAATGAAGATGAGCCGGCAATGGATATACGATGACCGATGCTCTTCCCAGTTTGTTAATGGCGTGCGTACTTTTCTGCTTGCGGCTGAGGCAAACAAGCGGGCGGATGGTTTTATGTCTTGTCCATGTGCTGGCTGTAAGAATGATCGAAATTACTCTAAGTCAAGAACCATTCACGTCCACCTGTTTGAGTCCGGTTTCATGCGCCACTATAATGTTTGGACCAAGCACGGAGAAAGAGGGGTTATGATGGAAGACAATGAAGAAGAAGAGGACGACGACAGCTATCCTGGCCATGACGGGTTCCCTGAATACGATGGTACAACAATGGGAGAAGAAGCTGAGCCGGCAATGCGTGAAGAAGAGGCAGCCGATGAGCCCGCTGATGATCTTGGTCGGGGCATTGCCGATGCAAAGAGAAATTGTGCAAGTGAAAAGAAGAGGCTGAAGTTGCAGCGCATGTTAGAGGATCACAAGAAATCGTTGTACCCAAATTGCGAAGCTGACAAGAAAAGCTGGGCACCACACTAGAATTGCTGCAATGAAAGGCAGAGAATGGTGTATCTGACAAGGGATTTGGAAAGTTGCTGATAATGTTAAAGAAGTTGTTTCCAAAGGACAACGAATTGCCCGACAGTACGTACGAAGCAAAGAAGGCTGTCTGCCCTCTAGGATTAGAGGTGTAGAAGATACATGCATGCCCTAATGACTACATGCTCTACCGCGGTGAGTACGTGGATTTGAATGCATGCACGGTATGCGGTGCATTGCGCTATAAGATCAGTCGCGATGACCCTGGTGATGTCGAGGGCGAGCGCCCCGGGAAGAAGATTCCTGCCAAGGTGATGTGGTATGCTCCTATAATACCATGGTTGAAACATTTGTTCCAAAATAAAGAGCATGCCAAGTTGATGCGATGGCACAAAGAAAACCGTAAGAAAGACGGGAAGTTGAGAGTACCCGCTGACGGGTCGCATGTAACACCCCCTTGTAATAAGCTCTGTGACACTCTGTTAATCTTGCCAAGTCATGATCATTTGCAGTGCCAAGTCATATGGGTTAATGATCCAATTCAAATTCACATCTAAAAATCAACTCAAATTCAAAGGTGAAATATGAAGTTGATCAAACACTTTGGGAAAATGTTCATTAAATGGCAAATAATCCAGGAACATTTGTAAAATCATCATCATTGAAGTTGGAGTTAGATAAGTGACTCTAACAAGATGAAACAGCACCAAAACAGAATATTCAAATCCATTTAAATTCTTTTCAGCTTCAAATGAATTCCAAATCTGTCCAAACCACTTTTTGGTGAGAGCTAAAATGGCACTGTAATATTTGGACTAAGTCCCACATTTTACAAAAATGCAAAAGTGCTCTAACTATTTCGAAACAGAAAATGAAATAAAGAAAAAGAGAAACAAAAACAGAAAAATAAAAACGAGGCACTGTGCACTGGGCCTTAGTGCACAGTGCCCCGAACCCCGGCCCAGCAGGCCCACCTCACCTCTCTCCCTCGCGCTGTCGTCCTCCCGCTGGTCGAGCGCGCGCGCGCGGGGCGCGGCGCCGACACGTCGCCGTCCATCGACGATACAGGGCGCGGGAGGGGATAAGGCCGAGCTCCGTCACTCCCTCTGGCTCCCTCGTTCACTTCCCCGTCCTCTCCTCGCTCGCTCCGTCCTCTTTCCCCCTCAGATCCACGCGAGGCCGAGCGCCACCGCCGCCGCGCTCTGCTCGGATCCGCGGCCACCGTTGTTCCCGAGCTCCGCCAGCACATCCACGAGCTCCGTCACTATCTGCTACTTCGTGCTCAACCACGAGCAGGAGCCCGGAGCCCCTGCAGCCGCTGGACGACGTCGCCCCTTTCTTCTCGGCCTCCGGCGATCTTCCTCGTCTTCGGCGCGAACTGCTGCTCCTAAGCTATCACCGGGCCACCTTGTGCCTCCTCGGTTAGCTCCTCCTCCTCCTGTCTCTCCTCGTTGCCCTCCTCGCACGTCGTAGTTAGCTGCTGCCGCGCCCGAGCTCTGTCCGTCGCCGACGAGCTCGTGCCCGTGGCCATGGCCACTGTCACTTACATCTGAGCACAGCTGCGTGCTCCTGGTGCTCCCAGCAACCGAACGCACCCGCATGCGAGCTCTTCCACGCCCTCTAGCTGCGTTCCCGACGAGTGCCAGATTGCGCCGCCGCTCGCACTCGTCGCCGGCGCCGTTCCGATGACCAAATGGTCACGGGGACGGGCCTGTTGCACTCGTCGCGTCGCGCAGCTCCTTCCCAGCCTTTCCTTTTGCCCCGTAGCGCACTGCTACTCCGTTCCCAACTACGGCCGAACTCCGGCGTCCGCCGCGATGCTCGCCGCCGTCGCTACACGCCGTCTCCGGCCACGCCACCGCCACCATTCGATGCGCCGTCGAACGGCCGTTCGAACGCACCCGGCCCCGTCCCTTTTGGTGGCCTATAGGCGAATTCCGACGACGCCCGAGTGCCTCCGTCGCATTTGCGGGTTCGCCGGCGTTCAGCCGCCGGCCGCCGACGTGGCACAGGTGGGCCCCACCCCAGTGAGGCTGCCAGTGGGACCCCTGGCCCTAGGTTGACTTCGTTGACCGGGTCAACGTCATTACTGTTCACCATAGTGTATGACATGTGGGCCCTTTCAGTTAATTAAGCTAATTAAAACAAATTTATAAATAACACGGATTAGTTAATCTGTTCAGACACTGACATGAGGGGCCCACACTCTAATTAACCCCCTGTTAGTCTAAATAGACTCTGTTAAGTTTACAAAGGGTGACATGTGGGTCCCACTGGACCCACATGTCAGGTTTGACCTGTACAGCCGCTGTTGACCTGCTGATGTCAGCAATACCTCATGCTGACGTCATAATTCATTTTCTGATAAATAAATAAATTCCAGAAAATCCAAATAAACTTTGAAAATTCATAACTTTTAAACCGTAGCTCAGATCAAAAAAGTTAAAACATGAAACTTGCTCAGAACGACGAGCCGAGTCTGATCGTGCCGTCTGTTTCTCCATCGGAACCCCCTACGTAGAAGAACTCGTAACTCCGGACCCGAATCCGGCGGATGAATAGTGCACATACTTCGGTAAATAAATCCCAGAACAATTCTAAAAATATCTAAAATGACTTAGATGCATATTTAGGCAACCCTGCACTGCATCATAGCATCACACGCACCGTGTTGCATTTGTTTGCATTATGTTTACCTGTTTCTTCCCCCTCTTCTCTCTCGGTAGACCCCGACGTTGACGTAGCTCCCGAGGCAGACGCAGCTCAGGAGTACGACTACGTCCCCGACGACAGCACCGACGACCTTGCCCTTGCCCCAGAGCAAACAGGCAAGCACCCCCATTTTGAGCATGCCTATATCGCCTATTCTCTTCTCTCTTATGCTTGCATTAGAACTGCTACTACTACTGTTTTCCTATATCTGCTGCATAGCCTGATTATTGTACCCTGCCTTGTTACCTTACTGGTTATCCTAGACCGATTAGTATAGGCTGGGTAGAGACACGACAGGGACCCCCACTTGATCTCGACTGCCCTGCTGGATATCAGAAGACCCGACCATCGGGATTGAAGACCAGGCCCCGACACCGCACATCACTTCCCCTTAGTTGTCGACACTTCTGGGTTACCGTCAAGTGCCGAGGGTGATACCTCGTCAGCACTTCTGATGTTAACCTTGTAGGTTAGTTACTCGGTCGTGGTAAGCGAGGGTGATTCCTCCTACACCACCCCCGATAACAGCGTCGTCGTGCAACTTCTCAAGTGTGGACCTCGAGGGTGATTCCTCCTTCGTTCACCTTGACTTTAACATCAGGTGGGATTCCATCGAGGGTGATTCCTCAGGATTCCCCTGGTGTCAGACACACAGATACTGTTGTTGAGTTGACTTGCACTAAACCATGATACTAAAGACGGGTCGGCCCTGAGGGGTACCCGCGCGAGCTGAATGCGAAGTGATAGGGAGTCGGGTTGACCTGGAAGGTGCCCGCGAGATAACTACGAGGCGTGGCCGGGCATTCTTAGCCCTTGCCGCAAGTCCTCGAGACGGGGCGACGGGGTCACATCGATCGTGAGTCTCTGCTCGTTTCCGCGCGCTCCTAATCCACTACGGTTTGGATATTTGATCTGTTGGGCCTCTGGCCCGATAGCACTAACCATCACGTGGGCATAGTATGGGCGTTCTGCGTCGTATACATCAGCCAAAGCTTGTTTGACGTCAGTAAGGAGCGGCGCACGCCGAGTTGGACTGGGAACGCAACCGCGCTTGTATAAGGGGTTGCTAGGTCTGCTCTCGGTGGCCCCGTAACGTGCAGGAGTTCCCGGGGCGATGGCCCAAGACCCCTGGGGGCATAGGTTTAGTACGGCGTGCTGACCTCTCTTATAAGCCTAGGTCGGGTTGCGGCGTGTTGCTTAGCCGAGGCCGGGCATGACCCAGAAAAGTGTGTCCGGCCGGAGTTAAGCGAGCGTGGTGGGTAAGTTGGTGCACCCCTGCAGGGAAGAAACTTCTATCGATAGCCTGTCCTACGGTAACGGACACTCGGAGTTGTATCCCGATCGGTACAACTAGAACATGTGATGAGAACTGGATAGTACGGCTCTGGGATTGCTTTCTCGCAGGGAGTCGAGAAAGGATCTCAGGTCGAGGTTGATGATACTACTACTACTACTACTATACATTATGTTCATCTGTTCTCTTCTATTGCTGCAAGACTGTCGAAGATTGTCGAAGATGCTAGTCTTCGATAGGACTAGGCTTTCCCCCTCTATTCTGGCATTTCTGCAGCCCAGTCCACATATACAGCCATTACTTTGAAAATGTTGCATATGTAGTGTAGATCCTTGCTTGCTGAGTACTTCGGTTGAGTACTCACGTTTGCTTTACTTTCTTTTTCCCCCATATTCCATTTGATGCCACCAGACGACGGAGCCCCTGAGCCAGACGCCCCAGCCGACGACCAGTACTACTACCCGCCTGGCAAGTACTACTACTACGAGGAGCCGTTTGATGACCAGGAGTAGGATCAGAGGGTCCAGGGCAGGAGGCCTACGCCTTTCGATCGTAGTATTTTATTTTACCCCACCTCTGTGAAGGCTTATCTCTCTCTCTGTAATATATCTGTACTCAGATATCTGATGCTTCCGCTGACGCTTGTATGCCATCGAGCTATGTATTCGAGCCCTCGAGGCCCTGGCTTGTAATATAAAGCTTGTATGACTTTATTTATGTTTTAGAGTTGTGTTGTGATATCTTCAAGTGAGTCCTTAGGCTTGATCGTGCGCATTTGCGTGTATGAGTAGTGCACGATTAAGCCGGGGTCGTCACATCGCAGTGGAGAAAAATCGAGAGGAAGTGGAGAGACTTTGCAGATGACGCAAGGAACGTATGGTTCGGTCTAAGCACAGATGGCATTAATCCTTTTGGGGAGCAGAGCAGCAATCATAGCACCTGGCCTATGACTCTATGTATGTATAACATTCCTCCTTGGTTCTGCATGAAGCGGAAGTACATTATGATGCCAGTGCTCATCCAAGGCCCTAAGGAACCCGACAACGACATTGATGTGTACCTAAGGCCATTAGTTGAAGAACTCTTACAGCTGTGGAATGAAAAAGGTGTACGTGCGTGGGATGAGCACAATCAGGAAGAATTTGACCTACATGCGTTGCTGTTTGTGACCATCAATGATTGACCTGCTCTCAATAACCTTTTAGGACAGACAAACAAGGGATACCGCGCATGCACGCACTGTTTGGATGATACCGATAGTATATATTTGGATAATTGTAAGAAGAATGTGTACCTGGGACATCGTCGATTTCTTTCGAGCAGGCATCCCGTAAGAAAGAAAGGAAAGCATTTCAAAGGTGAGGCAGATCACCGGACGAAGCCTCGCCACCGTACTGGTGATGATGTACATGATATGGTCAAGGATTTAAAGGTAATCTTTGGAAAGGGTCCTGGCGGGCAATCTGTTTCGAATGACGCTGACGGACGCGCACCCATGTGGAAGAAGAAATCTATATTTTGGGACCTACCCTATTGGAAAGACCTAGAGGTCCGGTCAGCAATCGACGTGATGCACGTGACGAAGAATCTTTGCGTGACCCTGCCTGGCTTCTTGGGCGTGAATGGAAAGACAAAAGATACACCGGAGGCACAGGAGGACCGGCAACGTATGCACGGAAAAGACGGCATACATCAGGGTCATGCCAGCTACGCTCTTACCAAAGAAGAGAAGAAAATCTTCTTTGAATGCCTGCTTAGTATGAAGGTCTCGTCTGGCTTCTCGTCGAATATAAAGGGACTAATAAATATGGCAGAGAAAAAGTTCCAGAACCTAAAGTCTCATGACTGCCACGTGATTATGATGCAACTGCTTTCGGTTGCATTGAGGGGGCTTCTACCGGAAAATGTTCGATTAGCCATTGTGAAGCTATGTGCATTCCTCAATGCAATCTCTCAGAAGGTAATCGATCCAGAAATCATACCAAGGTTAGAGAATGATTTGGTGCAATGTCTTGTCAGTTTTGAGTTGGTGTTCCCACCATCCTGCTTCAATATCATGACGCACGTACACGGTCAACGGGGTCAAAGGGGGCCAGGGGACCCACTGGCAGCCTCACCGAGTGGGCCCCACCAGTGGCCAGGTCAGCGCGGCGGCCGGAAACACGCCGGCGACCTCTCCAGCGGCGGAAGATCGCCGGAGCGCGTCGGAATCGCGCTATAGTGGCCCGTTTCGAGTGCGGCCACTTGCGTTCAATCGGGCGTTCGATGCCACGTTGTTTGGTGGCAGTGTTGGACCAAATGGTCGCCGGAAAAGTGACCTGTGACGAGCTTTGGCGGCAGCGCATTCAGGACCTCGACGGGTACTATGTTAGGAGGCACGGGGAGGCTTGGGCGCGGGCTCATCGGGATCCTGGGAGCACCAGGAACACGGCGGAGCCCTCGGGCGATCGCGACAATGGCCATGGCCATGGCCACGAGCTCGGCGGCGGTGAACGGAGCTCAGGCACGGCAGCAGCTAGCTACGGCGCGAGGAGAAGCAAAAGAAGGGGAGCAGGTGACGGAAAAGCTCACCGCGCGGCACGCGCGAGGGCCCTTGGGGGTTTAGTAGCTGTAGGACGTCGCCGGGGAAGAAGGGGATCGCCGGCGTCCCAAGGAAGAAGACGGCGCGTCCGGGCGTTGCCGAGCTCCTCTGCTCCTTCCAACGGCTCCAGAAGACGTGGCGGAGCTTGGCGAACCCCGCGGACAGCTCGGAGGGAGGAGCGGATGCCGGTGGACACGGCGAGAAGCGAAGCGCGGCGGCGACTGCGCTCGGCCAATGGATCTGGAAGGGAGAACGGTGAGGAACGGGCGAGTGAGAGAGGGGGAGAGTGAGTGGGGAGGTCCAGGGGGAATGGACGAAGCCGCGTCCTTATCCCCTCGCGTCGGTGGCGTCGGTGGCCGTCGCCGTGTCGCCGTTCGAGTGGCGCTCGCCGGCGCGTCCAGGCGCGTGCCGACACGACGACGGAAAGAGAAGACGATAGGCCAACTGGGCCGGTTTCGGGGCACTGTGCACTTAGGCCCAGTACACAGTGCCTCGTTTTATTTTCTTGTTTTATGTTTTGCCTTTTTCTTTATTTATTTCTGTTAGGTAATTGTTTAGGCCACTTTTGTTATTTTGTAAAATGTGGGACTTGGCCCAAATATTACAATGCAATATTACTTGTCACCAAAACTTGTTTGGGCAAAGTAGGAATTTATTTGAATTCGATAATATTATATATGGATTAAATAATTATGTTTTGGTGCTGTTTCATGTAGGTTGAGTCAATTAGCTAACTCAATTATCTTTGTTTATATTTTTATAAGTGCTTCTGGAATATTTGCTATTTAGTGAACAGTTTTCCCATAGTGTTAGTGCAAATTTATTTTGTACTTTTGAATTTGAGTTGATTTTCAGAATAGAATTTGAATTGAATACTTAACCAAAGTGATTAGGCACTGCAAATAGAGTGACTTGGCATTATTAGCAGATGATCACAGTGGCTAATACATGGGGGTGATACAACAGTAAGAACTGTATGCACTTCGTGTACAAAATGAACAATCTCTTTCGAAGTATCAGGGTTTCGGACGAAAACTCAACTGTTACAAAGGCATTTCATTTTTTTAAATAACCTAAGAATTACCAAATTGGATATAATGATAAAACACACTAATATTAAGCAGAAGAAAAAAGAATCACCGAAAAATGTATTTTTAAAGTAAAGTTATTCACAAACTAATGATTCACACAAAATTCAAATAATTCAAATTTAAACTATCCAAATTTGAAAACTACTGGCTCTAACAGAAAGTTTATAATTTTTTTACCTAAAGCAAAAAGATTTACAAAGAAACTCTAAATAAAGCAAAAAAAACAACTCAGAAACAAAAGAAAATAAATAAAGAAGAAAACAAAAAATGAAAAATAAATAAATAAAAAAAAAACCCGCCTACTGGGCCAGAACGGCCTGCATACGACTAGAAACCCAACCTGTAATTGGGCCAGGATGCAGGTCCGTGAGGCCCAGTAGGCCCACAAGGCAACACAGGTGAGGTATAGGCCCAGAAGGCCTGCTTTAGAGAGGAGCTCGAAGAAGCAGTCGCGGCTAGGTTTATAAACTAGTGCGGCTGCCCTTCGCTTGGTGAGGTGGGACTAAACTTGGTGCACCGCGGCTGTGGCAGCGCACCACCTTTAGTTGCGGTTTGTGGCTCCAACCGCGACTAAAGGCCGCCCTTTAGTCCCGGTTGGAGCCACCAACCGCGACTAAAGGTGGTGCGCTTCCCGCTGCTTCGGCTGGCCAAAAGTGACCTTTAGTCCCGGTTGGTGGCTCCAACCGGGACTGAAGGTCCCTCCTATATAAGCAGCACTTCAAATTTTTTCAGTCCCTCTGCTTTCTTCGACCTCTTCTCTACATCGCCGCGCCGTTGCCGTCTCGCCTCCTCGACGTCGGAGCTCGTCGCCGCCCCCGACGCCGGCCGCTCGCGCCTCCTCGCGCCGATCCCCGACGCCGCCCGCGCCCGCTCCTCCACTAGCCCGCGCCCGCTCCTCCGGCCGGCCCCGAGCTCCTCGCCACGCCGCCGACGCCGTCGCCTCCCCCGACTCGCCTCGCCTCGCCGTCGCCCCGCTGTGACCTCCCCCCTCTCCCTCGCCCCCTGTGCCGCCATGGCGGCCGCCGGCCCCTCCCCGAGCCCACACACACACACACACACTAGATGATTAATTAGATGATTAGATGTATAGATGATTAGATGCAAGAATTTTGATGTATAGAAAAAAGTTAAGGGATTTTGACATTTGAGGAATTTGGACATGGATGCAAGAATTTTGACTATATATGTTACATGAGTATAGTAATTTTTGATGTTAGATAGATGTATAATAATGTATATATGTATGTATATATAGGAATGTTAGATGTTTTAGATGATTATTTTTATATAATGTATATGTATATATGTATAGATGAACGGTGAAATTTACATAAATTTTCTGTTTTTTTAGTTTTTTATACTTATAGGAAAAAGTTGCATAGAAAAAAGTTGACCATATATATATTTTTTGAGAAAGAAATATTATTAGGGTAGTTATAACCAGGGAATGGGACATTATAATTGAAAAAAAGATATTTTGCTCAAAATTTCCTAATAAAATGACAAAGTTTGAATTTTGACATATGCAACATTTGATCATATGTCAAAGTTTGATCTAGAGTGAAATATGATCAAATATGCAACATTTGATCATATGTCAAAGTTTGAATTTTGACATAGATGCAAGAATGACATAGATGTACATTTGCGAGGAAGTTTGAATTATAACATCCAATGTAACTAGAATTTTGACATTTGATCCAATGTATAGCAATTAGTATTTGCAAAAGTTGCATATTTTAATGTTGTATTTGCAAAAGTTTGTTATGTATTTGCAATTAATTAGTATATGTATGTACAGTACAATAGATTCTCTTAGTCCTTTAATAAGGGATTTATCAAGAATATGCCCCCATTATGGATGTGCACAAGTTGATCCTTTTTTTTTCTGATCTCATCTATATATATATTCTTCTATATGTCACGTTGTCTGTCAAAGTACTGAAGAAATCCATGGCTTCATCATTATCCGGAAGTAACAGGCGCATGATACTACAAAGCTCTCCAAAGTTGTTTTGCAACGGAGTTACTGATAGGATAATTCGCTTTTTGGTACGAATTTTAGCAAAGGCCTTCCAAATAGCGATATTCGGAAGGCTCTTGCTGAACTTCGTACCAAAAAGCTAATTATCCTATCCGGGACTCCGTTCCAAAACAATTTGGAGAGCTTCGTACAATCATGTGCCTGTTACTTCCGGCTAATGATGAAGCCATGGTTTTCTTGAATCCTTTGACACTAGACAACATGACATATAGAAGGGCAGATGAGATCAGGAAAAATATGGACCATTTTCTGCACATCCAGAATGGCGCCATTTTGTTAAATCCCTTAAAGGTTAAGAGAATCCGTTATGATTCTGAATCCTGTTCCTAGCCAGGGACTAAAGGTTTTCCTCGTATATTAAGAAATCACAATCCAAACATTTAAAAAATGTTACATTTGCATAGAATTTGTTCTCGACTTCAACGATGCCAGGCCCGCATCGTCATCGTCGACCCGTTCGTGACGACGTCCTGCTTCAGAGGTGCCATGTCCGGGAGTGGGCTCCGCCGGGCTGGCACTGGGAGGTGCTACCTTCAGGGGCGCGCATCTTGGTGAGGAACCCGGGTCCCGTCGTCGACCCGGAGCTTCTTTGGTGGCGGGCGCCTGGGCCACATTCGGTGCGGAGACTGGTGTCCCCCGCAGAGATGGTACGTCACCGTGTTAGGGAGGAGGACGAGGACGTCCGTCGCTACATGGTTGGATTGGACGTCAGGTTCTCCAATACCTTACAGGTTCTTCAGGGATCTCACCCGAGCTATGATCCTGTGATGGTTCCTTCTCTTTGGGTGTCCACCACAAGTGAACTAGATTATTCGATAGTATTCGATCTGTTTTAGCTAGTGATGTATTAGAGGTTATAATTATTCAATAATATTCGAGACGATGTATTCGAGATTATATTCGATTATGCATATCAATTATCTGGATTATTCGAGATGCATATTATCTACTATGATTCAGTTTTTCCTTATTGATTGCATGCATGCATTCTAATTTGAATACTAAATTGTTTTATCTTTCTTCTGGATTAGTTAAATAAAAGCTATGGACAATACCGGCAGAGAAGGAGAAGAGGCCCTGTTCGACATCATACGCTCCCCGAGCCTAGATGGGAATGAAGAAGATGACGACTCGCAATATCTGAACCCTACCGGTGAGGGTATGATATTTGATGAAGACGAACGAATAGATGAAGTCCAGACCTTCGATGACGAAGGAAATGTTGTTCTTGAAATAATAAAGACCGGCGAGGTATATTTATATAAGTAGGCATCTGGTGATCATCACATGTTTTAATTGATTAGTATATATATTAATGAATCGATCTTTCTTCTTTTAGCCCTTCGGATCGAGCAAATCTTCTACAAGCAGTAGGACAGTTCGAGGCCCAGCCAAAAAGTTGAATGATGGCGTAAAGTACAACATTGATTCCATCAAACCTAATGGCGAACCGCGCGAACCTAAGAAGAATGTGAACAAGTTCATTCGTCAATGCGGAGTTATTGTTAGGGACCAAATCCCGATCTCCATGCAAGAATGGAAAAAGCCAGCAAAGGAACTTCTAGATGTTACTTTTGTCGACCAAAGAGCAAAAGATGGGCTTTGGGAATCTCTCATGTCACATTTCACCCTACCAGATCATTTCACAGATGCAGATGTGGAGAAAGTCAAGAACGCTGTTCTTAGGAAGATGGTGATGGCATTCAACAACCACAAGAAAAGTATATGGGCTGCGTATGTCAATGCAGAAAAGAAGACTCCAGCATTCAAGGGAACACTGGAGAAGGCAAGAGATCACTGGGACGCTTTCGTGAAATTCAAGGAATCGGAAGTAGCTCAGGAACGGTCGAGAAAAAACAAGATTAATGCCGCAAAAAAGGAGTGGCACCATAAGCTGGGTCCAGGTGGCTACGAGGTGGCTCGGCCTAAGTGGGATCTCGCTAAGCAAGAGATGATGGATGCAGGGGTCACTCCAGTTACACTGAACTGGCCCCAAGGTGCAGGACTTGGTTCTATGCGCATGGGGGGAAGTTGGACCCAAAGACAGGCGAGGTTTTGGAGCGGGCAAGTCTTAAAGGAGCCACCGACAGTTTACTTGTTGCAATAGAAGAGGCTCGAACGGGGGTATTCACGCCCAACAGAGAGAATGACGAGCTTACACGTGCCCTGAAGAATCCTGAACACCCAGGAAGAACACGAGGCAAAGGCGTTGTTCCGTGGTTTGAGGGGTTTGTGGACTGGAACGCCGACTACAGAAGTCGTGCGAGAAAGAAGCAGCAGGAGGAGCAGAAGAGGAAGCTAGAGGAGGAGGAGAGGAAGCAGGAAGCAGACCGCCTTCACATCATAGAATCAAAGCACGCGGAGTTCGCACTCGCTTCCCAGCGGCAGCAGCAGCAGATCGACTCACTTAGCCAGGAAAGGGGGTCTCAGCAGCGGGAGCAGCTAGCGGATCCAGCATTGGAAAGCACCGTCCCATCCACGCCGAGAAGCAGCATGGGTTCCGCCCCGGGCGATGATGCGCTGATGGATAGATACCCTGTGGATGATAACATAGATACGACAACTTGTGAGCTACACTTTAAAATGAAGAACATACCCATGAAGGTGGCGGACGGCGTTGCTTATACAAATCCCCCTGAAGCAACCTTCCATTGCAATCCGATTCCAGATGGCTATGCTCGTGTCGTGGTTGATGAAGTGGTGGCACAATATTCGGCGCTAGAGCTTGACATTCCTGGAGGTGACGACGAGCGCACACTGGGAGAGGCCGTACATCGTATCATTCTATGGAGAAAGGATTGCATCGTCTTTCCAAGGCCACCGACACCGCGTCAGCCGGCTCATCCTCCAAGTCCGCCGCCGCCTCAGCAGACTCCCGCTCCTCCAAGTCCGCCACCGCGTCAGCAGACTCCTCCTCCTCCAAGCCCGCCACCATGTCAGCCCACTCCTCCTCCTCCTCCAAGTCCGGCACCGCGTCAGCCGACTCCTCCTCCTCCAAGTCCTACACCGCATCAGCCGACTCCTCCTCCAAGTCAAGCACCGCGTCAGCCGTCTCCGCTGCCTCAGCGGGCTCCGCCGCCTAAGCAACAACGGAAGAGAGGCGCCGCAGCTACGGTACAACAGGAGGCGGCTAGCGGTACAACAGGAGGCAGGAAATACAGATTTGATCCAAGCCTCAAGCCTCTTCCGAGGTTGCCTTACGACCTGACTGATGAGGAAAACGAGATCGAAGTGCAAGCCCAACTGAGGGCCCATTTTGGACCGAAACCGCCCCCACCGCCAAAGGAGAAAGTACCTGAGCATGTCATTGACCACTTTATTCGTATGGCTCAACCACCAGCTCCCAAGCATGTTGACTCAGAATATGAACGCCAAATCAAGAAGTCATATCAAGCACAAAAAAAGGAGTCGGGCTCGAGCTCGAGCCAAGCAGCTGCCAAAAAAGCGGGAAAACTATTCCCCAGCTGGGAGAACAGGCGGTGCAATCGATCCCCCCGCTCATTGTACCAACAAATGTGAGTACTGGCGCCGATCAGATGGTAATAACCGACGATAATAGAAGGCAGTCTGAAGAGGCCGGTGTCACTGTAGAACAACTCCTATGCATCGAGCCCATCGAAACGTTTAAAGAGGAGGAACTAAAACGGAAATATGTCCGCGACGAACCTATGGTCAAGCCTGAGGAGATCAAGCGTCTATCAATGAGAATGTATGAATTGCATCAATGGTACATGAGAGAAGCCAAGACTACTGATAAAGAGTCCCTCATGATGAAAGTCAAGGCAGAGCATTACTTCCATGCAAAAGATCTGTGGGTTGAGTTTCAAGAAATGTTTCAGTTATTCAATCAAGACGCACTCGACAAATCTATCGTCAGTTGCTATTGTCTGTAAGTGATTTCTTTCTGTAAGTTAAGTCTCTAGCTAGCTGTAGTGCTTGTTCATTAACTGTAATTATCCTTACTATATTCTTTTCTATGGTATTATGCAGAATGAAGATCTATGAAATGAAAAAAGCTGGACGCTATGGCATTGGGTTCATTGACCCAAATACCATTAATGAAGAGACATGGTCACGTGAATATGATCGACCATACACAGAGAGAACCTTGCTAGAGTTCTTGGTGCGACTAAATACCCAACCAGAAATACTACTTCCTTACAACTTCGGGTGAGTGACACTGTCTTGTACTACAAATTCAGTTTTTGCTTACTAGATGTTAATAAGTGTAGTTGATGAGTTATGCACATGCCCGCTTAATTATACAAACGTGTGCGCATGCAGTTTCCACTGGATCTTGTTAATCATTGAAGTTGACGAGGGAAAAGTTCAAGTACTGGACTCACTACGTAAAGAAACTAAAGAATACTCAATCATGAAGGGGATGCTTGATAGGTAATTCCAATCATTATCGCACTATGTCGGCCTCTTTAGTTCGTTTCCTGATATCAACTAATTAATAGCTCCTTTATTCATTTTCTTTGCCGGTGGGCAGGGCTTGGGAAAAGTTCATCAAAAAGGTTAAAGGCCAATGGAAACAACAGCTGAAATGGGTGTGGCCCAAGGTAATTAATTAAGTAGTACTAGCTACCTAACATCTCTTTAATTCTAGTTTTAATACCATTATCATGCTTGATTAATTATTATCTGGTTGAATTCTATTCTCGTAAAGGCCCTGAAGCAGGCGCCGGGGACTAATTTATGGGCATACTACGTTTGCGAGAACATTCGCATGATGGCGTCCGAAAGGAGCAAAGATGATAGAAACCGATGGGTACGTTTGCCAGAACATTATTCACAATTTTTACATCATTATCTAATATATATACACACACAACTAATACATGCATATTGATCTCCTTCTTTAAAGATGATGGACATGCGGGATAAGCTCCTACCAGAGAATCGCATACGAGCGATTCAAGAGGAAATAGCGGGATTTTTGCTCGACCAGGTCATAGATCCCAAAGGAGAATACCATTACACTGTACCTAGCTAGATCGACCTAATGCCTCCATGTAATGATCTGCAAATTGTAGGAGAAATTGTATATACCAAATTGTATATATATATATATGTATGTGAATGGTCGTGCGAGAAATTCGATGATATATATATGATCGGTTCTATGAGAAATTCTATTTACATATATGCATAACGTGTACAATTTGTAGTAGCGTAAAATATGTTTGAAATGAAAAAGAATAAATGCAAAACACAAAACTAAAATGAAAAATAAATCATAAACCCCTAAACCTTTTAGTCCCGGTTGGTGTACCAACCGGGACTAAAGGTCTCGCAGCCCCCGGCGCGGGCTCGTGCCACGTGGTGGGCCTTTGGTGCCGGTTCGTGTTGAACCGGCACTAAAGGGTGGGGACCGGTTGCATAACTGGCACTAAAGGCCCTTACAAACCGGGACAACAGCCCGGTTCTGCACTAGTGAGGGTGGGGAGTTAAACCACCAACCACACATACAGAAATTCCTCATAAATTTTCAATTGAAATCATTGTTCCTACAAACATAGGAAGGTCGCTCCTCTCTCCTACCCTCGCCTCTTTCCTCGTCCTTGTTGCCGCCGGTGGATGTTGTGATGGTGGCGTGCCATGGCTGGAGAGGCGCCCATGATCCTATTGGAGCCCAAGGCTTCATCTGCGGACGACGGCAGCTAGCTGGCCTAGGGTGGCATGTCGGTTTTGCCCCGTGGCACATTGCTGGCACTATCCTTCGCGAACTGCGAGGACGACATGATGATAACGGAGGTGTCGACATTCACTACAAGGGGCATCTTGCCGTGCACAACATCGCTGGTGGGGCTGCTAAAGATGGCGTTCCCGACACCACGACATGGGCGACCCCGTGATGGTTGTGGTGGTGTTCTATTGTGGGAAGTCATCCTACTTAACTACTAGTCTAATTTTGGCCTTGACTTTGAGTATCGATCAGTGTAACTATCGGAAGATTCGGCAACAAGATGGTGACTGGAGCACCGCTTCATATTCGTGATGAGAACTGTCCTGGCCTTTATTGGTCGAGCTCAGTAGCCACGAACTTGCATCGCTACCTTGTTGAAGGTGTTGTCTCCTTACTCTTGTGCTAGCCTTACTACAAGAAATACGTCAACTTGCGACCATCACTATTGGTCACTGAATGGTCATTGTTTTCCATTTGCGACCTTTTTGTGACCAAAAACAGATGGTCAAAAGCTGGCCGTCGTAAACTGAAATTAATGACCTTCTTCGGGATAAGGTCGTGGAAGGCAACGACCAAAACAAAAGGTCGTTGAACCAATGACCTTTTGTTTTGGTCGCTGGCTGTCTGCCTAGGCCACGTCGGATCCGACGTGGCAATCTGACATGGCAAAATTGCGACCAATTGAAAAGGTCGTTGATAAGATTCAGCCCGGTCCAATTCGGTGTCTATATGGGCCGAGCCCATTAATTCAGCCCATTTAATGTATTTTTTCCCTGACAATTTTGATCAGCTACACGGGCCAAGCCCTGCAATTTAGCCTTTTTTTCTAAGCTTCTTCCATTTTCTGGGCCTCAGCATTTTTGCAGTCCATTTTTTTTTCTATTTTTAAGACTTTTTTCGTTTCATCTTTGTCCAGCATTGTTTGGGCCAAGGCCTCTTCCAGCCCATCAATATTTTCAGCCCACTAATTCATAGGACTAGACAACAGAGAAACATTTGAGTTTTTATTTATTTTGCTATCAAAGCAATATTTGTTTCACCGTACAATCATATATCATTCGTTACAGTTACATCTTCATCAGATTATCTATACATAAGCAGCAACAACAAAAAGATGATCAAGCGACAGCCAAGCAACAAAAAAGATATACTGCCATCACAGCTCCAACGACAGCTAATATACACTACCAACTTCCGCTTATGTGCAAACCTACGAGAAGGCCGGCCAAACAGAAAAGGAATCGCTGAAAAGATGATCACTAGCTTAGATATTCAAAGACCACTGCCATGCCGTCGATTGGATTTGGTTGCCGCCCTTCCAGTTTGCTAAGAGCATCTCTCAAGCAGCATATCTCCTCATAACCTAAAAAGAGAACATAAACCAGCATAAGAATTTGAAACTTCTTGTCCTGCCAAAATATTAGTACTTGTTTAAAACAAAGGATTATCAGCAAAAGTTATTTCCACAACCGTTTGGTGGATATTGATGGTAGTTAGTTGGTAGGCTGATTAGTTCAGTAAGTGTGTTAAACAACCAGGAGCATTTTTCTCTAAAACTGAACCAGGTATATAGTTCAAAGTGTGTTGAGCATGTGACACAAAGCATTTTCTCTACAGACTAAGATTTGAAGTTTTCCTCAGTGAAACATATGAACACAGTAGGCTTCAGCTTTGCTATAAAACCTGAAAACCTTTTTGGGACTATACAAAAGGTAAAAAAAAAGGTAGCTTGCAAAGAAGGCGATACAAAGATATACAGCAAGGCTCCAAGCACATGCATCTCTACACAACAGTTAGACACAGACCACATCTCACCCCAAAATAACAAATCACAAATACAATAGCTAAACTAAGCAAGCACAAACACAGCAGGTACGAATCTGCTGCATCAAGCAAGGAAACAATGAAAGGCTCCGACGAATTTCCATCAAACCTTGTCCTGGCAGGACTAAAGAGCTCTTGAATGTTATAAAGATACACAAAGAATTAGCTATACTACACAGCATGACTAGTGTCCAGCAAGCATTGACAAGACACATATTTCATTCACGAAATGATACGAGAATCAGAATCAATACCATCTTAGCTTTAGTAGCATGTCGGGTTTTTCTGCTCCATGGCTGTCATAAGCAAAACCCCCTTGAAAACCTGAAGAAGATTAAATAAGGCTGCTTTAACAACACTAAGGGAGCGCTCTGCCAGAAACTAGACAAAACTGATGTAACAACAAAGGGAGCACCCTGCCAGAAGCAACAAGATTCCCACAGGCAACAACATCAAGCAGTTCTGTTATGGAGCTCAACATGAACTGAAGTAAAACAAAAACTGAATATTCTGATCCTTGACGCCATTCCCATCAGATTTAGCACCCCATAAACACTTGTATAAATAGACAAAATGGAACATAGATATTATGGTCTTTTTTTCTCCTTACATCTGTTCAGAATTTCAAACGGGGCTACCAAATGACCGCCATCTAAATTCATCATGGGGTTGACCCTAAAGGCGCAGCACTTGGGTGAACAACCTTCAGATATCTTAAAACACGAGAAAAACACTCTTACTTGCCAAGTAATACAAGAAGTAGTGTTCAGGTTCAGTAGAATTTATTACAAGAAATTTTAAACCTTCAGATCAGAAGTTGAATTTATTACTTGAATAGATTACACATAGTAAAACTTCATGGTTAACTTGGTTTACTCATTAGTGAAAAAGAGTGCAGTTTTAAGCCGTACAGGAAGGACCAACGTTCAGAATTTCACTCAAACTCCTACAGACAACAAAACCAGGGAGTAAACCAAAGCGTTTCACAACAAACCAGAAAAGGATGCTAATCCTCCACTAGACCAATAACACATACAAAATTTTGTGCAGAAGGATGCTAACTTGATGTAGAAGGCATCACAAAAAATTAAATCTCTTGCCAGTTTCATGACCCACCTAACCAACGTATATCTAAAACATAGGTATGCATCCAGCGGACAAATATAACTTTGTTAGTAAATAAGGGTCTCATCACAAGACTTCACATCTCTTGTCAGTTTGACCCACACAGAAAAAAAATAGAGTAATGCATTTCAACTTAGGAAAAAAACATTTACATCTCTTGTACGTTCTCTTCAATGTTCTCTATGGCATTTCAACTTTATATGCAGCTAAGTTTGCATCAGGTAGGCTACTGATAGCATGATAATTACCAAGGAGACAGACAAACGAACAAACAAACAAAGAATAACAGCAGCATCATGCAAGGACTGACTGCAACAGCCTAACCAGGCATACACATGGCACAATGGCCATGAACGTAGAGCGATCACCATAGTCATGGCTCCATGACCACGACAAGCTCAGACCAACCACCAGAGGTGGGGAGCAGAGGAAGGAAAGGATCTCACCGTGGCTGTTTTTGTAGCCAATGCCAAATAGCACCACCACCACCACCGTTGCATGGAAGCAGCAGAAAAGAGGAGCCTGGCACGATGAACCCCTTGTACCGAATCAAATCCTGCTGCACAAGGACAAGAGAAATAAGAAGGTAATACGGAAGTTGTTAAACAGAATCATAGAATGCCATCACGTAGTCCAGAAAAATTGAACACATATATATGCATGCTTGTCAAAGTTACATTCCAGAGAATTAAAGTGCTTCCGATAGTAACCAAATTGTTTTAATACTCAGCCATCCCGTACCACACAGGAAGCAAATGCTAAAATAAAAATGCACTTCTGAACAGAGCGACACATTACAAGAACTGGACTAATGAAGACACACAGAAGCAGACCTTCATGCCGTCCTCAATATGCAGAAACTACAGCAGCAGGTGGCATTCAGGATCAAAAGCCAAAAGGTTGGTGGCGCTACTCTGGCCAAGAATCAAAGCACTAGATGGTTAATTTTTTTAGAGTGGTCAAGTACACACTTGCAGCAGAGGCTCACATGCCTAAACATTGGGGCCTACAGACTACACTCAACAGAGCTATGTTTTAAACCAAGAAGGGCTTATTGGCAGGACGGTTTTAACCTCGCATACTACAAGGAAAATTCAAAGACTAAAGTAGACTGCTGAAATACTATATGCAAGACCACACAGATATCCGTGATCCCACTACCTCAAGTAGATCCCTATCTAAGAAAGTGCCAACGTATGCATCTCGTTCTTACATACGCTCGAAGCAAGCAACATGTCACCTACTGTCACTCTCACAGAACAATTTTTAGAGTGCTCAAGCACACGCGGTTGCAGCACAGGCTCAGAGCCTAAACATTGGGGCCTACAAACTAAACTCGACTGAGCTACTATGTTTTAAACCAAGAAGGGTTTATTGGGAGGATGGTTAAATTTCAGGACTCCAGTAAACTGCTGCAATACTATATGCAAGATCACGCAGGTACCCGTGATTACAGTACCTCAAGTAGACCTATGTCCAATAAATTGCCAAGATATGCAACTTGTTATTGCATAAGCTGGAAGCAAGCAACATGTCACCTGCTATCATAATCACAGAACAAGAGTAATAAACCTGACCAAGTCCTCCTCTCTATGTTGTTTAAGTCAAGAAAGCAGTAGCGATAAACCTGACTAACTCCTGTCTAAGTTCTTGAAGTCAAGTCAAGAAAGCAGTATTCTCAATCTGGTTCAAGTTGAAAATCAGCAGAGTACCCGCGAACTAGAAACTACAGGCGGTGGGGATCAGATCAGCTCAAGCCTACACGGACATGATCAATCAACCCAGCTACTCCTACTCTGGACTGGAGTGGCAGGGCAGCCCGGGAGCCAGGCAGAGCAAAGTGGGGAGCAAACGCAGGGACAAAATCAAATGAATAAGAAACCCACATAAACAAACAGGGTGAACAATGATTCTACAAAGTATTACCTCCGGTCATAAATAAGTGAACTAAAACCACATCACTTATTTATGAACGGAGGGAGTGATATTCAGCTTCCGCAGTCAAAGGAGACCCGTAAACTCATTGCGCACAGTTGCAAAAGCACATTATGCAGCAGCAATACAGCATCAGTGTGTGTGTGTGTGTGTGTGCCGCGGTTACCTACAGATCCTACTAAGCGAAGCCGGCAGTCAGGTTGTTGGTCTGGTACTTGTCGAACTAACAATCTATGGATTTTGCAGTCTAAATGAGATCAGTATAAACTAATTGCACACAGTTGCAGCAGCGCCATCGAACCAACGGACGAACGAACTGACCTAGTCAGACCAAGAAGGAAAACAAGCAGATCAGATGGGAGGGGGGTGGTTACCATCCTGGCGCGCTCGCCCTTCTCCTGGATGGCATCATCCTTGTGCACCCTCTCCATCTGCCCAACCACAGAGACGGAGAGAAAAAATGTCAGGTACGTGTCGCGCTGATCCAGCCACGGAGAAGAGAACTGACTGGGGGCAGTCGGGCGGGGTACCTCGGGGACGGACGACGGGGCGGACACAGGGGAGAGGGAGAGGGCGGGTGGATCTCATCGAGGTCCGCGGCGCACTCTGCGAGGATCCGGCAGTGCAGCAGCAAGTCATCGGCCTTGTTCACGTCGAGGTCGATGTAGTAGCTGGACGGGAGCCGCTCGTAGTGGTCCTCGAGTGCGCGGTCGAAGAAGGGGTCAGAGAGCGCCTCTTGGTAGCCGGCGGCCCGCAGGCGGTCGAAGATCCCCCTCCTCACATCGGCGGCGGCCACGGGCGGCCTGCGACTCTCGGCGTCGCTGTCGGCCATCCGCCTGAGGCGGAGGCGGAGGCAAGGAGCCAGCGGAGGTGGCCGTGGAGGTGCGGCGCCGAGGGCAGGACGAGCGCGGTGGCCCTGCGGCGGAAGGCGGCGAGTGAGGCATCAGGGATGGAGGAAGAGCGGCGGAGGAGCGGGTGGTGGAGCGCGGGCACGGGCGGCGGGATCAGCTGAATCGGGGGCGGGAGGTAGGTGGCGACTGCGAGGAGTGGATCTGAATCGGGGGAGAGAGGGGAGAGGAGTGGAGTTAGGGTTTAGGTTGGCCTGCTGAGAGGTGAGTGAGAGACGTTGGATCCACTTGGTGTGGACGGTTCAGATCAGATAGAGTGGGGTGATCCGTGAGAAGTGTTCTGATTGGTCCAAGAATCTGTGATTTAAATTAATTTCCAAGTACTAAAGATAGAGCTATTTTGTGAAGCAGCTATCAAAAATATTTTGCAAAAGGGCATCACACAAATTTTCACTCAAGTTAGACCACATTTTATGGATGAGCACCAATTTGTATGCATTTTTTTATCTTTCTAGCTATTTTTAATCATTTTTCGAGTGTCCAAAATGAGTTTTTTTGTGAAGGACCTATAATATATTTGTTGCAAAATTGGACCAAATCAATTTTATAAAACCTTAGGCCATATTTAATGTACAATTGACCAAATGGTTGGGTGTCAAAAGTTTTGATCCACCTCTCGTGAAAAAGACAATTTCCGCCGATTCAGTTGGAAGCGGGTTAAATTTGAACTGCAAATGCCTGATAGGTTGCTCTTTATTTTTTCCAAAAATCTTTTCTAGGTACATAAGTATCTATTTAATCAGAGAAACACCAAAAAAATTCCAAGATTCAACCACTAGCTAGGAACGGTCATGCCCGCCATTTTGACCGCATTTTGAAACGGGCATAAAAAATTCAAAAAAAATAAAAAAATTGGAAAACCTTCGCATTGTGTCATTATATGTGACCAAGTTACCAGGAAAAATAATAAACTTGTAATACGGTAATTATTTTAAAAAAGTGTTCTCAGAAACGAGCTATCATCTGTGTAGATTCATGGCTTTCAAGCCAAATGATCAATCTTATGGCCACATTCATGGTATAGTGTATTTAAATGATCTCATATTGTGCACAAGAGTGCATATTGGAATGGAAAACAATGTTGACTAAGGAAGTTTTCATTTCCTTTGGACGAAAAAATCATTTTCCATTTTTCGAGTGCCCAAAATGAGGTTTTTTTGTGAAGAACCTACCAAATAATTATTGCAAAATTGGATCAAATCAATTATATAAAATACTAGGCCATAATTAATGCACAATTGACCAAATGGTTGGGTGTCAAAAGTTTTGATCCACCTCTGGTGAAAAAGACAAATTTCCGCCGATTCAGTAGGAAGAGGGTCAAATTTGAACTGCAGCTGCCTCACAGTTTGCTCTTTATTTTTTCCAAAAATCATTTCTAGGTACATAAGTATCTATTTAATCAGAGAAACGCCAAAAAATTTCTAGGATTCAACCGCTAGCTAGGAACGGCCATGCCCGCCGTTTTGACCGCATTTTGAAACGGGCATAGAAAATTAAAAAAAATCAAATAATTGGAAAACCTTCGCATTGTGTCTTTATATGTGACAAAGTTATGAGGAAAAATAATAAACTTGTAAACTTGTAATACGGTAATTTTAAAAAAAAAAAGTGTTCTCAGAAATGAGCTTTCAAGTGTGAAGATTCATGGTTTTCAAGCCAAATGATCAATCTTATGGCCACATTTATAGCATAGTTTGTTCAAATGATCTCATATTGTGTACAAGGGTGCATCTTGGAATGACAAACAATGTTGCTTAAGGAAGTTTTCATTTCCTTTGGGCGAAAAAATCATTTTCCATTTTTCGAGTGCCCAAAATGAGGTTTTTTTGTGAAGAACCTACCAAATAATTGTTGCAAAATTAGACCAAATCAAATTTCTAAAATACTAGGACATATTTAATGCAAAATTGACCAAATGGTTGGGTGTCAAAAGCTTTTATCCACCTCTCATGAAAAAGACAAATTTCTGCCGATTCAGTTGGAAGCGGGTCAAATTTGAACTGCAGCTGCCTCATAGTTTGCTCTTTATTTTTTCCAAAAATCATTTTTAGGTACAAAAGTATCTATTTAATCAGAGAAACACCAAAAAATTTCCAAGGTTCAACCACTAGCTAGGAACGGTCATGCCCGCCGTTTTGACCGCATTTTGAAACGGGCATGAAAAATTCAAAAAAAATCAAAAAATTGGAAAACCTACGCATTGTGTCATTATATGTCGCCAAGTTACCAGGAAAAATAATAAACTTGTAATACGGTAATTATTTTTAAAAAGTGTTCTCAAAAACGAGCTATCATGTGTGAAGATGCATGGCTTTCAAGCCAAATGATCAATCTTATGGCCACATTCATGGCATAGTTTGTTCAAATGATCTCATATTGTGCACAAGAGTGCATCTTGGGATGGCAAACAAAGTTGCCTAAGGAAGTTTTCATTTTCTTTGGACGAAAAATTCATTTTCTATTTTTCAAGTGCCCAAAATGAGTTTTTTTTGTGAAGGACCTACCATATATTTGTTGCAAAATGGGATCAGGTCATTTTTATAATATATTAGGACATATTTAATGTACAATTGACAAAATGGTTGGTCGTCAAAAGTATTTATACACATCTGGTGAAAAAGACAAATTTTCGCTGATTCAGGTGGAAGCGGGTCAAATTTGAACAGCAGTTGCCTCATAGTTTGCTCTTTATTTTTTCCAAAAATCATTTATAGGTACATAAGTATCTATTTAATCAGAAATACATGGTTTGGTGGCGATACGTTGAGGTTTGGATGGTGGCCGAGGGCCGCAACTCCAGAGCGCGTAAACTTGCATGCCCGCCGTATGGTCACCGCATGACCGTGGTGTTGCCACGCGTTCCGGGTGGCCTAGGCATGTCTAGTGGGTTGGGCACTCCCCTGATAGGTGTCAAGAAGAAGAAGGCAATAGAAGAATCTCACGAGGAGACTGGACTGAGCTCAAACATGAATTAGCACCCAAGTGTTTGATTAGTGGTGGGGAAAATGCACATGGCCAATGGGCCTGAGTTTTGGCCGAGGATGATCATCTACTAAGGACACTATCTTGGAAAATTTGCAGCTCAAATGAAGGAGCCTAGGTGTCACTTGGTTTGCAACGTACCACACTGGACAGAAATATGAATGTTGAAGCTGGACTCAAATGAATGAATGGATTGATCTGAAATTTGGAGGAGGATGATAATTTGGGCATATGAAGGCACTTTAAAATTTTCATACCATTTGGATAAATAAAAATGGTACTTCCTTCACAGTGCTCTCCACTGAACAGAAAATTGGGGAAAATGCTGAGGGAAATTGGCTTGAATAAATGAGCTAAAATTTGGGGGAGGGAGGTTCTATGGGCAGGGTCATGTCGTGGCAAATTTTCAGCAATTATAAATTAAAATAAAATATAGTTGCTTCACAAACTGAAAATATCACCAGAAACAAAGATTGGATGCTGAGCTCACATGTATTGTTAGATGGGGCTCAAATTTTGTGGAGAGCTATGATTTGGGAATATAGAAGATGTGGCAAAAATTCAGCTCATTAGGATATGCCTAGCTAGTACTTCCTTCACAACAGTTCGAGCTGAACAAAAACTTTAGAAATTTGCCGAGGAAGATTTATCATGCAAATGGAGTTGAATATTGTCATGAGGCAATGATTTTGATAGTAAAGAATGCCCAATTTTTTTTGGGAATTTTGGGAATGACAGAAATATAGGTTGCTTCACAACCTAGGAAAAAAATTGACACATGGACATGACACATAAGCAAAACTGATGAGGTGGCGCCTAGTCATAGCAATCCACCACAATTTACAAGGTTATGACCATCTATATTGGTCGTGATCAGCTAGAAATAAGGCAGCGGACCAGTGATGTCTGCTTTATGACCATTTCGTGTAAGGAAATTACGACCTTTCTGACCAAAATGGCCGTTATAATTTAGGGTTTGGAGCCCCTCGAACAGCTTTTGACCAATTGGTCTCAAATGGTCGTAAATTTATGACCAATTCTTCCAGGGTCACTGACAGAAGGTCACAAGTTGACATATTTCTTGTAGTGCTTCATTGGTTGGTCTCGGCAGCCGGAATCAAAATCCTTATCAGGCCCTTTCATTCGAATGTGGCGACGACAATGCGTGGGTTGTTATTAGGCGTTGCTGCGAAGAAAGTCAACCTAGTCGTACGTGTTAATTTGATATCTTATAATAATTCGCTCGTGGTTGGCTATGTTTTGTCCTCTGTTTGTTGATGTTTTCGGCTTTGTCGCCTTGCATCAACTATACTAAGAAAAAAAAAATCAATGTGTGTGTTTCAACATTGGCCCTGTTTGGATTCATGGGTTAGAGCTAGTTTGGGCTCAAATAGCCCTAAAGTATTCAAACATGAGGGCTAGTTTGAGCTAATTGCATCTAACTCACCCAAAAAAACTACCCCACCCAAAATGTGCTAATTGAAGCTAGTTCTCCCAATGCATTTATTGTCAATCTAACCCTGTAATCCAAACACCTCTTTAGTCAGAGTTAGTTCATGGGTTAGTCATGAGCTAGAAACTAACTCTAACCTCTACCTAAGTTAAAGTATACAAACGGGGCAATTCTTTCAAAAAAACATACAAATTCTTTAAAAAATTGTCAAGAATGAACGGGATCAACAAAAACAAAACAAAACTAAACGGAAACAAATGCTACTACGTGACAGTAGGCTTGATCGATCACGTCACCGAAACGAGCAAGATTCTGGTGTTGGGTTCCCGTAAAGCACGATGCCCCCTGGCAGCCACAGGCAGGCAGGCAGGCAGCATAGGTAGGTCACTGCCGTGCATCATCATCAGTGCATGCATGCCTCCCTGTCTGACTCCCCTCACAAAATCGAGTGGTCAAGTCGGTCGTCAGAGCCTCACGTCCATCCGATTGGTCATTCGCAGATCTCAACACGACACCAAAATAATGCGTCGTGATCTCCCTCGCCTTGCCTCGGTCGCCTTTCTGCCGCCCTGCATGCGCGCCTACGTACGTACTATACCCGTCTGGACGTCTCTGGAGAAGTCGACGTGAAAATGGTTAAACAATTACTGCGTGGACACAGACCACTCTCCGGTCTCTTCCCTGCTGCTATGCCTGCCCCTAAAAGTCGTTTTTGTGGAGCTAAAAAGGTCGATAGGTGCCTGATAATGGCACAGTGTGGATTAACTGTTAAGTACTGTCCAAGAGATGGGACTTGTTGTTTTGTTCTGGCATCCTGGGCTAATTGGTTGTAGTAGAAGAACTGTATTCGAACTGCTTGCTTTCCGCCTGCCTGCTTTCCTTTGTGCATATAATGTTGCAGCCCAGATCCTCTCTAGCTTATATTTATTTTCCAGGAATTGTCTAGGAACCATATCAATCAGGGAGGGGATGAGACCGCGAGATCAATTAGCTTTTGGTGTCCTGATGATGATTGATAAGAAGAGGCATCGTTCGTGTTTCGTGTGTTTTTCTTTGGGCGATATATGTGCTCGTGTTTTATGCGGCAATCATTTTCTTCATTTGGCTGTCTGGCCATTCATAGTTTCATACGTTTCTTCTTCTCTCCCAATAATATATCGTACGGGCCGGGCAGCACGACAAAGGGCTGTGGGAGAGTTTGGCCGGGGACGCCAATGTTTCTGGACACAATGGTGTAGGAGCATACAACAACATATGATATCCGTGCTACTCGAGAGTATGGGACACAGTCACACACGGACCATCATCCGTGGGTGACAAAAGACCACCAACGTCGCAACTCGCAAGCACATACGCACGGAGGATGACGAGGGTGCGTGCGCGTCGATCGGGACCCCTTGCGCCGCCGTGGACGACGACGTCGGATTCAAAGCTTGCTACAGGTGGACGGATGGACGGATGGATATTTTGGACGACAGGCCACGTACGTTGGGCAAGTGTGGCGCACATTTTCGTGGCGCGCGACGACGGCCAGACGCGTGGACAGATTAGAGTTTGATTTGTCTTCCGGGCGGGCTGTTTCGCCTGCGAAACCCGGCATTTGCCTCCGCGGACCTCGTCGTTTCCTCGCGCTAGACGACGCTAAGCTCCACGTGACGCGGGGCACACTGATAGGTGCACAATGCTCTGGGCTCGTGGCAGGCGTTTGAAAATCGTGGGCCGCTGGAGCTTGCTAGAACGAGATCGATCGAGAACCATATAATTGACCGTGCAGTTTAAGGGCGACAATAATCGATCCTGAAAACTTGATCTTCGAAATGCCATCTCAGAACTTATAACTCCTGAAACTCCAGGGTATTGGGAGGGTGGCCTCTTCTACCCATCGTTAAAACCGTCCTTGTGCTTGTATGAACATAGTATAAGAGCATCTACAGGCCGACTTAAGAAGCCCGACCCCTCAAACGCCCGCGAACGCGTCCAGACGCGTCCGCTGACACTAACCAGTCACGTCTTAAATTTTCATTCTCACAATCGAACACCTCAATTAATAAACCTCAAATCCATACAAATTAATGCAACTACGTAAACGATGTAATACACACATTGTTCGGCTACTACATCAAGACATTCCATCAGACTAGTAAAATTTGGCATGTTTAACCTAAATGCTAGCTATGAAGAAGATCATCCACGACCGCCCTTGCCCTTCCAGGCGCCCTTGTTGTACTTCTCGTGGAAGTAGCGGTCAAAGATGCAGTACGGACCGAGCCGGATCTACTCATCGTCGGAGCCGTCCGACCCGTCGTTGTCCTCCTTCTCTTTCTTGGGGGCAGTCCGGCCATGGAATGGACCGCCCGATTCTGCTCTCGGGCGAGAGCGCACGTATTCCCCCGCTGCGGCTTCTTTACAATGCGGGCGTGGATGGCTTCCTCCTCTGCGGTCGTCCACGCTGCCACATCAGCCGCCTCCGCCTCTATCGCCGCCTTGTCGGCAGCGAGGCGGGTCTCGACCACCCTCATCCTCTCCTTCCCATGTCAGGCACACCGGTCCCGGTAGGACTATACTCTGGCGGACCGGTGATGAGAAAGGGAGATTGGAAGGCTCCCAAGAGGACCGTGATGATCCAACACTGGAGGATCTGAGCGCCCCATGCGTGGATGCAATGGACTCGCGCCAGAGGGATTCCGCCGTCGGTCGGGCGCTGTCCTCCCGGGAGTGGTGGAGGGCAAAACTGACGGCCATTGCCCCCTCCAAACTGCACGGGATGACACCCCAGTCGACAGATGTGACGCCCCGACTTAATCGTGCACTAATCATACAGGCAAATGCACACGAACAAGATCAAAGACTCACGGGAAGATATCACAACACAACTCTAGACACAAATTAAAGTCATACAAACTTCATATTACAAGCCAGGGGCCTCGAGGGCTCGAATACAAACGAGTCAGCGGGAGCAACAATATCTGAGTACAAACATAAGGTAAACAAGTATGCATTAAGAAGGCTAGCACAAACAACACAAAGATCGAAAAGGAAAGGCCTTCTGCCTGGGAGCCTCATAACTACTCCTGGTCGTCGGCGGCCTCCACGTAGTAGTAGGCAACCTCGGGGTAGTAGTAATCATCGGTGGTGGCATCTGGCTCCTGGGATCCGTCATCTGATTGCAGCAATCAGATATGGGGGAAAAGAAGTAGCAAAGCAACCGGGGGTACTCATCCAAAGTACTCGCAAGACTTACAACAGATCTATACTAAGTATGCATCAGTATCAAAGGAATGGGGCTATATCTTTGGACTGAACTGCGAAATGCCAGAAGAGAAGGGAAAGCCTAGCGTATCAAAACTAGCATCTTGAAGCATCTTGCAGCATTAGAAGAGTGTAGATTAGCATAATATAAGTAATAAGCATGTTGTACTAATGCCCAGAGATCCTTTCTCGACTCCCTACGAGAAAGCAATCCCGGAGCCATCATATCCATTTCACATCTCCAGTATCCAGTTCTAGTTGTATAGATCGGGATACAACTCCGAGCATCTGTTACCGTGGACACGGCTATTCGAATAGATTAACTTCCCTGCAGGGGTGCACAAACTTACCCAACACGCTCGATTAACTCCGGCCGAACACACTTTCCTGGGTCATTCTTGGCCTCGGCTGATCGACACGCCGTAGTCCTACCTAGACTCAACAGAGAGGCCAGCACGCCGGTCTACATCCCAAATGCGAAGGGGTCATGGGCCAATCATCCTTTGCAATCGTTCGCATTGCGAGGACGGCCGGGATCAGTCCTGGCTACCTCTTTATACAAAGCAGGTGCTTATGCGGACCACCCGGGCGTGTGCCGCAAAACCGCTGACATCAGCGAGCTTTCCGAAGAATCGTATGACACAGAGTGCCCATACTTATTCTCGCGTGGTGGTCGGTGCAAAAAGGCCAGAGGCCTACTCGGATCACATATCCAAACCGTTAGTATCTTGGGAGCGCGCGGTAACGATCAATGATCCACGATATGTGGTCCCGTCGCCCCGTCTCACGGACTTACGACAAGGGCTAAGAATGCCCGGCCGTGCCGCGTAGTTATCTCGCGGGTACCCTCCAGGTCAACCTGACTTCACATCACTCGCGGGTACCCCCTTGGGGCCGACCCGATTTCATCATGGTTCTGGGGTAAAGTCAAAGTAACCATGTGTCCATAACACCAAGGGGGAATCCGAGGAATCACCCTCGATGGATTCCACTTGATGTAACCATCAAGGTGAACTTGGAGGAATCACCCTCGGGGGTTCACTCTTGATGTGTTGCATGACAGGGTCGATATCGGGTCGTAGACCACGACCGATTAACTACACTACAGAGATCTCATCAGAAGTGCTATACAAGGTATCACCCTCGGCACTCGATAGTAACCCCGCAATATCGTACAACTAAGGGGGTGTGATGTGATATGTCAGGCTCAGGACATCGATCACGTTGATCGAGTCATCGGTCATAAAGCGGGGGCAACAGGGACATGGTGGGGGGTCACTAGTGGATCACGAACCAACCTATACTATGCATATAGGATAAACAGGTAATGTAACAATAGTAGGCTACAAAATTAGGCTATGCATCAGAATAGGATCATACAAATACAGTAGCAAAATCTAATGCAAGCATGAGAGAGAAGGAACTGGTCGATATAGGAATGATCAAGGGGGTTTTGCTTGCCTGGAAGCTCTGCTGAGAGTAGCTGAACGTCAGGGGTGTAATCGTACTCTGGAGCAGCGTCAGTCTCGGTGTCGACCGGAGAGAAGAGAGGGAAGAAACAATAAATATAATGCAAATAGATGCATCATGATGCATGACATGGTAAAATGCAGCGCTAGGGGTGACCTAATGCAGTGCTACATGTTACAAACGAAGCGGGGAAAACATCTGGATATGTTTTCCCAGCGTTTGACAGTTTTTGGACAGATGAGATGGAGGGGTATGATCCATGTTCATCATGCTAGAGGCATGTGACAGATGAACAGATTGCATATTTGGATTCGTTATATTTTTCTGAGCAACTTTCATTTATAAATTATTTTCATCTGACTTATAGATTATTTTATATGATTTTTCAAAGATTTAAACATTTTTTGAAATTATTATTAATTCAAAAATACATTTATAGCGTCAGCAGCATTATGTCAGCATGATGTCAGCGGTCAACCCAGCTGGTCCAGGTCAAACCTGACCGCTGGGTCCCACCTATCATTGACAGAAAGCTTAACAGGGTTTTAAATTAACTAAGTTAATTAAGTAACTGGGCCCACCTGTCAGTGTGACATTAGTTTAAATTAATTATTTTAATTAGTTTTTAGTTAGATTAGAGTGTGGGCCCCACTTGTCAGCGGCTGGGGCCGCCAGTCAGCACAGTTGATTGGTCAAACCAGTCAACTAGGCCCCTGGGGCCCACTGGTCAGTGGCCCAGGTTAGGCCATGTCAGCTGTGGCCCGCGGCTCGCCCCTGGCGACGCCAAAACATGGCGGAAGCAGGGGCTAGCGGCGGGATTTTGCTTAGGGGGGTCTTTTGGCTTGGGGTTTCGCCCTACGGGACATGCGCGACGGTGTGCGTCGAATGGTGGCGAGGAGAGCAGTGGAGACGGCCCGCAGCGTTGCCGGCGACGAGCCGTTGCGGAGGCCGAAATCGGGCGAGCTCGGGCTCGTCGCTCCAGGGCACGACAAGGCGTGCGGTTGGCGGCGTTGAGTTCCTACGGGCTCCAGGAGCTCGATTACGAGCTCGGACGCGAGCTGCGGCAGCAGTAGCCACGGCGGCGGGCTCAACAGCGGCGGTGGGTTCGGCCACAACGTCGGGGGAGAGCTACGGGCATGGAGAGGGGCAGGGAAGAGGGGGAAACGGCGCGAGGCTCACCGCGGTTCTGTAGGCGTGCAAAGCGGGCGCGGGAGAGGCTCGAGGTAGCCGAAATCGTTGATGGCGTGTGGTGGCCCGAGGAGGAAGACAGTGGCGTCGAGTGTTAGGGAACGCGACAGAAAACAAAAAAATTCGGTATAGCGAGCACGCCCAGGACCACTATGGAGACTGCATACAAGGTTTGATCTGATCCGTACCGACTCGAAGCGCAGCGGAAGAAGAGTCGGTGGAGATCGTTGGTGCAGATCCCCGCAGCTAGGATTTACAACCTCCCAACCGCGAGGATGTACTCCCTCGCCGGACAGCCCTTCGGGAGGCGGTCGGACAGTCCCCCGGACGATGTCGCAAACAGCCCTTCGGGAGGACCCTCGAAACTCGAACGGAGACTCGGACAGCCCTTCGGGAGGACACTCGAACAGCCCCTCGGGCAAAAGACCGAAACTACGACCTCTCTATGGGGTTGCACACATACGGTGTCAGCTATCCGGCAGGGCTTCGCCGTCCAGAACTAGCTCCTGCCAGAACCCAGACAGCCTTTCGGCTCTACGAAACTCTTTTCGTGGGAGGGAGAGAAGAAGCCAGATAATGCATGGCATGTGTATGAGAGCAAGGGATGAGGTTTGTGGGCAGCCCACTCTCCTCTATTTATAGGAAAACCAAGGGGTAAAGTTGGCATTCACAAATACCAAAAGTACCCCCACTTTATGTCATTTACATAAAGAATAAAGCAAAAAGGAGTGCCATGTGGAGCTCCATGGAGCTCCACCCTCCATGGCCGGCCACCCCTTGGGGGGGCCCCCCAAGGGGGCTTCCTTAGTGCCCAAGGCTTCTAGAAGCCTTTTGGGAAAATTCCCAAAAGGTGCTTTCCGTAAAAATTCCCAAAAAGCACTTTCACTATTCACGATGACATTTTTCAGCGTCCGTACGAACTAAAAATATTTATGTGGGCTTAGAACATTTCTAGTACCCACTAAAATAATTTTCAACGCGTTCTGGAACAATTCCAGATTAGTGATTTCATCTGCGAAAAAGCATCTGAAGCGGTTCCGGCAGCTCCGAAACATTTCCGGTTTTTATCCCCGAAAATTCCAGAAAGTTTCCAGAATAATTCTGGCACCCTCCAAGAATTATTAGGGGCATCCCGAAACCAATTTGACTTAATGGAATACCCCAAAACAACTTTTCAGTTTCACCGAAACTCATCCGGTGTTCTCTCTGCGGAACTTTTCCGCTGTCCGAAACTTTTTTGGTGTCCGAAACTTTTTCGGTGATTTTCTCTCAGACTCCCTGTCTAGTATTCAGCAGATAGATGACCCTTAAGCGTGTGACCCTATAGGTTCGGTGAAGTATAGACATGACCCGGAACCCCTTCCGATCAATGATCAACATCGGAGCCGTGGACACCCATATTAACCCCTATACCCACACGAATGATTATTCGAGTGAACCTCCAGTTGCTGTGTGCTATTCCTGTTGCTTCGCGATATGTCACAAACACCCGAGGTGAGATTTATTGCATCCCCGTGGATCAACAAATTTTTCCACTATGCAAGTTACCTCGTTACCAGTTTTGTTCTCTTTTCTCGTTTCTGTGTTTTCGGCATCCCAGTGATCAAATCACAAGGTGTCTGGCCAGACGATGATGGATACCGTAACACCGAGAGGGCCCGAGAATATCTCTCCATCGTCGGAGGAGCAAATCCCAATCTTGAGCTATCTCGTTACTTGCCATACTTTTCCGTGAACCCGTAAGCCGCCGTAATAGCCACCCAGTTACGGATGACGTTTAACAAACCCCAAAGTTCACAAAGCAAGTACGAAGGAACTCAATACTCTCATGGTCTAAGGAATTATGCAAACATTAACTATCTCTATGTTAAGAACCATAAACTTGTAACGATAGAAACTCATAGCATAACATCAATCTGGGTTGATTCAACACAAGTGTTCTACTAACAATGTGACCTCAAAAATTGCCAGCACATCCATGCCCATGATCAGGAAAACAGGATCATCATGCAATACTTGAGCCAGTCTTAGAGGCAAGACCAGGAATACATTTTACCGTTTATTATACCACACGTGCATATGAGTTTCCCTCCGAGCCTCGTGTTATTGCAGACTCGAGAATCATAGCAGTTATAGCATGGAACATAAACATTCATTACAAACTTGGAGATACAAAATAACGGTTGTTACTGCCTCTAGGGCATATCTCCTACAGACTCCCACTTGCACTAGAGTCATAACCCAGTTACATGGCTTCCCTAACACCAATGGCTATCCGGTGTTGCTCATGCTTTGCTCGTGGTAGAGGCTTCGTCATCGGGTCTGACACATTCAGATCCGTGTGAACTTTGCGTACTTTCACTAAACCCTCTTCGACATGATGTCGAATGAGTTTATATTTGCGTTGAATATGTCTTGTCTTATGGTGTGAACTTGGCTCCCTTGCCTGAGCCACGGCGCCACTATTATCACAATAGATCTCCACCGGGTCCAGAGCACTTGGAACCACACCAAGGTCTTCAAGAAATTTCTTGATCCATACCGCCTCCTTGGAGGCTTCTGAAGCTGCAACATACTCCGCCTCCGTCGTAGAATCCGCCACAGTCTTTTGTTTGGAACTTTTCCAATCAACTGCGCCACCGTTCAACATGAAAACATAGCCTGATTGAGATTTGAAGTCATCTGGGTCAGTCATGAAGCCTGCATCAGTGTAGCCACTTACAATGAGCTCTTCATCACCTCCGTACACAAGGAGTAAATCCTTGGTCCGTCTGAGGTACTTAAGAATACCCTTGACTGCGGCCCAGTGTTCCAATCCTGGATCACTTTGGTACCGGCTGCTAACACTTAGCGCATAGGAAACATCCGGTCTTGTACATAGCATGGCATACATAATAGAACCAACTGCCGAGGCATATGGAACATCATTCATTTGTACTCGCTCATCGCGAGTTCGAGGACTCTGATTCTTGCAAAGCACTGTGCCAGGTGACATGGGGAGTAGGCCTTTCTTGGAGTTCTCCATGTTGAACCTTTTCAACACCTTGTCAATGTACGTGCTTTGGCTAAGCGCTATCAGGCGTTTTGATCTATCTCTATAGATTCTGATGCCCAATACATATGCTGCTTCGCCTAAGTCTTTCATTGAAAACCTTTTCTTCAATGATTCTTTTATTTCGCTAAGAAAATTCATGTCATTTCCAATCAATAATATGTCATCCACATACAAGATTAGAAATGCTTTTGCGCTCCCACTAAACTTCTTGTAAACACAAGATTCTTCGTCATTCCTGATGAAGCCAAACTCTTTGACCACTTCATCAAAACGAATGTTCCAGCTCCTTGATGCTTGCTTCAGACCATAAATAGCTTTCTGAAGTTTGCATACCTTTCCAGCATCCTCATGAATGACAAAACCTTCCGGCTGTATCATGTATACATCCTCTTTGAGGTTTCCATTTAGGAAAGCCGTTTTGACATCCATCTGCCATATTTCATAGTCGAAATAAGCAGCAATTGCTAGCAATATCCGAACAGACCTAAGCATAGCTACGGGCGAGAAAGTCTCGTCGTAGTCCACTCCTGGAACTTGCGTGAACCCTTTCGCGACAAGTCTAGCTTTGTGGATAGTAATGTTACCATCCACGTCCGTCTTCTTTTTGAAAATCCATTTACAACCAATCGGCTTTACGCCTTCTGGAAGTTCTTCCAAGTTCCAAACTTGGTTTTCGTACATGGATTCCATTTCGGATCTCATGGCCTTGTGCCATTCCTTTGAGCTGGGCCCCGCCATCGCTTCCTTGTAGTGTGCAGGTTCATCGTCTTCAAGAATGAAGATTTCGTTATGAAACCACTCAGGTGGCTGGATAGCCCTGCCTGATCTGCGCGGTTCAGTTACAACATTGTTTGAAGTCCCCGCATCATATGCGATAACTTCCGGCTCAGTTGTAGGGATAATTAGCGGAATCTCTTCCGGTTCCTTAGCCATATCAACGGTTGCCGAAGATTCACTAATCTCAATAAGTTGTACTGTCCTCCCACTCACTTCTTTAGCGAGAAATTCTTTCTCGAGAAAGCTTCCAGTTTTTGCGACAAACACTTTGCCCTCGGATGGGTGGTAGAAGGAATACCCAAAGGTTTCCTTTGGATAACCTACAAAGTAACATTTGTCTGATCTGGGATTGAGTTTTTGAGGCTGTAAACGTTTTACATATGCTTCACAACCCCAAATCTTGAGATGCGACACACTGGGTTTCTTCCCATACCATAACTCATATGGCGTCGTCTCAACAGATTTTGACGGTGCTTTGTTTAGTGTATAAGCGGCAGTTTCTAGTGCGTGACCCCAAAAAGATATCGGAAGATTTGTAAGGGACATCATCGACCTTACCATGTCCAACAGGGTTCGGTTACGTCTTTCCGATACTCCGTTTCGCTGTGGAGTTCCGGGAGGCGTAAGCTGTGAAACGATTCCACGTTCACTCAGATGTTGGCCAAACTCATGACTAAGATACTCGCCTCCGCGATCAGACCGCAGAAACTTAATCTTTTTGTCACGATGATTTTCTACCTCATTCTGAAATTCTTTGAACTTTTCAAAGGTTTCCGACTTATGCTTCATTAAGTAGATATAGCCATACCGACTTAAATCATCAGTAAAAGTCACGAAGTAGAAATACCCACCCCGTGTGGCTGTGTTCATTGGACCACATACATCACTATGTATTATTTCCAATAATTCACCCGCCTGTTCAGGATGACCCGTGAACGGCGTCTTGGTTATTTTCCCCATCAAGCAAGCTTCACATGTGTCAAATGATTCAAAATCAAAAGACGGTAAAACTCCATCTTTATGGAGTCTTTTCATGCGTTTCTTTCCGATGTGGCCAAGCCGACAGTGCCACATGAAAGTGGTGGTGGTATCAGCCTTCTTAAGGCGTTTAGCATTCACGTTAAAGACATCATTTCCACATTCAAGATTTAGTATGAAAAGGCCCCCAACAATGGGTGCAAATCCATAAAACATATCCTTACAATAAAGTAAACAACCATTGTTCTCAGACTTGTACGAATACCCATCACGTACTAAACATGATCCGGAGATAATGTTTCTACACAACAGTGGAACAAAATAACAGTTACTTAGTTCTAAGATAAATCCTGAAGGGAGACGTAGAGGCATAATGCCGACGGCTTGAGCGGCGATCCCAGCGCCGTTCCCGACGCGCATCACGACTTCATTCTTTGCCAGCTTGCGCACCTTCTGAAGCCCCTGTATCGAGTTGCAAATGTGAGCAACCGATCCGGTATCAAATACCCAAGACTTAGAATTTTCGCTAGCAAGCAAAACGTCAATGACATTAACTTGTATAACAATTATACCTTTTCCGGTTTTCCCGGACTTCTTATCTTGCAGATACTTCTTGCAGTTTCTCTTCCAGTGTCCTATGCCCTTACAGTAGAAGCACTCAGTTTCATTCTTGGCTCCACCCTTAGAGTTGCTTTGGGAGCCGGTCTTACCGGCGCCCTTGCCCTTCTTTGGCTTGCCTTTCTTCTTTTTGAAACTGGCGGTTTTATTCACAAGCAACACTTGCTTGCGATTTTTCCGCAGTCCTCCTTCTGTAGTTTTCAGCATGGCGAGCACCTCTTCCGGTTCCTTCTCCATCCCACTCATGTTGTAGTTTAATACAAAACCGTCGTAAGACGGGGGGAGTGAAGAAAGCAACATGTCCATCGTATGGCCAGGTGGAAGTGGAAATTCCAGGGTTTTAAGCCTTTCAGCATAGCCAATCATTTTGACCACGTGTTCGCCAATTGAACTACCCTCAGCCATCTTGCAATCCATCAAAGCCTTCATGATATCAAATCGTTCAGACTTTGCGGTTTCCTTGTACAGAGCATCCAATTCCCGGATCATATCACGGGGTTTATGGAATTCAAAATGTTTTTGAAGGTCTGTACACATGCAAGCTAGCATGAGGCACTGCACTAAGTTGTGATCATCATCCTTAGTGGCCCAGACATTTTGTTCATCTTCCGGGGCCTCTGCCGCCGGTTTAGCTGGAAGAGCATTTTCAAGCACATAAAGTTTCTTAGCGCTCCTGAGGACAATCCTCAGGTTGCGGACCCAGTCCGCATAGTTGTTTCCAGTCGCAGTTAACTTCTCTTTCTCTAACAACGGGCCTAAGTTGAACGCGGTGTTGCGAGCCATTTGATCTACAACGGAAAACACAGGTTTCACTTAGACTTTGTTTATAATGAAATTTACACTAGTGAATAAACAGTTTTATTCTAAAGTGCGCTCCCACTCAAATCAATATCTCTCATAATTGATTGTGAGTGATTCAAGACACAAATTTCAATTCAACGCCATTGATGGTAGCATCACTGATGGCGAGAACTTCAATCGTTAGGCAAACTTGCCAATCACATCTCTATGTGACTCTTGTTCATCTTTCGATGCGTGTGTTCCGAGCTCATGACTTTCATGCCTGAACGTCAAGATAACCAAGTGATCTTGCTGCGAGGTCTCAACTCACCCGCCTCACACTTCTCTAATCGTTCGTGCCCATGTTAGCATGTGACACCCCGAAGAGATAGGTGCCGTGACGGTGCTACACTTGGGAGAACACTAACTACTTGATATTTTAAGTGAGAGATCACCCTAATAAAAGCGACTACCACGCAATCAAGAAGGGTGCATCAAGAGGGATAAACATCTCAGGCAATTCATAATAGCATGATATGGTATAGCCTCTTCTGACGGAGAAGTCAAGTATTCTTCGCCTTCGGCATTTGCGTCGGTGTTCACCTTCGCGAAGATTGCCACCACCTTGTCGATGCATCAGATAATATCGCCATCTCCATAGCGGATAGAATTAAATGCATTACTTAAGGTTGACACGCAGGTCATTAAAGTGCAATCATATGGCTCCAGCCATCATGCCGAATCATGATACGCAGGTCATGTTAATTACATCATATAGTCATCTCATACATAATCAAATTGAATATGAGACTTGCTATACCACATCACATGCAAACCATCCTGCAAAACCAAGTTAGACGCCTCTAATCGGTTTATGCAAAATTTTATTTTACGTGGCTTCTAAGGTTTTGACTTAAACCGCAGCTACCAACGTTTTATCATCAAGTATGATTATTCAAGTCGCTAGATTAACATCTCGGGGTGTATGAAACACGAGATAATTAAATCTCGAGCCCCATACTAAACTTCGTCATACGCATGACCCCCGTGCAGATCATATCTGCAATGCCCTTTCATCTGCGAATTTCATCTTTCTTTTGACTATGGCAGAACCCAAAGAACTGATAGCACTTCCATGATCAATCAGGATCATGGATTGCCAGAGCTTTGTCAAATTCCACCATGCTGTCTCGAGATTGAGCAAACACAAATTCTAGGGAAGCAACAAGAACATCAGGTAACAGATTTCATCTGTCACCCGCATAAATAATTTTCAGCAATAGATCTTATCTACTACCTAATTATATTATGCAATACACATACATCTCCATGTATTCTAGATCGTAACCTGCATCTACGCATAGCACGGCTCTTGATGCCACTGTTAGGGAACGCGATAGAAAACAAAAATTTTCGGTATAGCGAGCACGCCCAGGACCACTATGGAGACTGCATACAAGGTTTGATCTGATCCGTACCGACTCGAAGCGCAGCGGAAGAAGAGTCGGTGGAGATCGTTGGTGCAGATCCCCGCAGCTAAGATTTACAACCTTCCAACCGCGAGGATGTACTCCCTCGCCGGACATCCCTTCGGGAGGCGGTCGGACAGTCCCCCGGACGATGTCGCAGACAGCCCTTCGGGAGGACCCTCGAAACTCGAACGGAGACTCGGACAGCCCTTCGGGAGGACACTCGAACAGCCCCTCGGGCAAAAGACCGAAACTACGACCTCTCTATGGGGTTGCACACATACGGTGTCAGCTATCCGGCAGGGCTTCGCCGTCCAGAACTAGCTCCTGCCAGAACCCAGACAACCTTTCGGCTCTACGAAACTCTTTTCGTGGGAGGGAGAGAAGAAGCCAGATAATGCATGGCATGTGTATGAGAGCAAGGGATGAGGTTTGTGGGCAGCCCACTCTCCTCTATTTATAGGAAAACCAAGGGGTAAAGTTGGCACTCACAAATACCAAAAGTACCCCCACTTTATGTCATTTACATAAAAAATAAAGCAAAAAGGAGTGCCATGTGGAGCTCCATGGAGCTCCACCCTCCATGGCCGGCCACCCCTTGGGGGGGGGGGCCCAAGGGGGCTTCCTTAGTGCCCAAGGCTTCTAGAAGCCTTTTGGGAAAATTCCCAAAAGGTGCTTTCCATAAAAATTCCCAAAAAGCACTTTCACTATTCACGATGACATTTTTCAGCGTCCGTACGAACTGAAAATATTTTTGTGGGCTTAGAACATTTCTAGTACCCACTAAAATAATTTTCAACGCGTTCTGGAACAATTCTAGATTAGTGATTTCATCTGCGAAAAAGCATCTGAAGCGGTTCCGGCAGCTCCGAAACATTTCCGGTTTTTATCCCCGAAAATTCCAGAAAGTTTCCAGAATAATTCTGGCACCCTCCAAGAATTATCAGGGGCGTCCCGAAACCAATTTGACTTAATGGAATACCCCGAAACAACTTTTCAGTTTCACCGAAACTCATCCGGTGTTCTCTCTGCGGAACTTTTCCACTGTCCGAAACTTTTTTTGGTGTCCGAAACTTTTTCGGTGATTTTCTCTCAGACTCCCTGTCTAGTATTCAGCAGATAGATGACCCTTAAGCGTGTGACCCTATAGGTTCGGTGAAGTATAGACATGACCCGGAACCCCTTCCGATCAATGATCAACATCGGAGCCGTGGACACCCATATTAACCCCTATACCCACACGAATGAATATTCGAGTGAACCTCCAGTTGCTGTGTGCTATTCCTGTTGCTTCGCGATATGTCACAAACACCCGAGGTGAGATTTATTGCATCCCCGTGGATCAACAAATTTGTCCACTATGCAAGTTACCTCGTTACCGGTTTTGTTCTCTTTTCTCGTTTCTGTGTTTTCGGCATCCCAGTGATCAAATCACAAGGTGTCTGGCCAGACGATGATGGATACCGTAACACCGAGAGGGCCCGAGAATATCTCTCCATCGTCGGAGGAGCAAATCCCAATCTTGAGCTATCTCGTTACTTGCCATACTTTCCGTGACCCGTAAGTCCGCCGTAATAGCCACCCAGTTACGGATGACGTTTAACAAACCCCAAAGTTCACAAAGCAAGTACGAAGGAACTCGATACTCTCATGGTCTAAGGAATTATGCAAACATTAACTATCTCTGTGTTAAGAACCATAAACTTGTAACGATAGAAACTCATAGCATAACATCAATCTGGGTTGATTCAACACAAGTGTTCTACTAACAATGTGACCTCAAAAATTGCCAGCACATCCATGCCCATGATCAGGAAAACAGGATCATCATGCAATACTTGAGCCAGTCTTAGAGGCAAGACCAGGAATACATTTTACCGTTTATTATACCACACGTGCATATGAGTTTCCCTCCGAGCCTCGTGTTATTGCAGACTCGAGAATCATAGCAGTTATAGCATGGAACATAAACATTCATTACAAACTTGGAGATACAAAATAACGGTTGTTACTGCCTCTAGGGCATATCTCCTACATCGAGAGCGAAGGAGGGGCGGCGAGCTCGAGTCCGGGGCCAGGGAAGACATAGCGCGGCACGGTGGTGCTTGTGCACTTGCCAGAGAGGTGCGGGGACGGCGGTGGTCGCGGCTAGCACGGTGCCGAGGCCATGGACGCGCTCGGTGTGACGACCCCGGCTTAATCGTGCACTAACCATACACGCAAATGCACACGATCAAGCCTAAGGACTCACTTGAAGATATCACAACACAACTCTAAAACATAAATAAAGTCATACAAGCTTTATATTACAAGCCAGGGCCTCGAGGGCTCGAATACATAGCTCGATGGCATACAAGTGTCAGCGGAAGCATCAGATATCTAGGTACAGATATAACAGAGTTACAGATAGGCCCTTACGAAGGCGGGGTAAAATAAAACACTACGATCGAAAGGCGTAGGCCTCCTGCCTAGGACCCTCCGAACCTACTCCTGGTTGTTGGTCGGCTCCTCGTAGTAGTACTTGCCGGGAGGGTAGTAGTAGTAGTAGCCGTCGGCGGGGGCAGCTGGCTCAGGGGCTCCGTCATCTGGTTGCAACAAATGGATATGGGGAGAAAAAGAAAGCAAAGCAAACGTGAGTACTCATCCGAAGTACTCAGCAAGCAAGGATCTACACTACATATGCAACATTTTCAAAGGAGGGCTGTATATGTGGACTGGGCTGCAGAAATGCTAGAATAGAGGGAAAGCATAATCCTATCAAAGACTAGCATCTTCAGTATCTTCAGCGGTCTTGCAGCATTAGAAGAGTGCAGAATAACATAATGTAAAGTAACAGTAGTGTTATCAACCTCGCCCAGAGATCCTTCCTCGACTCCCTGCGAGAAAGCAATCCCGGAGCCATACTATCCAGTTATCATCTCAAGTGTCAGGTTCTACTTGTATCGATCGGGATACAACTCCGAGTGTCCATTACCGTAGGACAGGCTATCGATAGATTAGTTCTTCCCTGCAGGGGTGCACCAACTTACCCACCACACTCGCTTAACTCCGGCCGGACACACTTTTCTGGGTCATGCCCGGCCTCGGCCAAACGACACACCGCAACCCGACTGAATACCTAACAGAGAGGTCAACACGCCGGACTAAACCTATGCACCAGGGGGTCTTGGGCCTTCACCCCGGGAACTCCTGCACATTGCGTACGCGGCCGGTGAGCAGACCTAGCCCCCCTTATACAAGCGCATGGCGTTACCAGTCCAACCCAGCGTGCACCGCTCAGTCGCTGATGTCTATTAAGCTCCGGCTGAAGTATACGACGCAGAACGCCCATACTATGCCCACGTGATGGTTAGTGCTATCAGGCTAGAGGCCCCTCGAATCAAATATCCAAACCGTTAGTGTGTTGGTAGTGCGGTAACGATCAGAGACTCACGAAAGATGTGACCCCGTCGCCCCGTCTCGAGGACTTGCGGCAAGGGCTAGGAATGCCAGGCCACGCCTCGTAGATATCTCACAGGCATCTTCCAGGTCAACCCGACTCCATATCACTCTCATCATAAACTCGTGCGGGTACCCCTCAGGGCCGACCCGTCTTTATCCAGAATAAACAGTATCAAAAGTAATGTAAAGGCATCCGTGTGGCTACCATATCAAGAAGGAATCTGAGGCATCACCCTCGTTGGATTCCCACCTGATGTAAACATCAAGGTGAACGAAGGAGGAATCACCCTCGAGGTCCACTCTTGAGAAGTTGCGCGACGGTGTCGTTATCGGGGGTGGTGTAGGAGGAATCACCCTCGCTGACCATGTCCGATTAACTAACCTACAAGGTTATCATCAGAAGTGCTAACGAGGTATCACCCTCGGCACTCGATAGTAACCCAGTAGTGTCGAGCAACTAAGGGGAAGTGATATGCGGTGCCGGGGCCTGGTCTTCGATCCCGTTGCTCGGGTCTTCTGTTAATCCAGCGGGGCAGTCGGGATACAGTGGGGTCTCTGATGGGTCTCTACCCAACCTATACTAAACAGTTTAGGATAAGCAGGTAGGTAACAATAGCAGGTTACAATAAACAGGCTATGCAGCAGAAATAGGATAACAGCAGCAACAGTAACTTCTAATGCAAGCATAAGGGGGAAGAGAGTGGGCGATATCGAAATGCTCAAAAGGGGGGTGCTTACCTGGAAGCTCGGCGGCAAGGGTCTGATCGTCAGGGGCGTAGTCGACCTCCGGAGCTGTGTCAGTCTCGGGAGCTACGTCGACGTCGGGGTCTACCGAGAGAGAAGAGGGGGAGGAAACAAATAAATACACAACAATATTGCAACATAGAGCATGCCATGCCTAAGATGCAGTGCAGGGTTGCCTAAAGATGCATCTAGGTCATTTTAGTTATTTTAGGATTAATGCGGGATTTATTATCCGTTGAATATGCACTATTCATATACCAGAAACGGACGGAAAGTTACGATTTCTCCTACATAGGGGGTTCCGACAAAGAAACAGACGACACGATCAAATTCGTCTCGTCGTTCTGATCAATTTTCATGTAGAAAGTTTTTCGATCCGAGATACGGATTATTCATTATGAATTTCTGAAGTTTAAAGGATTTTCTGGAATTATTTTTATTTAACAGAAAAGGAATTATGACGTCATCATGAGGTCACCACTTCATCAGCAGTCAACAGGACGCTGACCAGGGTCAAACCTGACCTGTGGGTCAAGTGGGATCCACATGTCAGCCTCTGTTGATTTAACAGTGGATTAAATCATCTAGTAGGGTTAATTAGGGATGTGGGCCCAGCCTGTCAGTGAGACATTAGACTAAACTAATTATTTTATTTATAAAATCGTTTATTATCTAATTAACCGGGGGGGGCCACATGTCAGTGGCTGGGTTGCCCAGTCAGCACGTTCCCAGTCAACGGGGCCACCCGGACCCACTAGTCAGCGACCCAGGGGCGGGGCCCACTGCGCCACATCGGCGTCTGCGCCGGAGACATCTTCGGTGACGAAAATCGCGGCGGGGCTCGCCGGAGCGCGTCGGAATCACGCTACCCAGCACCAAAACGCGCGCGGTCTGATGCGTTCGAACAAGGACTCGACGCCGCATCGATCTACGCCGGTCCCGCAGCCTAACTCGGCCGGAGTTGAGCGCTACATCGACGGTGGCGGGCGGCGCATTCAGCCGGAGCTGGAAATCGGAGCTACGACGCTCGTTCGAGCAAACGAAGAGGCTAGGCGGGGTCTATGGCGCTCCAGGAGCTCGTCGAAGCTACTGACCCGAGCAGAAGAGCTCGGAGGCGAGTGCAACGGCGACAATGGCGGACGGCGGAGCTCGGCATGCAGGCAAGTTAGCTACATTGCGCTAGGGGAGTAACAAGGAGGAGCAGGGGGCGGAGGAGCTCACCGCGCGGCTCACACGTAGGCCCGTGACGGTTTAGGAGCTGCAGAGGCGGCGCCAGAGACGAAGGAGGAGGCGGCGATCGGAGATGGGGACAGAGGAATTCCAGCGCTGCGGTGCCTCCAAGCTCCAGCTACGGCCACCGGTCGATGGAGAAGACGAAGGCGGAGCTCCTCGACACGACGGCGGAGCGAGGTGGTGGCTGTGGCCACGAGCGACGGAGGCACGGCGGTGGTGGTGTTCGGTGACGATGGAGAACGAGGGGGAGAGCGACGAAGAGGGAGATGGAATGGATGGGGAGGCCAGGGGGGAAGCACCGGCTCGGCCTTATCCCCTCGCGGTGTCGGTGGCGTCAGCGTGTCGACGAAAGACCGGAGCAGCGCCGGCCCGTCCATGGGCGGGGCGACACGGCGACAGAGAGAGAGGGGAGGAGGGAGAAAGAGGCCGTGGTGGGCTGGGCTCGGGGACTCTGCACTTAGGCCCAATGCACAGTGCCTCGTTTTATTTTCTATTTTCTGTTTCTTTATTTCTTTTCTGTTTTGTTAATTGTTAGACCACATTTGCACTTTTGTAAAATGTGAGACTTGGCCCAAATATTACAGTGCAATGTTAACTTTCACCAAAAACTGGTTTGGGCAAAGTAGGATTTTATTTGGATTTGATATTATCATAAATGAATTAAATAGTTCTGTTTTGGTGCTGTTTCATGTTCTTTGAGTCATTTAGCTAACTCATTTAATATTGATTATGTTTTTATAATTGCTTCTGGATTATTTGCTAATTAATGAACATTTTTCTGACAGTGTTTGAGCAACTTCATATTTCACTTTTGAATTTGAGTTGATTTTCAGAATAGAATTTGAATTGAATATTTAACAAAAGTGGCTAGGCACTGCAAATGAAGATGACTTGGCATACTTAGCAGAGTGTCACAGTGCTTATTACATGGGGTGTTACACTCGGGTGCGGTGGGGAGCGGCGATGCAGATAGGAGCGGGGCGAGCGAGAGGGGAGAGTGAGTGGGGGCCGAGTGGGAGAGGGGACTGATATGTCTCCGTCGTATCTACTTTTCCAAACACTTTTGCTCTTGTTTTGGACTCTAATTTGCATGATTTGAATGAAACTAACCCGGACTGACGTTGTTTTCAGCAGAATTGCCATGGTGTTGTTTTTGTGCAGAAATCAAAGTTCTCGGATTGACCTAAAAATTTACGGAGAATTTTTGTGGAATATATAAAAAATACTGGTGGAAAATATACCAGAGGGGGCCACCCAGGAGCCACAAGCTCAGGAGTCGCGCCCTACGAGCTTGTGGGCCCCGTGGACCTCCGACAACCCTAAATCCAACTCCATATATACCTATTCGCCAAGAAAAAAATCTGGGAGAAGGATTCATCGCGTTTTATGATACGGAGCCGCCGCCACCTCCTGTTCTTCATCAGGAGGGCTGATCTGGAGTCCGTTCGGGGTTCCGGAGGGTGGAATCCATCGCCGTCGTCATCATCAACCTTCCTTCACCGCCAATTTCATGATGCTTAGTTTTGTTAGGGCTTGATGCCTAGTATCCACTATGTTATGAGATTGATGTTGCTATGACTTTGCTATGCTTAATGCTTGTCACTAGGTCCCGAGTGCCATGATTTCAGATCTGAACCTATAATGTCTTCATGAATATATGTGTGTTCTTGATCCTATCTTGCAAGTTATATGCACCTAATACGAGTTATGATCTACATACCCCAAGGTGACAATAATTGAGATTCTTTCCGATGATTACCGTAGTTTGAGGAGTTCATGTATTGACTAAGTGCTAATGCTTTGTTCCGGTTCTCTATTAAAAGAAGGCCTTAATATCCCTTAGTTTCCTTATGGAACCCGCTTCCACGGGAGGGTAGGACAAAAGATGTCATGCAAATTCTTTTCCATAAGCACGTATGACTATATACGGAATACATGCCTACATTACATTGATGAATTGGAGCTAGTTCTGTGTCGCTCTAGGTTACAATTGTTACATGATGAATGCCATCCAACACAATTATCCATCACTGATCCGATGCCTACAAGCTTTTCATATATTGATCTTTGCTAAGTTCCTTTCACCGTTGCTGTTGTTGCAATCACTACAAAACTGCTACTATTACTATTGCTACTGTTACTGTTACTATCAAACTATCATACTACTTTGCTACTGATCACCTTGCTGCAGATATTAAGTCTTTTAGGTGTGGTTGAATTGACAACTCAACTGCTAATACTTGTAAATATTCTTTGGCTCCCCTTGTGTCGAATCAATAAATTTGGGTTGAATACTGTACCCTCGAAAACTGTTATGATCCCCTATACTTGTGGGTTATCAAGACCCTTTTCTGGCGTCGTTGCCGGGGAGCATAGCTCTATTGGCTGAGTCACTTGGGATTTATATATGTTGATCACTATGAGGAATCTTAAGAATGAAAGAACCAAGATCGTTCCCTCTAAGACGAGGGGAGGTAAGGAACTGTTATCTAGCTCTGCACTTGATTCACCTTCTATTTTGAGTAAACTTGCAACACCACCACTTACTATTAATCTTGATATGTCGCAAGTAATTGATGATGCTGCTTTTGCTATGAATGATGCGATTGATGATGCCAGTACTTTGCTTGATGATAATGTGCCACTAGGTGAATTTCTTGATGAACAACTTGCTAGAGCTAAAAGAATTGAGAGTGCTGAAACTGATGAAATCATTGAAACTGAAAATTATGAAACACCTATTAGACCTAGCTCTCCTAGATATGAATTGCCTAAAATACCTGAGGGTTATGTTATGGATGGGGAGATAGCTAGGGAGTTCCTTGCTTGCAATGATAGAGATGATCTTAAGAAATTATTATGCAAGTTGGAAGAAAAATCTTTGAATGCTAGAATGAAATATGATACTAAGTTTGATACTTCACCTATCTTTATTACTGATAAGGATTATGAATTCTCTGTCGATCCTGAGTTAATTACTTTGGTTGAATCCAATCCTTTCCATGGTTATGAATCTGAAACTGTTGTGCCACATATTACTAAACTGAATGATATAGCCACCCTATTTGCTCATGAGGAAAAAAAAATCTCTACTACTATATTCTTAACTTGTTTCTTTTCTCATTAAAGCGTGATGCTAAGATATGGTTTAATTCTCTTGCTTCTGGTTGTGTGCGTAGTCCCCAGGACCTGATATATTACTTCTCTGGAAAATATTTTCCTGCTCATAAGAAACAAGCTGCTTTACAGGAAATATTTAACTTTGTGCAAATTAAAGAAGAGAATCTCCCTCAAGTTTGGGGGAGGCTTCTCCAATTACTTAATGCTTTGTCTGATCATCCTCTCAAGAAAAATGAAATACTTGATATCTTTTATAATGGACTAATCGATGCTTCTAGGGACCACCTAGATAGTTGTGCTGGTTGTGTTTTCAGGGAATGAACTGTTGAACAAGCTGAAGAACTATTGAATAATATATTGAGGAATGATAATGATTGGACTCTTCCTGAACCACCACCCAAGCCAACTCCGAAGAAGAGGGGTATTCTATTTCTCAGTCCTGAAGATATGCAAGAGACAAAGAAATCTATGAAGGAAAAGGGTATTAAAGCTGAAGATGTCAAGAATTTACCACCTATTGAAGAAATACACCGTCTCGATACCCCAACACAAGTAGTAGATGTAAATTCTCTCCATAAATTTGATGAAAGTGATATTTCTTATACTAAATCTGCTAGTCAATGCTTGAATGAATTTGATACCATTATTGTTAAACAAGAAAACTTTAATGCACATGTTAGTAGACAGTTGAAAAGAAATGCTTATATGATTGAACGCTTGAGTGACTTTATGTTTAGAACTGTTAATGATGTCAAGGCTGTGAGTAAACATAATTTCATGATAAAAACCCAAGTAGAACAAGTCATCAAGTCACAAAATGATTTGCTTAATGAGATGAACAATAAGTTGAATGGTCATGCTGTTAGAGTTATGACTAGGGGTGGTAAAATGACTCAGGAACCCTTGTATCCTGAAGGCCATCCTAAAAGAATTGAACAAGACTCTCAAGGAATTAATACGGATGCACCTAGTCCATCTAAAAAGAAAAAGAAAGATGATAGGACTTTGCATGCCTCTAGTGAACCTACTATAGACACACCTGATAATCCAAATGATATTTCTATTTCTGAAGTTGGAACACAATCTGGTGATGAACATGAACCTAGTAATAATGATGATGTTCATGTTGATGCTCAACCTAATAATGATTATGATGTGAAAATAGAACCTGTTGTTGATCTTGATAACCCACAACCTAAGAATAAAAGATATGATAAGAGAGACTTCGTTGCTAGGAAACATGGTAAAGAAAGAGAACCATGGGTTAAGAAACCCATGCCTTTTCCTCCTAAAGCTTCAAAGAATAAAGATGAAGAAGAATTTGAGCACTTTGTTGAAATGCTTAGACATGTCTTTTGCGCCTTCGTTTGACTGATATTCTAAAAGTCTCCTTATGCTAAGTACATGAAAGATATTGTTACAAATAAAAGAAAGATAACGGAAGCTGAAATTTCCACCATGCTTGCTAATTATTCATTTAAGGGTGGAATACCAAAGAAACTAGGAGACCCAGGAATACCAACTATACCATGCTCCATTAAAAGAAACTATGTTAAAACTGCTTTGTGTGATCTAGGAGTTGGTGTTAGTGTTATGCCTTTCTCTTTGTATTGAAGACTTGATTTGAATAAGTTGACACCCATTGAAATCTCTTTGCAAATGGATGATAAATCAGCTGCTATACCCATCGGTATTTGTGAGGATGTGCCTGTCGTAGATGCAAATGTTACTATCTTAACAAACTTTGTTATTCTTGATATATCCGAGGATGGCAGTATGTCGATCATCCTTGGTAGACCCTTTTTTAATACTACAGGAGCTGTTATTGATTGCAACAAAGGCAATGTCACTTTTCATGTCAATGGTAATGAGCATACGGTACACTTTTCGAAGAAACAACCTCAAGTGAATAGTATCAATTCTATTGAAAAAATTCAACAATTACTATTGGAAGTTTTGAATTCCCTATTCCCACTGTCAAAAAGAAATATGAAATTCTTATTATTGGGGGCATGCATATCCCCGTTGAGATAACCTAGTGTTATACGAAGATTCTCCGGTTTCATGTCATTCGGAAGAAGTTTGTTAATAAGACTTGACCAACCTTATTAATGGATTCCTTTTGACGGGCATGTGGTCGATGAATTTAGTAAACACAACTTTCTGTACCCACCTTTTTTACTTTCTGTTATTTAGAATTAATAAAGTAGAAGTACCTTGATTATACTGTTTTCTGAATTATCCTTGCAATAAAAAAATGACCAGAAAATAAAAGTTCTCCAAATGCCCTAAAAATTTAATATGATTTTTTCTGAAAAATATATAAAATAGTCGCACTAAACACACCCCAGGGGGTGCACCCGTGAGCCACAAGCTCACAGGGCGTGCCCACCCCTCTAAGCGCGCCCAACAAGCTTGTGGCGCCACCCATGCTCTTCTTATTCCTATAGAAAAAATCACTTGCTTTCTCAAACCCGTGTTCTTGCTCTTCTTGCTGCAATTTTCGATCTGCTTGCTCGTAGCTCCGATTCCAAAACTGTTTTGGTGGATTGCTCATCGGTATGTGACTCCTCCGTTGGCCCAATTAGGTTTTTGTTCTAGTGGTTTATTATTTGCACATTTAGCTACTGTTGGTGACCATGTTCTTGAGCTTGCATGTGAAATTTATATGGTTCAAACTAGTTTTGGTGCATGATATGGCCTCTAGACACTTGTAGGAGTTGTTGCTATCAATTTTGTTGAGTTTTGTTCACCTTTATTTTGAGTTACTAAAAATTTCAGAAATTTTCAGAGAAAGGGAGAGCCATGAGGAGGTGGTTAAGGGGCTCATCAAGCCAGAATTCAGAGGAAACTCCGAAGAAGAAGCCCAAATACCATCTTCCGCGTGCAGCGGAGTGTCGTGGGAAACCACGGCCACCTATGGGGCCATCAGCCCCTTTTGGTTCGGCAGGGGGACTGAGCACATTGCACAAAGAGCGGAGGACCGTAGCGCAGCACGACAGAGATCACACGGGCAGTTTTACCCAGGTTAGGGCCGCCGCGAGGCGTAAAACCCTACTCCTGCTTTGGTGGATTGATGGTGGATTGTGGTGGAAACGCAGCGCTCTTGGCCGGCAGGGTTGCCTCGGGGCGAGAGCAGCTACGCGCGTACGAGTGGACAAGGTTCCGAACCCTTTCTCTGGTTGCCATGGCCCTTCTTTTATAGATCAAGGGGTTACCACAGTGGCAAATCAGTCATTGTGTACTGATTAGATAGCAAACAGTGCTATCATACCTAACTCTGCAGGCAGAGCAGAGCGCATTAAATGCACCGCTTAGTGTCACATCGTAGCATGCTCGGCAAGCCTTGCCGGGCTGCTCGGCCACCTTCTCGCCTGTCTGCCTGACACGTCTCTGGACGGGTGCCGTTTGGAGGTGGTATCCTCTGGAAATGGCTGTCATGTGTTGAATAATAGCCACTTAGTCACTTGGGGGCTTGACACTGCACCGATCGATGACTTGCGTCGCTGTGAGGTGGAGCGGTGGAGCCTTAGCGGGGTAGTTTGCATTCGCAGTGCCCGACAGGCCTGCCGGGACGGTCTTGAGGCTTGTCTTCGGGGCCACCTCATCTTCGCCAGGCTCGCCTGGCCTGCAAGGGAGGTTTATCCTTAGCAGTGTCTTGCTCATTTAGCTTGTCTTGGTCTTCTTGCTCTGCCCTTTGATTCCTCAAAGAGCCATCTCTCCTTGCTTGGTCTGGACTTGGATGTTGCAACCTTGCTCTTTTAGGCCTGTGCACGGTTTGGGCAACAGACCCAGGGTTTGTTGCACCGACAGGAGCCCCCGGGCCTGGCCCGAACGCGCTGCCGGGCGTCGTCGGGGTAGGCCCTATCCAGTGCACAGGTAAGAAGGTAGCAGTTGCTTCGTCCTTTGAGATCTTCTTTGCTTCTTCATTAACCTGAGTCCAGGTCAGTTTCCGGTTCTTCCGCATGTCGTGTAACGCCAATTGCAGTGGGGCCACCCTTGTAATGGCCCGTGAATGACTTTAACGCACGGCGAGTAACTGCCAATTCACTCTTCCCACCATGCCCTTATCCCTGTCCATGTATGCTGCATGCATTGATTGGGGTAGGTAACGGAGGCGCGTGGTGCGGGAGACCGTCAAGGCAGGGGCCCGGTCTTCTTGGGTTGGCGGAGAGGGACGGTGGTTACCCACCGATGGAACAACCCCCACCCCCCAGCCAGCTTATAAAAGGGGGCGAGGGGGAAGCGGAAGTGCTCATCCACGCACCTCTTCTCGCCATTTCCTTCCTTCTCCTAGTAATGTTGAGAGGGAGAGACCGGGACCAGGTCCCGGGCTTGAGCTTGGGGAAGATGACTCTGAAAGCTTATGTAGGCGCCCGGGGAGTAGAAGGGTGTGGTCGCGCCTTGGCTGAGACAATACCCCTCTCCCGTCTTCGCGCAGGCCTCAGGAGGGCGCGCGGCGGTAGCGCCGGAGGTAGCGACTCCGGTGCGCTCGTCGCTGGGCCGCCCGGGGGTTCAATTCTAGTGAGGGGCTATGTGAGAGACACCACACCGGAGCCCACAAAGTGTGGTAGTCACTCGTGGCCTATTCCCTTTTTCCCTGGGACGCTGAGGGGAGATCGCGGGAGTGGTTCGCCATTGGTAACGATAGATCCCTTCCGTCGGGGTACTGCTTGCCCTGCGTATGAGTGGGTTCCTTGTGCCCGCGTATGCTTCTTCAGGGGACGGCATCCTTCTAACTTCGGGTTGATGGAGACGACCATGCTCTCTGTGGAGTCTCCCGAAGCACCCGGTGCCTGTTCTGGCTGCCGCGGCGGGGGCTTGAGCGGCAGTAGATGCGCCTCTTCGAGCGACAGCGATGAGGAGGGTGGCGGCAACCCACGACGCGTCAAGTGCGGGGATGACCGCTCCGACGTGGCATGATTGCCGGCAGCACCATCGTCTCCGGCTGGGCTTCGGCAGTGCCACCATCTGCACCTGCCCTCCGGTTTCTTCCTCTAGCCCGGGAATGGCGCCCTCCTGATCCTGGAGAGGTGCCGAATCCCAGCCAAGCCTTTCCTCCGTCTTCTTCGTCTCCCCTTGCAGTTCCAAGGAGGGGAGGGACAGAGCAAAGGCATTACGGGCATTTATCTTTTTTCAATCTAAAATATGTAGGCACTTGCCAAACTTTAGTCTAAATAATGTAATCTTCTTTATCCTTGTTTGTGTTCTGTAAGATCTGTATTTGTTCATCAGCATATTTAATGAAAAAGACAAGCTTTGTTGGGCACTTGTGCATGTATCATACCCATGCAGAGGTGAAATGCCTCTATACGTTCAAGTAAGCAAGTTATCTCCGGCAAGCTATCCTGCCGGTACCCTCGAATTGTTGCCATGGGGCTAAGCCTGCCGGGCACAAATCGCAAAGAGGGACCAGCCCCCGCCAAGCCTTCTCCGCCAAAGGCCACTGCGACCATCCTAACCGAAGCAACGTTAGAGTCAAAGGATGGGAGCACCTAAGTTTCGAAGGTGATGCGGTTTTCATATGCACAAGTTTCTACTTACAGAACACGTAAGGATAAGAAGAGAACTTATCTGTTTGGCTTGCCGAGGATCGTCATGTAGGCTTGTCTTCATTTCTTCTCTTTCGGGACCGAGTCCACGGCAAGAACCTTGCAACTTAATGCAGATGAAAACAATGCCTCATGCAACCTTATCTACATGATCATGCTATGCTCATGATATGCTTATGCATGCATGCAAGTTTTGGGGGCCCCCCAGCGCTTCATTTATTTCTGTTGCTCAGGGTCTGCGCCTGGCTTTGTACAAGGGGTTACATGCAATAGCAAGGCATGTACAAAAGGGTGGTTGTCGGGCAGGGCTCAACAGCCGTGCCTTACGGGTAGAACTTACGGAGATGATCAATGTTCCATGAGTTTTGCAAATGAATGCCATCTCCGGTCTCCAGACCAACTGCGCCAAGTCTGGTGACTCGTACTACCCGGTAAGGGCCTTCCCACTTCGGCGTCAACTTGTTGGTACCCTTGGCGGACTGAACACGTGTAACACCCCTGTGTAATTACCTCTGAGATCAACTGCTAATAATGCCAAGTCATATCATTTGCAGTGCCTAAACATAGTGGTTAACCAAAGCAATTCAAATCCATTCTGAAAATCAACTCAAATTCAAAGTGCAAAATAAATTTGCTCAAACACTGTTGCAAAAATGTTCACTAAATAGTAAATATTCCAGAAGCACTCATAAAAGTATAAACAATGGAATTGGAACTAGTTAAATGGTTCAAACCACATGAAATAGCACCAAAATAGAATTATTTAATCTAATTAAATTCATTTCAAATTCAAATGAAATTCAAGTTCACCCAAACCAGTTTTTGGTGAAAGCTAATATTGCATTGCAATATTTGAGCCAAGTCCCATATTTTACAAAAGTGCACAAAAGGTCTAACTATTTCCAAACAGAAAAGAATAAAAGAAAAGGCAAAACAGAAAATAAAAAATTAGAAAAGGCCACTGTGCACAGGCCTAAGTGCACAGTGCCTGGAGGCCCAGCCCACTGCGGCCTCTTTCTCCCTCCTTCTCTCTCTCTCTGCCGCCGTGTCGCCTCGCGCCTGGCTGCGCCGGCGAGAGCGCGACACCGCGACGCCCACCGACAGCCCCGACGCGCGGGAGGATAAGGGCGAGGCCCGTTCACCCCCCCTGGACCCCCTCGACCACTTCTCCACTCTCCCCTCGCTCTTCCTCTTTGGGTTTCGACGACGCCCGACGCGGTCGCCGTCGCGCCCTGCTCGCAGGCGCGCCCACTGACGATCCCGCGCTGCTTCACCGAGTCTGCGAGCTCCGCCTCGCTCCTCTTCGTCGACTGGCGTTTTTCGTTCGAGCCGGGCGCCCCACACCAACTGGATCGACGCCGCCTTCTCCGTTCGGTCGCCGCCGTTCTGCTCCGCCACCGGCAACGTCTTTGCGGCTACTAAGCACCCGAGGGCCTACGTGTGCCGCACCGTAAGCCCCAGTTCCCCCTCTGCCCCGTTGCGTAGTCCTAGGTCGCGCCGCGCCGCCGATTCCCCTAGTGCCCAAACTGCGAGCCGCCGGCGAGCTCGCCACCGTAGCCACGCGCGCTGCCGAGCTCAGCCGAGCACGGCATCATACTCAGCACGCTCACAGGAGCCCGGCGAACCCTCTAGCTCACTTTGCCGTGGCCGTTTTCGCCATTGCCAGCAACACCCGAACTCCGGCGCCGCCCTCGCTCGATGCCGGTGATGATTCCGGCCGAGTCCGGCCCTGCTACCACCACCAGACGACACGGCGTTGAGTCCTCGGTCGGACGCAGCCAACCGCGCGCAAAATGGTCCACTATAACGCGAATCCGACGCGCTCCGGCGATCTCCCGCCGCGGATCTGGTCACTGGCGTATTTTCGGCGACGCCGCTGACGTGGACGCATGGGGCCCACCCCCTGAGAGATTGCCAGTGGGCCCCAGCATCTCCGTTGACCACGTTGACCTGGTCAACGTGGTTACTGTTCAACCACGATGGATGACATGTGGGCCCTCTCTGTTAAATTTAGTCTAATTAGACTGTTTAACTAAAATTCTAATTAGCTCAGCCTAAACACTCACTGACAGAGGGGCCCCACCTGTTTAATTAGTCCTGTTAGTTAATTAAAATACACTGTTAAATAACAGAGGCTGACATGTGGGTCCAGTGCCCACATGTCAGGTTTGACCTGGTCAGACGACCAGTTGACCTGCTGATGTCAGCATTACCTCATGCTGACGTCATAATTCAATTCTGTTAATAAAAATTATTCCAGAAAATCATTTAAACTTCGAAAATTAATAACTTTTAAACCGTAGCTCAGATCGAAAAACTTAAAACATGAAAGTTGCTCAGAACGACGAGACGAATTTGATCGTGTCGTCTGTTTCGATGCCGGAACCCCCTACGTAGAAGAACTCGTAACTCCGAGCCCGATTACGGTAGATGAATACTGCAGACACACCGGGTAATAAATCCCGCAATAATCCTAAAATAACTAAAATGACCTAGATGCATCTTTAGGCAACCCTGCACTGCATCATAGCATAGCACGCACTGTGTTGCATCTGTTTGCATTATGTTTACCTGTTTCTTCCCCCTCTTCTCTTTCGGTAGACCCCGACGTTGACGTAGCTCCTGAGGCAGCCGCCGCTCCGGAGTGCGACTACGTCCCCGACGACCCTGCCCTTGCCGTCGAGCAGACAGGCAAGCACCCCCATTTTGAGCATTTCGATATCGCCCACTATCTTCTCTCTTATGCTTGCATTAGAAGTTACCGCTGCTACTGTTGTCCTATATCTGCTGCATAGCCTGTTTACTTGTAATCTGTTGTTGATACTTTCCTGCTATCCTAAACTGTTTAGTATAGGATGGGTAGAGCCTTATCAGAGACCCACTTGTCCCGACTGCCCCGCTGGACCCTCAGAAGACCCGAGCAACGGGATCGAAGATCAGACCCTGGCACCGCACGTCACTTCCCCCTTAAATTGCTCGACACTACTGGGTTACTATCGAGTGCAGAGGGTGATACCTCGTCAGCACTTCTGATGATAACCTTGTAGGTTAGTTAATCGGTCGTGGTAAGCGAGGGTGATTCCTCCTACACCACCCCCGATACCGACGCCGTCGTGCAACACCTCAAGTGTGGACCTCGAGGGTGATTCCTCCTTCGTTCACCTTGACGGTAACATCAGAGGGAATTCCAGCGAGGGTGATTCCTCAGGGTTCCCCCTTGGTGTCAGACACACGGAGACTTTGGTTACTATGTCTGAACACTGAACCATGATACTAAAGACGGGTCGGCCCTGAGGGGTACCCGCGCGAGCAAGAATGCGAAGTGATGTGGAGTCGGGTTGACCTGAGAGGTGCCCGCGAGATAACTACGAGGCGTGGCCGGGCATTCTTAGCCCTTGCCACAAGTCCTCGAGACGGGGCGACGGGGTCACATCGATCGTGAGTCTCTGCTCGTTACCGCGCGCTCCTAATCCACTAACAGTTTGGATATTTGATCCGAGGGGCCTCTGGCCTCAACCTGGCAATCCGACCCATGGGCACGTGTGCCCATGGGCACCCGGCCCGAATGGGTAGGGTATGGGTCATCATGTTCGCCCATGGGCACGACCCATGGGCAACCCGATTAGTGGTGGGTAGGGCATGGGTGCAGGTCTACGCCCATGGGTTACCCGATGGGCAACTCGATTAGCATGACATGTGGGCCATATAGACATATACACGTACATACAGTGGTCTAATTTTTGTGCACTAATTATTTTGTACATAGATACAAGACACATAGCACAGAAACAGAAAAAGGAAAAGTTGAGTGGTGGCCAGGCCATTGTGTGAAGCGTCCATGTACCGTCAGCCCCAACCCAGGCATCACTCAGAGTTTGTGAAAGGCTATGGGCCGGTCAATACCAACAAATGGAACCAAGGCTATGGGTTTCACGTTGGCAAAAGAGAAGCGGCCGGCCCCAACCTAGGCACCAAATAGCCAGCTTCACGTTCGCTTCTTCCACGTTTCAAGAATCGAGGCCCAACAAGATTTAGCCAGTGGCCCATACAATACACTCGTTGCTGGTTCATGCACTGGTATAGTTTAGTACCACCTCGCCCAGCTACGGGAAAGGAACCACCAGCGAGCCTATAAAACACAGCTGCTACACACTGCCTGCTTGTGTGGTTGGGATTAGATAGCGCCAAATCCTGTTCGCAACAATAAGAATCGTTTCCCAAGATTTTTGGCGGAATAAGTAAATTATATTGAAAATAGTATCTTGCGCCCGATGGGTAACCCATTGGGTCGGGTTACCCGATGGGTATGGGCGTGGGTCTGCTCCTATGCCCATGGGTAGGGTCGTGGGCGAAGGGGTAGACCCATTTACTTATAGGGCATGGGTTTGGTAGAGGTCGACCCGACCAAACCCGACCCGACTGCCAGGTTGACTCTGGCCTGATAGCACTAACCATCACATGGGCATAGTATGGGTGTTCTGCGTCGTATACTTCAGCCGAAGCTTAATAGACGTCAGCAACTGAGCGACACACGCTGGGTTGGACTGGGAATGCAACCGCACTTGTATAAGGGGTTGCTTGGTCTGCTCACCGGCGGTGTACGCAATGTGCAGGAGCGTCCGGGGCGATGGCCCAAAACCACTGGGGGTATAGGTTAGTCCGGCGTGCTGACCTCTCTGTTAAGTTTTTGGTCGGGTTGCGGCGTGTTGCTTAGCCGAGGCCAGGCTTGACCCAGTAAAGTGTGTCCGGCCGGAGTTAAGCGAGCGTGGTGGGTAAGTTGGTGCACCCCTGCAGGGAAGAACTAATCTATCGATAGCCTGTCCTACGGTAACGGACACTCGGAGTTGTATCCCGATCGGTACAACTAGAACTGATGACTTGAGATGAACTGGATAGTATGGCTCTGGGATTGCTTTCTCGCAGGGTGTCGAGGAAGAATCTCTGGCCGAGGTTGATGATACTACAACTACTGTACTTTATGTTTCTGCACTTTTCTTATGCTGCAAGACTGATGAAGATGATCGAAGATGCTAGTGTTCGATAGGACTAGGCTTTTCCCCTCTATTCTGGCATTTCTGCAGCCCAGTCCACATATACAGCCCTCCTTTGAAAATGTTGCATATGTAGTGTAGATCCTTGCTTGCTGAGTACTTCGGATGAGTACTCACGTTTGCTTTACTTTCTTTTTCCCCCATATCCCTTTTGATGCCACCAGACGTCGGAGCCCCTGAGCCAGACGCCCCCGTCGATGACCACTATTACTACCAGCCCGGAGAGTACTACTACTACGAGGAGCCGACTGACGACCAGGAGTAGGATCGGAGGGTCCAGGGTAGGAGGCCTACGCCTTTCGATCGTAGTATTTTATTTTACCCCGCCTTCCAAAGGCTTATCTCTGTTCTGTAATATATCTGTACCCAGATATCTGATGCTTCCGCTGACACTTGTATGCCATAGAGCTATGTATTTGAGCCCTCGAGGCCCTGGCTTGTAATATAAAGCTTGTATTACTTTATTTATGTTTTAGAGTTGTGTTGTGATATCTTCAAGTGAGTCCTTAGGCTTGATCGTGTGCATTTGCATGTATGATTAGTGCATGATTAAGCCAGGGTCGTCACAACACGCCTAAGGACAAGGTCGCCTTCCTCAAAACCCCAGGCACGAACCCTGCGGCTGTGATAGCGACGCAGGGCTTGCTGGTAGCGTGCAGCACGCGTAGCGGCCCGGAGACGGTTCTCCTCAAGTAGCACAGCGTCGTCACGCCGGTGCCATTCCTGCGCTACTTCATCGTAGGCAAGCACTCGAGGAGACCCGAATATGAGTTCCGTGGGGATAACTGCTTCTGCCCCATAGACTAGGGAGAAGGGAGTCTGCCCGGTAGCTCGATTTGGTGTCGTTCTGAGGGACCAAAGAACCACCGACAGCTCGTCGATCCATCGCCTGCCACAGTTCTGCAGTCTATCAAAGGTTCTTGTCTTGAGACCTCGCAGCACTTCAGCGTTCGCCCTCTCAGCTTGCCCATTGCTTCTAGGATGGGCGACAGAGGCAAATGAGATCTTGCTTCCGAGGGCATGAACATATTGCATGAAGGCGTGGCTCGTGAATTGGGTGCCATTGTCAGTGATGATCCGGGCAGGGACTCCGAAGCGGCACACCAATCCTTTCAAAAACTTGATAGCTGACTGAGCAGTCACCTTTCTCACGGGCTCCACCTCTGGCCACTTTGTGAACTTGTCGATAGCGACGAACAAGAACTCAAAGCCCCCCGTAGCACGGGGGAAGGGGCCCAAGATATCGAGCCCCCAGACCGAGAAAGGCCATGATAAAGGGATCGTCTGAAGAGCTTGGGCAGGCTGATGAATATTCTTGCAGTGGAACTGGTAGGCTTCACATTTGGCGACGAGCTCAACTGCATCTTGGAGGGTTGTGGGCCAATAGAAACCTTGCCGGATGGCTTGTCCAACCAGAGCCCTTGATCCAATGTGTGAGCCGCACATACCTTTGTGTACCTCTGCCAACAGTTCCTTTCCTTCCTCCCGGCAAATGCACTTCAATTTCACACCGTTAGGCCTCCTTCTGTATAGTGTGTCGTCGACAAAATGATACATATTGGCCCTCCGGGCTACTCTTTCAGCTTCTTCTTGCTCTTCGGGGAGTTCTCTAGTTCGGAGGAAATGGACTATGTGCCGCGCCCAAGTTGGGGCCAGGGACTCGGCAACAAGGACCAGCGGCACCTCCTCATTCGCAGGAGCCACTACTAGAAAAAAGGCTGTTAGTGGCGCACCAGTTTTTGCTATTAATGGCGCACTATAGGTGCCCCACTAGTAACAAATAGTAATGGCGCACATTTGGTGCGCCATTAGTATCCCAGATAATAGTGGCGCACCACATAGTGCGCCATTACTATGCCTAGAAGTGCGCCATTACTATCTGACTTAGTAATGGCGCACCACATAGAAGTGCGCCATTACTAACAAATTTTTTTCAAATTTTTTTTCAGCATTTTTTTTTTCAAATGTTTTTTCAGAATTTTTTTTTCGTTTTTTTCTTAATCTCGGGTCACTATGGCTTAATCTCGGGTCAATATGCTTAATCTCAAGTCTTTTTTTCAGCATTTTTTTTTTCAAATGTTTTTTCAGAATTTTTTTTTCGTTTTTTTCTTAATCTCGGGTCACTATGGCTTAATCTCGGGTCAATATGCTTAATCTCAAGTCAAATCGCACTCCGTGGTCAAACTTCCCGGAAGGTCACCCATCCTCACACTACTCCAGCCTAAGCACGCTTAACTTCTCAGTTCTATCCAACCCCAGCACCAGCTCACTTAACAGGCACTTGTTGATATATCTATCATATCAATCCTATTAAACCTTGTTGATGTCTAGGACTTTGTTCATGTTATGAGTGTGATTAAATTTTGAAAAAATATTTCAAACTTCCCGGTCATATTACGTATCATATTTTGAACATTTTTTCCAAAAAAAAAATTCAAAACCAATTTTTTTTTCTGTTACTAGTGGCGCACCTAGCAAATGGTGCGCCATTACTAAGTTTGAATTTTTTTCCATTTCCCCCCCTCTAGATCTTAAAAGCCCCGTATCTTTTATTCTGTTAGGTTTTTGGGGATTCAAAAAATCTTCAACGGGGTTACCCCCTGCTATATCTGGTGCGCCACTGCTATATAGCAGTGGCGCACCACATACATGGTGCGCCACTAATGTCCATATTAGCTATAGCCGTTTTTCTAGTAGTGAGCGCACTTCTCGACCGCAGGGACCGGTGGTCTGGCGGGATGGTGCAGCTCGCTGATCGAAAGGGAGTTGTTCCCGCCAAGCTCTCTGCCGGGAGCCTCGGGAGGCTCTGCCGGGTGAGGCTTGCCGGAGTCCAGTTTCCTCCTCTTTCTAGCCATTGTTGCCGGGGATACGGAGGGTTGAGTCAGATGGAGAACAAAAGTCTCTGGTCCCACAGAGAGTTTTTGCGCAGCGCACTTTGACAGATGATCAACGATGCTGTTTTTCGCACAGGGTACGTGCTCTGTTTGCAATCCGTCAAAGCGCTCCTCCAACTTTCTCACTTCCTCAATGTATGCCTCCATCAATGGACTTTAGTAATCCTTGTTGACTTGTCTCACCATAAGTTGTGAATCTCCGCGGATGATCAGCTTCTTGATTCCCAGTTCAGTTGCAGTCCTGAGCCTGGCAAGGAGCCCTTCATACTCTGTAGTATTGTTGGTAGCCTTCTCCCAAGGAAAGTGCATCTGGACGACGTACTTAAGGTGCTCCCCAGTGGGAGCGACAAGAAGCACGCCAGCCCCTGCACCTTGTAGGGAGAAGGCACCATTAAAATACATGATCCATTCATGGGGTGCTTGCTTGCCGGGAATGACTGTCTCCAATACCTCTTCATCAGGAGTTGGTGTCCACTCTGCAATGAATTCTGCTAGTGCTCTGCTCTGAATGGTTGATGTTCTTTCAAACTTCAAACCAAAGCTGCAAAACTCCAAAGCCCATTCCACAATCCTGCCGGTGGCCTCAAGGTTTCGGAGTATGTGTTGCAAGGGGAAATGGGTGACAACTGTGATCTCGTGGGCTTGGAAGTAGTGGCGCAGTTTCCTTGAGGCCATGATAAGGCCAAAAATCAGCTTTCGCATGCCAGAGTACCTCGATCTAGCCCCCTGTAATAGGGAGCTGACGAAGTACACCGGGCGCTGCACCACTTTCTACTTTGCCGTGACCAGAGAACCGATTCCGCTGCCCTGCCTTTCTTCGCTCTGGACTGACTCTGGTCTTGTCGGGATAGGTCCATCTTCTTCCCCAGAGGGGACAGTGGTTGTCGTTGCCGCGTCATCCACTTCCCGCTGCGCCACCAGTGCCGTGCTGACCACTTGATTGGTTGCCGCTAAGTATAGAAGCAACGGCTCTTGTGGTTTGGGAGCGACCAAGGTAGGCACAAAGGAAAGATAGGTCTTCAAATCTTGCAGCGCAGCGTCTGCCTCCGGGGTCCACTCCATAGGTCCTGCCTTCTTCAAGATTTTGAAGAACGGCAAGGCGCGTTCGGCAGACTTGGAAATGAACCTGCTCAGTGCAACCACGCATCCTGTCAAACGCCTCACGTCCTTGACTGTCTTGGGTGCTTGAGTCTACTTGATAGCCTTGATCTTGTCGGGGTTGGCCTCTAACCCTCGATGAGACACAAAGAAGCCAAGTAGCTTACCGGAGGGGACACCAAACACACACTTCTCCAGGTTCAGCTTCAAGTTGATCTTACGCAGATTGGCAAAGGTTTCTTCCAAATCCTGGATGAGGGTTGATCTGTCCTTGGTTTTGACCACAATATCATCCATGTAAGCTTCAATGTTTCTGTGTAGCTGGGACTCGGAGCCAAACTGTACTGCTCTTGCAAAGGTGGATCCGGCGCTCTTTAGTCCGAAGGGCATCCGTACAAAGCAGTACGTGCCACACAGGGTTATGAACGTGGTTTTCTCCTCGTCTTCCTTGGACATGAAGATCTGGTGGTATCCGGAGTAGGCATCCAAAAAGGAAAGCAGATCGCACCCGGAAGTGGAATCCACAATCTGGTCGATGCGTGTCAAGGGGAACGAGTCCTTTTGGCATGCCTTGTTCAGATCCGTAAAGTCTATGCAAAGCCTCCATTTCCCATTCGCCTTGCGCACCACCACTGGATTTGCCAACCATGTGGGATGCAACACTCCCCTGACGAAACCAGCTGCTTCAAGCTTCTTGATCTCCTCGGCAATAAACTGTTGCCGCTCCAAAGCTTGCTTCCGGACCTTCTGCTTGACGGGTCGGGCATGTGGGCAGATAGCAAGGTGGTGCTCGATTACCTCCCTGGGAACACCGGGGATGTCAGATGGTTGCCACACAAACACATCGACATTCGCCCGCAGGAAGGCAACGAGCGCGCTTTCCTATTTGTCATAGAGGGTGGCGTTGATAGTGAAGGTACCATTAGTGCCAGCCAGCCCTGCCGGGACCTTCTTCACAGCAGGCGCAACAGCTTTGGATCTCTTGCTATTGGAACTCTTCGGCAAGTCATCGACAGGCGCAGCACACTCCGGAGAGGCATGCTTCCCGGATTCCTTGCTGGCATCCTTGCTAGCTCTCTTCATTTTCTTACTTTCCTTGGCGGGAACACTGGCTTCCGTGGCCTCCGCCGCGACTGCTTCCTGGTACATCTTGTCCACGCATATGACCGCGTCTTTCTGATCTAACAGAATGGAAATGACTCCTATCGGCCCTGGCATCTTCAATGTGTTGTTGGCATAGTGGGATGCCGCCATGAACTTGGCCAGAGCTGGGCGACCAAGGATTCCGTTGTACGGCAAGGGGAGGCCAACCACGTCAAACACCATCTTCTCAGTCCGGTAGTTTAACTAACCCGCCCCCCCCCCCCCCCCCCCCCCCCCCCGCCGAATGTCACTGGCAGCGTGATCTTTCCTTTAGGACGACTCCTACCGGGGTTGATTCCTTGGAACGTGCCGGTAACCTTGAGCTCCTCATCTGCTATCTGAAGTTTGCTGATGACCTTTGGAGATATTAGATTCAACCCGGCCCCGCCGTCAACCAACATCTTTGTGACTTTGAGGTTGCGTATTGTTGGCGAGACCAACAACGGCAAGCACCCTACCGCAGTGGTGCGATCAGGGTGATCCTCTTCGTCAAAGATGATGGGCGTGCAGGACCACTTGAGCGGCTTCCGAGAATCTACCGCTGGCTCCATGGCATTGACTTCACGCGCCCACTATTTAAGTTGGCGGTGAGAGGAGTGCAGAGATGCACCCCCGTCAACGCACAAGGCGTCAGTGGCTTTCTGGAACTCCTGCTCGCTGGTTTCCTCTTCATCTCCTCATCGGCCTCATCATTGCAATCCTTCTTCTCACGGTCTCTGGCAGTTTTCCCTTGATTCTGAGGAGCCTTGCCGGGGCGGCTTACTCCGCCGCCATGGCCCTTTCCGCCAGCACCATCCTGATTTTTCTCCTTATCACGCTTCTCGTACTCAGCCCTCTGCTTCTTGACGAGCTGCTCAACCTGATGGCACCCCTGAAGGTCGTGGCCCTTGGTCCTATGGATCTTGCAATACGGCCCCTCACCTTTCCCGGCCTTCTCGGCAGCCGCAGCCGCCCGGCAGTCAGTGCACGTGGCAACCTCCTTGCCGGGGGCTCCGGCCTTGGCCTTCTTGCTGGTACTAGGTGTGCTTGATCCTTCGACGGCCATCACAACTTTCTCCTTGCGCTTCTTATTACGTTTCTTGTTCTTCTTCTAGCTGGTGGCGTCGTCGTCATCGTCTGAATCGATGTCGACGCCGTCCTCTTCACCGGGAAGTCGCCTTCCCTCCTGTATGCGAGCACACTTGTCCACCGGTGTGTATAACTCATTCATAGTCCTGGGCAGTCGCACGTTCATTTTGGAACGTATCTTGCGGTTGCACACGTTGGAATGGAATGCAGCTATCACGGCTGCCGGGTGGATATCCGGGATGTTCCTGTGCACTCGACTGAACCTTTGCATGTACTTCCGCAGGGTCTCCCCTTCCTTCTGTGGGAGGAGCTGCAGATCGCTGGGCCGCCCTGGTTCTTGATGGCCGCCTGTAAAGGCGCAAACAAATTCATGGCACAGGTCGGCCCAAGTTGAAATGGAGTTCTCCGGCAGGTGCATTAGCCAAGACCTCACATTTGGCTTGAGTGCCAAAGGGAAGTAGTTGGTGAACACCTTCTCGTCTCTTCCCCCGGTAGCCTGAACAGCGATGGTGTAGATGCTCAGGAACCCTGCCGGGTTCAATCTCCCATCGTACTTCTCTGGTATCTCTGGCTTGCGCGTGCGGGAAGATGGCCAACGGACTTGCCGCAGCTCGCGAGTGAAGGCGGGGCACCCAACCTCGAAAGGTAGGCACCCACCCTCACCGGATGCAGGCTTGTCGACGTTGGGGCCGTCGCACCTATCAGACTGGCAGGGTGTCGCGGCGTCGCTCGACGGTGACGCGCGCGCCTTCCCCTCGCCTGTCTTCCTGGGCTTGCCGCTGGTCCCGAAGCACTCGAGGGCCGGATGAAGCCATCGAGACGTCGTCGGGTTCTTGATCGCATGGCTCTGGTCGTGGCCCTTGCGCAGGCTGCCACGGAGGGGACTGCACTGTGGCAGTGGCCGCCTCGGCATGGCCAGCCGCGCGGGCCGTTGTCGTTGCCTGGGGAGGCCGTGGCGGGCCAGCTCGCTGTGATCCTCCCGCCTCGGCGAAACCAATCAGGCTTTGAATGGTGGCTCTCCACTCATCCATCTAATCGGGTGCCGGCGGAAATCTCAACAGCAGCTGGGCCCGCGCCATAGCCTCCGAAGCGGTGCTTGGCATGGATGACGATGTAGACCGTTGCGTCGCCTGGCTCCTTACGGTGCCAGTAGTAGCTGCGCCGTGTTCTCGTCGTCATGAGCCCGTGGCCATGGTGGCGTGGTGACGAGATGGAGGGCCAGTGGCTCCATTTGGCGCATCAACTGGGTCGGCTCGCTCCGGGAGTGGCGCACGCCCTGCGGCCGCGCCCGTAGCGGGAGTGGCCGGAGAGTTGCGATTCGCCCCAGAGCGAGAGCCGCCACTGTGGCTGTGCCTTTCGGCCGGGCGGAGAGGTGCAGATAGAATGATTTCTCCACCCGTACCTTATGGAGCGTGGCCGCTGGGGTGCTGTTGGTGTTGTACTTCCCCGGTGCCTTATGTTCTAATTTCTGCCGCAGGGGAGGTGGTGACAACGCCGCCTGCGCCGGCCACGTCCCCCGCAGCGTCCATGTCTCTGTGTGTCCTCTTAGCCCCCGCGGCGTCGGCGACCATGTGTGACGGGGCCTTCGAAGTGGATGGGTGGGCTGCAGCACCGGGCTTCTTCTTGGGCGCCATGAACGATGGAGCCGTCGATGAACATGACGCGTTGCGTACGCTTCTCAGGTTTGCGCAAGCGCAACCCCCTACCTGGCGCGCCAAAGATGTCGTGGGAAACCACGGCCACCTATGGAGCTATCAGCCCCTTTTGGTTCGGCAGGGGGACTGAGCACATTAAACAAAGAGCAGAAGACTGTAGTGCAGCACGGCAGAGATCACACGAGCAGTTTTACCCAGGTTCGTGCCGCCGCGAGGCATAAAACCATACTCCTGCTTTGGTGGAGTGATGGTGGATTGTGGTGGAAACGCAGCGCTCTTGCCCGGCAGGGTTGCCTCGGGGCTAGAGCAGCTACGCGCGTATGAGGTACAAGGTTCCAAACCCTTTCTCTGGTTGCCATGGCCCTCCTTTTATAGATCAAGGGGTTACCACAGTGACAAATCAGTCATTGTGTACTGATTAGATAGCAAACAGTGCTATCGTACCTAACTCTGCAGGCATGGTATTTTTGTTTTATAGATCGGAAAGTAAAAGATTGCAAAATAGTAGATCGGAAACTTGTATGATGAAAAGTAGAAGATTATATGATGGAAAATAGACCCGAGGGCCATAGGTTTCACTAGAGGCTTCTCTCAAGATAGAAAATAATACGGTGGGTGAACAAATTACTGCCGAGCAATTGATAGAAAAGCGCAAAGTTATGACGATATCTAAGGCAATGATCATGAATATAGGCATCACGTCTGTGTCAAGTAGACCGAAACGATTCTGCATCTACTACTATTACTCCACACATCGACCGCTATCCAGCATGCATCTAGAGTATTAAGTTCATAAAGAATGGAGTAACGCATTAAGTAAGATGACATGATGTAGAGGAATTAACTCAAGCAATATGATGAAAACCCCATCTTTTTATCCTCGATGGCAACAATACAATACGTGCCTTGCTGCCCCTACTGTCCCTGGGAAAGGACACCGCAAGATTGAACCCAAAGCTAAGCACTTCTCCCATTGCAAGAAAAACCAATCTAGTTGGCCAAACCAAACCGATAGTTCGAAGAGAATTACAAAGATATCAAATCATGCATATAAGAATTCAGAGAATATTCAAATAATATCCATAGATAAGCTGATCATAAATCCACAATTCATCGGATCTCGGAAAACACACCGCAAAAAAGTATTACATCGAATAGATCTCCAAGAACACCGAGGAGAACATGGTATTGAGAATCAAAGAGAGAGAAGAAGCCATCTAGCTACTAGCTATGGACCCGTAGGTCTGTGGTAAACTACTCACGCTTCATCGGAAGGGCAATGATGTTGATGTAGAAGCCCTCCGTGATCGAATCCCCCTCCGGCAGGGTGCCGAAAAAGGTCCCTAGATGGGATATCACGGGTACAGAAGGTTGCGGCGGTGGAAAAGTCTATTCGTGGATGCCTCTGTTGGTTTGGGGATATATGAATATATATAGGCGAAAGAATTAGGTCAGGAGGTGCACGAGGGGCCCACAAGGGTGGGGGGCGCGCCCTCCGTCCTTGTGGCTGCCTCGTGGCTCCTCCGACTTCATCTCCAAGTCTCCTGGTTTCCTTCTGGTCCAAGAAAAATCATCGCGAAAGTTTTATTCCGTTTGGACTCTGTTTGGTATTCCTTTTCTGCGAAACTCAAAAACAAGGAAAAAACAGAAACTGGCACTGGGCTCTAGGTTAATAGGTTAGTCCCAAAAATAATATAAAATAACATATTAATGCATATAAAACATCCAAAACAGATAATATAATAGCATGGAACAATAAAAAATTATAGATACGTTGGAGACGTATCAAGCATCCCCAAGCTTAATTCCTGCTCGTCCTCGTGTAGGTAAATGATAAAAATAGAATTTTTGATGTGGAATGCTACCTAACATATTTATCCATGTAATTTTCTTTATTGTGGCATGAATGTTGAGATCCATAAGATTCAAACAAAAGTTTAATATTGACATAAAAACAATAATACTTCAAGCATACTAACAAAGCAATTATGTCTTCTCAAAATAACATGGCCAAAGAAAGCTTATCCCTACAAAATCATATAGTCTGGCTATGCTCCATCTTCATCACACAAAATACTCAAATCATGCACAACCCCGATGACAAGCCAAGCAATTGTTTCATACTTTTGACGTTCTCAAACCTTTTCAACTTTCACGCAATACATAAGCGTGAGCCATGGACATAGCACTATAGGTGGAATAGAATATGGTGGTTGTGGAGAAGACAAAAAGAGGGAGATAGTCTCACATCAACTAGGCGTATCAACGGGCTATGGAGATGCCCATCAATATATATTAATGTCAGTGAGTAGGGATTGCCATGCAACGGGTGCACTTGAGCTATAAGTGTATGAAAGCTCAAAAAGAAAACTAAGTGGGTGTGCATCCAACTTGCTTACTCATGAAGACCTAGGGCAATTTGAGGAAGCCTATCGTTGGAATATACAAGCCAAGTTCTATAATGAAAAATCCCCACTAGTATATGAAAGTGACAACATAGGAGACTCTCTATCATGAAGATCATGATGCTACTTTGAAGCACAAGTATGGAAAAAGGATAGTAACATTGCCCCTTCTCTCTTTTTCTCTCATTTTTTTCTTTTTTCTCTTTTTTTTCTTTCTTATTTTTTTCTCTTTATTTATTTTTTCCCTTTTTTTTCTTTCTCTTTTTTTCTTTGGCTTCTTTGGCCTCTTTTTTTTCCTCACATGTGACAATGCTCTAATAATGAAGATCATCATACTTCTTTTTACTTACAACTCAAAAAATTACAACTCGATACTAGAACAAAATACGACTTTATATGAATACCTTCGGCGGTGTACCGGGATGTGCAATGAATCAAGAGTGACATGTATGAAAAAATTATGAACAGTGGCTTTGCCACAAATACGATGTCAACTACATGATCATGCAAAGCAATATGACAATGATGATGCGTGTCATAGTAAACGGAACGGTGGAAAGTTGCATGGCAATATATCTCGGAATGGCTATGAAAATGCCATAATAGGTAGGTATGGTGGCTGTTTTGAGGAAGGTATATGGTGGGCGTATGGTACCGGCGAAAGTTGAGCGGTACAAGAGAGGCTAGCAATGGTGGAAGGGTGAGAGTGCGTATAATCCATGGACTCAACATTAGTCATAAAGAACTCACATACTTATTGCAAAAATCTATTAGTCATCGAAACAAAGTACTATGCACATGCTCCTAGGGGGATAGATTGGCAGGAAAAGACCATCGCTCGTCCCAGACCGCCACTCATAAGGAAGACAATCAAAAAATATCTCATGCTCCAACTTCGCTACATAACGGTTCACCATACGTGCATGCTACGGGACTCACAAACCTTAACACAAGTATTTCTCAAATTCACAATTACTCACTAGCATGACTCTAATATCACCATCTTTATATCTCAAAACAATCATAAGGAATCAAACTTCTCATAGTATTCAATGCACTTTATATGAAAGTTTTTATTATATCCCTCTTGGATGCCTATCATATTAGGACTAAATTTATAACCGAAGCAAATTACCATGCTGTTTAAAGAATCTCAAAATAATATAAGTGAAGCATGAGAGTTCAATAATCTCTATAAAATAAAACCACCGCCGTGCTCTAAAAATATATAAGTGAAGCACTAGAGCAAAATGGCCTAGCTCAAAAGATATAAGTGAAGCACAAAGGGTATTCTAATAAATCACGATTCATGTGTGTCCCTCTCAAAAGGTGTGGACATCAAGGATGATTGTGGCAAACTAAAAAGCAAAGACTCAAATTATACAAGACGCTCCAAGCAAAACACATATCATGTGGTGAATAAAAATATAGCCTCAAGTAAAGTTACCGATAGACGAAGACGAAAGAGGGGATGCCTTCCGGGGCATCCCCAAGCTTAGGCTCTTGGTTGTCCTTGAATATTATCTTGGGGTGCCTTGGGAATCCCCAAGCTTAGGCTCTTGCCACTCCTTATTCCATAGTCCATCAAATCCTTACCCAAAACTTGAAAACTTCACAACACAAAACTCAACATAAAATCTCATAAGCTCCGTTAGTATAAGAAAATAAATCACCACTTTGGTACTGTTGTGAAATCATTCTTTATTTATATTGGTGTAATATAGACTGTATTCCAACTTTTCCATGGTTCATACCCCCCGATACTACCCACAGATTCATCAAAATAAGCAAACAACACAAAGAAAACAGAATCTGTCAAAAACAGAACAGTCTGTGAAGATCTGAATTGTTATAATACTTATGTAGCTCCACAATTTCTGAAAAAATTTAAAACAGAGGAAATTTGTATTTAAATCTCGTATAAAAAATTTAGGGTTTTTCAACGCTCCAGTGAATTATTAAAATTCTGAGACTGGACGCAAAATTTTCTGTTTTTCAGCAAGATCAAATCAACTATCACCGTAAGCCATCCCAAAGGTCTTACTTGGCACAAACACTAATTAAAACATAAAACCACATCAAACCAGAGGCTATATAAATTGTTTATTGCAAAACAGAACCAAAAAAGCAAAAATAAAAATAAAATTTTGTTGCCTCCCAACAAGCGCTATTGTTTAACGCCCTTAGCTAGGCATAAAAACACGAATAGATCTAGGTATTGTCATCTTTGGTATGCAATCCATAAGTAGCTCTCATAATAGATTCATATGGCAATTTAATTTTCTTTTTAGGAAAGTGCTCCATGCCTTTCCTTAACAGAAATTGAAATCTAATGTTTCCTTCTTTCATATCAATAATTGCACCAATCGTTCTAAGGAAAGGTCTACCAAGAATAATAGGACATGTAGGATTGCAATCTATATCAAGAACAATGAAATCTATGGGCACATAATTCCTAATTGCAACAATAAGAACATCATTAATCCTTCCCATAGGTTTCTTAATAGTGGAATCCGCGAGATGCAAATTTAAAAAACAATCATCAAATTCACGGAAACCTAACACATCACATAAAGTTTTTGGAATCGTGGAAACACTAGCACCCAAATCACACAAAGCATAGCACTCATAATCTTTAATCTTAATATTAAAAGTAGGTTCCCACTCATCATAAAGTTTTCTAGGGATAGAAACTTCCAATTCAAGCTTTTCTTCAAAAGATTGCATCATAGCATCAACGATATGTTTAGTAAAAGCTTTGTTTTGATTATAAGCATGAGGAGAATTCAACATGCATTGCAACAAGGAAATACAATCTATTAAAGAACAATTATCATAATTAAATTCCTTGAAATCCAAAAGAGTGGGTTCATTGCTAATTAAAGTTTTATCCTCTCCAATCCCACTTTTATCAATTTTTGCATCAAGATCTAAAAACTCCGAATCATTGGGACGCCTTTTAACTAATGTTGACTCATCTCCAGTCCCATATTTATCAAGATTTATATTGGAAAACAAAGATTCAATAGGAGTCACATCAATCACTTTAAGATCTTTATCATTATTTTCACGAAAACTAGAAGAACATGTTTTTACAAACCAATCTTTTTTAGCACGCATCTTAGCGGTTCTTTCTTTACACTCATCAATGGAAATTCTCATAGCTTTGAGAGACTCATTGATATCATGCTTGGGTGGAATAGATCTAAGTTTCAAAGAATCAATCTCAAGAGAAATTATATCCCCGTTCCTAGCCAAATCATCAATCTTAAGCAATTTTTCTTCAATCAAAGCATTGAAATTCTTTTGCGAACTCATAAATTCTTTAACACTATTCTCAAAATCAGAGGGCATCTTATTATAATTTCCATAAGAATTTTTGTAGGAATTACGATAATTATTAGAGGAATTACTAGGGAACGGCCTAGGATTAAAATTACCTCTATACGCGTTATTACAAAAATTGTTCCTACCAACAAAATTCACATCCATAGATTCATTATTATTTTCAATCAAAGTGGACGAAGGCATATCATTAGGATCCAAAGAAGCACTCTTGCTAGCAAATAATTTCATAAGTTCATCCATCTTTTCACTCAAAACATTAATCTCTTCAATTGCATGCACTTTATTACTAGCGGAAGATCTTTCGGTATGCCATTGAGAATAATTAACCATAATATTATCTAGAAGTGTAGTAGATTCTCCTAGAGTAATTTCCATAAAAGTGCCTCCTGCAGCTGAATCTAAAAGATTTCTAGAAGCAAAATACAATCCGGCATAAATTTTTTGTATAATCATCCACAAATTCAAACCATGAGTAGGGCCATTTCGTATCATCAATTTCATCCTCTCCCAAGATTATGCAACATGTTCATGATCAAGTTGCTTAAAATTCATAATCTCGTTCCTAAGGGAGATGATCTTAGCGGGAGGAAAATACTTGGAAATAAAAGCATCTTTACACTTATTCCATGAATCAATACTATTTTTAGGCAAAGATGAAAACCAAGTTTTAGCACGATCTCGTAGTGAGAACGGAAATAGCTTCAATTTAACAATATCATTATCCACATCTTTTTTCTTTTTCATATAACACAAATCAACGAAATTGTTTCGATGGGATGCAGCATCTTCACTAGGAAGGCCAGGAAATTGATCTTTCATTACAAGATTCAGCAAAGCGGCATTAATTTCACAAGATTCCGCACTAGTGGCGAGAGCAATCGGAGTACTAATAAAATCATTGTTATTGGTGTTGGAAAAGTCACACAATTTGGTATTCTCTTGAGCCATAGTGACAAAACAAGCAATCCAACACACGAGCACACAAAAAGCAAATGAAGAAGACGAACGGAAGAGGGATGAAGAAAAGGCAAAGAGAGGGGCGAAGAAAAAGGCAAATCTTTTTGAAAATCATTTTAGAAGTGGGGGAGAGGAAAATGAGAGGCAAATGGCGAATAATGTAATGCAAGAGATGAGAGTTTATGATGGGTACTTGGTAGGTCTTGACTTGGCGTAGATCTCCCCGGCAACGGCGCCAGAAATTCTTCCTGCTACTTCTTGAGCTTGCGTTGGTTTTTCCCTTGAAGAGGAAAGGGTGATGCAGCAAAGTAGCGATAAGTATTTCCCTCAGTTTGAGAACCAAGGTATCAATCCAGTAGGAGACAACGCACAAATCACCGAATACCTGCACAAACAATCAAACAACTTGCACCCAACGCGATAAAGGGGTTGTCAATCCCTTCACGGTTATTTGCAAAAGTGAGATCTGATAGATAAATGATAAAGTAAATATTTTTGGTATTTTTGTTTTATAGATCGGAAAGTAAAAGATTGCAAAATAGTAAATCGGAAACTTGTATGATGAAAAGTAGAAGATTATATGATGGAAAATAGACCCGAGGGCCATAGGTTTCACTAGAGGCTTCTCTCAAGATAGAAATAATACGGTGGGTGAACAAATTACTGCCGAGCAATTGATAGAAAAGCGCAAAGTTATGACGATATCTAAGGCAATGATCATGAATATAGGCATCATGTCCGTGTCAAGTAGACCGAAACGATTTTGCATCTACTACTATTACTCCACACATCGACCGCTATCCGGCATGCATCTAGAGTATTAAGTTCATAAAGAACGGAGTAACGCATTAAGTAAGACGACATGATGTAGAGGAATTAACTCAAGCAATATGATGAAAACCCCATCTTTTTATCCTCGATGGCAACAATACAATACGTGCCTTGCTGCCCCTACTGTCACTGGGAAAGGACACCGCAAGATTGAACCCAAAGCTAAGCACTTCTCCCATTGCAAGAAAAACCAATCTAGTTGGCCAAACCAAACTAGATACGCGCCCTACAAGCTTGTGTGTCTCCTGGACCTCCGGCAACTCCAACTCCATATATACCTATTCACCAAGAAAAAATCAGGAAGAAGGATTCATTGCGTTTTACGATACGGAGCCGCCGCCACCTCCTGTTCTTCATTGGAAGGGCTGATCTGGAGTCCGTTCGGGGCTCCGGAGGGTGGAATCCATCGCCGTCGTCATCATCAACCTTCCTTCACTGCCAGTTTCATGATGCTCACCGCCGGGAGTGAGTAATTTCTTTGTAGGCTTGCTGGACGGTGATGGGTTGGATGAGATCTATCATGTAATCGAGTTAGTTTTGTTAGGGCTTGATGCCTAGTATCCACTATGTTCTGAGATTGATGTTGCTATGACTTTGCTATGCTTAATGCTTGTCACTAGGGCCTGAGTGCCATGATTTCAGATCTGAACCTATTATGTTTTCATGAATTTATGTGTGTTCGTGATCCTATCTTGCAAGTTATATGCACCTATTAGAGCTATGATCCGCATACCCCAAGGTGACAATAATTGGGATTCTTTCCAGTGATTACCGTAGTTTGATGAGTTCATGTATTCACTAACTACTAATGCTTTGTTCCGGTTCTCTATTAAAAGGAGGCCTTAATATCCCTTAGTTTCCTTATGGACCCCGCTGCCACGGGAGGGTAGGACAAAAGATGTCATGCAAGTTCTTGTCCATAAGCACGTATGACTACATACAGAATACATGCCTACACTACATTGATGAATTGGAGCTAGTTCTGTGTCGCTCTAGGTTACAACTGTTACATGATGAATGCCATCCAACATAATTATCCATCATTGATCTGATGCCTATGAGCTTTTCATATATTGATCTTTTCTAAGTTACTTTTAGCGTTGCTGCTGTTACAATCACTACAAAACTGCTACTATTACTATTGCTACTGTTATCGTTACTATCAAACTATCATACTACTTTGCTACTGATCACCTTGCTGCAGATATTAAGTCTTTCATGTGTGGTTGAATTGACAACTCAACTGCTAATACTTGCGAATATTCTTTGGCTCCCCTTGTGTCGAATCAATAAATTTGGGTTGAATACTCTAACTTCGAAAACTGTTACGATCCCCTATACTTGTCGGTTATCAGGGACCGAGGCATCGGAGGGGGCATCACGCCCTTATCCTCCCGGCGAGGTGGTCGGGGGCGACCGCGCGGCGTGCGCCCTCGGTCGGGTGAGCAGTGGAGAAGATGACCGAGGGGTGGGGGTTGGGTTGGAGGAACCGGTTTGGAGGAACAAGTTTGGAGAAAACAAGTTTCAAGTGAAGCTGATGCTGTCAGTTTTTACCTCTGGTGTTTCGTTGTGCCACACCCATGTGGTGGAGAGACGGGGCCATAGGGGTACATCACCAGAAGCTACATCAAATTTACTTTCCAATGCAAAAAAACTTACATCATTTGGAGTTGTGAGTCAAATGTGATAGTCATTCTCGTGGAAGGTGTCTAGCATGTTACAGCTTTGCGCATTTCTGAGGAGCTCTCCAACAACTCCCAAAGTTGACTGCTTATTCCCCCAAGGAAGCCATGTAAACCTGCTTACTTTTGAAACCATTTTCACACCTAGCTAAGGGGGGTTGTTGAAAGCACATTTGCTCCCTTGGGTGTTTTGGTAAATCAATGTCAACATACATATTATTACACTAATATTTCTACCTAGAATATTTTAGATAAGTCCAATGGTGGCGTGGTAAGGACAAGAAGATGTGGAACCCCTTCGAAATGTGAAGAACAAATTTGGCTACCCCAAGACTACATTTTTGGGTTAGTGATCCAAGATCACATTGAGTCCCTTAGGAAAGCCATGGTGGAATAGACAAGGTTGCTTCTTCGTGGACCCTTCCTGGGTCGAGCCCTCCGTGAACACGCACAGTTTTTACCCTCCGTGGGTTGAAGTCTCCATCAACATGGACGTACGATAGCACCACCTATCGGAACCACGCCAAAAATCTCCGCATGTCCATTGCCTTTGTTCATTCCAATTCCCTTCTCTTTTACATTCTTGCACTTGCATGCTTTACTCTTTCCGCTGCCTATACTCTTGCTATGCTTGTGTAAAATGTATTGTGTGCCTTTTAACATGTGCTAAACTCAACCTTAACATGAAGAATCTTAAAAACTGCTACTTTTACTTGTTAAGGGTCTAGTCACCCCCCTCTAGACCCCTCTTCTCGATCCTACAATCGATATCAGAGCATTGGTCTCCATAGCTTTGGTTTAATCACCATTGGAGGAAGATGGATGAGTCTACGTTCAGGAGTATTAGACATAGAGTACCTATCCTTGATGGCGAGTTTTATGGTTCTTGGAAAACTAAAATGCTTGAGATCTTCAATGAATATAATTTGAGCAAGTATATTCTCAGCCCTTATGTGCCTCACATTGATCCTTTGCATCCTACCCTCGATGAGTATCTTGACATGGTTCGTAATCTTAGGACCGTCAATCTTATCATTAGAGGATTACCTATAAATGTGCTTGTTTGCTTGCAAAACTTTGAATGCGCATACACTATATGGAATTATCTTGAGGAACACTTTCCAAATTACTCCTTGAAAATCTCAATGAAATTCTTCATAAGTCCATTGCTTTTCATAAGATGAAGCCTAGTGAGTCCAAGTATGAATGTCTATTTGAGCTACGTGATCTTATGCGTGCTAAGGGTGATTTTGGAACTATTAGAAACATTATCATGGAAACCATTAGAATTCATAAACTTGCACATTGTCATGGTCATAAATCTAACGAATCAATTGAACTAGGTGATGATCATCTGCATGATGATGATGTTGAGCATGGCTATTGTGATGAGGACGAAGAATTCGACATCGAATATGAGAAGACTATGAGGAATCTTAGTCTCATGGCAAATCTTCGCAATTACAAGGCCGGAGGAAAAGAGTGGATTCTTGATAGTGGTTGCACCGATCACATGACCGGAGATAGAGACATGTTCTGTGAGCTTGCACAAAATGATGGTCCACGCAAGTATGTGACTTTTGGAGATAACTCCAAGGGTAAGGTACTTGGCCTTGGTAAGGTGGCCATATCCAATGATAGCTCCATTCAAAATGTTATGCTCGTTGAGTCTCTTTGTTACAATCTTCTTTCCGTATCTAGACTAGCCGACTTTGGTTTCAATGTTCTATTTAATGAAGTAGATTGCCAAGTGTTTCGTGGAGATAATCATAATATGGTCTTTACCGGTATCCGTAGAGGTGATCTATACATTGTTGATTTCACTAAAAGAGCTCAACCTCGCACTTGCCTTATTGCAAAATCTTCTAAAGGTTGGTTATGGCATAGAAGACTAGGACATGTTGGCATGCAAAATCTTGATAAACTTGTTAAAGGTGATCATATCCTTGGTGTTAAAGGTGTTATATTTGATAAGGATAGACTTTGTAGTGCTTGCCAAGCAGGAAAACAACTTGGAGGAAGTCATCCCGTGAAGAACATCATGACCACGAGAAGACCACTAGAGGTACTTCATATGGATCTCTTCGGTCCCAATGCTTATAAAAGCCTTGGTGGTAACTCTTTTGGTTTGGTCATTGTTGATGATTATTTAAGATTTACATGGGTTATTCTTTCTTGATGACAAGTCTCAGGTACAAAAGATCTTCAAGAACTTCACCAAGAAGGCCCAAAACCAGTTTGAAGTGAAGATCAAGAAGGTTCAAGGCGACAATGGAATTGAGTTCAAGAACGAAAATGTGGATACCTTTCTTGACGAAGAAGGCATCTCACATGAGTTCTCGACTACGTACACACCTCACCAAAACAGAGTTGTTGAGAGGAAGAACCATATCCTTATCGAGATTGCGAGAAAAATGCTAGCTAGATGAATACAAGACACCAAGACATTTTTGGGTGGAATAGGTTGAGACAGCTTGTCATGTTACAAATCGAATTTATCTTCACAAGCTTCTCGGTAAAACAACATACGAGCTACTCACCGGTAACAAACCCCAAGTTAGATACTTTTGAGTATTTGGCTCAAAATGTTACATCCTTGATAAGCATCGTCGTTCAAAATTTGCTCCTAAATCTCATGAAGGTCTCCTACTCGTTTATGGCTCAAACTCTCACACTTACCGTGTCTATAACAAGTTCACCCGAAAGGTTGAAGAGACGGTAGATGTGAAGTTTGATGAATCTAACGGCTCGCAAGTAGAGCAATTTTCAATTGATGTAGGAGACAAAGATCCCACAGAAGCAATTCAAGATTTGTCAATTGGAAAAATTCGCCCAACGGAGGTGAAGGAGAGCACTTCGTCTATTCAAGTGGAAGCTTCCACTTCACATCAAGGTGAAGCACAAGTTGACATGGAGGCATCCACAAGTGGGACTCACCATGACGAAGGAAATGAGGAAGTACATCAAGATGATCCACCTCGACCTCCCTCTCCACTACCACAAGCTAACAACGACACCAACAACAATGAAGAAGAAGAAGATGATGAGGATGTTCCACCACAACCAAAGCAAAAGCTCTCACGAGTTAGAGCAAGAGTCACAAGGAATCTTCCCATTGAGCAAATCCTTGACGACATCAACACCGGGAGAATCACTCGCTCTAAAACTCATTTGGCTATTTTTTTTTGAACATTACTCATTCATCTCTAGCATTGAACCTATGAAAGTGGAAGAAGCCCTTGAAGATCCGGATTGGATAAATGCTATGCACGAGGAGTTACACAACTTTGAGAGAAACCAAGTGTGGGCATTGGTTGAGAAGCCCAAGGATGATCAAAACATCATTGGAACAAAATGGGTGTTTCGGAATAAGCAAGATGAGGATGGACAAGTGGTGCGCAACAAGGCTCGTGTCGTTGCTCAAGGATACACACAAGTCGAAGGTATGGACTATGGTGAGACATATGCCCCAGTTTCGCATTTTACTTGCTTATGCCAATCACCATGATATCACTCTATGCCAAATGGATATTAAAAGTGCCTTTTTAAATGGTGAAATTGAGGAGGAAGTTTATGTTAAACAACCTCCTGGCTTTGTTAATCCCAAGAAACCTGATCATGTTTACAAACTTCACAAAGCTCTTTATGGTCTCAAACAAGCCCCTAGAGCTTGGTATAAATGCTTGACTAAGTTTCTTATTGAGAAAGGCTTTGAAATTGGCAAGACATGTATTTGTATTGTTACCATTAAGGATAAAACGATGGGGTTTATTGATATTGCTTGAGTTTACTTTATCTACATCATGTAATCTTGCTTAAGGCGTTACTCCGTTCTTTATGAACTTAATACTCTAGATGCATGCTGGATAGCGGTCGATGTGTGGAGTAATAGTAGTAGATGCAGGCAGGAATCGGTCTACTTGTCTCGGACGTGATGCCTATATACATGATCAATGCCTTGGATATCGTCATAACTATGCGCTTTTCTATCAATTGCCCAACAGTAATTTGTTTACCCACCGTATGCTTTTTGTTCCAGAGAGAAGCCTCTAGTGAAAACTATGGCCCTCGGGTCTATCTTTATCACATATTAAAATCCAAAAATACCTTGCTGAAATTTATTTACCATTATTTTATTTTGTGTTTTTGTTTATCTATCTACCATTATCAGACTTGATCCTTGCAATTAACTGCCGAGGGAATTGACAACCCCCTTGATCGCGTTGGGTGCAAGTATTTATTCTTTTGTGTGTAGGTGTTGTTCACGAGGTCTTGAATGGTTCCCCTACTGGATTGATAACCTTGGTTCTTAACTGAGGGAAATACTTATCTCTACTAGACTGCATCATCCTCTCCTCTTCGAGGAAATCCCAACGCAGCTCACAAGTAGCATCAATCCAATAGGAGAACCATGCGAAACCTCGTGAACAGCACCTACACACAAAAGAGCGAATACTTGCACCCAACGCAATCAAGGGGGTTATCAATCCCCTTGGAGGTTACTTGCAAGGATCAAATCTGATAGTGATAGATAGATAATATAAAACACAAAATAAAAGAACGGTAAATAAATTTTAGCTAGGTATTTTTTGATTTTATATATGATAAAGGTAGACCCGGGGCCATAGTTTTCACTAGAGGCTTCTCTCTCCAACAAAAAGCATACGGTGGGTAAACAAATTACGGTTGGGCAATTGATAGAAAAGCGCATAGTTATGACAATATTCAAGGCAATGATCATGTATATAGGTATCACGTCCGAGACAAGTAGACCGACTCTTGCCTGCATCTAGCTACTACTATTACTCCACCCATCGACCACTATCCAGCATGCATCTAGAGTATTAAGTTCATAAGAAACGGAGTAACGCCTTAAGCAAGATGACATGATGCAGACAAAGTAAATCCAATCAATATGAATGAACCTTGTCGTTTTCCCCTTAATGGCAACAATACAAATGCGTGTCTTGTCCCCTACTTTGTCACTGGTATATAGAGCACCGCAAGATTGAACCCATTACAAAGCACCTCTCCCATTGCATGATAAATCAATCTAGCTGGCCAAACCAAATGGATAGATCGGAGAGAAATACAAAGCTATAACAATCGTGCATATAAGAATTCAGAAAAGCCTCAAATATTTCTCATGAATAATGTAATCATAAACCCACAATTCATCGGATCCCAATAAACACACTACAAAAGAAGATTACATCGAATAGATCTCCAAGAACATCGAGGAAAACATTGTATTGAAGATCAAAGAGAGAGAAGAAGACATCTAGCTACTAGCTATGGACCCATAGGTCTATGGTAAACTACTCACACATCATCGCAAGGTCAGCAAGGTTGATGTAGAAGCCCGCCGTGATCAATTCCCCCTCTGGCAGAGTACTGAAAAAGGCCTCCAGATGGGATCGCGGAAGAAGAGAAACTTGCGGCGGTGGAAAAAGTATTTTGGTGGCTCTTTGTTGGTTTCCCGATTTTAGAGAATTTATAGAGCTGAATTAGGTCGGATGGAGCCCCGAGGGACCCACAAGGTACTAGGGTGCGGCCCCCAGGGCACACCCTAGTGCCTTGCCATCTACTCATTTGCCTTCTGGTCTCCCCCCGAAGCTTCTAGGGTCTCTCTTGTCTAGAAAAAATCGTCAAAAAGTTTCATGGCATTTGGACTTCGTTTGGTACTGATTTCCTGGAAAACCAAAAACAGGTAAAAACAGCAACTGGCACTTGGCACTGGGTCAATATGTTAGTCCCAAAAAATGATATATAATTGCATATAAATGCATACAAAACTTCCAAGATTGATACTATAATAGCGTGGAACAATAAAAAAATTATAGATACGTTTTGGAGACGTATCAAGCATCCCCAAGCTTAATTCCTGCTCGTACTTGAGTAGGTAAATGATAAAAACAGAATTTTTGATGTGGAATGCTACCTAACATGTTCATCATGTAATCCTTATTTTATGGTATGAATATTTAGATCTGAATGATTCAAAGCAATAGTCTATAATTTGGCATAAAGACATCAATACTTAGGCATACCAGCAAACAATCATGCATTTCAAAATAAAAATGCTAAAGAATACTATCCCTGCAAAATCATATAGCCTTGTCATGCTCCATCTTCTTAACACAAAGTATAAATCATGTACTACCCAGGTGTCAGCCAAGCAATTGGTTCATACTTTTAACGCGCTTCAGCTTTTTCAACCACCACGCAATACATGAGCCCAAGCCATGGATATAGCACTATGGGTGAAATAGAGTATGGTGGTAGAGATTATATGGAGAAGACAAAAAAGGAGAAAGTCTCACATCGATGAGGCTAATCAATGGGCTATGGAGATGCCCATCAATTGGTGCCAATGCAAGGAGTAGGGATTGCCATGCAATGGATGCACTAAGAGCTATAAGTGTATGAAAGCTCAAAATGAAAACTAAGAGGATGCGCATCCAACTTGCTTGCTCTAGAAGACCTCGGGCATTTGAGGAAGCCCATCATCAAAATATACAAGCCATGCAAGTTCTATAATGAAAAATTCCCACTAGTTATATGAAAGTGACTACATAGGAGACTCTCTATATGAAAACATGGTGCTACTTTGAAGCACAAGTGTGGAGAAAGATAGTAACATTGCCCCTTCTCTCTTTTTCTCCCATTTATTTTTATTTTTATTTTTTTGGTGGGCTTTTTTTGGCCTCTTTTTATTTATTTATTTTCTCACTTGGGACAATGCTCTAATGATGAATAATGATGATCATCACACTTCTATTTACTTACAACTCAAAATTACAACTCGATACTAGAACAAAATATGACTCTATATGAATGCCTCTGGCAGTGTACCCGGATGTGCAATGATCTAGCGTAACATGTATAAAAAATGATGAACGGTGGATGAGCCACAAATACTATGTCAGCTATATGTTCATGCAAAACAATATGACAATGATGATGTATGTCATAATAACGGAACGGTGGAAGTTGCATGGCAATATATCTCGGAATGGCTATGGAAATGCAATAATAGGTAGGTATGGTGGCTGTTTTGAGGAAGATATAAGGAGGCTTATGTGTGATAGAGCGTATCATATCACGGGATTTGGATGCACCGACAAAGTTTGCACCACATCTCGAGGTGGGAAAGGGCAATGCACGGTACCGAAGAGGCTAGCAAATTGCGGAAATGTGAGAGTGCGTATAATCCATTGACTCACATTAGTAATAAAGAACTCACATACTTATTGCGAAAGTCTATTAGCACTCGAAGCAAATTACTACTACGCATGCCCCTAGGGGGGAGGTTGGTAGGAGTTAACCATCGCGCGCCCCGACCTTCACGCAAAGGAAGACACTCAATAATAAATCATGCTCCAACTTCTTAGCATAACGAGAGACTATAAGTGCATGCTTCAGGAATCACAAACCTTAACACCAATATTCTTACTAAACCACAATCATCCACTACTATCTCCCACATATTACCACCTTTGTATCGCAAAACTATTGCAAAGAACCAAACTTATCATATTCAGTGATCTACATGAAAGTTTTTATTATATCCTTCTTGAATACCTATCATATTATGACCAATTTCATAACCCATGCATATTGCCATTACTATTATCAAACTCTCAAAATGATATAAGTGAAGCATGAGATTATAACTATTTCTTTAAAATATAACCACCACCATGCTCTGAAATATATAAGTGAAGTACTAGGGCAACTGCCTAACTCAAAAGATATAAGTGAAGCAAAAAGAGTATTCTAACAAATCACGAATAAATGTGTGTCCCTCTCAAAAGGTGCGTCAAGCAAAGATGATTGTGTCAAACTAAAAATCAAACAAAGCAAAGACTCATATAATACACGACGCTCCAAGCAAAACTCATATCATGTGATGAATAAAAATATAGCTCCAAGTAATTTACCGATGGTAGGTAGAAGAAAGAGGGGATGCCATCCGGGGCATCCCCAAGCTTAGAGTCTTGGGTGTCCTTGAATATTACCTTGGGGTGCCTTGGGCATCCCAAAACTTAGGGTCTTGCCACTCCTTATTCCTTCATCCATCGCGATCTCACTCAAAACTTGAAAACTCCAGCACACAAAACTCAACAGAAAACTCGTGAGATCCGTTAGTATAACAAGCCAATAAAAAACTTTAGCCACTCTTGTAAATGCATTCATATTTTATTATTGCATAGTACCTACTGTATTCTAACTTCACCATGACTTATACCCCCGATAAAATCCATAGATTCATTAAAACAAGCAAACAATGAAACAAAAACATAATCTATCAAAAATAGAACAATCTGTAATGATCTGGACAAACGCAATACTTCTGTAACTCGAAAAATTCTTAAATATTAGGACAGCGTGGGAAATTTGTATATTAATCATGTGTAAATAATTCAGAATTTTATCATGTTCCAGTGAATTTAAATTTTTTTGCTACTGGGCGCAAAAGTTTTTGTTTTCTCTCAGAATCAAATCAACTATCAACCAAATCATCCCAAAGGCTTTACTTGGCATAAACACTAATTAAAACACAAAAAACACAACCATAACAGTAGCATAATTGTGTGCACACTCAAAAACAGAGAAGAAAAAGGAAAAATAAAGATAACTATTGGGTTGCCTCCCAACTAGCGCTATTGTTTTACGCCCCTAGCTAGGCGTAATGCATATTTTCAAGTGTTGCCATCCTTCAAATTAATTCGATAGGTGACCCTCATAATAGAATCATATGGTGGTTTAACTCTCTTTCTAGGAAAGTGTTCCATTCCTTTCTTTAATGGAAATTGAACCTTATATTACCTTCTTTCATATCAATAATAGCACCTATGGTTCGTAGGAAAGGCCTACCTAGTATTATAGGACAAGACGGATTGCAATCAATATCAAGCACAATAAAATCAACGGGCACATAATTTCTATTTGCAAGAATAAGCACATCATTTATTCTACCCAAGGGTTTCTTAATAGTGGAATCCACTAAGTGTAAATTAAGGGAACATTCATCCGAATCATGAAGGCCTAACACATCACATAAAGATTTTGGTATTGTGGAAACACTAGCACCCAAATCACATAAAGCATTGCACTCATAATTTTTTATCTTTATTTTAATAGTGGGTTCCCATTCATCATATAATTTCCTAGGTATTGAAACCTCCAATTCTAGCTTTTCTTCTAAATCTTTCATCATAGCTTCTACAATATGTTTAGTAAGCTTTATTTTGTTCATAAGCACTGGGTGAATTTATCTTGGGTTGCAACAAGGAAATACATTGAAATCCAAAGTAGTGGGCACATCCCTATTTAAAGTTATGACCTCTCCAAACCCACTTTTATCAATTTTTTCATTAAGATTTTCACCCTCCAAACAATTGGGACGTCTTCTAGCTAAAGTTGACTCAACTTTAGTCCCCATTTAATAATGTTTTATATTACTAAACAAAGATTCAGTGGGTGAGACACCAATCATTTTAATGTCCTCATCATGATTACGATAAAAATCGGGCGAAATCGCTTTTTCTAAGAATTCTTGCTTAGCACTTAATCTAGCGGTTCTTTCTTTACTTTCATTAATAGAGACATAGATATCTTTAATGGACTCACTAATATCAAGCTTGGGTGGCAAAATTTTACATTTGAGATTTTCCACATCATGAGCAATTCTATCCATGTTCCTAGCCATATCGTCAACTTTATTCAATTCTTCCTCTATCATAGTATTGAAAACCTTTTGAGAAATAATAAATTCTTTAATATTACTTTCAAGATCAGAGGGCATCCTATTATTATTATTATTATTATTATTATTATTATTATTATTATTATTATTATTATTATTATTATTATCCGAGTAAGTAGTAATAATAATAATAAGAATAATATAATAATAATAATAATATAATAATCATAAATAATAATATAATAATAATAATAATAATAATAATAATAATAATATGATGCCCTCTGATCTTGAAAGTAATATTAAGAATTTATTATTTCTCAAAAGGTTTTCAATACTATGATAGAGGAAGAATTGAATAAAGTTGACGATATGGCTAGGACATGGATAGAATTGCTCATGATGTGGAAAATCTCAAGGTAAAATTTTGCCACCCAAGCTTGATATTAGTGAGTCCATTAAAGATATCTATGTCTCTATTAATGAAAGTAAAGAAAGAACCGCTAGATTAATTGCTAAGCAAAATCTTAGAAAAAGCGATTTCGCCCGATTTTTATCGTAATCATGATGAGGACATTAAAATGATTGGTGTCTCACCCACTGAATCTTTGTTTAGTAATATAAAACATTATTAATGTGGGACTAAAGTTGAGTCAACTTTAGCTAGAAGACGTCCCAATTGTTTGAGGGTGAAAATCTTAATGAAAAATTGATAAAAGTGGGTTTGAGAGGTCATAACTTTAAATAGGGATGTGCCCACTACTTGGATTTCAATGTTTTTCCTTGTTGCAACCCAAGATATTCACCCAGTGCTTATGAACAAAATAAAGCTTACTAAACATATTGTAAAGCTATGATGAAAGATTTAGAAGAAAAGCTAGAATTGGAGGTTTCAATACCTAGAATTATATATGAATGGGAACCCACTATTAAAATAAAGATAAAAAATTATGAGTGCAATGCTTTATGTGATTTGGTGCTAGTGTTTCCACAATACCAAAATCTTATGTGATGTGTTAGGCCTTCATGATTCGGATGAATGTTCCCTTATTTCACTTATTGGTCCACTATTAAAAACCCTGGGGTAGAATAAATGATGTGCTTATTCTTGCAAATAGAATTAATGTGCCCGTTGATTTTATTGTGCTTGATATTGATTGCAATCCGTCTTTTCCTATAATACTAGGTAGGCCTTTCCACGAACCATAGGTGCTATTATTGATATGAAAGAAGGTAATATAAGTTTCAATTTCCATTAAAGAAGGAATGGAACACTTTCCTAGAAGAGAGTTAAACCACCATATGATTCTATTATGAGGGTCACCTATCAATTAATTTGAAGGATGGCAACCCTTGAAATATTGCATTACCCTAGCTAGGGGCGTAAAACAATAGCGCTAGTTGGGAGGCAACCCAATAGTTATCTTTATTTTTCCTTTTTCTTCTTGTTTTTGAGTGTGCACACAATTATGCTACTGTTATGGTTGTGTTTTTTTTGTTTAATTAGTGTTTATGCCAATGTAAGCCTTGGGATGATTTGGTTGATAGTTGATTTGATTCTGAGAGAAAAAACTTTGCGCCCAGTAGCAAAAAAATTTAATTAATCACTGGCATGATAAAATTCTGAATTATTTACACATGATTAATATACAAATTTCCCACGCTGTCCTAATATTAGAATTTTCGAGTTACAGAAGTATTGCGTTTGTCCAGATCATTACAATTGTTCTATTTTGATAGATTATGTTTTGTTTCATTGTTTGTGCTTGTTTTAATGAATCTATGGATTTTATCGGGGGTATAAGTCATGGTGAGGTTAGAATACAGTTAGGTACTATGCAATAATAAATATGAATGCATTTACAAGAGTGGCTAAATTTTTTATTGGCTTGTTATCTAACGGATCTCACGAGTTTTCTGTTGAGTTTTGTGTGCTGGAGTTTCAAGTTTTGAGTGAGATCGCGATGGATGAAGGATAAGAGTGGCAAGACCCAAGTTTTGGGATCCCAAGGCACCCCAAGGTAATATTCAAGGACACCCAAGACTCTAAGCTTGGGGATGCCCGGATGGCATCCCCTCTTTCTTCTACCTACCATCGTTAAATACTTGGAGCTATATTTTATTCTTCACATGATATGAGTTTTGCTTGGACGTCGTGTATTATATGAGTCTTTGCTTGTTGTGATTTTTAGTTTGACCAATCATCTTTGCTTGACGCACCTTTTGAGAGGGACACACATTTATTCGTGATTTGTTAGAATACTCTTTTTGCTTCACTTATATCTTTTGAGTTAGGCAGTTGCCCTAGTACTTCACTTATATATTTCAGAGCATGGTGGTGGTTATATTTTAAAGAAATAGTTATAATCTCATGCTCACTTATACATTTGAGAGTTTGATAATAGTAATGGCAATATGCATGGGTTATGAAATTGGTCATAATATGATAGGTATTCAAGAAGGATATAATAAAAACTTTCATGTAGATCACGGAATATGATAAGTTTGGTTCTTTGCAATAGTTTTGCGATACAAAGGTGGTAATATGTGGGAGATGTAGTGGATGATTGTGGTTTATAAGAATATTGGTGTTAAGGTTTGTGATTCCTGAACATGCACTTATAGTCTCTCGTTATGCTAGAGAGTTGGAGCATGATTTATTATTGAGTGTCTTCCTTTGCGTGAAGGTCGGGGCGCGCGATGGTTAACTCCTACCAACCTCCCCCCTAGGGGCATCGTAGTAGTAATTTGCTTCGAGTGCTAATAGACTTTCGCAATAAGTATGTAGTTCTTTATTACTAATGTGAGTCAATGGATTATACGCACTCTCACATTTCCTCCGCAATTTGCTAGCCTCTTCGGTACCGTGCATTGCCCTTTCCACCTCGAGATGTGGTGCAAACTTGGTCGGTGCATCCAAATCCCGTGATATGATACGCTCATCACACATAGCCTCCTTATATCTTCCTCAAAACAGCCACCATACCTACCTATATTGCATTTCCATAGCCATTCCGAGATATATTGCCATGCAACTTCCACCGTTCCGTTATTATGACATACATCATCATTGTCATATTGTTTTGCTGAACATATAGCTGACATAGTATTTGTGCTCATCCACCGTTCATCATTTTTTATACATGTTACGCTAGATCATTGCACATCCGGGTACACTCCAGAGGCATTCATATAGAGTCATATTTTGTTCTAGTATCGAGTTTGTAATTTTGAGTTGTAAGTAAATAGAAGTGTGATGATCATCATTATTCATCATTAGAGCATTGTCCCAAGTGAGAAAATAAATAAATAAAAAGAGGCCAAAAGCCCACCAAAAAATAAAAATAAAAATAAATGGGAGAAAGAGAGAAGGGGCAATGTTACTATCTTTCTCCACACTTGTGCTTCAAAGTAGCACCATGTTTTCATATAGAGAGTCTCCTATGTAGTCACTTTCATATAACTAGTGGAATTTTTCATTATAGAACTTGCATGGCTTGTATATTTTGATGTGGGCTTCCTCAAATGCCCGAGGTCTTCTAGAGCAAGCAAGTTGGATGCGCATCCTCTTAGTTTTCATTTTGAGCTTTCATACACTTATAGCTCTTAGCATCCATTGCATGGCAATCCCTACTCCTTGCATTGGCACCAATTGTGGGCATCTCCATAGCCCATTGATTAGCCTCATCGATGTGAGACTTTCCTTTTTTGTTTCTCCATATAATCTCTACCACCATACTCTATTTCACCCATATGCTATATCCATGGCTTGGGCTCATGTATTGCGTGGTGGTTGAAAAAGCTGAAGCGCGTTAAAAGTATGAACCAATTCTTGGCTACACCTGGGTAGTACATGATTTATACTTTGTGTTAAAGATGGAGCATGACAAGGCTATATGATTTTGCAGGGATAGTATTCTTTAGCATTTTTATTTGAAATGCATGATTGTTTGCTGGTATCCTAAGTATTGATGTCTTTATGCCAAATATAGACTATTGCTTTGAATCATTCAGATCTAAATATTCATACCTAAAATAAGGATTACATGATGAACATGTTAGGTAGCATTCCACATCAAAAATTCTGTTTTTATCATTTACCTACTCAAGTACGAGCAGGATTAACTTGGGATGCTTGATACGTCTCCAAAACGTATCTATAATTTTTTATTGTTCCACGCTATTATAGTATCAATCTTGGAAGTTTTGTATGCATTTATATGCAATTATATATCATTTTGGGACTAACATTGACCCAGTGCCAAGTGCCAGTTGCTGTTTTTACCTGTTTTTGGTTTTCCAGGAAATCAGTACCAAACGAAGTCCAAATGCCATGAAACTTTTTGACGATTTTTTCTAGACAAGAGAGACCCTAGAAGCTTCGGGGAGACCAGAAGGCAAATGAGTAGATGGCAAGGCACTAGGGTGTGCCCTGGGGCCGCACCCTAGTACCTTGTGGTCCCTCGGGCTCCATCCGACCTAATTCAGCTCTATAAATTCTCTAAAATCGGGAAACCAACAAAGAGCCACCAAAATACTTTTTCCACCGCCGCAAGTTTCTCTTCTTCCGCGATCCCATCTGGAGGCCTTTTTCATTACTCTGCCAGAGGGAATTGATCACGGCGGGCTTCTACATCAACCTTGCTGACCTTGCGATGATGTGTGAGTAGTTTACCATAGACCTATGGGTCCATAGCTAGTAGCTAGATGTCTTCTTCTCTCTCTTGATCTCAATACAATGTTTTTCCTCGATGTTCTTGTACTGAAGAATAATAATAATAAATAATAATAATATAATTAATAATAAATTAATAATATATAATAATATAATAATAATATAATAATAATAGGATGCCTACTCTGTATGTATTGAAAGTAATATTAAAGAATTTATTATTCTCAAAAGGTTTTCAATACTATGATAGAGCGAAGAAGTTGAATTAAAGTTGACGATATGGCATAGGAAACATGGATAGGATTGCTCATTTTGATGTGGAAAATCAAATGTAAAAAATTTTGCCACCCAAGGCTTGATATTAGTGAGTCCATTAAAGAATCTATGTCTCTATTAATGAAGTAAAGAAAGAACCGCTTAGATTAAGTGACTAGCAAAGAATTCTTAGAAAAGGATTTCCGCCGATTTATCGTAATCATGATAGAGACATAAAATGATTGGTGTCTCAACACACTGAATCTTTTTTAGTAATATAAAACATTATTAAATGGGTTTTGACTAAAGTGAGTCAACTTTAGCTAGAAGACCGTCACAATGTGGAGGGTGAAAAATTTAATGAAAAAATGATTATAAAAGTGGGTTTGTGGAGAGGTCATAACTTTTGTAAATAGGGATGTGAACACTACTTGGGATTTCAATGTATTTCCTGTTGCAACCAAGTAAATTCACCCAGTGCTTATGAACAAAATAAAGCTTACTAAACATATTGTAGAAGTATGATGAAAGATTTGAAGACAAGCATAGACTGGATGGTTTCACTACTACGGAACATTATATGATGAAACTGGGAACCCACTATAAATGAAAGATAAAAAATTATGAGTGCAATGCTTATGTGATTGGGTGGCTAGTTTGTCACAAATACCAAAATCTGTATGGATGTGTTAGGGCCTTCATGATTCGGAGTGATGTTCCCTTAATTTACCACTGTAGGGATTCCACATTAAGAAAACACCTTGGGTAGAATAAATGATGTGCTTTATTCTTGCAAATAGAAATTATGTGCCCGTTGATTTTATTGTGCTTGGATATTGATTGCAATCCGCTTGTCCTGTAACTACTAGAGTAGGACTTTCCTACGAACCATAGGGCATTTTTGAATGAAAGAAGGTAATATAAGGTTCAATTTCACCATTAAAGAAAAGGGAATGGAACACTTTCCTGAGAAAGAGAGTTAACCACCATATGATTCTGATTAGGAGGGTTCACCTATCGAAATTAATTTGAGGATGGCAACACTTGAAAAAATATGATTAACGCCTAGCTAGGGGCGTGTAAAACAATAGCGCATAGTGGGAGCAACCCAATATTATCTTATTTTTCCATTTTCTTCTCTGTTTTTGAGTGTGCACCAAATTATGCATACTGTTATTGGTTGTTTGTTTTTTGTGTTTTAAATTTAGTGTTCATGCCAAGTAAGGCCTTTGGGAGATTGGTTGTAGTTGATTGATTCTGAGAGAAACAAAACTTTGACGGCCCAGTAGCAAAAAATTAAATTCACTGGAACATGATAAAATTCTGAAGATTTATTTACACATGATTAATATACAATTTCCCACGCTGTCACGAATATTTAAGAATTTTTCGAGTACAGAAGTATTCGTTTTGTCCAGGCTCATTACAGAGTTTATATTTTTGATAGATTATGTTTTGTTCATTGTTGCTGTTTAATGGAATCTACTGGATTTTATCTGGGGGTATAAGTATGTGGTGAAGTTAGAATACAGTAGGTACTCTGACAAAATAAATATGAATGGAGATTACAAGAGTGGCTAAAGTTTTTATGCGGTCTTTTGTAAACTAACGGATCTCAACGAGTTTTCTGTTGGAGTTTTGTGCTGTGGACGTTTTCAAGGTTAGTTGAGATCGCGATGGATGAAGGAATAAGAGTGGGAAGGACCCAAGTTGTTGGGATGCCCAAGGCACCCCAATGGTAATATCAAAGGCAACCAAGACTCTAACTTGGGGATGCCCGGATGGCCATCCCCTCTTTCTTCTACCTACCATCGGTAAGTACTGGGAGCTATATTTTATCACTTCACATTGATGAGTTTTGCTTGGAGCGGTGTATTATATGAGTCTTGCTTTGTTGATTTTTAGTTTGACACAATCATCTTGCTTACGCAACCTTTTGAGGGGACCACACATTTAGTCGTGATTGGTTAGAATTATTCATATTGATTGGATTTACTTTGTCTACATCATGTCATCTTGCTTAAGGCGTTACTCTGTTTCTTATGAACATAATACTCTAGATGCATGTTGTATAGTGGTCGATGGGTAGAGTAATATTAGTAGACGCAGGCAGGAGTCGGTCTAATTGTCTCGGACGTGATGCCTATATATATGATCATTGCCTTGAATATCATCATAACTATGCGCTCTTATATCAATTGCCCAACAGTAATTTGTTTACCAACCGTATGCTTTTTGTTCGAGAGAGATGCCTCTATTGAAAACTATGGCCCCGGGATCTACCTTTACCATATATAAAATCCAAGAATACCTTGTTGCAATTTATTTACCATTCTTTTATTTTGTGTTTTATATTATCTATCTATCATTATCAGATTTGATCCTTGCAAGTAACCACCAAGGGGATTGACAACCCCCTTGATCGCGTTGGGTGCAAGTATTTGCTCTTTTGTGCGTAGGTGTTGTTCACGAGGTTTCGTGTGGTTCTCCTACTAGATTGATGACTTTGGTTCTTAACTGAGGGAAATACTTATCTCTATTGTATGTCATCATCCTCTACTCTTCGGGGAAATCCCAACACAACTCACAAGTAGCAAGAAGAATTTCTGGCACCGTTGCCGGGGAGATATCACCAAAACCTATCAAGTACCTTCACATAAACTATCATCTAGTTGCATTTACTTTCATTTGCCATTTTTCTCTCGGTTTCATCTCCCCCACTTCTAAAACAATTTTTAAAAAAAATACAAAAATATTTTCGTTTGCTTGTTTGCTTGCTTTGTCGCGATGTCTAAAGAAATACCAAGTTGTGTGACTTTTCTAATACTAATAATAATGATTTTGTTAGTACTCCAAGTGCTCCTCCTGCCACTAGTGCGGAGTCATCTGATATTAATGCTGCTTTGCTAAACCTTGTTATGAAAGAATAATTTTATGGTAGTCCTACTGAAGATGTTGCATCCCATCTTAATATATTCATTGAATTGTGTGATGTGCAAAGGAAAAAGATAGGATAATGATATTGTCAAATTGAAATATTTCCGTTCTCACTACGAGGTTGTGCTAAAAACTTGGTTTTCATCCTTGCCACAAAATAGTATTGATTCTTGGGATAAGTGTAAGGATGCTTTTATTGCCAGTATTTTCCTCCCGCAAAAATTATTTCTCTTAGAAATCAATCATGAATGTTAAGCAACTGCATGAACATGTTGCACAATCTTGGGAGAGAATTAAATTAATGATAAGAAATTGCCCCACTCATGGTTTAAGCTTATGGATGATCATACAAAATTTGTGTGGGGATTGAACTTTGTTTCTAGAAATCTTTTAGATTCCGCCACGGGGGGTACCTTTATGGAAATCACATTAGTAGAAGACACAAAACCCTTGATAATATTATGGTAAATTAATCACAGTGGCATACCGAAAGAACTCTAGTAAAAAGGTGAATTATGATGAAAAAATAATACCTTGAGTGATAAAATGTGTGCGCTTATCAAAATGGTTGCTAGTAAGAGTGCTCATATTGATCGTAATGATATGATTGTCTACATTGATTGAGAAAAATAATGATCCCGTTGATGTGAATTTGCCTCCCGAAATAATTTCAATAGTAATGCTTATAGGGGTAATTGAATCCTAGGCCGTTTCCTGGAAATTACTCTAATAATTATGGCAATTCCTACGGGAATTCTTATAATACTAATACTAATAATAGGTAGTAGTATAATAAGAGTATTATAAGAATTACCGTAGGAATTGCCATAATTATTAGAGTAATTTCCAGGAAACGGCCTAGGATTCAAATTACCCCTATAAGCATTACTATTGAAATTATTTCGGGAGGCAAATTCACATCAACGGGATCATTATTTTTCTCAATCAATGTAGACAATGACATATCATTACGATCAATATGAGCACTCTTACTAGCAACCATTTTGATAAGCGCACACATTTTATCACTCAAGGTATTAATTTTTTCATCATAATTCACCTTTTTACTAGAGTTCTTTCGGTATGCCACTGTGATTAATTTACCATAATATTATCAAGGAGTTTTGTGTCTTCTACTAATGTGATTTCCATAAAGGTACCCCCCCGTGGCGGAATCTAAAAGATTTCTAGAAACAAAGTTCAATCCCGCACACAAATTTTGTATGATCATCCATAAGCTTAAACCATGAGTGGGGCAATTTCTTATCATTAATTTAATTCTCTCCCAAGATTGTGCAACATGTTCATGCTAAAGTTGCTTAACATTCATGATTTGATTTCTAAGAGAAATAATTTTTGCGGGAGGAAAATACATGGCAATAAAAGCATCCTTACACTTATCCCAAGAATCAATACTATTTTGTGGCAAGGATGAAAACCAAGTTTTAGCACAACCTCGTAGTGAGAACGGAAATAATTTCAATTTGACAATATCATTATCCATATCTTTTTTCCTTTGCACATCACACAATTCAATGAATATATTAAGATGGGATGCAACATCTTCAGTAGGACTACCATAAAATTATTCTTTCATAACAAGGTTTAGCAAAGCAGCATTAATATCAGATGACTCCGCACTAGTGGCAGGAGGAGCACTTGGAGTACTAACAAAATCATTATTATTAGTATTAGAAAAGTCACACAACTTGGTATTTCTTTAGACATCGCGACAAAGCAAGCAAACAAGCAAACGAAAATATTTTTGTATTTTTTTTAAAAATTGTTTTAGAAGTGGGGGAGATGAAACCGAGAGAAAAATGGCAAATGAAAGTAAATGCAACTAGATGATAGTTTATGTGAAGGTACTTGATAGGTTTTGGTGATATCTCCCCGGCAACGGTGCCAGAAATTCTTCTTGCTACTTGTGAGTTGTGTTGGGATTTCCCCGAAGAGTAGAGGATGATGACATACAATAGAGATAAGTATTTCCCTCAGTTAAGAACCAAAGTCATCAATCTAGTAGGAGAACCACACGAAACCTCGTGAACAACACCTACGCACAAAAGAGCAAATACTTGCACCCAACGCGATCAAGGGGGTTGTCAATCCCCTTGGTGGTTACTTGCAAGGATCAAATCTGATAATGATAGATAGATAATATAAAACACAAAATAAAAGAATGGTAAATAAATTGCAACAAGGTATTCTTGGATTTTATATATGGTAAAGGTAGATCCCGGGGCCATAGTTTTCAATAGAGGCATCTCTCTCGAACAAAAAGCATACGGTTGGTAAACAAATTACTGTTGGGCAATTGATATAAGAGCGCATAGTTATGATGATATTCAAGGCAATGATCATATATATAGGCATCACGTCCGAGACAATTAGACCGACTCCTGCCTGCGTCTACTAATATTACTCTACCCATCGACCACTATACAACATGCATCTAGAGTATTATGTTCATAAGAAACAGAGTAACGCCTTAAGCAAGATGACATGATGTAGACAAAGTAAATCCAATCAATATGAATAAACCCCATCATTTTCCCCTTAATGGCAACAATACAAATATGTGTCTTGTCCCCTACTTTTTCACTGGGTTATAGAGCACCGCAAGATTGAACCCATTACAAAGCACCTCTCCCATTGCAAAATAAATCAATCTTGTTGGCCAAACCAAATGGATAGATCGGAGAGAAATACAAAGCTACAAAAATCATGCATATAAGAATTCAGAAAAGACTCAAATATTTCTCATGAATAATCTGATCATAAACCCACAATTCATCGGATCCCAATAAACACACCGCAAAAGAAGATTACATCGAATAGATCTCCAAGAACATCGAGGAGAACATTGTATTGAAGATCAAAGAGAGAGAAGAAGCCATCTAGCTACTAGATATGGACCTGTAGGTCTGTGGTAAACTACTCACACATCATCGGAAGGGCAGCAAGGTTGATGTAGAAGCCCTTCGTGATCAATTCCCCCTCCGACAGAGTACCGGAAAAGGCCTCTAGATGGGATCACTGAAGAACAGAAACTTGCGGCGGCGAAAAAAGTATTTTTGGTGGCTCTATGTTGGTTTCCCGATGTTAGAGAATTTATAGAGCTGGAATTAGGTCAGACGAAGCCCCGAGGGACCCACAAGGTACTACGGGGCGCCCCCAAGGGCGGGCCCTAGTGCCTTGCTGTCTACTCGTTTGCCTTCTGGTCTCCTCCCAAAGCTTCTAGGGTCTCTCTTGTCTAGAAAAAAATCATCAAAAAGTTTCGTGGCATTTGGACTTCGTTTGGTACTAATTTCCCGGAAAACCAAAAATAGGCAAAAAAAAACAGCAACTGGCACTTGGGACTGGGTCAATAGGTTAGTTCCAAAAAATGATATATTAATTGCATATAAAACATCCAAGATTGATACTATAATAGCATGGAACAATCAAAAATTATAAATACGTTGGAGACGTATCAAGAGTGTGGCTGAGGTTTTTGGAGCAAGATCTCTAAGCAGTTGAGCAGTTAGACCATCATCGAAACCTCATCCCCTTTGAATAGTACTGGCTTTTCTATGGACTAAATGTGATCTTGGATAACTTAAATAGAAAATGTAGAGTCTTGAGGCTTTGCCAAGACTTTCCATTAGCATTTTGAGGGGTCCACTTTCACATCCCAACTGTTGTACCTAAATTAAATTTTCCTGAAATATTCTTTGAGTAGGCATTAATTCAAGGAGATATATGTTGTTATGAATTACCAAAACCCCCTGGGGATTAGATGCACTTCCAATCTCCCCACCTTTTTTAATTTTTAATACCTATAGATCAAAGCTTTGACATAAGATATAATCAAGAATAACATCATCGCTTTGAGAAGTAGGTGATAGACAAGAGCACCCCCTAAATTTGTGTATTAATTTAATTTGCATTTGAATGCAAATGCATAATCGATTAAGTTCATGACGTAACTCTTCCATGTCACATACATCTTGGTGGAGTGCACAAAATAATATGAATGGAATTTAAATAACACTCATCACCAAACAAACATGTGAATGACCATGATAACATTCATAAGCAAATGATAGGTAGCATGAGTATGGTAAAGCAAACCTAGTACGGTCACACAAACGGAATAAAGTTTGCATCCAACAAGAAACAAATGAAGTATCAAGGATGAAAACCCAAATAATTAAGAACCAAAACTCTCTCTCTCTCTCTTTCAGCCATAAGATCTATATCACTCTCCCCCTTTGGCATCAAGATAACAAAAAGGTTGAATTGATCTATATCTAAGTGTCTCTTAGACACTCCAACCCTCTGTGGTGTTACTGGAGGCGCAAGTTGTGAAAATATTTCACAACTCATCAGACGTTCGCTTACTTGTAACTCAAATATTCCTTTCCACAATCCAATTACAGAAACATAATTTTATTGTTATAATAATTTTTACTCTATTCTGGAATCCCTTTGAACTTTAAAAGGTTCCAAACTTATATTCACATATCTACTTAAATCAACACTAAAGATAGCGAAATCCACTTCTTGCAGCTACACCTATCCGGATTGGACACATCAATATGTATGATTACTAATAAGTTAGTTGTCCATTCCTAATGGCATGTGAACGGTGTTTTAGTAACGTTAACCTTTATAAAATTTTTGCAAGTGTTAGATGATTTATAATCAGATGACTTCAAAATCCATCATTATGGGCTTCTTCTAGCATGTTTTGCCAATGTGACCCCAGTGCAGCGCCACACACATGTGGTATTCATATTAGTCTTGTGACATTTAGCATCAGTGTTATGGATGTTTAATAGTATCATTAAGATTCATAACATACATCTCATTCATAATGGATGTATGGTCTTTATGTTATTCATAACATCGAACATAATTGTTCTTTCAAATGAATAACCTACTTGCAATAAACATGATTCTAAAATGATGTTTTTGCAAAAGTCTAGGGCGTAATAATAATTACTAAATTCTAAAATAATTATGAAGATAAATATAGAGCTAATACGCTGATGGCACGTATAGTAAGTTTTACTATGTTCCCACTGCATATCCATACCTCATTATCAACTGGTAGTTAATATCGCAGTATTTCTTGCATCAAGTTGCAAAAGTACGCAAATGAATTGGTATCTTTGTGATCAACTTTTAATCACAATACTAAAGAATTGGCGATTACTAATTTAACCATAATTGTCAAAAATTACATTTTGACTAGCCATTTATACATCTATAACTTGTATGACATTCATATCTAAGCTGGACTTTTTGGTCTTCTTTCTTTTTGCCTTTATACTTCTTGTAACTTGATATCCTATATCCCTCGTACTCGCAGAAGAAGCTCCTAGTTCCAAGAGTGGCGCTAGCCTTGAACTTCCTAGGAGTTTAAGTCTCACACACACCCTATGGACTTGTCTATTCTCTTTTATTCACCATCATAACATGACTAGCGTTTCTTCTGGATCCTAGTCTTATTATTTCTATAAAGGATGATGGAGTACTCGCCTCCTAGGGTGTGCTTATGTGGAAGATAGAGACAAGAAAAAAAGGGAGGTACAACCTCTACACGTGCTCGCAGGTAAGATGAGCAGACGAGAGGAAAGAGAAAAGAAGAAAGTGAAAAAAAAAACATTAACCTAGGAGCCAACCTTATAGTCAACCCTATTGTATGAGTGAATACTATTGCTAGTTATTGATGACATGGCAGTCTTATATAGTGAGATGTTGGCTATATTATTAACCTTTCTCTTATAGCAAATACAATAAGGTAACGTAAGAAGACTATAAGAGATAAATATTATATTTTTGCTTAGTTAGAAAAGAGAGGAGAGAAGCGGGCTGTAGATTAAGAGCCAGCTATAGCACGGGCTCCAAGACATTTTGTGAGGTTGTAAGGTTAGCCACTTATTAATAAAGTAGTACATACTCATAACTTGCTACTATACATGCCGACTATTAGTTTTTCTATAGGTGACGTGACAACTCCATTAGTGGCGGATCTTGTGGAGGAGCCGTGGGTGCCCTGGCACCCCCCTCCAAAGTTGTATAATAAATTTTACTGTATAGTTAACACTAAATATCTATCAAGTTTTTGCTATTTTTAGACTATCTGTTAATATTATGATGATGTTTAGTGTGAACTTTGAACTATGGCACCCCAAGTCTGTGATTCTAGGCCCGTCATTGAAATTCATATAGTCGATTATTGGCTATACTATTAACCTTGCTATTATGTGGAGAAGAGAGACATGAAAAAATGAGCTCTCATGCAAGAGACAACCTCTACACGTGCTTACAAGCAATTACTACTACGATCAATATAAGTTTTATTTTGCTTGACAAATCCATGTACAAAGATTGATCCACAATATGAGGGGACTAATAAACCTAGACGAAGAAAATACCTCATTATCAAGAGTAGTACTAACCATTATCCAAAACGGGCAACCTAGACGATCCACTAACCTGACTTTGATCTCCAACTCTCCACTCCCCACCCTACGCATTTTAAGATTCACTTTTGGTTGAATTCTAACAAGACTAACATTGACTGTTCAGATTCGTGGTAGCATTTCACAGACTGCTTTTTGTGTCGGGTGAGCCTTGTCGTATTGGTTTAATTTCCTGGCAAATCTGAATTAGAGATTAAGCACTGTACAGCCTTGTCGTATTGGTTTAATTTCCTGGCAAATCTGAATTAGAGATTAAGCACTGTACAGCCTTGTCGTATTGGTTTAATTTCCTGGACTGTGCCTTACGAAAAAAAGAGTAGCAGTTTTCTCGTTTTTTTGGCAATCATAAACACACCAAAGGAGTACCATTATCCAAGGTCTTGGGGAAATAAAAAAACATGCTGCTGCCACTGCCTTAATTAGGAACTCCGACTCCACTACCCAGAGTAGTAATTAGCCATCATCCAAAAGTGGCAACCCCTGGTGATGCACTGGCCTGGCTCTGATCAGTGATGCCTGACTGTCTACTCTCAAATCTAAGCATTTTAAGATCCACTTTTGGTGGGTATGTGACAAAAATAACATTGACAGTTCACATTCCAGTTCAAAAGCATTTTGCAGCAAGTGTTGCTTTTTTTGTCACGTGAGCCATGTCGTGTTGGTCTAATTTTCGGCCAAACTAATTTAAAGATTACGCGATGTACTTTACGTTTGAGTAACTCCGACAGTCGCCCCATCAAGTTGGCAGGTCTCAAGAAATAGAGAGAATAGCACGCAGCTGGGACTGCACTTAATTAACTGATGAAGTACTGCACGACTGAGAGTAGTAATTAGCCATCATCAACAAAGTGGCATTCCAGGTGATCCACTGGCCTGGCTTTGATCCCTGACTGCCAACTCTCCAGTGTCGTCCAAGTAGATTGTGTTGTATACGTAAAGGCAGAGAGAAAGGCCAGCTCCCAACTCTGAGGCCAACTCCAGCGCGCGACCCCATCCCGTCCGTCCTAGTCCGTTTGGTGTAGAACGGACGAATAGCGCGGTCCAATGTGCGGCCCCAAACGGACAAATGTCCGGTTTTCGTCCGTTTTCGACCCATTCCCGGCCCAAACTTGCGCCACGTTTGGGATAAAACGGACATCACGCGGATGGGCTAGACGCACGCCCTTGTCCTTCCCGTGGCCCGTCTGTCGGGGACACTAGCACTCCATTCGCCTCCACCCGCTCTCCCCCGCCCCACCCCGCCGCCGGCGCCGCCACTATTCTCCGGCCGCCTCCTCACTGCTCACCCCCCCCCCCTTCGCCGTCCATACCAAACCACGTCTCGACATGGCCGCCACCACGCCCGCGCTTTCGTAGGAGTTTTGGCCGTCGGTTGGAGGAGTTTTGGCTGTCGCCGTCGTAGCCGGTGCCAGAGGGGATACGACCGCCGGCGACGGCTATGGACCACGGCAGCTTCCGCCGGGTGCTCCAGAGCGGCCTGTAGCCGGCCGCCAACCGCCCCTGCTGCATCGAGGTGATCATCGCGGCCTCTTTGCCACCACGACCGCAAGGTGTTTGACACTTTGCCCACAAAGGTATCTTCAAAATGACTTGGTTGAGCACATGTGGAATCACATTGGTAACCAATAGATGTATTGATTCATTATGTTCATTCAAGACAATTTCGATTTGGTTGTAAAACTATTTTATTAGAGACAATTTCAATCGGGTTGTAAAACTATTTTTATTTGAGACAATTAATATTTGGACGTGCAAACTAGTTTTGAACATTAAAATATGAATATATGGGCATTTTGGCCGTGGCGGATAGGATGGGACCAAAGGACACGTCCGCGCGTTGGGCGCACGGTTACCGCATCTCAGGAAAGAACCGGACACAACCCCATTGTCCTACCCATACGGACAGAATCCGGGCTAAACGGACGTCCGTCTGGGTCGTGCGCTGGAGTTGGCCTGAAGATGCAGCACTCCTAGCCGGCCGGCAAAGCCAACACTTCTCCTGGAGGCAAGCGCTTGATCCACTTTAATGCATGTGAGCAAAGATGCTTAAACAATATCGTTTGGTTGTCAAAGACGTTGTGCGTTGCTCTTATCCATTTCTTCGTCTACCGAGCTTGCATCTCGTTCATCATCGAGTACGTGTCCACTCTCACACCTGCATGCCTCTCAACCACTCTTCTTTTGGCAGAGGGCAAATGTAGTAGTTCTTTACTAATCTTTTTGTGGGATCTGGAATTTTCTTCTGCATGTTTGCCTTGATGGTGTTGTCCTGCTCAGTGGATGACTCTGACCGATGAAGTGGATCAAGTTTTTAGAAAAAATATATCAATATATACAGTACATAATGTGTATCATTAGATCCATCATGAAAATTATTCTCATATTTTATTAATTTTGTATTGTAGGTGTTGATATTTTGTTCTAGAATCTTGGTCAAACAAACACAAATTTGACTTGCACGAAAATCGATACACCTTATATCCTGGAATGAATGGAGTACTATTCATGTTTTTTAAAGTTGCAATTTTGTTTTTCCGCCCAGGAGAACACGGAAGTAATTTCTTCACAAAACTTCATATGTGAGTAGAACACTTGACCATGTTCGTCCCATTTTTTTTTTCAAATTGTTTAGTTTTTTCTACATTTTCTAAAATTAAAATGCTTTAGCGGGTGTGCCTAGAACCATGTCCCAAAAATTGGCGTCCCACGGAGGTAATATTATCTATAACTGCTAATTATTTCCTTGATTACTTTTGTGTTTAATTGATGTTATATTTTCTTCTTCTTTTTTATAGAAGTGTAAACTTGATACTAGCCTTACATAATCATTTGTAGCATCTTGCCTCGTATCGTATGAGGTAACAAAAATGATAGCCACCGAATGGAACAAATGGCACATGCGGACGCGGGATCCCTAGTGGTCTCCGTGGCAAATCTAGCACAGTCGCCAGGCGCCAACACGACGCCCTGGCGCTGCCGGATGCATGCACCGGCCCGGGCGTCCTGCCGGCAAGTTCACAGCACGGCCAGGCGCCGCGCGTGCGTCCCTACGTTCATGCATTTTTCCTTTCGACGAGATTCAAACGGCCCGGCTACCAATTTGCAATGTGATTGTGATGGACCATCCACCAATGCGCGCGTGTCCAGCTTGACGCCTGACACGTCCGTCATGGCGTCGTCAGATTCCCTCGTTAATTTGAACGCGTGATGACCAGATCTGAACTGACATGGCCGGCCGTTCGTTTGAGGCGCCGATGGCTAGCCTCTAGCGGACGACTGGACTCGTCGATCAAAGATAGCTTGGGGACGGTGGGAATCAGTCTGCATGCAGTGGATACCAACCGATCTGAACCAAACCGGAGATTGAGTGAGATCTAGCGAGAGGGGGGAGCAGACACGGCATGCAGTCAGCGGTAGCAATTATAGTATCTAGCCCATCCCGTCCAGGAACAGGAGTCACGTAGCACTGCGTACATACAGACATGCACGGCTACAAAGTGGGCCCGCCGAGCTCCAACCAATAGCCCGCCCAGCAGCATGCCACTGTTGACGACCCGACGAACGTCTCTCCCCGGGCGTGCCGTGCACGTAGGGGGCGCTGCCGACCGTCATGCACGCACGCACGTGCTCGCCCGGCCAGTCCCCGCACGCAAAGGCACATAGTACTCCTGCTCCTGCTAGCCCTACCGAGAGGCGCGTCTGTCTGGACGCCGTGCCGCCCAACGACTTGCCAAGTCGGTCGCGCATGCATGCACGCAATGCGGAGCCCCCGACGACACGACACGCACGCCGGCGAGGTGACGACGACGACGACCACAGTGCTCGGTAGCTCGGGCCCCGCCGCCGTGCATGCACGCGTCCCTGCTCCTCCAAGGCGCCACGGCCGTCAGCGGTCGCACTGTTGCTCGCGCGCACTCGGAGTCGAGGTCGTAGACACCACCGTCTGCCACGGCAAGGCATCTCATGCAGCAGTCATGCTGCTACTACTGTCTACTGCTCATGCTCGACCGCCGGTCCGCCACCGTCCCCGGCACGCGATGGCTTCTGCGGGGAGAGGGTCGATCTACAGTTACGAAGAGAAGCCGGAAGAGTTCACGCTGCGATTTCGTGGTGAAAAAGGGTCAACTCAAGGATCTGTACTACTACTACTACTAGTATGCATGGCGAAACGATAGGTCTGTGACTCTGAGCGAGCCTGCTCGGCACTGTGGCTCCGTGGCCACAGTAAAGAAGGAGAAGAACAAAATGAGCGGACGAGCGCCCAGCGCGTGTGACACTGTTACTACCAGAGCAGAAGATAGTAGACAAGATCACAGTCGATCAGCGCTGTTGGGTCGCGTCGTGCGTCCCAGTCCATCCGTCAATCCTATGTACGTACGTGCACTTAAACTTTCAGCCTTTCCGGAATACTCTTTCAGCTGTCAATATGTATAAAATAAGACTGCAATATCAGCAAATATATGCATGATCCATTCCGTTAGACATGATTCTTGTTGCCAAACGTGTGTACTTTGCACTGCTAATTAGTTCGCTCTCTGTGTTTTACTTCTCTGATTCAGAATGTCGGATTAGGTTAAGTGACGCTCTGTCTACACCAGGATTAGTTAGGCCCTAATAGTATCAGCTACAGATCCAGCGATCGATCTGCCTGTCGTACCCATGCGTCTTCGCCTTACTGGATATGGTAGATCTGGGACTCTGACGCGCATGTGCTACCGCTCGTAGACCCCAACAATAACTATATGATGTAGCCACTGTATCGGTACTTCGTGGAGTATAGAAAACGAGAAAGCAGCGCGCCAATTATTACCAACCCACAGCCCCATGCATGTTTCGAAAAAGCACAGCAAGGGAATCCAACCTGCCACCACATTTGAAAACGGAGAGGGTGCACGTAAGCACCCCGCGTAATAATTCATTAGTAAACGTGTGGCCATACAGCTCCGACACCATTATTGGCTAAGTGACTTGTTTGAGCTAATCTAGGCGCGCAAATGGGCGTGTTGGCACTTAGTATACCGTCGCTTTACAAAAAGTGGGCGAGTATTTGTCAAAAGGAGGTGGATCGTATCCATATTTAATCACCTCCCTCCTCAACTCAGGCATCTGCGGGCGATTCGAGGGTGCCTGCGGATGGTTAAAGCCTAGCTTAAAGGTGGTTTAGTTAGTGATGCATGCACTCGAGAAAGAATGTGTCAAAGCTTAGCGATCATTGGTCAAGAACTTGAGATGCTTTTGCATGCTGCTTGTTTGTTGATGGGTTCTTTGCACTCTTCCTCACGATCTACGGGAGCAAAGAGAGACACACATGCATAAACTAATTAGGCTTTAATCTGTGAGAGTTGCTTGATTAGCTTGATGCTATCTGCTAGCTAGGGCTAGGACCTCAACGCCCCAGTTAGAGTGCGCATGTGACTAGAAGCGGTAGAGTAAAGCGACCATATAAGAACGCACATACTCCCTTCGTCCAGTGAAAAGTGTACATATAGAAATTTTAGGACAAATAAGAGTGAAGTAAAAAATGCATTGCAAAGGTGCAAGCCACCATCTCTCTCCTCTTTAATTACCCAACCCCCAATGAGCTAAGTGCGTATAGAAATTAAGGAGACCATGCGTAGAATATTATTAGTCTTGATTACCGTGTGATGAGAAAGAAATATTATTTTTCTACTTTAAAGTGCATTAAAAAGATAGAAGTACACTCTTTTATAGACAAATTTCAAGCTAAATGTACACTCTTCACCGAACGGAGGGAGTATGGCTACTTTGGCACGAGAGGGACAACACAGTATGATAGACCTGGTAATGGTATCTGCGAGCTTAGTTAGTCAGCTTTCCCCTTGTGAACACGCTTAACTAAGACCCATGCAACGTGCAATTAGCCTACACCAACAGCTGCATCTAGATGGGACCACAAGTTAATTGCCTTTTTTCACGGGGGAACAACGTTAATTGCCTTGTGAGTACATGTCTCCCATTTTTCTATTTCAAACTTTGAAATCAACTTTACTTTTCCTTTCTTGGAGCTGAACATACGTAGAGAATAGAAGATCAAAAACATATTAAAAACGGGAGAGCAACCACAGAGCATATAAATTGCACTCCTATGCACAACTGACTCCAATCCGGCAGAAGTGAAAAGCTGAGTAACCGAGACAAAGGGAGAGATGCGAAAGTACTCTTTTGATCCCGAGCTCACATGCTCTTTAATGAACAGTAAAATCCGAATAAAGAGTAAAAAATCAAAAAATACTGATTTTTTTTATAAGCATTGATGAATGTTTTGACTGCATGCCCTTTTTTGTGATGAAATGACATTCGTAGTGGTCTAGGCAAAGAAAAACAAAATTGATGTTCCAAAATGCTTTCAACAATAGTGTTTTTGGAGCATTGATTTTTTTTTTTGCCTAGACCTACAGAAATGTCATCTCATCCCAAAATTTTACACCCAGTTGAAACATTCATCAATGTTTATCACAAGAAAAACAAAAGTTTTTCGGATCCATTATGGCTCTAGGGCTCCTGTGTGCCAAAAAAGAGAAAAAATAAATAGATGTGTTCATTGTCACACCCAAATGGTGCAACCAAATTTTTAGGGAAAAAACTTTAGCATTTTGACATGTGAAAAAAAACACACAAGTCAAACACCAAATGTTACAATTAATTTTGTTTTTTTACCGACGAAGCACTGTTGTCTCATATGGCATGAAAATTGTCAAGCACACTTGCTGCACTAATATTTAGATTTACAAAAAAAATAGAATTTTTAAATGTTCTTTAGTATTTATTTTGCTTTTACTGTTCATTAGGGAGTATTTGCTCCCCGGAGTAAAAAATCCACTTGAATGTTTTTACTATTTTATATGATTTTACTGTTTATGAGGGAGCAGGTGAGCCTGGGTTAAAAAACTCAATGTCCGGAGATAGACGTTATGTGCTTAGTTTCAGAATGACCAATTAAGCTCAGGTGCAGGCACCGTTGCGTTTGCGTGCAGAGTTTGGCGCATGCAGTTGGAGTCTGGCAAACTTTTCCGCATACAGTACCACTGATTATTCATGTCGCTCCCCCGCAAAAAAAGAAGTCTAGTGGTTCAGGGCTGTACGTGTGGTCCAATTAACGTCCGTTGCTGATTAATGTACCTTAATAACTTCATCTACTCCTACATACTCCTGTGGTCCGCCCTGGCAGTAACCTAGTACACATGCACTCACTAACACGAGATTAATGAACCTACGCTCAGGGACCAGCAGCCGTGGCACATATGCTCCCTCCATGGACCATGGACCAGGCATACCACCATGCATGTTGTACTGTTAATCAACTTGGCGAAAACGTATTACCAGATACTCGTGCATGGCAGTACGCACACGGCATACTTATCTGAGTGGTGCATGTTCGTTAATTGTGTTGACAATATGGTTATATATGCAATAGCCCTAGTGTACTTGATTATGTAGCTAGCATCGTGCGACCGAGTCCCGAAGTACAGCTGCTGGGCTGCAACCTTGTTTTGTTTAACTCCCGGCGCATCTTGGTTTTCACTGATCTTGTTCTATACTCCCCCGTTTTCATTTACTCTGCATATTAGATTTGACCAAAGTGAAACTTCTTAAAGTTTGATCAAGTTTATAGAAAATAATATAGACATTATCATAACAAATCTATATGATGTGAAAGTATGTTTGATAATGAATCTAATGATATTGATTTTTATTGTTATGTTAATGTTTTTGTCCATAAATTTTATCAAAGTTTAGAAAGCTTGACTTTGACCAAAGCTAATACACGAAATAAATAAAAACGGAGGCAGTACAATGCGTTGCTTACGAAACAAGGCTAATTTGCTCTTTGCTGTATTGCTATAAGACACGCGTTTGCCCGTCGGTCCGGGACCATGCAACGCATGCATATTTTTTTACTGCAAAACGATACTAGCATGCATGCATATTGGACCTCTGCCAATCACACTAAGGTTAAGTAGAACTGCACCGTCTACCTCCCCGATTCAACAGAAAAGGAGATGCTTTAGCAGGTGAAGAGCCGCACTTTAGTTACCAGGAATAGGAATCGTCAATACGATATTTAATTCCCTCATGAGCCATGCGGTGGATTCCAGATCTTTGCTACCTAATCCTTATGTTGAAAATGTTTCTTCTTTTGTATGTATGTGCAAGTTCAACTGGCTATATTTCGCAAAAAGAAGTTCAACTGGCTATGCACAGCTCGTGGACCTTTCACACCTCTTGAACCCGTGTGAGATGCATATATAGCCAAAAAGTATACATCAGTGTAAATACGAGAATCCAAAAGTATACATCAGCTTACATACGAGAATCCAAAGGGTACAGGCATCCTGTGAGGCACAAGTGGCGACTAGTCAAATCATACAGCAAGGTGCTCGCCGGCATGCCACCGCGGACGTAAACCGAGCCTCGCTCAAGCATATGCATAGTCTTTGCCTGGAAACACCAAGCTGACGATGCTCAAGCCCTGTCAGTCTTGTCACCGTCGCATCACATCGCACATTTCCTTGTGTTGCTGACTGACTAACCAAGGATTCCGACCTGAATTATCTGATCACTGTAACTGAATAACTCCGCACAGATTGTTGCATGTGCTGTCATCCTCACTCGTCAGCTCACGTAAATTAACCTCACCAATGCATGGCTTAATCTGCACGTGCAGCTTAGCCGCCTACAGCATCGGCTTCCGAGTCCGAGCATGTCGGGGGAAGGGCAAGCGCAACATCAGTAGCGGTTCAGATTGCAGAATGCATATGCCATGCTCGAACCTAACCTGAACCGAAATTGCTCTTCTTCGAAGTTCACGATGACCCGTATCTCTATCTCTGCCTAATATATATATATATATATACACACACACGAAAATTGCCTTTGGAGCTCGGCCTCCATGGAGGCCTCTAAATTCAAATTTCAAATTTCATTGAAATTCATATTTTTACATTTCAAAAAATTCTGAAAAAATTTACAAATATCCATGAAAGCATAACACACATGTGTGTAAATTTTCAGGGCAAAATACATTGAAATGAGGGCTGTGCAAAAAAGACAAATCTGAGGCTTTTTAACCCATGATACTATTCATCCTCCCAGGCCATGAATTTGTCTTTTTTGTACAGGTCACATTTCAACGTATTTCATTCTAAAATTTTACACACATACACATAACATCCTTGTTTACTTGCACAATTTTTTTCAGATTTTTTTGAAACCAAAAAGTTTGAATTTTGATTTTTTTGAAAAAAAAGGCCTCCATGGTGGCCGGGAGCCAAACGTCCATTCTCTATATATATATTATTATTATTATATTATATATATAATATAAAGCACGGATTGCTTCTTACCACCGTATTTTCATCCGTCCATCCATGATTTTTTTTTTTTTTACTACCCGAGGTGGTACTAATGTATATGTATATATACCTACTAATAAAGTTTTTCTCCTGGCCTCAGCTCACCCCTCGCTGCCTGGGCCTCAGCCCATAAAATCTGGCAGCGGCCCAAACCGGCAGCGACGCCAGCCAATCTAACTGGACGCAAAAAAAAAAGAAAATGAAAATCAGTTACAATGGTACTATTCATCCTCCCAGGCCATGAATTTGTCTTTTTTGTACAGGTCACATTTCAACGTATTTCATTCTAAAATTTTACACACATACACATAACATCCTTGTTTACTTGCACAATTTTTTTCAGATTTTTTTGAAACCAAAAGGTTTGAATTTTGATTTTTTTGAAAAAAGGGCCTCCATGGAGGCCGGGAGCCAAACGTCCATTCTCTCTCTCTCTCTCTCTCTATATATATATATATATATATTATATTTTATATTATAATATAAAGCACGGATTGCTTCTTACCACCGTATTTTCGTCCGTCCATCCATGATTTTTTTTTTAATTTTTTTACTACCCGAGGTGGTACTAATGTATAAGTATATATACCTACTAATAAAGTTTTTCTCCTGGCCTCAGCTCACCCGTCGCCGCCTGGGCCTCAGCCCATAAAATCTGGCAGCGGCCCAAACCGGCAGCGACGCCAGCCAATCTAACTGAACGAAAAAAAAAAAGAAAATGAAAATCAGTTACAATGGAGAATCGAACTTGGGATCTCCTCTAATACTTTCAGCCACAACTACCAACTGAGATAAACATGTTACATGTTGAATAGTCCCACCTCGCGATTTTAAACACGCTCAGACCGGTTAATATACCAGACGCCGAAGTAATGAACAAACAGACGTGAAAAAAGGAGAGCTAATTAAGGGGGGATAATTAAAGAAGAAAGGATTGTGGCTAAATAGATGCCGCCAATTCAAAATGGAAGGATTGTGTGGGCTCGACAGAATATTTATATGGATGGGATATAAGGAAGGAGGATTGTGTGATCAAGGAATAAGGAAGAATTCAAGCGAGTCGGATCCTTAAAAAGGAAGGATTGGCTACTTAAATAAAAAGGAAGTTTGATTGTCGTTTGAATATTTATACGAACGTTCCTTTGGAGGGAAAGAAAATACAAATGCAGCTAAAATATTTGACATTTTTTTATGTTGTATTTGTATTAATTAATGAGTTATTTCTTTACGAGCTTAGGTTTATGATTGCGCTTGCCCGTTTGAAATATCAAATAATACTAGGAGCATTACAGGTCCATGAAGTATAAGTTGTGGGGAAGGGAGACTCGCGAAGCGTTGTGGCCGAAATTTCACCAAAAAATATATTTTTCGGCCGAAAGGTACTTTTCCGCCCCAGGCCAAAATGACCGGAATCCGTTTTTTTTGACCAAAAATCAAAACACAGCTCTCGTTGCAACGCACGGGCATTTGTGCTAGTATATCATAAGGTGCGCTCCGGCGTGGCAAGAATATCACCGACCGGGCGATCGGTAAAGGAATATGCTGTTGTTGTGCACCAGGCTGTCTGTTAGAGCATCTACAGCCGCCCACGCAAAAAAAAAGAGCATCTACAGCCGGACTGAACAAATTTGGCCCTCAAATGCCCGCGGACACGCCCGGCCAACGTCCGGGCATGTCCGCTTTGACTCCCTATTTTTCCGTTCACGCAGCCATGTCCCTCACTTTCCTTATATGTCCGGTCACATGCATGTGATTAATGAAGGAGCGAGAGAAAGAAAAAGAAATAATAAAGAAAGAAAAAAGATGCTTTATGGGGGGCCAATCCTATGACGGACGCAGTACCACTGACCCAGCACGTCTGAGCACTCCTCATACTCATCCCATATATGAGATGAATATGAGGGCTGCCGGACAGCCCGGACATTCAAGGAGGCTTTGAGGGGTCCGGTTGGGTCAACTTTTTACTACTTTTTGTTTCTCTCTCCTATCTGATCACCCTCATCCGTCCGGTCATTTTGAGGAGTCCGGCTGTAGATGCTCTTAGACTGTGAGGAATGCATATGCTGCTACTCGCCCAACATTCTTGAACATTCAGCTAAAGTGCAGCTCTGCGAGAATATATGATGTGATGTGCACGACATTCTTTTAACAGAATACACGACATTAGGGCATCTTCAACGGCACCCGTAAGTCTGCTCCTGCATCCGTTCGCAGACAGGGGACCAGTTCGCGGACACAGATACGGTAGGAGGCCATCCAACCGTAGTCTGTATATGTCCGCCAGCAAATTCAAATTCAAGTGTACGCTGATCCACACAACACGTCGGATCACACCCGCGCCGGATCGCATCCCCAACCACAACCAAAAAGAGGCAAATATACTGAGTTTTTACATGCCCAAATCCAAAAGAACATCAGCCCGACAGTCTGTGCATTTCTGCCCTGCCGGACCAGCCATCCCAGCAAGCTGCTTGTGACGACCCCGGCTTAATCGTGCACTAACCATACACGCAAATGCACACGATCAAGCCTAAGGACTCACTTGAAGATATCACAACACAACTCTAAACATAAATAAATTCATACAAGCTTTATATTACAAGCCAGGGCCTCGAGGGCTCGAATACATAGCTCGATGGCATACAAGTGTCAGCGGAAGCATCAGATATCTGGGTACAGATATATTACAGAACAGAGATATAAGCCTTCACAGAGGCGGGGCAAAAAAAAAAATACTACGATCGAAAAGGCGTGGGCCTCCTGCCCTGGACCCTCCGATCCTACTCCTGGTCGTCAGTCGGCTCCTCGTAGTAGTAGTACTCTCCGGGCTGGTAGTAGTAGTGGTCGTCGGTGGGGACAACTGGCTCCGGGGCTCCGTCGTCTGAATGCGACAAAGGAATAAAGGGGGAAAAAGGAAAATAAAGCAAACGTGAGTACTCATCCGTAGTACTCAGCAAGCAAGGATCTACACTATATATGCAACATTTTCAAAAGGGGCTGTATATGTGGACTGGGCTGCAGAAATGCCAGAATAGAAAGGGAAAGCCTAGTCCTATCGAAGACTAGCATCTTCAGCATCTTCAACAGTCTCGCAGCATTAGAAGAGAGCAGAATAACATAATGTAAAGTATAGTAGTAATGTCATCAACCTCAGCCAGAGATTCTTCCTCGACTCCCTGCGAGAAAGCAATCCCAGAGCCGTACTATCCAGTTCTCATCTCAGGTCATGTTCTAGTTGTACCGATCGGGATACAACTCCGAGTGTCCGTTACCATAGGACAGGCTATCGATAGATGTTCTCTTCCCTGCAGGGGTGCACCAACTTACCCATCACGCTCGCTTAATTCCGGCCGGACACACTTTACTGGGTCATGCCCGGCCTCGGCTAAGCAACACGCCGCAACCCGACCAAATACTTAATGAGAGGTCAGCACGCCGGACTAACCTATGCCCCTAGGGGTCTTGGACCATCACCCCGGACGCTCCTATGCGTGTCGAACGCGGCTGAAAGCAGACCTAGCAACCCCTTATACAAGCGCGATTGCGTTCCCAGTCCAATTCAGCGTGCGCCGCTCCTTGCTGACGTCAATTAAGCTCCGGCTGAAGTATACGACGCAGAACGCCCATACTATGCCCACGTGATGGTTAGTGCTATCGGGCCAGAGGCCCCTCGGATCAAATATCCAAACCGTTAGTGAATTAGGAGCGCGCGGAAACGAGCAGAGACTCACGATTGATGTGACCCCGTCACCCCGTCTCGAGGACTTGCGGCAAGGGCTAAGAATGCCCGGCCACGCCTCGTAGTTATCTCGCGGGCACCTCTCAGGTCAACCCGACTCCACATCACTCCACATTCATGCTCGTGCGGGTACCCCTCAGGGCCGACCCGTCTTTAGTATCAAGGTTCAAAGTCAAGTCATAGTAATCAAAGTAGCTGTGTGTCCGACACCGAAGGGAACCCTGAGGAATCACCCTCGATGGAATTCCCGCTCGATGTTATCATCAAGATGAACGAAGGAGGAATCACCCTCGAGGTCCACACTTGAGATGTTGCATGACGGCGTCGGTATCGGGGGTGGTGTAGGAGGAATCACCCTCGCTTACCACGACCGAGTAACTAACCTACAAGGTTATCATCTGAAGTGCTGTCGAGGTATCACCCTCGGCACTCGATAGTAACCCAGTAGTGTCGAGCAACATAGGGGGAAGTGACGTGCGGTGCCCGGGTCTGATCTTCGATCCCGATAATCGGGTTTTCTGATTATCCAGCGGGGCAGTCGGGACAAGTGGGTCTGTGATAAGGCTCTACCCATCCTATACTAAACAGTTTAGGATAGCAGGAAAGTATCAACAACAGGTTACAAGTAAACAGGCTATGCAGCAGATATAGGACAACAGTAGCAGCAGTAACTTCTAATGCAAGCATAAGAGAGAAGAGAGTGGGCGATATCGGAATGCTCAAAATGGGGGTGCTTGCCTGTCTGCTCGACGGCAATGGTCTGATCGTCGGGGACGTAGTCGTACTCCGGAGCGGCGTCTGCCTCAGGAGCTACGGCAACGTCGGGGTCTACCGAAAGAGAAGAGGGGGAGGAAACAAGTAAATATAATGCAATCAGATGCAACACAATGCGTGCGATGCTATGATGCAGTGCAGGGTTGCCTAAATATGCCTCTAAGTCATTTTAGTTATTTTTAGAATTAATCTGGGATTTATTAACCGGCGATTAGTCACTATTCATCTACCGGAATCGAGCTTGGAGTTACGAGTTCTCCTACGTAGGGGGTTCCAACAAGGAAACAGACGACACGATCAGACTCGTCTCGTTGTTCTGAGCAACTTTCATGTTTTAACTTTTTCGATCTGAGCTACAGTTTAAAAGTTATTAATTGGATTTAATATTGCTGTTTAAGCCTCTTTCTTTTTCTTATTTTCTGTTTCACTTTTCTTTTCTGTTTTGATTTAATTAGAGCACTTTTGCATTTTTGTAAAGTATGAGAATTGTCCCAAATATGGTAATGCAATATTAGCCTTGACCAAAAATTGGTTTGAGCCAAATTGGGTTCCATTTGAAATTGAAATGATTTAATTGGATTTAATATTGCTGTTTTGGTGCTGTTTCAATTTGTTTGAACCATTTAATTAATCCAAGTATCACTGGTGATGTTTTTATGAGTGCTTATGGAATATTTGCTAATTAGTGAACATTTTTCCAAAGGTGTTTGAGCAAATTTATTTTGCACTTTTGAATTTGAGTTGATTTTCAGAATAGAGTTTGAATTGCTTTGGATAACCACTGTGTTTAGGCACTGCAAATGATATGATTTGGCAATATTAGCAGCTGATCACAGTGGTAGTTGCACAGGGGTGTTACAAGTTCTCCTCCTCTAAAAGAAATTCTCGTCCCGAGAATTTAGGAGGTAGAAGGAAAGAGGTCGGGATATTCTTCCCGAAGATGATCCTCGCGTTTCCAAGTGGCTTCTTCTTCAGTGTGATTCGACCGCTGCACTTTCAGGAACTTGGTCGTCTTCTGACGAGTTCGACGTTCAGCTTCATCAAGGATGCGGATCGGATGCTCCTTATAAGATAAGTCATCTTGCAACTGAAGCATCTCGTGATCCACTGCGCGATGCGGAGATTCCTTCAAGCATTTGCGAAGTTTCGACACGTGGAAGACATCATGAATGTGAGAGAATTGTGGTGGCAACTCCAATTTATAAGCCACCTGTCCACGTCTAGCCACGATGCGGAAAGGACCGATATAGCGGGGAGCTAGCTTGCCCTTGATTCCGAAACGACGGGTGCCCTTCATAGGAGTGACACGCAGATAAGCTTGATCACCTGGTTGATAATTAAGACCCCATCGCTTGCGATCATAATTGCTCTTCTAACGGTCCTGAGCCGCCTTGAGATTTTCTTGGGCAATTCTGACTTGTTCTTCAGCGTGTTGAATAATGTCCAGTCCCACGAGAGGTCGTTCCCCAGTTTCTGACCAGTTCAGAGGGGTTCGACACTTACGTCCATAAAGCACTTCGAAGGGGGCCATTTTCAAGCTGGCTTGATAACTGTTGTTATAAGAGAACTCGGCATACGGGAGAGATTCCTCCCACTTCTTACCGAATGATATAACACAAGCGCGAAGCATATCTTCAAGCACTTGATTAACGCGCTCAACATGGCCTTGGGATTGGGGATGATAAACTGAACTCCATGTAATGTGAGTTCCCATTGCTTCTTGGAAACTTTCCCAGAACTTGGACGTGAAAATACCGCCACGGTCCGAACTGATCTCCTTCGGAATACCGTGGAGCGAAACGATTCTGGAGATATACAGTTCTGCTAGCTGGCTAGCAGTGATAGTCTCCTTGACAGGTAGGAAATGAGCAACCTTGGAAAGTTGATCGACGACGACAAGAATAGCGTCGTGACCTTTCTGAGACTTGGGAAGACCAGTAATGAAATCCATCTGCACTTTATCCCACTTCCACAAAGGAATGGGGAGTGGTTGAAGAATTCCAGCAGGCTTCTGATGTTCTGCTTTCACACGACGGCATACGTCACATTCAGCAACGTATCGAGCAATGTCCTGCTTCATTCTGGACCACCAGTACCTCTGTCGAAGATCGTGATACATCTTGGTGCTACCCGCACTACAAGGATACCCCTTATAAAGCAACACACATTCTACAACATTTTGGCTATACGTTGTAAAATTCACAATAGATACACATATTAAAGGTTGCAGATATGCGTTGCAGATTTGCAGCTCTTGACCTTATCGCCGGACATATGCAAAAAATAAAAATAAAAATAAAAAAAAGGAAAGGAGAGAGGGACGCGAGAGAAACGGAGCCCCCGATGCCCCTCATCGCCCCTCGTCTCTCCCAAATCGCCGCCACCAACCACCGCGTCACCCTCCTCGTCCCACCTCGCCGCCGGCCCTCCCCTCCCCTCCTCTCCTCCCACATCACAGCTCGGGCGGCTACCGGATCCGCCATATCCCCCACCCACCCATCCCTCTCACATCCCATCCCCTCTCTTGACGTAGCTCCTCGTTGCGCCACCTCCGGCGGCTGATTCAGGCGACGTCCGGCGAATCCTGCCATCGCGAAGCACAGCCCGAGGTCCCCTTACATAGCGGCGCGCTCCCATGCGGCTTGATCCGGCGCTCGCGGCCACCAAAGCCCACCCGCGACCTTCCCCTGATGGCTAGGGTTTCGGGCGCCGGCTCCGGCGCCGGTGGCCATGTCGTCCTCCTCTCGCCGGTGAGTGAATCCCCTCCCCTGGCTTCGTCCTGTCTCTCTTCCCCTTTCTCTAACCTCTGTTCTTATCTTCTCTAGACGTCTAGGTATGCACCCCCGATTCTATTGCAGCTACTCCCTGTCAAAAAAGGTTGGCCCTTGTGCAATTCATTGACGAACACTGATAGTTCTGCAGACTGACTTCCGATCTCCGTTGATTTACATTCATGCACTGATTGCTAATTCTATTAAATTAGTACAGTAATTATTAGATATCAATGGAGCATCAATTTTTTTAAATCTTATACGCTGCTAACTCATCAATCCTTCACAGATGAGTCGGTAATCCTTTTAAATTGTTTTGATGTAGAGAAACACTAGTTCATATATGTGGACCACATATTAAATAGTCTATTGCAAGAGTTATAATATTCAAGGCCGGATCCAGTCTTTATAGGTTTTTTGTTATAACTCTAGGTTATAATATTTAAAACTGAATAATCCACGCCGCTGCCGCTGGCTGTGGATACAGTAGTTTATATAACTTGAGACAGACAGCGACCGGTAGCTGCTCTGGCACAGTGGTAAACTAATGGAGACTTGCGAATTAGACCACTTAACAAAGAAGAAGGCAATGGAATCATTAAACAAGAGCGGCGATTTCCCTTGGACAGTTGGTCTCTGAATTTCATGCAGGCCACCAAGACATCGGGTTGACCTGACAGCAGCCACCATTATCAGCATGCTCGCTGATACCAATGGAAGCAGACGTGCCTCGTCCGATTCTTACACCAATAAACAACGAGAAAATAAGGTTCTTTTGCTTCTTGCACAACGAATTAGAAATGAAAAAATGCACGTTGTATGACATGGAAGCGAGTACGAATTGGATCATTCGGCTCCAAGCTAAGCTAACTGCTACCCTGTTGGTGTTGCTTTTCTACCAGCTACCGGCACAGCACTAACTAACAGCAGGCCGCAGAGCACCAGCCAGCTATCTTGGCTGTCATGGGCACCACTGCTGCTCTCGTAGGCCTCGGCTAGCCCACAATCACAAAGGTCCTGCTCTTTCATACGTACTGAAGTACCTTGCCACCTGCCGTGCCACATCTGAATTTTTCTGCATATGTTTTGGGAGTACTCGTCACTATATAACAGGAGTTTGCTGTGAAGTGCAAGCTGGGCTGGCAGCACCCGGCGGGAATCAACCTAGAGTTATAATATTGTATGGCAGTTTATGAGTAACTAATCAAAGTTTTTGTTGCAATTTCACACTTTTCAGGAGTCTGATGGTCAGTTATTTAGGTGGAGGTAGTAGCTTGCTAATGGTGGCTTTCACGTCCAGCTCAAATACTAGAGATGTGTACCTGTTGGGGAAGCACGTACACCTTTGTTTTAGTGAGCAGGTGAATTAATAATGCGTATGGTTTCTTCTATGATGTTGCTTTGATGCTGTTGATATGATTCAGAACACTGCTAAATACTTCTCTCCACGCCGGTATAATATACTGATTGTTGTATGCTCTTACTATTCACCATAAGATAGTAAACATTTTCTTTTTGAGATTTAGTACACATTTTCTTTGTCATTTGGTTATTGATTGTCCCCTCATAGCATGCAGTTATTAATATGCATTTGGGTCAAGTCATTGCAGAGGATTCATCTATACCAAGTACTCCCTCCGTAAATAATATAAGAGCGTTTAGATCACTGATCTAAACGCTCTTATATTTCTTTACGGAGGGAGTAGTAGTGATCTAAACGCTCTTATATTTCTTTACGGTGCGAGTACTTATCTACTAATCTAAAAAAGGTACTATACTACCCGCAGAAACTGAATCCCATACCCCACTTAGATGCAACCTACACCTGACTTTACGCATGTTCATGTGCAAACATTCAGATACTAAAGCTTGCAGCAACATCAGCACTATACACAGGCAGCAGCTCACTGTTAATCATCATGTTTATCATCCGTTAAGTAGATGCTCATTGTTTGTTTGTGCGCAGGTTTCCAAAGGAAGAAATACTCAATGCCATTCGCTGGTTTTCAATGTGCCATTCTCTACATTCATAGTACGTCACTGTGTTTTACCTTCAACTAAGACTATTTCCGTTGTGGTGATTATTTATTTATTCCTTTATTGCTTACATTAGCTCTAACCATTTTCAGCCTCCTTTTCTGCTCTTATTCAACTATTTATGTACTCCTATCTCGCCAATGGTGCACCTATTGTAGTGTGTAATTTAATGTGAGGTGTCGCACTCATCCGTTCAGGCACTATCGAGATTGAGGCGAACATCATAGCCGGCTAGAGCTGCGAGTAGATTTGTCCAAGATACGACAGTGTTCGTAGTCATGGTTCTGGTAACTGTCCACAATCTCCATATCTTAACTGTTTGTGAAGATGGAAATGCAAGTAATGTTCTCCTTAGATGCTCTTGCCTTTTTGATTCGTACGTTACTAAACTGACCACTGATCTCTCACCACTTTGATTCATAAATTGCTGAATTATCCACATGAACTCTTGCTGTCACAGTTCATAAATTGCTGAATTTCCCATTATGTCGATTGCACTGTTCCATATGAGCAGTGTCTATTGTGCTTTTAACCCGTCAACTAAGTAGGTACTATGTTATTAGTGGCTTGCTTTTAGGCCACAATCACATCTGTTTATTTTTCTTCGAGTCTGTTTATGTTTGTTTTGTGACCTGAAGTAGTATATTGAGTTGTAAGGGAATACTTTCAGGTTACAACTTTTCTTTGTAATAGTCGTCATCTAGCCGGACAACCAATATTTCGGAAGTAATGACCCTTTGTAAGAAGTAATATTTCTTATTTGCTGGGCAACCCGTCACTATTTGCATCATGTCAATGCATTGTGTATTAACAGTTCATTTTGTTATTTTCTTTGTAGATTCAAAAGATATATGGATGCTTATATGGGTGCGTGGCAAGTATACTGCAATGATGATGATGATGATGTTCTGGTTCACGATGATGACGATGATGGCTGTTTTTAGTTTTAGTTATGATGGCTGTTTTCAGTTTTAGTTAAGTTGTAGGGATGCTGTTCCTGTTGGACGATGTTCCTTGGTTAAGTTTTAGTTAAGTTGTAGGGATGTTGATGGATGCTTTCACATTTGGAAGTTCTTCCTCCTGTAATATTAACAATTGTAATCCCACAGTTTTTATTCAATATATGATTTCTTCCTCTCGTGCGTATATTTTTTCTTCTGACTTGATATACATACTTATCACCATTATGTGGAGCATTATTTTAATTGCTGGCAATTGAAAAATATTATTCACATTTTATATGTAAAACACCTGAAGCGTTGCAAATTATATGTTGCCAAGCAATGAGATTTGAGTTCCTATACATTAACCACCAACGTATATGAGTGTTGTAAAAGTTGGTTTTATGTGTTGTAGTCTTGCAACGGTTTCTTTTACCAACGGAAGTATAACCGTTGCATTATGCGCTAGCAACACTGGATAAGGCAACGCATCCCAAACCGTTGGTAAAGAACCTTGCAACGCATATATGGACTTTTAGATACGGAAAAATGCGTTGCTATAGGTGGGGTCCTATTGTAGTGCCGGATGGATAGACAGCGGTGTATCATGAGCCTCCTTCATGACCTTGTCAGTCATAAGCTCGAAGCGAGGTACTACGATGCGGTCTTTGAAATATAATGTTCCATCTTCAGCAACTGAGAAATCCCGGTACTTATCTAGGTGAAGCTCTTTCTTCATCAAGTCAATCTTAGCATCTTTGGCTTGCGCTTCCTTAACAGCCTTTTGAAGATCTGGCTGTACCACAAGGTTATTAAGAGAACCTTGGGGAACAATTCACAGATTCAGCTGAGTCAGTTCTGTATAAAGTCGAGGTTGAGCTCGCCTAACCATGAGGTTGTTGCAATATGACTTGCGGCTCAGGGCATCAGCCATCACGTTAGCCTTGCCCGGGGTATATGAAATACCGCAGTCATAGTCTGTAATTGTTTCCAACCATCGTTGCTGACGGAGATTAAGATCCGGTTGAGTGAACAAGTATTTCAGACTCTGGTGATCGGTATAAATCTCACACCGATTACCAAGAAGATAATGTCGCCATAACTTTAATGCATAGACCACTGCAGCCAGTTCAAGATCATGCACTGGATAATTTTCTTCATGTGGACGCAATTGACGTGAAGCATACGCTATCACTCGTCGCTCTTGCATTAGGACACAGCCTAATCCCTGACGAGAGGCGTCGCAATATATCACAAAGTCCTTGTGAGAATCGGGAGGAGCAAGCACTGGAGCAGAAGTAAGCTTGTCCTTGAGGGTCTGGAAACTTTCCTGACATTTGTCTGTCCACTCAAACTAAACGCCTTTGTGGAGCAGATTAGTCAGGGGCTTGGCGATCTTGGAGAAGTTCTCGACGAATCGGCGACAATAACTGGCTAGACCGAGAAAACTTCGGACTTGCTTGGCATTCTTCGGAGGAGTCCAGTCAAGGATAGCCTGAACACGCTCCGGGTTAACGGCAATACCGTCCTTGGAAATCACATGTCCAAGGTAGGTCACTTCGGAAAGCCAGAATTCATATTTGCAGTACTTGGCATATAACTTGTACTCTCGAAGCCTCTCTAGAACAAGGCGAAGATGTTCGGCATGTTCTTCCTTATTCTTCGAATATACTAGGATATCATCTAGATATACCACGACAAACTTGTCGAGGTAGTCCATGAATAAGTAATTCATTAAGCAGGAGAACGTAGCCGGAGCATTCGTTAGGCCAAATGACATGACAGTGTATTCATAGGAGCCATATCGAGTAACGAATGCAGTCTTTGGAATATCCTCTTCACGGACACGGATCTGGTGATAACCCAACCTCAAGTCGAGTTTAGAGAACACCGAAGATCCAGCAAGTTGATCATATAAATCATTGATCCGGGGAAGCGGATATTTATTCCGAATGGTTGCCTGCTTGATAGGACGGTAATCTTGAACCAACCTATTCGTACCATCTTTCTTCTTGACAAAGAGAGACGGTGCTCCCCAGGCAGAGGAGCTGGGACGGATGAAACCCTTCCTCAATGATTTATCAATTTCTTCCTTAAGCTCGATAAGATGGTGTGACGACCCCGGCTTAATCGTGCACTAATCATACACGCAAATGCACACGATCAAGCCTAAGGACTCACTTGAAGATATCACAACACAACTCTAAAACATAAATAAATTCATACAAGCTTAATATTACAAGCCAGGGCCACGAGGGCTCGAATACATAGCTCGATGGCATACAAGTGTCAGCGGAAGCGTCAGATATCTGGGTACAGATATATATTACAGAACAGAGGGATAAGCCTTCACAGAGGCGGGGAAAAATAAAAACTACGATCGAAAAGGCGTGGGCCTCTTGCCCTGGACCCTCCGATCCTACTCCTGGTCGTCAGATGGCTCCTCGTAGTAGTAGTACTCTCCGTGCTAGTAGTAGTAGTGGTCGTTGACGGGGACATCTGGCTCCGGGGCTCCGACGTCTGGATGCGACAAAGGGATAAAGGGGGAAAAAGGAAAATAAAGCAAACGTGAGTACTCATCCGAAGTACTCAGCAAGCAAGGATCTACACTACATATGCAACATTGTCAAATGGAGGCTGTATATGTGGACTGGGCTGCAGAAATGCCAGAATAGAGGGGGAAAGCCTAGGCCTATCGAAGACTAGCATCTTCAGCATCTTCAACGGTCTCGCAACATTAGAAGAGAGCAGACCAACATAATGTAAATTATAGCAGTAATGTCATCAACCTCGGCCACAGATTCTTCCTCGACTCCCTGAGAGAAAGCAATCCCAGAGCCGTACTATCCAATTCTCATCTCATGTCATGTTCTAGTTGTACCGATCGGGATACAACTCCGAGTGTCCGTTACCGTAGGACAGGCTATCGATAGAAATTTCTTCCCTGCAAGGGTGCACCAACTTACCCACCACGCTCGCTTAACTCTGGCCGGACACACTTTTCTGGGTCATGCCCGGCCTCGGCTAAGCAACACGCCGCAACCCGACCAAATACTTAATGAGAGGTCAGCACGCCGGACTAACCTATGCCCCCAGGGGTCTTGGGCCATCACCCCGGACGCTCCTATGCGTTGCGAACGCGGCTGAAAGCAGACCTAGCAACCCCTTATACAAGCGCGATTGCGTTCCCAGTCCAATTCAGCGCGCGCCGCTCCTTGCTGATGTCAATTAAGCTCCGGCTGAAGTATACGATGCAGAACGCCCATACTATGCCCTCGTGATGGTTAGTGCTATCGGGCCAGAGGCCCCTCGGATCAAATATCCAAACTGTTAGTGGATTAGGAGCGCGCGGAAACGAGCAGAGACTCACGATCGATGTGACCCCGTCGCCCCGTCTCGAGGACTTGCGGCAAGGGCTAAGAATGCCCGGCCACGCCTCGTAGTTATCTCGTGGGCACCTCTCAGGTCAACCCGACTCCACATCACTTCGCATTCTTGCTCGCGCGGGTACCCCTCAGGGCCGACCCGTCTTTAGTATCAAAGTTCAGTGATCAGTCATAGTATCCAAAGTCTCCGTGTGTCTGACACCATGGGGGAACCCTGAGGAATCACCCTCGATGTAGTCCCACATGATGTTCTCGTCAAGGTGGACGAAGGAGGTATCACCCTCGAGGTCCACACTTGAACAGTTGCACGACGATGTCGTTATCGGGGGTGATGTAGGAGGAATCACCCTCGCTTACCACGACCGATTAACTAACCTACAAGGTTATCATCATAAGTGCTGTCGAGGTATCACCCTCGGCACTCAATAGTAACCCAGTAGTGTCGACCATCTTAGGGGAAGTGACGTGCGGTGCCAGGTTCTAATCTTCAATCCCGTTGCTCGGGTCTTCTGAGAGTCCAGCGGGGCAGTCGGGACAAGTGGGTCTCTGATCAGGCTCTACCCATCCTATACTAAATAGTTTAGGATAACAGGCAGGTATCAAAATTAGGCTACAATAAAGCAGGCTATGCAGCAGATGTAGGACAACAGTAGCAGCAGTAACTTCTAATGCAAGCATAAGAGAGAAGAGAGTGGGCGATATCGAAATGCTCAAAATGGGGGTGCTTGCCTGTCTGCTCGACGGCAAGGGCAGGGTCGTCGGGGACGTATTCGTACTCCGGAGCGGCGTCTGCCTCAGGAGCTACGGCAACGTCGGGGTCTACCGAAAGAGAAGAGGGGGAGGAAATAAGTAAATATAATGCAAACAGATGCAACACAGTGCGTGCGATGCTATGATGCAGTGCAGGGTTGCCTAAATATGCCTCTAAGTCATTTTAGTTATTTTTAGAATTAATCTGGGATTTATTAATCGGTGTGTGTGCACTATTCATCAGCCGGAATCGAGCTCGGAGTTACGTGTTCTTCTACGTAGGATGTTCCGACATCGAAACAGACGGCACGATCAGACTCGTCTCGTCGTTCTGAGCAACTTTCGTGTTTTAACTTTTTCTATTTGAGCTACGGTTTAAAAGTTATTAATTTTCAAAGTTTATTTGAATTTCTGGAATTAATTTTATTAACAGAATTGGATTATGATGTCAGCATGACGTGTTGCTGACATTAGCAGGTCAACAGTGACGCTGACCTGGTCAAACATGACATGTGGGTCCAGTGGGACCCACATGTAACCCTCTGTTTAGACTAACAGTGGATTAGTTTAATTAGCAGGGTTAATTAGAGAGTGGGCCCCATCTGTCAGTGTCACTAATTATTTAATTAATTAAACTTAATTAGCAAAATGATTAATTAGACAGTTAAACGAGGCGGGCCCACATGTCAGCGACAGGGCTGCGCCCAGTCAGCACGTTGACCACGGTCAACGGTCAACTGGGCCCCTTGGGACCCACTGGCAGCGGCCCAGGGGTGGACCCCATCGAGCCACGTCGGCGGCGGCTCAACGCCGGCGGCCGTTTTCACGGCGGAAGATCGCCGGAGTTGGCCGGAAACGCGCTGTGATGTGCCGTTTCGCGTGATTTTGGTTGCGTTCGAACGGGGACTCAACGCCGCGTCGTCTAGTGGTGGTGGTAGGGCCGGGCTCGGCCGGAAACATCGCCGGCGACGGGCAAAGGCGGCGGCGTGTTCGGGAGCTCGATGGAATCGACGGTGCAGCGCGCAGACGATCGAGCGAAGTAGCTAGGCGCGCTCTACGCGATGCGGCTGACCTAACAGACGCGCGCCTGTGACCTTTTGGTCACTAGAGCCTCGTCGGCGATGAGCTCCCCGGCGGTAGGTTCGGCTAAAGTGGATCCACACCCACGGGCCATTTGGAGCGGGTAGAGGTGAATGGAGAGGAGCTGCTGCTCACCTAGCGGCCATGGAAGGCCTTCGACAGCTTAGTAGCAGCAGACATCGCCGGAGTTGGAGAAAATCACCGGCGTTCGAGAGGAAGAAGACGAGGACGATGCGCTTGATGCAGGGGGTCCCAACTCCTCCAAGTAACACCACTCGACGCTGCAGTTGACGGCGAAGCTGTGGGACTTGAGTAGGCGACGTGGAAGCGGCGGTGGCCGCGGCAACGGCGAGCGGCGACGATGGCGGCGTTCGATCGAGGGGGGATCTGAGGGGAAAAGGAACGGCGCGAGCGAGGGAGAGGACGGGGGAGTGACCGAGGGAGCCAGGGGGATGGAGGAGCTCGACCTTATCCTCCCCTCGACCCTGTTTCGTCGGTGGCGGCGACGTGTCGGCGCCGCACCGGTGCGCGCGGGCTCGGCCAGCGGGAGGACGACAGCGCGAAGGAGAGAGGTGAGGTGGGCCTGCTGGGCTGGGCCAGTGCACTGTGCACTTGGTCCAGTCCAGTTTAAGCCTTTTTCTTTTTCTTATTTTCTGTTTCACTTTTCTTTTCTGTTTTGATTTAATTAGAGCACTTTTGCATTTTTGTAAAGTATGAGAATTGTCCCAAATATGGTAATGCAATATTAGCCTTGACCAAAAATTGGTTTGAGCCAAATTGGGTTCCATTTGAAATTGAAATGATTTAATTGGATTTAATATTGCTGTTTTGGTGCTGTTTCAATTTGTTTGAACCATTTAATTAATCCAAGTATCACTGGTGATATTTTTATGAGTGCTTATGGAATATTTGCTAATTAGTGAACATTTTTCCAAAGGTGTTTGAGCAAATTTATTTTGCACTTTTGAATTTGAGTTGATTTTCAGAATAGAGTTTGAATTGCTTTGGATAACCACTGTGTTTAGGCACTGCAAATGATATGACTTGGCAATATTAGCAGCTGATCACAGTGGTAGTTACACAGGGGTGTTACAAGTTCTCCTCCTCTAAAAGAAATTCTCGTCCCGAGAATTTAGGAGGTAGAAGGAAAGAGGTCGGGATATTCTTCCCGAAGATGATCCTCGCGTTCCCAAGTGGCTTCATCTTCAGTGTGATTTGACCACTGCACTTTCAGGAACTTGGTCGTCTTCTGACGAGTTCGACGTTCAGCTTCATCAAGGATGCGGATCGGATGCTCCTTATAAGATAAGTCATCTTGCAACTGAAGCATCTCGTGATCCACTGCGCGGTGCAGAGATTCCTTGAAGCATTTTTGAAGTTGCGACATGTGGAAGACATCATGAATATAAGAGAATTGTGGCGGCAACTCCAATTTATAAGCCACCTGTCCACGTCTGGCAACAATGCGGAAGGGACCAATTTAGCGAGGAGCTAGCTTGCCCTTGATTCCGAATCGACGGGTGCCCTTCATAGGAGTGACACACAGATAAGCTTGATCACCTGGTTGATAAGTCAGACCCCATCGCTTGCGATCGTAATTGCTCTTCTGGCGGTCCTGAGCTGCTTTGAGATTCTCCCGGACAATTTTGACTTGTTCTTCAGCGTGTTGAATAATGTCCGGTCCAACAAGAGGTCGTTCCCCAGTTTCTGACCAATTCAGAGGGGTTCGACACTTACGTCCATAGAGCACTTCGAAGGGGGCCATTTTCAAGCTGGCTTGATAACTGTTGTTATAAGAGAACTCGGCATACGGGAGAGATTCCTCCCATTTCTTACCGAAGGATATAACACAGGCTCGAAGCATGTCTTCAAGCACTTGATTAACGCGCTCAACTTGGCCTTCGGATTGGGGATGATAAGCTGAACTCCATGTAATGTGAGTTCCCATAGCTTCTTGAAAACTTTCCCAGAACTTGGACGTGAAAAGACCACCACGGTCCGAACTGATCTCCTTCGGAATGCCGTGGAGTGAAACGATTCTGGAGATATACAGCTCTGCTAGCTGGCTAGCAGTGATAGTCTCCTTAACAGGTAGGAAATGAGCAACCTTGGAAAGTTGGTCGACGATGACAAGAATAGCATCGTGACCTTTCTGAGACTTGGGAAGACCAGTAATGAAATCCATCTGCACTTTATCCCACTTCCATAGAGGAATAGGGAGTGGTTGAAGAATTCCAGCAGGCTTCTGATCTTCTGCTTTCACGCGACGGCATACATCACATTCAGCAACATAACGAGCAATGTCCTGCTTCATTTTTTACCACCAGTACGTCTGTCGGAGATCGTGATACATCTTGGTGCTACCCGGATGGATAGACAGCGGTGTATCATGAGCCTCCTTCATGACTTTGTCAGTCATCAGCTCGAAGCGAGGTACTACAATGCGGTCTCGAAAATATAATGTTCCATCTTCAGCAACTGAGAAATCCCGGTACTTATCAAGGTGAAGCTCTTTCTTCATCAAGTCAATTTCAGCATCTTTGGCTTGCGCTTCCTTAACAGCCCTTTGAAGGTCTGGCTGTACCACAAGGTTATTAAGAGAACCTTGGGGAACAATTCGCAGATTCAGCTGAGTCAGTTCTGCATAAAGACGAGGTTGAGCTCGCCTAACCATGAGGTTGTTACAATATGACTTGCGGCTTAGGGCATCGGCCATTACATTAGCCTTGCCCGGGGTATATGAAATACCGCAGTCATAGTCTGTAATTGTTTCTAACCATCGTTGCTGACGGAGATTAAGATCCGGTTGAGTGAACAAGTATTTCAGACTCTGATGATCGGTATAAATCTCACACCGGTTACCCAGAAGGTAATGTCGCCATAACTTTAATGCATAGATCACTGCAGCAAGTTCAAGATCATGCACCGGATAATTTTCTTCATGCGGACGCAATTGATGTGAAGCATATGCAATCACTCTTCGCTCTTGCATTAGGACACAGCCTAATCCCTAACGAGAGGTGTCGCAATATATCACAAAGTCCTTGCGAGAATCAGGAGGAGCAAGCACTGGAGCAGAAGTAAGCTTGTCCTTGAGGGTCTGGAAACTTTCCTGACATTTGTCTGTCCACTCAAACTTAACGCCTTTGTGGAGCAGATTAGTCAGGGGCTTGGCGATCTTAGAGAAGTTCTCGACGAATCGACGACAATAACTGGCTAGACCGAGAAAGCTTCAGACTTGCTTGGCATTCTTCGGAGGAGTCCAGTCAAGGATAGCCTGAACACGCTCCGGGTTAACAGCAATACCGTCCTTGGAAATCACATGTCCAAGGTAGGTCACTTCGGAAAGCCAGAATTCACATTTGGAGTACTTGGCATATAACTTGTGCTCTCGAAGCCTCTCCAGAACAAGGCGAAGATGTTCGGCATGTTCTTCCTTATTCTTCGAATATACTAGGATATCGTCCAGATATACCACGACGAACTTGTCGAGGTAATCCATGAATATATAATTCATTAGGCGAGAGAACGTAGCTGGGGCATTGGTCAAGCCAAAAGACATGACGGTGTACTCGTAAGAGCCATAACGAGTAACGAATGCAGTCTTTGGAATATCCTCTTCACGGACACGGATCTGGTGATAACCCAACCTCAAGTCGAGTTTAGAGAACACCGATGATCCAGCAAGTTGATCATATAAGTCATTGATCCGGGGAAGTGGATATTTATTCTGAATGGTTGCCTGGTTGATAGGACGGTAGTCTTGAACCAACCTATTCGTTCCATCTTTCTTCTTGACAAAAAGAGACGGTGCTCCCCAGGCAGAGGAACTAGGGCGAATGAAACCCTTCCTTAAGGATTTATCGATTTCTTCCTTGAGCTCTATAAGATGGTGCGGAGGCATCTTGTAGGGACGCTTCGCAATAGGAGTGGTGCCAGGCTTCAAGTAAATGACAAACTCGACAGCTCTAGCAGGGGGTATTCCTGGAAGTTCTTCTGGAAAAACATCCGGGAAGTCGCAGACAACTGGGATGTTCTCGATCCCCTCAAGTGGAGAAGCGTTCAACGCGTTCAAGGCATAGATCTGAGCCTCGGCGTTCTGAGTGAGGTGAGCTTGATAATTCACTATCTCATTCGATGGGTGTAAGAGGTGAACAACTTTAGTGGCACAATTGATTGAGGCATAATGAGCCTTAAACCAATCCATTCCCAAGATAAGATCGATCTTGGAAGAACTCAGGATAATTGGGAGTGCCTGAAATTTCAACCCCTCAATTTCAACAGTGACTTCAGGGCTGAACAGGGAGGCTCGACATCTACCCGCGGGAGTGTCAACCCCTAACGGATGATGTAGGTTATCACACTTAACGCCATGCATGAATGCAAAGTCTTCCGACATGAATGAATGCGATGCTCCTGAATCAAATAAAATAGATGCAGGTACGGAATTAACAAGAAGTGTACCCATCACAATTTCAGGTTGATCTTGAGCTTCAGCCATGTTGACGTGGTAGTTCTGCCCACGACCATAAGAAGGTCTGGCATTGCTGTAGCGAGGCTGAGAATTCCCACGGCCATTACCACGGCCAGCAGAAGGGAGAGCCAACTGATTCTGATTCTGAGAGCAATCTCTGGCACGGTGACCTGGCTGGCCACACTTGAAGCAGAGTCCATTGTTAGGACGTGGTGTAGGAGCTCGAGGTGCTGGAGCTTGCAGAGGCTGCCTCGGTGGTGGAGGAGGCAGACGTGGTGCAACATAGGAAGGCCTGTGCGCTGGTGCTGCTGGACGGTACATGCTCTGTGGAATCCAGATGCGGCTCTTCTGGGAGGACGAGCCCGAAGATGAGCCCGTCTCACGAGTGCATCTGGTAGCTTCCTTGTGTTTCTTCAATCCAGTCTCAACCATAATAGCCTTATTCACCAAGGTGGCGAAATCAGGGTAGTCTTGAACAAGCAGGGCTCACTGAATGTCATGGTGCAGCCCTTCGCGGAATTTCTCCTGCCTTCGGTCATCAGTGGGAACGTCCTCTTCAGCGTAGCGAGACAAATCAAGAAACTCGCGCTGATATACTTCCACAGACTTGTTGCCTTGTACGAGATTACGGAACTCGGCCTTCTTTCGAGCTATGACAGCTTGAGGAATATAGCGGGCACGGAAAGCAATCTTAAATTCCACCCAGGTGACGACGGTACCAGGTGGTAGGGTCTGTCGGTGAGTAGCCCACCACTGTGATGTGGGACCCTTCAGAAGGTATGTCGCAAAGGTGACATAGTTGACCTGGGCGACACCAGCAGACTCCATCTCATGGGAGATGTCACGCAGCCAGTCATCGGCATCCAGTGGATTGACTGTGTTGCGAAAGAACGACGGGTTAAGTCGCATAAATTCTGGCAAGGTGATGGAAGGTAGCGGCTGGTCGGCATTGGGACGGGGGAATTGCTGCATAATCCCCGTCATGAATTGGCGGTTGAGTTCGAACTGTTGCATCATCGCAGCCATATAGTCAGGTGGCGGCGGCGGAGGTGGATTGTTGTCAGCCATCCTGCTAAATCGACAGGGGTAGTTTAGCAGAAGTCAATGCGAGTGTAAAGCGTCATGCATGATGTAACGTGACGGAATTTAAATAGTACACCAGATGCTTAATAGTAGTCATTAAGTCATACAGATCCATACAGCGTCGGTTACATTCGGGCAGCATAACGGCGCAAATTCAAAAGCTAGACATGCTAGGCGGTGCACAGGCTCGCGGTAAGGAAGTACACAACGAGACATAGCAAAGGCTACATCAACGTCGGAGAAAACCACTGAAATGGGGTAGCTGCAAGTGCGGACGATGGACGTTCGTCGCAGAAGGATCCTGCGCTCCATATGCACTCTGATGCAGAACCCGGTCTCGAACTGTAAGAAGAGGTCCACGTCCAGGCGTGTGACCTCCCACAGCAGGCCAATCAATCCCTAATGGCATCTCGGTCCTGCTCGGGTAAAGAATGTGCTCCGGATGTATCCCTGCACGAACAGCTGGTAGCAACTGCGTCATAGCCTCGTAGAGTCGTGCTCGAGTGGCGAACAACTCGACAGCAAGAGCCCGAACAGTGCGATCCAGAGCCTGAGTACAGTGAATCAGAACTCGCTGATCGTAACGACGAGGCTCGTACGGGGCACAAACAGCTGTGTAGAATCCAGAAGCATCTCCAGCAGGGGCATACGGAATGTACCGATACTCAGAGACATCCAAGTCAGCACTGAACTGTCCTCGAAGATGTGCGACAGTAGAGTAGGCGGCATCATGGACTGCCATCTCAATCGTCACGCCGATACCGTGAAAACGGTGTAACTCAGTGTCCGAGTCATCATGCTGATCGTAGATGCGAACATCAGCATAGTACTGCTCCTGGTTGAACTCACGATAAACCTCGTAGACCATGTACTCGGGGCACCAGCGGTATCCCAGCCTGATCAAGAGGGCGATCAGAACAGCTGGAAACCCAGGGACGTCTCGAGCACAGGTGCGAAGCACAAGCTGTGTCGCAGGGCGAGGTGGAAACAGACGGTCCATCTGAAATAAGAAGAATCGGGATTGTCATTCGACGACGAGAAATATAACAGATCTCGAATGGAAAGATTAAACAAAACAATGGAAAGGAAATGATTATCAGACTAATCAGATCAAAGACAGGGAAATCACACTGAATCCATCTCTCCAGATGGATGGAATTAACGAGATCCTAAGTGTCGGTGTTAGTAAATTTTATTAAACCCGAATAGAAGAGAGATTAGAGTCCCAGAGTAAAGACGAGGAATAAAAGATCCCAATACCACCCAGTTGGCGACGTGGGCCCGTAAGCCACACAGCCAAGTTAGTAAAAATCGGTTTTGGACCACTAGACTCAACTTCGGCCAAGGAATTGGATAGGGGGATTCCTAGAGGCAGTCGGCTCTGATACCAACCTGTGACGACCCCGGCTTAATCGTGCACTAATCATACACGCAAATGCACACGATCAAGCCTAAGCACTCACTTGAAGATATCACAACACAACTCTAAAACATAAATAAATTCATACAAGCTTAATATTACTAGCCAGGGCCTTGAGGGCTCGAATACATAGCTCGTTGGCATACAAGTGTCAGCGGAAGCTTCAGATATCTGGGTACAGATATATATTACAGAACAGAGGGATAAGCCTTCACAGAGGCGGGGAAAAATAAAATATACGATCGAAAAGGCGTGGGCCTCCTGCCCTGGACCCTCCGATCCTACTCCTGGTCGTCAGACGGCTCCTCGTAGTAGTAGTACTCTCCGGGCTAGTAGTAGTAGTGGTCGTCGACGGGGACATCTGGCTCTGGGGCTCCGACGTCTGGATGCGACAAAGGGATAAAGGGGAAAAAAGGAAAATAAAGCAAACGTGAGTACTCATCCGAAGTACTCAGCAAGCAAGGATCTACACTACATATGCAACATTGTCAAATGGAGGCTGTATATGTGGGCTGGGCTGCAGAAATGCCAGAATAGAGGGGGAAAGCCTAGGCCTATCGAAGACTAGCATCTTCAGCATCTTCAACGGTCTCGCAGCATTAGAAGAGAGCAGACCAACATAATGTAAATTATAGCAGTAATGTCATCAACCTCGGCCAGAGATTCTTCCTCGACTCCTTGCGAGAAAGCAATCCCAGAGCCGTACTATCCAATTCTCATCTCATGTCATGTTCTAGTTGTACCGATCGGGATACAACTCCGAGTGTCCGTTGCCGTAGGACAGGCTATCGATAGAAATTTCTTCCCTGCAGGGGTGCACCAACTTACCCACCACGCTCGCTTAACTCCGGCCGAACACACTTTTCTGGGTCATGCCCGGCCTCTGCTAAGCAACACGCCGCAACCCGACCAAATACTTAATGAGAGGTCAGCACGCCGGACTAACCTATGCCCCCAGGGGTCTTGGACCATCACCCCGGACGCTCCTATGCGTTGCGAACGCGGCTGAAAGCAGACCTAGCAACCCCTTATACAAGCGCGATTGCGTTCCCAGTCCAATTCAGCGCGCGCCCCTCCTTGCTGACGTCAATTAAGCTCCGGTTGAAGTATACGACGCAGAACGCCCATACTATGCCCGCGTGATGGTTAGTGCTATCGGGCCTGAGGCCCCTCGGATCAAATATCCAAACCGTTAGTGGATTAGGAGTGCGCGGAAACGAGCAGAGACTCACGATCGATGTGACCCCATCGCCCCGTCTCGAGGACTTGCGACAAGGGCTAAGAATGCCCGGCCACGCCTCGTAGTTATCTCACGGGCACCTCTCAGGTCAACCCGACTCCACATCACATCGCATTCTTGCTCGCGGGGGTACCCCTCTGGGCCGACCCGTCTTTAGTATCAAAGTTCAGTGATCCGTCATAATATCCAGAGTCTCCGTGTGTCTGACACCAAGGGGGAACCCTGAGGAATCACCCCCGATGGAGTCCCACCTGATGTTCTCGTCATGGTGAACGAAGGAGGTATCACCCTCGAGGTCCACACTTGAACAGTTGCACGACGATGTCGTTATCGGGGGTGATGTAGGAGGAATCACCCTCGCTTACCACGACCGATTAACTAACCTACAAGGTTATCATCATAAGTGCTGTCGAGGTATCACCCTCGGCACTCGATAGTAACCCAGTAGTGTCGAGCATCTTAGGGGAAGTGACGTGCGGTGCCAGGTTCTAATCTTCAATCCCGTTGCTCGGGTCTTCTGAGAGTCCAGCGGGGCAGTCGGGACAAGTGGGTCTCTGATCAGGCTCTACCCATCCTATACTAAACAGTTTAGGATAACAGGCAGGTATCAAAATTAGGCTACAATAAAGTAGGCTATGCAGCAGATGTAGGACAACAGTAGCAGCAATAACTTCTAATGCAAGCATAAGAGAGAAGAGAGTGGGCGATATCGAAATGCTCAAAATGGGGGTGCTTGCCTGTCTGCTCGACGGCAAGGGCAGGGTCGTCGGGGACGTATTCGTACTCCGGAGCGGCGTCTGCCTCAGGAGCTACGGCAACGTCGGGGTCTACCGAAAGAGAAGAGGGGGAGGAAATAAGTAAATATAATGCAAACAGATGCAACACAGTGCGTGCGATGCTATGATGCAGTGCAGGGTTGCCTAAATATGCCTCTAAGTCATTTTAGTTATTTTTAGAATTAATCTGGGATTTATTAATCGGTGTGTGTGCACTATTCATCGGCCGGAATCGAGCTCGGAGTTACGTGTTCTTCTACGTAGGATGTTCCGACATCGAAACAGACGGCACGATCAGACTCGTCTCGTCGTTTTGAGCAACTTTCATGTTTTAACTTTTTCGATCTAAGCTACGGTTTAAAAGTTATAAATTTTCGAAGTTTATTTGAATTTCTGGAATTAATTTTATTAACAGAATTGGATTATGACGTCAGCATGACGTGTTGCTGACATCAACAGGTCAACAGTGACGCTGACCTGGTCAAACATGACATGTGGGTCCAGTGGGACCCACATGTCAGCCTCTGTTTAGACTAACAGTGGATTAGTTTAATTAGCAGGGTTAATTAGAGAGTGGGCCCCATCTGTCAGTGTCACTAATTATTTAATTAATTAAACTTAATTAGCAAAATGATTAATTAGACAGTTAAACGAGGCGGGCCCACATGTCAGCGACAGGGCTGCGCCCAGTCAGCACGTTGACCACGGTCAATGGTCAACTGGGCCCCCTGGGACCCACTGGCAGTGTCCCAGGGGTGGACCCCATCGAGACACGTCGGCGGCGGCCGGCGGCTCAACGCCGGTGGCCGTTTTCGCGGCGGAAGATCGGCGGAGTTGGCCGGAAACGCGCTGTGATGCGCCGTTTCGCGTGATTTTGGTTGCGTTCGAACGGGGACTCAACGCCGTGTCGTCTGGTGGTGGTGGCAGGGCCGGGCTCGGCCGGAAACATCGCCGGCGACGGGCAAAGGCGGCGGCGTGTTCGGGAGCTCGGCGGAATCGACGGTGCAGCGCGCAGACGATCGAGCGAAGCAGCTAGGCGCGCTCTACGCGATGCGGCCGACCTAACAGACGCGCGCCCGTGACCTTTTGGTCACCAGAGCCTCGTCGGCGATGAGCTCCACGGCGGCAGGTTCGGCTAAAGTGGATCCGCGCCCACGGGCCATTTGGAGCGGGTAGAGGTGAATGGAGAGGAGCTGCTGCTCACCTAGCGGCCACGGAAGGCCTTCGACAGCTTAGTAGCAGCAGACATCGCCGGAGTTGGAGAAAATCGCCGGCGTCCGAGAGGAAGAAGACGAGGACGATGCGCTTGATGCAGGGGGTCCCAGCTCCTCCAAGTAACACCACTTGACGCTGCAGTCGACGGCGGAGCTGTGGGACTTGAGTAGGCGACGTGGAAGCGGCGGTGGCCGCGGCAACGGCGAGCGGCGACGATGGCGGCGTTCGATCGAGGGGGGATCTGAGGGGAAAAGGAACGGCGCGAGCGAGGGAGAGGACGGGGGAGTGACCGAGGGAGCCAGGGGTGATGGAGGAGCTCGACCTTATCCTCCCCTCGTCCCTGTTTCGTCGGTGGCGGCGACGTGTCGGCGCCGCGCCGGCGCCCGCGGGCTCGGCCAGCGGGAGGACGACATCGCGAAGGAGAGAGGTGAGGTGGGCCTGCTGGGCTGGGCCAGTGCACTGTGCACTTGGTCCAGTCCAGTTTAAGCCTCTTTCTTTTTCTTATTTTCTGTTTCACTTTTCTTTTCTATTTTGATTTCATTAGAGCACTTTTGCATTTTTGTAAAGTATGAGAATTTTCCCATATATGGTAATGCAATATTAGCCTTGACCAAAAATTGGTTTGAGCCAAATTGGGTTCCATTTGAAATTGAAATGATTTAATTGGATTTAATATTGCTGTTTTGGTGCTGTTTCAATTTGTTTGAACCATTTAATTAATCCAAGTATCACTGGTGATATTTTTATGAGTGCTTATGGAATATTTGCTAATTAGTGAACATTTTTCCAAAGGTGTTTGAGCAAATTTATTTTGCACTTTTGAATTTGAGTTGATTTTCAGAATAGAGTTTGAATTGCTTTGGATAACCACTATGTTTAGGCACTGCAAATGATATGACTTGGCAATATTAGCAGCTGATCACAGTGGTAGTTACACAGGGGTGTTACAGATGGTGCGGAGGCATCTTGTAGGGACGCTTGGCAATAGGAGTGGTGCCAGGCTTCAAGTCAATGACGAACTCGACAGCTCTAGCAGGGGGTATTCCTGGAAGTTCTTCTGGAAAAACATCTGGGAAGTTACAGAAAACTGGGATGTTCTCGATCCCCTCAAGTGGAGAAGCGTTCAACGCGTTCAAGGCATAAATCTGAGCCTCAGCTTTCTGGGTGAGGTGAGCTTGATAATTCACTATCTCATTTGACGATGAGAAGTATAACAGATCTCGAAGAGAAAGGTTAGACAAAACAATGCAAAGGAAAATGATTATCAGACTAATCATATCCAAGACAGAGAAATCGCACTGATATCCAGCTCTCCGGGTGGATAGAATTTACGAGATCCTAAGTGTCGGTGTTAGTAAATTTATTAAACCCGAATAGAAGAGAGATTAGAGTCCCAGAGTAAGATCGAGGAATAAAAGATCCTATTACCACCCAGTTGGCGACGTGGGCCCGTAAGCCACACAGCCAAGTTAGTAAAACGGTTTTTGACGTCTAGACTCAACTTCGGCCAAGGAATTGGATAGGGGGATTCCAAGAGGCAGTCGGCTCCGATACCAACCTGTGACGACCCCGGCTTAATCGTGCACTAACCATACTCGCAAATGCACATGATCAAGCATAAGGACTCACTTGAAGATATCACAACACAACTCTAAACATAAATAAATTCATACAAGCTTTATATTACAAGCCAGGGCCTCGAGGGCTCGAATACATAGCTCGATGGCATACAAGTGTCAGCGGAAGCGTCAGATATCTGGGTACAGATATATTACAGAACTGTGATATAAGCCTTCACAGAGGCGGGGCAAAATAAAATACTACGATTGAAAAGGCGTGGGCCTCCTGCCCTAGACCCTCCTATCCTACTCCTGGTCGTTAGTCGGCTCCTCGTAGTAGTAGTACTCTCCGGGCTGGTAGTAGTAGTGGTCGTCGGTGGGGACAACTGGCTCCGGGGCTCCGTCGTCTGAATGCGACAAAGGAATAAAGGGGGAAAAGGAAAATAAAGCAAACGTGAGTACTCATCCGAAGTACTCAGCAAGCAAGGATCTGCACTACATATGCAACATTTTTAAAAGGGGCTGTATATGTGGACTGGGCTGCAGAAATGCCAGAATAGAAGGGGAAAGCCTAGTCCTATCGAAGACTAGCATCTTCAACAGTCTCGCAACTTTAGAAGAGAGCAGAATAACATAATGTAAAGTATAGTAGTAATGTCATCAACCTCGGCCAGAGATTCTTCCTCGACTCCCTGCGAGAAAGCAATCCCAGAGCCGTACTATCCAGTTCTCATCTCAGGTCATGTTCTAGTTGTACTGATCGGGATACAACTCCGAGTGTCCGTTACCGTAGGATAGGCTATCGATAGATGTTCTCTTCCCTGCAGGGGTGCTCCAACTTACCCACCACGCTCGCTTAACTCCGGCCGGACACACTTTACTGGGTCATGCCCGGCCTTGGCTAAGCAACACGCCGCAACCTGACCAAATACTTAATGAGAGGTCAGCACGCCGGACTAACCTATGCCCCCAGGGGTCTTGGACCATCACCCCGGACACTTCTATGCGTTGCGAACGCGGCTAAAAGCAGACCTAGCAACCCCTTATACAAGCGCGATTGCGTTCCCAGTCCAATTCAGCGCGCGCCGCTCCTTGCTGACGTCAATTAAGCTCCGGCTGAAGTATACGACGCAGAACACCCATACTATGCCCACGTGATGGTTTGTGCTATCGGGCCAGAGGCCCCTTGGATCAAATATCCAAACCGTTAGTGAATTAGGAGCGTGCGGAAACGAGCAGAGACTCACGATCGATGTGACCCCGTTGCCCCGTCTCGAGGACTTGCGGCAAGGGCTAAGAATGCCCGGCCACGCCTCGTAGTTATCTTGCGGGCACCTCTCAGGTCAACCCGACTCCACATCGCTCCGCATTCATGCTCGCGCGGGTACCCCTCAGGGCCGACCCGTCTTTAGTATCAAGGTTCAAAGTCAAGTCATAGTAATCAAAGTAGCTGTGTGTCCGACACCGAAGGGAACCCTGAGGAATCACCCTCGATGGAATTCCCGCTCGATGTTATCATCAAGATGAACGAAGGAGGAATCACCCTCGAGGTCCACACTTGAGATTTTGCACGACGGCGTTGGTATCGGGGGTGGTGTAGGAGGAATCACCCTCGCTTACCACGACCGAGTAACTAACCAACAAGGTTATCATCTGAAGTGCTGTCGAGGTATCACCCTCGGCACTCGATAGTAACCCAGTAGTGTCGAGCAACATAGGGGGAAGTGACGTGCGGTGCCCGGGTCTGATCTTCGATACCGATAATCGGGTCTTCTGATTATCCAGCGGGGCAGTCGGGACAAGTGGGTCTGTGATAAGGCTCTACCCATCCTATACTAAACAGTTTAGGATAGCAGGAAAGTATCAACAACAGGTTACAAGTAAACAGGCTATGCAGCAGATATAGGACAACAGTAGCAGCAGTAACTTCTGATGCAAGCATAAGAGAGAAGAGAGTGGGCGATATCAGAATGCTCAAAATGGGGGTGCTTGCCTGTCTGCTCGACGGCAAGGGTCTGATCGTCGGGGACGTAGTCGTACTCCGGAGCGGCGTCTGCCTCAGGAGCTACGGTAACGTCGGGTCTGCCGAAAGAGAAGAGGGGGAGGAAACAAGTAAATATAATGCAATCAGATGCAACACAGTGCGTGCGATGCTATGATGCAGTGCAGGGTTGCCTAAATATGCCTCTAAGTCATTTTAGTTATTTTTATAATTAATCTGGGATTTATTAACCGGCAATTAGTCACTATTCATCTACCGGAATCAAGCTTGGAGTTACGAGTTCTCCTACGTAGGGGGTTCCGACAAGGAAACAGATGACACATTCAGAGTCGTCTTGTCGTTCTGAGCAACTTTCATGTTTTAACTTTTTCGATCTGAGCTACGGTTTAGAAGTTATTAATTTTTAAAGATTTATTGAATTTTCTGGAATTTATTTAGTTACAGAAAATGAATTATGATGTCAGCATGATGTAATGCTGACATCAGCAAGTCAACAGTCGGCTGACCAGTCAAACATGACATGTGGGTCCAGTGGGACCCACATGTCAGCCTCTGTAACTTTAACAGTGAGTTAAACTAATTAAATGGGTTAATTAGGGAGTGGGCCCCATCTGTCAGTGAGTCATTAGTAATTAGATTTATTTTAAAAACATATTTAGTTAATTAAGCACGCGGGCCCACTGGTCAGTGACTGGGCGTTGCCTAGTCAGCATTTGACTGGGTCAACGGGACCCAGGGGGCCCAGTGGCAGTGGCTGTGGGAAGGCCCACGTGTGCGGCCACGTCAGCGGCGCCGGAATGGCGCCGGAGCTGCCTCCGGCGACCATTTTCCGCGGCGGCGCGCTCGAGACCGGCCGGAAAACGGCGGTGGTGGACCGTTAGGACCACCGCGAGCATCTACGAGACCGGGGCGACGTCGCGAAGCAGCTAGGGGGTAGCAGCGTCGATGGGGACGGCCGGAACTTCGCCGGAGACGAGCATGGCGGCGGTGGTGTTCGGTGGCACGAAGAGAAAGTGGTTTGCGAGGCACATTCGGTGCGGGAGTGGGCGCATTAGAACGAGGGCATTACACCGCATCGAACGGTGGCATCGGCGGCCGTTGAAACGGGCCACAGCGTCGGCTGCGACGCCGACCGACGACGGCCGGAGCTCGAGCTCATGGGGAAGCTAGCTACGGAGAGCTACGCGGCTCGAGGACAGGAATGGGGAAGGGGAGAAGCTCACCGAGCGGTCACGTAAGACCCTTGGGAGCATAGTAGCAGCAGTGGTGGACAGGGACGACGGCGAGTGCGTCGGGGCAGAGGAAGATGACGACGAAGATCCGGCAAGAGGGCGCTCCCCAGCCCAATCCAACAGCACCGGACGAAGGAGTCGACGGCGTTGGAGCTTCCGGATAGGTTGGCAGGACCGGAGGGGCTCGGTGGCCGCGGAATCGAGCGTCGAACGGCGGCGACAGCGCTCGGTCGCGGTGGATCTGGCGAAGGGGAAAAGGGGAGGAGAGCGAACAGGAGAGGGGAAGTGGACACGCGTTCGTCGGGGATCGCTGGGGATGCTCTTATCCTCCTCGCAGCGGCAGCGGCGCCGGGGGATGGGCGACAGCTGCCCATCGCCGGCTCGGAGGCGCGCGCGCGCTGACACGGGGAGGAGGGAGACGACCCTGGCGGCTGGGCCTGGCCTGCGGCGCTAGGCCGACTACTGTTCACGCAGGCTTTAGTGCACAGTAGGCCTTTCCCATTTTCCTATTTTCTATTTGACATTTTCTTTTATTCTTTTCTGCTCTGAATTAGTTAGGGCACTTGTGCACTTTTGTAGAATATGGAACTTGGCCCAGATATTAATATGCAATGTAAGCATCCACCAAAAATTGGTTTGAGCAAAGTTGGGCTTCATTTTAATTTAATATGATTTTAAATGGATTTATTAATTCTGTTTTGGGGCTGTTTCAATTTGTTTAAGTCACTTAATTAATCCAAGTATTACTGGTGATATTTTTATGTGTGCTCCTGGAATATTTGCTAATTAGTGAACATTTTTTCAAAGGTGTTTGAGCAAATTTATTTTGCACTTTTGTATTTGAGTTGATTTTCAGATTGGAGTTGATTTGGATCCTTAAGCCATGTGACTTGGCACTGCAAATGGTATGACTTGGCATCATCATCAGCTGATCATTGAAGCAATTACATAGGGGTGTTACACTGCTCCCCCATCAAGGAGGTGCCATCGCCGCCACGTAGGCAGCCTCCGCGTCTGCCTCCGCCGCGTCCTCATCTTCCGCCACCGTCAACTCATCTTTCTGCCGCTCCAACATCTGGTAGCGGACGGATTGCACGAGAACTCTAGCGTCAGCGTCGAAAGAGTCGATATTTAAGGTCAACATCTTGGTGTCCTCCGCATTGGCAGCGATCTTCACCCTCTTTTCCTCGAGCGCGGCCTTCTTCTCCTCAAGCGCCGCATGGTCCTCCTCTCATCGAGCTTGATCTTCTTCTTTGTCGCCTCTATTAACTGCTTGAACCTCTCAATCTTCCTCTCCTCCTTGATGTCCGAGCGCCTCACATATGCCTCCTTGATTGCTTGTATCTGCGTTGGTATTTCCCTGAAGAGGAGAGGATGATGCATCACAACAACGGTAAGTATTTTCCTTAGTTATGAAACCAAGGTTATCAATCCAGTAGGAGAACCAAGCAACCCTATGTAAAAGATACCTGCACACAAATAACAAATACTTGCAACCCAGCGCATAAGAGGGGTTGTCAATCCCTCCTCGGTATTGAGATAGATTAAATTGTATGAGATTGGATAAATAGATCTAGCGAAAACACAGAATAAAATAAATAAACAAAAAGTGCAGCAAGGTATTTTTGGTTTTTTTGGAATAATAGATTTGAAAACAATATGATAGAAAATAGACCTGGGGGCCGTAGATTTCACTAGTGGCTTCTCTCAAGAAAATAGCATACAGTGGGTAAACAAATTACAGTTGGGCAATTGATAGAAGAGCAAATAATTATGACGATATCCAAGGAAATGATCATGTATATAGGCATCACGTCCAAGATTAGTAGACCGACTTCTGCCTGCATCTACTACTATTACTCCACACATCGACCGCTATCCAGCATGCATCTAGTGTATTAAGTTCATGGAGAAACGGAGTAATGCAATAAGAATGATGGCATGATGTAGACAAGATCTATTCATGTAGGAATAGAACCCATTTTTGATCCTTAATAGCAACGATACATGCGTGCCTCGCTACCCCTTCTGTCACTGGGTGAGGACACCGCAAGATCGAACCCATCACAAAGCACCTCTTCCCATTGCAAGAAAAATCAATCTAGTTGGCCAAACCAAACAAAAGGTTTGGAGAAGAAATACGAGGCTATAACAATCATGCATATAGGAGATCAAAGAAAACTCAAATAATATTCATAGATAGAACTGATCATAAACTCGCAATTCATCTGATCCCAACAAACACACTGCAAAAATTCATTACATAAAATAGATCTCCAAGAACATCGAGGAGAACATTGTATTGAGAATCAAAAAGAGAGAAGAAGCCATCTAGCTACTGCCTACGGACCCGTAGGTCTGAGGTAAACTACTCACGCATCATCGGAGGAGCACCAATGAGGATGATGAACCCCTCCGTGATCGTGTTCCCCTCCGGCAAGGTGCTGGAATAGGGCTCTAGATTGGATCTCGTGGTTCTTGAACTTGCAGCGGCTGGAATTGTGTTTCGTCGACTCCCCTAGGGTTTCTGAAATATTTGGGTATTTATAGAGCTGAGAGGCAGTCGAAAGGACTCCCGTGGGCCCCACTACCCACTTGGGCGCGCCTGGGGCCTCTGGCGCGCCCTGGTGTCGTGTGGGCCCCACAGGCCTCCCCTCATGCACTTCCTTGGCTCCCAAGTTGTCTTCTGGGCAGAAAAAATATCCAAAAAGTTTCGCTGCGTTTGGAATCCTTTTGATATAGACATTCTGCGAAGTAAAAAACAAGCAAAAAACAACAACTGGCACTGGGCACTATGTCAATAGGTTAGTCCCAAAAAAATGATATAAAGTTGCTATAAAATGAATATAAAACATACAAGAATGATAATATAAGAGCATGGAACAATAAAAAATTATAGATACGTTGGAGACGTATCAGCATCCCCAAACTTAATTCTTGCTCGTCCTCGACTAGGTAAATCATAAAAACAGAATTTTTGATGTGGAATATTGCCTAACATGTTCATCACATATTCTTTTCTTTTGTAGCATGGACATTTGGACTTTTAGATGATTCAAAGCAATAGTCAATATTTGACATGAAGATTTCAATACTCAAGCATATCAACAAGCAACCATGTCTTTCAAAGTATCAACACTAAAGAAAGTTATCCCTAGCTCATCATGCTCAATCATTGATCCATTCATAAAACACACTCGAATATTAGCTACATCCAATGCACAAGTATGATCATAGTGCTCCCTAGTTGGTGCTTTATAAGAGAAGATGGAGACTCAAATAAAAATAAAAATTGCATAAAGTAAATAGATAGGCTCTTCGCCGAGGGAAGCAGAGATTTGTAGATGTGTTAGAGCTTAAAGCTTAAATTGAGAGATAAAATATTTTGAGAGGCATGCTTTTCCTGTCAACGAAAACGATCGAGAATTCCCAATACTTTCCATGCTAGACACATCATAGGCGGTTTCCAAACATAAAATAAAGTTTATTCCTTTTTTCACCATTCTTTCACAATACATGGCTAGCCGTATCCACGGGTGCCTTTCATACCAACACTTTTCAAGGAATTTATTATTTGATAACATAAAGTAAATTTCCTTTTCATTTTGGGACTAGGCATCCCTATTACCGCCACACTCTCGTGCAATAACAAGTGAATAAACACTCATCTTGAGAATAACACATCTAGCATGGAAAAATATTGGCCACCCCCTGCCGCTTCATGAGCGGTACGGGCACACAAAAAGGAAATTCATTTTGAAAATTAGAGTTGGCACATACAAATTTACTTGGAACGGCAAGAAAATACCACATATAGGTAGGTATGGTGGACTCATTTGGACAACTTGGTTTAAGGATTTTGAATGCACAAGTAGTATTCCCACTTAGTACAAGGAAAGGCTAGCAAATAAATTGAGAAGCAACCAACCAAAAAGCAAAAATTCTCATAAACGAGCATTAAACATAACTAACACCGAATAATGCACCACAAGTAGGATGTAATTTCACTGCATAACTATTGACTTTCATGCTTGCATAGGGAATCACAAACCTTAACACCAATATTATTACTAAAGCATAATCACTCACCAACATGACTCACATATTACTATCATCATATCTCAAAACTATTACAAAGAATCAAGTTTATTTTATCCAATGATCTTTCATGAAAGTTTTTATTATATCCCTCTTGGATATCTATCACTTTGGGACTAGATTAATATATTACCATTGCTTTTAACAAGCTCTCAAATAAATCTAAGTGAAGAACATGAGCATAAATAAATTTTTTCTTCTCGCAAAATAAAATAAGTGAAGCATGAGAGAATTTCTTCAAAAATTTACTAACTCTCAAATTAATCTAAGTGAAGCATGAGAGTATTTATTCAAAAATTAAAGCACCATCGTGCTCAAAAAGATATAAGTGAAGCACTAGAGCAATTCCATAGCTCAAAAAAATTAAGTGAAGCACATAGAGCAATTATAACAAATAATAGCATCACTATGGCTTTCTCAAAAAGGTGTGTCCAGCAAGGATTATTGTGACAAACTAAAAAGCAAAAGAAGCAAAGACTCATATGATACAAGACGCTCCAAGCAAAACTCATGATATGTGACGAATAAAAATATAGCTCCACGTAAAATTACCGATGGTTGTTAGAAGAAAGAGGGGATGCCTTCCGGGGCATCCCCAAGCTTAGTTGCTTGGTTCTCCTTGAATATTACCTTGGGGTGCCATGGGCATCCCCAAGCTTAGGCTCTTTTCACTCCTTATTCCTTCATCCATCATGATCTCACCCAAAACTTGAAAACTTCAATCTCACAAAACTTAACAAAACCTTCGTGAGATCCGTTAGTATAAGAGAACTAATATTTGCTTTAAGTATTGTTGCAAACCCATTCATATTTTATTATTGGATTATACCTACTATATTCTATCTTTACCATGGATTATACCCCTCCATACAATCCATAGATTCATCAAAATAAGCACACAATGCAACGAAAACAGAATCTGTCAAAAATAGAACAGTCTATAAAGACTTGAATTTACTCATACTTATGTAACTCCAAAAATTCTACAAAATTAGGAAAACAGAGGAAATTTGTATATAAATATTTTGTAATAAATTTAGAATTTTTCGTCGCTTCTGTGATTTTTAACAATTCAGTTACTTGATGCAAAAGTTTCTGTTTTTAAACAGGATCAAATCAACTATCACCCAAAGCTATCCTAAAGGCTTAACTTGGCACAAACACTAATTAAAACATAAAAACACAATCATAATAGAGTCGTAATTGTGTGAACACACAAAAACAGAAAGAGAAAGAGAAAAAAATATTTTATTCATTGGGTTGCCTCCCAACAAGCGCTATCGTTTCACGCCCCTAGCTAGGCATAATGCATAGATTCAAGTATTGTCATATTTCTTCTTATTTTCCATAGGTGCGTTTTTGTCAGGAGATTTCTCAAATATAACTTGAAACGCATTTTCCTTAGAAATTTTAGCATTATCAAGTTGTCCAACTTTGTATCCCCTTTGATTCCCGGCTACAATCCAAGAATATTGTTGATTAACATCATTAAAAACTTGTTGGATCATATCCAAAAGGAGAATTTCCTTTTTAAGGTTCTCATAATTTTTTTGATTATTACTAAGCAAATGTCTTAACACATAATCACTATTGTAAAGGATCTCATCTATTACCGGTTTTTCACAGTTCATACCATGAAAATCAAAAATCTCCCTAGCTTCCCGCACTATGTGATCAAATTCATTCATAAGAACAAGGGTGGCTATCTTTTTTGCTTTAGGATCCTTTATAATGTGTAGCTCATAGAACAATCTTTGCAAGGTAGGATGAGTACGAATAAATCTATTTTCAAGTTTATGAACTAGTGCTTAAATAGCTTCCGCATAAGTTTTAGTCCTTTTAAGAATAGGAGCATCATCACAAGTCAAAGTTCCAACACAATTAAATAATTCTTGGATGGTTTCTTTTCCTATAACATTCTCTTGTCCCAAAACAAAAGTTACGCATCCATATTACCAGAACATCCAATTTTTGGAGTTCTGCCATCATCTGTTTCTGCCACACCAAAGTCACTCATGATGATAGGTTCAAAGCAAGCAAAAGATTGAACGAGAAAAAGGCAAACGAAAAAGAAGGCAAATATTTTTGTTCTTTTTGCAAAAACTTTTTAGAAGTGGGGGAGATGAAAATGAGAGGCAAATGAAAAATAATGTAAATTGCAAAGAGATGAGATTTTTGATTAGGAACCTGATAGATGTTGATGATGTCTCCCCGGCGACGACGCCAGAAATTGGCAAGTTGATGGGAGACTATCTTGACTTGATCCTTCCCGGCAACGGCGCTAGAAATTCTTCCTGATTGCTTGTATTCGCGTTGGTATTTCCCCGAAGAGGAGAGGATGATGTAGGACAACAACGGTAAGTATTTTCCTCAGTTATGAAACCAATGTTATCAATCCAGTAGGAGAACCAAGCAACTCTATGTAAACGGTACCTGCACACAAATAACAAATACTTGCAACCCAACGCGTAAGAGGGGTTATCAATCCCTCTTCGGTATTGAGATAGATTAAATTTTATGAGATTGGATAAATTGATCTAGCGAAAACATAAAATAAAATAAATAAAGAAAAAGTGCAGCAATGTTTTTTTTTGGAATAATAGATCTGAAAATAATATGATAGAAAATAGACCCGGGGGCCGTAGATTTCACTAGTGGCTTCTCTCGAGAAAATAGCATACGGTGGGTAAATAAATTACTATGGGGCAATTGATAGAAGAGCAAATAATTCTAATGATATCCAAGGCAATGATCATGTATATAGGCATCACGCCCAAGATTAGTAGACCGACTCCTGCCTGCATCTACTACTATTAGTCCACATATTGACCGCTATCCAGCATGCATCTAGTGTATTAAGTTCATGAAGAAACGTAGTAATGCAATAAGAACGATGACATGATGTAGCCAAGATCTATTCATGTAGGAATATACCCCATCTTTTTATCCTTAATAGCAATGATACATGTGTGCCTTGCTACCCCTTCTGTCACTCGCTAAGGACACGGCAAGATCGAACCCATCACAAAGCATCTCTTCTGTAACACCCCCTTGTAATGACCACAGTGATCAGCTGTTAATAATGCCATGTCATCATCATTTGCAGTGCCAAGTCATATGTGTTAATGATCCAATTCAGATCCACATCTGAAAATCAACTCAAATTCAAAGGTGAATTATAAAGTTGATCAAACACTGTTGGGAAAATGTTCATTAAATGGCAAATAATTCAGGAACATTTCTAAAATCAAAATCAAAATATTTGGAGTTGGGCAAGTGACTCAAACAAGATGAAACAGCACCCAAAACAGCAATATTAATTCATTTAAAATCATTACAGATTCAAATGAACTCCGAATCTGCCCAAACCACTTTTTGATGAGAGATGATATTGCATTGCAATATTTGGGCCAACATCCACATTTTTCAAAAAAAACACAAGTGGCCTAAACATTTTGAAACAAAAAAAGGAATAAAAGAAAAGGTAGAAGAGAAATAAGGAAAAAGAAGAAAGCCACTGTTGGCTGGGCCTAATTGCACAGTGTGCAGGCCCAGTCCAACAGCATCCCAGGCCGTCTCCCTCCTCCCCGTGTCGGCCGCGCCCTGGTCGCGCGCGCGCGCGCCAGCCGGGCGGCGACACGGCGACGGCACCGACGCCACCGACAGCCGCGAGGAGATAAGGGAGAGGCCGTGCGTCTCCCCTGGCTCTCCTCGCCACTTTCCCCTCTCCTCTCTCTCGCTCCGCCCGTCTTCCCCTCCAGATCCAGAGAGGCCGAGCGCCAGCCTCGCCGCCGTTCGCCTCCGTCGCGGCCACCGTCGTCCCCGAGCTCAGCCAACACGCCTGCGAGCTCCGCCGTCCTCGACTCCTTCGACTCCGACCGCGAGTGGAGGCGGGGAGGCCCTGATGAAGCCGGAGTACTCCGCCCCCTTTCTTCTCTGACGCCGGCGAGCCCCGACGATTCGCCGACGTTCTGCACTCCTAAGCTTCCAACGGCTTTACGTAGCCTCTCGGTGAGCAGCCCCTCATCCTTCCCCCGCGCTCCCCTAGCCTTCTGCGCCTCCGTAGCCGCCGCGCCATGGCCGCCCGAACCGAGCTCCGCCGTTGAGCTCGAGGCCGTTGCAGCAGTGGCCGTCACGACCCACCGGGCTCACCGTCGCGTTCGTGGCGTCAAGTAGATGCCGAAGGAGTAGAGCGCAGCCCGTTTTGACCTCTGCATCACCACGCGCGAGTCCGCCGGGTTTCGGCTTCCGCCAAACCTCAACGCCGGCGTGATTCCGGCCATCCCCTGGTCCGGCAAATGCCACCACTCGACGCGCGAGTTCACTGGCTTTCGAACGCACCCAAGCCCGACTCGAACCGAGCCCTATAGCTCGATTCTGGCCAACTCCAGCGACGCGCCGACGTGCGATTTGGTCGCCGGCGACCAGCCGCCGGCCCCGCTGACGTGGCACAGGCGGGGCCCACCCCTGGGTCACTGACCCGTAGGTCCCAGGGGCCCGGCCGGCCAGTTGACCAGTCAGCCTTGCTGACTGGACCGGCCCAGCCGCTGACAGGCGGGCCCCACCTCCCTGATTAATTAATTAAAACATTTTAGAAATAAAAATAAACTAATTAACCTAATGTCTCACTGACATGTGGGGTCCACCCCCTAATTAATCCTGGTAATTAAACTGAATCACTGATTAAAGAAATAGAGGCTGACATGTGGGTCCCACTGGACCCACATGTCAGGTTTGACTGGTCAACCGTCCTGTTGACTTGCTGACGTCAGCAGCGCGTCATGCTGACGTCATAATTCATTTTCTGATAAATAAAATAATTTCAGAAATTCAAATAATCTTTAAAATTTAATAACTTTTAAACCGTAGCTCGGATCGAAAAAGTTAAAACATGAAAGTTGCTCAGAACGACGAGACGAGTCTGATCGTGCCGTCTGTTTCTCCATCGGAACCTCCTACGTAGAAGAACTCGAAACTCCGGACCCGAATCCGACAGATGAATAGTGCACACACGTCGGATATTAAATCCCAGAATAATTCTAAAAATAACTAAAATGACTTAGATGCATATTTAGGCAACCCTACACTGCATCATAGCATCACACGCACCGTGTTGCATTTTTTGCATTATGTTTACCTGTTTCTTCCCCCTCTTCTCTCTCGGTAGCCCCCGACGTTGACGTAGCTCCCGAGGCAGACGCCGCACAGGAGTACGACTACGTCCCCGACGATACTACTGAAGACCTTGCCCTTGCCCCCGAGCAAACAGGCAAGCACCCCCATTTTGAGCATGCCTATATCGCCTACCCTCTTCTCTCTTATGCTTGCATTAGAACTGCTACTGCTACTGTTTTCCTATATCTGCTGCATAGCCTGATTATTGTACCCTGCTTTGTTACCTTACTGGTTATCCTAGACTGATTATTATAGGCTGGGTAGAGACACGACAGAGACCCCCACTTGATCCCGACTGCCCTGCTGGACATCAGAAGACCCGATCATCGGGATTGAAGACTAGACCATGGCACCGCACATCACTTCCCCTTAGTTGCCGACACTGCTGGGTTATCATCGAGTGCCGAGGGTGATACCTCGTCAGCACTTCTGATGTTAACCTTGTAGGTTAGTTACTCGGTCGTGGTAAGCGAGGGTGATTCCTTCTACACCACCCCCGATCACGACGTCGTCGCGCAACTCCTCAAGGTGGACCTCGAGGGTGATTCCTCCTTCGTTCACCTTGATGATAACATCGAGCGGGAATTCCATCGAGGGTGATTCCTCAGGGTTCCCTTCGGTGTCAGACACACAGTTACCTTGGATATTATGACTTGCACTAAACTATGATACTAAAGACGGGTCGGCCCTGAGGGGTACCCGCGCGAGCTTAACGCGAAGTGATGTGGAGTCGGGTTGACCTGGATGGTGCCCGCGAGATAACTACGAGGCGTGGCCGGGCATTCCTAGCCCTTGCCGCAAGTCCTCGAGACGGGGTGATGGGGTCACATCGATCGTGAGTCTCTGCTCGTTTCCGCGCGCTCCTAATCCACTACGGTTTGGATATTTGATCCGAGGGGCCTCTGGCCCGATAGCACTAACCATCACGTGGGCATAGTATGGGCGTTCTGCATCGTACACATCAGCCGAAGCTTGTTTGACGTCAGTAAGGAGCGGCGCACGCCGAGTTGGACTGGTAACGCAACCGCGCTTGTATAAGGGGTTGCTAGGTCTGCTCTCGGTGGCCCCGTAACGTGCAGGAGTTCCCGGGGCGATGGCCCAAGACCCCTGGGGGCATAGGTTTAGTCCGGCGTGCTGACCTCTCTTATAAGCCTAGGTCGGGTTGCGGCGTGTTGCTTAGCCGAGGCCGGGCATGACCCAGAAAAGTGTGTCCGGCCGGAGTTAAGCGAGCGTGGTGGGTAAGTTGGTGCACCCCTGCAGGGAAGAAACTTCTATCGATAGCCTGTCCTACGGTAACGGACACTCGGAGTTGTATCCCGATCGGTACAACTAGAACATGTGATGAGAATTGGATAGTACGGCTCTGGGATTGCTTTCTCGCAGGGAGTCGAGAAAGGATCTCAGGTCGAGGTTGATGATATTACTACTACTACTTTACATTATGTTCATCTGCTCTCGCCTGATGCTGCAAGACTGTCGAAGATTGTTGAAGATGCTAGTCTTCGATAGGACTAGGCTTTCCCCCTCTACTCTGGCATTTCTGCAGCCCAGTCCACATATACAGCCATTCCTTTGACAATGATGCATATGTAGTGTAGATCCTTGCTTGCTGAGTACTTCGGATGAGTACTCACGTTTGCTTTATTTTCTTTTTCCCCCATTTTCCATTTGATGCCACCAGACGACGGAGCCCCTGAGCCAGAAGCCCCAGCCGACGACCACTACTACTACCCGCCTGGCGAGTACTACTACTACGAGGAGCCGTTCGACGACCAGGAGTAGGATCGGAGGGTCCAGGGCAGGAGGCCTACGCCTTTCGATCGTAGTATTTTATTTTACCCCGCCTCTGTGAAGGCCTATTTCTCTCTATGTAATATATCTGTACCCAGATATCTAATGCTTCCGCTGACACTTGTATGCCATCGAGCTATGTATTCGAGCCCTCGAGGCCCTGGCTTGTAATATAAAGCTTGTATGATTTTATTTATTTTTAGAGTTGTGTTGTGATATCTTCAAGTGAGTCCTTAGGCTTGATCGTGCGCATTTGCGTGTATGATTAGTGCACGATTAAGCCGGGGTCGTCACAGGTTGGTATCAGAGCCGACTGCCTCTAGGAGTTCCCCCTTTCCAATTCCTTGGCCGAAGTTGAGTCTAGTGGTCAAAAATTGTTTTACTAACTTGGCTGTGTGGCTTACGGGCCCACGTCGCCAACTGGGTGGTATTAGGATCTTTTATTCCTCGTCTTTACTCTGGGATTCTAATCTCTCATCTATTCGGGTTTAATAAAATTTACTAACACCGACATTTAGGATCTCGTTAATTCTATCCACCCGGAGAGCTGGATTCAGTGCGATTTCCCTGTCGTTGATCTGATTAGTCTGATAATCATTTTTCTTTCCATTGTTTTGTTTAACCTTTCTCTCCGAGTTGTATTATACTCCGAGTTATCATTCGATAAGACCAGATTCTGCATCAGAGTGCACACGGAAAGTAGGATCCAGCAAGTTGATCGATCTTCGGTGTTTTCTAAACTCGACTTGAGGTTGGGTTATCACCAGATCCGTGTTCGCGAAGAGGATATTCCGAAGACTGCATTCGTTACTCGTTATGGCTCTTACGAGTACACAGTCATGTCGTTTGGTTTAACAAACGCTCCAGCTACATTCTCCCGCCTAATGAATTACATATTCATGGATTACCTCGACAAGTTCGTCGTGGTATATCTAGATGATATTCTGGTTTATTCGAAGAACAAAGAAGAACGTGCTGAGCACCTTCGACTAGTTCTGGAGAGACTTCGAGAGCACCAATTATATGCCAAGTTCTCTAAATGCGAATTCTGGCTTCCTGAAGTGACCTACCTTGGACATGTGATTTCCAAGGACGGTATTGCCGTTAACCCGGAGCGTGTTCAGGCTATCCTTGACTGGACCCCTCCGAAGAATGCCAAGCAGGTCCGAAGCTTTCTCGGTCTAGCCAGCTATTGTCGCCGATTCGTCGAGAACTTCTCCAAGATCGCCAAGCCCCTGACTAATCTGCTCCACAAAGGCGTTAAGTTTGAGTGGACAGACCAGTGTCAGGAAAGTTTCCAGACCCTCAAGGACAAGCTCACTTCTGCTCTAGTGCTTGCTCCTCCTGATTCTCGCAAGGACTTTGTCATATATTGCGACGCCTCTCGTCAGGGATTAGGCTGCGTCCTAATGCAAGAGCGGAGAGTAATTGCATATGCTTCACGTCAATTGCGTCCACATGAAGAGAATTATCCAGTGCATGATCTTGAACTTGCAGCAGTGATGTATGCATTGAAGTTATGGCGACACTACCTTCTGGGTAATCGGTGTGAAATTTATACCGATCACCAAAGTCTGAAATACTTATTCACTCAACCGGATCTTAATCTCCGACAACAACGATGGTTAGAAGCTATTGCGGATTATGACTGCGGTATTTCTTATACCCCGGGCAAAGCTAATGTAATGGCCGATGCCCTGAGTCGCAAGTCATATTGCAACAACCTCATGGTTAGGCAAGCTCAACCTCGTCTTCACGCAGAACTGACTCAGCTGAATCTGCGAATTGTTCCCCAGGGTTCTCTTAATAACCTTGTGGTACAGCCAGACCTTCTGAAGGCTGTTAAAGAAGCGCAAGCCAAAGATGCTGAAATTGACTTGATGAAGAAGGAGCTTCACCTTACTAAGTATCGGGATTTCTCAGTTGCTGAAGATGGTACATTATATTTCAGAGACCGCATCATAGTACCTCGCTTCGAGCTGATGACTGACAAAGTCATGAAGGAGGCCCATGATACACCGCTGTCTATCCATCCGGGTAGTACCAAAATGTATCGAGATCTTCGTCAAAGGTACTGGTGGTCTAGGATGAAGCAGGATATTGCTCGTTATGTTGCCGAGTGTGACGTTTGTCGTCGCGTGAAGGCAGAACATCAAAAACCTGCTGGAATTCTGCAACCGCTCCCTATTCCTCTATGGAAGTGGGATAAAGTGCAAATGGACTTCATTACTGGTCTTCCCAAGTCTCAGAAGGGTCACGATGCCATTCTTGTCGTCGTCGACCAACACTCCAAGGTTGCACACTTTCTGCCAGTTAAGGAGACTATTACTGCTAGTCAGTTAGCAGAGCTATATATCTCCAGAATTGTTTCACTCCATGGTATTCCCAAGGAAATCAGTTCAGACCGTGGCAGCATTTTCACTGGCCATTTCTGGGAAAGTTTCCAGAAAGCAATGGGAACTCATATTACCTAGAGTTCAGCTTATCATCCCCAATCCCAAGGCCAAGTTGAGCGCGTTAATCAAGTGCTTGAAGACATGCTTCGAGCCTGTGTTATATCCTTCGGTAAGAAATGGGAGGAATCTCTCCCGTATGCCGAGTTCTCTTATAACAACAGTTATCAAGCCAGCTTAAAAATGGCCCCATTTGAGGTTCTTTATGGTCGTAAATGTCGAACCCCTCTGAATTGGTCAGAAACCGGGGAACGACCTCTTGTTGGACCGGACATTATTCAGCATGCCGAAGAACAAGTCCGAATTGTCCGGGAGAATCTCAAAGCAGCTCAAGACCGTCAGAAGAGTAATTATGATCGCAAGCGATGGGGTGTGATCTATCAACCTGGTGATCAAGCTTACCTTCGTGTCACTCCAATGAAGGGCACCCGTCGTTTCGGAATCAAGGGCAAGCTAGCTCCTCGCTATATTGGTCCTTTTCGCATAGTTGCCAGACGGGGACAGGTGGCATATAAATTGGAGTTGCCACCGCAGTTCTCTCATATTCATGATGTCTTCCACATGTCGCAACTCCGTAAGTGCTTCAAGGAATCCCCGCACCGTGCAGTGGATCATGAGATGCTCGAGCTACAAGATGATCTTTCCTATAAGGAGCATCCGATCCGCATCCTCGACGAAGCTGAGCATCGTACTCGTCAGAAGACGACCAAGTTCCTAAAAGTGCAATGGTCGAATCATACTGAAGATGAAGCCACTTGGGAACGTGAGGATCATCTTCGGGAAGAATATCCCGGACTCTTTCCTTCTACCTCCTAAATTCTTGGGACGAGAATTTCCTTTAGTGGAGGAGAATTTGTAACACCCCCTTGTAATGACCACAGTGATCAGCTGTTAATAATGCCATGTCATCATCATTTGCAGTGCCAAGTCATATGTGTTAATGATCCAATTCAGATCCACATCTGAAAATCAACTCAAATTCAAAGGTGAATTATAAAGTTGATCAAACACTGTTGGGAAAATGTTCATTAAATGGCAAATAATTCAGGAACATTTCTAAAATCAAAATCAAAATATTTGGAGTTGGGCAAGTGACTCAAACAAGATGAAACAGCACCCAAAACAGCAATATTAATTCATTTAAAATCATTACAGATTCAAATGAACTCCGAATCTGCCCAAACCACTTTTTGATGAGAGATGATATTGCATTGCAATATTTGGGCCAACATCCACATTTTTCAAAAAAAACACAAGTGGCCTAAACATTTTGAAACAAAAAAAGGAATAAAAGAAAAGGTAGAAGAGAAATAAGGAAAAAGAAGAAAGCCACTGTTGGCTGGGCCTAATTGCACAGTGTGCAGGCCCAGTCCAACAGCAGCCCACGCCGTCTCCCTCCTCCCCGTGTCGGCCGCGCCCTGGTCACGCGCGCGCGCGCCAGCCGGGCGGCGACACGGCGACGGCACCGACGCCACCGACAGCCGCGAGGAGATAAGGGAGAGGCCGTGCGTCTCCCCTGGCTCTCCTCGCCACTTTCCCCTCTCCTCTCTCTCGCTCCGCCCGTCTTCCCCTCCAGATCCAGAGAGGCCGAGCGCCAGCCTCGCCGCCGTTCGCCTCCGTCGCGGCCACCGTCGTCCCCGAGCTCAGCCAACACGCCTGCGAGCTCCGCCGTCCTCGACTCCTTCGACTCCGACCGCGAGTGGAGGCGGGGAGGCCCTGATGAAGCCGGAGTACTCCGCCCCCTTTCTTCTCTGACGCCGGCGAGCCCCGACGATTCGCCGACGTTCTGCACTCCTAAGCTTCCAACGGCTTTACGTAGCCTCTCGGTGAGCAGCCCCTCATCCTTCCCCCGCGCTCCCCTAGCCTTCTGCGCCTCCGTAGCTGCCGCGCCATGGCCGCCCGAACCGAGCTCCGCCGTTGAGCTCGAGGCCGTTGCAGCAGTGGCCGTCACGACCCACCGGGCTCGCCGTCGCGTTCGTGGCGTCAAGTAGATGCCGAAGGAGTAGAGCGCAGCCCGTTTTGACCTCTGCATCACCACGCGCGAGTCCGCCGGGTTTCGGCTTCCGCCAAACCTCAACGCCGGCATGATTCCGGCCATCCCCTGGTCCGGCAAATGCCACCACTCGACGCGCGAGTTCACTGGCTTTCGAACGCACCCAAGCCTGGCTCGAACCGAGCCCTATAGCTCGATTCCGGCCAACTCCGGCGACGCGCCGCCGTGCGATTTGGTCGCCGGCGACCAGCCGCCGGCCCTGCTGACGTGGCACAGGCGGGGCCCACCCCTGGGTCACTGACCCGTAGGTCCCAGGGGCCCGGCCGGCCAGTTGACCAGTCAGCCTTGCTGACTGGACCGGCCCAGCCGCTGACAGGCGGGCCCCACCTCCCTGATTAATTAATTAAAACATTTTAGAAATAAAAATAAACTAATTAACCTAATGTCTCACTGACATGTGGGGTCCACCCCCTAATTAATCCTGGTAATTAAACTGAATCACTGATTAAAGAAATAGAGGCTGACATGTGGGTCCCACTGGACCCACATGTCAGGTTTGACTGGTCAACCGTCCTGTTGACTTGCTGACGTCAGCAGCGCGTCATGCTGACGTCATAATTCATTTTCTGATAAATAAAATAATTTCAGAAATTCAAATAATCTTTAAAATTTAATAACTTTTAAACCGTAGCTCGGATCGAAAAAGTTAAAACATGAAAGTTGCTCAGAACGACGAGACGAGTCTGATCGTGCCGTCTGTTTCTCCATCGGAACCTCCTACGTAGAAGAACTCGAAACTCCGGACCCGAATCCGACAGATGAATAGTGCACACACGTCGGATATTAAATCCCAGAATAATTCTAAAAATAACTAAAATGACTTAGATGCATATTTAGGCAACCCTACACTGCATCATAGCATCACACGCACCGTGTTGCATTTTTTGCATTATGTTTACCTGTTTCTTCCCCCTCTTCTCTCTCGGTAGCCCCCGACGTTGACGTAGCTCCCGAGGCAGACGCCGCACAGGAGTACGACTACGTCCCCGACGATACTACTGAAGACCTTGCCCTTGCCCCCGAGCAAACAGGCAAGCACCCCCATTTTGAGCATGCCTATATCGCCTACCCTCTTCTCTCTTATGCTTGCATTAGAACTGCTACTGCTACTGTTTTCCTATATCTGCTGCATAGCCTGATTATTGTACCCTGCTTTGTTACCTTACTGGTTATCCTAGACTGATTATTATAGGCTGGGTAGAGACACGACAGAGACCCCCACTTGATCCCGACTGCCCTGCTGGACATCAGAAGACCCGATCATCGGGATTGAAGACTAGACCATGGCACCGCACATCACTTCCCCTTAGTTGCCGACACTGCTGGGTTATCATCGAGTGCCGAGGGTGATACCTCGTCAGCACTTCTGATGTTAACCTTGTAGGTTAGTTACTCGGTCGTGGTAAGCGAGGGTGATTCCTCCTACACCACCCCCGATAACGACATCGTCGCGCAACCTCTCAAGTGTGGACCTCGAGGGTGATTCCTCCTTCGTTCACCTTGATGATAACATCGAGCGGGAATTCCATCGAGGGTGATTCCTCAGGGTTCCCTTCGGTGTCAGACACACAGTTACCTTGGATATTATGACTTGCACTAAACTATGATACTAAAGACGGGTCGGCCCTGAGGGGTACCCGTGCGAGCTTATTGCGAAGTGATGTGGAGTCGGGTTGACCTGGATGGTGCCCGCGAGATAACTACGAGGCGTGGCCGGGCATTCTTAGCCCTTGCCACAAGTCCTCGAGACGGGGCGACGGGGTCACATCGATCATGAGTCTCTGCTCGTTTCCGCGCGCTCCTAATCCACTACGGTTTGGATATTTGATCCGAGGGGCCTCTGGCCCGATAGCACTAACCATCACGTGGGCATAGTATGGGCGTTCTGCGTCGTACACATCAGCCGAAGCTTGTTTGACGTCAGTAAGGAGCGGCGCACGCCGAGTTGGACTGGTAACGCAACCGCGCTTGTATAAGGGGTTGCTAGGTCTGCTCTCGGTGGCCCCGTAACGTGCAGGAGTTCCCGGGGCGATGGCCCAAGACCCCTGGGGGCATAGGTTTAGTCCGGCGTGCTGACCTCTCTTATAAGCCTAGGTCGGGTTGCGGCGTGTTGCTTAGCCGAGGCCGGGCATGACCCAGAAAAGTGTGTCCGGCCGGAGTTAAGCGAGCGTGGTGGGTAAGTTGGTGCACCCCTGCAGGGAAGAAACTTCTATCGATAGCCTGTCCTACGGTAACGGACACTCGGAGTTGTATGCCGATCGGTACAACTAGAACATGTGATGAGAATTGGATAGTACGGCTCTGGGATTGCTTTCTCGCAGGGAGTCGAGAAAGGATCTCAGGTCGAGGTTGATGATATTACTACTACTACTTTACATTATGTTCATCTGCTCTCTCCTGATGCTGCAAGACTGTCGAAGATTGTTGAAGATGCTAGTCTTCGATAGGACTAGGCTTTCCCCCTCTACTCTGGCATTTCTGCAGCCCAGTCCACATATACAGCCATTCCTTTGACAATGATGCATATGTAGTGTAGATCCTTGCTTGCTGAGTACTTCGGATGAGTACTCACGTTTGCTTTATTTTCTTTTTCCCCCATTTTCCATTTGATTCCACCAGACGACGGAGCCCCTGAGCCAGAAGCCCCAGCCGACGACCACTACTACTACCCGCCTGGCGAGTACTACTACTACGAGGAGCCGTTCGACGACCAGGAGTAGGATCGGAGGGTCCAGGGCAGGAGGCCTACGCCTTTCGATCGTAGTATTTTATTTTACCCCGCCTCTGTGAAGGCCTATTTCTCTCTATGTAATATATCTGTACCCAGATATCTAATGCTTCCGCTGACACTTGTATGCCATCGAGCTATGTATTCGAGCCCTCGAGGCCCTGGCTTGTAATATAAAGCTTGTATGATTTTATTTATTTTTAGAGTTGTGTTGTGATATCTTCAAGTGAGTCCTTAGGCTTGATCGTGCGCATTTGCGTGTATGATTAGTGCACGATTAAGCCGGGGTCGTCACATCTTCCCATTGCAAGAAAAATCAATCTAGTTGGCCAAACCAAACCAAAGTTTCAGAGAAGAAATACGAGGCTATAACAATCATGCATATAAGAGGTCAAATAAGACTCAAATAATATTCATAAATAGAACTGATCATAAACTCACAATTCATTGGATCCCAACAAACACACCGCAAAAAGTCATTACATCAAATAGATCTCCAAGAACATCGAGGAGAACATTGTATTGAGAATCAAAAAGAGAGAAGAAGCCATCTAGCTACTGCCTACGGACCCTTAGGTCTGTGGTAAACTACTCACGCATCATCGGAGGAGCACCAATGAGGATGATGAGCCCCTCCGTGAACGTGTTCCCCTCCGGCAAGGTGCCGGAATAGGGCTCTAGATTGGATCTCCTGGTTCTACAACTTGCGGCGGCTGGAATTGTGTTTTGTCGACTCCCCTAGGGTTTCTGGAATATTTGGATATTTATAGAGCTGAGAGGCGGTGGAAAGGACTCCCGTGGGCCCCACTACCCACCTAGGCGCGCTAGGGGCCTCTGGCGCGCCATGGTATCTTGTGGGCCCCATGGGCCTCCCCTCGTGTACTTCCTTGGCTCCCAAGTTGTCTTCTAGGCAGAAAAAATCTCCGAAAAGTTTCGCTGCGTTTGGACTCCGTTTGATATGGATATTATGCGAAGTAAAAAACAAGCAAAAAACAACAACTGACACTGGGCACTATGTCAATAGGTTAGTCCCAAAAAAAGATATAAAGTTGCTATAAAATGAATATAAAACATTCAAGAATGATAATATAACAGCATGGAACAATACAAAATTATAGATACGTTGGAGACGTATCACTCCTCCTTCGCCAAGATCGAACCTCTCCGTCAGCTTGGCCGCCGCACCTTCTCGCTTCGCCCTCTCCTCCTCCCACTTCTTGCCCCGTAAATTTCTTCTAACCTTCTTCGGCGGTTCTTGGGCTGGGTCGGTAGGGTCACCTTTTCTTCCTCGTTGGCTTGGGCGGTGGTCTTGGCAATGAAAAGGTTCCACTTCGGTTGCCCATTCAACTTCTACCAACAAATGCGTGACGATGAAAGACTTCTTCTCCAACTTCTTGTACACCACACAAGTAGGAGTAGGCTACAAAGTGAAACAATGCATATCCGTCTAGTGAGCAACAAAACAATACATGTCCGGCTAGTGACCAATAAAACTAAAGCATATCCGGCTAGTGATCAACTTACTTGGTCAGTGATTTGTGCACCGCTAGGCCACCGTGCGATGAGATGCTTCAAGTGCCCATAATACTTGGAGACGGCCTCTTGGATGGTGTACCATCGATGGTTGAGGGACTTCCACTCACGGTTACGGATTAACGCGTCGGAGTAGGACATGAAATGCTTGTGCTCATGGAACCATATGTGAATGTTCCTCCAAAAGGTTGTTCCCTTTTGCTTCGTGCCATGGATAGGATCGAGGCTAGTGGCCAACCATGCATCACACAACAGCTCATCCTCCCGCATGTTGAAGCTTTCTCCTCTACCCTTCTTCTTTGGATCACAGGTTGTATCATCCGGATCATCGTAGACGTCGTCCTCCCCCTCCTCCTCCCCCCCTCCGGATGTTGCTCTCCGATGGCCCAATGTTGTTGTTTGTTATGTGCCATCGCCGGTCTGGGTGTAGGACTGCTGCGTGGCCGTATGTGTGTAGGACTATCGCTGCTGGTAGTTGCCGGGCTATGTAGGATCCGAGTCTTCCACCTGCCCATCCTCATAGCCCACTCCTCCTCCCTCGACTCCGACATGGATGATATTGAGCATCTCCATGTCCGTGTCGTACGCCAGCTCCCCCGCTCTCGGCATTGAAGCAAACAACGTGTATGCACCCATCTGCTCCCCGCCCGCCGTCCTCGGCCGAACGAGCTGCGGCGAAGAATACTCGGAGTAGAGAGGCACCGCGTTAATGTCGATGATGTCAGGAACCGTACCGGCGGGGGTTGCGGTCTTCTTGGCGGCGTAGTAGTACGGAGGCTTGTAAGGCTCCGGCCACGGCGTCGTCTGTACTGTGGACGCGCCCGTCTGGCGGCGGCCGCCATGGCCTCGCCGACCGCCTCATCCGCCACGCCCTTCATGATCATCGCCACCACCAGGCCCACCGGCGGCCAGCCGCTTCTTCAGCTTCTCCTCCTTTGCGGCCTTCGCTTTGACGCAACGGTTTTGCAGCGTCTCTGAGCTGATCTTCTGGGCGAGCGTGATGCTTGGATCCTCCGGCACCTCCGCCAGCTCCATCTCTGGCAGGTTCTCTTACGGTTTCATGCGTCGGCGATGGAGGGAAGGAGAGAGTGGGAGAGAAGAACAGGAATTGGGCGGAGAGCGGCTGGGAGTGGAAGAAGATAGTGGGGGATTTTGGCACGGAAGTAGTGCGAGATGCTACAAAAGCGTGGTCTCCGCCTTCCATTTGGGTTGGCTAGGAGGTGGAGAGGAATGTTTCGCGTGTCCGGACTCTTGCAAACCTCCCCTATGTTTGTCTCCGGTTTGCGGAAGAAATTGCGTCTGGACCGCTCCGTGGACCGATACAGGACCCCATTGGATGACTTCCGCGGTCCGGATAGCGCTGTCCGGACGATTGTGGGAGGTTTGCGGGTCGATGTTGGAGATGCCCTTATAGTGCATCCCTGTTGGAAAAAGCAGCAGAGTTTCCCCATCTCGTTCGCCCAACGGGTACCAGCTACCAACTCTTAGTAGAGTTTCGTACGCTCAATTCAGTGATTTTGTTACGTTGACGGTTTTCAGCGTAACCTCTGCGTAAACAAATTTACCTGTCGCTCTAACTCTGACGTATGTCTGATCCAAGCATCAGGATTCGCCCCGATCTCTTTCTCTATCTCTTTTTGCTTTTTCGTATTTCAGAGTGTGGTTTGCTTGCTAACTTGGCAACTATAACTATGTAAGGGCACCTTTAAAGCGGACCCCTCAAACCGCTCGCAACATTTGGACTGCGCGATCCAAACGTCTTGAGCCATCCAACAATGGTCTCTAGTTTCTCGAGCGGTCCGGATGTACTTTTTCCGGCAAACACGAGACAAAGTGTGTGTGTGGGGGGGGGGGGGGGGTTTGCGGGTGTTCGGACAGAAACCACGTAGGACTTAGACACCCCGGCCCACCCAAAACTCCTCCCGGACCCCGCACATTCATCCTCCCATTTTCTCTCCTTCAGCCTTTCTCTCTATCCTTCGCACCCGCTCCACCACCCCAACCGCCAAGCCGCACCCCTGCCGGAACTCGATGAGGCCGTCACTTCCAATGGTACACCCAGGCTCCACGCCGCTTCTCCTCCGCCGTTGTTCCACACCTCTCCTCCAACCGTCGCACAGGTACCATCTGCTCCTGGGATGGTCACCATGCCCGGCAACTGTTTGGTGAATTGCCCGAGCTAAATATTTTTGCACCTTCTTCTGCGAAGCATTGAATTTGGATATGGAGTAAATATACAAGCACTATGTTGAGTTGTCCGACAGCTCGTCTGACGAGGAGGACTACACGGATGAGATAGTGATGATGCAGACGGTGCTTGCGGACGCGGAGCGTGCGGTGGAGAATGTTCTAAATTTCAAGGGATCGATCAAGGGTCATTGAGTGCTCAACCGCAACCGGGCGCGTGACCAGTGGCGGAGCCAGCGTATAGGCATGGTGGGCCGTAGCACACCCAGAATTTGGAGAATTTTCTTTTTAATATGTACTAATTTAACCCAAAGGATTAGCTTGAATTTATTTTTTAAGGCGTGCACACCCTCCATTTCTTTCCCGGCTCCGCCACTGCGCATGACCATGTGACGCTGGTGGACGACTACTTTGCCCCCGATGCCCTCTTTGCTGACAATTGCTGCCGCCGCTTTCGGATGGCCAAAATGTCTTCGATCGTCTCTACCATGGCATCCGGTCCTTTGATGACTACTTCATCTTGAAGAAGGACGTCGTGGGAAGGATTCTGTTCTCTGGTTACCTGAAGTGCATGACTGCACTACAAATGCTTGCTTATGGCACAACCACTGATTCATGGGACGAGTACCTATGGATGTCCGAGAGCACATGCGGAGATGCCATAGTCAGGTTTGCAACTGCCGTGGTCGAGGTGTTTGGACGTCAGTACCTGAGAGAACCAACTGTGGCAGACACCGAGAGGCTCTTGGCAATCTCAGAAGCAAGATGGTGGCTAGGTTTGCTTGAATTACTTGACTACATGCATTGAAAATGAAAGAAGAGCCCAAAAGCTTTGCAAGGGTAATATCAGGGTCATGTTAAGAAGCCCACCATCATTCTTGAAGCAGTTGCATCACAGGATCTTTGGATTTGTCATGCTTTCTTTGGCATGCCCTGATCTCACAATGACATCAACGTGCTACAGTGATCACCATTGTTTGCTAGGCTGACTAAAGGAGGAGGTCATTTTTGACTTCTATCCCTAAAAAGATCTCCTCCACTTAATTAAATTTAGGGAGAAGGATGCCATTTTCAGTAAAACTAAGGAGACGACCGTGCACCTCACCTCCGGCCACCCCCAGGCGGGCCCACCCTGCCGCATTTGGCACCTCCCTGCCACCCCGCCCCAACCATCTTGACAGTTGGAGCGGTCGACGCTGATTGGTCCGGAGGTCGTTTGCAACGGCTCCACGAATTGGAGCTCCCGCTGGATTCAGAGGAGCGCATGGACAACTAATTGTTGCCATCGGACTTTCCTGTCACTGCTGGTTGTGGAGGTATGGACATGAGAGGAGAGGAGCAACGGTGGTGTGGGTAGGGCATTGCGTCCATAGAACCGGCTTAAATTGCCGGGGCATGCGGATCGACGTCGCTTCAATGAGGGCACATCGGTCGGAGTAGGCTTCTCGGTCGCCGTGTCAATGTGAATGGCGGACGTGGTCAACCCTCCACTAAAAAACATCCATCTGACCAACACCAATGCGTGTAGACAGTCGTCCGGTCGCGTCGGCTCTAAGCGCATGAATGTGGGCGGATGGTTTCGGAGCGGACACGTCGGTAGAGGGTTTTGGTTGTCAGATGCGTATGAGCAGAACATCTGGACTCCTCACCCCCTCCCCCCAACCACCGCCGCCGCCGCCGCCACCCCTAGTTTGGTTTTGGTTTGTGAGATTTTGGACATTCGGATTAGTCGTGATAATTTTGTTGAGCGTCGGCAAAACATATTCGGCTTTCCTGTCCAGACATTTAGGGGCTATTTTGTGATCCATGTTTGAATTGCCCTAACCAGGCTGCAAGTTTAAATGTTATATTTTTGCTGAGTTGAAGAAGAGAGAAGAGAAACAGGCTGCAAGTTAGAGCAAGTACAATACGGTGATATCAGCACACTACAAGAGTTTAAATATTATAATTTTACTGAGTTGGAGGAGAGAGAAAAGAAAGCGGGATGTAGATTAAGAGCTAGCCGTGGCACATGCTTCAAAAAACTTTGTGAGAGTGTGAGATGGGTCAGTGTAAATAAAATAGTACTTCTTTGTAGGTAACAACATATTGTATATGTTGGCTATTATATTGACTATAAATTACATGGCAACATTATATACCCAATAATTGATTATATTATCAGCATTTAGCCATATTTAAAAAAAAATGAGAGCATAAGGTGGACTATATACTAATCGTAAAATAGAACTCGCTCCGTCCGAAAAATCTTGTCCCAACCTTGTTCCTCAAATGAATGTATCTAGCACTAACTTGGTGCTAAATACATCCATTTGAAGGACAAATTTTTTCGGACGAAGTGAGTATATCTTTATAGCTAACTACTATACTATTGGCTATTAGATTGGCTACACATATCTCACTCAGGTTGCTACATCAGATTTTTTTTACGTATGAAAATGTGCTAGCAGACGTATTTGCGTCCAAAGCCATACCCACCCTCTAGCTCTAGCTCCAGCATCATTATTGGCTAAGTGCCTAGTTTGATCTAATCTAGGCGTACATATGGGCGTGGTGGAACTAGTATAATGTCGCTTTACAGAAAGGAGACTTCGCAAAAGGTGGGTAAGTATTTGTCAAAAAACAGGTCGATCGGCATCCATATTTGAACAGCCACTCTAGGATCCATATTTGCTCAGCCCCTCCTCCTCAAGTTAAGCATCTGCAATCGCTTTGATTAATTAACAAGTGATGCACTTGAGGAAGAACTGCCTCTAAACCTAGTGATCATTGGTTGAGATGCTTGCAAGGTTGCTAGTTCGATGGGTTCTTTGCACTCCTCACAAAAGTGGTCCCTTGATCTACGGGGAACAAACGAAAGTGGTCCCTTGATCATTGAACTAATTAAGCTTTAAAGTATTAAGGGTTGTTTAATTAGCCTTTGATGGGATGTAGCTAGGTCTAGGGCCTCAAAAGGAAGGGCTAGAGTGTGCACGTGACTAGAAGCGGCATACACATACGCTTCTTCGGCACGAGAGGGACAGTATAGTATGATATACTTGTGTGTAGTGGTATGGTACCTGCGAGCTTCATTAGTCAGCTATTCCCTCCGTTTCATAATATAAGATGTTTTTTGACACTACTTCTTAATAGGCTTTGCTACATCTACGTAATAGTCAAACGTAATCTTACGTGAAAGCTGATTTGGCATGATACGATTGGATGAAAAAATGGCCCCGGCCCCACCTCACGAAATTTTTGGGGGGGGGGGGGGGGCGGGGGGGCGAGAGAGAAATAGATTAGTGAGAAGGCTATGTAAGGTTAAGTAGTACTCCCTCCGTCCGAAAATACTTGTCATCAAAATTGGGAGTAGATATAGGATTATTGCTTGTTAATACGCTTATTAACTAAGACCCATGCAACGTGCAGTTAGCCCGCGCCAACGGCTGCATTTGGGTGGGACCACAAGTTAATTGCCATAATCTGTTGGTAGTACAAGTCTCCCACTTTGTTATTTTAAACTTTGAAGTCTACTTTACTTTTCCTTTCTTGGAACCGGTTAAGCACATACTACCTCCGTCCGAGTTTATTAGTCCCCTTTGTATTTTATGTCCAACTTTGACTATAAATTTGACTAACAAATTATAAGTTGTATGTCACAAAACTTATATTGCTAGATGCATATTTGAAAGAGGTTTCCAATTATACTATTTTTAGGATATATAACTTAATTTTTTAATAGTTAATTCAAAGGTTAAAGTTTGACCCAAACTACAAGGAGGACTAATAAATCAGGACGGAGGTAGTAGATAATTGAAGAGCAAAAAGGAAAGGAAAAAGCCAGAGCAAACTTTATGGCCGCAAAGGAAGGTGTGCAGATGGTGCGTAGATATGCTGCTGGTCCGTTTGTCCTCCAAACAGACTGTTCAAACCTAATCAAACTGATTAAGGAAACGAAGCCGGACAGATCTTGCTTGGGACACCTGATACAAGAGTTGAGAAACTTATTCATTGAGGAGAGGGAGCTTACTATTATGAAAGTAGATATAATTCAAAATAGGGTTGCAGATTTTCTAGCTAAATTTTCGTGCTCGGAGCATCAAACCGACTTGTGGTTACAAGATGCCCCCAAGAATCTTCTTGGCCTTTTGGCTATGGATTGTAATCCTATTCACTAATCAATAAAGCTCCCAATCTTCACGCAAAAAAAAAAAATCAACTTGGCGAGACGAATTAGATACTGGTGGCAGCTATGCTTATCTAACCAAGTGGTGCAGTACGTACTACGTTGGGTCGTCATTTGTTAATTGTGTTGACGATATGTTTATGCTAGCCCTGGTGTACTTGATTGCCAGTAGTTAGCAACGTGCGAGCGAGTACCCAAGGACAGCTTATTCGCAAAAAAAAAAAAAAAAAAAAAAAAAAGAACAGCGGCAATTTTGCTTTGTTCAACTCTTGGCTCAGCTTGGTTCGCACTGACTATCTTGTTTTATATGCATGTCGTTGCTTACGAATCAAGGCTAATTGATTTGCTGGATTAGAATAAGACATGCGTAATTGGCTAATTGCCCATCGATCCGGGACCATGCATGGATATGTTTTCTGGACGGACGCCACAACACGCATATATTAGCGGCTGAAAAGCACTTTAGTTACCAGGAATAGGATACTTAATTCCAACATGAGCATGCGATGGATTCCAGATCTTTGCTACGTATTTGTGTTGAGAATGTTTTCTTATATTTGGACGTATGTATGTGCAACTGGCTATGCACAGCTCGTGGACCTTTCCGCCCTTCTGGACCCCGTGTCCGAAAATGTATGGCGCTGCTCCATATACATGCCAAAGAGGTATAAATGGGCTTACATCCGTGAATCCACGCTAGTAGAGAAACGGGATTTAGTCCCGGTTGGAAAAGGCTTTTAGTCCTGGGTCACCAACCAGGACAACTAAATCGGGACTAAAGGCCCCCACCCTTTAGTCCCGGTTGGCCATGATCCGGGACTAAAGTCCCTCCACGTGGCCGCGAGCGCGCGCCGGGGGCTGGGGGACCTTTAGTCCCGGTTGGTGACACCAACCGGGACTAGGGGTTTAGGGGTTTAGGGTTTTAGGGTTTATGGTTTATTTTTTCTTTTCATTTTGTGTTTTCAATTCATTTTTTTTCGTTTTAAACATATTTTACGCTACTACATACTGTACACGTTATGCATATATAATATAATTTCTCGTACGATCATACATATATCATATAATTTCTTGTACGACCACACACACACACACACACACACATATATATATATATATATATATATATATTGGTATATATAATTTCTCCTATAATTTGTAGATCATTACATGCAGGCATTAGGTGCAATGGTATTCTCTGCTTTCAGATATGACCTCCTTAAGCAAAAATTCCGCAAATTCCTCTTGAATTGATCGTATGCGGCTCTATGGTAGGAGCCTATCCCGCATCTCTTGCATCTTTAAAGAAGGAGATCAATATGAATATATTAGTTGTGTGTATATATATTAGATCATGATAAAAAAATTATAAATAGTGTTTACGTACTCGAAGTTGACTTACATCTCTGCGTCATTCGGTCGTCATGCGAATGTTCTCGAAAACGTAGTATGCATATAAATTAGTCCCCTGTTCCTGCCTCATGCACTTTGCGAGAATAGAATTCAATCAGATAATAATCAAGCCTGATAATGGTATTGATACTAGAATTAAAGAGGTGCGCGAACCTAGCTAGTACTACTTAATTACCTTGGTCTGTCGCCATGTCAGCTTCGGTTTCCATTCACCGACAACCTCTTTGATGAACCGTTTCCAAACCCTGCCCGGCAAAGAAAATGAATAAAGGAGTTATTAATTACTTGATATCAGGAAATGAACGAAAGAGGCCGATGATTGAAATTACCTGTCGAGCATCAAAGTGACGCTGGTGTATTCTTGAGGGTCTTAATGAGTCCATGGTTTCAACAGTTCCAACGTCAACTTTAATGTTCAGCAGGATCCAGTGGAACCTGCACACACGTTTATATAAGCAGGCATGCATAACTCATGAACTACACTTAACATCGAGTAAGAAAAATAGAATTTGTAGTACAAGACAGTAACACTCACTTGAAGTTGTAAGAAAATAGTATATCTGTTTTGGTATTTTGTGCCTTAAAAAACCTTAGCATGTTAGCCTCTGTGTCATCGGGGTAGTATTTTATCATTATTTTATGAATGATATATGGGTCAATGAACCCAATGTCAAAGATTCCTTTTTTGGCATTCGAGAATCTTCATTCTGCATAATAGCGTACAAAAGAATAAGTGAGGATAATTACACGCAATGAACGAGCTGAGCTAGAGACTTAAATTACAGAAAGAAATCGCTTACAGAGAATAGCAACTGACGATAGATTTGTCGAGTGCGTCTTGATTGTATAATTGAAAATTTTCTGAAAGCTCAATGATTATCTCGTTTTCATAGAAGTAATGTTCTTCCTTGACTTTCACCCTGAGCACCTCTCGCCCGTTCTTTATTTCTTTCATGTACCACTCATGCAATCTTCACATTTGTGTTGATAGAAGCGGGACCTGCTCAGGTCTAATCAGAGGGTTCCCGGGGACATATTTCCATGCTAATTCAGCCATGGGGACTTCCTCGGTGCCTAGGAGCAACGTCAGTTACCTTATCGGTACTCACCTTGAGCCGGGAGGGGGGGGGGGGGGGGGTGGTCGATTGCACTGCCTGTTCTCCGAGCTGGGAAACTGTTTTCCCTCTTTTATTACTACTTGTATTTCTCGACGACTGCTGCATTTGTTCATGATATGACTTGCTAATAGAGCATTCATAGTTTGATGGCCTATTCTGTACATGTGCCGGGGGTCGCTCTAGAAGATCCACAAAGTGTTGTACGGTTTTCGCAGGTATTTTCTCCCTTGGCGGCGGGGCCGGTTTCAGTACAAAATGGGACTTCACTTCGGAAGCCACGGCCGTTCTGGTTTCCTCCTCAGTCATCTCGTAAGCTAACTTCTTTTTGGCAGGAGGCTCGAGTTTCTTCTTTGGTGCTCTCTTCCGCTTTTGGCCCTACTCCTGGGACATAAGGGGTGGAGTCGGCTGACGCGACAGAGATCGATATGGCGGACTCATGCTGGGCTCCGTCTCGAGGTGGGGTGGAGTCGGCTAACGCGGCAGATTTAGAGGTGTATTGCTACTCGGAGGAGTCGATGGCCTTGGCGTCGAGTTTGGAAACACGATGCATTCCTTTCTCCATACAATGACACCACGTATGACTTTTCCCAGTGTCTGCTCCCCTTCACCTCCAGGAATGTCAAGCTCTAGTGAGTCATATCCCGACAGAACTTCGTCCACCCCGACACGAGCATAGCCAGCTGGAATCGGATTGCCATGGATGGTTGCTTCAGGTGCATCCGGTAAAGCTAAGCCGACCGCCACCTTCATGGATATGTTCTTCATTTTCATGTGTAGCTCACAACTTGTCCTCTCTTTGATATCATCCACGGGGTAGCGAGCCAACAGTGCATCATCGGCCCGGACCCCCGTGGAACCCACGCTGCTTTTCCGCATAGATGGGACGGTACTATCCGGTGCTGGATCTGCTTGCTCCTGCCACAGAGATGCCCTTTGCTGGCTAATTGTGTCGACCTGCTTCTGATGCCGCATTAAGATGCATTCCAACTCCGCGTTCTTTGTTTCTACTTTCTGAAGCCGGTCTGCATCCTGCTTCTTTTTTCTCTAATGGCTTCTATAAGTGTCGTTCCACTCCGAAAACCCCTGAACCCATGGAACAATGCCTTTGCCTCGTGTTCTTCCTCCGTGTTCAGGATTCCCGAGGGCACGTGTAAGCTCGTTGTTCTCTCTCTCGGGCTGGAACAACCCCTTTTGAGCATCTTCTATTGCTTGAAGTAAAGTGTCCGAAGCTGTTTTAAGATCTGCCTTTTCAATAATCTCCACTGTCGCTGGGTCCAACTTTGCCCCATGCGCATAAAACCAATTCCTGGACCTCTCGTGCCAACCCGCTATTTTTGGAGTGACCCCTTCAGCAAGCATCTTGGCCTCAGCTGCTTCCCACTTAGGCATGCCTCTCTTGTAGCCACCTGTCCTCAAAACATGGTGATACTCTTTTTTGGCAGCATTTATCTTATTTTTTCTTCACCTTTCCTTTCCTTAGCTTCATCCGATTCCTTGTACTTCACAAATACGTCCTAGTGATCTTTTACCTTCTCTAGTGCTCCAGTGAATTCTGGAGTCTTCCTTTCTGCCTTGACGTAGTCGTTGTATAATCTTTTCTTCCAAGTCTGGAATTGTGTGGCCATCTTCTTAAGAGCAAACCAATTGACTTTCAACCGTTGGCCATGTGTGAAACGCTCTGGTAGGTTGAAATGTGACATGAGCGTATCCCAAAGCAAAAAAATTGATCTTTCGCTGACATAACTAACTCCTCGATCTTCCTTTGGCTTATTCCATTCTCGAACGGTGATCGGGATGTTCTCCCTAACAATAACTACGCATTGCTTTACAAATTTATGGGCATTCTGTGCAGGAGCAATCGGTTCGCCATCTTCTGTGACTTCATCGATGTTGAACTTTATGCCATCGGCCAACTTTTTGGCCCGGCCTCGTACCCTTGTAGAAGATTTGCTCGATCCGGAGGGCTAAAAGAAGAAAGATTTGTTAATATATATATACAAATCAACTAATACATCTAATGATCACCAAAGGCATTATATATATATATATACCTCACCGGACTTTGTTAATTGTCTACCATTTCCTTCGCCATCATTGTTTGTGTGCCCTTCGTCTATTGGTTCTTCCTCAAGTCCCTCACCGGAGTCGTTCAGAAATTGTGAGCCGTCATCTGATTCATTCTCTTGGTTTTGGGAGGAGCGTATCATGTCGAAGATGATATCCTCTTGATCATGGTCTCTGCTGCTATCGTCCATAGCTTAACTAATCCAGAAGAAAGATAAAATAATTAGAATGCATTCAATAAGAAAAACTGAATCATAGTATCGAGAAGAACAATACCGGAGATGCAATCAATACACAGCAATGCAACAATATGATGCATGATCATGACATGGAGATATGATGTGGTTTGAGCTTATGCAACTAACATCAATTTGGATGAAGTGGTTCAAATGCAACTCCAAAGTTAAGCACTTAAAATACCGAAACCATTAGTGTATTGGAAACTCACGGTGACCTGGCAATATGGCAAACAGATGCATCACGATGCATGACATGGCAATATGCAGTGCTAGGGGTGACCTAACGCAGTGCTAGGTGATACAGACGAGGATGGAAAACATCAGGGAATGTTTTCCCGAAGTTTGGCATTTTTCGGACAGATGAAATGGAGGGGACAGTTCCATGTTCGCCATCCTAGGGGCATGTGACAGACGAACAGATGGCATATTCGGATTCGTCATATTTTTCTGATCATTTTTCATATACAAATTATTTTCATCGGAGTTAAGGTTTATTTTATATGATTTTTCAAAGTTTTAACTATTTTTTGGAATTATTTATATTTCAAAAATAAATAGGAAAATGCTAAATGCACACAGAAGGGTGCACAGATCAGAGTACACTAGGGGCTGACAGTGGGTCCAGGAGGCTGAGTCAGCAGGTCAACCGTTGACCTGTTGAGTGGTCAACTGTAGGATCGAAAGTATGTCTAGAGGGGGGGGGGTGATTAGACTACTTGACCAAATAAAAATCTAGGCTTTTCCAAATTTTAAGTCTTGGCAGATTTTAGCAACTTAGCACAAGTCAAGCAATCAACCTACACATGCAATTCTAAGAGTATAGCAGCGGAATGTAAATCATTGCATATGAAGGTAAAGGGGAGGAGTTTGGAGGGAGCAAACGCAATGTAGACACGGAGATTTTTGGCGTGGTTCCGATAGGTGGTGCTATCGTACGTCCACGTTGATGGAGACTTCAACCCACGAAGGGTAACGGTTGCGCGAATCCACGGAGGGCTCCACCCACGAAGGGTCCATGAAGAAGCAACCTTGTCTATCCCACCATGGCCATCGCCCACGAAGGACTTGCCTCACTAGGGTAGATCTTCACGAAGTAGGCGATCTCCTTGCCCGTACAAACTCCTTGGTTCAACTCCACAATCTTGACGGAGGCTCCCAAGTGACACCTAACCAATCTAGGAGACACCACTCTCCTAAAGGTAATAGATGGTGTGTTGATGATGAACTCCCTTGCTCTTGTGCTTCAAATGATAGTCTCCCCAACACTCAACTCTCTCTCACAGATTTGGATTTGGTGGAAAGATGATATGAGTGGAAAGCAACTTGGGGAAGGCTAGAGATCAAGATTCTTATGGTTGGATTGGAATGTCTTGGTCTCAACACATGAGTAGGTGGTTCTCTCTCAGAAAATGAATGCTGGAAGTGTAGGCACGTTCCGATGGCTCTCCTCTCGAATGGAGGAAGGGTGGAGTGGTATATATAGCCTCCACACAAAATCTAACCGTTACACACAATTTACCAAACTCGGTGGGACCGAATAGTGAAACTCGATCAGACCGATTTAGTTCAAAATGTGAACGTTAGGATTTTCGGTGGGACCGACGTGTCAACTCGGTGAGACCGATTTCGTTCGGGTTAGGGCATAATGTAATCTCGGTGAGACCGATCACATGAACTCGGTGAGACCAATTTCTGTAATAGGCAAACAGAGAGTTGGTCAGGCAAACTCGGTGGGACCGATCGCTCATTTCGGTGAGACCGAAACGTTACGAAGAGGAAACAGAGAGTTTGCATTGCGAACTCGATGGGACCGATCGCTCATCTCGGTTAGACCGAAATGTTATGAAGGGAAACAGAGAGTTAGCAATCCCATCTCGGTGAGACTAAGATCCCTATCGGTGAGACTGAACTGATTAGGGTTTCTGGCAGTGGCTATGTCAAATGAACTCGGTGGCGCCGGATAGATCAAATCGGTGGGGCCGAGTTTGACTTTTGGTTTGGGACATATGTGGATATGAGAAAGTGGTTGAGGGTTTTGGAGCATATCACTAAGCATTTTGAGCAAGCAAGCCATTAAGCAACACCTCATCCCCTTTTAATAGTATTGGCTTTCCTATGGACTCAATGTGATCTTGGATCACTAAAATGAAAAGAGTAGAGTCTTGAGCTTGAGCCAATATATGTCCTTAGCATTTTGAGGGGTCCACATCTCTAGTCCATGCCATGCCAATCATTGAACTTTCTGAAATGATCATCTTGAAAGAGTATTAGTTCAATGAGCTATATGTTGTTAAGAATTACCAAAACCACCCAGGGATTAGTTGCACTTTCAATCTCCCCCTTTTTGGTAATTGATGACAACATATAGATCAAAGCTTCGACACATGATAATAAGAATGAAGTATATCATCGCTTTGAGAAGTATGTGATAAGCAAGAGCTCCCCCTAAATTTGTGCATTATTTAAAATTTGCTTTTGAATGCAAATGCACAATAGATTAGGATCATGGGTTACTCTTCCATGCCACATACATCTTGGTGGAGCACTCAAAATGATGGAATATGAAAAATATGCACTCATCACCAAGGCAAAGTGAATGATCATACAAGAGAGATAAATAATGTCATCATATCAAACACAAACATTAATGTAGGATATGATCAAACACATGACCATAAGTATCTCACACACATAAACATAGAATATCAACCAAGCAAGCACATAAAAAGTAGCAAAGAGAATGGCAAAAAGAAGCAAGCACTCTCTCTCGCTCGAAGCCTATGATCTATACACTTTCTCCCCCTTTGGCAACAAGTTACCAAAAAGCTTGAAAATGCATAGTGCTATGCGTCTCTCTAGGCTTGATCTTCGGGAGGCGGTGTAGAGAGGACTCCAAGAACAAATGCATCTGTTGAGGTTGTTGGAGCTGGTGGAGTTGCAACCGGAGGGGCAACTGAAGCTGTAGCTGCAGGTGCTGACGCAGTAGCTCTTGTATCTGTCACAGGCATTGCTACAGATCTCTGTGCCCTAGGCACTCTCTGAAAAGCATCTGTGGTAGCTTTCCCTTTCCTCTCTTCAGCTTCTTCCTGGAGCTGCTCAACAGCTGTCTGCATCTCTGTCACCTTCAAGTCCAGATCATAAAACTTTGTTTCAATGATCCTCTCCAGGCTCTCTTGATTCTGAGTCAGGGTGGCCAAACCTTTCTCAATCCTCAAAGTTGCTTGAATGAGATAGCTAAGTTGATCTTGTTTTGACTTGAGAAAAACTTGAGATGCCTCTTCAACACTTGGCATCTTGGCTGCCTTCTCTGCCTAGTAGCAGCCTTAGGCAGGTTGCTAGGAGCACTTCTGCTGCCATCCTCATAGCTGTCAGAGGGACTAGTGCCCTCACTTAGATTCACTTGCTCCTCAGACCTATTCTGGCTATCACTCTAATCATACATTCTGGCACTGCAAACTAAAAGTTGACCCTGTGAATAGTTATAGATGAGATAGAGTGGATGAGCATCACAGAGTGCAGAGATTTTGCAAAACAATTGAGTCAAAAATTTAGTTTTAGTTTTCCACAGAAAGCATTTCGGAGCTACCGATTTGTTAAACTCGGTGCCACCGAAGTAATGTTGGAGTCTGAACTAGTGAGATCGGTCAGACCGAGACACAGTTCGGTGAGTCCGAGATTGCTAGGGTTTCACTGAGAGTTGAACTCGGTCACATCGATTTGCAACTTTCGGTTAGACCGAAAGTTACAAGTGCAATGGCCTAAGCCAAATCGGTGAGACCGATTTCTACAACTCGGTCGGTCCGAGATGAGTTCGGCGGAAACCTAACCCTAAATTTTTGAATCAAAACTAATCTAAAGGAAGTTTTCGTTGGATAGATTGATCTCATACGTGGTAAGAATCTTGGCATTGTCTTTGTGCTAAGAATCGGAGGTAAAGATTGCACAAAGGGTCGAACTCATACCCTAACTTGGCGATGAGCTCGCTACGGCGGCAACAGCGGTGTAGATTTCCGTTGACGACGGCGGAGACCAGCGGCAGGGGGTCGCTGGCGACGAGAGGACGATCCGGAGACCCGAGTCGGCAGAGCAGGACACGCGCTGGCGAAAAGGTTTCGGAGAAATTTCCAAAATTTGACCCGTCGGTATATATATCCTGACCCTGTCGGTGTGACCGAGTGGAACAACTCGGTGGCACCGAGATGCAGAATCGCAAGCGGTTACTGCAACTCGGTGTGACCGAATGGTTCTAATCGGTTGCACCGAGATTGAAAACCTAGATCAACTCAGTGAACTCGGTATGACCGAAAAGGATGAATCGGTCAGACCGAAATGCACAGAGAGGTTTTGAAAGTTTAAGTCTATGACGAATCGGTGACTCCGAGTGCTCCTCATCCAGAGGGTTCGAATCTGACTTGATCAAACTTTGTGATGTAGCATGAATAGAGTTTGAGACAAGAAAAGCATAGATAGCTAAAGGAAGTTCTTAGGCATTCTTGTCCATCCATTTGGCAAAAGAAACAGATCAAACAATCAAAGCAACAAATGGATGTCCTCGAATGAGAAAAATATGCAACCAACATGCTCACACAATAAAATGGCAAATGAAATATGTGACAAAGCATGCACAAACACTCTAGCATCTATCAAGCAATTGACGATGACTAGATCATCTATATATGAGTATATTGACTTAGGAGTCAAATGAGAACATTTGATCATAGGTCATACTCATCGTTTAAGCACAAGTGGGGTTACCACTTTTACATAAAGCATTGTTGTGTTCACACCATTAGGGTTGCTTTAGCTCAATTCTTAGAGTAAAGCTCCCCCTAGATGTGATATCCCCCCTAAGAGGGATGAACTAACCTTGGGTTTTGTCGATGATGACTTCATGTAGATGTTGAAGATGTGGATGCTCAATTTTGATGTAGATCATTTGGAGCAATCCATTGGAGTGAGTTGCACTTTCAATACCTACATGGGTTAGTCCCACAAGGAACAAACAAGGATATCCATAGACATAGAGTGAAGTACACACAAGATGGTGTCCATGAAAGCATTAGGTTACCTTGTCCCTTGTCTTACCAACAAGAGGGTTTGTGACTCCTTGAACTAGTGCAAGATGTGGAAGATGATTGCACTTGTTCTTGCCAAAATGATATGAGTGAAATATGTTGGCGGAGTCACCCTCAAGAATTCTCTAGTTCTTCTTCTTCGGGATCCACATCATCTTGATGGGAATCCTTGGAGTTGTAGTCGTACTTGATGAAGTAGATCTTGATGTAGTCTTGGGAACCCACTTGACCAAGGCCTTAGGAGCTTCTTCAAATGCATCAATCTCCTCTTGAAGCTTGTCCTTGCCTTTTTGCTTGAGGTCTTGTGGTGGAAGATCATCTTGAGCTTGTGTCCCCTCGAAGGAAGTAGGATCATACTTCTCTTGTTGAGGAACAAACTTCGTCTTGGGGTATTGATCTTCTTCCCACTCAACTCCATTGGCATTGAAGTTTCGTTCAAAACCAACACCTTGATTCTTCCGGTGCCTTCCTTGCTTGCGTACAATTTCCTCAAATTGCTTACTTCCGGCAAGGCTCTTGTAAACACCTTTCTATATAATTCCCTTCAATAAGCTATTTTCTTGTTCAAGTGTAACTTGGCTAAGAGAATCATTAGTGGAATCAAGAGAACTACTAGAAGCAACAATATTGGATTTAGCATGATTATTGTTACTACTAGAAGAAGAATCTTTCTTACTCTTGTTGCTAGATTTTACTTGTAGCAAGTAAGTAGACAAGAGTAAACGCTTGGCAATGTAAGAAGAACTTTTCTTACGAAGATCATCATTGATTGCTTTTAAGAACCCATGCTCTTGCTCTAGGTTGAGCTTTTCAAAGCGTAGTTTCTCATGAGTCTTTAAAAGCTCTCATCAGAGAGTGACAAATAGTCCTATCAAGTTATTTTTCATAGGTACCACTACCGCAACATTTCGCATTGAAGGGCCAGCATCAGGTGGTGGTTTGTCAATATGCTTTTGAAAATATGACACAAGGAGATCAATGTTTTTGAAATGTTTCTTCACTTCATTTTGTTTCTAATCCTTGTCATCCTGGGTCGGAACCACCTTTTGTGCACGATAGTATGGATCATGGTTATTTCTCGAGAATGGCCATCTCTTCGTTGCTCTCTGCTTGCATGTTAGGTAAACTATGAACCTATTTTTATTCACATTCTTAATTTTGCCAGTTAATACATCGCCTTCATGTAACTGCAGTGATTCTAGATCAAAGCCATCATCAGAATAGTTGTCTCCCATAACTATGTCAATCAACCCAGAATCAAAGGTGCAAATTATTGGGTTATCTTGTATATGACGAACAGTTACTTGAACAATCCTACCATCTAATATGTTGTCCTAAGTTTCACCAGAAAGCAACTTGAACTCCTCATCTAGACTTTATATGGAGCCACCAACCGGGACTAACCGCGTATGATCAACCTTGCAAAATACATAGTGAAATATTTTGTTTGGACATAATTGATTTGATTAACTCCTCTGTATAATTAAAATACTAAAAGTACAGGAATAATTGAAAATTCATAACTTAATAAATAATTATTCAAAAATCATGTTTCAAATGCCAAAATGCCAAAACACATATATACCCTAACTCTTACAAAGATTCCCTCCGGTTTGTCCAAAGTGGGACTTTCCAGCTATAAGCCCGGAAAATCACTAGAGAGAAAGTGATGACCGTGAAGCCGGTCACATCCCAGAGTGGGATCTTGGGGTATAAAACTTTTTCTTGCATGTGGCCCTTGCTTATGATTGCGCCGTAACCATGGAGAATCTTCATCATTTAACAGGATGCTTGGGCCAGTCTTCACTGCGGAGGGAGGAATTTCATCAAACTTTTCATAATATTCTAACATGTCTGTCTTGTCCTCCACTCCCACGATGTTTCTTTTCCTTGAGAGAACTATGTAGCACTTTGGCTCATCGTATGATGTATTTGCTTCCTTATCTTTTCTTTTTCTCGGTTTGGTAGACACGTCCTTCACATAGAAAACCTGCGCCACATCATTGGCTAGGACAAATGGTTCATCTGTGTACCCAAGATTGTTGTGATCCACTGTTGTCATTCCGCACTGCGGGTCTACCTTTACCTTGCCTCTTGTCAGATTGACCCATTTGCACCGAAATGAAGGGACCTTAAAAGAAGGTCCATAGTCAAGTTCCCATATCTCCTCTATGTACCCATAATATGTGTCCTTTTTCCTATTATTGTTTGCTGCATCAAAGTGGACACCACTATTTTGGTTGGTGCTCTTTTTATCTTGGGCGATCGTGTAAAATGTATTCCCATTTATCTTGTACCCTTTGAAAGTCAATATAGTCGAAGATGCTGATTTGGCCAACAAGTACAGCTCATCTCCAATAGTGGTGTCATTCATGAGATGTGTTTGCAACCAACCGCCAAAAGTCGCCATGTGTGTACGTTTAATCCAGGGGTCTGATGATACGTCTCCATCGTATCTATAATTTTTTATTGTTTCATGCCAATATTCTACAACTTTCATATACTTTTGGCAATACTTTATATTATTTTTGGGACTAACATATTGATCCACTGCCCAGTGTCAGTTCCTGTTTGTTGCATGTTTTTTGTTTCGCAGAATACCCATATCAAACAAAGTCCAAACGCGATAAAATTTTACGGAGAATTATTTTGGAATATATGTGATTTTTGGGCATCAGAATCAACGCGAAACGATGCCCGAGGGGCCCACAAGCTCGAGGGGCGCCCCCTACCCTGGGCGCGGCTAGGAGGCTTGTGGGGCCCCTGTAAGGCGGTTGGTGCCCTTCTTTCGCCACAAGAAAGATAATATCAGGATAAAAATCGTGCTAAAATTTCAGCCCAATCGGATTTACGGATCTTCAGGAATTTAAGAAACGGTGAAAGGCCAAAAAACGGAGCGCAGAAACAGAAGAGACTAGAGAGATAGATCCAACCTCGGAGGGGCTCCCACCCCTCCGACGCCATGGAGGCCATGGAATAGAGGGGAAACCCTCCTCCCATCTAGGGGGGAGGTCAAGGAAGAAGAAGGAGGAGGGGGGCTCTCTCACCCTCTCTCTCGGTGGCGCCGGAACGCCGCCGGGGCCATCATCGTGATGGCGATCTACACCAACAACTTCGCCGCCATCATCACCAACTCTCTCCCCCTCTATGCAGCAGTGTAACCTCTCTTTTACCCGCTGTAATCTCTACTTAAACATGGTGCTCAACACTATATATTATTATCCAATGATGTTTGGCTATCCTATGATGTTTGAGTAGATCCGTTTTGTCCTATGGGTTGATTGATGATCATGATTGGTTTGAGTTGTATGTTTTATATTGGTGATGTCCTATAGTGCTCTCCATGTCGCGCAAGCGTGAGGGATCCCTGCTGTAGGGTGTTGCAATATGTTCATGATTCGCTTATGGTGGGTGGCGTGAGTGACAGAAGCACAAACCCGAGTAAGTAGGTTGTTGCGTATGGGAGTAAAGAGGACTTGATACTTTAATGATATGGTTGGGTTTTACCTTAATGATCTTTAGTAGTTGCGAATGCTTGCTAGACTTCCAATCATAAGTGCATATGATCCAAGTAGAGAAAGTATGTTAGCTCATGCCTCTCCCTCATATAAAATTGCAATAATGATTACCGCTCTAGTTATCGATTGCCTAGGGACAAATAACTTTCTTGTGACAAAAAGCTCTCTACTAAAACTAACTTAATTGTTTCTTTATCTAAACTGCCCCTAGCTCTTATTTACGTGTTCTTTATTATCTTGCAAACCTATCCCTTTACACCTACAAAGTACTACTAGTTTCATACTTGTTCTAGGTAAAGCAAACGTTAAGTGCGCGTAGAGTTGTATCGGTGGTTGATAGAACTTGAAGGGAATATAAATTCTACCTTTAGCTCCTCATTGGGTTCGACACTCTTATCAAGAAAGGCTACAATTGATCCCCTATACTTGTGGGTTATCAAGACCTTTTCCTGGCGCCGTTGCCGGGGAGCAATAGCGTGGGGTGAATATTCTCGGGTGTGCTTGTTTGCTTTATCACTAAGTAGATTTTATTTGTTGTTCTAAGTTGTCCTCTATCTTTAGTTATTGATATGGAACATGAAATACCAAACAAATTAGGTGAACTTGCTACTCATGGAGATGGGGAACCTCCTAAAACCCTTGATGCTCGTTATGTGGGAAATTTAAAACACTACTTTGATAATCCTGAGAAAATCCCATTCAACTTGATAATGGGAGACACGCTGGATCAACGTGAATACTTTAGGGATTATCGCTTGACTCAAAAAGGGAAACTGTTATGGGATCAAATTGAAATGTTACATTGATATGCTTGGAATTTATGCTTGAGATATGATTATACTTGTTGCTCTAGGATGAAGGCTCCACAGCTTCCCTTTTCATGTAAATTTAATGATAATGAAACCTTGGCTTCTTATGCTAATGGTATATATGATTACTATGATGTGGAACGAATAGAAGAATTCATTGCTTTTAAGGGTGCTTATGAAATTGAATCTTTGTTTGAAAAGTATGAAGATTTTGATGATGCCGTTTACAGACCTGAAAATTATGCTATACTTAAATATTGCTATGAGAATTATGAATATAATGCCGATATTAATGATTTTATTGAGAAAGTCTCCGCTGTCCAAGAAGAGACTAATATTTTGCAGGAAACTATGGAAGAAGAAATTGATGAAACTGTGAGCTCATTAGATGAAAAAGATGAGGAGGAGAGCGAAAAACAAAAGGAGGAAGAGCGAATTAGCTACCCGTGCCCACCTTCTAATGAGAGTAACTCTTCAACTCATACATTGTTTAATTTCCTTTCGTGCTTACCGAAGGATGAATGCTATTATGATTGCTATGATCCCTTGGATTCGTTTGAAATATCCCTTTTTGATGAAATTGACGCTTGCTATGTTTGTGGCCATGATGCCAATATGAATTATGCTTATGGAGATTAACTTGCTATAGTTCCTTATGTTAAGAATGAAATTGTTACTATTGCACCCATGCATGATAGTCCTATTATCTTTTTGAATTCTCCCAACTACACTATATCAGAGAAGTTTGCTCTTATTAAGGATTATATTGATGGGTTGCGTTTTACTACTACACATGATGATTTTGATAGATATAATATGCATGTTCTTGCAGCTCCTACTTGCAATTATTATGAGAGAGGAACTACATCTCCACCTCTCTATGTTTCCAATACAATAAAATTGCATGAAATTGCTTATGCTATGTATTGGCCCTTACTTGATGTGCATGAATTGTTCTTTTATGACATGCCAATGCATAGGAAGAGAGTTAGACTTCGTTGTTGCATGATATATATTACTTTGTGCTCACTACTAAAATACAAATCATTGTTAATTAAAATTAGCTTTGATATACCTTGGGATCCGGGTGGATCCATTACTTGAGCACTATATGCCTAGCTTAATGGCTTTAAAGAAAGCGCTGCCAGGGAGACAACCCGGAAGTTTTAGAGAGTAATTTTATTCTGTTGTGTGCTTTTATAAAGTTTAAAAACAAAAAAATATAGAGGGGAACCTAAAACTTTTCAAAAAGAAAAGCGAAAGTGAGAAAGACGAGCATTGTTAAAGTGGGAGCTAGCCTTGAACTTTGTTCATGCCCATGGAAACTTTGTGAACCTTGATTACAGGAAATTTTCAACAAAAATAATTATCCCCTTGTACAAAACCATTGTATTATAAAAATAATGTGCCAAGATTTGCCTTTAGGATGATTAGATTGTTTGTTTGGTATGTGCAGTGCAAAACAGAAACTTTGGCTGTAGTACGTGAATTTACATTTTTTACTGGAATGTCAAAAGTTTCTGAAATTTCTACACAATACTTCTATACAAATTGTTTATTTTTTCTTAATTTTTCAGAATTTTTAGAGTTACAGAAGTACGGTCAATGTTCAGATTGCTACAGACTGTCCTGTTTTTGATAGATTCTGTTTTTTGATGCATTGTTTTGCATGTTTTGATGAAACTACAGATTGTATCGTTGGTATAAGACATGGAGAAGTTATAATACAGTGGGTATAATGCAAAAATAAAATATGAATGGGTTTGCAACAGTACTTAAATTGGTGATTTGCTTTATTATACTAACGGATCTCATGAGGGTTTTGTTAAGTTTTGTGCGATTGAAGTTTTCAAGTTTTGGGTGAGATCACGATGGATGAAGGAATAAGGAGTGGCAAGAGCCTAATCTTAGGGATGCCCGAGGCACCCCAAGGTAATATTCAAGGACTCCCAAGCAACTAAGCTTGGGGATGCCCCGGAAGGCATCCCTGAAGGAAATATGCCCTAGAGGCAATAATAAAATTGTTATTTTATATTTCCTTATTCATGATAAAGGTTTATTATTCATGCTAGAGTTGTATTGATCGGAAACTTAAATACATGTGTGAATACATAAACAAATACCTTGTCCCTAGTGAGCCTCTACTAGACTAGCTCGTTGATTAAAGATGGTTAAGGTTTCCTAACCATGGACATGTGTTGTCTTTTGATAACGGGATCACATCATTAGGAGAATGATGTGATGGACAAGACCCATCCGTTAGCTTAGCATAATGATCGTTCAGTTTTATTGCTATTGCTTTCTTCATGTCAAATACATATTCCTTCGACTATGAGATTATGCAACTCCCGGATACCGGAGGAATACCTTGTGTGCTATCAAACGTCACAATGTAACTGGGTGATCATAAAGATGCTCTACAGGTATCTCCGAAGGTGTTCGTTGAGTTGGCATAGATCAAGATTAGGATTTGTCACTCCGAGTATCGGAGAGGTATCTCTGGGCCCTCTCGGTAATACACATCATAAGTTTGCAAGCAAATGACTAAGGATTTAGTCACGAGGTGATGTATTACGGAACGAGTAAAGAGACTTGTCGGTAACGAGATTGAACTAGGTATGAAGATACTGACGATCAAATCTCGGGCAAGTAACATACCGATGGATAAAGGGAATTACGTATGTTGTCATAATGGTTCGACCGATAAAGATCTTCATAGAATATGTAGGAGCCAATATGGGCATCCAGGTTCCGCTATTGGTTATTGACCAGAGAGGTGTCTCGGTCATGTCTACATAGTTCTCAAACCCGTAGGGTCCGCACGCTTAACATTCGATGATGATATAATATTATATGAGTTATGTGATTTGGTGACCGAATATTGTTCGGAGTCCCGGATGAGATCACAGACATGACAAGGAGTCTCGAAATGGTCGAGAGGTAAAGATTGATATATAGGACGATAGTATTCGAACACCGGAAGTGTTTCGGGGGTTACCGGGTACTTATCGGGTCACCGGAAGGGGTTCCAGGCACCCCCGGCAAAAGATATGGGCCTTATGGGCCAAGAGGGGAAACACACCAGCCACAAGGGGCTGGTGCGCCCCCCATATGGGCCGGCCTAAGGAGGATAAGGAAAGGGGAGAAGGGAAAGGTAAGTGTGGATTAGGATTCCCACTTCCTTCCCTCCCCCCCCCCCCTCTTTCCTTCCCCCTCCGACAAACATGGCAGGGGGCGCGGGCAAGGGCAGGAGCCCAAGTAGGATTCAGACCTACTTGGGGCACCCCTTGGCCTCTCCCCTCTCCCTCCCACCTATATATATGAGGAGGGGGGGCACCTAGCACACCCCAGACAATTGCCTAGCCGTGTGCGGCGCCCCCCTCCACTGTTTACACCCCCGGTCATATTTTCGTAGTGCTTAGGCGAAGCCCTGCAGAGATCACTTCACCATCACCGTCACCATGCCGTCGTGCTGACGGAACTCATCTACTACCTCGACGTCTTGCTGGATCAAGAAGGCGAGGGACGTCACCGAGCTAAACGTGTGCAGAACGCGGAGGTGCCGTGCGTTCGGTACTTGATCGGGTGAAGCGCGAAGAAGTTCGACTACATCAACCGCGTTGTGAAACGCTTCCGCTTACGGTCTACAAGGGTACGTAGACACATCTCCCCCTTGTTGCTATGCATCTCCTTGATAGATCTTGCGTGGGCGTAGGAATTTTTTTTGTTTTCATGCAACGTTTCCCAAAAGTGGCATCCGAGCCAGGTCTATGCGTAGATGATATGCACGAGTAGAACACAAAGAGTTGTGGGCGGTGATAGTCATACTGCTTACCACCAACGTCTTATTTTGATTCAGCGGTATTGTGGGATGAAGCGGGCTGGACCAACCTTACATGTCCACGCACATGAGACCAGTTCCACCGACTAACATGCAACTACTTTTGCATAAAGGTGGCTAGCGGGTGTCTGTTTCTCCTCCTTTAGTTGAATCAAATTTGACTACGGCCGGTCCTTGAAGAAGGTTAAAACAGCATATTTGATGAAACATCATTGTGGTTTTTGCGTAGGTGAGAACGGTTCTTGCTAGAAGCCGTAGCAGCCATGTAAAACTGGCAACAACAAAGTAGAGGACGTCTAACTTGTTTTTGCAGGGCATGTTATGATGTGATATGGTCAAGACATGATGTGATATACGTTATTGTATGAGATGATCATGTTTTGTAAGTTATCGGCAACCGGCAGGAGCCTTATGGTTGTCTCTTTATTGTATGAAATGCAAATGCCATGTAATTGCTTTACTTTATCACTATGCGTTAGCGATAGTTGTAGAAGCAATAGTTGGCGAGACGACCATGATGCAATGATGGAGTTCAAGGTGTCGAGCCGGTGACAATGGAGATCATGACGATGCTTTGGCGATGGAGATCAAAAGCACGAGATGATGATGGCCATATCATGTCACATATTTTGATTGCATGTGACGTTTAGATTTTATGCATCTTATTTTGCTTAGTACGGCGGTAGCATTATAAGATGATCCCTTCACTAAATTTCAAGGTAAACGTGTTCTCCCTGAGTATGCACCGTTTCCACAGTTCGTCGTGTTTAGACACCACGTGATGATCGGGTGTGATAGACTCTACGTTCACATACAACGGGTGTAAGACAGTTTTACACATGCAGAATACTTGGGTTAAACTTGACGAGCCTAGCATGTACATACATGGCCTCGAAACACTGGAGATCGAAAGATTGAACGTGAATCATATAGTAATATGATCAACATAGAGATGTTCACCATTGATGACTACCCCATCTCACGTGATGATCGGACATGGGTTAGTTGATTTGGATCATGTATCACTTAGATAACTTGAGGGATGTTTATTTAAGTGAGAGTTCATTAGTAATTTGATTAATTGAACTTAATTTATCATGAACTTAGTCCTATTAGTATTTGCAAATCTATGTTGTAGATCAATAGATCACGATGTAGTTGCCCTATTTTTGATATGTTCCTAGAGTAAAATAAGTTGAAAGATGATAGTAGCAATGATGCGGACTGCGTCCATGATCTGAGGATTATCCTCATTGCTGCACAGAAGAATTATGTCCTTGATGCACCGCTAGGTGACAGACATATTGCAGGAGCAGATGCAGACATTATGAACATTTGGCAAGCTCGATATGATGACTACTTAATAGTTTAGTGCGCCATGCTTTACGGCTTAGAACCGGGACTTCAAAAACATTTTGAACGCCACAGAGCATATGAGATGTTCCAAGAGCTGAAATTGGTATTTCGGACTCATGCCCATATCAAGAGGTATGAGACCTCTGACAAGTACTTTGCCTACAAGATGGAGGAGAATAGCTCAGCCAGTGAGCATGTGCTCAGGATGTCTGGGTACTACAATCGCTTGAATCAAGTGGGAGTTAATCTTCCAGATAAGATAGTGATTAACAAAGTTCTCTAGTCACTATCACCAAGCTACTAGAACTTCGTGATGAACTATAATATGCAAGGGATGACGAAAACGATTCCCGAGCTCTTCGCGATGCTGAAATCGACAAAGGTAGAAATCAAGAAAGAGCATCAAGTGTTGATGGTTAACAAGACCACTAATTTCAAGAAAAGGGCAAGGGAAAGAAAGGGAACTTCAAGAAGAATGGCAAGCAAGTTGCCACTCCTGTGAAGAAGCCCAAAGCTGGACCTAAGCCTGAAACTAAGTGCTTATACTGCAAAGGAAATGGTCACTAGAAGCGGAACTGCCCCAAATACTTGGCGGATAAGAAGGATGGCAAAGTGAACAAAGGTATATTTGATATACATGTTATTGATGTGTACTTTACTAGTGTTCATAGTAACCCCTGGGTATTTGATACCGGTTCAGTTGCTAAAGATTAGTAACTCGAAACAGGAGTTGCAGAATGAACAGAGACTAGTTAAGGGCGAGGTGACGATGTGTGTTGGAAGTGATTCCAAGGTTGATATGATCACCATCGCACACTCCTTCTACCTTCGGGATTAGTGTTGAACCTAAATAAATGTTATTTGGTGTTTGCGTTGAGCATGAACATGATTGGATCATGTTTATTGCAATACGGTTATTCATTTAAGTCAGAGAATAATTGTTGTTCTGTTTACATGAATAAAACCTTCTATGGTCATACACCCAATGTGAATGGTTTATTGAATCTCGATCATAGTGATACACATATTCATAATATTGATGCCAAAAGATGCAAAGTTGATAATGATAGTGCAACGTACTTGTGGCACTGCCGTTTAGGTCATATTGGTGTAAAGCGCATGAAGAAACTCCATGCAGATGGGCTTTTGGAATCACTTGATTATGAATCATTTGATACTTGCGAACCATGCCTCATGGGCAAGATGACTAAAACTCCATTCTCTGGAACAATGGAGCGAGCTGATGACTTATTGGATATAATACATATCGATGTATGCGGTCCGATGAGTGTTGAAGACGCGGCGGGTATCGTTATTTTCTGACCTTCACAGATGATTTGAGTAGGTATGGGTATATCTACTTGTTGAAACACAAGTCTGAAACATTTGAAAAGTTCAAAGAATTTCAGAGTGAAGTGGAGAATCATCGTAACAAGAAAATAAAGTTTCTACGATCTAATCGCGGAGGCGAATATTTGAGTTACGAGTTTGGCCTTCATTTAACACAATGTGGAATTGTTTCACAACTCACGCCACCTGGAACACCACAGCGTAATGGTGTGTCCGAACATCGTAACCGTACTTTATTAGATATGGTGCGATCTATGATGTCTCTTACCAATTTACCACTATCGTTTTGGGGTTATGCATTAGAGACATCCACATTCATGTTAAATAGGGCACCGTCTAAATCCGTTGAGACGACACCGTATGAACTATGGTTTGACAAGAAACCTAAGCTGTCGTTTCTTAAAGTTTGGGGATGCGACGCTTATGTCAAAAGGCTTCAGCCAGATAAGCTCGAACCCAAATCAGAGAAGTACATCTTCATAGGATACCCTAAAGAAACTATTGGGTACACCTTCTACCACAGATCCAAAGGCAAAATCTTTGTTGCTAAGAATGGGTCCTTTCTAGAGAAGGAGTTTCTCTCGAAAGAAGTGAGTGGGAGGAAAGTATAACTTGATGAGGTAATTGTACCTTCTCTCGAATTGGAAAGTAGCACATCACAGAAAACAGTTCCCGTGATGCCTACACCAACCAGAGGGGAAGCTAATGATGATGATCATGAAACTTTAGATCAAGTTACTACAGAACTTCGTAGGTCGACCAGAACACGTTCCGCACCAGAGTGGTACGGTAATCCTATCCTGGAAGTCATGTTATAAGACCATGGCGAACCTACGAACTATGAAGAAGCTATGATAAGCCCAGATTCCGACAGATGTCTCGAGGCCATGAAATCTGAGATAGGATCCATGTATGAGAACAAAGTGTGGACTTTGGTGGATTTGCCCGATGATCGGCAAGCCATAGAGAATAAATGGATCTTCAAGAAGAAGACTGACGCTGATGTTAATGTTACTGTCTATAAAGCTCGACTTGTCGCAAAAGGTTTTTGACAAGTTCAAGGAGTTGACTATAATGAGACTTTCTCACCCGTAGCGATGCTTAAGTCCGTCCGAATCATGTTAGCAATTGCCGCATTTTATGATTATGAAATCTGGCAAATGGACGTCAAAACTGCATTCCTTAATGGATATCTTAAAGAAGAGTTGTATATGATGCAACCAGAAGGTTTTGTCGATCCTAAAGGTGCTAAACAAAATGTGCAAGCTCCAGTGTTCCATCTATGGACTGGTGCAAGCATCTCGGAGTTGGAATATACATTTTGATGAGGTGATCAAAGCATATGGTTTTATACAGACTTTCGGTGAAGCCTGTATTTACAAGAAAGTGAGTGGGAGCTCTGTAGCATTTCTGATATTATATGTGGATGACATATTGTTGATTGGAAATGATATAGAATTTCTGGATAGCATAAAAGGATACTTGAATAAGAATTTTTCAATGAAAGACCTCGGTAAAGCTACTTATATATTGGGCATCCAGATCTATAGGGATAGATCGAGACGCTTAATAGGACTTTCACAAAGCACATACCTTGACAAGATTTTGAAGAAGTTCAAAATGAATCAGTTAAAGAAAGGGTTCTTGCCTGTGTAACAAGGTGTGAAGTTGAGTAAGACTCAAAAGCCCGACCACGGCAGAAGATAGAGAAAGAATGAAAGCCATTCCCTATGCCTCAGCCATAGGTTCTATAAAGTATGCCATGCTGTGTACCAGACCTGTTGTGTACCTTGCCAATTAGTTTGGCAAGAGGGTACAAAAGTGATCCAGGAGTGGACCACTGGACAGTGGTCAAAATTATCCTTAGGTGCCTTAAAGAGGACTAAGGAAATGTTTCTCGGTTATGGAGGTAATAAAGAGTTCATCGTAAAGGGTTACATCGATGTAAGCTTTAACGCCGATTCGGATGACTCTGAGTCTCAATCTGAATACATGTTGAAAGTGGGAGCAATTAGCCAGAGTAGCTCCATACAGAGCTTTGTAGACATAGAAATTTGCAAAATACATACGGATCTGAACGTGACAGACCCGTTGACTAAACTTCTCTCACAAGAAAAACATGATCACTCCTTAGTACTCTTTGGCTGTTAATCACATGGCGATGTGAACTAGATTATTGACTCTAGTAAACTCTTTGGGTGTTGGTCACATGGCAATGTGAACTATGGGTGTTAAATCACATGATGATGTGAACTAGATTATTGACTCTAGTGCAAGTGGGAGACTGAAGGAAATATGTCCTAGAGGCAATACTAAAATTGTTATTTTATATTTCCTTATTCATGATAAAGGTTTATTATTCATGCTAGAATTGTATTGATCGGAAACTTAAATACATGTGTGAATACATAAACAAATACCGTGTCCCTAGTGAGCCTCTACTAGACTAGCTCATTAATCAAAGATGGTTAAGGTTTCCTAACCATGGACATGTGTTGTCTTTTGATAACGGGATCACATCATTAGGAGAATGATGTGATGGACAAGACCCATCCGTTAGCTTAGCATAATGATCGTTCAGTTTTATTGCTATTGCTTTCTTCATGTCAAATACATATTCCTTCGACTATGAGATAATGCAACTCCCGGATACCGGAGGAATACCTTGTGTGCTATCAAACGTCACAATGTAACTGGGTGATCATAAAGATGCTCTACAGGTATCTCCGAAGGTGTTTGTTGAGTTGCCATAGATCGAGATTAGGATTTGTCACTCCGAGTATCGGAGAGGTATCTCTGGGCCCTCTCGGTAATACACATCATAAGTTTGCAAGCAAATGACTAAGGATTTAGTCATGAGGTGATGTATTACAGAACGAGTAAAGAGACTTGTCGGTAACGAGATTGAACTAGGTATGAAGATACTGACAATCAAATCTCGGGCAAGTAACATACGGATGGATAAAGGGAATTACGTATGTTGTCATAACGATTCGACCGATAAAGATCTTCGTAGAATATGTAGGAGCCAATATGGGCATCCAGGTTCCGCTATTGGTTATTGACCGGAGAGGTGTCTCGGTCATGTCTACATAGTTCTTGAACCGTAGGGTCCGCACGCTTAACGTTCGATGACGATATAGTATTATATGAGTTATGTGATTTGGTAACCGAATGTTGTTCGGAGTCCCGGAGGAGATCACGGACATGACGAGGAGTCTCGAAATGGTCGAGAGGTAAAGATTTATATATAGGACGATGGTATTCGGACACCGGAAGTGTTTCGGGGGTTACTGGGTACTTATCGGGTCACCGGAAGGGGTTCCGGGCACCCCCGGCAAAAGATATGGGCCTTATGGGCCAAGAGGGGAAACGCACCAGCCAAAAGGGGCTGGTGCGCCCCCCATATGGGCCGGCCTAAGGAGGAGAAGGAAAGGGGAGAAGGGAAAAGTAAGTGTGGATTAGGATTCCCACTTCCTTCCCTCTCCCCCCCCCCCTCTTTCCTTCCCCCTCCGACAAACATGGCAGGGGGGGCGCGGCCAAGGGCAGGAGCCCAAGTAGGATTCTGACCTACTTGGGGCACCCCTAGGCCTCTCTCCTCTCCCTCCCACCTATATATATGAGGAGGGGGGTGCCTAGCACACCCCAGACAATTGCCTAGCCGTGTGCGGTGCCCCCTTCCACCGTTTACACCCTCGGTCATATTTTCGTAGTGCTTAGGCGAAGCTCTGCGGAGATCACTTCACCATCACCGTCACCATGCCATCGTGCTGACGAAACTCATCTATTACCTCGACGTATTGCTGGATCAAGAAGGCGAGGGACATCACCGAGCTGAACGTGTGCAGAACGCGGAGGTGCCGTGCGTTCGGTACTTGATCGGTTAAAGCGTGAAGAAGTTCGACTACATCAACCGCGTTGTGAAACGCTTCCGCTTATGGTCTATGAGGGTATGTAGACACACTCTCCCCCTCGTTGCTATGCATCTCCTTGATAGATCTTGCGTGGGCGTAGGATTTTTTTTTGTTTTCATGCAACGTTTCCCAACAATCCCCTCTTTCTTCTAACGACTATCGGTAATTTTACTTGGAGCTATATTTTTATTCATCACATGATATGTGCAAATTCTTGGAGCGTCTTTTGTATTTATTTTTCCTTTTTATTTTATGCACCATGCTTGTATGAGATAGTCCTTGGTTGATTTATAGAATGCTCTATGCACTTCACTTCTATCTTTTGAGTATGGCTTTATAGAATGCTTCATGTGCTTCACTTATATCATTCTAAGTTTGGATTGCCTGTTTCTCTACATATAGAAAACTGCCATTTGTAGAATGCTCTTTTGCTTCACTTATATTTGTTAGAGCGTGGGCAAATGTTTTGTAGAAAGAATTAAACTCTCATGCTTCACTTATATCTATTTAGAGAGTTAACATGAATTGGTTATTCACATGGTTAGTCATAAAATCCTACATAAAGCTTGTAGATCACTGAATATGATATGTTTGATTCCTTGCAATAGTTTTGCGATATAGAGATGGTAATATGTGGGAGTTACTAGTGAATGATTGTGGTTTAATAATAATATTGGTGTTAATGTTTGTGATTCCGGAAGCATGAACGTATGGTCTCTCGTTATGCGATGATATTGGAGCATGATTTATTATTGATTGTCTTCCTTATGAGTGGCGGTCGGGAACGAGCGATGGTCTTTTCCTACCAATCTATCCCCCTAGGGGCATGCATAGTAGTACTTTGTTTCGAGGGCTAATAAACTTTCGCAATAAGTATGTGAGTTCTTTATGACTAATGTGAGTCCATGGATTATACGCACTCTCACCTTTCCGCAATTTGCTAGCCTCTTTGGTACCGTGCATTGCCCTTTATCACCTCGAGAGTTGGTGCAAACTTCGCCAGTGCATCCAAACCCCGTGATATGATACGCTCTATCACACATAAGCCTCATTATATCTTCCTCAAAATAGCCACCATACCTACCTATTATGGCATTTCCATAGCCATTCCGAGATATATTGTCATGCAACTTCCATCATCATCATCATATACATGACTTGAGCATTCATTGTCATATTGCTTTGCATGATCGTAAGATAGCTAGCATGATATTTTCATGGCTTGTCCATTTTTTGATATCTTTGCTACGCTAGATCATTGCACATCCTGGTACACTACTAGAGGCATTCATATAGAGTCATACTTTGTTGTAGATATCGAGTTGTAATATTGAGTTGTAAGTAAATAGAAGTGTGATGATCATCATTACTAGAGCATTGTACCAGTGAGGAAAGGACGATGGAGACTATGATTCCCCCACAAGTCGGGATGAGACTCCAGACGAAAAAAAAGAGGCCAAACAAAAAAAAGGGAAAAATGAAAAAATGAAAAAAAAGAAGAAAAAAGAGAAAACAAAAAAAAATGAGAGAAAAAGAGAGAAGGGGCAATGCTACTATCCTTTACCACACTTGTGCTTCAGAGTAGCACCATGTTTTTCATATAGAGAGTCTCCTATGTTGTCACTTTCATATACTAGTGGGAATTTTGCATTATAGAACTTGGTTTGTATATTCCGATGATGGGCTTCCTCAAATGCCCGATGTCTTCATGAGCAAGCAAGTTGGATGCACACCCACTTAGTTTTCAGTTTGAGCTTTCATACACTTATAGCTCTTAGTGCATCCGTTGCATGGCAATCCCTACTCCTCGCATTAACATCAATTGATGGGCATCTCCATAGCCTATTGATTAGCCGCGTCATGTGAGACTTTATCCTTTTTGGTCTTCTCCACACAACCTCCAACATCATATTCTATTCCACCCATAGTGCTATATCCATGGCTTGCGCTCATGTATTGCGTGGGGGTTGAAAAAGCTGAAGCGCGTTAAAAAGTAGGAACCAATTGCTTGGCTTGTCATCGGGGTTGTGCATGATAAATACTTTGTGTTAAGAAGATAGAGCATGAAAAGATATATGATTTTGTAGGGATAACGTTCTTTAGCATTGATATTTTGAAAGACATGATTGTTTGTTGGGATGCCTGAGTATTGATGTCTTTATATCAAATTATAGAATATTGCTTTGAATCATTCGTGTCTTAATAATCATGCCATGATTAGATTACATAATCAAGATTACGCTAGGTAGCATTCCACATCAAAAATTATCTTTTTTATCATCTACCTACTCGAGGACGAGCAGGAATTAAGCTTGGGGATGCTGATATGTCTCTGTCGTATCTATAATTTTTGATTGTTTCATGCCAATATTCTACAACTTTCATATACTTTTGGCAATATTTTATATTATTTTTGGGACTAACATATTGATCCAGTGCCCAGTGCCAGTTCCTGTTTGTTGCATGTTTTTTGTTTCGCAGAATACCCATATCAAATGGAGTCCAAATGCGATAAATTTTTACGGAGAATTACTTTGGAATATATGAGATTTTTGGGAATCGGAATCAACGAGAAACGATGCCTGAGGGGCCCACAAGCTCGAGGGGCGCGCCCCCTACCCTGGGCACGGCCAGGAGGCTTGTGGGGCCCCTGTAAGGCGGTTGGTGCCCTTCTTTTGCCGCAAGAAAGATAATATCAGTTAAAAATCATGTTAAAATTTCAGCCCAATCGGAGTTACGGACCTCCGGGAATTTAAGAAACGGTGAAAGGCCAGAAAACGAAGCACAGAAACAGAAGAGAACAGAGAGATAGATCCAATCTCGAAGGGGCTCCCGCCCCTCCTCCGCCATGGAGGCCATGGACCAGAGGGGAAACCCTCCTCCCATCTAGGGGGAGGTCAAGGAAGAAGAAGAAGGAGGGGGGCTCTCTCCCCCCTCTCTCCTGTGGCGCCGAAACACCGCCGGGGCCATCATCGTGACGGCGATCTACACCAACAACTTCGCCGCCGTCATCACCAACTCTCTCCCCCTCTATGTAGCGGTGTAACCTCTCTTTTACCCGTTGTAATCTCTACTTAAACATGGTGCTCAACGCTATATATTATTATCCAATGATGTGTGGCTATCCTATGATGTTTGAGTAGATCCATTTTGTCCTATGGGTTGATTGATGATCATGATTGGTTTGAGTTGTATGTTTTATATTGGTGATGTCCTATGGTGCTCTCCGTGTCGTGCAAGTGTGAGGGATCCCTGTTGTAGGATGTTGCAATATGTTCATGATTCGCTTATGGTGGGTGGCGTGAGTGACAGAAGCACCGACCCAAGTAAGTAGGTTGTTGCGTATGGGAGTAAAGAGGACTTGATACTTTAATGCTATGGTTGGGTTTTACCTTAATGATCTTTAGTAGTTGCATATGCTTGCTAGAGTTCCAATCATAAGTGCATATGATCCAAGTAGACAAAGTATGTTAGCTCATGCCTCTCCCTCATATAAAATTGCAATAATGATTACCGCTCTAGTTATCGATTGCCTAGGGACAAATAACTTTCTTGTGACAAAAATCTCTCTAAGAAAACTAACTTAATTGTTTCTTTATCTAAACAGCCCCTAGCTCTTATTTACGTGTTCTTTATTATCTTGCAAACCTATCCCTTTACACCTACAAAGTACTACTAGTTTCATACTTGTTCTAGGTAAAGCAAACGTTAAGTGCACGTAGAGTTGTATCGGTGGTAGATAGAACTTGAAGGGAATATAAATTCTACCTTTAGCTCCTCGTTGGGTTTGACACTCTTACTTATCGAGAAAGGCTACAATTGATCCCCTATACTTGTGGGTTATCATCAGACTGCTCCGGGTTCTTGGAGCGTACAATATCTATGTGTTCCTCGATATACGGAGCCACCAAGGTGGAATTTTGTAGAACTGTGTAGTGTGCTTGAGTGAAAGAATGCCCGTCCATACATATTACTGAATCCTTTCCTAGCGTGCCTTTTCTACTCAGTTTCCCCTCATGCCGCGATTCAGGAATACCAATCGGCTTAAGGTCAGGAATAAAGTCAACACAAAACTCAATAACCTCCTCTGTTTCGTGGCCCTTGGAGATGCTTCCTTTTGGCCTAGCACGGCTATGAACATATTTTTTTAAGACTCCCATGAACCTCTCAAAGGGGAACATATTGTGTAGAAATACAGGTCCCAGAATGGTAATCTCTTCGACTAGGTGAACTAGGACGTGCGTCATAATATTGAAGAAGGATGATGGGAACACCAACTCGAAACTGACAAGACATTGGACCAAATCATTCTGTAACCTTGGTAGGATTTCTGGATCGATTACCTTCTGAGAAATTGCATTTAGGAATGCACATAGCTTCACAATGGCTAATCGAACATTTTCCTGTAGAAGCCCCCTCAATGCAACCAGAAGTAATTGCGTCATAATCACATGGCAGTCATGAGACTTTAGGTTTTGGAATTTTTGCTCTGTCATATTTATTATTCCCTTTATTTCGACGAGAAGCCAGACGGGACCTTCATACTGAGCAGGCATTCAAAAAAGATTTCCTTCTCTTCTTTGGTAAGAGCGTAGCTGGCAGGACCTTGATACTCCTTTGGATGCATGCCGTCTTTTCATTCATATGTTGTTGGTCCTCCCGTGCCTCTAGTGTATCTTTTGTCTTCCCATACACGCCCAAGAAGCCTAGCAGGTTCACGCAAAGATTCTTCGTCACATGCATCACGTCGATTGCAGAGCGTACCTCTAGGACTTTCCAATAGGGTAGGTCCCAAAATATAGAAGCTAATTCTTGATCTTGCGTTGATTTTTCCCTTGAAGAGGAAAGGGTGATGTAGCAAAATAGAGATAAGTATTTCCCTCAGTTAAGAACCAAGGTATCAATCCAGTAGGAGGCACAAGCAAGTCTCCAATCTATGCACCTGCACAAACTAACAAACACTTGCACTCAACAAGAAAAGGGGTTGTCAATCCCTTCACGGTCTCGAACAAGAGTGAGATCTAATAGAGATAGGTATAAAAGATTACTAAAACGTAAAACAAATAAATTGCAGCAAAGTATTTTTGGGTTTTTTGGTTTATAGATCTGAAAATATATGATGGAAAATAGACCTGGGGGCCATAGGTTTCACTAGAGGCTTCTCTCTTGAAGATAGCATACGGTGGGTGAACAAATTACTGTTGAGCAATTGATAGAAAAGTGCAAAGTTACGACGATATCTAAGGAAATGATCATGAATATAGGCATCACATCCATGACAAGTAGACCGAAATGATTATGTATCTACTACTATTACTCCACACATCAACCGAATCCTGCCTGCATCTAGAGTATTAAGTTCATAAGAACAGAGCAACGCTTTAAGTAAGATGACACGATGTAGAGGGATAAACTCAAGCAATATGAGGAAAACCCCATCTTTTTATACTCGATGGCAACAATACAATACGTGCCTCGCTATCCCTTCTGTCACTGGGTGAAGACACCACAAGATTGAACCCAAAACTAAGCACCTCTCCCATTGCAAGAAAAACCAATCTAGTTGGCCAAACCAAACCGATAGTTCGAAGAGAAATACAAAGATATCTTAATCATGCATAAAAGAGTTCAGAGAAGACTCAAATAATACACATAGATAATCTGATCATAAATCCACAATTCATTGGATCTCAACAAATACACCGCAAAAAAGTATTACATCGAATAGATCTCCAAGAACATCGAGGAGAACATTGTATTGAAGATCAAAGAGAGAGAAGAAGCCATCTAGCTACTAGCTATGGACCCGTAGGTCTGTGGTAAACTACGCACACATCATCGGAAGGGCAACAAGGTTAATGTAGAGGCCCTCTGTGATCGAATCCCCCTCCGGCAGGGTGCCGGAAAAGGCCCAAAGATTGGATCTCACAGGAATAGAGGCTTGCGGCGGTGGATAAGTATTTTGGTGGACGCTTCTGGTGGTTTGGGAATATTTGGGAATTCATAGAGCAAGAATTAGGGTTAGGAGACCCCCGAGGTGCCCACATGTGACGACCCCGGCTTAATCGTGCACTAACCATACACGCAAATGCACACGATCAAGCCTAAGGACTCACTTGAAGATATCACAACACAACTCTAAAACATAAATAAAGTCATACAAGCTTTATATTACAAGCTAGGGGCCTCGAGGGCTCGAATACATAAGCTCGCATACAAACGTCAGCAGAAGCATCAGATATCTGAGTACAGATATAAAAGAAAACACAGAATAAGCCTTTAAAAAGGCGGGGCAAAAGAAAACACTACGATCGAAAGGCGCAGGCCTCCAGCCTAGGACCCTCCGAACCTACTCCTGGTTGTCGGTCAACTCCTCGTAGTAGTACTCACCGAGAGGGTAGTAGTAGTAGCCGTCGGTGGGGACAGCAGTCTCAGGGGCTCCGTCATCTGGTTGCACCAAAAAGGATATGGGGAGAAAAAGAAAGCAAAGCAACCGTGAGTACTCATTCGAAGTACTCAACAAGCAAGGATCTACACTACATATGCAACATTTTCAAAGGAAGGCTATATATGTGGACTGGGCTGCAGAAATGCCAGAATAGAGAGAGAAGGCCTAGTCCTATCGAAGACTAGCATCTTTAGCATCTTCAGCGGTCTTGCAGCATTAGAAGAGTGCAGATTAGCATAATTTAAAGTAATAGTAGTGTCATCAACCTCGCCCAGAGATCCTTCCTCGACTCCCTGTGAGAAAGCAATCCCAGAGCCATACTGTCTAGTTATTATCTCAAGTGTCAGGTTCTAGTTGTACCGATCGGGATACAACTCCGAGTGTCCGTTACCGTAGGACAGGCCATCGATAGATGTTTTCTTCCCTGCAGGGGTGCACCAACTTACCCACCACGCTCGATTAACTCCGGCCGGACACACTTTACTGGGTCATGCTCGGCCTCGGCCAAATGATACGCCGCAACCTGACCGAATACATAATAGAGAGGTCAGCACGCCGGACTAACCTATGCGCACAGGGGTCTTGGGCCTTCGCCATGCGCGCCCTGCACGTTGCGAGGATGCTCCGGAAGCAGACCTAACCCCCTTAATACAAGCGCGGGCTTAACCAGTCCAATCCAAAGCGGGCCGCTCCTCGCTGACGTCTATTAAGCTTCGGCTGAAGTATACGACGTAGAACGCCCATACTATGCCCACGTGATGGTTAGTGCTATCGGGCCAGAGGCCCCTCGGATCAAATATCCAAACCGTTAGTGAATTAGGAGCGCGCGGTAACGAGCAGAGACTCACGATCGATGTGACCCCGTCGCCCTGTCTTGAGGACTTGCGGCAAGGGCTAAGAATGCCCGGTCACGCCTCGTAGTTATCTCGCGAGCACCTTCCAGGTCAACCTGTCTCCACATCACTTCGCAATTATGCTTGCGCGGGTACCCCTCAAGGCCGACCCGTCTTTAGTAACATGGTTCAGTGTAAAGTCATAGTAACCATAGTAACCGTGTGTCTAACACCAAAGGGAACCCTGAGGAATCACCCTCGATGGAATTCCACCTAATGTTATCATCAAGGTGAACGAAGGAGGAATCACCCTCGAGGTCCACACTTGAGGAGTTGCCCAACAGCGTCGTTATCGAGGGTGGTGTAGGAGGAATCACCCTCACTGACCACGTCCGATTAACTAACCTACAAGGTCAACATCAGAAGTGCTGATGAGGTATCACCCTCGGAACTCGATAGTAACCCAGTAGTGTCGAGCAACTAAAGGGGAAGTGACATGCGGTGCCGGGGCCTGGTCTTCGATCCCGTTGATCGGGTCTTCTAATAATCCAGCGGGGTAGTCGGGACAAAGTGGGAGTCTCTGATGGGTCTCTACCCAACCTATACTAAACAGTTTAGGATAAGCAGGTAGGTAACAACAGCAGGTAACAATAAACAGGCTATGCAGCAGAATAGGATAACAATAGCAGCAGTAACTTCTAATGCAAGCATAAGAGAGAAGAGAATAGGTGATATCAGAATGTTCAAAAGGGGGTGCTTGCCTGGTTGCTCGGCAGATGAAAAAGGAATCTCCGACGGTGAAGTAGACGATCATTAGGGCATCGTCGGTGGTCTCGGAGTCTACCGGGAAGAAAGGGGGAGAAGAAACAATATAAATACATGGCAACAAAAACAATCACATAGCAAGGCATGGTAATACATAGCGCAGGGGTGTCCTAGTGCTATGCTAAGTGCTACGGACGGAGCAGGAATTTACCGGGAAAGTTTTCCCGGTTCCGGATGTCTGTCAGACAGACAAACCGGAGGGGAAAGTTCCATGTTCAGGTGGTTAGGGGCATGTGACATGTATGAGGAGAGCATATTCGGATTCGTCTCTACGTTCTGAGCAACTTTCATATATAAAGTTTTTCGATCCGAGCTACGGTTTATTTTCTACGAATTTCTAGAGTTTTAATCATTTTCTGAAAATTCTGGAATTAAATTAATTCGAATATGCGCAGGAAACACTGGGTACACCCGGTGTACTGCACCCAGAGTGCACCAGAGAGGCTGACAAGTGGGGCCATAGGCTGAGTCAGCTATGCACAGTCAGCAGTTGACCCAGTCAGCGTTGACTGGTCAACAGGGTCAACGGGGCACACATGTCATTGACTGGGACCAGCCCAGTCAGCCGTTTGACTGGTCAACTGGGTCCAGTGGGACCCAGCTGTCAGCCACTGTTAGTTTACCAGGGTTTTAAATTAATCTAATTAGCTAATTAGCGGGGTGGGGCCCAAATGTCAGTGACAGACTTTAGTTAATATATTTTCTAAACTAATCCTAATCAGCTACAGTGGGGCCCATGTGTTAGTGGTTGTTAGGCACGGGGTTAGTGGGCTAATCGCTGGGCCCCACCGGTCAGCTGCCCACCGGTGCTTAAAACGCGGTGGCGCGCGGCGGCGACCACAGAGACGGCGAGGTCATGCGGGTTTCGTGCACACGCATCGGATCGAGCCACAGCTGGGCTCTACGGAACCAGCGCGACGCCGCGCACACAATGGTGCCATCAGCTGGGGCTAGGGAGGGCCGGAGCGATGCCAACGACGAGCAGCGGCAGAGACTAAGCTCGGGCGTCGACAGAAACGAAGACACAGACGCGCACGCGACAATCGAATGTGCTGGACCGCACCTACGCAACACTACGAGCTCGTTGGCGCGCTCGAATGAGCTTGAGGAGCACCTGGACGAGGGCATGGAGCCCAGCGGCGGCGACAGAGCTACGGCGGCGGCACCCAATATACGAGCTGGAAATCAAGTACAATTGAGAGGGATTCCGAATGGGAGGCTCACCGAGGAGCGCACGTTGTCTCAGTGACAGCTTAGACGCGCAGGGGCGGGACGGATCGGCGCGGCGAAGACAGGCTTCTGGAGGAAGAAGACGACCCGATCCCGACGTTGTGGTAGGTCCCAGCTCACAGTGGTTGCAGCAGTCGACGTGGGCGTCCAAGGCGGAGCTAACTGACACGGGGAGGCGGCGTGGGAAGGCTGACGGCTACGCGAACGGCGAGGTCATGGCCGTGGCAGCGTCGGCCGATCTAAGGAGAGGGAGAGGAGGAGGAAGGCGATGGAGAGTGAGCGAGGCGACCAGGGGGGACGGCTCGGGGAGAGTCCTTATCCCCTCGCCCACCTGCCCCGTCGCGGTGGTGAGCAGCGACCGGAAGAGGCGCACGCGGCCATAGGGACGGCGACGGGAGGTGAGAGAAGAGAGAGGTGGGCTGGGCCGTTGTGGCTAGTTGGGCCAAGCGCACAGTAAGTGCACAGTGCCCCTTCCTTTCATTTATTTCTGTTAAATAGATTAGCTTCTGTTTTGTAATTGTTTAGCCTCTATTAGAGTTTTGTAAAATATGTGACTTAGCTCAATAAATGCAGTGCAATATCCACCAATGCCAGAAAATGGTTTGGAGCCAAAATGATATCATTTGATTTTTTGGTTTAAATGAAATGGATTAAATATTGATGTTTTGTTGCTGTTTTAGGAAGTTAGAGTCAATTAACTAATTCAATAAATATTGATCTTACTTTTATAATAGCCTTGTGAATATTTGCAACATTATGAACATTTTAGTTCCTGGATTTGAACAACTTTTATTTTCACTTTAAGTTTGAATGTCCACTTGAATTGGAAAATGACTTTGATTTTGGACAAGTGGCAGATTAGCTTAGTGATCATGATGACAAGGCAACTTAATTAGCTTAATGATAGGGTTAAGATCTGGGGATGTTACAAATCTCCTCCACTAAAAGAAATCTCGTCCCGAGATTTAAGTGGGGAAGTAGAAGGTAATCTTCGGAAGAACTGACCTTTGCAAGGTCGATTAACTGGTGGACAATTTCAAAGAACGCGTCAGAAGTATCTCTTGAGCTGAAACTTAAGGAAACATCGAGAGCAAAGTAAGAAGTTACCATAGGAAGTTTCAAGCGAATGGACATCCGATCGTTACCTGAACGAAGTGTGAAAGGAGTTCATAGCATCGGGAATAGATCATCTTCCGGAAGGTGGCTTGCGATCTCACACAAAGCCAAGAGCATCGTAATCTTCGAAATTAAGGATGTACCACAAGTTCAGGTTCCGACCCTGTGGAACTGTGGTGAGGGTCGATCGGGAATAGGGAGGATGGTGACATATTGCTCGGATATGACAGCAAGGCCTGTCAGAGGGTATCCTGTCGGTTATGTTGGCAACAACGTCGGTACCAAGGGCGAGGGACGAAGAGAACCATTTTCCTGCTCGTTGAACGAGGCGGACCAATAGGCAAAGTTCTCGTCCATCGGTGGTTACCGGAAGGTCATCAACATTAGTAACAGGATCTTACCGACAAAGTTGTACAACCGAGGTGTTGACATAAGCAGGAGAATATTACCGCTTAGATCATATAGATCACAAGAAAGGTTAAACAAAACAATGGAAAGGAAAATGTGTTTATACACAAGATTTAGGAGTGTATCTTTTCCCAAGGAAAAGTAGAGCAAGATATACATGATAGGACAGCGAGTTCAAAAAGGGTTTAGTTAAAGGGGCGAGGGAAGAGTCATGATATTACCCATACAACGATGTTTGGATAATTGATCAAGAAAATTCGGCATCGCGCTTCCAATGTTCTTGTTGATATTCAGAGTACCATAGTCATGCTTCGAGGTAGCAATAACATAGTGTTTCAAGTAAGGGTTGGATCTAAAGATCACAAGAGACACGAAGGAACATTTCCAAGATTATCTCGGAACGTAAGGAATAACCAAACACAGCCAGATTTGTGTTGGTCGAAAGTCAAGGATGACATCGATGATATCACAATTCATCGAGGGCAGGGATGGTATTTCTAGCCATGAATTCAATTGACATCTCTAAAGAAGTCAAAGTGTTGATGGTGATCACGACAAATTTTGTCGAGAGACTCCATGAAGATGCCATCGAACAGTGATGACATCAAGCAAAAAGGAAGGATGAAGTGAAAGGCTATGAGAACCACGGATTTGACACAAGCTCGAAGTCAAGCTTGTTGTTCGAGGTGAAGTGATAAGATGAGGAAGATCGACGTAAGCTTAGCTCATCGTCGGAAGTTGTGCTCCGGGAAAAAGGGCCAGGTAGCACAGTTTAAAATTAGCACGATAATGATATAGCCGAGCAGGATCTGCAGAGGACAAGTATTTTAACTTGTCCGGGAAATGGGATTAAGGAGGAAATATGGTCGGAACCACGATTGCAAAGGATCAATTCATAGATACAAGATGAACTTGTACCAAGGAAATAATTATTTTTACGAGTAGTTTCCATGATAAGTTCTGCATCGGGTCCATGGGCATGAACACAAAGTTCAAGGTCGACTCCCACTTCTTGCATGAACAACTTCTCATTCGCTGCTTTCTGTTAAAAATGTTTAGTGTTTGAAAGTTTAACTGGTGGAATAGTAGAAGGTGTGGCACATGAAGCCTTGTGGGTTCTCACAGCTAGCAAAGGCATAGACACAACCCATAGGGGCATTTTACGGATCTATACCACACGCTTATAGAAGCAACAAACAACATTTCAAAATAGGATATGGACGAAAAGAATTAAATGATACCGCATTGCCGAAGGCAATTGTAACAAGGGAAGAACTCTCAAAGATAGAAGATGAAGGACATTGTCGGATAATAATCCAACAAAAGATTAGGTGGTCGGCAAAGGATCTGATGGGAGTATCGGTACTCAGCCAGAGGAAGAAGATTGCAAATGCATCGGTTTATGGAAACATCTGAATAAGCCGAAGCTTAAATGCGAAGGGTTTACGATTTCAAAATTGGGAATCAGAGGCAGAAGCTCTGATAAAAAGATGAGTATGTTGAATAGAATTAGATGGCCAATCAATCAAGGATTGATTTACCGAGAACCAGCTCATGTTCAGAATAAGGTCTGAGCCGGAAAGATAATTTAAAGGGATCAACTGATGATTGCGTGCATTCGCACTCATGTTGAATCAATAAGACCAAAATGACGGTGTCAAAGGATACCAATGAATATTGCCAGACATATGGAATTAACCATAATTCAAGTCGGCAAGGATAATCAAGAGCGATAGGCTGCAGAGGATTCTCGGGAGATCAGATAGTATTTCAAAGTATTTGGGAAACGCATGAACATCTGGGGATGAACGGTTCCCCGCAAGTATGAAGAATTACTCGTAGTGCAAAAGAAGCGGTGAAGCGGTAGGCACAAAGGATGCTCAGGACAACGGAGAGTATCTCGGGATATCTGGTAATAACCAGAGCAACTGGGGAAGAATGTACAAACGGTAAGGATGTGTAGTTATCCACAGGGATTTATCAGTGATAGGGAACTGCAAAAATAGGGGGCTCAAGGGTCTCGGGAACTTCGAGGAGTATCTTCGGAGTCTTCTAATGATGACACGCCATCTTATGGAATGAGGGGGGATCTCTGGGAGAAAGCGGTTACGAGAACCTAGGGTTAGAGTTAGTAAAATGTTTAACCCAAATAGAGGAGAGATCAGAGTCCCAGAGTATAGACAAGGAATAAAAGATCCTAATACCACCGAGTTGGCGACGTGGGCCCGTAAGCCACACAACCAAGTTAGTAAAACAATTTTCGGTTACTAGACTCAACTTCGGCCAAGGAGTTGGAAAGGGGGATTCCTAGAGGCAGTCGGCTCTGATACCAACCTATGACGACCCCGGCTTAATCATGCACTAACCATACACGCAAATGCACATGATCAAGCCTAAGGACTCACTTGAAGATATAACAACACAACTCTAAAACATAAATAAAGTCATACAAGCTTTATATTACAAGCCAGGGGCCTCGAGGGCTCGAATACATAAGTTCGCATACAAACGTCAGCGGAAGCATCAGATATCTGAGTACAGATATAAAAGAAAACACAGAATAAGCCTTTAAAAAGGCGGGGCCAAAGAAAACACTACGATTGAAAGGCGCAGGCCTCCTGCCTGGGACCCTCCGAACCTACTCCTGGTCGTCGGTCGGCTCCTCGTAGTAGTACTCGCCGAGAGGGTAGTAGTAGTTGCCGTCGGTGGGGACAGCGGTCTCAGGGGCTTCGTCATCTGGTTGCACCAAAAAGGATATGGGGAGAAAAAGAAAGCAAAGCAACCGTGAGTACTCATCCGAAGTACTCAGCAAGCAAGGATCTACACTACATATGCAACATTTTCAAAGGAAGGCTATATATGTGGACTCGGCTGCAGAAATGCCAGAATAGAGAGAGAAGGCCTAGTCCTATCGAAGACTAGCATCTTCAGCATCTTGAGCGGTCTTGCAGCATTAGAAGAGTGCAGATTAGCATAATGTAAAGTAATAGTAGTGTCATCAACCTCGCCCAGAGATCCTTCCTCGACTCCCTGCGATAAATCAATCCCAGAGCCATACTATCCAGTTATCATCTCAAGTGTCAGGTTCTAGTTGTACCGATCGGGATACAACTCCGAGTGTCCGTTACCGTAGGACAGGCTATTGATAGATGTTTTCTTCCCTGCAGGGGTGCACCAACTTACCCACCACGCTCGATTAACTCCGGCCGAACACACTTTACTGGGTCATGCCCGGTCTCGGCCAAACGATACGCTGCAACCCGACCGAGTACTTAATAGAGAGGTCAGCATGCCGGACTAACCTATGCACACATGGGTCTTGGGCCTTCGCCTTGCGCGCCCTGCACGTTGCGAGGACGCTCCGGAAGCAGACCTAACCCCCTTAATACAAGCGCGGGCTTAACCAGTCCAATCCAAAGCGGGCCACTCCTCACTGACGTCTATTAAGCTTCGGCTGAACTATACGACGCAGGACGCCCATACTATGCCCACATGATGGTTAGTGCTATCGGGCCAGAGGCCCCTCGGATCAAATATCCAAACCGTTAGTGAATTAGGAGCGCGCGGTAACAAGCAGAGACTCACGATTGATGTGACCCCGTCGCCCCGTCTCGAGGACTTCTGGTAAGGGCTAAGAATGCCCGTCCACGCCTCGTAGTTATCTCGCGGGCACCTTCCAGGTCAACCCGTCTCCACATCACTTCGCAATTATGCTCGCGCGGGTACCCCTCAAGGCCGACCCGTCTTTAGTAACATGGTTCAATGTAAAGTCATAGTAACCATAGTAACCATGTGTCTAACACCAAAGGGAACCCTGAGGAATCACCCTCGATGGAATTCCACCTGATGTTATCGTCAAGGTGAACGAAGGAGGAATCACCCTCGAGGTCCACACTTGAGGAGTTGCCCAACAGCGTCGTTATCGGGGGTCGTGTAGGAGGAATCACCCTCACTGACCATGTCCGATTAACTAACCTACAAGGTCAACATCAGAAGTGCTGACGAGTTATCACCCTCGGCACTCGATAGTAACCCAGTAGTGTCGAGCAACTAAAGGGGAAGTGACGTGCGGTGCCGGGGCCTGGTCTTCGATCCCGTTGATCGGGTCTTCTGATAATCCAGCAGGGCAGTCGGGACAAAGTGGGAGTCTCTGATGGGTCTCTACCCAACCTATACTAAACAGTTTAGGATAAGCAGGTAGGTAACAACAGCAGGTTACAATAAACAGGATATGCAGCAGAATAGGATAACAGTAGCAGCAGTAACTTCTAATGCAAGCATAAGAGAGAAGAGAATAGGCGATATCGGAATGTTCAAAAGGGGGTGCTTGCCTGGTTGCTCGGCAGATGAAAAAGGAATCTCCGACGGTGAAGTAGACGATCACTAGGGCATCGTCAGTGGTCTCGGAGTCTACCGGGAAGAAAGAGGGAGAAGAAACAATATAAATACATGGCAATAAAAACAATCACATAGCAAGGCACAGTAATACGCAGTGCAGGGGTATCCTAGTGCTATGCTAAGTGCTACGGACGGAGCGGGAATTTACCGGGAAAGTTTTCCCGGTTTCGGACATCTATCAGACAGACGAACCGGAGGGGAAAGTTCCATGTTCAGGTGGTTAGGGGTATGTGACACGTATGAGGAGGGCATATTCGGATTCGTCTCATCGTTCTGAGCAACTTTCATATATAAAGTTTTTCGATCCGAGCTATGGTTTATTTTCTATGAATTTCTGGAGTTTTAATCATTTTCTGAAAATTCTGGAATTAAATTAATTCGAATATGTGCAGGAAACACTGGGTGCACCTGGTGTACTGCACCCAGAGTGCACTAGAGAGGCTGACAAGTGGGGCCAGAGGCTGAGTCAGCTGTGCACAGTCAGTAGTTGACCCAGTTAGCGTTGACTGGTCAACAGGGTCAACGGGGCCCACATGTCATTGACTGGGACTAGCCCAGTCAGCCGTTTGACTGGTCAATTGGGTCCAGTGGGACCCAGCTGTCGGCCAATGTTAGTTTACCAGGGTTTTAAATTAATCTAATTAGCTAATTAGCGTGGTGGGGCCTAAATGTCAGTGACAGACTTTAGTTAATATATTTTCTAAACTAATCCTAATCAGCTACAATGGGGCCCATGTGTTAGTGGTTGTTAGGCACGGGGTTAGTGGGCTAATCGTTGGGCCCCACCGGTCAGCTACCCACCGGCGTTTAAAACGCGGTGGCGCGCCGGCGGTGACCACAGAGATGGCGAGGTCACGCGGGTTTCGTGCACACGCATCGGATCGAGCCGCAGCTGGGCTCTACGGAACCAGCGCGATGCCGCGCACACAACGGTGCCATTAGCTGGGGCTAGGGAGGGCCGGAGCGACGCCAACGACGAGCAGCGGCAGAGACTGAGCTCGGGCGTCGACAGAAACGAAGACACGGACGCGCACGCGACAATCGAATGCGCTGGACCGCAACTACGCAACACTACGAGCTCGGTGGCGTGCTCGAATGAGCTTGAGGAGCACCTGGACGAGGGCATGGAGCCCAGCGGCGGCGATAGAGCTACGGCGGCGGCACCCAATATACGAGCTCGAAATCAAGTACAATTGAGAGGGATTCCGAATGGGAGGCTCACCGAGGAGCGCACGTTGGCTCGGTGACAGCTTAGACGCGCAGGGGCGTGACGGATCGGCGCGGCGAAGACCGGCTTCTGGAGGAAGAAGACGACCCGATCCTTACGCTGTGGTAGGTCCCGGCTCGCAGTGGTTGCAGCAGTCGACGTGGGTGTCCAAGGCGGAGCTAACTGACACGGGGAGGTGGCGCGGGAAGGCTGACGGCTACGCGAACGGCGAGGTCATGGCCGTGGCAGCGTCGGTCGATCTGAGGAGAGGAAGAGGAGGAGGGAGGCGATGGAGAGTGAGTGAGGCGACCAGGGGGGATGGCTCGGGGGGAGTCCTTATCCCCTCGCCCACCTGCCCCGTCGCGGTGGTGAGCAGCGACCGAAAGAGGCATGCGCGGCCACAGGGACGGCGACACGGCGACAGGAGGTGAGAGAAGAGAGAGGTGGGCTGGGCCGTTGTGGCCAGTTGGGCCAAGCGCACAGTAAGTGCACAGTGCCCCTTCCTTTCATTTATTTCTGTTAAATAGATTAGCTTCTGTTTTGTAATTGTTTAGCCTCTATTAGAGTTTTGTAAAATATGTGACTTAGCTCAATAAATGCAGTGCAATATCCACCAATGCCAGAAAATGGTTTGGAGCCAAAATGATATCATTTGATTTTTGGTTTAAATGAAATGGATTAAATATTGATGTTTTGTTGCTGTTTTAGGAAGTTAGAGTCAATTAACTAATTCAATAAATATTGATCTTGCTTTTATAATTGCCTTGTGAATATTTGCAACATTATGAACATTTTAGTTCCCTGATTTGAACAACTTTTATTTTCACTTTAAGTTTGAAAGTCCATTTGAATTGGAAAATGACTTTGATTTTGGACAAGTGGCAGATTAGCTTAGTGATCATGATGACAAGGCAACTTAATTAGCTTAATGACAGGGTTAAGATCTAGGGATGTTACACCACAAGCCCTCAGGACGCACCCCAGGGGCGCGCCTGGCAGGCTTGTGGCCTCCTCGGCCATCGTCTGACCCCCTCTCCAAGCTCCGTGGATATCTTCTGGTCCAAGAAAAATCATCGTAAAGTTTTATTCCATTTGGACTCCGTTTGATATTCCTTTTCTATAAAACTCTAAAACAAGGAAGAAACAGAAACTGGCACTGGGCTCTAGGTTAATTGGTTAGTCCCAAAAATAATATAAAATAGCATATTAATGCATATAAAACATCCAAAATAGATAATATAATAGCATGGAACAATAAAAAATTATAGATACGTTGGAGACGTATCAATCATCCCCAAGCTTTATTCATGCTCGTCCTCGAGTAGGTAAATGATAAAAACAGAATTTTTGATGTGGAATGCTACCTAACATATTTATCAATGTAATCTTCTTTATCGTGGCATGAATATTCAGGTCCATAAGATTCAAAACAAAAGTTTAATATTGACATAAAAACAATAATACTTCAAGCATACTAATAAAGCAATCATGTCTTCTCAAAATAACATGGCCAAAGAAAGTTATCCCTACAAAATCATATAGTCTGGTTATGCTCCATCTTCATCACACAAAGTATTTCATCATGCACAACCCCGACGACAAGCCAAGCAATTGTTTCATACTTTTGATGTTCTCAAACTTTTTCAACTTTCACGCAATACATGAGCGTGAGCCATGGATATAGCACTATAGGTGGAATAGAATATGGTGGTTGTGGAGAAGACAAAAAAAAAGGAGAAAGTCTCACATCAACTAGGCAAATTAATGGGCTATGGAGATGCCCATTAATTGATATCGATGCAAGTGAGTAGGGATTGCCATGCAACGGATGCACTAGAGCTATAAGTGTATGAAAGGTCAAAAAAACTAAGTGGGTGTGCATCCAACTTGCTTGCTCATGAAGACCTAGGGCAATTTGAGGAAGCCCATCATTGGAATATACAAGCCAAGTTCTATAACGAAAAATTCACACTAGTATATGAAAGTGACAAAATAGGAGACTCTCTATCATGAAAAACATGGTGCTACTTTGAAGCACAAGTGTGGAAAAAGGATAGTAATATTGTCCCTTCTCTCTTTTGTCACATTTTTTTCTTTTCTCTTTTTTTTGTTTGGGCTTCTTTGGCCTCTTTTATTTTTTTTGTAAAGTCCAGAGGCTCATCCCAACTTGTGAGGGAATCATATCTTCCATCATCCTTTCCTCACATGGGATAATGCTCTAATAATGATGATCATCACAGTTTTATTTACTTACAACTCAAAAATTACAACTCGATACTTAGAACAAGATATGACTCTATATGAATGCCTCCGGCAGTGTACCGGGATGTGCTATGATCAAGAGTGACATGTATAAAAAATATGAACGGTGGCCTTGCCACAAATACTATGCCAACTACATGATCATGCAAAGCAATGTGACAATGATGGTTGTGTCATAATAAACGGAACGGTGGAAGTTGCGTGGCAATATATCTCGGAATGGCTATGGAAATGCCATAATAGTTAGGTATGGTGGCTGTTTTGAGGAAAATATATGGTGGGTTTAATGCACCAGCGAAAGTTGCGCGGTACTAGAGAGGCTAGCAATGGTGGAAGGGTGAGAGTGTGTATAATCCATGGACTCAACATTAGTCATAAAGAACTCACATACTTATTGCAAAAATTTATTAGCTATCGAAACAAAGTACTACACGCATGCTCCTAGGGGGATAGATTGGTAGGAAAAGACCATCTCTCGTCCCTGACCGCCACTCATAAGGAAGACAATCAAAAAATAAATCATGCTCCGACTTCATCACATAACGGTTCACCATACGTGCATGCTACGGGAATCACAAACTTTAACACAAGTATTTCTACAAATCCACAATTAATCACTAGCATGACTCTAATATCACCATCTTCATATCTCAAAACAAATGCAAGGAATCAAACTTCTCATCTTATTCAATGCTCTTTATATGAAAGTTTTTATTATATCCCTCTTGGATGCCCATCATATTAGGACTAAATTCATAACCTAAGAAAATTACCATGCTGTTTAAAGACTCTCAAAATAATATAAGTGAAGCATGAGAGTTCAACAATTTCTATAAAATGAAGCCACCGCCGTGCTATAAAAAGATATAAGTGAAGCTCTAGAGTAAACTGCCTTGCTCAAAAGATATAAGTGAAGCACATAGAGTATTCTAATAAATTCACGATTAATGTGTGTTCCTCTCAAAAGGTGTGTACAACAAGGATGATTGTGGCAAACTAAAAAGCAAAGACTCGTATCATACAGGACGCTCCAAGCAAAACACATATCATGTGGTGAATAAAAATATAGCCTCAAGTAAATTTACTGATGGATTGAAGACAAAAGAGGGGATGCCATCCGGGGCATCCCCAAACTTAGATGCTTGTTTGTCCTTGAATATTACCTTGGGGTGCCTTGGGCATCCCCAAGCTTAGGCTCTTGCCACTCCTTATTCCGTTGTCCATCAAATCTTTACCCAGAACTTGAAAACTTCACAACACAAAACTCAACAGAAAAACTCATAAGATCCGTTAGTATAATAAAATAAATCACCACTTTAGGTACAGTTGTGAACTCATTATTTATTTATATTGGTGTAATATCTACTGTATTCCAACTTCTCCATGGTTCATACCCCCCGATACTACCCATATATTCATCAAAATAAGCAAACAACACATAGAAAACAGAATCTGTCAAAAACAGAACAGTCTGTAGTAATCTGGAAATTTTGTATACTTATGTAACTCCAAAAATTCTGAAAAATTAGTAAAACCTGGGAAATTTGTATATAAATCTTTTGTAAAAAATTCAGATCAAAATCACGTTTATGTGATTTATTGAATTTTTGGCAATGAGCGCAAAAGTTTCTGTTTTCCAGCAAGATCAAATCAACTATCGCCGTAGACCATCCCAAATGTCTTGCTTGGCTCAAACACTAATTAAAACATGAAAACACAATTACTACAGAGGTAATAATGTGTATTTATTGAAAAACAGAACCAAAATCAAAAAACATAAAAATAAAATTGGGTTGCCTCCCAACAAGTGCTATTGTTTAACGCCCCTAGCTAGGCATAGAACATAGATCTAGGTATTATCATCTTTGGTATGCAATCCATAAGTGGCCCTCATAATAGATTCATATGGAAACTTAATTTTATTTCTTGGGAAGTGTTCCATGCCCTTCCTTAACGGAAATTGAAATCTAATGTTTCCTTCTTTCATATCAATAATTGCACCAATCGTTCTAAGGAAAGATCTACCAAGAATAATAGGACATGTAGGATTGCAATCTATATCAAGCACAATAAAATATACGGGCACATAATTCCTATTTGCAACAATAAGAACATCATTAATTATTCCCATAGGTTTCTTAATAGTGGAATCCGCTAGATGCAAATTCAAAGAACAATCATCAAATTACCGAAAACCTAGCACATCACATAAAGTTTTTGGAATCGTGGAAACGCTAGCACCCAAATCACACAAAGCATTGCACTCACAATCTTTAATTTTAATATTAATAGTAGGTTCCCACTCATCATAAAGCTTTCTAGGAATAGAAACTTCCAACTCAAGTTTTTCTTCAAATGATTTCATCATAGCATCAACGATATGTTTAGTAAAAGCTTTATTTTGATTGTAAGCATGAGGAGAATTTAACATGGATTGCAAAAAGGAAATAAAATCTATCAAAGAGAAATTATCATAATTAAAGTCCTTGAAATCCAAAAGAGTGGGTTCATCGCTACTTAAAGTCTTGACCTCTCCAATCCCACTTTTATCAATTTTTTCATAAGATCTTTAAACTCCAAATTATTGGGACGCCTTCTAGCTAAAGTTGACTCATCTCCAGTCCCATATTTATCAAGATTTATATTATAAAACAAAGATTCAATAGGAGTCACACCAATCACTTTAAGATCTTCATCATTATTTTCACAAAAACTAGAAGAACACGCTTTTACAAACCAATCTCGCTTAGCACGCATCCTAGCGGTTCTTTCTTTACATTCATCCATAGAAATTTTAATAGCTTTCAAAGATTCATTAATATCATGCTTGGGTGGCATAGATCTAATCTTTAAAGAATCAATCTCAAGAGAAATTCTATCAACGTTCCTAGCCAAATCATCAATCTTAAGCAATTTTTCTTCTACCATAGCATTAAAATTCTTTTGAGAATTAATGAAATATTTAATATTATTCTCAAGATCAGAGGGTATTTTATTATAATTTCCATAAGAATTGTTGTAGGAATTACCATAATTATTAGAGGAATTACTAGGAAACGGCCTAGGGTTGAAATTACCTCTATACACGTTATTACCAAAATTGTTCCTACCAACAAAAATTCACATCCATAGATTCATTATTATTATCAATCAAAGTGGACAAAGGCATATCATTAGGATCAATAGGATCACTCTTACTAGCAAACAATTTCGTAAGTTCATCCATCTTTCCACTCAAAGTATTAATTTCTTCAACCGCATGCACTTTTTTACTAGTGGAAGATCTTTCGGTATGCCATTGAGAGTAATTTAACATAATATTATCTAGGAGTTTAGTAGCTTCTCATAATATAATTTCCATAAAAGTACCTCCCGCGGCGGAATCTAAAAGATTTCTAGATGCAAAATTCAATCCGGCATAAATTTTTTGCATGATCATCCATAAACTTAAACCATGAGTAGGGCAATTTCTTATTATCAATTCCATCCTCTCCCAAGATTGTGCAACATGTTCATGATCAAGTTGCTTAAAATTCATTATGTCATTCCTAAGGAAGATGATCTTAGCGGGAGGAAAATACTTGGAAATAAAAGCATCTTTCCACTTGTTCCATGAATCAATAGTATTTTTAGGCAAAGATGAAAACCAAGTTTTAGCATGATCTCGTAGTGAGAACGGAAATAGTTTCAATTTAACAATATCATTATCCACATCTTTTTTCTTTTGCATATCACACAACTCAACGAAAGTATTTAGATGGGATGCAATATCTTCACTAGGAAGGCCGGAAAATTGATCTTTCATAACAAGATTCAACAAAGCTGCATTAATTTCATAAGATTCCACACTAGTGGCGGGAGCAATCGGAGTACTAATAAAATCATTATTATTAGTACTGGAAAAGTCACACAATTTGGTATTTTCTTGAGACATCGTGACAAAGCAAACGATCTAACACACCAGCAAACAAAAAGCAAATGAAAAAGGGGAACGAAAGAAGGGCGAGTAAAAGGGTAAATCTTTTTGTGTTTTTCTGAAAATGTTTTAGAAGTGGGGGAGAGGAAAATGAGAGGCAAATGGAAAATAATGTAATGCAAGAGATGGGAGTTTATGATGGGTACTTGGTAGGCTTGATGTAGAACCTCCCCAGCAACGGCGCCAGAAATTCTTCCTGCTACTTCTTGAGCTTGCGTTGATTTTTTCCTTGAAGAGGAAAGGGTGATGCAGCAAAGTAGAGATAAGTATTGCCCTCAGTTAAGAACCAATGCATCAATCCAGTAGGAGGCACAAGCAAGTCTCCAATCTATGCACCTGCACAAACTAACAAACACTTGCACTCAACGCGAAAAAGGGGTTGTCAATCCCTTCACAGTCTCGAACAAGAGTGAGATCTAATAGAGATAGGTATAAAAGATTACTAAAACGTAAAACAAAGTAAAAAACAAATAAATTGCAGCAAAGTATTTTTGGGTTTTTTGGTTTATAGATCTGAAAATATATGATGGAAAATAGACCCGAGGGTCATAGATTTCACTAGAGGCTTCTCTCTTGAAGATAGCATACGGTGGGTGAACAAATTACTGTTGAGCAATTGATAGAAAAGCGCAAAATTATGACGATATCTAAGGCAATGATCATGAATATAGGCATCACATCCGTGACAAGTAGACCGAAACGATTCTGCATCTACTACTATTACTCCACACATCGACCGACTCCTGCCTGCATCTAGAGTATTAAGTTCATAAGAACATAGCAACCCTTTAAGTAAGATGACATGCCGTAGAGGGATAAACTCAAGCAATATGATGAAAACCCCATCTTTTTATCCTCGATGGCAACAATACAATACGTGCCTCGCTGCCCCTTCTGTCACTGGATGAGGACACCGCAAGATTGAACCCAAAACTAAGCACCTCTCCCATTGCAAGAAAAACCAATCTAGTTGGCCAAACCAAACCGATAGTTCGAAGAGAAATACAAAGATGTCTTAATCATGCATAAAAGAGTTCAGAGAAGACTCGAATAATATTCATAGATAATCTGATCATAAATCTACAATTCATCGGATCTCAACAAACACACCGCAAAAAAAGTATTACATCAAATAGATCTCCAAGTACATCAAAGAGAACATTGTATTGAAGATCAAAGAGAGAGAAGAAGCCATCTAGCTACTAGCTATGGACCCGTAGGTCTGTGGTAAACTACTCACGCATCATCGGAAGGGCAGCAAGGTTGATGTAGAGGCCCTCCGTGATCGAATCCCCCTCCGACAGGGTGCCGGAAAAGGCCCCAAGATGGGATCTCACAGGAACAGAGGCTTGTGGTGGAGGAAAATTATTTTGGTGGACGCTTCTGGTGGTTTGGGAATATTTGGGAATTTATAGAGCAAGAATTAGGGTTAGGAGAACCCCGAGGGGGCCACAAGCCCTCAGGGCGCCCCCCCCCCCCCCCCCGGGGGCGCGCCTGGCAGGCTTGTGGCCTCCTCGGCCATCGTCTGACCCCCCTCTCCAAGCTCCGTGGATGTCTTCTGGTCCAAGAAAAATCATCGTAAAGTTTTATTCTGTTTGGACTCCGTTTGATATTCCTTTTCTGTAAAACTCTAAAACAAGGAAAAAACAGAAACTGGCACTGGGCTCTAGGTTAATAGGTTAATCCCAAAAATAATATAAAATAGCATATTAATGCATATAAAACATCCAAAACAGATAATATAATAGCATGGAACAATAAAAAACTATAGATACGTTGGAGACGTATCAATAGATGTCTTCTTCCACATGGGTGCGTGGCCGTCAGTGTCATTTGGAACAAATTGTCTGCCAGGACCCTTTCCAAAGATTACTTTTAGATCCTTGACCATATCAAGTATATGATCACTAGTACGGTGGTCAGGCTTCTTCCGGTGATCTGCCTCACCTTTGAAATGCTTGCCTTTCTTTCTTAAGAGATGCCTGATTGGAAGAAATCGATGATGTCCCAGGTACACATTCTTCTTACATTTATCCAAATATATACTTTCAGTCTCATCTAAATAGTGCGTGCATGCATTGTATCCCTTGTTTGTCTGTCCTGAAAGGTTACTAAGAGCAGGCCAATCATTGATGGTTACAAACAGCAACGCTCGGAGGTCAAATTCCTCCTATTTGTGATCATCCCACACACGTATACCTTTTATATCCCACAACTATAAAGGTTCTTCAACTAATGGCCTTAGGTACACATCAATGTCGTTGCCGGGTTGCTTAGGGCCTTGGATGAGCACTGGCATCATAATGAACTTCTGCTTCATGCACAACCAAGGAGGAAGGTTATAGATACATAGAGTCACAGGCCAGGTGATATGATTGCTGCTCTGCTCCCCAAAAGGATTAATGCCATCTGCACTTATATCAAACCATAAGTTCCTTGCGTCATTTGCAAACTCCGGCCACTTTCTCTCGATTTTTCTCCACTGCGACCCATCAACGGGTACTCTCAACATCCCGTCTTTCTTACGGTCTTCTTTGTGCCATCGCAACAACTTGGCATGCTCTTTGTTTTGGAACAAACGTTTCAACCGTGGTATTATAAGAGCATACCTCATCACCTTGGCAGGAACCCTCTTCCTGGGGCGCTCACCATCAACATCACCAGGGTCATCGCGGCTGATCTTATAGTGCAATGCACCGCATACCAGGCATGCATTCAAATTCTCGTACTCCTCACCGCGGTAGAGGATGCAGTCATTAGGGCATGCATGTATCTTCTGCACCTCTAATCCTAGAGGGCAGATAGCCTTCTTTGCTTCATACATACTGTCGGGCAATTCGTTGTCCTTTGGAAGCATCTTCTTTAACATTTTCATCAACTTTCCAAATCCCTTGTCAGAGACACCATTCTCTGCCTTCCATTGTAGCAATTCCAGTGTGGTACCCAGCTTTTCTTGTCATCTTCGCAATTTGGGTACAATAATTTTTTGTGATCCTCTAATATGCGCTGCAACTTTAACTTCACCTTTTCACTTGCGCAGTTTCTCTTTGCATCAGCAATGGCCTGACCAAGATCATGAGCGGGCTCATCTGATGCCTCTTCTTCAGCTTCTTCCCCCATTGTAGTACCATCGTATTCAGAGAACCTAGGATAATTGTCATCATCCTCTTCTTCTTCATTGTCTTTCATTATAACCCCTCTTTCTCCGTGCTTGGTCCAACAGTTATAGCCGGACATGAAACCGGACTGAAGTAGGTAGCTGTGAAGGATTTTTTAGGTAGAGTAATTCCTATCATTCTTAGAGACACCACATGGACAACACATAAAACTTTTCCGCTTGTTTGCCTCAGCCGCACGCAGAAAACTATGCACGCCATTAATGAACTGCGGAGAGCGTCGGTCATCGTACATCCATTACTAGCTCATCTTCATTACACAACATCGAAAAGACCAAATTAATACAAGTTCATACACACTTATTCTCATAAAACAACATACAACTATCTAGGTAAAGCATTTAAATGCGACAATAAATGCGATCAAAATCGCAACTAAGTTAATAATTGATCCAACAGCATAATGATACCAAGCCTCTTTATCAATGGCATATTTTCTAATCTTTCTAATCTTCAAGCGCATTGCATCCATCTTGATCTTGTGACCATCGACGACATCGGCAACACACAACTCCAATTTCATCTTCTCTTCTTCAATTCTTTTCAATTTTTCTTTCAAATACTCGTTTTTTTTTTCAACTAAATTTAACTTCTCGACAAGAGGGTCGGTTGCAATTTTCGGTTCACATACCTCCTAGATAAAAATATCTATGTCAACTTGATGGGCATAATTTTCATAAACACGAAATGAAACAAATAGTTATAAAAGATAATATACCACATCCGAATCATAAACCGGACGAGGGCCGACGGGGACGGATATCAAAACCATGGCACTATATATAACAAACAATCATACAAGTAAGAAAATTATACAAGTAACTATCTAAATCGTACAAATAAGTTTTTTTTTTTACAAAAAGGATAAGAAACAAGAGGCTCACCAAGGTGGTGTCGGCGACGGGACGGCGCGGCCGATCGACGGCGGTGAGGACGGGGACGGGAAGGCACTAAGTAAACCACACCTACACATATGCAAACTAAGAAGTTAATTTGAGCTTAAATTGCATATAAATCAAATAAACTCCCACATAATTACTCCCAAACTAAAGCCCACAAATCACTATACTTATAGAGCATGAAACGAGCTAAACTAGCAATGAGAGATGAAAGGATGAAGTTGCTAACCTTTTAGAACCCTTGGATAGATGGGGTGCCTCCAATCTTGACAAATATTGGCAAAAATGAAGGATGAGCTCGAGCTAGGGGAAGGAAACAGAGAGGAGAGAAAGGAGAGCTTGGGCTCGGGCTGGACGAAGCATCTATATATAGGGATATCTTTTATCCCGGTTGGTGATACCAATCGGGACTAAAGGTGCATCTCTAGTCCCGGTTGGTGATACCAACCTGGACTAAAGATGCTCGTAGGGGCCCCAGCCTGCCGCCACCCCTTTAGTCCCGGTTGGTATCACCAACCGGGACTAGAGGTCCCATTTGAACCGGGACTAGTAGTGCCCGTGCCCCCGTCCGCTCCTAGCCGTTGGAACCGGGACTAATGATCACATTAGTCCCGGGCCCAAACCTGGCCGGGACTAATGCTCTGGATCAAAGGTAGGTTTTCTACTAGTGCCAAAAGTGTACCTCAACTTACATACGAGGATCCAAAGTGTTAGCAGTTACATATACATGAGTATCCACTTGTTCTATTTAACGTAACCAAAGTGTACAGTACAGGCATCATGTGAGGAACAAGTTGTGATTATTCAACAGATCAAGTACTACACGATTGTCTAGGGCTTTGTTCATAAAAAAAGATTACCTAGGGCTTCCGGGCTGGTTCGAGTTGACATACTAGTACTATATTTAGGATGGAAACAGGGAGATATGTACAGATCAGCTGGTATCACGGCACCGATATACAGCCGCCCACGAGGCTATGCCTAATCAGGGTCGTTAGCTCCACGGAGAAGAGAAGCGAAGGTGGTCGTCGCGTGGAAACAGCGAGCTGACTATGCTCAAGCTTTGTCAGTTCGTCATCGCACATTTCGTTGCGTTGCTATAACTAACTAGCCAAGGACACTGGCCTGAATTATCCGATCACAGTAACTGAATAGCTCCGTACCAATTGTTTTTCTAACTGAACTCCGTCTCGTCGCTCCTCAGCTAAGGTAAATAAACCTGGCCACTGCACGGCTTAGTCTGCAGGTGCAGCTTAGCTGCCCACAGACTAAGCGCACCCTCGATAAGTTGCCGGGCATCATAGGTGACTGCGCTATGCTATTAGATTTCCAGCCACAAGGCCGATTCATGCTGCTGAAGCTGTCGAAGAGCAAGCGCATCAACATCAGCAGCGATTCAGATTGCAGCCATGCTTGAACCTAGCCTGAACCAAAACTGTTCATTGTTGGAACTAATCTTGTTATTAGTATTAAGCATTTAAGATTAGGTCATGTTTAATTTGTTGCATTGTGTAATAGCCACGTAGAGTTGCATTAGTCAGCCAAGTACAAAGAAAATTGCATGCTCGGCAACATGGCGTGGCAGCCGGATCAGCAGTACATAGATAGAGCGAGTGCATGCGAGGAGATCGGCAAGCCAGGAGATGAGTGGCCGTAGTCATGGATATATGTGTATTAGGTGACCAAGTGATCAGTGCATGTGGAGAGATGTGGCCTGCATGCACATGTATTAGTGTGGTCAGGTTGTACTTCGTCTGAGGCTGCATCCGCGCAGTTTGGCCTGGTCGTATGGCCGTTGAGAAAGGCAGTACAAGTGCTGAACGTGGACGTGCAAGTAGCTTGTGGTGAGTAAAAATAGGATCAAGTAGGTGTGGCTTGACCGGCGTGTGTGCATGCTAATGGTTAGTGGGTGCGTGATAGTCTTGTGAGTCCGGCTATTAAAGCCCATGTATTTGCATCATGTATGGGTGAGAAGAAATACCTAAGAAAAGGCCCAAGATGTGTGCGTGCCAAGTCTGCGTGTGTGTTCTTCTACCTCTACTGTGTGTGTCTGTTCCTTTTTTTTTCTCGAATACGCAAAGCTTGCGTATCATTGCATTGATAGAAGGAATAGAATGAGTACAGATAGGGGTACAACACATGACACGAACGCAGACAGACGTGAACATGGTGCCCGGAGCAGAAAGATAAGGGATGCTCGGCCCGAACAAAGGATACATCAAAGCTAAAACCTACCAAGCCCGAACCAAGAACGGCAACGCCGAACCAACAAGAGCACCAACATCTCGAGAACCAAAACTAGGGACACCGCGAGCGAGCAAGATGGCGCCTTCAAGAAGGAGCACGACGCCGAGACGCCGTCGCCATCTGGTCCGGAGGAACCAGACCTAGGGTTTCCCCTGAGCTGAGGAACCAGACCTAGGGTTTCCCCTGAGCTCGAAGAGGGGCGCAGCCGAGAGCCTTGACAGCGCCTCCAAGAAGGAAACGACATCCGCAGACGCCGCCGTTGCCAGCATTGGCAAGCCGAGCAGGGATTTCTCCCTAGCCTGAGGCTGAGCAATCCCATAGCCGCCGTATCTAGAGACGAAGATGAGGAAGCCAACACCGGTCGGAGCCACCACGTCGGAAGGGGGTTGGCGGGGCTGCATCTGCCGTCGAAGGGTGGCACCGCCTCCGAACCCACGAGCACTGGATGTGGCAAAAGTGGAGGCTTTGAGGCGTACAGCGTAGGGCAGGCAGCGAAGTGAACCACGAAGGGGTTGGGTGACGACGAACGACAACGCCGGCAAGCAAGGACTGGAGGGACACAGATCCTGTCTACCGTGGCCATAGCCGTCGGGACGTCGGGGAGCCAGGCGAGCTGGAAGGAACGCAGCAGCTGGGTCGCCGAGGCCAGAGCCGCCCGGCAGAGGACGCCGGCAGCCAAGGACACCGGAGGCACGCGGGTCCAAGGTCGTCGGGGCTGGAGCAGCGCCAGCAAGTACCCACCTTGAGGGCTTCATGACTGCCACTAGCACAGTAGACTCGTCGCCACCGCGAGAGCCATCGCCGTGGCTCGGGGAAGAGGACGGGTCGCCAGTCGCCGACCGGCAGAGACGTGCAGCAGCTGGGAGGTGGGCGCCCGCGCAGGAGCTCCTTTGACGCGGGGTGGGTGGGTGGGGGAGCGCACAGACGGATTTGCCCCGCCGCCGTCTTCCCGAGGCGCGGCACAACCTTGCTGGCCGGCCCCCCGGCGGCGGCGCGGCGGAATCGGGCGGAGAGATGGGCGTCCCTGCGGCGGCGGCGGATCTAGGGGCAGGGCGTGGTGGGAAGGCGTGAGTGGAGGAGGGGGGAAACGGAATCGCCCCGCCTCCGCCATCCCGGGGCACGGCGCGGCTTCGCCGGCCGGCCCTCCCTCCGGCGGCGGCGCAGCGGGGACGGGCGGAGGGGGGCTTCTCGGCGGCGGCGGATGCGGTTTCCCCCATGTCGCCAGTGTGTGTTCCTTCTTCCCTGGGGCAAGGCCAACATTCCTCCTCCCTAATCTGAGATTCATGTTACCCCCTGGGGTTGAACAGATTACTGCGGCTCGTATTCGGATTGGAATATGTGCGCTATTATGGGCTATATGGAACTGCAGGAATGATATGATTTTTAACAGACAACACACTTTAACTTTCTTGCAGGTCATCTTCAGAGCTACAGTTTGGATCCGTACGTGGTCCTTACTCATTCCTATGGACTCCAGGGAGCCTTTGGTTACTGGGTGCAACCAATGGAAGATGGTAGCTCGGGCTATATTCAACCGGTTCGGATGGCGCTCACATAACAGGATAGAAGTCTAGAGAGCTTATCCTTCATCTTACCGTATCGGTTGCTTTTGTCAGCATGTAATTTTCCTTTCTTATTTTGCTATGTTCCGTTTGCGAGCTGTAAGACTATTATGACGATACTTCGTGGATTTTTAATAAAATGGCTGCATGCATCATCATGATGCAGAGGCCGGGGTATGCCTTAATTTCCAAAAAAAAAAATGTTACCCCCTGTAATCATGAGAAGCGGTGGCAAGAATGTAACCGACCGATCCATACCGGAATATGCTGTTGATGTGCAGCAGGCTGTCTGTGAATGATGCATCTGCATCTGCATCTGCTGGTACAGGCCCAGCGTTCTTCAACATTCAGAAAAAAATGCAGCTCTATCAGAATATGTGATGTACTATACACGACATTACAGTGCATCCCCACTGGAAGTCTGGAACCACTCCCGTTCGCCTGATCAGCACCAAATTTGGTTGAGTTTCTTACACCCAAATTCAGTGTGATTTTCCTACGTCAGTTTTCAGCGTGACCTGTGCATGCACCGAGATCTCCCGTATGCTAAGCCTGGCGCATAAACAAATTTACCTGTCGCTCTAACTCTGACGTGTGTGCTCCGAGTCCGGTCCAAATCAACAGGATTCGACGGGATCCCTCTCTTTCCGGTCTCATCTTTCAGACTCTGGTTTGGTTGCTAACCTGGTAACTAACCAGCTATAGGAGTAAGTTGTTAGACTGTATATCTATACGTGGACCCTTATTACACATCTGTAATTGTATTGTACCTTTGGTACTCCTATATAATGAGATAGCCACACCCCGCTTAGGGTGTTGAGCAGTTTCCCAAACTCTATGTTTTACATGGTATCAGTTTAGGGTTTCGATGTCTTCCGCTGCCCCTCACGCTGCCACCGCCTCGGCCCCTGCCACCGCCGACTCCTCGGCCTCTGCCATCGCTGACGCCGCGTCGGCCCAAGCGCTCGCTTCCTCGTCGCCCTTCATGGCCTCCCGCCCGCTGGCTACGGCCTGGCGGCAGCCGCCCGCGGCCTTCCCAATCGGGTCGAGCGGGACGGGCGACCTGCCCCCGCCGATCCCATCTGGCGGGTCCTCCTCGGCCGTCGCCGCTGGGCCGCCGGGGTTACGCGGCCCTACACCTACGTATGGCGCCCCTGCCTCAACCCTCGGCGCCGCGCCTCCGTCGTCGATCTATGGAGCCCCTTGGTTCGGCGCCCCTGCCTCAACCCTCGGCGCCGCGCCTCCATCATCGTCCGCCTGGCCGCTGCCCTACGGCGCGTCGCCGGCGCCTGGCTACGCTGGGTCGTCACATCCCCAGTCCTACGGGGTGCAGCCGCTCGCGCTGCTTCACGGGGCTGCGCCATCTGTGCCCCCCGGAGCTCCGGCTGGCTCGGGCGTTGGCTCCGCCCCTGCAGGCGCCTACCCCGCGTCGCCATACGCTGGTGCACAACTGGCGCTCGCCCCCAACCCGGAGACGGACCCGATGATGGGCTGCTACGCGCCACCGGCACAGCCTCATGCGGATCACATGACCGTACCGTCGCCGTTTTACTTCTCACACCTCCTTTCGGTGAAGCTTACGCCGGATAATTATTTGTCCTGGCGGGCTCAGGTGCTACCTCTCCTTCGAAGCCGCTACCTGGAGGGGTACGTCGATGGCTCCATCCCGTGCCCGCCGCCGTATCATCCGGCGTACCATGTGTGGGTGGCTCAGGATCAGGCGATTCTCTCCGCTATCTAGTCATTGCTCACTCCGAGCGTGTCGTCGCTGGTCATCTTCGCCGCGACGTCCCGAGATGCTTGGTCGGCACTTCACAGCAGCTTCGCCTCGCAGTCTACGGCGCGTGCTCATGCCATACGCACCGAGTTGGGGGAGACTAAACTTGATGGTCTCTCTATCACCGAGTACTTTAACAAGATGTCGGGTCTCGCGGACACATTGGCCTCGATTGGTCAGCCACTTGGAGATGAGGAATTCAGCACCCACGTGCTCAACGGTCTTGATGATGATTATGACAATCTCATCGAGAATATTCATGGTCGTGAGGCACCACTTCCGCCACGAGAGCTATATGCACGTCTTCTTGGTCGTGAGCAGCGCATCAAAGCGCGTCGTGCCTCCCCGAGCTTCATCTCTGCCAACGCCGCGACCCGCGGTAAGCCGCAGAAGCCGTCACCATCGCCTGGCGGGAAACCGGCGGCCTCATCCTCGCAGGCCCGCGCTGCCCCGCCCTCCATCACTGGCGGTACCCATCCGGTGGCTTGCTGCCCTTGCTGCGGTGCTCAGCAGGCCTGCCAGCTGTGTGGCCTTGAGCGTCACATCGCCTCCCGGTGCCATCGACGCTACAAGCAAGATTTCCTCGGCCTGGGTAATAATGGCAAGGGGAATGAAAAACAGGCTGCTACGGTGACGAGTCATGATCATGGGCGCACCCCGTCCTACTCCATCGATCCTACGTGGTATATGGACACGGGAGCCACGAACCACCTCACCAACAAGATGGCCAAGCTTTCCACCAAGGAACCATATCGCGGTCATGATCAGGTGCACACAGCCAATGGAGCAAGTATGCACATCTCCCATGTTGGTCAGGCCTCACTCCTCACACACAACTTTCGCAAACTGCATCTTTCTAATGTTCTTCGTGTTCCCACTGCTACACGTAGTTTGTTGTCTATTCCTCAACTTACTCGTGATAATAATGTCCTTGCTGAGTTTCACCCTTTTCGTTTCTTTATCAAGGATCGGGACACGAGGGCCGTTCTGCTTAGTGGTCGTCTTCGCCATGGTTTATATGCACTTGACGCGCCGCCTACATCTCCTATGCAGTCTTCTCCTCAGGCGTTCAGCGGTGTTTGTGTGTCGTCTACACATTGGCATGCACGCCTGGGTCACCCTGCTGCCCCTATAGTTCGTCATGTGCTACATCGTCATGAACTACCAGTTGTGTCCAATAAAACTGCTGAAACAATTTGTGATGCCTGTCAGCAGGGCAAGAGTCACCAACTTCCGTTTTCAGAGTCTAGTCGTGTTGTGAACCATCCTCTTGAGCTTGTGTTTTCTGATGTATGGGGTCATGCCCAAACATCCGTTAGTGGCCATAATTATTATGTCAGTTTCATTGATGCTTATAGCCGGTTTACTTGGCTTTATCTTATTAAGAGAAAATCTGATGTGTTCGATGTTTTTATTCAGTTTCAAGCACATGTTGAGCGTCTCCTTAAGCAGAAAATTATTCATGTCCAATCCGACTGGGGAGGTGAATATCACAACCTCAACACTTTTTTCAACAAGCTTGGGACCTCGCACCGTGTGTCTTGTCCTCATACACATCAGCAGAATGGCACCGCCGAACGTAAGCATCGTCATCTTGTAGAAACTGGTCTTACTTTGCTAGCTCATGCCTCCGTTCCGTTTCGGTTTTGGAGTGATGCCTTCTCCACCGCTTGTTTCTTGATAAACAGGCTACCCTCACGACTTCTGAATATGAAAACTCCTCTTGAACTCTTGCTCAACGAAATCCCAGATTACACTTTTCTCAAAGTGTTTGGGTGTGCATGTTGGCCCCATTTGCGTCCATACAACAAACGTAAGTTAGAGTTTCGGTCTAAAAAGTGTGTTTTTCTTGGGTATAGTTCCCTTCACAAAGGGTACAAATGCCTACACGTTCCCACCAATCACGTCTACATCTCTCGTGACGTCGTCTTTGATGAGAATGTTTTCCCTTTTCATGCACTTCCGAATAACTCTGAAACTCCTATGCCACCTGTCCACTCTTCCGTACCTGTGCCTGATCAATTTGTGGATGTTGCAAATGCTCCTGTGTTGCTTCTTAATCATGCTGCAGGTATTGGACGTGGTGCTCGTCTTGAGCTATTTGATGAACAGGTGCCGGATGATGATGATCCGGAGCGGGACGTGGATCTGCATGGGACATGCATATCGGGTGCAGCCGCCCCGCGGGCGCCGCCCTCACCCGCCTCGTGGGTGCCGCCCCTGTCCGCCTCGCGGGCGTCGCTCGCGCCTGGCCTTGCTGGGTCGTCTGCCGCGACACCTGACCCAGCCGCTGGGCCTTCTGCGCCGGCTGGGCTGGCCTCACCCGGCCCAACGCCAGATCTGGCTCGGCCGGCCACGCCTGGCCCGACGCCGCTGCTCTCTCTGGAGCCAGGCGGCCCTGACGCTGGCTCGGGCGCTGGCTCGCCGGCTGAGGCCTCGCCTCTGCAGTCGCCTGTGCCGAGCCTGGCCACGTCGCCATAGCCGGCTGCCGCTGTTCTTCGTCCTCGCACGCGCAGTCAGACAGGGGTTTTTCAGCCCAAGAAACGCACTGACGGGACTGTCGCGTGGCTTGCCGCCTGCATGGCTCATATTGCTGCAGATCCCACTGCTGAGCCTCGCCATTTTCAAGCTGCACTGGGCATACCTCATTGGCGATCTGCGATGGAACATGAGTTTCAAGCTCTGCTTCAGAATGACACTTGGCATCTTGTTCCCCCGACGTCTGGTGTTAATATCATTGATTCCAAGTGGGTTTTTAAAGTCAAGAGACATGCTGATGGTTCTATTGAGCGCTACAAAGCACGGCTTGTTGCTAAGGGTTTCAAACAGAGGTATGGTCTTGACTATGAAGACACATTCAGTCCGGTTATCAAGCCTACTACCATTCGTTTGCTGTTGTCTCTGGCTGTTACCCGAGGATGGTTTCTTCGTCAGCTTGATGTGCATAATGCTTTTCTGCACGGCGTTCTGGAGGAAGAAGTTTATATGCGTCAGCCATCGGGGTTTGTGGATCCTGCACGTCCTCATCATCTTTGTCGTCTTGTTAAGGCGCTATATGGACTTAAACAGGCTCCCCGTGCGTGGCATGCACGCCTCGGCTCTGTTCTTCGGGCTCTTGGTTTTCTTCCCTCCACTGCTGACACGTCCTTGTTCCTTCTTCAGCGTCCTGAGGTTACGATGTATCTCCTGGTTTATGTTGATGATATCATCCTCATCAGTTCCTCTGCTGCTGCTGCGGATCGTCTTGTGGCTGCTTTGAGTGGGGATTTTGTTGTCAAGGACTTAGGTGCTCTGCATTTTTTCCTTGGTCTGGAGGTCTCACGATCTTCTGCTGGGTTGACTCTTACTCAGAAGAAGTATTCTCTGGATCTATTGCGTCGTGCTGGCATGCTGAAGTGTAAACATGCGATCACTCCGATGTCTGCTACTGATCGGTTGTCTGCCCTGGATGGAGATCTTCTTTCACCTGATGATGCTACTGAGTATCGTAGTCTTGTTGGTGGTCTGCAGTATCTTACTATCACCAGACCAGATGTCTCTTATGCATTCAACCGTGTCTGTCAGTATCTTCATGTGCCCAGGACGTCTCATTGGTCAGCTGTGAAACGCATTCTGCATTATATCTGTTTCATTGCCTCTTATGGTTTACTTCTTCAGCCTGCACCATCTTATGAGATCTCAGCCTTTTCAGATGCAGATTGGGCCGGGTGTCCTGATGACAGGCGATCCACGGGGGGATATGCAGTGTTTCTTGGTCCTAATTTGATCGCCTGGAATGCTCGTAAGTAGGCTACGGTGTCTCGCAGCAGTACTGAAGCTGAGTACAAAGCAGTTGCTGATGCGACTGCTGAGATCATATGGGTTCAGTCTTTGTTGAGAGAATTGAGAGTCCCTCCTGCTCGTTCTCCAGTGCTTTGGTGTGACAACATTGGTGCTACCTATCTCTCATCTAATCCGGTGTTTCATGCTCGGACGAAACACATTGAGGTAGACTATCACTTTGTTCGAGAACGTGTTGCACAGAAGCTCCTCAGTATCAAGTTCATCTCATCAAAAGATCAACTTGCTGATATCTTCACGAAGCCTCTTCCACAACCACAGTTTGTAGGCTGTAGGCGCAATCTTAACTTATTTTGTACTTCAGGCCATAGTTAAGATTGAGGGAGGGTGTTAGACTGTATATCTATACGTGGACCCTTTGTACACATCTGTAATTGTATTGTACCCTTTGGTACTCCTATATAATGAGATAGCCACACCCCGTTTAGGGTGTTGAGCAGTTTCTCAAACTCTATGTTTTACATAAGTAAGTATAGTAGCTTTTCCCGGGGCGCTGTCCGTTCTTTTTAGTTGGAACAAATATAGTCTGCAGTTCATCCTCTTGATCACCTTAATTTTTGGAGAATTCTGGCATTGTAGTAGTATAAGATATCCTTCTTTAGATTGTAGGAGTAATTGGTTCCTTTTTGTTGTTATTATACGTAAAAGCAGATTCTAATTTTGGCGGAACCTATATATATGCAATGTGTAGTGTAGGTGAACCACTTGGTGTTGTGTGACATAATGCCATCAGAAAGCTTCTGACGAATGCAATCAGCCAATTACCCGGCAGCATAATCTGATCGAACAGATAATCAATTTGCTATAGCTCCTGTAGGTCCTGCGGACTACCAAAAACAGAAGAAAAACACGAGCCAACTAACTACTTTCGCTTAAAAAAACTAGCTACTCGACAACCATCGCATATGTAAGAGATGCATCACACGCACCATAAATCAAATATTTTACCGTGTTTGCTATTGCTAGATCACCGGCTTTTTCACTTGTCACAATCAATTCCTCGCAAAACTTTCGGTGGATAGCAATGCCCGCACAATGGTGATAGTGTTGTCACTTTCAGTTTCAGAAAAAAATGAGCAACAACTAAAATCATCGAAATTCATTGAATTTCAGTGATTCGGATTTCATTTCGGCCGAGAGCTGATACTTTCACTTCAATTCAACACATTTTATAAAAAGTTGAATACTTTTTGAAAATATTTGAATTTTTTGAACTACTGAAATTGCTGAAATATTCTGGCCGAAAGGTAAATATTTCAGTGTCAACTAAAATCACTGAAATTCAGTGGATTTCACCAAAATCTCACTGAAAGTGAAAACTAATGTTGGCATGAGATGTAGTCACTATTGCATCAATGGAAGAGGGCAGAACAAAGGGTGTCACATGTAAGAGACACCGTCAACACATCACAGAGTGGCGCTAGAGGCATAACTGAGCATGTAGACTACACCAAAGTAATTGGGAAAGTGTCGTCGACGACACAATAATGAATGTGATGTTAGATGGAATGCTTGATCCGGTAGCAGTGGCCAAAAAGCAACGATGCAGATATAGTGGTAGGATTTTACCCAAGGAAGAAGAGCAAACAAAGGCCAAAATCGATTATTATTATTTTGGAAAAAAACAAATCTTTGTGGTATAAAAGGTCACATATTTCACATAAGCATACCCTCGCTAGACAACCAACAATATCATGTGGCACTATAGTTCGTGTCTAGCGCTTTATGGCTGAACTAACAAAGAAGTCGAAACCGTTGACATGGCACGTGTAGTTGTTTCTCTTGTACCAAAGTCATGATGCAACAGATTAGACCGTGACACGGTTTCGTTTTAATCTATAAAAACTAAGAGAGCTATTGCATGCATGAATTTAATTTACAATGAAAGACAAAAAATACTTGAACGAAAAATATCATCATCACCGATTACTCTAATCAAACTGATTTCCTGGTCGGTCTTTCACTATCTAGAGGAAAAGTTGCGACTGTTGAAGTTTGGCCAACACTAATTTAGACAAACAATCTGACCTTATTAATTACCTATACAAAATCATCAGATAGAAGAAACTGAAACTAATATTAATGAGAAAGAACCATGATAAAACTTGAAGCTACATCAAGATTGAGAACACATGTGACATGACACCCAAGATAAAGAGAAGAGCATGTTAACTAGGTGATGGCCCTCAAGCCCTCAATGTTCGACTTTTTTCCTTGATGACAGAATCGAGCGATGTATGCACTCGCTACTGAAAATCATATAGTTGTACCCACAAATGCCTTAGAAGTACCCACAAGTGCCTTTGGTGGTACTTACAAAGAAGTCGACCAAACAAAAAAAAAGCCTGCGGTCTAAGGGAGCAACGAACTGACGGGTACCCCTCCGGGTGATTCCCAGTGGGCGGGATGGGGAGCGCCTCGGCGAGGTTTCTTTAATAATAATAATAATTATTATTATTATTATTATTATTGCTATTATTGTTTTTCTCGCGTGAAGCTTACAGTGTGAAAAAGCACAAGTGCTTCACAGTGAAGCACATCTGTGCTTCCGCGTGAATTGCGGATGTGCTTCCCAAAAGTGAAAAAACACAGTTGTGCTTCAGGGTGAAACACAATTGTGATTCCGCCTGAAGCACACATGTGCTTTCCAGAAGGTGAAAAAGCACTGGTGTGCTCCCCCAAAAAAGTGAAAAGCACAACTGTGCTTCTTCGTTTCTGATCTGATATATATTTTTCGGTTTTCGCTTTTTTCAGTTCTTGGTTTTTTCCGGGTTCTGATTTTTCCCAGGTTTTTCTTTTTGAAAAAAATATTCGGCCAAACCTAATATCATGGGATTTAGTTTCGAAGATATCTACGCAAGCAACCCAGTGAAAAAGGTTCGTGATTCGAACGCACGGCTCAAGAGATAAAACATCTTGAAAAATCAAATCTCCGAAAAAAACCCGCAAAAATCCCAGGTTGTGACAAGGTGTGGAACATGCAATGCGCTACTTGTCACCACCAGAGAAGATACAAGTGATCATTGCAAGGGGTACCCCTTAACTACACATTGAATATTTTGTCAAATGCATGATGAGCATTTTTTTAATACAAGTGATTTTTTAAAATGTCATGAACATTTTTTCAAAAACATGCAGACATTTTGCTATGCACTGCACATTTTTTTAATGGCACAAACATTTTTTTATATGTTATGAACATTATTCTAAAGTAGTGTGAACAAATGCTTACATTTCATGAACATTTTAGTTGAAATGTGATGAAACATATATTTAAACGTGCAAACATTTATAAATATGATGATTTTTTTAGTGGTACTAACATTTAAAAAAATTGCGCACACTTTCATGAACATTTTCAAAAAAATAATTATCATATTTTTATATGCGTGAAGTTTTTTGTAAATATCATGAACATGTTTTTAATGGTATGAACATTTTCCATAAATGTACAAACCATTTTTCTAGACTACACATTTTTTAATGCATGGTGCACATTTATTGAAATTGAAGTAAAGTGATTTTTTTAATATATATTTAGAATATTTCAAAATATTTTTCTGAATGCAGGTTGGATTTGGCAGGAGCTTTTTTTTCCTACCTCGTACTACTTCATTGTATTGTTTGGTTGCTAACATGGTAACTAAGGGCAACTCCAACGCAAAGACGCATTTTGTCCACCCACATCCGTTTGGGACCGCGTTGACAAAATAAAGCAGCCCAACTCAGAGGGACCCATTTTGTGTCCCTTCAAACCCATTTCTGTCCTAAATTTGGGTTTGATTTCATTCTGAAATGGACACCTTCCGTTGTCCGTATGTGTCCTTTTTGTCCGACTGGCCCACCACCTACCCACCTTTTTCTCTCCCTTTCCGCCAAAGACCACACGTTGTAGAGACGAGGAGGGCCAGGCGGGGCGGCGGTCCCTCCGGTGCAAGGCAAGGCTGGCGGCGTGGCAGCGCTCCCTCCGGCGGTCTCCAACGCGTTCTGGGAAGGCGCTGCGGGAGACAAGGCAAGGCGTTGTGGGAGACGAGCGCCGGATCTCCTCTGTCTCGTTGGGTTGGAGGCGAGCCAGAGGTGCAGCGGCGCGAGCGCGCGAGATTGGCGGAGACCTCATCTCCGGCACCCCTCCCCGAAGCCAGCCTGCTCGCTGGTGCGGTCGGGCGTCTCAACGCGCCACTCTGCGGCTAGGAACCCACACTCAACTCGACGGCCACTCCAACGCGTGAGGCCTGGCTGGTCGCCGCAGCAGGACAAGTCTTCGTAGCCGAGCGAGCCTTTTGATAGCCTCGACCTTGACATGTCCGTTGAAATGGACCTTGCGCGTTGGGTGCATAGGTTGTCTCCATCTTGTCCGTTTGCAGACCCAAACGGATAAAAGTCGAACAAAATTCGTGTCCATTTGGGTCTCTATGTTAGAGTTGCCCTAACTATAGTTGATAGGAGAATAGCTTTTCCGGGGGCGGTGGATTGTGTTTTTAGTAGGAATAAATATAGTGTACAGGTGATCTTGCACAGTGATGTGTCATACCCATAATTTTGGAGTACTTCCGTATTGTAGTACTATAAGATATCCTTCTCTAGAGTGCAATCGGTTATTATTTTTAGTGTTTTTTTAATGTTGGCAGAAGAGCTGCAAAATTCGTTGATTAGAAAGTGGTATTACAAGAACACCTCTAGAAGAGGAATGCACCACATAAAAGAAAGTGCCAAAAAAGAAGAAAGAAAAAAGGACTGCACGGTTTATTTGTGGAAAATAGGGCAAAAAAGCTAAATAACGCCTAGCTAGGCTAGTACTAAAGCACCACAGTACATACAAGACGCGAGAAGGCCAACACATCCGACTGGGCACTAGAGCGCTTTCGCCGCTACCAGGGTACACACCGAAAACCAACGTATTATCCAGGTTGCCACGAGCATATTGACGAGACTCAATGGCACTGGAGAGGAACGATATGTCCGATAGAGCGAACCTATGCCGCTCCGATTCCCTGAGGATAACTAACATAACTCGCCTTGCACTCCTTGTATGGCGAAATGGTAGAATTTGCTGGCATCATCCAAATCCAAGCACCCCTCTAGGTAGTGCACGATGGGTGAATCTGCCAAGAGAGCGCGGGGCTCCGGACAGGGTGGGCTTGATCCATGGCATGGGGAATTCGGTCCACCTAACATAAACTGATATTTTCTGCAAAATTTGTTCAAGACAGCAAAACACATCGCGAGCCGAAGCATCAGTTGAACTGAATCCCCAGCTATCGCTGAAACAAACCGGTACGTCTACTCTACGGCGCAGCAACGAATTGCTTTCGTTTATGGAAAACAGGGATTTTTGTTGAGAGCGAAGTAGAGCAGGACCTAAGTGGCAGCCGGGGGCAGATCTAGGCGGCGTGTCGGGCGTGCGGGATTCGAGGAGGTTGGTCCGGGACTAAGCAACCAGCCACAGGATGAGTGGAAGTGACTCGTACCTCGAAGACCAATGCCCAAAACTGAGGGGCGACGCCGCTGAAGCTCCAGGGCGTGGAGGGGGATGCTTGGCGGCAGTTCGGTGGTGGACTTTCATCATGAAGAGGGAGGGGGAGGGGGAGGGGGAGCAAGATTATACCGGCGGGCGGTGGGGGGAGGAGATACGGCGGAGGCGACGGGTGATCTAGATTCCCGGGGAGACGAATGGGTAGAGCATTTCTCCTTTGGTGTCTTGGGCTACCATGGATTTTGTTTTTTGTGATTCAAGGGAACCAACCCTAGCTTCTGAATCACTGCTCATCTTTAATATAATCTAGAGTCATTTGCGCGAAAACAACTTGGTGATGGTCCTCAAGCCCTCAACCTTTAACTTGTTTCCTTCATGACGTAGTCGAGCGATGTGTGCACTTATTACTGAACATCAAATATCATATAGTTGTACCCACTAGGGGTGTGTCTTTGTCTCGCTATAACGCCTCGCCTTAGGGAGTGCGCTATGTGGACCCGCCTAATAGCGTTCGTTCAATAGTTTTGTCCATTTTTTTCTTTGTTTTCCTTTTTACTTTGTTTATATTTTGAGACATTCTAAAATATATATATATATATATATATATATATATATATATATATATATATATATATATATTCCATGAAATAATTTAGTTCGTTTACTTAAATAATTGAAAATTGTTGACAAAAAAAAATGAAAAATGTTAATGTAGTGTAAAAAGTTTGTTAGCATAATTTTGAAGAAATCTTGAAGCATTCAAATTTTTTTTTTGATATTTAAAATGTTGGCATTCCAAAAATAAATAGTACATGAAATTTTAAAAAATTATAAAATGTCAAAAAATGCCGTATAATTCAAAACGAATATTTTATAGCATTCAAAATAATTGTCATTACATTTAAAAAACAATCAAGAATTTCAAAATATATCCATGACATTAAAAAAATATTTACACAATGTAAAAAAAATGTGTGCACGGTTAAAATAAAGTTTGTATCATTGAAAAAAATAAAGAAGTTTTAAATTATTTTAGATGTATTAAAATTCTCCAAATATATATTTGGAAAATTGTTAATGATGTATTTGAGAAATGTTAAAATTGGATAAAAATGCTTTAAATTTTCACAAGAAATAAAAAATATGTATTGAAAAATAGACATGAAAACATATATATTTTTAAATGTGAATAATGTATTAAAAAATGTTACGCATGTATAAAAATCCTGATATATTTAAAAATGTACAATGTGTATGAAAAATATAGACATGTTTTGAAATAGAAGATGGAAAAAACTCCAAAGAAAACTGAAGAAAGAAAAAAACCAAGGAAAGTAAATAAAAAAAGAAAAGAAAACCCAAGGAAAACCGATGCAAACGGTGAAACCCCAAGAAGAAAACCACAGAGAAACAGACACTAGTGCGGCTGCTATAGTACTGGGCCGACCCAATGACGCCACGTCAGAGCGAGCCGGTGCTACATCTCACAATAGGCGAGACATATTTCTTGCGACCCACGATTGCCTTAGAAGTGCCATCTACGTCATTGGTGGATATCCCCAAGTGCCGTAGAAGTTCCATGTCTATTACACGGACGAACTAATACAGTTTCCTGCATGGCCATTTTACGAGTGCCGTAGATACTGAGGTAGAGAACTGGCATATCTCTTGGGATTTAAGTTATACTCCCTCCTTTCCTAAATATAAGCCTTTTTAAAGATTTCAATATGGACTACATGTGGAGCAAAATGAGTGAATTTACACTTTAAAATATTTCTATATACACCCATATGTAGTCCGTATTAAAATCTCTAAAAGACATATATTTAGAAACGGAGGGAGTAGAAGTTTGTTAGAATGGCCACGCAAGGTGATCATTCAATTATAGGCTTTTCTTTTGTCATCACACTCAGTTATAGTACAGAGATGGACGACTTATAGTACCAAAAAACAGAATACTTTAAAAATTAAGGTGATCACTCTTCCTTGTGCAAGACGATCAACAGTGCACTATATATGTTCCAACCAAAAAGCCCGACCACCGCCGCTCGAAAAGTTATGTTCCTTTTAGCTGTAGCTAAAATGCATAAACCGTGCATTTAAAAACAATTCGTGTACGGTAAATAAATGGTTCATGCATTTTTTTACAATGTTCATACCATTGAAAACTGTTCATGACATTTAAAAAAATCCTCACATTTTTTAAGAATATGATCATGAGATTTAAAAAAAATATCATGAAAATCTAAAAAATTGTAGGCAGAACATTGAAATATAGTAAGTATCATTCAAGAAATTGTTCATCATATTTATTAAATGTTTGCAAGTTAAATATATGTTCCATTCCAAAAAAATCTTTATGAAATGTAAAAAATTGTTTGCAATGTATTGAAAAAAATTGTGAGAAATATACGAAATAATATATGACATTAAAAAGAGAAAGTTGCAATACATAACATAATATTTACATGTTATTAAATAAATGTTCATGATTGTTTTCAAAATATTCACACTGTATTCAAAAAGTGTTCACTGTGCATTTTTGTAATGTTCAACATTTATTTGGAAAATAAAAATAAATTCAACATGTATTTGAAAATTTTAAAAAATTGAAAACAAGTAGAAAAAGCAGAAAAAAAAAGCAAACAGATGAAAACCAATAGAAACTCATAGAACATAGGAAAACGAAAATCAATACAGAAAAATAAGAAACTCATAGGAAAAAGGAAAAGAAAAACATAGAAAAAAACCCTGCATGTGATGTTCTAAAACTATGTTTTTTTCGGATCGGGGGGGGGGGGGGGGGGGGGGGCATGTTTTAAAACTAGTCTGTGTAACCTACCCAAAACTGCTCAAAAGGGCCGGAACACTAAAGCGAGCGCATAGGCGAGACGGTGCAACATCTCGCAGCGGGCTAAATATAGTACTGCTGGGCTAACACTGCCTTTTCCTCGAGTTGAGCCTGTTATTCGGCCACCAACCCATATGCTTGATTGGACATTACTCAAAAGAAATATGCTTGATTGGACCGTAGGCGTTTTTGTTTTGTTTGATCGACTTCTTGGTATCCCACTAAAGTCCTATGTGTAGTTTCTATTGGTTTCATTGGATTTTTTCTGATTTTCTATTGTTTAGTTTATTCTTCAAATACATATCGACTTTATTTAACAACACGTTAAACGTTGTTCGTATACTGGTTGAACATTCTTCAAATACATATCGACTTTATTTTGCTATGCACTGCACCTTCTTTTTAATTGCACATACATTTTTTTATATGTTACGAACATTATTCCAAAATAGTGTGAACAAATGTTTATATTTCATGAACATTTAGTTGAAATGTAATGAAACATATATTTAAACATGCAAACTTTATAAATGTGATGAACAACTTTTTGAATGGTACTAACATTTAAAAAATGCGAGTATTTTTTTCACACATTCATGAACATTTTAGAAAAATAACATATTTTTAAACACGCGAAGAATTTTTTAAATATCATGAACATGCTTTTAATGGTATGAACATTTTCCATAAATGTATGAGCCATTGTTCCAGACTACACATTTTTTAATGCATGTGAACATCTCTTGAAATTGAAGTAAAGTAATTTTTTAATATATATATTTAGAATATTTCAAAATATTTTTCTAAATACCTGTTGGATTTGTCAGGATCTCTTTTTCCTATCACGTACTACTTCAGTGTATTGTTTGGTTGCTAGCTTGGTAACTAAGGGCACCTCCAATCGCAAGGACCCATTTCGTCCACCCACGTCCGTTTGGGCCGCGGAGAGAGAAAATGCGGCCCAACTCAGAGACCCATTTCTTCTACATGTTTGGTCGTACCCATTTTGTGTCCGTTCAAACCCATTTATGTCCTAAATTTGGGTCTGAAGTGGACACCAGTCCGTTGTCCGTCTATGTGTCCGGCTGGCCCACCACCTACCCACATTTTTCTCCCCCTCTCCTTTTTCTCACTTCTGGCCCACCCACTCCACCATGCCGCTGAAGACCACGCGCTGCAGAGACGAGGCAGGCAAGGCAGGGCGGCGGTCCCTCTGGCGCAAGGCAAGGCCGGCGGCGCGGGGGGCGCTCCCTCTGGTGGTCTCCAACGCGTTCTGGGAAGGCACCGTGGGAGAGGAGGCAAGGCGTTGTGGGAGACGAGCGCCGGATCTTCTCTGTCTCGTTGGCTTGGAGGCGAGCCGGAGGTGCAGCGGCACGAACGCGCGAGATTGGCGGTGAACTCATCTCCGGCACCCTCCCTAAGAAGCCGGGCTACTCGCTGGTGCGGTCGGGTGTCTCGGTGCATCGCTCCGCGGCTAGGAACCCACACTCAACTTGAGGGCCACTCTGATGCACGAGGCCTGGCTGGTCGCCGCGGTAGGACAAGTCTAAATAGGCGAGCGAACCTTTTAATAACCTCAACCTTGATATGTGTGTCAAAATGGGTCTTGCACGTTGGGTCCACAGGTTGTGTCTGCCCGTGTTCGTTTACAGACCGAAACGGATAAAAAGCGGGCAAAATCTGCGTCCATTTGGATCTCTACGTTAGAGTTGCTTTTCTGGGGTCGGTGGCTAGTCTTTTTAGTTCGAACAAATATAGTGTACAGGTGATCTTCCTGTAGTGATGTGCGATAACCATAATTTTGGAGTACTTTGGTATTGTAGTACTATAAGGTATCCTTCTCTAGAGTGCAATTGTTTATTTTATTTTTTTCTAATGTTGGCAGGAGAGCTGCCAAATTCGTTGATTAGAAAGAGGTATTACAAGAACACCTCTAGAAGAGGAATGCATCACATAAAAGTGAGTGCCAAAAAAGAATAAAGAAAAAAAAGGACTACATGGCTTATTTGTGGAAAACCAAGCAAAAAAATAAAGCAGCACAGTACATACAATACGCAAGAAGGCCAACACCCCACAACACACCCGGCCGGGCACTCAAGCGCATTCGCCGCTACCAAGGTACACACCAAAAATCGGCGTCTTATCCAGGCTGCCACGAGCATATTGACGAGACTCAATGGCACCGAAGAGGGAAGATATGTCCGATAGAGCGAACCTATGCTGTTCCGATTCCCCGAGGATAGTTAACATAACTCGCCTTGCACTCCTTGTATGGCGGAACTGCGGAATTTGCCGGCATCATTCAAATCCAAGCACCCCCCCCCCCCAGCTAGTGCGCGATGGGTGAATCTTCCAAGAGAGCGCGAGGCTCCGGACAGGGCGGGCTTGATCCAAGGCATGGGGAAGTCGGTTCAACTGACAGAAACTGATGTTTTCTGCAAATTTTGTTCAAGACAGCAAAACACATCCCGATCCAGAGCATCAGTTGAACTGAATCCCCAGCTATCGCTGAAACAAACTAGTAAGTCTACTCTACGGCGCAGCAACGAATTGCTTTTGTTTTTGGAAGACGGGGATTTTTGTTGAGAGCGGAGTAGAGCAGGACCTGTGTGGCAGCCGGGGGTGGATCTAGGCGGCGTGTCGGGCGTGGGGGATTCGAGGAGGTTGGTCCGGGACTAAGCAACCAGCCACCGGATGAGCGGAAGCGGCTCCTACCTTGAAGACCAATGCCCAAAATTGAGGGGCGGTGCCGCTGAAGCTCCAGGGTGTGGAGGGGGATGGTGGTCGGCAGTTCGTTGGTGGACTTTCATCATGGGGAGGGAGGGGAGGGGGAGTAAGATTATACCGATGGGCGATGGGGGAAGGAGATACAGCGGAGGCGACAGACGATCTAGATTCCCGGGGAGACGAATGGGTAGAGCATTTCTCCTTTAGTGTCTTGGGCTAGCATGGATTTGGTTTTTGTGATTTAAGGGAACCAACCCTAGCTCATCTTTAATATAATCTCGGGTCATATGCGCGAAAACAATTTGGTGATGGTCCTCAAGCGCTCAACCTTTAACTTTTTTCCTTCGTGACGTAGTCGAGTGATGTGTGCACTTATTACTAAACATCAAATATCATATAGTTGTACCCACTGGCATGTCTTTGTCTCACTATAATGCCTCGCCTTAGGGAGTGCGCTATGTGGGCCCGCCCAATAGCATTAGTTCAATAGTTTTGTTCATTGTTTCTTTGTTTTCTTTTTCACTTTTCTTTATATTTTGAGACATTATATATATATATATATATATATATATTCAAAACAATAATATAGTTCATTTACTTAAATAATTGAAAAACGTTGACTACAAAAATGAAAAATGTTAATGTAGTGTAAAAAGTTTGTTAGGATAATTTTGAAAAAATGTTGAAAGCATTCAAAAAATGTTTATGATATTTAAAATGTTGGCATTTCAAAAAAAAGTACATGAAATTTTAAAAAATGATACAATGTTAAAAAAATGACCATGTAATTCAAAACGAATAATTTTTAGCATTCAAAATAATTGTACTTTACATTTAAAAAATATCCACAAATTTCAAAAATATATCCGTGACATTAAAAAAATATATTTATACAACGTAAAGAAAATGTTTGCACGGTTATAAATGTTTGTATCATTGAAAAAATAAAGATGTTTTAAATTTTTTAAGATGTATTAAAAAAATTCAAAATATGTATTTGGAAAATTGTTAATGATGTATTTGAGAAATGTTAAAATTGTATAAAAAATGCTTTAAATTTTCATAGGAAATGTGCAATGTGTATTGAAAAATAGACATCAAAAAACATATATTTTGAAATATGTGAATAATGTAATAAAAAATGTTAAGCGTGTATAAAAAATCCAGATATATTAAAAAATGTACAATGTGTATGAAAATGTAGACATGTTTCGAAAGAGAAGAAGGAAGAAACTCCAAAGAAAGTTGAAGAAGGAAAAAATCCATAGAAAAGTAAAAGAAAAAAAGGAAATATAAACCAAGGAAAACCGATTCAAACTGTGAAAATCCAAGAAGAAAACCACAAAGAAACAGACACTAGTGCGCCTGCTATAGTATTGGGCCGACCCAGTGACGCCACGCCAGAGGCGAGCTAGAGCTACGTCTCACAATAGGCGAGACATATCTCTTTCGCCCCACGATTGCCTTAGAAGTGCCATCGCCGTCATTGGTGGATATCCCCAAGTGCCGTAGAAGTTCCATGTCTACTACAGGGACGAATAATACAGTTTCTTGTGTGGCCATTTTACGAGTGCCTTAGAAGTGCCATAGAAACTAAGGTAGAGAACTGACATTCTCTTGGGACTTAAGTTATACTCCCTCCTTTCCTAAATATAAGCGTTTTTAAAGATTTCAATATGGACTACATGTGGAGCAAAATGAGTGAATTTACACTTTAAAATATATCTATATACATCCACATGTATTCCCTATTTAAATCTCTAAAAGACTTATATTTAGAAACGGAGGGAGTAGAAGTTTGTTAGAATGGCCATGCAAGGTGATCATTCAATTATAGTCTTTTTTTTGTCATTACACTCAGTTATAGTCCAAAGATGGATGACTTATAGTACTAAAAAATAGAATACTTTAAAAATTAAGGTGATCACTCTTCATTGTGCAAGACGATCAACAGTACACTATATATCTTCCAACTAAAAAGACCGACCACCGCCACTTGAAAAGTTATGCTCCTTTCAGCTATAGCTAAAAAGCATAAACAATGCATTTAAAAACAATTTGTGTAGGGTAAAAAATGGTTCATGCATTTTTTTACAATGTTCATACCGTTCAAAAATATTCATGCATTTAAAAAAATCCTCACATATTTTAAAAATATGATCATGAGATTTTCTTAAATTATCATGAAAATCTAAAAAATTGTAGGCACAACATTGAAATATAGTAAGTATCATTCAAGAAATAGTTCATCATACTTATTAAATATTCGCAAGTTAAATATATGTTGAATTACATTACAAAAAAATCTTTATGAAATATAAACATTTATTGGCAATGTATTGAAAAAATGTGAGAAATATACGAAATAATATATGACATTAAAAAGAGGAAGTTGCAATACATAACATAAGATTTACACTTTATTAAATAAATGTTCATGATTGTTTTGCAAAATATTCACACTATATTTAAAAAGTGTTCAATGTGCATTTTCGTAATGTTCAACATTTATTTGGAAAATCTAAATAAAGTCGACATGCATTTGAAAAATAAAAAAATAAAAAACAAATAGAAAAAGAAGAAAAACAAATATAAAGCAAACAGATGAAAACCAATAGAAAAACTCTTAGAACAAAGGAAAACAAAAATCAATACAAATAAAGAAGAAACTCATAGTAAAAAAGGAAAAGAAAAACATAGAAAAATAAAAAATCTGCATGTAATGTTTTAAAACTATGTTTTGGGGTGGGGTGGGGGGGGGCATGTTTTAAAACAAGTCTGTGTAAGAGCATCTCTAGCACATACCGTAAAACTCCGGTGAACTACGTTATACAGGACGGGCCAAAATAGCGCCCCGATCAGATCCACGAAAAAGGGCCCGACCCGTAAATTTTTTAGAGGAGGCCTATAAACCGCCCCCGTTTCTGCTAGCATGCAGAGCACAGGGTTGATGAAAAACGGGCGGTTGTTGGAGTAGTGTGCCCGGCCAGGAATGTAGGGCACCGGATTGGTGGAACTGGCGCCCGCCGGAGTAGTGCGCCTGGCTAGGGACGCAGGGCATGGTATTGGTGAAACTGGGCGGTCGCCCCAAAACAGTGAAGAGCCACCCCTCGTGACTTCCCTATAAAGAGGGGGCCGCGGGGAGCGATGCTCATCCATCTTTCTCCATTCTAGTCCCCCAGCCACCGTCGCCTTCTTTCTCCTTCCTCTCCCCTCGAATCTGTCGTCGCCATGGCGAGGGGAAAGGGTCGAGCTCGCGCATCCGTCGTTGCGGCAAGAGCTTCTCCTAGGAATCACGTCCACGTCCCGGCCACAGCTGCGGAGGCCGGCTCCAGTGCTTGAGGAAGGGCCGCAGCCCGTGGTCGTGGAAATCGCAGTGCCCAGGGTCGGGGCGGCCACGACGGAGCGCTTGTCGTTTCATCTGCAGCCATACCACCCCCGCCAGAGGGCCATATGGAGGACACGGAGCACGTGTTCGTTGTGGAACTGGACCACCGGCCGCAGAGCTGGCTGCGGCTTCCCCGTCGTTTCGCCAGGGTAATGGAAGACAACCATCTGCGCGTCCTGTGGTTGCGCGTGGAGGGCTTCTGCAATGGCCCCGTCTGGGTGACCGTCGAGATCTCTGTCAATGGCATCATGTACTTCACGCGCAGATGGAAATCCTTCGTTCGTGCTCGCTGCTTGGGGCAGGGACACCTCCTTCACTTCAGGCTGGTCAGATCCAACACGCTCTTCGTGAAGTTCTTCGGGGCTTCAGGGGCTCGTCTGGAGTGTTGCGCGGAAAGCTCAAGCAGCAACGACACCGCTTCCTCCAGCGAAAGCGACGAGGAGGACGATGACGATGATTCCCCAAGCATCAAGATCGAGGACGACGGCTCCAACTCTAGCTAAACACCGGCAGCACCATCATATGGCTTGCCGGGAGTGAGTCGGGCTTTGCCTAGGCGCTCCTTCTGCCCCAGTTTTGCACTCGATGTAAACCCTGCGGGGAAGGGCCAAGAAAATATTACCAAGCACTCCTAATGAATATCTGTTGTTTATCATGCTCAAATGAATGTGTGATGTCTCCCTTGTTTCTCTTTGCCTTTGTATGATTTGGTTTTACTCTATGCGTACCAAAAGCTTGTCAGGGCACGCACTTGCCGCGAGCGCTTGAGGAACGGGTCCTTAGCAGCCTGCCGGTAGTGTTTCCACCGACAAGTTTTCCCTAGGCATTTTCGATGCAGCTACTTAAATTGTTGAGCAGGCTCGAAACAAAGTAAGAGCACGAATGATCACGACAAGGTTCCTTCGCGTGCAAGTTTATCATACAAACACATAATCGTTCAAGGGGAATTGCAAATGTAACAAGGAAATTGTTTTAAAGTTTTTCAACTTAGCTTTTCCCTTATGCTGTTTTTCTTGTCATATGAAATGGTCACTTGAAATGCCAATGCCATTTAAATGGTATCTCCATCGTCACTCCCCTGGGAAACTTGCACGCGAGGGATCCTTCTATCCTTTGAGAAAAAGAAAGAAGAGAAAAGAGTGGTTTGGAAACCTTGGCGGTTCATCAGCCATCTCATGCAAATCAATGCGTAACCACAACATCACATGCATTTATACATAAATAAATATGTACAAAAGGTTGCGAAACACTTAGCTTTATTCACATACGCACAGGATCTATGCCTGCCTTTGTACAAAGGGTTACAATGGCCGACAAAGCTTGTACAAAAGAGGTTGCCGGGAGCAAGGCCCGGCAACCACGCCTCACGGGTAGAACTTGCAAAGATGCTCAATATTCCATGAGTTTTGCACTTTAGTGCCATCCTCGGTCTCCATACGAACTGTGCCAGGTCTGGTGACTCGCACTACCTGATAAGGGCCTTCCCACTTTGGCGTCAACTTGTTTGATCTCTTGGCGGACTGAACGCGCCAAAGAACAAGGTCGCCTTCCTCAAGGCTTCGTCATGAACTTTGCGGCTATGATAGTAGCACAAAGCTTGCTGGTAGCATGCAGCTCGCACAACCGCCCGAAGACGATCTTCCTTAAGGAGCATTGCATCATCTTCCGCAACTGCTCTTGCTCTGCCTCATCATAGGCAAGCACTCAAGGTGACCCGTATGTGAGTTCTGTGGGGAGCATCGCTTGTGCACCATAGAGTAGGGAGAAGGGTGTTTGGCCGGTAGCTCGATTTGTTCTCGTCCTGAGTGACCAAAGAACTGCCGACAACTCATCTACCCAACATCTTCCACACTTGTGTAGCCTGTCAAATGTTCTTGTCTTGAGACCACGTAACACTGCAGCATTCATCTGTTATGCATGTCCATTGCTCCTCGGGTGAGCAACAGAGGTAAAACAGATCTTGCTTCCAAGGCTTCGGATGTATTTAATGAAGGTGCGGCTCATGAACTATGCGCCATTGTCGGTGATGATTCTATTAGGAACCCCCAAACGACAAACTAATCCTTTGAAGAACTTGATGGCTGACCGTGCTGTCACCTTCCTCACTGGCTCCACTTCAGGCCACTTTGTGAACTTGTCGATGGTGACGTACAAGAACTCAAACCACCCGGTAGCACGAGGAAAGGGGCCCAAAATATCAAGCCCCCAAACCGAAAAAGGCCAGGAGAGAGGGTTGTTTGAAGAGCTTGAGCTGACTGATGTATGTTCTTGGAATGGAACTGGAATGCTTCACACTTGGTTACTAACTTAGCCGCATCCTGGAGAGCAGTGGGACAATAAAAGCCTTGCTGAATAGCCTTGCCGACAAGCGCTCTTGATCCTATGTGAGAACCACATATGCCTCCATGTATTTCTGCCAACAACTTCAGTCCATCTTCCCGGCAAACGCACTTTAATTTCACACCGTTTGGTTTTTTTTCTGTACATAATGTTATCCACAAACTGATACATACTTGATCGACGAGCTACTTTCTCTGCTTCTCCTTGCTCATCGGGAAGATCTCTTGTTTGAAGAAAATGAACTATATGTTGTGCCCATGCCGGAGCCTGTGGCTCGACGGCAAGGATTAAAGGCATCTCTTCGGTCGTGGGAGCGCTTGCCTCAGCGGCAAGAACCTGAGGTTCTGCGTGAAGCCGCCGCTCACCGACAATCGTGTCGTTGCTCCCGGCAATGTTCTTGTCGGCGGCTTCTGGGAGCCCTGCCGAAAAATACTTGCCTGTATTTAACTTTGTTCTCTTACTCGCCTGCATTGACGGAGTGACTGATGGTTGATTCAAATGGAGCACAAAGGTTCCTTGTTCCACAGGTAGCTTTTGGGCAGGACACTTTGACAGATGATCAGCAATGCTGTTTTCCGCACGAGGGATGTGCTTTGTTTGCAACCCGTCAAAGTGTTCCTCCAATTTCCCCACTTCTTCCACATATGCTTCCATCAACGGGCTCTAGTAGTCCTTATTCACTTGCTTCACAACAAGTTGCGACTCTCCACGGACAATCAATTTCCTGATTCCTAAATCCACTGCGATCCTAAGACCAGCAAGGAGTCCTTCATACTCTGCAGTGTTGTTGGTCGCGTTCTCCCTGGGAAAGTGCATTTGGATTACATACTTGAGGTGCTCTCCGGTGTGTGTGACAAGCAGCACTCCATCACTGACGCCTTGTAGCGAGAAGGCACCGTCAAAGTACATGATCCATACTTTGGTTGTTTCTTTGTCGGGGAGAGTTGATTCTTGAATTTCTTCATCTTGCATTGGTGTCCATTCTGCAATGAACTCCGCCAAGGATCTGCTTTGAATAGTTGAAGTGCTTTCAAACTTGAGTGCAAAGCTTGACAATTCCAATGCCCACTCCACTATCCTGCCAGTTGCATCTGGATTTCTCAAAATGCGCTGCAACGGAAAGCGAGTGACAACTGTAATCTCATGTGCTTGGAAGTAGTGGCGCAAATTTCTTGAGGCCATGAGAAGGACGAAAAGCAACTTCTGCACTCCAGAGTATCTTGATCTAGCCCCCTGCAAGAGAGAACTAACAAAATATGTTGGTCGTTGCACCACTTTCTTCTTTGGTAGTACTTGCTGGTTAGCTTCATTTGCTTGCACTGTTTCTGCTTTGTCATCATTAGACCTTGCCGGAGAAGATTCTGGCTTGTCGTTGGACGGGCTTGCCACTGCTGTTTCTTTGTTATCAGCTTCTCTCTGCACCACAAGTACGGCACTGACCACTTGATTTGTTGCCGCAAGATACAACAACAACGGTTCTTGTGGTTTAGGCGCAACTAGTGTTGGCGCGGAGGACAGGTATCTTTTCAAATCCTACAATGCGACCTCCGCTTTCGGAGTCCATTTCATTGGACCTACCTTTTTCAATATCTTAAAAAATGGCAAGGCGCGCTCTGCATATCTTGAAATGAACCTACTTAAGGCAGCAACACAGCCGGCAAGACACCGCACATCCTTGACGGTTTTTGGTGCTTGAATCTACTCTATCGCTTTGATCTTGTCGGGATTCGCCTCTATTCCATATTGAGACACAAAGAACCAGAGAAGTTTGCCGAATGGAATGCCAAACACACACTTCTCGGGGTTGAGCTTCAAATTGATCTTGCGCAAATTTGCAAATGTCTCATCTAAATCTTGAATGAGGGTTGATGTGTCCTTGGTTTTGACCACTATATCATCCATATATGCTTCCTCATTTCTGTGCAGCTGGGGCTCAAAACCAATCTGAACTGCTCTCGCAAATGTTGAACCAGCACTCTTTAATCCGAAAGGCATACACACGAAGCAGTATGTGTCACATGGAGTGATGAATGCGGTTTTCTCCTCATCCTCCTTGGCCATGAATATCTGATGGTACCCAGAATATGCATCAAGGAAGGAGAGTAAATCACAGTCGGCAGTAGAGTCTACAATTTGAACATGCACGACAAAGGGAAAGGATCCTTAGGCATGCTTTGTTAAGATCGGTGTAGTCGATGCAAAGTCTCCACTTTCCATTTGCATTGCGCACTACAACTAGGTTTGCTAACCAAGTTGGATGTAGTACACCTCTAACTAAGCTTGTTGCTTCAAGTTTCTTGATTTCCTCGGCAATGAACTGTTGTCGCTCCAAAGCCTGCTTCCTGACCTTCTGCTTGACGTGCCGAGCTTGGGGACAGACAGGAAGGTGGTGCTCAATTACCTCCCTGGGAACGTCGGGGATGTCAGACGGTGCCATGCAAACACATCGACATTCACCCACAGGAAGGCAATGAGCGTGATTTCCTATTTGCTGTCGAGGGTGGAACTGACGGTGAAGATACCGCCAGTGCCATCCTCCTTTACCCGCACTTTCTTTGTTGCTGGCGTAGTGGCCTTGGGTTTCTTGCCGGTAGAGCTCTCCAGCAAGTCTTCAACAGGCGCGCAACACTCCAAAGAGGTGCGCTTCCTGAAATTTTTGCCAGAAGTCTTATCGGACTCCTAGTTTTTCTTCTTCTTGGCGGGAGCTGGCGCATTGGTGGCCTCTGCTGCTACCGTGTCTCTGTATAGCTTGTCGATGCACATGACTGCATCCTTCTTATCCGAGTTGATGGAAATGACACCCATTGGCCCTGGCATTTTTAACGTATTGTAGGCATAGTGTGATGCTGCCATAAACTTAGCCAGAGCTGGGCGGCCAAGAATTCCTTTAAACGGCAAGGGAATCTTGATTACATCAAATACAATCTTCTCTGTCCTGTAATTTAGTTCCCCGCCAAACATCACCGGCAATGTGATCTTCCCTTTGGGCTGGATCCTTCCTGGGTTGATTCCTTGGAATGTCCCAGTTGTCTTGAGCTCTTCGTCAGGAATTTGCAACCTCTTGATTACTTCTGGAGAAATCAAGTTTAGGCCAGCCCCACCGTCAACTAACATTTTCGTGACCTGGAGGTTGCGAATTGTTTGTGAAACCAACAACGACAAGCATCCGACCACAGTTGTGCGATTAGGATGGTCCTCGGCATAAAAAATGATAGGCGTGTGTGACCACTTAAGTGGTTTTTGGGCGCCTATTGCCAGTTCTACTGCGTTGACTTCACGCGCCTAATGCTTGAGCTGGCGGTAAGAGGAATGCAAGGATGCACCCCCGTCAATGCACATGGCTTCCGTTGCCTTCTGCAATTCATGGTCCCTGGATTCATCATCGTCATCCTCTTCTTCCCTCCCATCATCTTCCTCTTTCTTCTCACAACCTCTAGCAGGTTTCACCCTCTGCTGTTTGGCCTTGCCGCAGTGCCCTCCTTGGCCACCATGGCCCTTCTTGCCAGACCCACTTGCACCATCCTGGCCCTTCTCCTTGTCACGCTTTTCATACTGAACTTTCAGTTTTTTGGCAAGTTGTTCAACTTGCCGGCACTCCTGGAGATCATGACCCTTAGTGCGGTGAATCTTGCAATATGGCCCGTCAGACTTGCCGGTCTTCTCGCGCGCCGCGGCTTCGTGGCAAGCAGTGCATGAAGCAGCTTTCTTGCCCGAGCCCTCCATTTTAGGTTTCTTGGCAGCGTTAGAGTTACCGGAGCCTTCCACAGCCATGAATGCCTTGCCCTTGCACTTTCTATTGCGCTTCCGGCCTTTCTTTTTCGGGGTGGTGGCGTCGTCGTCCTCAGAATCAACTTCGGTGCCAGCATCATCCCCGAGAAGCCTTCTCCCCTCCTCAGCACGTGCACACTTGTCCGCCAACGTATAAAGCTCGTTGACGGTCCTCGGCAACCGCACGTTCATCTTTTCCCGTTTTTTGATTGCGCACGTTTGTGTGAAATGCGGCAATCACAGTTGCCTAGTGTACATATGGAATGTTACGGTGCACATGGTTGAATATCTGTATACATCTGCGTAGATTTTCTCCTTTTCTCTGCGGAATCACTTGCAAGTCGTTGGGCCATCCAGGGCCCTTTTGGCCTCTGGTAAAGGCACCAATAAACTCATTGCACAGATCCGACCACGAAGAAATGGAGTTCTCTGGCAAATTCATCAACCAAGACCTCACATTGGGTTTGAGCACCAATGGGAAGTAATTGGTGAGGATCTTTTTGTCTCTTCCCCCGGCCGCTTGCATGGCAATTGTGTAAATGCCCAAGAATTCTGCCGGGTTTAGCTTGTCATCGCACTTCTCTGGCACTTCCGGTTTGAACGCCAGGACAGACGGCCAGCGGACTCACCGCAGCTCACGAGTGAAAGTGTCGGAAGCCGGGGCTCCAGGGACCCAAAGGTTCAAAATCTGGGGTGCGCTTGTTCCTACTCTTCGCCCTCTACCATGGCCAAACACGGCGAGGCTTCGGCGAGAGCGAGCTAGCATAGGCGGATCGGTGACACAGTGGTTACCCAGGTTCGGGCCACCTTGCGGTGTAAAACCCTACTGCTACTCAGTTGGGATTGCGAGAGAGAGAGAGAGAGAGAGAGAGAGAGAGAGAGAGAGAGAGAGAGAGTACAAAGGTTGGGGCTCAAGTAGCTGGTGAGTTGATCCCTCTCTGCAGCGGCACCCTGCCCTTCTTTTATACTGCCTTGGTCCTCTTCCCCCAAAAACTTGGGCGGGAAGGGTTGCCACACAACGGCCAATTTGAAGGGGGACAGGGGCGCCGTCTGTGCTAACTAAAGGTGGTCTTCGCCTGCAAAGCCTCTGTCCATGACGCGTAGGTGAGCTCGGTGATGACCTCGGCCCTGCGCGCCTGTCATCCTGGTCTTCTTTCATCGATTGGGCAACCTTTGGGGGCTGCTTTGGGAACCGGAATGCTGCCTTGCTCCCTTAGCACTGAAGAGGAAATCCTCCTCACCTGCGCCGGCTGGCATGGCTCTTGCCGCTGTTCGTCACCACGCGCATCACCCATGTGGTGGGCGCGAGGCTGTGCAACCGAGCCGAACGGCCCTTGACTTGCTCGCCTCTAGGAGGGTACCTCAGGAGGCCGCCTCGCAGAGGGCCTCGCGAGGCTCTTGGTGATGCCGCTATGTCCTGGCTGCTCGCCTACTCCCTGAAGAGGGGGCCTCACGAGGCGTTTGGTTGTGGCGCCCACTGACGGGCCCCTTGCTGGCCTTTCGCCATGCGTCGGGTCCTGGGCCGGAGGCAAACAGGCCTGGAAACCCTGGGGTCCATGGGCCCGACAGTAGCCCCCCGGGCCCGCGGCGTGCATGCTTTCGCCTACTAGGGGCGAAACAGCGCGGGCCCTAACCGCCAGTGGGCCAGGTGCGACGCATGGTACACGATGATGTGGCTTGAGACTGCGTCGGTATTTCCTCAAACAGGAAGGGATGATGCAACATAGCTACGGTAAGTATTTCCCTCAATTATGAAACCAAGGTATCAATCTAGTAGGAGAACCAAGCAACACTATGTAAACGGTACCTGCACACACAGAACAAATACTTGCAACCCGACGCGTAAGAGGGGTTGTCAATCCCTCCTCAGTAAAAAGATATATTGGTTTGTATGAGATTGGATAAAATAGATCTGAATAAAACAAGAAATAAAATAAGTAAAGAAAAAGTGCAGCAAGGTATTTTTGGGTTTTTGGAATAATAGATCTGAAAACAAATATGATAAAAGATAAATCTGAAAGCAATATGATAAAAGATAAATCTGAAAGCAATATGATAAAAGATAAATCTGAAAGCAATATGATAAAAGATAGACCCGGGGGCCATAGATTTCACTAGTGGCTTCTTTCGAGAAAATAGCATACGGTGGGTAAACAAATTACTGTTGGGCAATTGATAGAAGAACAAATAATTATGATGATATCCAAGGCAATGATCATGAATATTGGCATCACGTCCAAGATTAGTAGACCGAAACGATTCTGCATCTACTACTATTACTCCACACATCGACCGCTATCCAGCATGCATCTAGTGTATTAAGTTCATGGAGAAACGGAGTAATGCAATAAGAATAACGACATGATGTAGACAAGATCTATTCATGTAGGAATAGACCCAATCTTTTTATCCTTAATGGCAACAACACATACGTGCCTCGCTACCCCTTCTATCACTGGGTGAGGACACCGCAAGATCGAACCCATCACAAAGAACCTCTTCCCATTGCAAGAAAAACCAATCTAGTTGGCCTAACTAAACCAAAGATTCGGAGAAGAAATACGAGGCTATAAATAATCATGCATATAAGAGATCAAAGAAAACTCAAATAATATTCATGGATATAGATCTGATCATAAACTCGAACTTCATCGGATCCCAACAAACACACCGCAAAAAGTCATTACATCAAATAGATCTCCAAGAGACCATTGTATTGAGAATCAAAAAGAGAGAAGAAGCCATCTAGCTATTTCCTACGGACCCGTAGGTCTATGGTGGACTACTCACGCATCATCGGAGGAGCACCAATGAGGATGATGAACCCCTCCATGATCGTGTTCCCCTCCGGCAGAGTGCCGGAATAGGGCTCTAGATCTCGTGGTTCTGGAACTTGCGGCGGCTAGAATTGTGTTTCGTCGACTCCCCTAGGGCTTCAGGAATATTTGGGTATTTATAGAGCTGAGAGGCGGTGGAGGAGACCCTCGTGGGCCCCACAACTCATCAGGGCAGACCAGGGGCCTTTGGCACACCCTGGTGTCTTATGGGACCCACGGGCCTCCCCCAGGTTCTTCCTTAGCTCCCAAGTTGTCTTTTGGTCCAAAAAAAAACTCCAAAAATTTTCGCTGCGTTTGGACTCTGTTTGATAGGGATATTCTGCGAAGTAAAAACAAGTAAAAAACAGCAACTGGCACTGGGCACTATGTCAACAGGTTAGTGCCAAAAAATGATATAAAGTTGTTATAAAATGATTGTAAAACATCCAAGAATGATAATATAACAGCATGGAACAATAAAAAATTATAGATACGTCTCCAACGTATCTATAATTTTTGATTGTTCCATGCTATTATATTATCTATTTTGGATGTTTTATATGCATCAATATGCTATTTTATATTATTCTTGGGACTAACATATTAACCTAGAGCCCAGTGCCAATTTCTGTTTTTCCTTGTTTTTGAGTTTTACAGAAAAGGAATATCAAACGGAGTCCAAATGGAATAAAACTTTACGATGATTTTTCTTGGACCAGAAGACATCCACGGAGCTTGGATAGGGGGTCAGACGATGGCCGAGGAGGCCACAAGCCTGCCAGGCGCGCCCCTAGGGGGGGCGCCCTGAGGGCTTGTGGGCCCCTCGGGGTCTCCTAACCCTAATTCTTGCTCTATAAATTCCCAAATATTCCCAAACCACCAGAAACGTCCACCAAAATACTTTTCCGCCGACGCAAGCCTCTGTTCCCGTGAGATCCCATCTTGGGGCCTTTTCCGGCACCTTGGCGGAGGGGGATTCGATCACGGAGGGCCTCTACATCAACCTTGCTGCCCTTTCGATGATGCGTGAGTAGTTTACCACAGACCTACGGGTCCATAGCTAGTAGCTAGATGGCTTCTTCTCTCTCTCTTTGATCTTCAATACAATGTTCTATTCGATGTTCTTGGAGATCTATTGGATGTAATACTTTTTTTGCGGTGTGTTAGTTGAGATCCGATGAATTGTGGATTTATGATCAGATTATCTATGAATATTATCTGAGTCTTCTCTGAACTCTTTTATGCATGATTAAGATATCTTTGTATTTCTCTTCGAACTATCGGTTTGGTTTGGCCAACTAGATTGGTTTTTCTTGCAATGGGAGAGGTGCTTAGTTTTGGGTTCAATCTTGTGGTGTCCTCACCCAGTGATAGAAGGGGGAGCGAGGCACGTATTGTATTGTTGCCATCGAGCATAAAAAGATGGGGTTTTCATCATATTGCTTGAGTTTATCCCTCTACATCATGTCATCTTACTTAATGCATTGCTCTGTTCTTATGAACTTAATACTCTAGATGCAGGCAGGAGTCGGTCGATGTGTGGAGTAATAGTAGTAGATGCAGAATCGTTTCGGTGTACTTGTCACGGACGTGATGCCTATATTCATGATCATTGCCTTAGATATTGTCATAACTTTGCGCTTTTCTATCCATTACTCAACAGTAATTTGTTCACCCACCGTATGCTATCTTCAAGAGAGAAGCCTCTAGTGAAACCTATGGCCCCGGGTCTATTTTCCATCATATATTTTCAGATCTATAAACCAAAAAACCCAAAAATACTTTTCTGCAATTTATTTGTTTTTACTTTGTTTTACGTTTTAGTAATCTTTTATACCTATCTCTATTAGATCTCACTCTTGTTCGAGACCGTGAAGGGATTAACAACCCCTTTTTTGCGTTGAGTGCAAGTGTTTGTTAGTTTGTGCAGGTGCATAGATTGGAGACTTGCTTGTGCCTCCTACTGGATTGATAACTTGGTTCTTAACTAAGGGAAATACTTATCTCTACTTTGCTGCATCACCCTTTCCTCTTCAAGGAAAAAATCAACGCAAGCTCAAGAAGTAGCAGGAAGAATTTCTGGCGCCGTTGCCGGGGAGGTTCTACATCAAGCCTACCAAGTACCCATCATAAACTCTCATCTCTTGCATTACATGATTTGCCATTTGCCTCTCATTTTCCTCTCCCCCACTTCTAAAACGTTTTAAAAAAAACACAAAAAGATTTGCCCTTTTATTCGCCCTTCTTTCATTCGTATTTTTTGTTTGCTTGTGTGTTAGATCGTTTGCTTTGTCACGATGTCTCAAGAAAATACAAAATTATGTGACTTTTCCAATACTGATAATAATGATTTTATTAGTACTCCGATTGCTCCCGCCACTAGTGCGGAATCTTATGAAATTAATGCCGCTTTGTTGAATCTTGTTATGAAAGATCAATTTTCTGGCCTTCCTAGTGAAGGTGTCGCATCCCATCTAAATACTTTCGTTGAGTTGTGTGATATGCAAAATAAAAAATATGTGGATAATGATATTGTTAAATTGAAACTATTTCCTTTCTCACTACGAGATCGTGCTAAAACTTGGTTTTCATCTTTGCCTAAAAATAGTATTGATTCATGGAACAAGTGTAAAGATGCTTTTATTTCCAAGTATTTTATTCCCACTAAGGTCATCTCCCTTAGGAACGACATAATGAATTTTAAGCAATTTGATCATGAACATGTTGCACAATCTTGGGAGAGGATGAAATTGATGATAAGAAATTGCCCTACTCATGGTTTAAGTTTATGGATGATCATACAAAATTTTTATGCCGGATTGAATTTTGCATCTAGAAATCTTTTAGATTCCGCCGCGGGAGGTACTTTTATGGAAATTACATTAGGAGAAGCTACTAAACTCCTAGATAATATTATGGCAAATTACTCTCAATGGCCTACCGAAAGATCTTCCACTAGTAAAAAAAGTGCATGCGATTGAAGAAATTAATACTTTGAGTGGAAAGATGGATGAACTTATGAAGTTGTTTGCTAGTAAGAGTGCTCCTATTGATCCTAATGATATGCCTTTGTCCACTTTTATTGAGAATGATAATGAATCTATGGATGTGAATTTTGTTGGTAGGAACAATTTTGGTAATAACGCGTATAGAGGTAATTTCAACCCTAGGCCGTTTCCTAGTAATTCCTCTAATAATTATGGTAATTCCTACAACAATTCTTATGGAAATTATAATAAAATACCCTCTGATCTTGAGAACAATATTAAAGATTTCATTAATTCTCAAAAGAATTTTAATGCTATGGTAGAAGAAAAATTGCTTAAGATTGATGATTTGGCTAGGAACATTGATAGAATTCCTCTTCAGATTGATTCTTTAAAGATTAGATCTATGCCACCCAAGCATTATATTAATGAATCTCTGAAAGCTATTAAAATTTCTATGGATGAATGTAAAGAAAGAACCGCTAGGATGCGTGCTAAGCGAGATTGGTTTGTAAAAGCGTGTTCTTCTAGTTTTTGTGAAAATAATGATGAAGATCTTAAAGTGATTGGTGTGACTCCTATTGAATCTTTGTTTTCTAATATAAATCTTGATAAATATGGGACTGGAGATGAGTCAAATTTAGCTAGAAGGCGTCCCAATAATTTGGAGTTTAAAGATCTTAATGAAAAAATTGATAAAGGTGGGATTGGAAAGGTCAAAACTTTAAGTAGCGATGAACCCACTCTTTTGGATTTCAAGGAATTTAATTATAATCATTGCTCTTTGATATATTGTATTTCCTTGTTGCAATCCATGTTAAATTCTCCTCATGCTTACTATCAAAATAAAGCTTTTACTAAACATATCGTTGATGCTATGATGAAATCTTTTGAAGAAAAACTTGAGTTGGAAGTTTCTATTCCTAGAAAGCTTTATGATGAGTGGGAACCTACTATTAATATTAAAATTAAAGATTATGAGTGCAATGCTTTGTGTGATTTGGGTGCCAGCGTTTCCACAATTCCAAAAACTTTATGTGATGTGCTAGGTTTTTGGTAATTTGATGATTGTTCTTTGAATTTGCATCTAGCGGATTCCACTATTAAGAAACCTATGGGAATAATTAATGATGTTCTTATTGTTGCAAATAGGAATTATGTGCCCGTATATTTTATTGTGCTTGATATAAATTGCAATCCTACATGTCCTATTATTCTTGGTAGACCTTTCCTTAGAACGATTGGTGCAATTATTGATATGAAAGAAAGAAACATTAGATTTCAATTTCCGTTAAGGAAGGGCATGGAACACTTCCCAAGAAATAAAATTAAGTTTCCATATGAATCTATTATGAGGGCTACTTATGGATTGCATACCAAAGATGACAATACCTAGATCTATGTTTTATGCCTAGCTAGGGGCGTTAAACAACAGTGCTTGTTAGGAGGCAACCCAATTTTATTTTTATGTTTTTTGATTTTGGTTCTGTTTTTCAATAAATACACATTATTACCTCTGTAGTAATTGTGTTTTCATGTTTTAATTAGTGTTTGATCCAAGCAAGACCTTTGGGATGGTCTACGGCGATAGTTGATTTGATCTTGCTGAAAAACAGAAACTTTTGCGCTCATTGCCAAAAATTCAATAAATCACAGAAACGTGATTTTGATCTGAATTTTTTACACAAGATTTATATACAAATTTATCAGGTTTTCCTAATTTTTCAGAATTTTTGGAGTTACATAAGTATACAAAATTTCCAGATGACTACAGACTGTTCTGTTTTTGACAGATTCTGTTTTCTATGTGTTGTTTGCTTATTTTGATGAATCTATGGGTAGTATCGGGGGGTATGAACCATGAAGAAGTTGGAATACAGTAGATATTACACCAATATAAATAAATAATGAGTTCACAACAGTACCTAAAGTGGTGATTTATTTTATTATACTAACGGATCTTGTGAGTTTTTCTGTTGAGTTTTGTGTTGTGAAGTTTTCAAGTTTTGGGTAAAGATTTGATGGACAACGGAATAAGGAGTGGCAAGAGCCTAAGCTTGGGGATTCACAAGGCACACCAAGGTAATATTCAAGGACAGCCAAGCATCTAAGCTTGGGCATGCCCCGGATGGCATCCCCTCTTTTGTCTTCAATCCATCGGTAAATTTACTTGAGGCTATATTTTTATTCACCACATGATATGTGTTTTGCTTGGAGCGTCTTGTATGATATGAGTCTTTGCATTTTAGTTTGCGACAATCATCCTTGCTGTACACACCTTTTGAGAGGGACACACATTAATCGTGAATTTATTAGAATACTGTATGTGCTTCATTTATATCTTTTGAGCTAGGCAATTTGCTCTAGTGCTTCACTTATATCTTTTTAGAGCACGGCGGTGGCTTTATTTTATAGAAATTGTTGAACTCTCATGCTTCACTTATATTATTTTGAGAGTCTTTAAGCAGCATGGTAATTTTCTTAGGTTATGAATTTAGTCCTAATATGATGGGCATCCAAGAGGGATATAATAAAAACTTTCATATAAAGAGCATTGAATAAGATGAGAAGTTTGATTCCTTGCATTTGTTTTGAGATATGAAGATGGTGATATTAGAGTCATGCTAGTGAGTAATTGTGGATTGGTAGAAATACTTGTGTTAAAGTTTGTGATTCCCGTAGCATGCACGTATGGTGAACCATTATGTGATGAAGTCGGAACATGATTTATTTTTTGATTGTCTTCCTTATGAGTGGCGGTCGGGGACGAGCGATGGTCTTTTCCTACCAATCTATCCCCCTAGGAGCATGCGTGTAGTACTTTGTTTCGATAGCTAATAAATTTTTGCAATAAGTATGTGAGTTCTTTATGACTAATGTTGAGTCCATGGATTATACGCACTCTCACCCTTCCACCATTGCTAGCCTCTCTAGTACCGCGCAACTTTCGCCGGTGCATTAAACCCACCATATATTTTCCTCAAAACAGCCACCATACCTACCTATTATGGCATTTCCATAGCCATTCCAAGATATATTGCCATGCAACTTCCACCGTTCCGTTTATTATGACACGCACCATCATTGTCATATTGCTTTGCATGATCATGTAGTTGGCATAGTATTTGTGGCAAGGCCATCGTTCATATTTTTTATACATGTCACTCTTGATCATAGCACATCCCGGTACACCGCCGGAGGCATTCATATAGAGTCATATCTTGTTCTAGTATCGAGTTGTAATTTTTGAGTTGTAAGTAAATAAAAGTGTGATGATTATTATTATTAGAGCATTGTCCCATGTGAGGAAAGGATGATGAAAGCTATGATTCCCTCACAAGTTGGGATAAGTCTCCGAACTTTACAAAAAATAAAAGAGGCCAAAGAAGCCCAAATAAAAAAAGAGAAAAGAAAAAATGAGAGAAAAAGAGAGAAGGGACAATGTTACTATCCTTTTTCCACACTTGTGCTTCAAAGTAGCACCATGATCTTCATGATAGAGAGTCTCCTATTTTGTCACTTTCGTATACTAGTGGGAATGTTTCATTATAGAACTTGGCTTGTATATTCCAATGATGGGCTTCCTTAAATTTCCCTAGGTCTTCGTGAGCAAGCAAGTTGGATGCACACCCACTTAGTTTCTTTTTGAGCATTCATACACTTATAGCTCTAGTGCATCCGTTGCATGGCAATCCCTACTCACATGCATCGATATCAATTGATGGGCATCTCCATAGCCCATTAATTTTCCTAGTTGATGTGAGACTTTCTCCTTCTTTTTGTCTTCTCCACAACCACCATATTCTATCCCGCCTATAGTGCTATATCCATGGCTCACGCTCATGTATTGCGTGAAAGTTGAAAAAGTTTGAGAACATCAAAAGTATGAAACAATTGATTGGCTTGTCATCGGGGTTGTGCATGATGAAATACTTTGTGTGATGAAGATGGAGCATAGCCAGACTATATGATTTTGTAGGGATAACTTTCTTTGCCCATGTTATTTTGAGAAGACATGATTGCCTTATTAGTATGCTTGAAGTATTATTGTTTTTATGTCAATATTAAACTTTTGTTTTGAATATTATGGATCTGAATATTCATGCCACAATAAATAAGATTACATTGATAAATATGTTAGGTAGCATTCCACATCAAAAATTCTGTTTTTATCATTTACCTACTCGAGGACGAGCAGGAATTAAGCTTGGGGATGCTTGATACGTCTCCAACGTATCTATAATTTTTTATTGTTCCATGCTATTATATTATCCGTTTTGGATGTTTTTTATGCATTAATATGCTATTTTATATTATTTTTGGGACTAACCTATTAACCTAGAGCCCAGTGACAGTTTCTGTTTTTTTCCTTGTTTTTGAGTTTTACAGAAAAGGAATATCAAACGGAGTCCAAACGGAATAAAACTTTACGATGTTTTTTCTTGGACCAGAAGACATCCACAGAGCTTGGAGAGGGGGTCAGACGATGGCCAAGGAGGCCACAAGCCTGCCAGGCGCGCCCTTGGGGGGGCGCACCCTGAGGGCTTGTGGGCCCCTCGGGGGTCTCCTAACCCTAATTCTTGCTCTATAAATTCCCAAATATTCCCAAACCACCAGAAGCGTCCACCAAAATACTTTTCCGCCGCCGCAAGCCTCTGTTCCTGTGAGATCCCATCTTGGGGCCTTTTTCGGCACCCTGCCAGAGGGGGATACCATCACGGAGGGCCTCTACATCAACCTTGCTGCCCTTCCGATGATGCGTGAGTAGTTTACCACAGACCTACAGGTCCATAGCTAGTAGCTAGATGGCTTCTTATCTCTCTTTGATCATCAATACAATATTCTCTTCGATGTTCTTGGAGATCTATTCGATGTTATACTTTTTTGCGGTGTGTTTGTTGAGATCCGATGAATTGTGGATTTATGATCAGATTATCTATGAATATTATTTGAGTCTTCTCTTAACTCTTTTATGCATGATTAAGATATCTTTGTATTTCTCTTCGAACTATCGGTTTGGTTTGGCCAACTAGATTGGTTTTTCTTGCAATGGGAGAGGTGCTTAGTTTTGGAATCAATCTTGTGGTGTCCTCACCCAGTGACAGAAGGGGTAGCGAGGCACATATTGTATTGTTGCCATCGAGGATAAAAAGATGGGGTTTTCATCATATTGCTTGAGTTTATCCCTCTACATCATGTCATCTTACTTAAAGCGTTGCTCTGTTCTTATGAACTTAATACTCTAGATACAGGCAGGAGTCGGTCGATGTGTGGAGTAATAGTAGTAGATGCAGAATCATTTCGGTCTACTTGTCACGGACGTGATGCCTATATTCATGATCATTGCCTTAGATATCGTCATAACTTGGCACTTTTCTATCAATTGCTCAACAGTAATTTGTTCACCCACCGTATGCTATCTTCAAGAGAGAAGCCTCTAGTGAAACCTATGGCCCCCGGGTCTATTTTCCATCATATATTTTCAGATCTATAAACCAAAAAACCCAAAAATACTTTGCTGCAATTTATTTTTTTTTACTTTGTTTTACGGTTTAGTAATCTTTTATACCTATCTCTATTAGATCTCACTCTTGTTCGAGACCGTGAAGGGATTGACAACCCCTTTTTTGCGTTGAGTGCAAGTGTTTGTTAGTTTGTGCAGGTGCATAGATTGGAGACTTGCTTGTGCCTCCTACTGGATTGATACCTTGGTTCTTAACTGAGGGAAATACTTATCTCTACTTTGCTACATCACCCTTTCCTCTTCAAGGGAAAAATCAACGCAAGCTCAAGAATTAGCAAAGTATCACACGACGGAAAGTGGGACGCCCCCACTTCTCCCACGAAGCCTCGGTGATCACCCGGGCTGACATAAAGCCTGCCCGCATGTGGCTCGAGGCCATCATTGCTTCTCTTGCGCTCATCCGTCTTCCCGCGCCCTCCTTCTCGCGCACGACCCCGCTCCCGAGCTCCGCTCCTCTTCCCATCTCCGCACGCGGCTCCGCGACGCACACATGGCGCCCGCCGACAAGAAGAGAAAGGCGGCGGCTTCGGCTCCAAGCGCGCCCGTCCTCGGTGCGGCGCTCCAGCGCTCCACCATCACCGACGCGGAGGACTTGGACATGGTGCTCCCGCTGGTGGCCGGCAATCAGAACGGGAGGCAGGCGACCTAGATCTGGCCGGGCTCGCGAGCACGGCGCGACCTTGGGGAGGCGGCCTACCCCTTCTTCCTCCACATCATTTATGCCGGGTTGTCCCTGCCATTCTCGGATTTCTTCTATGCTATTCTTTCTCATTACCAGATCCATGCCCACCATCTCCAACCCAACTCCGTCCTTCTCCTGGCTATATTCGCCTTCTATTGCGAGGCCTTCGTAGGCGTGATGCCCTCGGTGGCGCTCTTCTGCCACTTCTTCAACTTACGGCTGACTGCGGCGGATCAGCGCTTCGGATGTGTTTCTTTCCTCGCCGTCAAGGTAATGGAGAATGACATCATCAGCCTGAAGGCCGTGAAGAATGTGGAAGGCTACCAGCAGCGCTGGGTCTATATGGACGCGCACCGGACTAGCTCGCTCCTGATGATCCCGACCAATCCAGCCGAGAAGAACCCCGGGTGGGGGCATAAGAAGCTCACCGACCCTTGGATGGAGCCCGTCTTGGAGCGGATGGCCGCGCACCAGGCCACGAAGTTGTCAGGGGCGATGGTTGTCAAGGAGTACCTGCGGCGATGCATGGTGCCACTCCAACAACACACTCGGCCCGCATGGGAGTACAGCGGTGCGAAGGACACAATGAAGTTGCACGCCGGCAGCCTGAAGGTCGAGGCGCTGGACGGGGGTCTGGCAACCCTGCTTGGTAGTTCCACTGAGGACCCTCCCGAAGACGCGCTCCCCCTGTACCATTATCAAGAGATGGCGGAATTGGTCGCTATTGGGGATATAACCCCGCGGTGTGACCCGCCCAGGAGGGGCCGGATTACACTGTTGGCGAGTCAACATAGAAGGCCTAAGGTAGGCCCAAAGAGACATGAAGACTGGAGGCGGCTCACGAGGTGGGCCTGTGGAAGGCCCAAGACCCGGCATCGATGCTACAACCCAGAGGTGTGAGCCGCCCGATGGCTGCTTGCTTAGCAAGGCAAGTCAATTTAGAACCCGAGTTGGACACGTTGTGTGATCCGGTTTGGACTCTTGTAAGCCCAGGGCCTCGACCTGTTTATATAAAGGCGAGACCCTGCGGCGGGTTAACTAAAGGAACAATTGATCAAGAGCTAGGTCAAGCGATTCCGCTCCCTTGTAATCGATACTCAAGTAATAGTCAACAAAGCAGGAGTAGGCTTTTACCTCGTTGTGAGGGGCCGAACTTGGGTAAACTCGTGTCCTCTGTCCCGTTCAACCCCTTCAAGCTAACCTACGTTGCGATGGCTCCACACCTAAGTCCTTTCACAAGGGAATCCGCCGTGATAAAACCACGACAGTTGGCGCCCACCATGGGGCCAGCGCACGGTGGTTTCGAGTTCTTGAAGGGCTCTTTCCTGGGAATCAAGGGATATGCCGTTGGTAGGATGACTAAGAGTCACCGCGGCAAGCTCTACATCGACGACGCTGGCTGGGGCCCTGAGGCCGACTCAATCGAGTACAGGTACTGGGTCCCCTTCGGCGGGATTCACATCTTCATTGGCAAGATTGGTGGATCAGAGCCTGAGCCGGACATCTGCACCGACATCATCGAGCCGGCTCGGCGTGCGCGACCCGCCAGGGTCCAACCTGTCTGGAAGCGTGTCTTCGTTGGATTTGCGCATGGCACAGATCTTGCAGAGGATTCTGTGTCCGGAGGAGAGACCCTCATCTATTCAGGTGATGAGTCCTCGACCAGAGAGACAGAGTCAATCTACCAGCTTCAAGACGGCGGGCTTGGGGGCTATTCTGATGGTGACAGTATTCCGGATCCCTATGAGCCGCCGTGTCGGGATGCTATCTTTATGGCTGGTACAGGGCCGGCTCTCAACTCATCAACAATGGCGGCTATGATGTCTGGATCAACTGCTGCTGCGACAGCTGGGGCTAGTGGCTCAGCTCGACCGCCGGCTCAAGTTTTGTCTGAACTTTTGGGCACTTTGACAACCCTATTAACAACAGAGGTTACTATGGCGAATCAAGCACAGCACAATGCAGAGGTTGCAAAGGTGCAAGATGAGGTGGCCAAGGCTCAAGAGGAGCTTCATGCAGAGAATGCCAGGATGGCAACGGAACGAGCCTTGATGGACGCCGAGTCACAATGTATAAGGGCGGAGGCTTTTCGCCTGAGTCTGGATCAGAATGCGTCTAATGCTGTTCTTCGAAGGAGGTACCAAACCCGCCTGACTCTGCAGTATGAGGCGTGGAACCTTTTCAACACGCCTGGTGCAGGGCCAAGTAACCCGCCAGGTACAACCCGGGTGGCTGAAGTCCCAGGAAGCGGGGCGGCGGCTCAGCCTTGATTACCAGACCCGCCCCGCAGGGATCAGACCCCACCTCAATGTTTTTCAACACCATCTGGCCATTATTCTAACCCGGTGGATAACATGATAGCGGCAGCTACCCGGCTCAATGCAATCCCTATTACGAATGAGACGCCTTTCGCAGCTGAGGTGTGGAACGCAATTGAGCTCTTATAGACAGCGGTTGCACAGGAAGAGAAGTATACACATAGTCATGAGAGGGTGCACTCGACCCCTCTCCCAAGCCACAGTTACAGCTGGCGCATTGAGTCGCCAGCAGTTTCCAGTAGTGAGCGACGTCGTTGGCCGAATCAAGATGACCCGCCCCATGGGAATAACCCGCCCCTTACTCATGCTCAGGCGATTGTGGACGATGCCAGAGCGCACCGAGAGGCAGAAGCTACAGCGGCGGCTCAACTGGGGGCTTATCAGCAGCCTCCGATGACCCCTTTGGCGTCAGTAGGAGTTGGTGTGATTTACAGGTCTGTTGGGGTACCTTATTTAGTACCAGCTTTACGCAATGAATGTCTGCCTAAGGATTTTAAGGGTCCTCGTAAGGTGCCTAACTATACAGCTGATCTCCCCCCTGAGGCCTGGATTGAGAGTTATGAGTTAGCCATGGAGATGCTGGATATCAATGATGCTGTATGTGCTAAATATTTTACTATGATGTTGGATGGGCCAGCTTGGACCTGGCTAAAAGGATTGCTGGCTAATTCCATCAGTTCATGGGAAGAATTGAAAGCACGATTCATTCAAAACTTTAAAGGAACGTGCAAGAAGCCTCTGACGATTATCGATCTTAATAATTGTGTGCAGCGTGAGGATGAGTCGGCCCATCATTGGGTCCAACGAGTCTCTGCTATTATTCACTCATCGGATAGTATTGCAGCGGGTCAGGCGGTTTTGGTTTTGGAGAAGAACTGTCACTTTACCCCCCCTTAAGCAAAAGCTTGTGCGACTTAAACATCATTGTAATGACATGGGTGAGCTTATGGCGGCTCTCATCAAATATGTCGACTCTGATACCACCAAAGATCATGGATCTGATGATGAGAAATCCAACAAGGGCAAGAAGAATGGTAATGGTAAAAGTCAGCAGCAGAATGTGGTAGCGCATAATGGTAATAACCAGGGAAATGGTGGTAAGCGCAGACACCCCGAGGGCGGGTCAGATCTCGTAGCTAACAGCAACACTGGATATAAAAACCAGCGCCGTAATGGTAATGGTAAGCCATCCTTTGGAGGGAAAAACTTTAATATTGAGGCAATGATGAATGAGCCTTGCCCAAAACACAGTTTGCCTGATAAACCAGTGACTCATGCCTGGAAGGACTGTTTCATCATGCGAGAGTACAGGAATTACAGTTTTAACCAGAATCATGGTAACAATAAGGGCCCGCCTGGCAGGTCAGGTTCAGGTTCACAGGGGCTCGGCTTTGGGGGCGGCGGTTCAAATTATGGTTATCAAGGCTAGAGCAGTCAAGGCGGCTATAACCAACAATCTGGTTAGGGTAACCAGCAGCAAGGTAATCAGTCAGGGTATCAGAGTAATCCAAAACAACTCAACAGTGGCCAGTATCATGTTTTCACCACAAGTCTTTGCAAGCGAGATCAGAAGGTTCATAAGCGCACGGTTAGTACAATTGAGCCAGCGGTGCCTCAATACTTGCGGTGGTCAAAGTATCCAATCACATGGAGTTGGGAGGATCACCCGCCCCGGGTTGAGAATCCGGGTCATCTGGCATTGGTGGTAGCCCCTCAGGTCGGGGGTTATAAATTCACTAAGGTGCTCATGGATGGTGGCAGTAGTATCAACATCCTGTATTATGACACCTTTCGCCGGATGAATTTAACTGACAAGGATCTTAAGCCGTCTTCTACAGTTTTTCATGGTGTGGTGCCTAGTAAGTCGGCGTATCCTGTTGGAAAGATTGCCCTGGAAGTTGCTTTTGGTGATGACTATGACTATAGGGCAGAGACACTATGGTTTGAAGTGGCTAAGATCAAGATTCCGTATCATGCCTTGTTTGGGCGGCCGGCTTACGCCAAATTTATGGCTCGACCTTGTTATGTTTATTTACAGCTTAAGATGCCAGGGCGTAAGGGCACTATTACGGTCCATGGAGATCAGAAAATCGCTTTGGAGTGTGAGGAAGGAGATGCGGCTTATGTAGAGTCGGCTTGTGCCACTGAGGAACTTAAATTTTATAAGGATAATGTTGACCCTGCTGATATGAACCCTTTGAAGAAGCCCACTACTGAGCAAGACCCTTTGTTGAAGTTTAAGTCGGCTGATGACACTAAGCAGGTTGACTTTGTCCCTGGCGACTCATCTTAGCAATTCACAGTGGGGGCCAATATGGATCCTAAATAGGAAAGCGTGCTCATCGAATTAATCTGTGAGAATTGGGACATTTTTGCATGGAAACCTTCTGACATGTCAGGTGTACTGAGTGAATTCACTGAGCACACTCTTAATGTGGATCCTAAGTTTAAGCCGGTCAAGTAATTCCTTCGTTGTTTCAACGAAGAGCGACGTAAGGCCATTGGAGAGGAGTTAGCCTGGCTCTTAGCAGCTGGGTTTATTGTGAAGTCTTTCACCCTGAGTGGTTGGCTAACCCTGTGCTTGTACTCAAGAAGAATGGCACATGGCGTATGTGTGTTGATTACATGGATCTTAACAAGGCTTGTCCAGCTGATCCGTTTGCTCTCCCTCGTATCGACCAGATTATTGATGCCACGGTGGGTTGTGAGAGTTTATGTTTCCTGGATGCTTATTCTGGTTATCATCAGATCAAGATGGCAGTTAAGGACCAAGAGAAGACGTCTTTTATCACCCCTTTTGGAGCTTTCTGCTATGTTTCTATGCCTTTTGGGCTTAAGAGTGCTCAGGCGACTTATCAACGCTGTGTTCAGAATTGCTTTCACAGTCAGATTGGGCACAATGTGCATGCTTATGTGGATGATATTGTGGTCAAGTACAGAAAGAAGGAGACTCTCCTGGATGATCTGAAGGAGACTTTTGACAATCTTCGGGTCTATAAAATGATGCTTTACCCGGCCAAGTGTGTTTTTGGTGTGCCTGCAGGTAAACTATTGGGCTTTGTAGTCTCGGAGAGGGGTATTGAAGCTAACCCGGAGAAGATTAAGGCCATCACTCACTGGCTAAGCCGGCATGTGTCAATGACGTCCAGCGCCTGGCGGGTTGTATCAGGCTTTGAGCCGGTTTATAAGTCGTCTAGGAGAGAAGGCAATTCCTTTATATCAGATGATGAAGAAGACAAATCACTTTGTCTGGAGTGATGCTGCTAATGAGGCATTTGAGGCACTCAAAAAACAGCTAGCTGAGCCGCCCGTCCTTGCGGCTCCCATTGAGAAAGAGCCTTTGCTCCTGTATGTGGCGGCTAATAGCAAGGCTATCAGTGTGGCAGTTGTTATGGAGTGCAAGGAGGTGGGTAAGGAGTACCCGGTTCAGCGGCCGGCTTATCAGTGAGGTGTTGATTGAGTCCAAGCAATGATATCCACATTGGCAGAAACTGGTGTATGGGGTGTTCATGGCGATTCGCAAACTGAAGCATTATTTTCTTGGTCATCCTATTACTGTGGTCAGCTCTACTCCCTTTGTAGACATTATTCAAAACAGGGAGGCCACATGCCAGGTTGCTAAGTGGGCAATCGAACTTGGACCTCATGGTTTGAAATATGTGCCAAGAACAACCATCAAATCTCAGGCTCTGGTGGATTTCATCAATGACTGGACAGAGTTGCAGACACCTGAGGAAAAACCTGACAACACATATTGGACAATTCACTTTGAGGGGTCCAGGTAGTTGGAAGGCTCGGGGGCTGGAGTTATTTTGACTTCCCCACGAGGTGACAAATTTTGTTATGTTTTAAGGCTAATGTTTCCTTGTACTAACAATGTAGCTGAATATGAGGCTTTGCTCCACGGCCTTCGTATGGCCAAAGAGATGGATTTAAGCCGGGTCAGGTGTCTGGGCGACTCAGACCTTGTGGCTCAGCAATTCTCAGGCACGTGGGATTCCAAAGACCCGCTCATGGTGGCTTATCGCCGGGCGGTAGACAATATTGCTGGCCACTTCAAGGGTTATCAGGTGGATCACCTTGATCGATGGAACAACAAGGCGACTGATGCCTTAAGCCGGCTTGGATCTCAACGTAAGCCGGTGCCTCCTAATGTGTTTCTTGATGTATTGCACAATCCCTCGGTCAAGTTGCCATCCGAAGAAGACTTTGCTATCCCTGACCCGGAGGCGCAGTTGGTGGTGGCTCTCCATGCTATTCCTGATTGGATGCTTCCCTACTTGGCCTATATGACCCGGGACGAGTTACCTGAGGATGAAACTTTGGCAAGACAAATAACCAGGAGGTCTAAATCTATGACTATCGTCAACGGCGAGTTACACCGATGCAGTGTGACAGGCGTGTTCCAACGTTGTGTTTCTCCTGAAGAGGGCCGTGAGATCTTACGGGAGATTCATGAAGGTGATTGTGGTCATCATGCTGACTCTAAGTATTCAGTGGCTAAAGCTTTTCGTCATGGGTTTTACTGGTTGACGGCTCATGCTGATGCAGAGGATATCGTTAGCAAGTGCGACGGGTGTTAAAAATTTGCAAGACAGGCTCATGTGCCGGCTCAAGAATTGCGTATGATTCCAATAACTTGGCCATTTGTAGTTTGGGGGCTTGATATGGTTGGACCATTCAAGAGGTCTAAGGATAAAAAGACCCACCTTTTGGTGGCGGTTGACAAGTTTACTAAGTGGGTTGAGGCGGAGCCAGTTAGCAATTGTGAGGCGATCACAGCTATTCAGTTTGTTAAAAAGCTGATTTTCCATTTTGGATACCCTCATAGTATCATTACTGATAATGGCACTAATCTGTCTAAGGGTGCTATGAAGGAGTTCTGTCAAAGAGAGCATATTCGTCTTGACGTTTCTCCAGTGGCTCATCCACAGTCTAATGGTCAGGCAGAGTGAGCTAATCAAGAAATTTTGAGAGGCATCAAGCCCCAGCTCATGGTTCCTTTGAAGAGAACACCGGGTTGTTGGGTTGAGGAGTTACCTTTAGTGCTTTGGAGTATCAATACCACCCCCAACAGATCAACAGGCTATACGCCTTTCTTTATGGTTTATGGTGTAGAGGCGGTTCTCCCAAGTGACATCCGTCATGACTCGCCTAGGGTGGCGGCTTATGTTGAAGCTAATAATGAGACGGCACGTCAGAACTCACTTGATGCTTTGGATGAAGAGCGTGACCTTACAGCGGCTCGTTCGACAATATATCAGCAAGATCTACGTCGCTATCATAGCCGTAGAGTTCGAAGCCGGACCTTTCAAGAGGGCGACTTAGTGCTCCGCTTGATTCAAGATCACACATGGATGCATAAGCTTTCTCCTCCTTGGAAAGGGCCTTTTGTGATCAGCAAAAATCTCAATAACGAGTCTTACTACCTCATTGATATACGAGAACACAAGGATTCACGCAAGTCGGAAGAGGAGACCCGCCGGCCATGGAATATTGCTCATCTTCGGCCTTATTACACTTGAGCCACCGACTCTTACCATTTGTACATACATTTATCAATGTATATATCTTTTGTGATCAATATAATAAAGCCGGCATCCCTGAAATTCAGGGCCTCTGTCGTTTCATTTATGTGCATTTGAGTCTTTGTTATTTGATCATAAGGTCACTTGGGGGCTTCCAACCCACCGGGTTTAGCTTTCATACCCTCTTGACCGGCCTGGGTTGCCACATTATGAGTTACACCTGCCAGTTTGCAAGTTGCTACTCTGCCAGGTGACCCGCCGAACTCTTAAGCAGTCAATCTTTTTTAAGACCCTGAACTTGTTAAGGTTAAAACGGCGGCTTGTGTCACGTGAGAGCCGGCTTCAGTGAGATAGGATAAACTCAACGGCTATGCGGCCTTGAAAGCAAAAGGCCTGTGAGCCAACTTTTTTGGTCGTGTCTTGAAAACCGGCCTAACAAATATCTGAGATTTTTGTATATCTTTTTGGATTTTTTGGATGTTTTTATTTTAAGTTTTTTCTTTGGTGCAAATTTTGACTACCCGAGTTGTGAGGCTCCGGGTTATGATAATAATATTTGAATATCTCGGGCTGTCACCCGCCCTGGCTTTTGACTTTAAGTCGCCAGTATGTTTTGGCTTGAATAGCCATGGTTATGATTTTGTTCAGTAGTCATATAAGGCTACCTGTCTTTGGGTTATCACCCGCCCTAGTTTTTGACTTTAAGTGACCAGCACATATGTTGATTGGTCTTCTGCAGGATATGCAACACTTTAGGCGAAAATAAGAGTCGTGGTATGGTTCATCTATATGATCACATCAGGCATGCAATAAAGTTTAGCTGCCGGATCAAAAGTTGAGATCAACATGCATGAAGGCATGATAGGGCGGATCATTGTTTTACGCTACCCTGTTACAAGGCTTCAAATTTAGCCCAAAAGATTTTGAGTCAAGTGTTTTTGCGGAGCTGCACTCCTATAACCCGGCTTCAGAGCCGTCCGGCTTATGATCACCCCCGCTCAATTCTCTTCTTGGCGCTTTGAAGATTCCCGGTCATCCCGTGCCGGCTCTTCCTCGTCAATCATCTGGAGGTCAGCCGATGTCCAGTCGATGGTTAAAGCTTCAAATGTGGCCTCATCATTAAGAATAATGGAAGGATCAACATCAGGGGCGAAGGTATGCTTATGCCTTTGCGGGATTAGATCCACAATCTCATGGGATGGAGGCTTAATCTTATTGTTGTTGTCATCATAAGCCAGCGTGTACTTGTTCAAGTTCAGCTCTTCTATGAGTTTGCATGCCACAGGCCGCATCTCCCTGACGCATTGGTTGAAGTCTTTTTCTTCAAAGCTTGACCCATCACCTTTCAACTCTGGGCATCCAGTAGCTATTTCCTCCGGGTCAAGTTCTGACTGCCACACTTTGGCCCGGCCTAGAGCAACAATAGCTCCTGCGCGGGCGGCTGATAATTTGTGTTCTTCAATTTGAGCCGGTGCAGTTGAAAATTGCTCCAGCACAGTCTTGATCTAGGTCGGAGGCTTTTTCCCACCTGACAAGGCGACAAGGCTGTGAAGTGTGCCAGTGTACAGCTGTTCAGTCAAAGAATAAGCCGCCTTCAGTTTGAGCAGCATATTCTGACCAAGACTAGCACTTCTGGGGCATGTTCAATTTTTTGCACAAGGGTCGCCAGGCGGGTTAAGAAGTATATGTTATGAATTGCAGACGGGTTAAGGAAATATTAAATAAATGATGAGTTGCATATGAAGCTTACCAAAGATGGGGCTGACATTTGATAGATATGTTCTTTTAAGCTGGCTAACTCTTCAGTTACCGGCTTAAGCTCAGCCTCAGCATCTTCTGCTCTTTTCAGCAGCGCAGCCTTGTCAGTCTCCTAGGCGGTTCTTTCAACATCAAAACCCGCCTTGATTTTCTCAATTTCCTCCAGTGAAGATTTCAGCTTTGACTCGGCCTTGGAAGTTTCAGCTTGTTGCAGCTCAATACTCTTTTTTAAGTCGCCAAGATGCGACTCTTTCACGTTCAACTCCTCCTGCAATACAATATTGAAGCAATGGTTACCATACAAGGAGCAACTTTTAGTGATACAATTACATTAAGTCCCAAGCACATTGCAAGCAATATACTTGGCACTTGGGGGCTAATGTAGGTCATTTCAAATTCTGATTGAGACCCGGCTCATCTTGTCAACTTAAGCCGGCCCTTGGGGGCTACATGTTTGATTCTATTAAGGTCATTGAGACCCGGCTCATCTTGTCAGCTTAAGCCGGCCCTTGGGGGCTACATGTTTGATTCTATTAAGGTCATTGAGACCCGGCTCATCTTGTCAGCTTAAGCCGGCCCTTGGGGGCTACATGTTTGATTTTGTTAAGATCATCAAGACCCGACTCGTCTTTTCAAGACAAGCCGGCCCTTGGGGGCTACACTTTGGAAAATTTTACAAGTCTAAAGCATAGTCATCATTTTTTCCTACACTTCAGACTTGGGGGCTAGTATGGATATATGTATATGCACAAGACTAAAGAGAGGTTGGATATTTACCTCATACTTTTGTTTCATCAACTCAACTAGCCCGGCTTCCATGTCCCGGCTTGTGTTAAGGCAGCTCAGATAGCCCGCATACACGTCACCTGCACTGAAGGAGGAATAGCTCTCCAGGTCCAGCTTAGCTTTGCCTTTCTCCAGTGAAGGCGTTTCTTCCTTGGCTGAATGCTTGACTAGGACTCTGGAGGCCTCGGGCGGCTTAAAAGCTGACCAGGTAATAGTGATGTCATCAGCATTAGTAGCAGGGCTCTTGACAGTGGACTTGGCAGGACTGGGCGGCTTAGGGCTCGGCGGGTCATGACTGGCAGCCGAGTTAATATCAGTGTCCATTTGTTCAAGGACAGTAGCATCAATTGACGGCGGCGGGTCATTGACAGGCTCTTCAGGATCTTGAATGAGGGCCTCAGAAATTTCTGTTGTCTTCTTCTCTGGTTCAACAGCTTTGGGATCCTTTGAAGACCCGCCCAGCTTTTATTTCTTGCCCGCCTTGGCAACACCTCTACAACAAGGATACAAAGTTCATAAGTATATCACTACAAGTCATTTATGAACAAATGAAAATACTTACCCCTGGGCGATCTTGAAAGTGGGCATTTGAGTCCCAGTAGAATCGCCGAATGACGGAGGCGTCCCCTGATAATTTGAGTCGGAAGAATTAAGAGGTTGACGAATGAGACCAGCTTTTGGAAAGGAAAGAGTCGGGCTATGAGGCACCTCATTTCGATGCTTTCGAGGAGCTGGGATGTTGGGTAAGCCGGACACCAGATCTTCAGTGCCATCACTCCGGGTCTTACACCTCAATTCATGTTGTTGTTTCTTCAAAAGAAAGTTGGGATCCAAATAAGCAAGAGGGTGAGAAAACCTTACTTTTCGGGTGACCCGCCGAGTTTTCTTTCTTGGCAAGTGTTCTGAGTCAGAGGAAATTATAGTTACTTCTGCTGCGTCTGCATGGCTGGTCTCTGCCTCTTCCTGAGAGGAATCAGCGTCAATAAGTTGCATGAAAAGAAAGCCAAGGGAATCAAGTTCTACCTCTGACTCATCATCGAGATGGAGCAGTTCTTTGGCTGATGGCCTCTTGCGATGACCTGGACCCTTAGTCTTTGTTTTAGGCTTCTTGGTTGGGGCGGCAGCTTGAAGTTTCTTTTTCTAGAAGGGATAGTCGGCCTGTATATATATGAGCAAAAGAAAATTGAAATAACGTGAAAGTTAAAGAGATGGATGAAAACATGATGAAGTTTGATTTGATTGCTTACAGGAGGAGCCGAGTTAAGTGTGCAGAAAGGATTCAATCCCACTTTGCTGCAATTTTCCAGAGATTCACTGAGTAGCATTTTGACCATGTCATTAATATCTTTGTCAATCAGGCGAGCTTGATTATAGCGCTGCGAGTCTTTGGGGTCACCGGTGTACTGGCACATTAGGCTGCTACGCCGGCTCAATGGTAAAATCCTCCAGGCGACCCAGTAGTGGACCAGATCAACTCCGGTTAGACAATTGGCGAGCAAGGCCCTTATCTTTGAAAAGGTGGCGGCAAAAGGGGCACGCTCGGCAGCAGTCAAGCGGCCTAGAAGCTAGCCGGTGGTGGTGAGCCGGTAGGAACGAAAACCCGACAAAGGGTTCTCTCCAGCTGGGGAAGTGTCTCTACAGTAGAACCAAGTAAAATTCCAGTCCTTGGGATGACTGGGCAGAGCGGCTGAAGGAAAGACTACATCTCTTCGTCTTTGGATGGAAACACCTCCGAGTTCGAGACTGGGCCCATCTGACATCTCAGTCTGCCGGTTGATATAAAAATAGTCTCTGAACAGATCGACAGAGGGTTCTTCCCCAAGGTACACTTCGCAAAACACTTTGAAGTTGCATATGTTGGAAACAGAGTTGGGGCCAATGTCTTATGGATGAAGATTATAGAAATGCAGAATGTCCCGGAAAAATCTTGACCCGGGCGGTGAGAAGCCACGAAGGAGGTGATCTGTGAAAACCACAACCTCACCTTCTTGGGGATGAGGGGGGCATTCGGATCCTTGAACCCGCCAGTGGATGACCTCTTTGGCAGGCAAAACCCCCATGGTCACAAAATCATTGAGTGTGCTCTCGGTGACTTTGGAGATGATCCAGTCACAGAAGGTGGGGGTCTTAGTCATGATTGGTGAGTTAAAAATTATAGCCTAAGAATAAAAATATGGTGGGTCAATATTACGATGGTAAGCCGCCTAAATGGTTACAATGACAATTTAGTAGCTGTAGACATGTTATGGATATAAGGTTAATCATTATTATGGAGCATGGAGAAGTCATAAGTCGCCCTTGTGAGGGGATAACGCAACTCTCAGGTTGATTGACATATGGCAGGTCAAGTTGTGGCAGTTTAAACTGGTTGGATGCTAGTGAGTTACAAGTTTATTGATAAGCCGACCAGGTGCTGGCAAGTTATAAGTTCATGATTAAGGTTAGTCAGGTGCTGGTAGTTTACAAGGTTGACATTATAAGCCGTCCAAACAAAGAGTGGCGGGTCAATTGTCTATGGATTCAAGGTTGTTGAAATTTTGCTAAGTGTTGGGTAAACAAGTTTTGCAGATTGCAACTACAATTACGGATCTGTGGTAGTTTGAAAAAGGGAGCATAATTTTTTGACCTAGAGTGCGGCAGTGGAAGAACTACACAAGCTATATATCAATTCTAAATAGGAGGAGATCTATCCAGATGCAAGATACGGGCTAAAACTACTACCGCCCCACGTCTACTTAGTTTTTGGATTGTACTACGTTCTCTAAGCGGAAGGTGGATGAACTTGGAAGACTCACGATGAACAGGCTGATGAACTACATGAACTACTATTACCTAATGCGGATCTGAAGCAGAAAAGGAGGAATACCTAACGGAGCTAAAGAAGAGCGGGGATGCGCCGCAGTTATCTGGTTCGGTCAGGTTGATGCAGCGGCCTTTGTCAGATTCGCAGGTGAAGAACGGTTGGAGTGGCAGAGCTTTTGTGCGGCGGAGGTCGCGAGGAGGAAGAAGAAGTGGAGGCGAAGGTGGTAAAAGTGAAAAAGGAACCCCCTGTGCCTATTTATAAGGAAAAGGTGAAATAGTAAAATGGCATGCGCGGAAATCGAGGAGGCATCGTGATTATCTTAACGGAGGAGGTGCCTCGATTCTCGGATAGCTAGTTAATGCAGAAAGATCCGTTATGATGTCATAGGTTTTTTCTAGATTTATATTACATGACGTCATGGCGGGTTATGGTGATTTATTCAAAGATTAAATGTTGGGAGGTAATAAAAGAAGACTCGCCAACTAGAAGCAGTGAAGATTGACATGAACAAGTTCAAATCAATCTGGGGCCTGATGTTGGGGATATAACCCCGTAGTGTGACCCGCCCAGGAGGGGCCGGGTAACACTATTGGTGACTCAACAGAGAAAGCCTAAGGTAGGCCTAAAGAGACATGAAGACTGGAGGCAGCTCACGAGGTGGGCCTATGGAAGGCCCAAGACCCGGTATCGATGCTACAACCCGGAGGTGTGAGCCGCCCGATGGCGGCTTGCTTAGCAAGGCAAGGCAATTTAGAACCCGAGTTGGACACGTTGTGTGGTCCGGTTTGGACTCTTGTAAGCCCAGGGCCTCGACCTGTGTATATAAAGGCGAGACCCTGCGGCGGGTTAACTAAAGGAACAATTGATCGAGAGCTAGGTCAAGCGATTCCGCTCCCTTGTAATCGATACTCATGTAATAGTCAACAAAGCTGGAGTAGGCTTTTACCTCGTTGTGAGGGGCCGAACCTGGGTAAACTCGTGTCCTCTGTCTCGTTCAACCCCTTCAAGCTAACCTATGTTGCGATGGCTCCACACCTAAGTCCTTTCACAAGGGCATCCGTGTCATGGTTCGACACGATCACCTATGGGGCCATCGGCCCTTTCGTGGTTCGGCAAGGGGGAAGGGCACATTGCACAAAGAGCGGAGACCGTAGAACAGCACGACAATGGTGACACGGGTGGTTTTTACCCAGGTTCGGGCCGCCGCGAGGCGTAAAACCCTACTCCTACTTTGGTGGATTGGGTGGAAGACCGTGACGAACAAGTAGCACTCAAGCCCGGCAAGGTCGCCTCAGGGAGAGCAGCTACACGCGTATGAGTGTACAAGGGTCCGAATCCTTTCTAAGGTTGCCTCGGCCCTCCTTTTATAGGTCAAGGGGTTACCACAGTGGCAAAACAGTCATTATCCAATGATTAGATAGCCACAGTGCTATCATACCTAACTCTGCAGACAGGACAAGGTGCATTAAATGCACAGCTTAGTGTCACGTCATGGAAGTAGCCCGGCAAGCCTTGCCATGCCATTCAACCACCTTCTCGCCTGTCTGCGTGAAATGCCCTTGGACGGGTGTCATTTAGGGGTGATCTTCCTCAGAAATGGCTGCTTCTGCTGAATGACATCCACTTAATCACTTGGGGGCTCGACACCGCACCGATAAGTGACCGGCGTTGCTGTGAGGTGGAGCGGTGGAGCCTTGGCGGGGAGGCAGGCCATCGGCGCCTCGGCAACCCTTGCCAGGGAGGTCTCAGGTCTTGCCCTTGGGGTGGCCTCGACCTGACCAGGCTCGCCTGCCCGGCAAGGGAGGCTTTTCCCTTGGTGATATCTTGTTCCTTCGGCTTGTCTTGGTCTTCTTGATCCGCCATTTGATTTCTCAAAGAGCTATTTCTTCTGCTTGGCCTTGTCTTGTCACTGTAACCTTGCCCCTGAGCCTGTGTACAGTCTGGGCAAAATACACCAGGGTTTGTTGCATCGACAGGAGCCCCCGGGCCTGGCCCGAACGCACTGCCGAGCGTTGTCGGGGTAGGGCCTACTAGGTACATAGGCTGAGGGATTGTGGCAGCTCATCCCTTGATATTTTCTTTGCTTCTTCATTTACCTGTGCTTGCGTTAGTTCCTGGTTTTTCCATGCGTCGTGCAAGACGTTACGGGGGAGTTTTAAGCCATGATCCGTGGCTACCCACATCCCACGTTCACGGAGTGGTAACTGCCACTCCACTAGCTTCTCCGCTTCTGGCATTTCCTCCATGTATGCTGCATGCATTGCGCAGGGTTGGTGGCGGACGCAGGGGGGGGGGGGAAATCTCACACAACTCACTATCAGACTTACCCTGCCGCCAACGTCAGCCTATTTTTTGAGAACATGGATGTGCCAGAACGCTCGAAAACACGACCACTCCTAATTACTTTTGCCCCTCCCATCGAAGTCCGTCCTGAATTCTTTTATTTTTGTTAACCAAAAACATCCTCCCCTGTTTCCCATAAATGTCTAGGTCTATACATTATCCTGGTGCCCAAGCGACCAGACAAAGGCCATAGCTCGCAGGAGCGGGTCGTACACTGGACACCGCCGGTAACAATTAGATATAGCATACAGGAAAAATCAATAGATATGTGGGCCATGGCAGAAAGCCAGGCGCCACGGATTGGCGCACAGGGTTGGCCTTGATTCCATGAGCCGTTGGTGGTGCGGAGGGGTCGGATTGGCAGAGCGGGGCGGTTGGCCCCTTGGTGAGGAGCCAGCCCCCGACCCCGTTTGCCTATAAAAAGGGAACGTGGGCGAGGTGCTGGCTCACACTTATCTCTTCCTCCTTAATTCTGGCATTGCTTTTCCATCATGGTGAGGGGGAGAGGTCGTAGTGGCACTCCAGTAGCGGCGACAAGGGCTTCTGCTCGACAGCGCCTCCCTCCTCCTGTTGGGGACGCGGGAGCGGAACCCGTCATGAGGGGAGGTGGGAGAGGACGAGGACGTGGTCGCCGTGGCGCTCGGGGTCAAGGGGGACGAGGCAGTGCTCTGATCGCACCTCCCCCGGCTGTTCAGGACCCCAATGAAGGCCATGTTGGGAACCAGCCGCTAGAGTTCATCGTCAAGCTGCGAGGGCCCCCGCGCAGCCGTCTTTGGCTTCCTACTCCATTTGCAAGGGTGATGGAGATCGAGCAGCCGCCGGGGTTGAGGCTGCACATGAGGGGTTGCTGTAACGGCAGCATGCGGGCGGACGTGGAGTTCCCCGCTCCTCATGTCATGCTTCTCCAGCGTGGCTGGAAGACTTTTGCTTGCGCCCATAGCTTGGCGGCTGGGCACGTCCTCCATTTCAAGTTAATGGAGGCCACCCTGCTCTCCGTCAAAGTCTTCGGACACTCGGGTGCTCGCTTAGGATGCTGCGCGGAGAGCTCGACTGACGACGAAAGCTCCTCCTCGAGCGATAGCGACGAGGAGGACAGTGACAGCGATGACGACGGAGCCGGTGGGGAGGACGACGGCTTCGACTCCGGCTAAACACCAGCCGCACTATCACCGTCAGCCGGCGGCACCGCCATCTGCACCTGCATCTCGTCCCCGGCAAGGTGATTTGCCAGGGTGTTGGGTGCGGGTGGTACCCTCACCTCCTCCAGTAGTCTTCCAGCTGGACCCTGACAGGCTTCCTTGTGGCTCCGGCTTCGTTCGCACTGCCGTGTCCTACTGGCCCTGGTGGCGGTGACCAGGGCGTCGCCTAGTCGCTCCCCCCATCCATCACCTTTGCCTACGCCCTCTTGATCTTGTCAGGCTCCGTCTTACAGGCCCTGACGAGGTCAGGTTGGGCTTCTGCCCAGGCACTCCTCTTGCCCTCTTTGCCTTCCCCTGTAGTTCCTAGGAGGAGAGGGACAAGAAAGGGGTTACGGGGCATTTATCTTTTTTTAGCCTAAAATATGTAGGCACTTGCCAAACTTTAGTCTTAAATATGTAATCTTCTTTATCCATGTTTGTGCTCTGTAAGATCTGTACTTGTTTATCCGCATATTAATGAAAAAGACAAGCCTTGCCGGGTACTTGTGCATGTATTATGTCCATGCAGAGGTGGAATGCCTCTATACGTTTGAGTAAACAAGTTTCCATGGCAAGCTATCTTGCCGGTACCTTCTGTTTGTTGCCGCGGGCTTGGCCTGCCGGGCTCGAAACTACGAAAGGGGACCAGACCCCCGCCGAACCCTCTCTGTCAAAGGCCACTACAACCACCTTGACCGAAGCAACATTCGAGTCAAAGGATGGGAGCACCCATGCTTCGAAGGCGACGGGGTTTCTATATGCACAAGTTTGCTCCTTACAAAACATGTATGGATAAGAAGAAACTTATCTGTTTGGCTTGTCGGGGACCGATATGTAGGCTTCTTTTCGTTTCTTCTTTTCAGGACCGAGTCCACGGCAAGAGCCCTATAGTTTACTGCGGAGGAAAACAAGGCTCATATGACCTTATCTACATGATCATGCCATGCTCATGTTATGCTATGCATGCATGCAAGTTTTTGGGCCCCCCAGCACTTCGTTTATTTATCTGATGCTCAGGGTGTGCGCCTGGCTTTGTACAAAGGGTTACATGCAGCATCGGCAAGGCTTGTACAAAAGGGTGGCTGCCGGGCAGGGCCCGACAGCCGCGCCTTACGGGTAGAACTTACGAAGATGCTTAATGTTCCATGAGTTTTGCAATTGAATGCCATCTTTGGTCTCCAGACGGACTGCGCCGGGTCTAGAGACTCGTACTACCCGATAAGGGCCTTCCCACTTTGGCGTCAACTTGTTTGCACCCTTGGCGGACTGAACGCGCCTAAGGACAAGGTCGCCTTCCTCAAGGATCTGGGCATGAACCCTGTGGCTGTGGTAGCGACGCAGGGCTTGCTGATAGCGTGCAGCACACATAGCAGCCCGGAGACGGTTCTCCTCAAGGAGCATAGCATCGTCATGCCAGTGCTGCTCTTGCTCTACTTCATCGTAGGCAAATACTCGAGGTGACCCGTATATGAGTTCCGTGGGGATCACTGCTTCTGCCCCATAGACTAGGGAGAAGGGAGTCTGGCCGGTAGCTCGATTTGGTGTCGTACGAAGGGACCAAAGAACCACCGGTAGTTCATCAATCCAGCGCCTACCACACTTCCGTAGCCTATCAAATGTTCTTATCTTGAGTCCTCGCAGCACTTCAGTGTTCGCCCTCTCATCTTGTCCATTGCTTCTAGGATGGGCAACGGAGGCGAATGAAACTTTGCTTCCGAGGGTTTGAACGTATTGCATGAAGGCACGGCTTGTGAATTGGGTTCCATTTTCAGTGATGACTCTGGCGGGTATCCCGAAGCGGCACACCAATCCTTTCAAGAACTTGATAGCTGATTGTGCGGTTACCTTCCTCACGGGCTCCACTTCCGGCCACTTTGTAAACTTGTCGATGACAACGTACAAGAATTCGAAGCCCCCGGTAGCATGAGGAAGGGGCCCAAGATGTCGAGCCCCCAGACCGAAAATGGCCATGACAAAGGAATCGTCTGGAGAGCTTGAGCAGGTTGATGGATATTCTTGGAGTGGAACTGGCAGGCTTCACATCTGGTGACTAGCTCAATCACATCTTGGAGGGCCGTGGGCCAGTAGAAACCTTGCCGGAAAGCTTTTCCAACCAAGGCTCTTGATCCAATATGGGAGCCGCACATGCCTCTGTGTATTTCTGCCAACAGTTCCTTCCCCTCTTCCCGGCAAATGCACTTCAATTTCACACCATTGGGCCTCCTTCTGTATAGCGTGTCATCGACGAACTGATACATACTGGCCCTCCGGGCTACTCTTTCAGCTTCTTCTTGCTCTTCGGGAAGTTCTCCTGTTTGGAGGTAATGGACTATGTGCCGTGCCCAAGTTGGAGCCTGAGGCTCAACAACAAGGACCAGCGGCACCTCCTCGTTCCTGGGAGCGCATGCCTCAACCGCAAAGACTGGTAATTCAGCGGGAGGGTGCTGCTCACCAAGCGAAGTGGAGTTGTTTCCGCCAACCTCTCCACCGGGAGCTTCGGGAAGCTCAACCGGGAGAGGCTTGCCGGAGTCTAGTTTCCTCCTCTTTCTGGCCATTGTTGCCGGGGATACGGAGGGCTGAGTCAGGTGGAGAACAAAAGTCCCTGGTTCCACAGGAAGCTTTTGCGCAGCGCACTTTGACAGATGATCAGCAATGCTGTTTTCCGCATGTGGCACGTGCTCTGTTTGCAATCCATCAAAGTGCTCCTCCAGCTTTCTCACTTCCTCCACATATGCCTCCATCAATGGACTCTGATAATACTTGTTTACTTGCCTTGCCACGAGCTATGAGTCTCCTCGAATGATTAACTTCTTAATCCCCAACTCTGTCGGGATTCTGAGCCCGGCAAGGAGTCCTTCATATTCCGCAGTGTTGTTGGTAGCCTTCTCCCGGGGGAAATGCATCTGGACCACATACTTGAGGCGCTCTCCAGTGGGTGCGACGAGGAGCACGCCAGCTCCTGCACCTTGAAGTGAGAAGGCACCATCAAAGTACACGATCCATTCTTGGGGCGCGTCCTTGCTGGGGATAACTGTTTCCAGTGCCTCTTTGTCTGGGGGTAGGTGTCCACTCCGCAATAAACTCCGCCAGTGCTCTGCTCTGAATGGTTGACGTGCTCTCAAACTTCAAACCAGTGTCTCGCTCCACAAATTTTTAAGCCCAAAAGTACAGAAGTTGACAAGTGGAAGACGAATGAAGCTAAGGTGCAGCGCAAGAGAATCAAGCCAACTTTTGATATGTTGCTGTCCAAATATGCCAATCAAGTGGCCGGTTCTAGCTCTAACCGGTCATCAAATTTGAAGCGCTCAAGGTCACCTCCTCGGGAAGAATTTCAGCATCATGCAAGGCCATATGTGTCGTGGGCACCGGGACCATGGATGCCTCCACCCCCCTATGCACCATACTACATGGGAGACTTTAATGGAGGATGGTGGCATCCCCCAATGGCCCCTTATGCTTTTCATCCTGGTTGGGCAGAACCAAGGAGGCCCGTTCATGAGAGACTTTCTTATCCCACACGAGGCCGTTTGAACAATGGTGTCAATCGGCCAATGCAAGATAATCAAAAAAGGGTTGGCAAGCAAGTGTGGCGTGCTAAATCACCAAGTGCTGAAATTTTAGAGCCTAGCAAGCAAAAGGAGAAGAATACTAGAGCTGAAACTATTATGATAGGCACTAAAGAATTGACAATCAAAGAGTCGATTATTGTTGAAAATTCGGCTGGTTCCAATAAAGATGTGGCTGTTGTCCAGCAAGGTCCCATGGCTAATGATCATGAAGCTAGCATAAGCAAGGCCAAGTCGAGGGATCCAAAATATACTCATCCTAAGTGGTATCCTTCCGGTCTGACCAAGGCACAAAAAAGGAGATTGTAGCGCATGAGGAGTCAAGAGATTGCAGAACAGGAGGCCAAGAAGCAGAGAGATAAATTGTTCAACGACATTCGGCCAATGGTACCTACAAAACAAGTATGGATGCCTAAACAAATACAAGGTGCAGTGGTTTCTACATCCGTCACGGCAACACCTACACCACCTAGGAAGGACGATGCCACCGCTATTACATCGTCACCATCACCTATTGATTCCACTTCGCTTGGGCAGATTTCAGAGTCGATGAACACGCCCGAGGAGGAAGATGATATGTTGGATTATGAGCCTACACCGGTCCTCGAAGGTATGGATATCAATATGGTGTATTACTTACCTGCTGAATTTCATGCTATAGATGAAGAAGGGGAAGTAGCTCAGCTAGATTTTGGTCCTAAAAATGCTATATTCGAGAAGCCAAAAGAACCGGTGACACACTTGAAGCCATTGTTCCTTAAAGGTCATATTAATGGATCGCCGGTTGCTAGAATGCTTGTCGATGGAGGTGCTGTGGTGAATCTTATGCCATATTCGGTCTTCAAAAAATTGGGGCTGCGTGACGAAGAGTTAATAAAGACCAACATGGTGCTTAATGGATTTGAAGGAAAAGAGAAAACTGAAGCCAAAGGTGTAATGTATGTGGAGCTTACGCTGGGAAGCAAAACTTTGGCTACTGCATTCTTTGTCGCCGAGGTGCAAGGTAACTACAACATCATACTGGGCCGTGATTGGGTTCATGCAAACCAGTGCGTGCCATCTACTATGCACCAGTTTTTGATCCAGTGGGTTGATGATGAGGTGGAAGTCATTCATGCGGATAACTCGGCTTGTGTTGCTTTGGCTGATGCATCGGTGGATTGGCAGCATCCCAATGCTACTTGCTTGACGGGACGCGACTAATTAGAATTTGATTTTCTTAGCGCCACAAAAAGTGGTTTCATGCCCGTTTCTTTAAAGCCGGTTGGTGGTAATCGGCTCCAAGGTATGATGTATTTAAATGGATTCTAACTCAGATTGGTTGCAAAAGCGTCTTGTTGAATATCAGTCCAATGAGAACGATATGTATGAGTCTATAGAGGAGTTAGATGATATGGATAAATTAGGATAAGGTTTTACGTTGGCCGATCCATTTTTGGCGCCCCGCCTGATTACCACTGTAGCCAGATGGTCGCCACGCATACCAGCCCAGGAAATCACTCTGGCATGCGCGTTTACAACAAGTATCATGAACACAGGCATTTCTATTAATGGGTATATAAGTCTTACATGATATTACAAAAGAGTGATGGCAGCGGAAAAGCTCTATCTAAGGCAGCATAATCCTGGTGCGGCTCCAATCCACAGGGATCTAACTGGGTTACTCTCCTAGCCTGCGAATGCTCCGGCTCCTCGACGACGGACGACGGATCCTTATGTGAACCTGGCCACATTGAAGGCCGCTGAGTACTTTTGAATGTACTCGCAAGCAAACAAAACTAACATATACACCAAGCGAAGCAATCCATGGCATTCAAGCATGCATTTGTTATTAGAGCAACATTAATTATCATGGCATGGCATACCTATCTAGCAATATTAATGATCATGACATAACAAGCTTATCTAGCAGGACAACTACTAAAATAAGATACGGTAAAGTAAAGCATATCAAGTAAATAATCCATACTCTGAACATTCTCATGATCCAATTCGACGTTGAACCAAATCCAATTCAGGTCTTTCGGTCATCTGACCATCTCTTTCATAGCCATTCCATAGCTATCATATCATATCCCTGACATCATCTGATGTCTATGCATCTCCACTGTAAGTCAGATAAACTTGCTCTCTTACGGGTTGTCCCACAATCCTCAGAATATTCACGATCCACTGAGTACTTCCGATCATAAGACGAGTTCTTCCATCATTATTATCACTGTTCCGGTTGACCACCTAGTGAGGTCTGGACGGACTGTCCAATACCATGGACGCGGCTATTCGAATAGATTTTTACACTCTGTCGAGGTTGCGCACTTTACCCACACCATGGAGCACCTGACCTCGTGATCCCGTTCGGGTGGACCAGGGTTGCTCCAACGAAACCTGCCTAACCCGTGACTCCTCTATCGTACCACCGACAATCATACCCTCCCAGGGTCATGACCTGGGTGGCCCCTGTGTCACCTCATGACACCTGCCACCGTCGTGGCCAAATAAACTGTCCCAAACGGGGACGCCGGCAAATAACTCAACTGGGCTCACAAGGTTATCGCAGCCTATCGGGCCAGGGTAGCGTGCACGCATAACCTTCCCTAGTTGGTGGTACCAATAAAAGAGCACGCGATTAGACCAAGTCAAGGTCGTCCCATACCGGCAAATGTGGCTGCACGGATAAGTCCAGCCAGGTGACTCTGGATCAACTGACTAGGTTTAGCTTTAGCAAGTACTTAGCAAGCATAGTTTTTTATCCAATAACTGGAGATGGCAGTAGCTATGCATGATGAAAACATAACAACCTATCTCCCATCTGTCATATATGAGTCACTAGTGTGATAATACAATGAGCATTGACAAGTAATGTAAACAGTAAGTGCAGTCTAACATAAGTTTAATGATTTCTATCACAGGCATAATCATTAATTTAACAAGCAAGAATAACACAGAGTAATGCTTTAGGGCATTTATTAGATGGTCGGCTTGCCTGGGGGTCAAAGAATACTCCGGGAAGAAGTGCGGTGAAGCCGCAGAAGAATTCGCCGAAAAGATTCCCTCTCGGAGGGCTAATAGGAAGGCAAGGGCAAAATGGTCATTTTCACAGTGTGACAACCATGTGAAAATGATACCAATAGAACATGCTCGACGAACTGAAGACATGGGCGTTGGATTCACCTGAATCGGAGTCACGAGTAAAAAGATGTGATTGCCTGAAGTGGGAGGTACCTTTTTGTAATATAAATAATTACTTTTGGGTCCCTGGCTGATTTTCTGTGGAAATGGAGAGAGGCTACTGTGCAGCTGGGCCGCTCTGGGCAGAAAGCGCTACGGCTGCTGCTGCTCATCTGGGCTGGCCCACCCCACTGCTGCTCTCCTTCTTTAAAAAAATGGTGGGCCGCTGAGGGGCTAGGCCCACCTTATCTCCCTCTCTTTCCCCCTTCCCCACGACAGAAAGTAGGGGAGGCGCCGGCCGCTCGGGTTGCCGGCGTAGCCACGACAGGGAGACACGGGAGGGCTGGCCGGCGAGCTCAGAGGCTCTGCAGCCATGCGCCGCGACCAGGGGAGGTGGTGGGAACGGCGGGGATCGACTGTGGCGACGGCGACGGTGGGTGGCAGTGGCGGATTCTGACGATGGACCTAGCCAATTACGGCCACCCCCGGACAAGCAGAGGCCACTAGCGGGTCCGTGGGGATGTGCAGCGTCCGTCCAGGTGGTGCACAGGCATCAGGGAGGGGTGGGACGGCGGCGCACCGTGGAGGCAGAGGGCGGCGGTGGCCGGACTTGGGGAAAACGTGGCCCGAGGCACTTCGGCGAGGACTGGGGAAGATGGGGAGGTGCGCTGGAGTGGGGTGGAGCTAGTGGTGCGGTCAGGAGGGGGAGGGGAGAGCTAGGCTCCCAGGAACCAAGCCGGCAAGGCGGCGGCCATGGCAGACGGCAGCGGCCAGAGAGAGATGGAGATGCTCCGGGAGCTCGAGGGGAGGAGCGGTGGATTGCGGAGAAGCTCGGGGAGGGCTAGCCGACACCGGACGGAGCTCCCAGAAGCTCGTCGTCGTGGCGGTGATACGGTGAAGCACCGGAGGTCGGCACAAGCAGCCAGGAGCTAGGGGACAAGGGGAGAAGGCTCCAGGCAGCGTACGTGTGCGGTGGACAGCTCACCGGTGCTCCCGGACAAGCCGGAGCCCGCTAGAGAGAGCTCCCGAAGCCTCTAGTGCACAGTGCACGGATTTGGCGCGCTCTGCGCATGGTCACCGCGTGGCCACGGCATTGCCATGCCCCACTTGATGCCAAAAGATGTCTGGGGTCTTCTACTTGCTTCTCTGAGTGTACTCATACAGCTAGAATGCACTGGATGGTTCTGATGTGAGTGGTGCTTGCAGGAACAGATTCCAACAGCAAACTTTACTGGATTCTAGAGGAAAAATGATGAGGATGGGAAGTTGAAACTTTTTCACAATGAAATAGGGTAGGAAGGACTAGGTTCTGCTAGAATTTGAGGCCATTTGGACAAAATTTGCACACACTTCCTTTGTAATGCCAAATCTGGTCCAGAAAATGGATTCTGAAGCTGGGCTCAAATGGATTGATTAAATGAGCTGAGTTTTTGTGGAGAGTGATGATTTGAATATATGGAGATACTGGGAAAATTTCAGCTCATTTGGAAATGCCAAAGTGGTACATCCTTCATAGAGCTTTCCAATGTACAGAAACTTAGGAAAATTTCTGTGGATGAATGGATAGAGGGATTGAGCTGATTTTTGGTTTCCATGAGTGATTTGTCAATGTTAATCACCATGAAAAATTTCAGCTCAAATAGACCAAGGGTTCAAGCACTTCCTTTGCAAACTGAAAATCTGAACAAAATTTGCAAATGGATGCTGTGCTCAAAATTTGAACTATGGGACTTGGTTCTTGATGGAAATGGTGAAGATATGGATAGAAGAAGCTCCACAAATTATTTGGGATTTTTCTTGGCTACCAAAATGGTAGTTCCTTTAGAAATGGCCCAAAATGCAATATTGGCTTTAAATAGGAAAATGCAATTTCCCTTATTTAATTATGGCCAATATTTTTATGGGAGCTCAATATGATCACAAAGAATATCTCCACAAGTTTTCATGAACTTTGGAGATGGATAGATATTTTCCTGGATTTAATTCCTTTAAACAGCAGAAAAAGGAATTAATTATAAATGAAAAATATTGCAAATTACTTGGCAATATTTTTGCATATCCAGGGTTTACAAAGATAGGATGATCACTCGGAAAAATTTGGGAGTCAACAGATCAAAGAAAATTGGGGTCCCTTTGTAACTGGAAGGATTAGGGTTTCTCTTCCGATAACTCGGAAGGTAGTGTTTCGGTGGCAAAATCTTGAGAATAGATCTTGGGTGGCAAGGTTGGTCTGGAGAGAATCTTGGTTTGGATAGGGAAGGCAAGACTAAATGACCATCTTCATATACCCAAGAGCTAAAGAAATCTGATAACATCAAGAAAAAGGACGGGAGTCAAATCCCGCGAAAGAAAAAAAAACAGGAGTGAAAACCAGGGTGTTACAAACCTACCCCCCTTAAGAAAATCTCGTCCTCGAGATTTCCGGGGTTACCTCCCGGGGAAGGGGAACTTACCTGTGTGCGACTTGGATCCATCAGCGATCTTGTCTTCGTTGGCTCACTGACCCTTTAACTGCCTCTTCTGATGGACCATGTGTTGTCTCTGCACACAACTTTATTGAATCCTTCTCTTTCCTGTCAGGTGTACCTTTTGTCCTGGTAGTGGTATTGCTGGGTGGGGTAGCGGGTAATACCAACAAACAGCTCGGTTTCCATGGTCTAGAAGTAACTGCTGCGGGTTTTATTGCGATGCTTCGTACCCTGATTGTCATGGGCAAGACATCTTTTCTTGGTACCAGGCTCACGTGCACATATGGCCTCGAGTGGCTAGGGGTGACTAAGGGTGACTTTCTTTTTGCTGGGTCAGAATGCTCAGTCTGGCTGCGGGTTCCGTACTGACATTTCCTTTTGTCTTCGGCATTCTTACTTTGTCCTTGGGTGATCCACAATTCAGGGAACAACATGACCGAACTATTGCTGCTATATTCCCAACTGAAATGTCAGGCATGATCACAAAGTAATCATAGACAGTAATCTTTTATTCCAATGATGTCATGGTGTCTACGAGCTGTTGGTGCTGATGTGCTTTGGGCTACTTCATCTGAATGTCTTGTTTCCAATTCCATCACTTGTGGAAAGGGTTCTGTCATATATAGCCTTTGTAGTCCTTGCTATATCCACTGAGCTAAACATAGTATCACTATCATCCGGTGTATCTTTTGGAGTATAGCCTCTTATCTTGGTTGATGGCCCATATTCATGATGAGTGTGGCAAGCTCGCTTGTAACCGCGGGTAGTGCATTGTTGTGGCCGTATATGGAAGAGTCTGACGAGGATTGGTGATACCAATCTGTCCGTGAACCTGTGTCTTGTTGACCGTCACGGAGGTTGTTTGTTCACAACTTCTTTGTTCTTGAGGATTTCTTTCATGGACCTGTCATGACCTGCGAGCACGGCTCCTTGATTGTTTTCCCAGTTTGTCGGGCTTGTTCTCACCACTTACTCTTGTATACCTCTTAGGGATTGCTGTGCTCATATTCTTCTTTTCAACATGGGGCCAATGTTTCTCTGAACACAGTCATTCCCGACGAGTGACTCGCATGAACTAATCCATTGGACTGCATGCTCACAATATATGCAGGTGTAGGATAAATCCTTTCATATCCATTGAGTTCTGAGGCGGATGTGCGTCCAGACTGATTTGTGCTCCTGACAAGCTTGTTGTAGGCACGGGGTGTGTTGAAGAAGTTTGAATTCCTTATGCTCGAAGCTTCTGCTAAGGTAGCGTGCTGAAGAAGGCTGGGTATCGTACCTTAAAAGCTTTCCTTCATGTGGCTTGCTGCGGAAGGTTGGGTTCCTTATGCTGGAAGCTTTCCACAGTAGCACGCTATGGAAGATGGGGGTGCCGTACCCCGAAAGATTTTTCCCCACCAAGTGGCATACCGAGGAAGATTGGCAGTCTGGTAGCTTGCGGAGGAAGGCTGGGTTCCTTATACCGGAAGCATTGTACTGTGATAGGCGGTCGGATCTATGGCCGATTCTGGCTTCCATCCGAAGTATCCGGAATTTACCCATAGCGGAGCCAAACTTGGTATAGGCCATACCTTGACTGAAGATGTTCCATTGGTCATGCACATCGCTTGTTCTTCTACTGGTCTGATCATTGCTGCGGTAAAGGTTGCAAGACTGGCGCAGACCTCATGTTGTTAATTAATTCGGAATATCCTTTTTCATTCAAACCCAGGGTTGCCGATAATAAGCAATTAACAGATAATTCCATTCGGTTCAGCTGAGTTTCCAATCATGTTAGGTGCTCCTTGATTCTGGATGCTTGGAAGCTCAGTGATTCTGGGCAACCGTGAGCTCATCCATATTCCTTGCAAACCTTGTCACAGTGCCCAGAAAATTTTGTATTTGCACTGGTGAATTCCAGAATATGCTTTCCAATTTGCATCATCATACCAGAGTTTTGTTGTTGCTCTTGGCACATTCACATTCATGAAATATGTCTTCGGTGGGTAATAGATGATTCTTGAGTCCGTTGAGAAAAGACTCAAGGTTCACCCCACTGACTGAAATAGTCCTTGTGTCGCGGATGGAATAATTTTTCCTTACTGATATTCATTCTTGGTAACTCATCTGACTGCTCCTTAGGCGTGGTCCGTTCTGAGGCAAACTCTCTCTCAGGTATATTCTGGCCTTGTCTGTTGCATATAGATTCTGCTTCTGACCCATTCTTCATCCTTGACAGATCCGGTGTTGCTATTCTAGATATCAGCCAGTTGACTTGGCTTGACTCTTACTGAATTTGGATTAATGGGTATTATCCAAGTTGTATGCTAGTCTTCTTGACGACACTCGCGGATGGATCCAGTCGGAGCGAAGAAACGGAACCGACAAAAGAAACAAAAACCACGAAAAACCAAAAAGCAAATAAAACTCAAATTTTTGCGGACCTTACACACATGGCTGAGGATCCACTAGTATAACTAGTATAGCGCACTCGATGTACCTCTAAGGATTTAGAAGTGAAACCACACAGTGCTCCTGGTAGCACTGGTGTCAAGCTCCTACTACTTCCTTAGGGAACATCAAACTCGATGCACGATGGCTATGGTCATGCGATTCTAGGGTTGTTGGGGAGAGATATAAGTTATAAGTGTTTCCCAAAGGAAACTAGAGTTAAGAAGAGAAATGTCATGGCTAGCAAGCAGGGTAAGGATATCCGGTTTACCTAAGGGTTCAGGGCTCACAGGTTGTTGCCAGGTTCGAATATTTCACACCGGAGGCAAGGCCACGAGAGTTGGGTCTGATGGAGCCAAAGACCTATGGGGTTGCCTTATGATCAATAGTAGCCGTGCCTGCTTAGCGAAGATGGCTGAAATCCATCTGGGCTTTCTACTGAGCACAAGACAATGAAGTCTGGCTAGGGAAACCTATGGTCAGCCTGGCTGCTCTGATACCATCCGTTGTGGCGCCCCGCCTGATTACCACTGTAGCCAGACGGTCGCCACGCATACCAGCCCAGGAAATCACTCTGGCATGCGTGTTTACAACAAGTATCATGAACACAGGCATTTCTATTAATGGGTATATAAGTCTTACATGATATTACACAAGAGTGATGGCGGCGGAAAAGCTCTATCTAAGGCAGCATAGTCCTGGTGCGGCTCCAATCCACAGGGATCTGACTGGATTACTCTCCTAGCCCACGAACGCTCCGGCTCCTCGACGACGGACGACGGATCCTTATGTGAACCTGGCCACATTGAAGGCCGCTGAGTACTTTTGAATGTACTCGCAAGCAAACCAAACTGACATATACACCAAGCAAAGCAATCCATGGCATTCAAGCATGCATTTGTTATTAGAGCAACATTAATTATCATGGCATGGCATACCTATCTAGCAATATTAATGATCATGACATAACAAGCTTGTCTAGCAGGACAACTACTAAAATAAGATACGGTAAAGTAAAGCATATCAAGTGAATAATCCATACTCTGAACATTCTCATGATCCAATCCGACATTGAACCAAATCCAATCCATGTCTTTCGGTCATCTGACCATCTCTTTCATAGCCATTCCATGGCTATCATATCATATCCCTGACATCATCTGATGTCTATGCATCTCCATTGTAAGTCTGATAAACTTGCTCTCTTACGGGTTGTCCCACAATCCTCAGAATATTCACGATCCACTTAGTACTTCCGATCATAAGACGAGTTCTTCCATCATTATTATCACTATTCCGGTTGACCACCTAGTGAGGTCTGGACGGACTGTCCAATACCGTGGACGCGGCTATTCGAATAGATTTTTACTCTCTGCAGAGGTTGCGCACTTTACCCACACCATGGAGCACCTGACCTCGTGATCCCATTCGGGTGGACCAGGGTTGCTCCAACGAAACCTGCCTAACCCGTGGCTCCTCTACTGTACCACCGACAATCATACCCTCCCAGGGTCATGTCCTGGGTGGCCCCTGTGTCACCTCATGACACCTGCCACCGTCGTGGCCAAATAAACTGTCCCAAACGGGGACGCCGGCAAATAACTCAACTGGGCTCACAAGGTTATCGCCGCCTACCGGGCCAGGACAGCGCGCACGCATAACCTTCCCTAGTTGGTGGTACCGATAAGCACGCGATTAGACCAAGTCAAGGCCGTCCCATACCGGCAAATATGGCTGCACGGATAAGTCCGGACAGGTGACTCTGGATCAACTGACTAGGTTTAGCTTTAGCATGTACTTAGCAAGCATAGTTGTTTATCCAATAACTGGAGATGGCAGTAGCTATGTATGATGAAAACATAACAACCTATCTCCCATCTGTCATATATGAGTCACTAGTGTGATAATACAATGAGCATTGACAAGTAATGTAAACAGTAAGTGCAGTCTAACATAAGTTTAATGATTTCTATCACAGGCATAATCATTAATTTGACACGCAAGAATAACACAGAGCAATGCTTTAGGGCATATATTAGATGGTCGGCTTGCCTGGTGGTCCAAGAATACTCCGGGAAGAAGTGCGGTGAAGCCGCAGAAGAATTCGCCGAAAAGATTCCCTCTCGGAGGGATAATAGGAAGGCAAGGGCAAAATGGTCATTTTCATGGTGTGACAACCATGTGAAAATGATACCAATAGAACGGGCTCGACGAACTGAAGACGTGGGCGTTGGATTCACCTGAATTGGAGTCACGAGTAAAAAGATGTGATTGCCTGAAGTGGGAGGGACCTTTTTGTAATATAAATAATTACTTTTGGGTCCCTGGCTGATTTTCTGTGGAAATGGAGAGAGGCTACTGTGCAGCTGGGCCGCTTTGGGCAGAAAGCGCTACGGCTGCTGCTGCTCATCTGGGCCGGCCCACCCCACTACTGCTCTCCTTCTTTAAAAAAAATGGTGGGCCGCTGACGGGCCAGGCCCACCTTATCTCCCTCTCTTTCCCCCTTCCCCACGACAGAAAGTAGGGAAGGCGCCGGCCGCTCGGGCTGCCGGCGTAGCCGCGGCAGGGAGACATGGGAGGGCTGGCCGGCGAGCTCAGAGGCTCTGCCGCCGTGCGCCGCGACTAGGGAAGGTGGTGGGAGCGGCGGGGATCGACTGTGGCGACGGCGACGGTGGGTGGCAGTGGCGGATTCTGGCGAAGGACCCGGCCAACTACGGCCACCCCCGGACGAGCAAAGGCCACCAGCGGGTCCGTGGGGACGTGCAGCGTCCGTCTAGGTGGTGCACGACCGTCAGGGAGGGGTGGAACAGCGGCGCACCATGGAGGCAGAGGCCGGCGGTGGCCGGACTTGGGGAAAACGTGGCCCGAGGCACTCCGGCGAGGACTGGGGAAGATGGGGAGGTGCGCCGGAGTGGGATGGAGCTGGTGGTGCGGCCAGGAGGGGGAGGGGAGAGCTAGGCTCGCCGGAACCAAGCCGGCAAGGCGGCGGCCATGGCAGACGGCAGCGGCCAGAGAGAGATGGAGATGCTCTGGGAGCTCGAGGAGAGGAGCGGTGGATTGTGGAGAAGCTCGGGGTTGCCTTTATATAGCCGCGGGGAGGGCTAGCCGACGCCGGACGGAGCTCCCAGAAGCTCGTCATCGTGGCGGCGATACGACGAAGCACCGGAGGTCGGCACAAGCAGCCAGGAGCTAGGGGACGAGGGGAGAAGGCTCCAGGCGGCGTACGTGTGTGGTGGGAAGCTCGCCGGCGCTCCCGGACAAGCTGGAGCCCGCTGGAGAGAGCTCCCGAAGCCTCTGGCGCACAGTGCATGGATTTGGCGCGCTTTGCGCGTGTCCACGGCATTGCCACGCCCCACTTGATGCCAAAAGATGTCTGGGGTCTTCTACTTGCTTCTCTGAGTGTACTCATACAGTTAGAATGCACTGGATGGCTCTGATGTGAGTGGTGCTTGCAGGAACAGATTCCAACAGCAAACTTTACTGGATTCTAGAGGAAAAATGGATGAGGATGGGAAGTTGAAACTTTGTCACAATGAAATAGGGTAGGAAGGACTAGGTTCTGCTAGAATTTGAGGCCATTTGGACAAAATTTGCACACACTTCCTTTGTAATGCCAAATCTGGTCCAGAAAATGGATTCTGAAGCTGGGCTCAAATGGATTGATTAAATGAGCTGAATTTTTGTGGAGAGTGATGATTTGAATATATGGAGATACTGGGAAAATTTCAGCTCATTTGGAAATGCCAAAGTGGTACTTCCTTCATAGAGCTTTCCAATGGACAGAAACTTAGGAAAATTTCTATGGATGAATGGATAGAGGGATTGATCTGATTTTTGGTTTCCATGAGTGATTTGTCAATGTTAATCACCATGAAAAATTTCAGCTCAAATAGACCAAGGGTTCAAGCACTTCCTTTGCAAGCTGAAAATCTGAACAGAATTTGCAAATGGATGTTGTGCTCAAAATTTGAACTATGGGACTTGGGTCTTGATGGAAATGGTGAAGATATGGATAGAAGAAGCTCCACAAATTATTTGGGATTTTTCTTGGCTACCAAAATGGTAGTTCCTTTAGAAAGGGCCCAAAATGCAATATTGGCTTTAAATAGGAAAATGCAATTTCCCCTATTTAATTATGGCCAATATTTTTATGGGAGCTCAATATGATCACAAAGAATATCTCCATAAGTTTTCATGAACTTTGGAGATGGATAGATATTTTCCTGGATTTAATTCCTTTAAACAGCAAAAAAATGAATTAATTATAAATGAAAAATATTGCAAATGACTTGGCAATATTTTTGCATATCCAGGGTTTACAAAGATAGGATGATCACTGGGAAAAATTTGGGAGTCAACAGATCAAAGAAAATTGTGGTTCCTTTGTAACTGGAAGGATTAGGGTTTCTCTTCCGATAACTCGGAAGGTAGGGTTTCGGTGGCAAAATCTTGAGAATAGATCTTGGGTGGCAAGGTTGGTCTGGAGAGAATCTCGGGTTGGATAGGGAAGGCAAGACTAAATGACCATCTTCATATACCCAAGAGCTAAAGAAATCCGATAACATCGAGAAAAAGGACGGGAGTCAAATCCCGTGAAAGAAAAAAAAACAGGAGCGAAAACTAGGGTGTTACACCATTAGAAGAGATAGACATAGGAGGTGGTTCAATTCCTAGGCCGACAATTGTAAAGAAAAATTTAAGAGCCGATCATAAAGCTAAGTTGATCGAGCTATTGAAAGAATATGTTTGTTGCTTTGCTTGGGAATATCATGAGATGCCAGGTTTAAGCCGAGAGCTAGTGGAGCATCGGTTACCTATAAATGCTGGTTTTAGACCGTACAAACAATCAGCCAGAAAGTTTAACCCAAAAACATATGACTGGATCAAGGAAGAGATTGGTCGTTTGCTTAAAGCTAATTTTATTAGACCTTGCAGGTATGCCGAGTGGATTTCTAACATTGTACCAGTAGAGAAGAAAGGCTCCGGCAAGTTGAGGGTGTGCATTGATTTCAGAGATTTGAATAGAGCTACACCCAAAGATGAGTATCCCATGCCAATAGCTGATATGCTTATTAATGATGCTTCTGGACATAAGGTCATTAGCTTTCTTGATGGTAATGCGGGGTATAACCAGATTTTTATGGCCGAAGAGGACATGTCCAAAACAGCTTTTCGATGTCCTGGTTTCCTTGGTTTATTTGAGTGGACAGTGATGACCTTTGGATTAAAAAATGCCGGTGCCACGTATCAAAGGGCTATGAATTTAATTTTTCATGATTTACTTGGTGTTATACTTGAGGTTTATATTGATGATATTGTTGTCAAATCGGATGCTTTCGAATCTCATCTAGCCGATTTGCGCTTAGCTTTTGAAAGAATGAAAAAAATATGGACTGAAGATGAATCCTTTGAAGTGTGCATTTGGCGTGTTGGCTGGGAAGTTTTTGGGTTTCATTATTCATGAAGATGGCATAGAGATTGATCCCAAAAAGATAGAGGCTATACATAAAGTGGAGGCTCCAACATGCAAGAGAGATATGCAAAAGTTCCTTGGCAAGGTCAATTATTTGAGAAGGTTCATAGCTAATCTGTCAGGGAAAGTTGATGCATTTATTCCTATCCTTCGGTTAAAGAATGATGTTGATTTCACTTGGGGGGCAAAACAGCAAGAAGCATTTGATATGATCAAGAACTATTTGTGCACGCCTCCAGTGATGAAACCGCCCAAGCATAGGGAACCCTTTAAGCTTTACATTGCAGCAGAAGAAGGTGTTATTGGTGCTGTTTTGACTCAAGAAACCGAAGGAAAAGAGCATGCTATTACATATTTGAGCAGGCGTTTATTGGACGCCGAGACAAGGTATACATTTATTGAAAAACTATGCCTATGCTTATATTATGCTTGCACAAAATTGAGACATTATTTGGTGCCGAGTGAATGCATAGTAGCTTGTCAAACCGATGTCATTAAATACATGTTGCATAGGCCAATCCTTAGTGGTAGAATTGGCAAGTGGGCTTATGCTTTGATTGAATATGATTTGGCTTATGAATCTCTAAAATCCATGAAAGGCCAAATCGTTGCTAATTTTATTGTTGAGCATCGGATTAATGACAAGCATGATGTTGATATAAACCTTGTCTCGTTAGTACCATGGAGATTATATTTTGATGGTTCAGTTTGTAGCAGTGGCCAAGGTGTTGGTATTGTTTATATATCTCCTCATGGTGCTGTTTTTGAAGCCTCATGCCGCTTAGAATATTTTTGCACAAACAATCAAGCCGAATATGAGGCATTGTTATTCGGCCTGGAGATGTTGCTTGCCATAGGTGCTACACATATTGAGGTTTTTGGTTATTCGTTATTAGTAGTGCAACAAATATCCAAAGTCTTTCAATGTTTTGACGAATCACTTAATGTTTATATTGATCAATGTCTAGATATAATTTCTACTTTGGATTATTTTAGCACTGCTCATATATCTAGACATGACAATTGGAGAGCAAATGAGTTGTCACAACAAGCATCCGGCTATCATGTTGATTATGGCATGTTTCATATTTCTCAGAGGCCGATGTCTTGTCTTGCTAGTATGGGAGAGGCCGAACCAGAGCCTACTGATTCGGCCACTAACAAAAAATCTAGTGCAGGTGAAAGTCATGACTGGAGAAAGCCCATTATGGATTACCTGCGTGATCCGAGTGAAAGGGTGGACAGGACTGTTCGGTGTATGGCTTTCAAATATACAATAAGAGATGGTGGTCTTTATCGCCGAACGGTTGAAGATGTTCTTTTGAAATGTTTGGACGAGGACCAAGCAAGAGTTGCTATGGGAGAGGTACATGAAGGCATTTGTGGTACTCATCAGTCGGCTCCCAAGATGAAGTGGTTATATTGCGACGTGCTGGATTTTATTGGCCGACTATGATCAATGATTGCTTCAGGTATTATAAAGGGTGTGAAGCTTGTCAAAAATTTGGTGATATTCAATTGGCTCCTGCTGCTATGTTACATCCTATTATCAAGCCATGGCCTTTTAGAGGATGGGGTTTAGATTTCATTGGGCAAATTCATCCATCTTCCTCGAAGGGGCATCGGTTCGTGTTGGTGGCAACCGATTATTTCACCAAGTGGTCTGAAGTAGTACCTCTCAAGAACATGACACATACGGAGGTAATTCAATTCATAACCGAGCACATTATTCATAGATTCGGCATTCCTCAGACATTGACTACAGATCAAGGTTCATCTTTCATGTCACATCAAGTTAGAGAATTTGCCGAATCATATAACATAAAGTTGCTCAATTAATCTTCGTATTATGCCCAAGCTAATGGACAAGCTGAGTCTAGCAATAAGATATTGATCAAGCTCATCAAAAAGAAGATTGAGGATAATCCAAGAAAATGGCATGAGTTATTGTCTGAAGCTTTATGGGCACATAGAATCTCAAGGCATGGTGCTACAAAGGTAACTCCGTATGAGCTAGTATACGGTCAAGAGGCTATTTTACCAGTGGAAGTGAATTTGAATGCTTTGAGAATAGCCAAACAAAATGATTTATCAGTAGTGGACTTTTACAATATGATGATGGACAACATTGATGAAGTTGCCGATAAACGTTTGGCTGCTTTGGAAGCCATAGAAAGAGACAAGTTGAGGGTAGCAAGAGCTTACAATAAAAAGGTCAAGTTGAAGAATTTTCAGGTTGGCGATCTTGTGTGGAAAGTGATTCTGCCGATTGGTTCTAGAGATAGAAAATTCGGGAAGTGGTGTCCAAACTGGGAAGGTCCTTCTAGGATTGCAAGGGTAGTTCCTGGAAATTCATATTTGGTGGAATCCATGCAAGGAGTATTATTACCTCGAGCTCTCAATGGCAGATATCTGAAGAAGTACCACCCGAGTGTGTGGCAAGAAGCCTGATTAGGTAATGGCCGATATATGATTATCGCCCTTAGCATAAACATGGCCGATACATAAATTATCGCCCTGAGAAATATAGATGGCCGATGGAGTGTTGATATCGTCCTTAGAACAAACATGGTGCAAATTATTTTTCGGCATGCAAGCTTTGTCGAAAAACAGGGGGGCATGTGTTGACACCTGATTTTGGCACAATGCAGAAGGCAATAGAGATGGCCTCAAATGACAAGATATTCTACACGAGAAACTTCACATTGCCGAGTGGAACAACTTTGATGTTTGGACCATAATCATTCGGCATCATATCAAAGACCAAAACTACACTCGGATTGTCATGATGTTCTGAGTGCTTTTTGGTCGATTACGCCTCCAAGACAACCTCGGATGAAGGGATGCTCTACATGGATTATCTTCGTCTCATCGAAACGATTGATTTTGATATAAAAATCATCTAAATCCGAGTTCGTATGCAAAAGTTACGGTCAACATGGTGCGGACCGGCTAGAGATCAAAATATTACGCTGGACATCAGACACATGTTTGATGGATGTCTGATACAATGCGTGAGCAATTAGCCATTCAATATTGCCTTGAATCGAAAAACGTTCAACATGAAAGTTGTTTGTAACGTCGAAACAGTCAACTTTGCTTTTGGGCACATTTTCATCCGGGGTCGTTTACTGCCACAAAAAGGACCCGCAAGGTGCAGCCAGAAAGCTTGCCGAGCAAAGAGCTTGCCGTGGTGAAAGGCTTGCCGGGTGAAAAGCTTGCCGGGCAAAGAGCTTGCCGGGTGAAAAGCTTGCCGGGCAAAGTGCTTGCCGGGGTGAAAAGCTTGCCGGGTGAAAAGCTTGCCGGGGTGAAAAGCTTGCCGGGTGAAAAGCTTGCCGGGCAAAAAGCTTGCCGGGTGAAAAGCTTGCCGGGCAAAGAGATTGCCGGGCAAAAAGCTTGCCGGGAAAAAAGCTTGCCGGGCAAAGAGCTTGTCGGGTGAAAAGCTTGCCGGGGTGGAAACTGTCAAGGCCAATCCGACCAGAAGTTGAAGATGGGCTCAAATGATTATATAGATGGCCTCGGATGAAAAAGTGTTCAACATGAAAGTTATTCGTAACGTCGAAACAGTCAACTTTACTTTTGGAGTCATCATCATCCAACGTAATGTACGACCTGCAGAGACGCTACAAGAGTCAGACGGTCCAGTCAGCAGTATGACCGAGTCCGACTCGAAATTAAAGATGACCCCGTGGAGTATTCAAGATGGCCTTATTTGGAAAAGTGATCAACATACGGATTGTCGGCCTCGTCGAAGTGCACAAAATTGGTATTGGAACCGTCTCCATCGGAAGTCACATGCAGATTCCACGGCCCTTGCAAGGAGCAAGACAGAAGATTGGACCAGATTCGGGTTGAATCCGAGTGGGACCAGAACTAGGATTCTAGGACGTGAGTTGATGTAATTTTCTTGTAAGGAAAGCCTGGATGAATCCTTTGCTTGTACAGGAAGTCTAGCCGCCTCTTATATATGTTGGGGGTGACGGCCGATTGAAGAACACACAATCGAACAATCAATACACTACTTTTTCATCTACGTTATATCTTTCCATCGTTTTTCTATCTCGTTCTTCGTCGTTCTTCGTGTTGGACAGCTGCGAGTACCTAGGTTCTAGGGGCGAGCGAATCGACCTAGGGCAGCCCATAGCTGCCGCACTCCCTGACGGGGTCCCTCCCGGGCGTATGGGGTTTCAGGTCCTAAAAGCACCCGCCAACTGTCTTGCGTATCGCGCTGTCGGTCGGGTCTCCTTCGACGTGAGCTGTGGTGCATCACCCCCGGCGTCGAGGGTACACGTGACATGTTCGTGTGTCAACAACACAAGCAAAGAAAAAGAATCAGAACTACCCGGAGGCGGCGGATTGGCGCGGCTGTACGGCTCTTTGCCGAACTGCCAGCTCTCCTCGTCGAGCTTGCAGTCGGAGAAGTAATTGACGAGCCAGACCACCTCCACAGTCGGCAACGCCTTGGTGGACATCCGGCATGGGTCCCGGCGGCCGCTCATGCTGGCGATCAGATGAGGCCGGGCTTGGAGGGGCAGCACCCGGCGTTCGACGAAGGCGGCCAGCAGATCCGACTCCCTGAGGCCCTCCGACTCCGTCATCTCTTGGAGCCGGGTGAGGGCGGTGGTGATGGCGGCCGACGACGACTTCGGCCGAAATTTTCAGTTGCTCCGAGGCTCGAGCATCGGGACGGCTGCATAAGCCGGCAGGTTGACATAGTCCCTCGACTCGTGGATGTTCCGGACGTAGAAATACGACTTCTGCTAGAGTTTGGCCGACTCCAGCAGAGCGATGGCCGGGAAGTGGATCCCGGAGCCGGTGCACCGCACCGCCACGCAGGCCCCGCACTGAGCCACCTCGCCTTTGACGGCGGTGCCGAGCTTGAGGTAGAAGAGCTCCCCCCACAGCTCGAGCGTGGGCAAGACGCCGAGGAACCCCTCGCAGAGGGTGACAAAGGCGGAGAGCAGCACCACCGTATTCGGCGTGAGGTGGTGAGGTTGGAGACGGTAAAGTCAAGAAAAGAGCGGAGAAAGCCGCTTGCCGGCAGGCCAAAGCCACGGACGAAGTGGGTCCTGAAGACGACGCGCTCATCGTCCCTCGGTGCCGGCGAGATCTCCCTTTCGGGGGGAACATGCACCTCCACGTTCGCCGAGTGGGGAAGTCGCCGCGTCTGGCGGAGGAACTCGAGGTGGTCGTTGTGGACGTTCGAACCAGCCCAATCGCCTCGCGCCATGCTTTATGGTTGCTTGGTGGCGGCGCGGCAAAGTCACGCGAGGCGAGGCCGCGGCGACGCAGAGAAGTCGAGCGACGGCGAGCTGCAGCGGCGCTTCGGCGGCGGAGCGGCGCGGCGACGCAGCAGCAGCGAGGAGGCAGAAGAGGAAGAAGGTGGAGAACGAGGAGGGCGCGCATGCGCTCTGCCGCACCCTCCTCCCCCTACTTATAGGCCCGCGGCGGCGGAGCCAAAGAGGCAGGACGTGGGGGGCGTGGGGATTAATTACGCCCGTGCCCCGCACGACCTCGCATTTCTCGCGCCTTCAAAGCGCACATTCATTGTGCATGGGGAAGGCAACCGCCCACCTCGGCCACAGCAGATCCGCGTGCGCGCCGAGGCCCTATAGTGGTGGGCCCAGGCCTACGGCGACGTTCCGTCACGCGCATGGGCTGGCAGGCTGGCCTGGCCTGCTGGTGCCGCGTGGCACGCAAGCAATGGGCGGCAGGCGCGCCACCCGGCGCATGCGACGACTATTCAAATTTGACAGGCGACTGGCCTAGCCTTGGCCGGCTCCTAGCAGACGGCTTCTACCAGACGGATGAAGCAGGAGATACAAAACCTCTCGGAGTAGGAAACTGCTAAGGCACTCTGGCTTGAGCAGTGGCGCCTCACCAGCTTTGGGGGCTACTGTTGGAGGGATTGACCACAGGTAGCCTCACCAGCACCCCATAGCATTTTTAGACAACAGGGCAAGCCAAGCCCATTGCGCCTCCCGGACGTGTGCCCGGCACCCTTGGGCCGGCTGGCCCAAGAGGCCGACTCCCAGATGGCGGTGTACCCTCAGAAGGAGGCTTCGGGGGAAGCCGGGTCCTAGCAAATAGCCGCTCCTCCCCTCAGAGTCTGCGCCCATTCAATACGATAAGATGGGGCGTGGCTACAGGGCCGCCCGTACCCCCAAATCCCGGCGGGGCATGGCTACAGGGCGGGCTGACCAAGCGGACACCCCTCTGCCAGCCGCGGCACTGTAGCCATGCGGCCCGTGACACAGACCTCGTCAGCAAGACCATGCTCCCATGATGGGCGGTCGGTACGGCCCGCAGGCGGCGGTCCCTACCTGTCCGTGAGCAACCGGAAGATGGCGCACCTCAAGAAGGCGGTCTCAGCGACGGACCGGCTTCTAGCAGCCGGCCTCTCCCTCCACTCGGAGTCAACGCGCCATTACTCCGATGAGACGGGGTGTGGCTACAGTGAACGCCCACCAGGTGGCGGACTGTAGCCATACCTCCCCCGACGAGGCCCTCGTCATCAAGGGCGAGGCTACAACAAAAGGCAATCAGCGTGGCCCACAGGGGGCGGGCCCCACCTGTCGGCCGAATCCTCGGCAGCCGGCGGGACCCACCAAGCGGCGGGCCCCAGCAGCCGGCAGAGAACCCGGCGCCCATAGACACTGACATCCGGGTCCTACAGCCGGCCCAATTACTATTGTACCCCTGGGGTGTCGGCCTATATAAACCCCCCAGGTTCGCCCATGCCAAGGGTTCAGCTCATCTTCCACGCCATGATACACACGCATAGCAAGAGAAGCACTAGGGCTAGCCTTGCCCTTCTCCTCCCTCTAGCAAACAGCTCAAGGAGGAAGCTTGTAGCCACGATATTGATCATAGTCATCATGCGGAGACCCCGCAGAGCAGGACTAGGGGTGTTATCTCCTCGGAGAGCCCCGAACCTGGGTAAGACTCGTGTTCGTTCGAGATCTCGCTCACTCACACTTCCAGGGCCCGACGACATACTCCTGTCCCCATCCATGATAGGCCACCCCCTGGCATATGTCGTGAGATTACCCCGACACTACTCAGCGTGGCAACACATCTAGTTAAACGCCTCACGTCTTGACTGACTTGGGTGCTTGAATCTGTTTGATTGCCCTGATCTTGTCGGGGTTGGCCTCTATCCCCCGGTGAGACACAAAGAAGCCAAGTAGCTTGCCAGAGGGAACGCCAAACACGCACTTCTCTGGGTTCAGCTTCAAGTTGATCTTGCGCAGGTTTGCAAAGGTTTCTTCCAAGTCCTGAATGAGCGTTGATCTGTCCTTGGTCTTGACTACTATGTCATCCATGTGCAGCTGAGACTCAAACCCCATTTGTACTGCTCTTGAAAAAGTGGACCCATCGCTCTTTAACCCAAAGGGCATCCGTACGATGCAGTACGTGCCACATGGGGTTATGAACGTTGTCTTCTCCTCATCTTCTTTGGACATGAATATCTGGTGGTACGCGGAATAGGCATCCAAGAAAGAAAGCAGATCACACCCGGAGGTGGAATCCATGATCTGGTCGATGCGAGGCAAGGGGAATGGGTCCTTCGGGCATGCTTTATTCAGATATGTGAAATCTATGCAAAGCCTCCATTTCCCATTCGCCTTGCGCACTACCATTGGATTTGCCAACCATGTTGGGTGCAATACTCCTCTGACCAAACCAGCTGCCTCAAGTTTCTTGATCTCTTCGGCAATGATCTGCTGCCTCTCCAAGGCTTGCTTCCAGACCTTTTGCTTGACGGGCCAGGCATGAGGGCAGACAGCAAGGTGGTGCTCGATTACCTCCCTGGGAACACCGGGGATGTCAGATGGTTGCCAAGCAAACACATCGACATTCATCCACAGGAAGGCAACGAGCGCGCTTTCCTATTTGTCGTCAAGGGTGGAGCTGATAGTGAATGTACCATCAGCGCCAGCCAGCCCTGCCGGGAACTTCTTCACAGTGGGTGCATCAACCTTGGATTTATTCCTAGTAGAACTCTCTGGCAAATCATCGACGGGTGCAGCGTACTCTGGAGAGGCGCGCTTCCCGGATTCCTTGCCGGTATACTTGCTAGCTTTTCTCCCTTGTTTATTTTCCTTGGCGGGGACTGCGGCTTCCGCGGCCTCGGCAGCGACCGCATCCCAGTACATCTTGTCCACGCATATAATTGCATCCTTCTTGTCTGATGGGATAGAAATGATGCCCATCGGTCCTGGCATCTTCAGGGTATTGTAGACATAGTGGGACACCGACATGAACTTTGCCAGGGCAGGTCGTCCGAGTATCCCATTATATGGCAATGGAAGCTCGACCACATCGAACACAATCTTCTCAGTCCGGTAGTTCAATTCTCCTCCAAATGTTACTGGCAGCGTAATCTTCCCCTTTGGATGACTCCTGCCGGGATTGATTCCTTGAAACGTGCTGGTAACCTTGAGCTCTTCATCTGTTATCTGCAGCTTGCTGATTACCTTGGGGGAAATCAGGTTCAACCCGGTCCCACCGTCAACCAACATCTTTGTGACCTTGAGGTTGTGGATCATTGGTGATACCAACAATGGCAAGCACCCTACCGTGATGTTGCGGTCAGGGTGATCCTCTTCGTCAAAGATGATGGGCATGCGAGACCATTTGAGTGGTTTCCGGGAATCTGCCGCTGGCTCCATAGCATTGACCTCACGCGCCCATTGTTTCAGCTGGCGATGAGAGGAGTGCAAGGATGCGCCCCCGTCAATGCACAGGGAGTCCGTGGCTTTCTGAAACTCTTACTCGCTGGTTTCCTCTTCTTCCCCTTCATCGCTTTCGTCACCACATTCCTTCTTCCCATGGCCTTTAGCAGGTTTCCCCTAATGATGGGGGACCTTGCCGGGGTGGCCTCCTCGGCCGCCTCGGCCCTTCCCGCCAACGCCATCTTGGTCTCTCTCCTTATCACACTTCTCGTACTCAGCCTTCTGCTTCTTGACGAGTTGCTCAACTTGGTGACATTCTTGGAGATCATGGCCTTTGGTTTGATGGATCTTGCAGTACGGCCCGTCAGCCTTCCCAGCCTTCTCTGCCACCGTAGCCTCCCAGCAGTCGGCGCACGCGGCAACCTCCTTGCCGGGGGCTTCGGTCTTGGCCTTCTTGCCGGTACTAGGGGTGCCTGGCCCCTCGACCACCAGCACTGCTTTCTCCTTGCGCTTCTTGTTGCGTTTCTTGTTCTTCTTCTTCTGGTTGGCGGCATCGTCGTCGTCTTCTGAGTCAACGTCAACGCCATCCTCTTCTCTAAGGAGACGTCTCCCCTCCTCTGTACGGGCACACTTATTCGCCAAGGTGTAAATCTCGTTCACAGTCTTGGGCAACCGGACGTTCATCTTGGAATGTATCCTGCGGTTGCGTACATTGGACTAGAACGCGGCATTCACAGCTGCCGGGTGGATATCTGGAATGTTCCTGTGCACCCGGCTGAACCTCTGCATGTACTTCCGCAAACTCTCCCCTTCCTTTTGTGGAAGGAGCTGCAAATTGCTGGGCCGCCCTGGTTCTTGATGGCCGCCCGTGAAGGCACCAACAAACTCATGGCACAGATCTGCCCAAGTCGAGATGGAGTTCTCCGGCAAGTGCATCAGTCACGACCTCACATTTGGGTTGAGCGCCAAAGGGAAGTAGTTGGCGAATACATTTTCATCTCTTCCTCCGGCGGCTTGAACAGCGATGGTGTAGATGCTCAAGAACTCTGGCGGGTTCAGTCTTCCATCATATTTTTCTGGTATCTCTGACTTGAACGTACGGGCAGATGGCTAACGGACTTGCCGCAGCTCGCGAGTGAAGGCAGGACACCCAACCTCGAAAGGCAGGTATCCGTCTTCACCGAGCGCAGGCTCGTCGACGTCGGGGCCATTGCGCCTGTCAGACTGGCGGTGGGTTTCGCGGTGCCATTCTATGGTGACGCACGCGTCTTCCCTCCGCCAGTCCTCCAGGACCTGCCGCTGATCTCGACGGGCTCGAGGATCAGATGAAGCCATCGACACCTCATCGTGTTCTTGGTTTCGCAGATCTGGCTGCGGCCCCTGCACTGGCTGTCGTGGGGGGGGGGGGACTACACCGTAAGGTTGGCCCCTTCAGCACGGCCAGCGGCTCGGGACGCTGTCGCTGTCTGCGGATGCTGTGGCAAGCCCGCTCGTTGTGATCCCCCTGCCTCAGCGAAACCTATCAAACTTTGAATGGTGGCTCTCCATTCATCCATTTGGTCGGCCGCTGGTGGGAATCTCAAAAGGAGCTGGGCTCGCGCCATGGCTTCCGAAGCAGTACTTGGCATGGACGATGATGCAGATCGCGACATCGCCCGACTCCTGACGGTATCGGTAGTGGCGGCGTCGCGCTCTCATCGTCGCGAGTCAGTCGCGAGGGCGGCATGACGACGAGAAGGACGCGCTTGGGGGTTGACAACCCCATTCAGTGCTTCTTCTTGATTGCCTTGCCCTGGGGAAGGCATGTGCCTCATAGCTGCACCCGCAGCAGGGGCAGCTAGGAGGTCGCGATTCGCGTCGGAGCAGGCGCCATCGTTGCGGCTGCGTTCTCCAGTGAGATGGAGAGGCAGAGATTGGATGTTCTCCCCTCCCGCATCTTCTAGAGCGTGGTCGCTAGGGTGCTGTTGATGCTGTCCTCCTCCGGCGCCTCCTTCTCCCGCCTCAGCCGCAAGAGGAACGATGACGGCGCCGCCTGTGCCGGTCACATTCCCTGCGGCGTCAGCGTCCCCCAACGCCACCGCATCCCCCATGGGATCAGTGGCTGCATGCGAGGGGGCCTTTGAGGTGGAAGGATGGGCTGCTGCACCGGACTTCTTCTTAGGCGCCATGGATGATGACGCCGTTGTCGAAGAAGAATGGCGATGAAGATTGACGCGCTGTTTATGTCCTCGGGTTCGCACAAGCGCTTCCCCCTACCTGGCGCACCAAAGATGTCGTGGTTCGACACGATCACCTACGGGGTCATCGGCCCCTTCGTGGTTCGGCAAGGGGGAAGGGCACGTTGCACAAAGAGCGGAGACCGTAGAACAGCACGGCAATGGTGACACGGGTGGTTTTTACCTAGGTTCGGGCCGCCGCGAGGCGTAAAACCCTACTCCTGCTTTGGTGGATTGGGTGGAAGACCGTGACGAACACGCAGCGCTCAAGCCCGGCAAGGTCGCCTCAGGGAGAGCAGCTACAAGCGTATGAGTGTACAAGGGTCCGAATCCTTTCTAAGGTTGCCTCGGCCCTCCTTTTACAGGTCAAGGGGATACCACAGTGGCAAAACAGTCATTATCGAGTGATTAGGTAGCCACAGTGCTATCATACCTAACTCTGCAGACATGACAAGGTGCATTAAATGCACCTCTTAGTGTCACGTCGTGGAAGTAGCCCGGCAAGCCTTGCCGTGCCGTTCAACCACCTTCTCGCCTATCTGCGTGACACGCCCCTGGACGGGTGTCATTTAGGGGTGATCTTCCTCAGAAATGGCTGCCACGTGCTGAATGACAGCCACTTAATCACTTGGGGGCTCGACATCGCACCGATAAGTGACCGATGTTGCTGTGAGGTGGAGCGGTGGAGCCTTGGTGGGGAGGCAGGCCGTTGGCGCCCCGGCAACCCTTGCCGGGGAGGTCTCGGGACTCGCCCTTGGGGTGGTCTCGGCCTGACCAGGCTCGCCTGCCTGTCAAGGGATGCTTTTCCCTTGGTGATATCTTGTTTCTTCGGCTTGTCTTGGTCTTCTTGATCCGCCCTTTGATTTCTCAAAGAGCTATTTCTTCTGCTTGTCCTTGTCTTGTCGATGTAACCTTGCCCCTGAGCCTGTGTACAGTCCGGGCAACATACACCAGGGTTGGTTGCACTGACAATCCGCCGTGATAAAACCACGACAGTCGCGGTGATGCCCCTCTTTGACTGGTGGGGGCTCATGTCGGAGGGCCACATCGGGCCCCGTGAGAACCCCCTTATGGTGGTACTGGACTCTAGCGGCAGCGACAATGCCAAAGACTCGGAGGAAAACACGGAGGACGGCGCCGACGGGCCGCCGCCGCGCCCTCACCGCCAGCTCATCTGGGACCTCGGGGGCGATGAAGCCGACAGCGCATAGGCCACGTCAGTGTCTCCCCATCCAGCTGGTGAAGGAAATGAGGCAAGGCCCAGCACCGCGACAGACAGGTCGCTCATGGTGGGGTTGGACCTCGGCCAGAGAACGGCCAAGCCCCCTTGGCCGAGGCCCTCCATGGGACCGCGGCTCCCCAGGCCCTCAAGGAGGGTGACGTTTCAGCAGGGCTCACCAAGGCCCGCCCCTGGGGTCCAAGTGTCATCACCGAGTCGGCATCGGGCGACGGTGGCGTCGTGTTAGCTTCCACAAAGAAGAAGAGGAAGTGGGTTGTGATATCTACTACGCAACCTTCTTCTTGTAGACTAGTGTTGGGCCTCCAAGCGCAGAGTTTTGTAGGACAGTAGCAATTTTCCCTCAAGTGGATGACCTAAGGTTTATCAATCCATGGGAGGCATAGGATGAAGATGGTCTCTCTCAAACAACCCTGCAACCAAATAACAAAGAGTCTCTTGTGTCCCCTACACACCCAATACAATGGTAAATTGCATAGGTGCACTATTTCAGAGAAGAGATGGTGATACAAGTAGTAGATATAGGTTTTTGTAATATGAAAATATAAAAACAGCAAGGTAACTAGTAGTAAAAGTGAGCAAAAATGGTATTGCAATGCTTGAAAACAAGGCCTAGGGTTCATACTTTCACTAGTGCAAATTCTATCAACAATGATAACATAATTGGATCATATAACAATCCATCAACATGCAACAAAGAATCACTCCAAAGTTTCCATCAGAGAACGTAGGACGAAAATGTGCATCAACCCCTATGCATAGATTACCCCAATGTCACCTTGGGAATCCGCGAGTTGAGTGCCAAAACATACATCAAGTGAATCAATAGAACATCCCATTGTCACCACAGATATCCCATCGCAAGACATACATCAAGTGTTCTCAAATCCAATACTCAATCCAACATAACGAAACCTCAAAGAGAAAGACTCAATTCATCACAAGAAGTTAGAGGGGGACGGACACCATATGATCCAACTATAATAACAAAGCTCGCGATAAATCAAGATCGTGGCAAATCAAGAACACGAGAGAGAGAGAGAGAGATCAAACACATAGCTACTGGTACATACCCTCAGCCCCAATGGTGAACTACTCCCTCCTCGTCATGGTGGCCGCCAGGATGATGAAGATGGCCTCCGGTGATGATTCCCCCTCCGGCAGGGTGCCGGAACGGGCTCCCGATTGGTTTTAATGTTCTCGAGCTTTTTCAACTTTCACGCAATACATGAGCGTGAGCCATGGATATAGCACTATAGGTGGAATATAATATAGTGGTTGTGGAGAAGACAAAAGAAGGAGAAAGTCTCACATCAACTAGGCAAATTAATGGGATATAGAGATGCTCATCAATTGATATCGATGCAAGTGAGTAGGGATTGCCATGCAACAGATGCACTAGAGCTATAAGTGTATGAAAGATCAAAAAGAAACTAAGTGGGTGTGCATCCAACTTGCTTGCTCACGAAGACCTAGGGAAATTTGAGGAAGCCCATCATTGGAATATACAAGCCAAGTTATATAATGAAAAATTCGCACTTAGTATATGAAAGTGACAAAATAAGAGACTCTCTATCATGAATATCATGGTGCTACTTTGAAGCACAAGTGTGGAAAAAGGATAGTAACATTGTCCCTTCTCTCTTTTCTCTCATTTTTTTTTGGTTTGGGCTTCTTTGGCCTCTTTTATTTTTTATAAACTCCGGAGACTCGTCCCAACTTGTGAGGGAATCAAAGCTTCCATCATCCTTTCCTCACATGGGACAATGCTCTAATAATGATGATCATCACACTTTTATTTACTTACAACTCAAAAATTACAACTAGATACTTAGAACAAGACGTGACTCTATATGAATGCCTCCGGCGGTGTACCGGGATGTGCTATGATCAAGAGTGACATGTATAAAAAATATGAACGGTGGCCTTTCCACAAATACTATGTCAACTACATGATCATGCAAAGAAATATGACAATGATGGTGCGTGTCATAATAAACGGAACGGTGGAAGTTGCATGGCAATATATCCCGGAATGGCTATGGAAATGCCATAATAGGTAGGTATGGTGGCTGTTTTGAGGAAAGGTATGTGGTGGGTTTAATGTATCGGCAAAAGTTGCGTGGTACTAGAGAGCCTAGCAATGGTGCAAGGGTAAGAGTGCGTATAATCCAAGGACTCAACATTAGTCATAAAGAACTCACATACTTATTGCAAAAAATTATTAGTCATCAAAAAATAAATCATGCTCCGACTTCATCACATAACGGTTCACCATACATGCATGCTACGGGAATCACAAACTTTAACCCAAGTATTTCTACCAATCCACTATTATTCACTAGCATGACTCTAATATCACCATCTTTATATCTCAAAACAAATGCAAGGAATCAAACTTCTCATCTATTCAATGCTCTTTATATGAAAGTTTTTATTATATCCCTCTTGGATGCCCATCATATTAGGACTAAATTCATAACCTAAGAAAATTACCATGCTGTTTAAGACTCTCAAAATGATATAAGTGAAGCATGAGTGTTCAAAAAGTTCTATAAAATAAATCCACCGCCGTGCTCTAAAAAGATCTAAGTGAAGCACTAGAGCAAACTGCCTAGCTCAAAAGATATAAGTGAAGCACATAGAGTATTCTAATAAATCCATGCATTACCTCTCAAAAGGTGTGTACATCAAGGATAATTGTGGAAAAATAAAAAGCAAAGACTCATATAATACAAGACGCTCCAAGCAAAACACATATCATGTGGTGAATAAAAATATAGCCTCAAGTCATTTTACCGATGGATTGAAGACAAAAGAGGGGATGCCATCCGAGGAATCCCCAAGCTTAGATGCTTGGTTATCCTTGAATATTACCTTGGGGTGCCTTGGGCATCCCCAAGCTTAGGCTCTTGCCACTCCTTATTCTGTTGTCCATCAAAACTTTACTCAAAACTTGAAAACTTCACAACACAAAACTCAACAGAAAACTCATAAGATCTGTTAGTATAATAAAATAAATGACCACTTTAGGTATTGTTGTGAACTCATTCTAAATTTATATTGGTGTTATATATACTGTATTCCAACTTCTCCATGGTTCATACCCTCCGATACTACCCATAGATTTATCAAAATAAGCAAGCAACACATAGAAAACAGAATCTGTCAAAAACAGAGCAGTCTGTAGTAATCTGGAAATTTCTTATACTTATGCAACTCCAAAAACTCTGAAAAATTAGGAAAACCTAGGAAATTTGCATATCAATATTTTGTAAAAAATTCAGACTAAAATCACGTTTCTGTGATTTTCTAAATTTCTGGCAATGAGCACAAAAGTTTCTGTTTTTCAGCAAGATCAAATCAACTATCACCATAGACCACCCCAAAGGTCTTACTTGGCTAAAACACTAATTAAAACACCAAAGCACAATTACTACAGAGGTAATAATATGTATTTATTGAAAAACAGGAGAAAAAACAAAAAACACAAAAAAAAATTGGGTTGCCTCCCAACAAGGGTATTGTTTAACGCCCCTAGCTAGGCATGATGATTTCAATGATGCTCACATAAAAGATCAGAATTGTAACACAAAGAGAGCATCATGAAGCACATGACTAGCATATTTAAGCCTAACCGACTTCCTATGCATAGGGATTTTGTGAGTAAACAATTTATGGGAGGAAGAATCAACTAGCATAGGAAGGCAAAACAAGCATAACTTCAAGATTTTCAACACATAGAGAGGAAACTCGATATTATTACAATATGTAAAAGCATATGTTCCTCTCTCATAATAATTTTCAGTAGCATCATGAAAGAATTCAACAATATAACTATCACATACAGCATTATTTTCATGATGCACAAGCATAGAAATTTTATTACTCTCCACATAAGCAAATTTATTCTCATTCGGAATAGTGGGAGTATCATAAGAAACTCGAATACTATAAATTGTTTCCACATTAAAAGAGTAATGTTCAGAAAAAGGGTAATCATAATTATGACAATCTTTATAAATATAATCATCACTAGTTTTTATAACATAAGTGTCATCACAATAATCATCATAAGTAGCAACTTTGTTCTCATCATAATCCATTGAAACCTCTTCCAAGATAGTGGAATCATTACCAAATAAAGTCATGACCTCTCCAAATCCACTTTCATTATAATAAGATTCAACACCCTCCAAAATAGTGGGATAATTATTATCTAAAGTTGACACTATTCCAAACCCACTTTCATAAATATTGCAATCATCATAAATAGGAGGCATGCTATCATCATAATAAATTTGCACATCAAAACTCGGGGGACTAATAATATCTTCTTCATTAAGCATAGCATCCCCAAGCTTGGGACAAACATTAATTGCAGCAAATAAATTCTCAAACATGTCATTCTCATCAATCATAGTATCCCCAAGCTTGTGGCTTTGCATATCATAAGCATAATCACTCTCATCATTAATAGTATGAATAGCACCAATCGTATAGCAATTATTATCTTCACAATTTTCTAAGTTGGTGCCAAAAAGATTTTCAATACTATAAGAGGTATCATTATTTTCCCAATCATAATCATCACAATGAGTAATAGGCATAACAAAATCATCCTCAATAGTTTCTTCGGACATTGTACCATAAGACAAAGAATCAATATCATCTTCCACAGTTATTTTTGATTCATTCTCATGAGGCATAACAATAATAGGAGCAACATCATTTGGGAGGGATACCTTTTTACCTTTGCTTCTCTGTCTTTTCATTTTCTTCTCCACATCATGTGTGGGTTTAATCAATTTTTTGGAGCTCCTAATTGATGAGATTGGTTGCATAGGAAGCTCATTCTCGTAACCTGTTTCATCACGAGAGACAATAGGAGGGAAAGTGGAGAGATTTACCCTTTCATTAGTATTTCTTTTATATTCTAATGGTTTTCCCATCTTTCTATAGTTAGCAATATAAGCATTCTCATTGCTATTTACCACACAAAACATATAGATTTCTTTAAGAGTAGTTTCAGCATGGCCGGTGAATATGAACGCTTAAAACCAACTATTTTTATGTGACAATTCTTCACACCCCAAAAATAAACAAAGTTCATTATAAAGTTCAAGGGTGATCAAGTTATTGCTATATTTAGCCATGATTCGATCATGAAAAAGTGTGCATTGGAAATTAAGATGACCAACTCTATTTCAAAGTTCACAAGTAATGGGATGAACAGAGCATAATTTTGTAGCAAATTTATCTATCACCTTAAGCCACCAATTGGTTTCATCATGTTTATGCTTCTTACAAAATCTATCATCCCTATAAGGCATGTCTTCACAAACTCTATGCACTCCACAAAAATTGACATGCTTATAAGAAACATCTTTATCATGACTAGTGCAATCATCATTGGTATCATGAATATTCATAGCAAGAACACTAACAACATTGCAATCATGTTTATCATTCAAAGATTTAGTGCCAAACATTTTCTTAACTTCTTCTAACAATTGAGCACAATTTTCCTTTCCATCATTTTCACGAAAGACATTAAAAAGATGAAGCATATGAGGCAACCTCAATTCCATTTTTTTGTAGTTTTCTTTTATGGACTAAACTAGTGATAAAACAAGAAACTAAAAGATTCAATTACAAGATCTAAAGATATACCTTCAAGCACTCACCTCCCCGGCAACGGCGCTAGAAAAGAGCTTGATGTCTACTACGCAACCTTCTTCTTGTAGACTCATGTTGGGCCTCCAAGCGCAGAGATTTGTAGGAGAGTAGCAATTTTCCCTCAAGTGGATGACCTAAGGTTTATCAATCCATGGGAGGCGTAGGATGAAGATGGGCTCTCTCAAAATACCCTGCAACCAAATAACAAATAGTCTCCTATGTCCCCAACACACCCAATACAATGGTAAATTGTATAGGTGCACTAGTTCGGCGAAGAGATGGTGATACAAGTGTAATATGGATAGTAGATATAGGTTTTTGTAATCTGAAAATATAAAAACAGCAAGGTAACTAGTAGTAAAAGTGAGAAAAAATGGTATTACAATGCTTGAAAACAAGGCCTAGGGTTCATACTTTCACTAGTGCAAATTCTCCCAACAATGATAACATAATTGGATCATATAACAATACCTCAACATGCAACAAAGAATCACTCCAAAGTTTCTATCGGAGAACGTAGGACAAAAATGTGCATCAACCCCTATGCATAGATTACCCCAATGTCACCTCAGGAATCCGCGAGTTGAGTGCCAAAACATACATCAAGTGAATCAATAGAACATCCCATTTTCACCACACATATCCCATCGCAAGACATACATCAAGTGTTCTCAAATACAATACTCAATCCAACATAACGAAACCTCAAAGAGAAAGACTCAATTCATCACAAGAAGGTGGAGGGGGAAGAACACCATATGATCCAACTATAATAAGAAAGCTCGCGATACATCAAGAAAGTGCCAAATCAAGAACACGAGAGAGAGAGAGAGAGAGAGATCAAACACATAGCTATTGGTACATACCCTCAGCCTCGAGGGTGAACTACTCCCTCCTCGTCATGGTGGCCGCCGGGATGATGAAGATGGCCTCCAGTGATGATTTCCCCCTCCGGCAGGGTGCCGAAACGGGCTCCCGGTTGGTTTTTCATGGCTACAGAGGCTTGTGGCGGCGAAACTTCCGATCTAGGGTTCTTTTTGGAGGTTTCTATATTTATAGGAATTTTTGGTGCTGGAAACAAGTCAGGGGGGGTGCCAGAGGGGCCCACAAGCCCTCAGGGCGCACCCTAGGGGGTGCCCCCCAGGCTTGTGGCCTCCTCGGTCACCTCCTGGCCCAGCTCCAGTGCTTTGGGGGTCTCTTTTGGTCCATAAAAAATCATGGTAAATTTTTAGCTCGTTTGGACTCCGTTTGATATTCCTTTTCTGTAAAACTCAAAAACAAGAAAGAAATAGAAACTGGCACTGGGCTCTAGGTTAATAGGTTAGTCCCAAAAATAATATAAAATAGCATATTAATGCATATAAAACATCCAAAAGAGATAATATAATAGCATGGAACAATAAAAAATTATAGATACGTTGGAGACGTATCAGGTCGCCGGCGATGAGTGAGTATCCATGTTTATTCTTGTGCCTTAAGTTCATAATCCTTGCCCAGCCCGGGCTGACCCCCTGCTTCTGAAGGCGATCTGTCGACGACCAGAAGAAGAAGAAGATGACGGGAGTGAAGGTGGTCTTCGGCCCGAAGGCAGCGCCGGTGCCCGCCAAGGGCGCTGGTGGGCGCGAAGAGGTCATTTGCCACCCCGATCTTGAGACGGGGTGCCTCGGAGGCGAAGCAGAGCTGGTCGCCCCTCATGAGCCATGCAGGAGCGCGACCGCCGAGGTCAAGACGGTGCTGCCCCGGATGCCACCCTCTGGGGGCGGGACATTTCCCTTGCCGAGCCTAACGCAGGAGAAGACATAGCGATGGGGAAAACCACGGCGCCCACTCCCCCACCAGATGCCACTTTTAACACAATGGAGAGCGAGGCGGGGCGCGCCGCGGGGAGCTATCAGGCTGTGCCTGCTTGCAAGATCTCCGGGTCGGCGTGGCGAGTCCCCTTGGCGCGCCACAGCAGCCGAGCGCGGGGGAAGCTCCGATGAGCCCCCTGCTCTAGGTGAGCGATGCCGGGCCCCCCTCGACCATGATGACCGTGGGCAGCGAGGGGCCGAGCCCGGACCGAGACCTCGTGCTCGTGAGTTTCCACGCCTTGCTCCGGCGTGGAGCCTCGGGTGACACCAAGGCCGCACTCGATCGGCTTGGGGCGGACTTCCGGGATGCTGAGGCACGACTTGCTGAGGAGCGCCTGAGGCTTGCTGATGGGTGGTGCTAGCTCGACGTCGCCGCGAAAATGGGCCAATGTCAGAATGAGGCCATTCACGCAAAGAGTTAGAGGGAAGCTGTCAAGGCGAAGGCGGCCTGTGCGAATGCGCTCGTGGAGATCGAGGCGGCCATCAAGCATCGGGAGGAGGCGGAGGCCCGCCTGAAGAAGCTCCAGGATCAGCAGGCTGCATAGGCACAGCTGCTCCAAGCATGGGAAGATGATCTCAGAGTCCGTGAAGTGAAGCTTGCGGCCCGCGAGACGGACCTCGCCAAGTTGTCAACCGAGCAGGCCGCGGAGCGCGAGCGTCCGGAGACATTGGGGCGCCAAGTGGCCGAGGCTCGGGAGGCCCATGCGAAGCATGTTTCAGAGGCCAATGCCCAGCTGGAGGCCAAGGAGAAAAAGGCCCAAGCGGATGTCGACGCGAGAGCAGCAACGGACCCCTTGAAGCTCTTCGAAGAGCATGGCAAGTAGCTGAAGCGGCAGGAGGGCACCTTTGAGGTGGAACGTGAGAAGCTCCGGCAAGAGATCACCAGTCTGAAGGTGGCGCTTGGCGAATCGGAAACTCGCCAAGCGACCGCACGGCAGGCCCAAGCTGACGTCGAGGCCGAGCTGGCTTCCCTTCGGCCTTAGGCGGGGTGTACTGCCAGCACCACTGGGCGGGCCGGAGGCGACGCAGAACAGGAGCGGAGGCAACAATTTGTACACCACGGAGCGCTCTCCTCTCTTGAGCTCCAAGCCCGCGGCGCTCTAAGCTCCATCAACAGGGAGAAGCTTGACACCCCCCTCATGCCCCGCGATGCCAATTTCGTCAAATTCTCCACTAAGCTTGTGGAGCGGCTCGAAGGCAGGGCCCAGAAGATGGACGACATCTTGGAAGAGGAATGTCGCGACCTTTTCTCCCAGGCAGCAACCTGTGTCTTCAGCCACCTCCTCCACGGCGACCCCGACTTCAAGTTCGGCAAGGTGATAGCTCCCGTTCCCGAAGAGCTCCATGATGGCCTCGTGACGGCCGTAGAAGGCCATGTGGATGCGCTACTCAGAAAGTTCTCATGTGGCAGCGGCGAAGGCTCCGGCGAGGCTGAGGAGGGCGATGACGACGGTAGCGCTTCCCCCTAGAGTTCCCCTTTTATCATCCTGTAATAAACCAATGCGGCCTCGCGGAGGCGTGAAGACAATGGTTTTTAATTCAGCACTTAACGTTGTAATGAATATTCATGCTCTCGTGGGGCAGCCCCCAAGGCTTGCTTTTCCTTTTCACTTGCCTTAGTGCTCTACGTCGTCGGGACCCAGCCCCCGTGCGGGCCTCAGTTGTCGCTGGTATGCCATGTCGCGATGCCTGGACAAGGCCAAGCGGTGAGGAGCTAGTGAGGGCTTCCAAGGCACAATGCTCAGGGGGCCGGATACGTCTCCAACGTATCTATAATTTTTTATTGTTCCATGTTGTTATATTATCAATCTTGGATGTTTTATAATCATTTTATAGCAACTTTATATCATTTTTTGGGACTAACCTAATGACATAGTGCCCAGTGCCAGTTGCTGTTTTTTGCTTGTTTTTTACTTCGCAGAATATCAATACCAAATGAAGTCAAAATGCCACAAAACTTTTTGGAGATTTTTTCTGGACAGAAGACAACTGGGGAGCCAAGGAAGTGCATGAGGGGCGGCTTGTGGGGCCCACAAGGCACCAGGGCGCCAGAGGCCCCTGGCGCGCCCTAGTGGGTAGTGGGGCCCATGGGTGTCATCTCCACCGACTATCAGCTCTATAAATACCCAAAAATTCCAAAAACCCTACGGGAGATGAGAGATCAGAGTTTCCACCGCCGCAAGTTCTAGAACCATGAGGTCCAATCTAGAGGCCTTTTCCGGCACTCTACCAGAGGGGTTAACGATCACGGAGGGGTTCTTCATCAATACCCTTGCCCCTCCGATGATGCGTGAGTAGTTTACCACAGACCTACGGGTCCGTAGCCAGTAGCTAGATGGCTTCTTCTCTCTTTTTGATCTTCAATACAATGTTCTCCTCGATGTTCTTGGAGATCTATTTGATGTAACTCTTTTTTGCTGTGTGTTTGTTGGGATCCGATGAATTGCGAGTTTATGATCATATCTATCTATGAATATTATTTTAGTATTTGTTGAACTCTCTTATGCATGATTGTTATAGCCTCGTATTTCTTCTCTGAAACTTTGGTTTGGTTTGGCCAACTAGATTGATTTTTCTTGCCATGGGAAGAGGTGCTATGTGATGGGTTTGATCTTGCGGTGCTCAATCTCAGTGACAGAAAGAGACATGACATGCATGTATCGTTGCTATTAAGGATAAAAAGATGGGGTCTATTCCTACATGAATAGATCTTGTCCACATCATGTCATCGTTCTTATTGCATTACTCCGTTTCTTCATGAACTTAGTACACTAGATGCATGCTGGATAGCGGTCGATGTGTGGAGTAATAGTAGTAGATGCAGGCAGGAGTCGGTCTACTAATCTTGGATGTGATGCCTATATACATGATCATTGCCTTGGATATCATCATAATTATTTGCACTTCTATCAATTGCCCAACAGTAATTTGTTTACCCACCGTATGCTATTTTCTCGAGAGAAGCCTCTAGTGAAATCTACAGGCCCCGAGTCTATTTCCTATCATATTATTTTCAGATCTATTATTCAAAAAATCCAAAAATATCTTGCTATACTTTTTCTTTACTTCTTTTACTTTGTGTTTTTGTTAGATCTATTTATCCAATCTCATACAATTTAATATATCTCAATACCGAGGAGGGATTGACAACCCCTCTTACGCGTTGGGTTGCAAGTTTTTGTTATTTGTGTGAAGGTACTGCTTACATAGTCTAGTGGATCCTCCTACTGGATTGATACCTTGGTTTCATAACTGAGGGAAATACTTACCGTGGTTGTGCTGCATCATCCTCTCCTCTTCGGGGAAATACCAACGCAGTTACCACCATCAAGAAGAATTTCTGGCGCCGTTGCTGGGGAGGATCAAGTCAAGATCTATCAGGTACACAATCACAAATCTCATATCCTTGCAGTTTACTTTATTTGACATTTGCCTCTCATTTTCCTTTTTATTTGCCTTCTTTTTCATTTGCCTTTTTCTTGTTAGATCTCTTTCTGCTTGCGATCTTATTTGTGTAGTCACGATGTCTCAAGAAAATACCAAGTTGTGTGATTTTTCCAATACTAATAATAATGATTTTATTAGTACTCTGATTGCTCGTCCCGCCGCTAGTGCGGAGTCTTATGATATTAATGCCGCTTTGTTGAATCTTGTTATGAAAGAGCAATTTTCCGGTACTCCTAATGAGGATGCCGTGTCCCATCTAAACACTTTCGTGGAATTGTGTGATATGCAAAAGAAAAAAGATGTGGACAATAATATTGTGAAGTTGAAAATATTTCCTTTCTCTTTGAGAGGTCGTGCAAAATTTTGGTTTTCATCTTTGCCTCGCAATAGTATTGATTCTTGGGATAAGTGCAAAGATGCTTTTATTACTAAGTATTTTCTGCCCGCTAAAATTATTTCCCTTAGAAATCAAATCATGAATTTCAGGAAACTTGAGCATGAACATGTTGCACAATCTTGGGAAAGAATGAAATTAATGTTAAGAAATTGTCCTACTCATGGTTTAAATCTATGGATGATTATGCAAAAAAATTATGCGGGATTGAATTTTGTTTCTAGAAATCTTTTGGATTCCGCCGCGGGTGGTACTTTTATGGAAATTACTTTGGGTGATGCTACTAAATTGCTTGATAATATTATGGCAAATTATTCACAATGGCATACCGAAATGTGGCACCCCGGCTCAGACAACCGGTTTACCCATGTTTCCAACCCAGAGATCATGTCTTCTGGAAACACACAACAACTTGGAACAGAACATAGCTGAACTTTTATTGATAATAGTCGGTACAAGCTCACATATATTACATGATCATCGAGGCCAAAAGCACATCTAGTGCTACGACAATATCTACATTATTTATCCAACACATCAGGGCCTCGGCATTCCTACGGAATACTACAGCGGAAGACTACAGCGTAGCGGAACATGATAGAAACTCCATCCACAGGGACACTGCTGTGGACACATCCTAGGCATCGCAACATGGACCTTGTGATCTCCGTCTTAGTCTTCTCCTGCATCTGGCTTGATACGCCAGGCGAGTACTTTGAATGTACTCGCAAGCACATGACAACCAAATATGCAGCAAGTAATAGCATGGCAATAAACAGGTTAAACTTCAAGTGATTCACTTACTGTTATCAACTTACTCATCTCCGGGTTGCCTCACAACCCTCGGAATACTCGATACCAACGAGAACTTCTGCTCTAAAGACAAGTTCTTCCAGCATTACTACAGTTATTACGGTTGATCACCTAGAGAGGTCTGGTCGGGCTGTCCAATACCGTGGACACGGCTATTCGAATAGATTTTACACTCTGCAAAGGTTGCACACTTTACCCACACTATGGAGCACTGACCTCGTGATCCCATTCGGGTGGACCAGCGTTGCTCCAACGAAACCTGTCTGACCCGTGACTCTTTCATCGTACCACCGGCAATCGCACTCCCCCGGAGTCAAGCCTTTGGTGGCCCCGTGTCACCCCGTGACACCTGCCATCGTCATGGCCTAACTAAACTGTCCCAAACGAGGACGCCGGCAAACAACTCAACTGGGCTCACAGGGTTATCGCCGTCTACCTGATTAGGGCAGCACGCACGCATAACCCTCCCTCTTTGGAGGTACCGGTGAAAGAGCACCGAGCCAGACCAAGTCAAGGCCGTCCCATACCGGCAAATGTGGCTGCACGGGTAAGCCCGGACAGGTGACTCTTGATCAACCAACTATGTTTCACTTAGCAAGCATAGTTATTGATCATATCAATCTGAGTTATCAACTTTAAGCATTTAAATAATTTACTATGAATTATCTATATTAAACATATGCAAGAAATGAATATGAATTATGCAATGCTATGAAATGCTTCCTAATATGGATGTCCTGGCTTGCCTTGATCAGTTGGGTTGTTCAGAAACTCCTGGTCTTCAAATCCACAAGATTCGCTTTCTAAAAATATTTTCAAATAGCAAAAGAAAATGTCACATAACACTGTTTATTTCACCAGCAATTCTATGAGTGAGAGAAAAATACCAAACTTCATGGAAAAATAAAGAATCATATTATGAACCCAATGCAAAAAGAATCAAGTCATTTGGACCTTTCTGTAAAAAGTTATTCAAGGTTTAAGTTACTGGTCAAATCAGTTTATTTAAAATCAAAATTGAATTAACAGAAAAGCCCAGGATTGGGCCACGTCGAAGGCGTAAAGTCCCAGGGCGCCACCACTTACCTCTTCATTGAAAATAGAGGAGGAAGAAGGAGCAGAGGGGGGGCTCTCCGGCGGTGGTTGCCGGCGATCCTGATGGTGAAACGGCTCGAGGATGACGGGGATGGGTCGAGCACGGAGTGGCGGTCCTCCTCGTAACCGTAGCGTGGCTGGAGATGCACGGACAGCGTCACCCCTTCGTCTCCGGCGGGCGGCAGCTGCGGTGGTCGGCGAACCCAAGCAATCTGGCAGCAATTAGCCAAGTTGAGGGGTCGGGGAGCACTACTGGTCTTCACAGAGCTCGACGGTGGGCTTGGTTGGAGCGGAGGTGGGATGGAGAGGGCGGGCGGAGGAGAGGGGTGCTGTGGCAGAGCTCTGGTCGAGCTCGAGGCCAGAGGCCTCTCTGCCTCGATTGCTGCTGCTGGTTGTGGCTATGAGGGAGGTGGAGTTGTGTGAGGAGCTTAGCAGCGCCGGGGTGGCTATATATAGCCGGGAGGAGGCGGGCGGCGAGCTCTCCCGAAGCTCGTCGATGCGGGCCATGGCGCCAGCGGACGTACGCTGCGCTGGCTGGCTCGACGCGGGCGAGATGACAGGTGAGGGCAGGAGCATTGAATGCAGGAGAGGATGGCACGGGAGGAAGACGACGGCGCCGCAACACTGTGGCCGCACGGGCAGAACAGTCCGGCGATGACGCGGCGGCCGGCGAGGGCGTCTCCGGCGCAGGTGAAGGGTCCAGATGGCCTAGGTGTCACCGGGGAACGTAGTCGGCATGCTCAGACAACGCTACGCTGCACGAGCGCTCAACTCCAATGCGACCCGAGCCCTGCGCGGCACCAAGCGTGGCGACAAGCGTGCCAGCGCCGTGCTCACCACGGTAGCTCATGTCCATCGGCCACGTTGGCCTAGCAAACATTGTCTGGCGTGTCAATCGTTGTTGCCTCACTTCACCTGAGCACTTGGTGTGGCTTGGTTCGGTCTGAGTTGAATGGTAGAATCAGCAACAGTCTCTGACAGAGAACTTGGGGCGGTTCTGGAGAGTAGATGAGGTGGAGATTGAGCCAAATCTGGTGTCTGGAGTGATCTACGTTGGAAGGACTACAAACTAGTGAATTTTGAGGTGGTTTGGATAAGAAATGAGGGTAGTTCATGTACAAACCACATTTCTGGACCAGAATCAAAATGTTGAAGTGCTGCTCACTAGAATGATCTCCTGGGGTTGAAACTTGGTGTAGGAAGGTTGTTTGGGGGTGTCCTCATGCTATAGAAATTTGAAAGCAATTGGACACTCCTAGCATACACTTCCTTCACAAAGGTCTAGACTGACCAGGAGCTAAAAGGAATTATTTTGCAAAGTATATGAAATATTTTATGGAATATTTTTGGATATTGGAGCAAGATATAGTCCAAAGGATTTTTAAGCGTTATTTGAGAATTTTCTGAGCATCCAAACTATAGGTTGCTTCATAACCCATAGTAATGCCCTAAATTCCCAAATAAAAGAAAAGAGTTATTGAAAATGATTTAAATTGGGATTTGGGTTCTTGAGGTACTTGGCAGAGTTTTGGCAAGGTGATGAGACTTTGGATCACTTGGGAAGAATTCAAAAATGTCCAAGTCCAAAAGGGTTCAAAATCATTCAAATTCAAATAAAACCAAGAAAAGTTTGAAAAGAAAAGGTTGCCAAAAATCAGGGTGTCACAAACCTACCCCCCTTAGGATGAATCTCGTCCTCGAGATTCGGTTGCTCAGGGAACAAATATGGGTAAGCGGATCTCAGCAAATCTTCTCTTTCCCAAGTAGCCTCTTCTTCAGCATGGTGCTGCCATAGCACCTTGTAAAATCTTATCACCTTACTCCTTGTGACCCTTTCCATCTCATCCAAGATCTTGATAGGTTTTTCCTCATAAGTCAAATCCTTAGCCAATTCTAATTCACTCATATCCGCTTGCTTGGCTGGGGGCGCAATGCATTTCCTTAATTGTGAGATGTGAAAGGCATCATGAACGTCAGACAGTGCTGGTGGCAATTCCAATTTATATGCGACTCTGCCCTTCCTAGCAATCACCGGAAAGGGACCGATGTATCTTGGGGCCAACTTCCCTCGGGTGCCAAACCTTTTTACTCCCTTCATTGGGGTTACTCGCAGATAAGCATAATCTCCGAGCTCGAAAGTTAATTCCCAGTGTTTTGGGCTGTAATAGCTTTTTTGTCAGGACTTGGCTGCTTACATACGCTCTTGAATATCTTAAACTTGTCTTTCAGCCTCGAGCATCAAGTCCGTACCAAAGATGCGACTATCTCCTGTTTGGGACCAGTTCAACGGTGTACGGCACTTCCGTCCGTATAATGCCTCAAAAGGCGACATTTTGAGACTTGCCTGATAGCTGTTATTGTAGGAGAATTCAGCGTACAGCAAACTATCCTCCCATTTGGGTCCATGGGAGAGAGCGCATGACCGAAGCATATCCTCTAATATTTGATTCACATGCTCGGTCTGTCCATCTGTCTGCGGATGGTATGCTGTGCTATGTTTCAGCATGGTTCCCAAGGCTTGATGTAGCCGTAGCCAGAATGCTGAGGTAAACAGGGAACCCCTATCCAAAGTGATTGACTTGGGTACCCCATGCAAACTGACTATTCGGGACATGTAAAGTTGTGCCAACTGATTTGCGTTGAAAGTGGTCTTTACTGGGATAAAGTGCGCCACTTTCGTAAGGATATCTATAATGACCCAAATGGCATCATTGCCTCTCGTGGACTTGGGTTGTCCCACAATAAAATCCATACATATGTCGTCCCACTTCCACTGCGGTACTGGTAAAGGTTGCAGTAGCCCAGCTGGTTTTTGATGCTCTGCTTTGACCTTGTTGCATATGTCACAGCAGGCGACATAGTATGCTATATCTTTCCGCATTCCTGACCACCAAAAAGTTTCTCTCAAGTCTTGATACATCTTAGTACCTCCCGGGTGGATCGAATATGTGGACTCATGTGCTTCCCTGAGGATTCGTTGTCTCAAGTTATTCTGACTCGGCACACAAATTCGCTTCTCGAACTATATGGTACCTTGTTTGTCTATGCGGAAGGACTTGGCCTTCCCTTGCTGAATTAACTCCTTGATCTTCTGAGTTTCTTCATCTGACTTTTGTGCTTCCTTGATTTCCTCCATGAGGGTTGGAGTGATTTCCAACGTATCTGGAGTCATTGGGCCGCATAGCACCATATTGAGCCTGACAAACTCTTCTTTTAAGCTTGGATGCATACTCTCAACTAATGCATTCAGAGTAGTTTGTTTCCTGCTCAGGGCGTCAGCGACCACATTCGCTTTCCCTGGATGATAGTTTATCCCAACATTATAGTCCTAGACTAGCTCAAGCCATCTTCGCTGCCTGAGGTTCAGGTCGGTTTGAGTGAAAATATACTTGAGACTCTTATGATCGGTGTATATTTCACATCGTTGTCCAATGAGGTAATGCCTCCAAATCTTCAGGGCATGAACCATAGCAGCTAGCTCCAAATCATGTGTGGGATAGTTCTCCTCATGAGGTCGTAGCTGTCGTGATGCATAAGCCACAACCTTCCCTTCTTGCATTAGCATGCATCCGATTCCACGCCAGGATGCGTCGCAATATATGTTGAAACTCTTGTGAATGTACGGAAGGACTAAGACAGGGGCTGTGGTTAGCCTCGTCTTTAATTCCTGGAAACTGCTGTCGCACTCGGCTGTCCAGATAAACCTTTGGTTCTTTTTCAACAATTCTGTCAGTGGCGTGGCTATCTTAGAAAAGCCCTCAATGAAGAGACGGTAGTAGCCTGCCAAGCCCAGGAAACTATGGACTTCAGTCACCGTGGCTGGTGTCTTCCAGTTCAAGACCACAGTAACCTTACTTGGATCAACAGCTATTCCCTTCTCTGACAGAATATGTCCAAGGAATCCTACCTCTTTTAGCCAAAATTCGCACTTACAGAACTTGGCATATAAGTGATGGGTTCTCAACCTTTCTAGGACAGCTCTGAGATGTTGCTTATGTTCCTCTTCATCCTTGGAGTATATTAGTATGTCATCAATGAACACCACTACGAACTTATCCAGAAAGTCCATGAAAACTTTATTCATCATACTCATGAAATAGGCTGGAGCGTTTGTCAATCCAAACGCCATAACTGTAAATTCACACAGTCCATATCGAGTGGTGAATGCTGTCTTGGGAATATCCTCCTTTCGGATTTTCAATTGATGATATCCCGTTCTAAGGTCGATCTTGGAGAATACCCGTGCTCCACTCAACTGGTCAAATAAGTCATCAATTCGAGCGAGCGGGTACTTGTTCTTGATAGTGACCTCATTAAGTTGGCGATAGTCTACACACATTCGTAGACTTCCATCCTTCTTCTTGACAAATAATACTGGTGATCCCCATGGCGAGATGCTTGGACGAATGTATCCTTTTTGTAGCAACTCGTCCAATTGCTTCTTTAGTTCTACTAGTTCCGGGCCTGGCATACGGTAATATTTCTTGTATATTGGAGTTGTACTAGGAATCACTTCAATGGCAAACTCCAACTCTCGGTCGGGCGGCATTCCGGGTAATTCCTCTGGAAACACATCCGAAAATTCTCCCACGACCGGAATCAGATTCATATTAGTAATAGTTGTCTGATATGCCGTGCCCTTTCTTGTTATCATTCTGCTGGCCAGGAATTGAATGGTCTGTCCGGCGGGGTTCACCATTGTGACCGTTCTGGTGGCGCAATTGATACACACTTGGTGCGGTGCCAACCAGTCCATTCCCAGTATTATATCCAGTCTTGGAGAGTCAATAGCAACAAGAGTAGCTGGAAACTTGACTCCATGGATTGAGATTTCCAGATCCTTGTATACTATATTTGTTCTGAGCATTAAGCCAGGGGATTGTACCACCATGATTTTGTTCAAAAGTGAAGGAGAAAATTTATGCAAGGTGGCAAAACTCCGCGAAATAAATGAGTGAGAAGCCCCAGAATCAAATAAAATTACTGCAGGTATGTTATGGACAGAAAACATACCAAGGACAACGTCTGGAGCTTCGCAGACTTCTTCGGCAGAGATGTGATGGACGCATCCGTGGTTGAAGTTACGGTTGGGGTGGCGTCCAAGGTGATTGACTTGTGGCTTGTGGTCAGCTGATTGCTTTCCGTTATTAGTAGGACACTGTTTAACGTAGTGTCCAGTCTGGCCACAGTTGAAACAAGTGTTGTTGCGCCGGCAGTCTTCTATGACTGGCTGCTTGCCGAAGGTCTTGCTCTGGTTGACTGGCTTGTTATTGTAGTTGCCACCATTGTTCCACACCGGTTTGTTCTCAAATGACCCTGGCTGCCAACTGCGCAACTTTTGTGCATATGGTTCCTTGTTGTCTCTCTTGGGCTCGAACTTCCTCTTACGATCATCATTTCCAGACTTGTGCTCTCGTTCGGCGATGAAGGCCTTATTCACCAATGTCTAGAAATCGGGGAAATCCAACATGCATAGCTGACATTGGAGGGCGTGATTAAGTCCTCCGAGGAACCGGTCTATTTTCCTCTCTTCGGTGGCCACATCATAAGGAGAGTACCGGGCCAAGTTGTTGAATTTGTTTAAGTATTCTCCCACAGTCATGTTGCCTTGTGTGAGGGCTAGAAATTCCCTCTGCTTCACTTTCATGATACCTGTGGGAATATGATACTTATGGAATAGCTCCTTGAATTTCTCCCAGGACATCTCTTCAGCAAGCCATATTAACTTGGTGTTGTCCCACCATATGGCTGCTGGGCCTTCAAGATAATGAGTGGCAAATGGAACTTTATCTGCTTCTTCACAATGGGCTATGTCCAATTTCTTTTCCATGGTTCTTAACCAGTCATCAGCCTCAATAGGATCCACAGCCTGACCAAAGCTGGGTGGTTTGGTGCGCTGGAAGTCAGTCAGTTTAGAACGTACCCCAATGCCATTATTCTGACCTACTATTGTCTGCATACTCTTGAGAATTTCCATGAGGTCTTGGTTTCTCTTTTCCTCAAACATTCTCATTATCTGATCGGTGGTTGATGCTTGGGGTGGTGGTGGTGGTAAGTCCTCGGGTGGTTGCCCTGCCTGCCTGGCGGATCGACGGACGGGGTTTCCATCGCCGCCTTGACTGCTACTTCCTCTCTTCATCCTAATTTTTGTTCCCATGGCAAAGACCGAATCGATGAGCAACATCCATAATGAGAAATACAATAATATGACACCGAAGAAAATTCATAGAAAAGGTAAATAAAGAGAACAACATAATTATACAATATAACCCAACACCATACATGGCAAGCTAGTAGGGGAATATCATGGCTAAACTACTCATACGGCAGTTGACATATGCAAAGACGCATGCATTACTACTCAAGCTCCAGTCTAGTGGCGTCGGTGACACGAACACTGCCCATCTGAAGAGCCCTCGTCCTCAGATCCTGAGTTGGAATCAGAACTGATGTTATGAGTCACCGGGTTAAAGGAGACACGGCGTCGCTGCTGGGACGGCTCTCCTTCCGCGGGAGACAGAGCACGTTGCCTCAGCATTGGCGGAGCAGGAGTAGCTAGAAGTGAGGCCCACTCAGCTGGGGTCTCAAATCGACTACCAGACGATAAGCCTGATGGTCCAGAAGAACCAAAAGGGATATCCAGCACACGCAGAGGTGGAACTAGTGGTGGATAACTAGGTGGAACTACAGGAGGAGGTGCTGGAGTCACTGCTGCAAGTGCCCCCTGGATGCGGCACAACTCCTCAGCCAAGGAGATGATCATACAGTAACTGGCGTTCAGGTAGCGGGACAAAACACCAGCCGCATGATCACACGCCGGGTCTATAGGTGAGAAAAGGACTCACCTTGTCATAGGTGACAGAGTGGGATAGTGGAGGAAACCTGGATGGGTCTGCATCTCAGCCTCGTGGAAGCGCAAGTCAGTAATAGCCTCCATGGCAGCAAACTGGATCGCCAACTCTGGAGTAGAAGCCACTCCGCCCTTGGAAGAGCGAGAAGAACTTCCTATATCCAAAGTCGTGGTCAGGTAAGCCACTGCATGGTACTCATATACTGACTCGCCCAACTGCTCCCGAAACATCTGATACACCGGGTCATCACCGTAGGGATACAGTCGAAGCCAGACGCTATGAAGCAAGACTGGAAAGGTGTGGGCTTCTGGCTCATGATGGTAGTGATATGGAACTGGTGCCATCTACACTCACAATGCCAAAGATTAATAACATAATGAATTATGATGCATGATGCATGACATGCAACCATCAAATGCAACAAGCAAGATGCACACTCAAGGTCCTATGCTAGTCGCAGTCCTAACACGGTTACCTAGGGTGTCCTACAATCAGCATGGCTCTGATACCAAGCGTTGTGGCACCACGGCTCAGAGAACCGGTTTACTCGTGTTTCCAACCCAGAGATCATGTCTTCTGGAAACACACAACAACTTGGAACAGAACATAGCTGAACTTTTATTGATAATAGTCGGTACAAGCTCACATATATTACATGATCATCGAGGCCAAAAGCACATCTAGTGCTACGACAATATCTACATTATTTATCCAACACATCAGGGCCTCGGCATTACTACGGAATACTACAGTGGAAGACTACAGCGTAGCAGAACATGATAGAAACTCCATCCACAGGGACACTGCTGTGGACACATCCTAGGCATCGCAACATGGACCTTGTGATCTCCATCTTAGTCTCCTCCTGCATCTGGCATGATACGCCAGGTGAGTACTTTGAATGTACTCGCAAGCACATGACAACCAAATATGCAGCAAGTAATAGCATGGCAATAAACAGGTTAAACTTCAAGTGATTCACTTACTGTTACCAACTTACTCATCTTCGGGTTGCCTCACAACCCTCGGAATACTCGATACCAACGAGTACTTCCGCTCGAAAGACAAGTTCTTCCATCATTACTACAGTTATTATGGTTGATCACCTAGAGAGGTCTGGTCGGGCTGTCCAATACCGTGGACACGGCTATTCGAATAGATTTTACACTCTGCAGAGGTTGCGCACTTTACCCACACTATGGAGCACTGACCTCGTGATCCCATTCGGGTGGACCAGCGTTGCTTCAATGAAACCTGTCTGACCCGTGACTCTTTCATCATACCACCGGCAATCGCACTCCCCTGGAGTCAAGCCTTGGGTGGCCCTATGTCACCCCGTGACACCTGCCACCGTCGTGGCCTAACTAAACTGTCCCAAACGGGGACGCCGGCAAACAACTCAACTGGGCTCACAGGGTTATCGCCGTCTACCTGATCAGGGCAGCACGCACGCATAACCCTCCCTCTTTGGAGGTACCGGTGAAAGAGCACCGAGCCAGACCAAGTCAAGGCCGTCCCATACCAGCGAATGTGGCTGCACGGGTAAGCCGGGACAGGTGACTCTTGATCAACCAACTGTGTTTCACTTAGCAAGCATAGTTATTGATCATATCAATCTGAGTTATCAACTTTAAGCATTTAAATAATTTACTATGAATTATCTATATTAAACATATGCAAGAAATGAATATGAATTATGCAATGCTATGAAATGCTTCATAATATGGATGTCCTGGCTTGCCTTGATTAGCTGGGTTGTTCAGAAAATCCACAAGATTCCCTTTCTGAAAATATTTTCGAATAGCAAAAGAAAATGTCACATAACACTATTTATTTCACCAGCAATTCTGTGAGTGAGAAAAAAAATACCAAATTCGTGGAAAAATAAAGAATCATATTATGAACCCAATGCAAAAAGAATCAGGTCATTTGGACCTTTCTATAAAAAGTTATTCAAGGTCAAAGTTACTGGTCAAATCAGTTTATTTAAAATCAAAATTGAATTAACAGAAAAGCCCAGGATTGGGCCACGTCGAAGGCGTAAAGTCCTAGGGCGCCACCACTTACCCCTTCGTTCAAAACAAAGGAGGAAGAAGGAGCAGAGGGGGGGCTCTCCGGCGGTGGTTGCCGGCGATCCTGACGGCGAAACGGCTCGGGGATGACGGGGATGGGTCGAGCTCGGAGTGGCGGTCCTCCTCGTACCCGTAGCATGGCCGGAGATGCACGGACGGCGTCGCCCCCTTCGTCTCAGGCGGGCGGCAGCTACGATGGTCGGCGAACCCGAGCAATCCGGCAGCAATTAGCCAAGTTGAGTGGTCGGGGAGCACTACTGGTCTTCACAGAGCTCGATGGTGGGCTTGGTTGGAGCGGAGGTGGGATGGAGAGGGCGGGCGGAGGAGAGGGGTGCTACGACGGAGCTCTGGTCGAGCTCGAGGCTAGAGGCCTCTCTGCCTCGATTGCTGCTGCTGGCTGTGGCTATGAGGGAGGTGGAGTTGGGTGAGGAGCTTGGCAGCGCCGGGGTGGCTATATATAGCCGGGAGGAGGTGGGCGGCGAGCTCTCCCGAAGCTCGTCGATGCGGGCCATGGCACCAGCGGACGTACGCCGCGCTGGCTGGCTCGACGCGGGCGAGACGACAGGTGAGGGCAGGAGCATGGAATGCAGGAGAGGACGGCATGGGAGGAAGACGACGGCGCCGCAACACTGTGGCCGCACGGGCAGAACAGTCCGGCGATGATGCGGTGGCCGGCGAGGGCGTCTCCGATGTAGGTGAAGGGTCCAGATGGCCTAGGTGTCACCGGGGAACATAGTCGGCTTGCTCAGACAACCCTACACTGCACGAGCGCTCAACTCCAATGCGACCCGAGCCCTGCGCGGCACAGAGTGCGGCGACAAGCGTGCCAGCGCCGTGCTCACCACGGTAGCTCATGTCCATCGGCCACGTTGGCCTGGCAAACGTTTTCTGGCATGTCAACCGTCGTTGCCTCACTTCACCTGAGCACTTGGTTTGGCTTGGTTCGGTCTGAGTTGAATGGTAGAATCAGCAACAGTCTCTGACAGAGAACTTGGGGCGGTTCTGGAGAGTAGATGAGGTGGAGATTGAGCCAAATCTGGTGTTTGGAGTGATCTACATTGGAAGGACTACAAACTGGTCAAGTTTGAGGTGGTTTGGATAAGAAATGAGGGTAGTTCATGTACAAACCACATTTCTGGACCAGAATCAAAATGTTGAAGTGCTGCTCACTAGAATGATCTCCTGGGGTTGAAACTTGGTGTAGGAAGGTTGTTTGGGGGTGTCCTCATGCTATATAAATTTGAAAGCAATTGGACACTCCTAGCATACACTTCCTTCACAAAGGTCCAGACTGACCAGGAGCTAAAAGGAATTATTTTGCAAAGTATATGAAATATTTTATGGAATATTTTTGGATATTGGAGCAAGATATAGTCCAAAGGATTTTTAAGAATTATTTGAGAATTTTCTGAGCATCCAAACTATAGGTTGCTTCATAACCCATAGTAATGCCCTAAATTCCCAAATAAAAGAAAAGAGTTATTGAAAATGATTTAAATTGGGATTTGGGTTCTTGAGGTACTTGGCAGAGTTTTGGCAAGGTGATGAGACTTTGGATCACTTGGGAAGAATTCAAAAATGTCCAAGTCCAAAAGGGTTCAAAATCATTCAAATTCAAATAAAACCAAGAAAAGTTTGAAAAGAAAAGGTTGCCAAAAATCAGGGTGTCACACGAAAGAGCACCCCCTAGTAAAAAAGTTAATTTGATTGAAGAAATTAGTACTTTGAGTGAAAAAGTTGATGCACTTATGAAATTGGTTGCTAGTAAAAATGCTCCTATTGATCTTAATGATGTGCCTTTGTCTACTTTGATTGAGCAAAATAGTGATCCGGTAGATGTGAATTTTGTCTTGCGAAACAATTTTAATAACAATGCTTATAGAGGTAATTTTAATCCTAGGCCTTTTCCTGGAAATTCCTCTAATAATTATGGCAATTCCTATGGTAATTCTTCTTATAATATAAATAGGATGCCCTCTGATCTTGAGAGTAATATTAAAGAATATATCAATGCGCAAAAGGTTTTCAACACTACGATAGAAGAAAAGTTGAATAAGATTGATGATATGTCTAGAAGCATTGATAGAATTTCTCATGATGTAGAAAATATCAAAATTAACACCCTTGCCCCTCCGATGATGCATGAGTAGTTTACCATAGACCTACGGGTCCGTAGGCAGTAGCTAGATGGCTTCTTCTCTCTTTTTGATCTTCAATACAATGTTCTCCTTGATGTTCACTACTAGAAAAAAGGCTGTTAGTGGCACACCCATTTTTGCTATTAATGGCGCACTATAGGTGCGCCACTATTAACATGCCACTAGTAAAAAATAGTAATGGCGCACCTCTGGTGCGCCATTAGTATCCCAGATAATAGTGGCGCACCACATAGTGCGCCATTACTATGTCCAACAGTGCGCCATTACTATGCCTCCTAGGGGGCCATATTTACCTTCACGTATGCCCCCAAGTGCGCCATTACTATGCCCCATAATGCGCCACTGGTATTTAGCCTCGGTGCGCCACTAATGCTTAATATGGTGCGCCACAACTGGGGGCCATATTTGCCTTCACCTATGCCCCAAGTGCACCATTACTATGCCCGATAATGCGCCACTGGTATTTATTTTGGTGCACCACTAATTATCAATATGGTGCACCACTACTATGAATATTAGGAATTATTATTTTTTGCTTTTCTGGTATTTGTACAGGTTACAAAATACGTTACAGCACAGAATATAAACATCACACAATAGAATTCATCATATTAGTCTCCAAATTCGAAATAGCGAACAAAGTTCAAACATTAGCCAAGTTTAGGTCTCGAGACATTAGCAAAGTTCATCATATTAGCCGAGTTTGTCGTCACATTACAAAGTCGATATCGATCATCTAAACTACCATCACATAGAAGAGAGCTGCGGCCACGATGAGCATCATCGCGATGAAACTGGTCTTCATTCGGTTCCTCCTCCGCTCCCTCCTCTCTCCCGCTAGATAGCGCGCGTATCTAGCTTCCGCCTCCGCCCTAGTGGTGTACCCTTTGTAACTGTTACCGCTGAAACGGTGAACCTGTCTCCGACACTCCTCCCAGTCGTCGTAGACTCCGGGAACCTTACCCTTGTACACGACATATGACGGCATCTCTATGCACTAGACAAACAAAACGTTAGTAGCAATTCACAGATAATATATAAGCAATATATAAGTATGCAACAAAAGGATCGGAGGAGAAAAGCAACACATTAATAGCACGATTCATGGTCCTACTAATAAATAGCATCGATTACATATAAGTTGAACGACTGTCCAAACTAAAGAGACATACAAGTTCATTAAAGTTTAATTACAACATGAGCTAATCGATATTTCAGAACTACATAGCATCAATACTTTCGACTCAACTAAGGGACCGGAGCGTGGATGAAGCCGCCGTCTTTCGTGATGGTCATGAATGTGCGGTCGTTGTCATCCTGCATTTGTAGCGTTGTTTCTATTTCACTATTGGACGGTTGATATTTGAGGTAGAACTGCCCCGAGGTACAAAGGACATCTTGATAGATGATTTTCGCAAATTCCGACTGGATGCGCAAGAATTCTTGTCTGATGTCCTCGTCCTGGATTGCCGACAAGCATGCGGCCCAATCTTTGAGATTATTTGGTAGCATAAGGTGATTATGGTCCCGTACGATCGCCCGCATGTGATGGAGGGCGTAGTAGGCATCCTTCTGACTGCCAGGCGGCTGCTTGACGCAGGGGAACGTCGTTACGTGGGTGAACACGTGCTTGCCGTACCTACAAATTGGCCTCCTGAAGGTGCCTCCAGATTTGGCGTAGCCGGGGAGAGCATCATCAAGAACTTTCTTCATATTTGTGTAGTCTTTCTTCGACTGACGGTCCGAGTCGAAATACGTGGCCATGGAATATTTCGGGCTTAAGAGGATGAGTGTGCAATGTGTGTCACTGCACAAAACACGGAATGTTAGAAAAAAAAGAACGATCGAAATCCTAAGAATCATATGTTACGGGGCGGTGAGGGGATGACTTACTCGGAAAAGTAAGGCACGAGGAAGTTATCCTTATCTGGGTTCGCCAGAATGACGCCTTCGAGGTATGACTCGCGACTTGCCGGTCCCCAGCGCTGCCCAAGATCTTGGCACGCATGTAGAAGGGGTCGACTATCACGATGTCCGGGGTCTTGTCTCTAATGATCCGCATCTCCATACTGAGCGAAAATAGCCGAATGAAGGTGTAGTGCAGCGGATGAAGGTTAAACATAGCGAAGATGTCATCAAACCGCAGGACGATCATACGCCCGATGGTGCTATCGACAAAGCCCTTGCCCTCTGGCACCTTGGCCACGAAAACCGGGTATGCCACATCATTCTCGGAGAGACGCCGCTTCTCCATAGAAAGAACACTGTCATGCAGACTCCGCATAGCACCGGTTGCAGCATTGAGCAGATTAGTCGGTAGCATCGGCCTACCCGCCACATGCACCCTCCTCGAGATATCCTTAGGTATTGGTGGCCCGTCCTGAGCACGGATCGTACTCGGTGCCGGCTGGCTCGCACCCTTGTTATTTTTTCTTTTCTATCCCTTCTGCTTCTTCTGCTGTAATGGGATCGAGTTCTGCTCAGAGACCACCTTCTTGAGTGTGTTGGGGCTGATAATATTTCGCACCTCGGCTATTTGAGTCTCGGTGAAGGCGGAAGCTGGAGGCATCTCCAGAGAACTGAATGCCAGACGATGCCTGTTGCAATTGGGTTTCTCCGTGGTACTAGCTAGATCGCGATCGTCTTTTGAAGGGTTGGGTTCTTGAGAAGGAGGCCCCAAGAATTCGTCACCGTACCCATGTTCATTGAAGTACTTATCGACACTGGAAAATGTACCGTCGTCGTCGTCCGGATCCTGTGCCATATGCATGTCCGGATCAGCTGACGGCGGTAGCGTTGCGGCGGTCTTGCCATGGCTTGGCGCCGGCATGACTGGCGGTGTTGTCTGTGGAGTGGTGTCCCCCGCCCCCAAATGAATCTGGCTCTTCGGCCAAAGCATGGACCATCTTAAGCAGGCACTGAGGGTCATCACATCATCTTTGTCGGACCCAGGGGGTCGAAACGGAGGTAACAAGTCGTCGTAGCCCCGCAGCACCTGAACCAGTTGAACCCTATACACGGTGGGTGGCATCGGATTACCATGGAACACGCGGTTGCCCGGTTGAACGATTTTGGCCTTGGCGACATCGATCAACTCGCCGTCCACGAAGTGCAGGAGAGTGCATGGAACATCGGCGGCGCCCTGCGAAAACATGTAGGGCGTCAGGGATGCCCAGTCAAAGGCAAGGAGATGAAGTCATCGGCCGAGGCTTAGTTACCGTGATGGCGTCGAGCTCGGCTAATGTCGACGCACCGCCAACAGCGGGCGTGCAAGTGACGGAGGGGCCGCCTGCTGCCGAGGTGCCGGCCAGCGTATTCTTCCCACACCCGGGTGCATTAAACTCCAATGCCGGCGCCGACGCCGGAGACACCAATGCCGCCTCCGCCGGAGACACCAATGCCGGCGCGTTGTGCGAGTTGCTGCCCGTGAAGCTGGGAATCGGGGGCGGCCCCTGTTGGCCGCCCGCAATCCACGCCTGCAGCCCCTCAAGCAAGGTAGGCATAATGGCGGTGATCGTCGCTCCCAGTTGGTCTCGCACTTGCTCTTGGACTATCTCCGGAATCCGCGCCACTTGTGCCTTGAGTTCTTTAACCTCACGCTCCTGGCTTTCCGAGCTGGTCTTTCTCTCCTTTCGCCCAGCCTTATAGTATTCCGACCATTTCGTGGACAAGCCTTTGCCGGCCACACGACCAGCTGACGACGGCTTACTGAACTTATCCTTGTGTTTCATTACGTTCAACGCCCTATTTAAAGTGGTGTCCCAAGGGGCAGACGGGGAGCTCTGAGACCCCGCGCTACTGCTTTCAGTTTCCTGCAGAAGGAACGTGAACCATTTAGAAATTTGGCTTCATTAATTAGAATGCAACCATATGGAGCTAATTACGCGGGGGTGTATTCCTTACCAGAACAAGCTCAAGTGCCTTCACCTTCGGATCCGTGGTAAGCTCCTTTGTTACCGGGTCCACCTTGTACCGGGCCCTGACATAGTTCCTGGTCTGCTTTTCATGGTATTTATCGAAGAGGGGCGGTAGGCCTTGCTCGGCACGCTCTGCGTCCTCCTTGTCCCATATAGGTTCCGCCACTCTGTAACCGCCGGGACCGAGTTTGTGGACCCCTAAGTTCAAGTCCCGCATATCTTTCCCCCACTGACTTGATTCCGCGGATGCGTTGCTCTCGCACTTGATCTTGAACTCCAGGTAGTCAGCTTCGCTGATCGAAGGATTTGTCTCCTTGATCTTCTCATAACTATCACCACTTAGAATCCTTCTCTTCACCGCGGCTCTCCAAGTAGCCAGGGCCGTGCTCATCTTCGTGAGGGCGGCACTGTTCACTTTATTCCCTGAGAGGCGTGTGTTTGCGAAGTCACCGGGGAACTTGTATCGTTCGTGCAGCTTCGTGAAGAAGAGGTTGCGCAAATTCCCTCGGTCACGATGCCTTAGGTTCTCGGTGTTGATCGAGACGGTGCTCCGGAGAATGCACCCGAGTTGTCCCGCGTACCCACTGACTAATTCTTTGGGCGCCGTTGGATGCCCACTGGAGGACACTTCAGTAAATTCCTCCTTGACGGTGCCGAGCATGTTCGGGCGCCGGTCCTTCCATTGCCTCTTCGGTTGGCTGCCATCTGTGCATGCGCTGCCATCATCAGTGGTGGCATCCCCGGCGGCACCATCAGTGGTGTCATCCCCGACGGCACTAGGGGTTGTGTAGTCGGGGTCGGTGTCTTCCGCGGCGTCCTCATAGCGGTGAGGTTCTTCCTCCATCTCCTAGGACAGCTCCCAGAATGACTTGCCCGAACCGCCGGCCTCATCGTTGTCGGCCATGTTCGCTCTAAATAGGAAAAAAAAGGCTAGAATGATTAATTGTAAGGCGGTGGCTTCGGTTGAGAATCGGGCACCTTCTAGGTCAAGAAAATTGGGCATGACCTTTGCTAATTTTCTTGACCTAGGAGTGCCCCATTCTCAACCGAAACGGAAATTAATCAACATTTCAGGAGAAAGGGGTAACTATTTGTCAACATTTCAGCAGCGGCACAGTGGCCATCGTGGCATGCCATGAGAGAGGCCTGATGGTTGACACAGTGTCTATCGTCACCTCAACATAGCTACTTCACTGTGCATGTGTGTGTGTGTGTATGGTACTATTGATATGTACAAAAAGATAAAGAAAATGCATCTCTCCTAAAACCTTACAGGGGAATCCATGGGGAACTACTGACGCAAGCAGACGGACATCCATGGGGAACTAGTCAAAGCACAAAGCAGAAGCAGCCACTAAATCTACAAGAAGGCATCAAAAATACGACTAGCAACAATCCACAGCCCTAGATCCGTAAGGTACAAGAACAGAGACAAGGCAAATCAAACGCGAGAAAGATGGGCACACCACTTATAGGAGAAATAAATCATTTTATTTTGTGTCACATATAACTGATGCTATTTTTGTATTATGGCTTGCCCCGAGTCCCGATAGTGTCATTTTACCACAGAGCATCAGTAAAAATAGAAATGAGAGGAGGAGGAAGAGTAGGAGGAGGAGGAGCACCTTCTGGCTTCTGGCGACAGAGCAGAGAAGGATGGCGGCGCTCGCGAACGGGGACGGGGACAGCGACGATATCCTCCTGTAAAGGAAACAACTTCTTTCAGACCAACCCTAGGTGCTGCTAAGAGAGGAGGAAGAGGTGCTAAGAGAGGAGGAAGAGGTGCAAGGAGGAGGAGGAGCACCTTCTGGCTTCTGGCGGCGCTCGCGGACGGGGACGTCGACGCGGCGGCGGGGAGGGGGAGGAGGCAGCGGAGGCTAGGGTTTGAGACGAGGGAGGAGGCGAGGGCGAGGCTGCTAGGTTTTTTTTGAGTGGTTGCTAGGTTTTGAGGGGAGGGGTAGCTAGTAGTTGGGCTGGGCCGCGGCTAGCCGGTTGGGCTGGGCCACACCTCTATTACTACTACACTCGGGTTAGCAATGGCGCACCTTTTAGGGGTGCGCCATAAAAAGGGGTATATCAATGGCGCACCTTTTAGGGGTGCGCCGTAAACACCGTGATAGCAATGGCGCACCTTCTCCTGGTGCGCCATTACTAACTTTTTTTTTATTTTTTTGGATTTTTAGTTGCATGTAATAATTTAAGATTTGAGATAAAAGAAAAGGAAAATGCAAATGGAGTGATAAAACCATTGTGCAAAGATTTAGAATTAGATGACATGGTTGAAATCAAGTGATACATGTAATAATTTAGTTGCATGTAATAATTGAGCTTGCCACTGACACACACACACGCGGCTGACACGTCGTGATTCGATCTTAGCTATCTTTTCACAATCTTCTTGCCCTTCTTTTTCGCAAATGGAGTTCTTCTCTTGAACGAACGTCCTTTAGGTAGGGTGGTCCTGCTTCTTCTTGTGGTGTATGGTACTTCATCATCGTCGTCATCTTCCATCTTCGGGTCGCCGTACTTGTCGAAGTCTTGCTCATTGGTGACTCCATCCATTCCGATGATGTTCCTTTTGCCTCTCCTCACGACAACACGACTGGGCTTTGACGGGTCGGTAATGAAGAAGCATTGGTCCACTTGGGAAGCCAGTACCCATGGCTCATTTTTCGCGGTGACGTTTGCGCCTGTGGTCTTGGATTTGGCTTCGGGTATAACCATGGTGGTGAAATACCGGTCTTCTTTTAGGACGCTCTTGGCCCATCTGACACGGAACATCGGGACCTTCTATCCAGCGTAGCTCAGCTCCCAGATCTCCTCGATCCTTCCGCAGTATCTGTCCTTGTCGTTACCGGTGTAGGATTCCATCGTTACCCCGGAGTTCTGATAATCGCTCTTCATGTCCTTTTCCTCGGTGTAGAATGTGTAGCCGTTGATATCGTACGCCTCATAGGTCATCAGGTTGTGCTCGGCGCCCTGTGACAAGGCGAATATGAGTTTTTCTTCCGCGGAAGAATCCTCATGTAAAGGGTACGACAGAAGCTTCTCCTTGAACCAATGCGTGAAACATGAGTTGTGCTCTTTGATTATATCTCCGTCCGTCCTCTGTTGGCCTCGGTCATTGTACGTCTTCTCAATAAAGGTTTTGTGCTCTACCACCCAAGGATCGACCATGTCTATGTGTTGTAGCGCGACTAGGTTTGCTCTTTCAAAGTCGGCGAGTCGACCCTTGAAGTCGACATGCATTTCGCGGCGACCCTCGTGGTGACCCCATCCAGCGAGCCTGCCGAGGTGCCTGTTGACGGGCAGACCAACGGGGTTCTCGATGCCTAGATAGTTCGTGCAATAGGAGATGCACTCTTCGGTCAGAAAGCCCTTGGCTATGCTTCCATCTGGACGTGCCCTGTTGCGAACGTATCCTTTGATGACACCATTCATCCTTTCGAACGGCATCATGCTGTGCAGGAACGTTGGCCCGAGTTGGATGATATCCTCCACGATATGGACCAGCAGATGCACCATAACGTCGAAGAATGCGGGCGGGAAGTAGATCTCAAGCTCGCATAGTATCACCATGATCTCTTCCTGTAGCCTTCTGAGTTGCCTCACGCCAACCGACTTCCAAGAGATGACGTCGAAAAAGTTGCATAGGCCAAATAGTGTTTCACGGACGTGCGCGTCCATGATCCCATGGATTGCAACTGGAAGTATCTGCGTCATCAGCACGTGACAGTCGTGAGACTTCATCCCGCTGAACTTCTGCTTCGCTGAGTCTAGGTATCTGCTTATCTTCCCCGTGTAACCGTAAGGAAGTTTTACTCCTATGAGGCAGGTGAAAAACTGCTCGATCTCCTCCTGACTTAGAGTGAAGCACGCGGGAGGGCAGTCATATCTGATCTTCTTGGCCTTTTTGCCTTTGCGACGACTTTCTGTGTCCTTCGCCTCATCATCATCATCATCATCATCATTAGGGTGTTTTGCGTGAAGCTCCTCCCTGATGCCCATTGATTGCAAGTCTGCCCTTGCTTTCGGCCCATCTTTGGTCCTCTCTGGCATGTTGAGCAGGGTACCAAGCAGACTCTCGCACACGTTCTTCGTGATATGCATGACATCAAGGCTGTGAGGCACACGAAGGATCTTCCAGTACGGCAAGTCCCAGAAAACAGACCTCGTTTTCCATACCTTCAGTAGCGGCTCTGGCGCCTTTCGCTTCTTTCCCGGCGGTGGGCACTCTTTCCAATTTTTCAACAGCTCGTCTATTTCCTCGCCGCTCCTCGTACGCGGGCGTCTTCGGGGTTCGGTTTCACCATCGAACAGATCCTTGCGTTTTCTCCATGCGTCATCATCGCGAAGCCACCTTCGAAGTCCCATGAACACGGTTTTCGAAGACCCGGGATCTCTATCTAGCCGGTGATACATTGTGTCATCCATGCACCTGACGCATGCACAAAATCCGTGGACCACCTGCCCCGCGACATATCCGTAACCGAGATAGTCATGCACCGTCGTGAGCAGTGCGGCTCTCATAGGGAAATATTCTTTCGCTGCGGCGTCCCATGTATTGGCTGGCGTTTTCCACAACGTGTCTAGCTCCTCTTTCAGCAGCCCCAGATACAGATTGATGTCGTTCCCTGGTTGTTTCGGCCCTTCAATTAGCATACTCATGTGAATGTACTTCCTCTTCATGCACATCCAGGGGGGAAGGTTGTACATCCACACAAACACAGGCCAGGTGCTATGTGTGCTTCTCTGGCTGCCAAACGGATTGACTCCATCAGTGCTCGCGCCCAGCACGATGTTCCTTGGATCGTCCCCAAATTCTGGGTGTTCGAAGTTCAACGCTTGCCACTGGCTTGCATCCTTAGGGTGACTCAGCATCTTGTCTTTTTTATTTATCTCCGGATCATTTCCGTCATCTTCTCGCTTCTTCTCCTCCCTATCCGCGTGCCAACGCAGGAGCTTTGCTAGCTTAGGGTCCGTGAAATACTGCTGCAGACGAGGAGTGATCGGAAAGTACCACACCACTTTTCGAGGAGCTTTCTTCCTCTTCTTGTATCGAGTGACGCCGCACACCGGACATATGGTAGACTCCGCGTGCTCGTCCCGATAAATGATGCAATCGTTCATGCACACATGGTATTTCACGTGCGGTAAATCTAGAGGACACACGATTTTCTTCGCCTCCTCAAAACTGGTCGGGCACTTGTTCCCCTTGGGAAGACGTTCGTGCTAGAATGACATGTTCTCATTGAAGCATGCGTCGGTCATTTTGTGTTTTACCTTCATCTCCAGAGCCATGAGCGTTACTTTCAGGTGGGTATCCTCGGGCCTGCATCCTTCATACAATGGACTAACTGCGTCTATCTCTAGTTGATCCAGCTTGGCTTTCTCTCGGGCGGCAGCTCTTGCGTTACCCTTCTGCTTGAGAAGCAGCTCTTGAATATGAGGGTCCTGCACCCAGCCCATCGATGGTCCATCATCGTCTGCCCCGGCATCTTCATCTTCATGATCATGCCCTTTGTCTTGATCTTCCTCATCATCATGTCCGGCATCTTCTACATGATGACTGTGTCCTGCATCTACTTCGTGATCATGTCCTAGAGATTCTTCGTCTTCTCGCCCGCCCTCGCCGCTATTGTCTTGCTGCCCTTCCTTATTTCTTGCCCGGCCCCATGGACGACTTCATAATCATCTTCATCACCTTGCCACCGATAGCCATCCATGAAACCACGCAAGAGCAGGTGGTCCCGCACCTGTCTGGAATCTGGGTCCATAAGGCTCTTCAGCTTGCATCTTCGACACGGACATCTTATCTCCGTCTCGTTCTTTTGAATCATCTCGGCCTTCACGGAGCTCAAAAACCTATTCACGATGCCTTCGGTCATCGTGCGGACCATGGTCGCCTGCGGGGCAGAGCAAAACGATATTTTAGAACAAAAAAAAATTTGGCATGACTTTGCCTAAAAATAGGACCAAAAAGAATGCATAGTGCCAAATTCTCGCCGAAACGGAAATGAATCAACATTCCGGCAAAATATTGGCAACTATCGCATTTCAAATACCGGTACCTGCAAACACAAACATATGCAACACCACAAACATACGTAGATCTAGGCCATAAAAAGTGTTTACGTTGTTGGAGGGAGAAAAAAGTAGATCTAAAACATAAAGAAAGCTTTCCCCTTACTTACCTATCAAAAAAAGGAAATTTAACCACTTAATTTGGGTGAATCTATGGTGCATATGAGGTGAGGAGGAGGAGGCAGCCGAGACCAAGCTTGGTAGAGGTGGAGAGAATGAAGTGGGGAAAGTGAGTGTGGTAGGTGGCTGTCAAAAATATCTAGCTGCTCTCAGGTTACCAATGGCGCACCTGGTGTGTAGTGCGCCATTACTAGTTTTGAAAAAAAAATTGAAAAAAAATTGTTAGTAGTGGCGCACCGTGGGTGTGGTGCGCCATTACTAGTTAAAACTAGTAATGGTGCACCAAACCACGGTGCGCCACTGGTAAGTCTGGGGAGGCGGGTGTGCCCAGGAGAAACTTAGCGGTGGCGCACCACACACAAGGTGCGCCATTAGTAATATAAACATTAGTGGCGCACCCATGTGTGGTGCGCCACTGCTATTTGGCAGTGGCGCACCACATACATAGTGCGCCACTAATGTCTATATTAGCTATAGCCCTTTTTCTAGTAGTGGTTCTTAGAGATCTATTTGATGTAACTCTTTTTTGCGGTGTGTTTGTTGGGATCCGATGAATTGCGAGTTTATGTTCAGATCTATCTATGAATATTATTTGAGTCTTTGTTGAACTCTCTTATGCATGATTGTTATAGCCTCGTATTTCTTCTCCGAAACTTTGGTTTGGTTTGGCCAACTAGATTAATTTTTCTTGCCATGGGAAGAGGTGCTTTGTGATGGGTTCGATCTTGCGGTGCTCAATCTCAATGACAGAAAGAGACATGACACGCATGTATCATTGCTATTAAGGATAAAAAGATGGGGTCTATTCCTACATGAATAGATCTTGTGTACATCATGTCATCATTCTTATTGCATTACTCCGTTTCTTCACGAACTTAATACACTAGATGCATGCTGGATAGCGGTCGATGTGTGGAGTAATAATAGTAAATGTAGGCAAGAGTCAGTCTACTAATCTTGGAAGTGATGCCTATATACATGATCATTGCCTTGGATATCGTCATAATTATTTGCTCTTCTATCAATTGCCCAATAGTAATTTGTTTCCCCACCGTATGCTATTTTCTCGAGAGAAGCCTCTAGTGAAATCTACGGCCCCTGGGTCTATTTCCTATCATATTATTTTCAGATCTATTATTCCAAAAATCCAAAAATACCTTGTTGCACTTTTTCTTTACTTCTTTTATTTTGTGTTTTTGTTAGATCTATTTATCCAATCTCATACAATTTAATCTATCTCAATACCGAGGAGGGATTGACAACCCCTCTTACGCGTTGGGTTGCAAGTTTTTGTTATTTGTGTGAAGGTATTGTTTACATAGTCTGGTGGATCCTCCTACTGGATTGATACCTTGGTTTCATAACTAAAGGAAATACTTACCGTGGCTGTGCTGCATCATCCTCTCCTCTTTGGGGAAATACCAATGCAGTTACAACCATCAGGGGCCCCCTTTGACGCACAAGCATGTGAAGGAAAGCACCAACACTCATGAGGTTGCCGCAGGAGGGCTTGGGGAATGATGACGGCAGCTCAGGAGACGCTTAAACTTAGCCTTTGCGGAGTGTAGCGCCTGGTGGCTCGCTGCCTGCAGGGCGCGCCTCGCGATATCTCCTAGACGATGTGCTCCTGAGGTAACCTGAGTATCGGAGCTTCCAACTGAAGGAAGCGGCGCATGCTTGTCAGCTTGCTCGTGGGCGTCACACGAGGAGATCAGACACCAAGGACCTTGATGGGGTGACGTGCATGGGAGCAGGCCCGCGAGACAGAGCCTAGTAACTTGGGTTTTTTGGTGCTGCTGGGACTGACACGAGCGCAGGTACCGTGTCTAGCCGCCGCTCGCGTGAGGCCCAGGAGGGAGTTCGCGAGCACGCGCCAAGCGAGAAGAGATGTGGCTGCCGTGTCCGGCACAGATCAGCTTGAGGTTGGTGCTACCCATGGGGTGCCCTTAGTTATGCATCCAAAGAGAAGGTGAAGAGCTGTCGTGTCCAGCATGGGTTAGCTTGAGGTCGGAGCAGCCCGTAGGGCACCCTCATTTGATTATTCTGCCAGCACGGAGCATGGGGCTTCCACTGGGGTGTGGGCATGACGGTGGTTCGATCGTTCCGCCAGCGCGGAGCATGGGGCTTCCACTGGGACGTGGGCGGGAGCTCTTGCGTGCCCATCAGGCGACACATTGAGAGTCTTTGGGGCGTGTACAACCCTGTTTTCGTTCGTACGTGTGAGGGTCACGGTAGAACTTGTGGAGGTATTGGATATTCCAGGTGTTAGGCACAGGAACCCTGTTCTCCATTCTCAGTTGGGCTGCGTCTGGCCTGGAGACTTGAGCGGCCCAGCAATAGCCTTCCCACATGGGTGGGTTTCCGTGAAATTTGCGGCCCGGCCGCCACGCGGGACGCCACCCACGGGGCTCCCGAGCTTCTGGCTCTGGAGGTAACGGCATGTTGACTAATCCTTGTTGGGAAGGTAAGTTAGGGGGGCAACGCGTTCTTCCCAACTTGCTCTTGATCATTGCGTGAGGGGGGTGAGGCACCAAGGACCTCGGTGTGGTAGCGTGCATGGGGGCAGGCCCGCAAGCTAGAGCTCGATCACTTGGATTTTGCGACGCTGCAGGGACGGACCCGAGCACAGGTGTCGTGCCCAGCCCCCATTCATAGAACGATCAAGAGAGGAGTCACGGACGCACGGCGCCCTCGAGGCGGTAATGTACCAAGTACACAATTATGTAAGCAACATGAACTTATCAGAGCATAGCCAAGATCCATTACACTACCAAAAAGTGATGTTGCTGCCGTGTCCAGCACGGGTCAGCTTGAGGTTGATACAGCCCGTGGAGCGCCCATCAATTCAAACAAACCAAAAATCGCCTGATGATATGGTGCTGCAGGAGCGTCGAGTCGTTGTCGGGGATATCGTGCAACATATGCCAGGGGATGGCTTATCGTGGATGGGGACAAAAGTACGTCGTCGGGCTCCAGAAGCGGGAGTGAGCGAGACCGCGTACGCTTGCGAATCTTACCCAGGTTCGGGGCTCTCCTAGGAGACAACACCCCTAATCCTGCTCTGCGGGGTCTCCGCATGATCACTATTTCAACAGGTGGCTACAAGCTTGCTCCTTGAGCTACCTGGCTGGAGGAGGAAGAAGGGCAAGGCTAGCCCTACTCCACTCTCTCTGCGTGTGTGTGTGGTGCTGTGAGTGCTCGACGAGGCCTCTGCCAAAGAGCCAACCCCCTTGCATGGGGTGACCTGGGGGGTTTATATAAGCCTACCCCCAGGGGTACAACGGTAATCTGGCCAGATGTGGGGCCCGGCAGTCAGCGTCACTGGTCGCCGGCTTCTCCGCCGACCGCCGGGGCCCGCCGCCTGGTGGGTCCGCCGACTGCCGTGATCTCAGCCGACAGGTGGGTCCCGCCGTCCATGGGCCGCGTTGACGGCTTTATGCTGTAGCATTACCCCTGATGACGAAGGCCTCGTCAGGGGGAGCGTGGATACAGTCCCGCCGCCTAGCGGGAACTCACTGTAGCCATACCCCGTCGTATCTGGTTAATGGCGCACGAACTTCGAGGGAGGAGGAGGGCCGTTTGCTGGGAGCCGGCCTCCCACTGAGCCGACTGGTCTGGGGTTGCCGCCTTCTGGATTGTCACGGACAAGGAGGGCCCGCCGCTTGCGGGCCATACTGACCGCCCGTCACGGGAGCATGGCTCCCTCTACCATGGGTGACATCATGAGTGGCATGGCAACAGTCCTGCGCTGGGCGCAGGATGCCTGCTCGGTACGCAGTACTGTGGCCACGCCCTGTCTTGGATTCGGGGGTGGCAGGCCTGTACTGTAGCCATGCCCTGTCTCATCATGTTTATGTTGGCGCTGACTTTGAGGGCGCGAGGGGCCGCCTGCTAGGACTCGGCATCCCCGGAGGCCGCCTGCCAGGAGTCAGCCCACTTCATGGCCGTCTTGTGGACTCCGCCGCCTCCCGGCAACCGGCTGCTTGGACCAGCCGGCCTCAGGAAGGCGGCACTTGTCCTTGATGTTTGAGGGGTGCAGCCTGCCCCGATGTCTTGAAATACCAAAGGGAGCTGATGGGGCTACCCGTGGTCATTTACTCCGACAGTAGTCCCCGAAGCTGATGAGGCGCTGCGGCTGAAGGGGCAAGAAGCCTCAGCAGCTTCATACTCCGGGTCGTCTGGTATTTTGCTTCGTCCGTCTTCTGAGGTGCTGGCTGGTAGGTGTCGGCCATGACCAGGCAGGCCGTCTGGCGATTTCGAAACGTCGTGGTGGGGACCAGGTGGCATGCTAGCCAGACGTTAGGCTTGCCGCCCGCGCATGTCGGCTACGTGGCGCCGTCAGGTCAAGCCGGCCTGCCAGCCCACGCGCGTGACGGGACGGCGCTGCAGGCCGGGGCCCGCCACTATAGTGCCTCGGCCCGCGCGCGGATCCGCTGTGGCCGAGGCGGACTGTTGGACTTCTGTGGTAGTTAATACGCGCCTTTACCGGCGCCGCAATAGTGGGATCGTGGGGGAGTGGGCGTAGTTAATCCCACGATCCCCCACGCCCCCGTCCCCTCGACTTCGCCGCCTGGGGCTATAAGTAGGGGGAGGAGGGGGGCGGCAGATGCACGCGCGCCCTCCTCTCCCTTCGCTATTCTTCATTTTCTCCGCTGCCGTCGAAGTGCTGCCGCAGCCCGCCGTCGTCGAGCGTCCTCTCGCTGCGGCTTCCTTGCTCCGCCGCAGCCTCGCCCGCTCGCCACCGCGCCGCGCCTGCAACGAGCTCCTTCGTCCATGGTGCGCTCACGAGCCGGCGACTGGGACGGCTCCAACGTCCACGATGACCATCTCTCCTTCCTCCGTCAAACACGGCGGCTGCCCCGAGAGGCGAACGTGCAGGTGCGCGTTCCCCCCGAAGCAGAAATCTTGCCGGCGCCAGAGGACGATGAACGCATCGTCTTCCGGTCCCATTTCCTTCGTGGCTTCGGCCTTCCGGCCAGCGACTTCCTCCGCTCCTTCCTCGACTTCTACCGAGTCCAGCCGCACCACCTCACGCCAAACACGGTGGTGCTGCTGGCTGCCTTCGTCACCATGTGCGAAGGGTACCTCGGCACTCTCCCCACTCTCGAACTCTGGGGGGAGTGCTTCTACCTCAAGCTAGGCACCGCCGCCAAGGGCCAGGCGGCTCAATGCGGAGCCTGTGTGGCGGTGCGGCGCCCGGGCACCGGGAACCGCTTCCCGCCCATCTCCTTGCTGCAGTCGGCCAAGCTGTGGCAGAAATCCTATTTCTACGTCAAGAACATCCACCCAACAAGCGACTACGTCAACTTGCCGGCCTACGCAGCCGGCCCGCCGGCCGAGCCGCGCGCCGACTGGCAGTACAAGCCAAGTTCCTTGTCGGCCGCCTCCTCCGCTGCCCTTGCCCGACTTTAGGCGATGTCGGAGTCGGAGGACCTGAAGGGCTCAGACTTGCTGGCTGCCTTCGTGACGCGCCGAGTGCTCCCCCTCCAAGCCCGGCCTCACATCATCAGCTGCATGAGCGGGCACCGGGACCCGCGCCGGATGTTCACACGGGACCTGCCGGACGTGGAGGTGGTCCGGCTGGTCAACTATATCTCCAACTGCAAGCTGTCGGAGGTGGACTGGCGGTTCGGCAAGCGGCCGTACGACCACGCACATCCACCGCCTGCGGTGAGTCTTGCAATTCTTTTCTCTTTGCTGGTCCGAGTTCTTGTTTTGTCGCCTGACCAGTCGGCCATGATGCAGGTCCTCCCGGCCCAGTCGGTCGTCGGCGCTCTGGATCCAGGTCAGGAGTACATGCCGGATCAAACGAGGAGCGACGTGGAAGACCCCAACTTGGGGGCGGCCGCCATGGAGGAGGACGACGCCACAGGTGGCAGCGGTGGAGTAGGCGGCTTCGGGGTAGGAGGCGGCCTTGAGGACTGGCCGGACGACAATGAGGAGGAGAACAAGCCGCGCCGCCCGCACGGCACCGACCGGGCGGGCGCGAGCTCCTCAGCCGCGCCGACCGCACCAGGCGGCCCAAAAAAGCACCGGGCCGGCTCGTTGCTGTTCGGTAGCCGGCCGAAGAAGTCCAAGAACGCGGCCGCCGTGACCAGGCGGCAAGAAGCCGCCGCAAGAGCGGCCCAGTTCCAGAGGGCCCCGAAGCAGCCCCCGATGGTGTCCGCATAAGTGCTTGGCTGTGTTTTTTTTTCTTCTTCCTTGCAAACTTTTTTTGAGTTTTTCTCTTGTCTTGCCTGAATCAGGGCCCCACTCACTCTTGAGCGGTCTGCCGCTGCTTCCGTGATTGGGGAGGCGGAAGGCTCCGCCAATACCCGCCGCGAGGGCCCGCTCGCCAACCTCCGGGCGGCGACGGAGAGGAACGCACGGTAGGCGCGCGAGGAGCGGGAGGAGGCGGAGAGGCAGGAGGCGGAGGCGGCCAGGGCGGCGCGGGCGGACGCCACCGCCAAGGCTCGGGCGGACGCGGCCGCTAGGGCGCAAGCGGAAGAAACCGTGCGGGCCAGGCCCCGCCACTTGTCATTCCGTTGTGCGCGGTGCCGCCAGCGCCCGAGATCCCGGTGCCGACTGGAGGAGCCGACGATGACTAGCCGGTCGTGGAGAGGGGAGGAGGCGACGCCGTCGTCTCGGAGGCGGAGGTGCCCCCGCAAGTGCCAACTGCAGGGGCCCGAGGCAATTGGCGTGACATGCCATCGGCGCCGCTGGTTGGTGTCGAGTTGGTGGTGGGGGCGACTCCTGTGGTCCGCCCTTTGGTGCGCCGGCATGCGGCGAAGGCGGCCTCGGCGCCGCGGGCGCAGGAGGTCAGAGCCGTGAGCTCGTCCGCCCTAGACGCAGAGGCCACCAGTGCCCCCCACCAGAATGGACGCCTGGAGGCGGGACGGGCGTGCTGAACAAGGCCACGCAGGACGTTCAGGCCCAGCTCCAGGCCCAAGGCGCCGCCCTCCAGAAGTGTACGAAGGCGTTCTTGGCGACGCGGACGGCCGTTCGGGTATGCTTCTTTGCTTTGTTTTTTGATTCTTGCAGTGTTCCGTGGGGGCGCGCCAGCGCACCCACTGGGTGTAGCCCCCGAGTTCCGGGCCGGCTGCTGAGCAGGCGGCTCGGAACTTTAAGGTAAGTTCCGAGTGCTAACTTGTTTTCTCTTCTTTTGTCTTCGTTGCAGGACTACCACAATATCCGCGCAGCCGCCTTCAACTCCCAGGTCCAGGAGTTGGCTAAGCGGACTGCCGACCTCACCGAAAGCCGGTGTAAGCATTCTGTCTACTTCCTCGCGGGGGCGCGTCAGCGCACCCGCTGGGGGTAGCCCTCGAGATTCGGGCCGACTGCTGAGCAGTCGGGCCGGATCTTCTGGCAACCACTTTTCTTTTTTGGTCATCTTTGTTGATTGTCCTCTCTTTATCATTCTTGCAGGAGCCAACGCCACACTGCAGCAGCATCTGGGCGAAGTCCAGACCGAGCTGCGCATCAAGGAGGAGGAGCGCCGTAAGGTGGCCCTGGAGCACGACCGTCTGGCCAAGAAGTTGGCGGACCAGGCGGACCAGCACAAGGTGGAGCTCCAGAAGCTCAAGGAGGTGGAAGGCGCCCTTCAGGCCGAGTTTGGGATCGAACGCTCAAAGTGGGCCGAGAAGGAGGCGATCCTCGCCACTGGCTATGGCGAGATTGAGGACATGATCGACGGTAAGCTTCTTTCTTTGGAATAGCTGCCGACTGCATCGGGAGTCGGCTTCTGATCTTTGTTTTTCTTTTGCGTAGACTTCTTTCCTGGCCACGCCGTCGCCGTCAGCCAGGCCATCGAGGCGCGGCGCGACCGGCGTAGGAGGGAAGGAGTGGAGATCCCGCCCGACGCGCCTCGGAACATGAACGAGCAGCTCCTGGCCGTCAGGACGCGTTTACAGCCGATTCACCGTCTGCTCCGCCGCCTTCAGCGTGTCGGGTCTCACCTGGTTTCCGCCTTCTGGCCAGGCGGCCAAGCTCCACGCACCGCCAGTCGGACCGCCGACTGGTTGGAGGCGGCAATCGACCGCTTCAAGGCTTGGAGGGGCTCCTCCGCTCGGGCAGGCGCCCGAAGAGCCTTGGAGTTCGTTAAGGCGTGGTATCCTGGGCTGGACCTAGCCCAGTTGGCCACGTTCCGGTAGGAAGCCATGGAAGAGTTGGTGGCAGCGGGGCCTGCGCTCACCCATCGTGCGGTGGCGATCGCCGAGTACACCGACACCGGCGTCTTCTTCCCCGAGCTGGATGAGGAAGGTGCCGAGGTGCCGATGGACTGGTTCGGGCTGAACCCGGATGACGGCGAGGACTCGGCGGAAGAAATCGCCACAAGCGATAAAGGCGAGGATGAGGAAGATGAGGATGGTGAAGGCGACGCACCGGAGGGTGGAGTAGACGCCCAGCCTCAGCTTGATCGGGCCTCGAGCAATGAGCCGCGTGCGAGTGCACCGACTGCTGCTGAAGGCGACCAAGCTGAGACTCACCAGACGGCCACTCCACCAGCTGGCGCCGCCGACTCCACCAACCTGCCGGACCCGCCTGTTGCTCATTTGGCCTAGGCTGCCAACTTATCTTATCTTTTCCTGCTTTGGTAATCTTTAGAACAAACTTTGTTAAATTCGCGCAGTTCCACCCACTGGGTGTATTCAAACTTTGTTGAATGCTGGCCGAGGGCCTCTTGCTATGTGATTTAATTCTCGCACAAGATGTGCTTTGCCGAGCTCTGACTTGTCTTGCTTTCTGTTCTTTTGGCTTTTTCCTTTGCTGCTTTCCCTTGGCTGCCGCCTTGCCGGCCAGACAGCCATTCTTCGGTCTGCTGGCCGGGTCAAGTACTTGGCCATTTTGTCAAGACAAGTACTTTGGCCGCTTAGAACATAGCAATTTAAGTGAGAAGCCGGCCGGCCGGCTGCTCAGCAACCGGACGGCTAGGCGAGGAGCCGACTTGGCCTATGTGGGTGCTTTCGTCCTTAGCCATTTTTCATGTGAGCACCATTTCTTGCCTTTGACCCTTGCCTGCCAGACAGTCGCTCTGCGAGCTGCGGCTTATGGCAAGGGTGGGCTTAGATGCCGGCACACTACTTGTCCGACTGCAGGTAGAGCCAACATAGTACAAGGCGACAAGCCCCCGGGCCGACTGGTCGGACCCGGTGCCGGGCGGAGGAATGAAATAACATACTCACATGCATAAAACTTATCATACAGATAAGAAAGGTAGCCCCCGAGTGCTCCTCGAGGGACCCGGTGCCTTTGCCCTTAGTACAAAAGGTAGCGTGGTACATACTGTATTTAACTGTAAAATCTTCGGAGAAGATTTGCGTTCCATGGGCGCTCTGCTTCCTTGCCAGAATCGTCCCTTTTGCGCGCCCTGGGCTTCTGCGCGTCGATGAGGTAATAGGAGTCATTGCCCAAGGCTCTGCTGATGATGAAGGGGCCTTCCCAAGGGGCCGAGAGCTTGTGCTGGCCGGCTGTTCGCTGGATCAGCCGGAGCACAAGGCCTCCCTCTTGGAAGGATCGTGGCCTGACCTTCTGACTGTAGTAGCGGCGCAGGCTCTGCTGGTAGATGGCGGACCGGCTGAGTGCTAACAGCCGGCCTTCTTCCAGCAGATCGATGTCGTCTTCTCATGCTTCCTTCGCCTCCGCCTCCGTGTACATGGTGACGCGAGGCGAGTCGAACTCGATGTCAGTTGGGATGACGGCCTCGGCCCCATATACGAGGAAGAAGGGAGTGAAACCAGTTGATCTGTTCGGAGTGGTGCGGAGACTCCAGAGGACAGCTGGCAACTCGCCGATCCAGCAGCCGGCCGAGCGCTCAAGTGGCTCGACCAGTCGGGGTTTGATGCCGGATAAGATGAGGCCGTTTACTTGTTCTACCTGGCCGTTTGACTGCGGATGGGTAACGGACGCTAAGTCCAATCGGATGCCCTGCGTCGAGCAGAAACGGGCCAAGGCGCCTTTGGCAAAGTTAGTGCCATTGTCGGTGATGATGCTGTGTGGTACACCGTACCGGACGGTGAGATCCGCGATGAAGGTCACAGCAGTTGGACCATTTAGTTTCTTGATTGGTTTTGCTTCAATCCACTTGGTGAATTTGTCCATGGCGACCAGCAGATGGGTCATGCCACCGCGTGCTGTCTTGAATGGGCCCACCATGTCCAGCCCCCAGACGGAAAAGGGCCAGGTAAGGGGGATGGTCTTGAGTGCAGAAGCCGGCAGATGTTGCTTGGAGCTGAATTTTTGGCACCCCTTGCATTTCTTGACGAGATCCTTGGCGTCCTCCAAAGCAGTCGGCCAGAAGAAACCATGGCAGAAAACTTTGGTGACAAGGGATCTGGATGCCGCGTGGTGGCCGCACTCGCCTTGGTGTATGTCTCTGAGGATTGCCTTGCCTTTCTCTGGTTCGACGCAGCGTTGGAAAACGTTGGTCACGCTGCGCCTGACAAGCTCTTTGTTTACTATCGTGTAAGCTCCTGCCCGGCGTTGCACCTGCCGGGCCGAGATCTCATCAACTGGCAGCTCTCCGCCTACCAGAAAGTTGAGGATGGGCTGCGCCCATGATGGTGCTTTGACTTCATCCACTATCATTACGGTTACCGAAACTAGGGCGGTTGGGTCTTTGGGCGGTGGGGCGGAGTCGGTCGCGTCTTCCTGTGTTGTTGAAGTCCCCGGGACGGCCGCTGCAGCCCCCGGGCCGGGTTGTAGAGTCCCTGGGCCGGGTGCGACTGCCGCAGTCCCCGAGCCGCTTGCCGAAGTCCCCGGGCCGGCTGCTGCAGCCCCTGGGCTGGGTTACGAAGTCCCTGGGCCGGGTGCGACTGCTGCAGTCCCCGTGCCGCTTGCCGAAGTCCACGGGCCGGCTGCTGCAGCCCCCGGGCTGGGTTGCGAAGTTCTCAGGCCAGGTGCGACTGCTGCAGTCCCCGTGGCGCTTGCTGAAGTCCCCGGGCCGGCTACTGCAGCCCTCGGGCCGGGTCCGACTGCTTCGGGAGCAGCTGGCACGAAGATGGATTCTGATTCCGGGGAAGGCTTGATAGACGGCTTGCGGAAGCACTGAAGGGACACGCCGGCTGGTATGGCTTGCCTGGTGGAGCCGATCCGTGCTAGGGCATCTGCTTGCTCGTTGTCGGCCCGTGGCACGTGAAGGAACTCGCACCCATAAAAATATCCGCTGAAGTGCTGGACGAGGAAGCGGTAGCTCGCCATATTTGCATCCTTGGCGTCCCAGTCGCCGGACGACTGTTGGACCACCAAGTCCGAATCGCCGTAGCACAGAATCCGGCAGATGCCAATCTCCTTGGCCAGCCGGAGTCCGTGTACTAGCGCCTCGTACTCGGCCACGTTATTGGAGGCGGCAAAGTGGATTTGCAGCGTGTATATGAGCTTGTCGCCTTTGGGAGAGGTGAGGACGACGCCGGCTCCCAAACCGGTGCGCATCTTCGAGCCATCGAAGTGCATCCGCCAATGAGTGGAGTCTGGAGCTGGCGGCAGGTACTGGGTCTCGGCCCAGTCGACGAGGAAGTCGGCTAGTGTTTGGGACTTGATGGCGGCGCGAGGCTGGTAGAAGATGGTGTAGGGGGCCAGCTCGATGGCCCACTTGTCCACTCGGCCCGATGCGTCTCTGCTGCCTATGATCTCCGCAAGCGGGGCGGTGCAGACGACCGTGATGGGTTGCTCTTGAAAGTATGGCTTGAGCTTCTTGGCGGCAAAATGCACGCCATAGCACAACTTTTGGTAGTGGGGGTAGTTCTGCTTGGAAGCTGACAGCACCTCACTCAAGTAGTAGACGGGCCTCTGGACCGGCAGCGCCTTGCCGTCCTCTTGGCGCTCTACCACCATAACTGTACTGACCACCCGGCTGGTGGCGGCGATGTAGAGAAGCATGGGCTCCTTGGCAGCCGGGGCGGCCAGGACGGGCGGCGTGGTCAACATCTTCTTGAGCTGGAGGAACGCCTCGTCCGCCTTGTCGTTCCACTCGAAATGAGTGGTTTTCTTCATCAGCTGGTACAGGGGAAGAGCCTTCTCGCCCAGCCGACTGATGAAGCGGCTGATGGATGCCAAGCAGCCGGTGAACTTCTGAATGTCTCGCAGTCGGGTGGGCCTCTCCATCCTCTCGATGGCCTTGATCTTGACAGGGTTGCACTCTATGCCGCGCTCTGAGACAAGGAAACCGAGGAGCTGGCCGGCTGGTACTCCAAAGACACACTTCTCTGGGTTGAGCTTGATTTGAAAATGGCGCAGATTATCAAAAGTTTCCTTGAGATCTTCCAGGAGGGTACCGCGCTTCTCCGTCTTCACCACAATATCGTCTACATAGACGTGGGCATTTCTGCCGAGTTGCTTGAGGAGGCACTTCTGCATGCAATGCTGGAATGTGGCACCGGCATTTCTCAAGCCGAATGTCATGGTCAGGTAGCAGAAGGCTCCGAATGGTGTGATGAAGGCGGTCTTCAGGCGATTGGCCGGGCTTAACTTAATCTGGTGGTACCCCGAATAGGCATCCAAAAAACTCAACAGCTCGCATCCGGCTGTGGAGTCTATCACTTGGTTAATCCGAGGCAAGGCAAACGGATCCTTCGGGCAAGCTTTGTTAAGGCTGGTGTAGTCAATACACATGCGCCATTTGTTCTTCTTTAGTACAAGGACCGGGTTGGCTAGCCACTCTGGGAAGAATACTTCCATAATGAAGCCGGCTACTAGAAGCCGGGCTATCTCTTCACCCACAATTCCTCTCTTCTCCTCCGACAGGCGGCGGAGGGGTTGCCTGACTGGTTTTGCATCTGCTCTGACATGTAGCTTGTGCTCGGTGAAATCCGTCGGAACACCCGGCATGTCCTTTGGAGACCATGCAAAGATGTCCCGATTCTCACGAAGGAAATCGATGAGCTCGCTTTCCTATTTGCTGTCAAGGTGAGCTCCTATGACAGTGAACTTCTCCGGGTGCTCTGGGTCTAAGGGTATCTTCTTGGTTGCTTTGGCCGGCTAGAAAGAGCCCTGAGCTTCTGACTCCTTGGGATCTGGCGATAGGTCTGGCTGCTTGCCGGCCATGGCCACAACCCGGTCAAGGAGCCGCTTCTCGGCAGCAATCACAAGGGACTCGGCCAGCCGACTGCTGGCTGCAGCACACTCGGCAGACTTCTGGTAGTTGCCGGCTATGGTGATAATGCCCTTGGTGCCCGGCATCTTCATCTTGAGGTAGGCGTAGTGGTGGGCCGCCATGAACTTGGCTAGAGCAGGCCGGCCAAGCAACGCGTGGTAGGGGCTCTCAAGGTCAACCACCTCGAACCAGATTGGCTCTCGGTGGAAGTGACTCTTGTCTGCAAAGAGGACATCTATCCTGATCTTGCCGATTGGTGAGCAGGATAGGCCAGGCACAATGCCATGGAAGACAATCCGGCTGGGCTGGAGTTGTTTCTCTTTGATGCACAACTTCTTCATGGTGTCGCGGTAGAGGATGTTGATGCTGCTACCGCCGTCTATCAGAATTCGGGAGAAACAAGCAGCTCGCCTCTCTGTTGCGAAGGTGGCATCCAACACCAGGGCATAGGAACCCGGAGAAGGCATCACCTCCGGGTGGTCAGCTCGGCTCCAGCTGATCGGCTTCTCTGACCAGTGCATGAACTCTGGAGCTTCAGAGGTGACAGTATTCACTTCTCAGCGCTGTTGACGCCGGCTGTGCCTGTCGTCAGTCACGCTGGTGAAGACGACGTAAGCTCCATGCTCTTCAGGAAACTCATCTTGGATCGCGCCGACTTGTCGGACCGTCGGCTGCTGGGGAGGCGGAGGCGGCGGGCCAGCAGGCGGCAGAGGCAGTCCTTCGCCTCTGGTGATGCGGGTGAGCCAGTGGCACTTCCGGGTGGTGTGGTTGGATGGCTTCGCGCCACTGTGGAACTTGCAGGGAGCGTCGAGGGTTTGCTCAAACGAGAAGGCGGGCAACCAGGCAGGCTTGCCGCCCTTCTGGCACTTGGGGCCGGGCTGCTCTTCTGGCTACTGGTCTTCGACTGTCGCCACCTGCTGGCTAGTGGTAGCCGGCTGCGGGACCTTGCGCTTATTGTCGTTTAACTGTTGGCGCCGACTGGAATCACCAGCCGGTGTCTGAGGAGCCGGAGGGAGCATCTTTCCTGACGCATCCACTCAGAGTTCTGACTTCATGGAGGAGTCGGCAGTGGCGTACTTGTCCGTTATGATCAACAGCTCATCGAACATGGCCGGCTCATCGCAGAGGAGCCGGTGCTTGAGTAGGGTGCCCTCTCGGCACCCGGCAGTGAAGTATTCAATGGCTTGCACCTCATGAACCCCTTCCCAGGAGTTGCGCAGCTCGGCCCACCGCGTTAATTATTCGCGGGTGGACTCGATCGGGCCTTGGATGCACAGGGAGAGCTGGCGAGGCTTGGGCGGCCACTTGTAGGTGCTGGTGAAGTTGCGGATGAAAACTTTGGTGAAGTCTAGCCAGCTGTTGACGCTGTAGGGCTTGAGGTTGTTCAGCCATGTCCGGGCCGTGCCCTGGAGCATGAGCGGAACATACTTCACGGTGACACGCTTGTTGCCATTCGCTATGTTGACGGCAGTGGAGTAGTCGACCAGCCAATCTTCCGCCTTCATAGAGCCGTTGTACTTAGGAGTGTCCCAAGGGAGCGAGATCCCTTTGGGGAAGGGCTCGTCGTGAATGCGGGGGCCGAAACAAGGTGGGCCGATTGCATCTTCTTCTTCCAACGCCAGGGACTGAGCCAAGCGGTCCATCAGGTTGCGGGCGTTGTTCTCTCCGACTCCTTCGCGGGGGCCCAGCCGGCGCCCGAGAGTCGGATGCTCAACAGGCGGCGGAGAAGCGCGCCTCTCCCTGCGTGGGGAAGGGGGCTGACGATTGTCCCGCAGCTCTACTGCTCGTGGGCGGCTGTCTTGGTCGCGCTCAATGGAGATGCGGGTGCGGTTGCGGCTAGCAGCCGGCTCTGGATCTCCTCGGTCGCGGGCGCCGGCTGTCGGCGTCCGGGAGGTCGCGCCGTGCTCCCGGCGAGGGGGAAGGTTCCCAGCCTGTAGGCCGGGTTCCACCATGCGGCAGCCGGCTTCTTGCTGCGCGGCGGCCGCGTTTGATGAGGTGCTGGACGCGCTCCGTCATGCAGCGATGCTCGTCGCCCTCCAGGCGGTCCAGCTCGTCTGCCGCTGCCTGGGCGGCGCGCAAGTTCTCCATGGGCGTGGCGTAGACCGGGCGGTCGGCCCCCAACATGCTTGCGATGGCGGCGCCGCGCTGCCGGACCGTGCCCACGCGGCTGGGCTCGTCAGTAGCCGGTGTGCCGCAAACGGCGCGGTCGATCTCGCGGTGGTAAGCCTCGGTGAGGCGTCTCATGGCCGCCAACTTGTTGGCGCTGTTGAGAAGTGCGATACGGCATGCCTCCAGCGTTTCACCGCTCGCACCGGGCGCTATGAGAGCGGACAGGTCCCGCATTGCCGCCTGCAACGGGTCCCGGCGGGCCTGGTCGGAGGTTCCGTCGTGGCTGATGACCAGCACCTCAGTGATGGTGCTGGTGCCGGCGCTGCTGTCTGCAGCGGGAAGTGGATCGTCGACGATCACCACGTCACCGGGGAAGGCATCAGGAAGCGCGACGTCGGCGTCGACGACCATGTCGACGAGCAGTTCGGTGGGGCCAACGGACTCCGAGTCGGAGACCGGCTCGTCGGCGATGTGAAGCTTGCCGAGGAGATCGACGAGGTAGCTCTCGGAGCTAGCTGCGCCCGCGTCGAGTGCGGGCTCGTCGAAGAGGCGGATCCCGCCGATGAGATCAGCGAGGTTGCTTGCAGCGCAAACAACTTCACGCCGTGCAGCGTGTCGGCGCAAACACCGTCGGGCGTGCTGGGCTGGCTGCGATCGCCAGGGAGGAAGAGGGTTCCCGTCCAGAACATGTTTCCGGACGACGGTGCACCTAGCCCCAAGGTGGGCGCCAAATGTCAGGGATATCGTGTGACATATGCCAGGGGATGGCTTATCGTGGATGGGGACAAAAGTACGTCGCCGGGCTCCAGAAGCGGGAGTGAGCGAGACCGCGTACGCTTGCGAATCTTACCCAGGTTCGGGGCTCTCCTAGGAGATAACACCCCTAATCCTGCTCTGCGGGGTCTCCGCATGATCACTATTTCAACAGGTGGCTACAAGCTTGCTCCTTGAGCTACCTGGCTGGAGGAGGAAGAAGGGCAAGGCTAGCCCTACTTCACTCTCTCTGCGTGTGTATCTGGTTAATGGCGCACGGACTTCCAGGGAGGAGGAGGGCCGCCTGCTGGAGCCAGCCTCCCACTAAGCCGACTGGTCTGGGCTTGTCATGGACAAGGACGGCCCGCCGCCTGCGGGCCATACTGACCGCCCGTCACGGGAGCATGGCTCCCTCTGCCATGGGTGACGTCATGAGTGGCATGGCAACAATCCTGCGCTGGGCGCAGGATGCCTGCTCGATACGTAGTACTGTGGCCACGCCCTGTCTTGGATTCGGGGGTGGCAGTCCTGTACTGTAGCCATGCCCTGTCTCATCATGTTTATGTTGGCGCTGACTTTGAGGGCGCGAAGGCCGCCTGCTAGGACTCGGCATCCCCGGAGGCCGCCTGCCAGGAGTCGGCCCACTTCATGGCCGTCTTGTGGACTCCGCCGCCTCCCGGCAACCGGCTGCTTGGACCAGCTGGCCTCAAGAAGGCAGCACTTGTCCTTGATGTTTGAGGGGCGCAGCCTGCCCCGATGTCTTGAAATACCAAAGGGAGCTGGTGGGGCTACCCGTGGTCATTTACTCCGATAGTCGCCTTATGAGGTGTGTCGTGAAAGCTCGCCCCTCAGGGGCCGATAGGCTCCCGACACCCAGGGGACTCGCGAGGGGCAGAAGGCTCACGTGGGGCCATCATGGTCCGCGCCAGCCTCTGGAAGGTGGCGTCGGCGTTCCTTAGGCCGAAAGGCATGCGGGCGTAGCCGGGGGTGAGGCCCATACTCCGGCCAATGTGCAATGGCCAGGAGAGGTCCAGGAGGCAGGCCCTATTGAGGCTCATGAAGTCGATGCACATACACCCCTTGCCGCCCTTCCTGGGGGCGACGATCAGGCCGGCGAGCCATTCGGGGTGGCGCACCCGACGGATGACTCCAGCTTCCTGTAGCTTGTAGGTGTCCTGGACAATGGTCCCTTGCTTCTCTAGGGCCTGGAGCAGCACTTCTTATGCAACGGGGTTTGCGCTGAGGCACGCCGCTAAGTGGTGCTCGATCACCTCCCTCAGCACAGCGGATAGGTCAGATGCCTTCCAGGCGAAAACACCTGACCCTGCCTGAAGGGAGGCGACGAGCGCGCCTTCCTATGCGGGAGGAGGGTAGGCACCGACGGTGAGAGCGGGGCCTAAGGTGCTCCCATCAGCCGATGCCTTCTTTGTTCCGATGAGGTCTGGAGAGGGCAGCAACTACTTCTTCCTTGCGGGTGCGGCCTCGGGAGGCTCGGTGACATCCTAGCCATCTGAGTGCGTGCCTGTGGCGGCCCTGTAGGTGTGCTCGAGGGAGCAGACCGCGTCCTTCTCATCGCACGCGATGGTGATGACGCCGTTGCAGCCAGGCATCTTGAGGATGTTGTAGCCGTGGTGCATGGCTGCCATGAACTTAGCAAGCGCCAGGTACCCCAGAATGGCGTTGTATGGCAGACCGATGTGCGCCACGTCGAAGTCGATGAGCTCGGTGTGGTAGTTGTGGCGGATGCCGAAGGTGACGGGGAGACACACTTGCCCCAGGGGGACGGTAGAGCCATCGGTCACTCCAGAGAAGGGCCTAGTCGGCATCAGCTGGTCGTAGGGCACCTGGAGATTCTCGAAGGTCTCGATGGAGATCATGTTGAGGCCAGCGCCCTCATCAATGAGGGTCTTGGTGACCGCGACATTGCTGATGGTGGGGGTGCACAACATGGGAAGCGCGCCCGCGGTGGCCATGGACTTGAGGTGGTCCTTGGAGTCAAAGGTGATGGCGTACTACAACCACTTGAGGGACCGCGCGACTTCAGGCCTCGGGAGGGCGGCATTCACCTCCCGAGCGAATTGCTTGAAGAAGCATTTGGACGCAGGGGCCTGAGCTCCGCCAAGGATGCAGGCTACTACGCGAGGCTCCTGGTAGCCGCCGGCACCCTCACTACTAGGAAAACCCTTACCAGTAGCGCTGTTTTTTTTTGCTATTAGTAGCGCGGGCATGCGCGCTACTGCTACGGCGCTACAGTTATTTTTTAGCAGTAGCGCTTGTTTGGCCCAGCGCTACTGGTATCTAAAGCTAGTTGTAGCACGCTTCCCCCCAGTGCTACTGATAATTATCTACAGCGTGTGGAATTAGCTAGCGCTACTGTTACTGGAGTGCTACTGGTAATCTTTACCCCCACGCCACTACTAACTTTTGTATTTTTTTTTTGCATTTTGGCTCTGTACACAATTAAACAGATCCACCGTTTATACAAAAACATGCATATTCATTGAAAAGCAAGTGAGTCATCGATGAGCCAAAGTTATTAGAAGTCTCGACATGTCTCAAGTATCTCATCATCATCAATCATGGTCGAACACATGTCTCGAAATAGCGTTACAAGTCATTACAAGTTCTCAATACATGCAACTACATGGTCACATACTCATGTCTCATCATCTATGTAGACTATGATATGACCGCATAGAAGATAAGAGCGATCACGATGATCAAAAGCGGTATTATGTAGTAGTTTTTGCAGCGGCTCTGGTTCTGGATCCCCAGTTGTGCTATGAATCTCAAGTAACTAGCTTCGGCTTCCGCTCTGCTATCAAACCCTTTCTGGCTTCCGCCGGAGAAGCCAGAGACTTGGGCCTAACACTCTGGCCACTCATCATACACACCCGGAACATGCCCTACATATATGGCATACCACTACCTCGCCATCGTTGATCTATATACCTGTCAGAGATGCACATATATATATATATATATATATATATATATATATATATCATGAAGCGAATTCAATGAAACAGTTATGAAATAGAAGCAACATATATAGTAAACATAGTTAACAAATTTCATCGTACCGAAAGTAATTAACTAGAGCGCGGCACCATACATCTAATAGTTTCGTCGTACTGAGAGATTCGAAGTTTCGTCATACAGAAAGTAACAAGTAACTAAACAGACACATTGTCTTTAAGCAGTGCACTCTTCCCATCTGTCCATATCCGGAAGGATGGACCCAAGCTTAGTGAAAGGCGTCATGTCCTGACGCTGTAGGGCAATGCGGGTTCGGACGTCAGCTCGCGATATTGGGCCGCCGTAGAACATCCCATTCTCTTTGAGGACATCTTTCATGATGATGGACGCAATTTCCTGCTGGATCCGGTAGAAATCATTTCGAAGTTGATTATCCGGCATGGCTACAAAGGCTTCGGCCCATCTCTGGATATGGGTATCGGTTGAAGATTTCATGCATAGTGATTGCACATCCCTTCTGTACTCCATCATTAGATGGATGACGTAGAATCCATCATTCTCACTTCTTGCCGGTTGCTGGATGCAACAGAAGTCAGTCTTGTGGCCGAAACAAAGCCCGACCTTATTTGTTTTTTTGCATTGGATGTAGCCACCCCGCATGCTGAAGCCCATCATAGCTCTGTCCAGAACATACTTTATGTGTGTGTAATCTTTCTTCTGTATGTTCTTCGACGGGTCCAAATATAGAGCGCTGGAGTAACGCGGGTAAAGAACGATGAGAACAGCACGACACCCCCCGCTGCGCAAAATACATGATCAAGTTAGCCTCCATGCGTGCAAAGTAACTATTGAAATGCACGTATGTGTTATAGTGCTATCCGCGGATGACTTACCTGGGATGATAAGGTAGGAGAATCGTTTCTTTGTCCTTATTACTGACAAAGAATTCTTCGATGTACTGACTCAGATATTGACGGTTGGCATCGTTGATTGACTAGAAGCCCTCATGCATGTAGTATGGGTCCGCGACCGCAAGACCGGTGACTTGCTCTCTCCTGACGATGCAGTTCATGTGCAGCGCCTACAGGCGGACGAACGTAAAATCAAGTGTCCTCATTTGAAACATCTGGAAGATGTAATCAAACCTCGGGAAGAAGAGGTCTGCGGGGCATGTGTGGACGTACATCTTGCAACTGCTCGGCACATGAACCGTATAAAGTGGGTATCCTGGATCATCCGAGGCGAGGAGGCTTCTCTCTGTCGAAAGCACATGGTCATGGAATCTCCTGAGATCCCCTGTTATGGCAGCTAGTGCATTCGCCGGTACCATTGGCTCTCCCGCGACATGAATTAATGGCGCATGTTTCATCGGTACACTGTCAACCTTGGTCGAAGGCGGCTGGCTGCTAGAACCAACATTGCCAGCTTTATTGGATTTTCTCGCCGTCGGTCTCTTCCTCTGCTTCTTCTTAGTGCGCTCAGGTGCTGGTGGGTCTGTCAGACCCTCCCTGATCACCACCCCTAGTGTTGTCGGGCTCAGCATTGGACGACTCTGGCTAATTAGTTGAGCTTGGGTGGAACCGGCATCTGGGGGCGTGTCCTGCGAGGATTGCATGAACAAAGACTTCTTGCACTCCCGAGGACGTTCCGGCTCTGGTACATGCATCTCATATTCATATGGTTGACTCATTGTTACTTCGTTGTCATAGCCGGTATTGATATACTGGAGAGGGTCATCGGCATCCTCCATGTCATGATCCATATCCTCTTCCATGGGGCAGATGGCATCATCTGCCAGAACGGTTGGCCCTCCTTCCTGAGGTCCCGTTGGTGTGCTCCCAGCCACCTCGACACGAAGAAGATTTTTCGGCCACAGGATCGGCCAATTTTTGCATTGGCCAAGCTGCGTGGGGGTCTCGTCATCCTCTCCATCGGTTTGTATCGGACGAGGGAAACCCTCGTAGCCCGCTTTCACACTCGCCACGGAGACCCTTAAGGCGTTATCAGGCATCTGCCGGTGGTGGAACAATCGATCCTTGGGCTTCACTATAGTACCCTTCTCCACATCCACCAACCCGCCCTTCATGTGGTAAAGGAGGGTGCACGGAGTGGAGTCGGCCTACAAAGACATATACGTGCGGCGTCAGAGATCCAAAAAGAACAGCAACTGAAGATTAATTAATTAGTTGAGTTGATGAAGGTGAGACGCGTATTTACCGTGAGGGCTTCGAGCTCAGCCAATGTCGACGGCCCGACATTCAAGCCAGAGATGGAGCTAGGGCTGCTGTGAGAGCTAGGTGCAGGAGCAGGTGCTGGAGGAGGTGCGGGTGCGGTTGCCATACTAGGTACGGGTATGGGTGCGGTGTTGATTGAGTTGCTCCCGGTGAAGCTGGGCATGGGAAAATCACTTGGTGGCGCGTTTGGATTTTGTTGCGCCCATGTGACCACAGTTGGAATCAAGCTTGTAAAGGCAGCCACCATATCATCTCTACAGGCAGCGATTATCTCAGCTTTGGTCTCAGCTTTTGCTTTCTGCATCGCCCGCGCCACCTTCTCGTTGATAGTCACTTGACTGAACTTCTTTCTCTATCTTTTGGCCTCGAGGTCCTCGTTATAATAGTACTTCCACGTGGCGCTATCCCCGGCGCCGTGCACACGTCCATATTGCGGCCGCTGGCCGGGCGGGTGTCCCATCATTATGTTCATGGCCCGGTTGAAAGGAGTGTCCCACTTGTACTACGCCGACGACTGAGTCGACTGAGTCGATGAGTCGCTTTCGGCCGCAAGCTTGTGTTGCTCTCTTTGCAAAATGGACCGTGAATCATTTATGAATGTGACTAGAATGTAGTAGACTTCATTGATTAGAAGCTAATATGAAAGGTGGTAAAAGGATAATTACCAGTAATCTCATGAATTTCCTAGTCGGCCCGTCGGTGAAAAAAATCTTTTTTTTGGGTTCCCACGAGAATCGGGCCCTGATGAAGTCGTGCTCCTGCTGGTCGGTGAACTCAGCCAATGGGTCTGGGATCCCCTGACGTTCACGTTCTGCGTCCTCCTTAGCCCACACAGGCCTCTTTCCCGTGTAACCATGACTTCCAAGGCGGTGGTTCCCCATGTTCTTTGCCTGCAGCTGCTTGCCTCTCTCCGACCTGGCCTTGGCAGCTTCTTCATTGCAAGTCTCCTTGAACTTTTCAAAGTCCTCTATCGTAATTTTCGGATTGTCTGCAACAATCTCGGCGTAGGTTTCATGGTCTACTTCAATCGCCTTTTTCACCCTAGTTTTCCAAGCGCTCAATGCGTTGCTGAACTTCCCTAGGGCTTTGTTGTTGATTTTTTTCATGGCATCATCATCCCATGGGTCGACATCTTCATTCCGACCGGGGAACAGGAATCTTGCGTGCAACCTAGTTAGGAGCAGCTTCTTCAAATTTTCATTCTTCCGTATTTTCATGGTGTTGATGTTAGCTGTATACCGTAGGATGCATGCTAGTTGGTTGCCATAACACGCTGCCACTTCCCGCGGCTCTATTGGCTCGAACTCGCCAGGGTGCACCGCCGTGACCACCAGTCTTCCGATGCCGACCTCATTTCGGCGTCGTGTCCTCTTTTCCTTCTTTCCCTCACTGGCTTGGGAGGTCCCACCTTCCGTGCTGTAGTTAGGAACATCATCAGCACCAGTCTCAGTGCCGGTGTCGTTGGTGGCATCAGTGTCGGCGCCGGCGCCACCATCGTCGTCATCCGTCATGACAAGGGGGTCCTGACACCCAGCTTGCTGTCTCTCCTGATCCGCCAGAAAGTCGAGGTAGGCGTGTGCTCGACCTAATTGGGATTGAGAACCTCCGGCCTCATCGGTGTCGGTCATGTTTCCTAGGGTTCAATGTCGTAGTCGTTTAATTATCGAGCTTTATATAATAAAGTGAATAATGAAAAAAAAGCGACCTCTGTTTTGCCGGAAATGTCGTTTCATTCCCGTCGCGACAAATCTCGAGCACTCGATACGTCCAACTTTCTAGCACAAGTCATGCCGAAATTCACGGAAAATTTCGGCATGACCTTTGCTAGAAAGTGCACATATAGAGCGCCTGAAATTTGCCGGAATGGAAATGAATCAAAATTTCTGGCAAAACATAGGTCACTTAGCAATCGGTTTCCAACAAAACAAGTGTGAGCATGAGCATACTCATCTGCATGTCAAGTGATGTGTGTCATCACACATGCATGCTATATATTGCTCATCATTCTCTATTTAGAAACAAGCACAGACATAGTAGCAGCAACATAAGCTAATTAAAAATCCTGATTTAAAAATCTAAACTAAACTACCATTAAAAGTTCTCATTTTCTACAGTGCTGCAAAAGTGATAATCAACAGCTCTGGCATTCTAACACCACACATTTGGCTCTAGCATTTAATATGATTTTTCATGTGCTTTGATATAATAAATAGTACTAACATTTTCAGCCCACACACTCTGAAAATATCTCCTAAGAGGAACTTATAGATTGGCAACATAATACAGCAACTGCAACTTCCTACTAAACACCTCCTAAGAGGCCACTAGAGCCAGTAATCAAGCTATCATCCAAGGCAACATCATGAAAACAGTAAATGGACAGGAATGGAGCTGATTACAATCCAATTGCGGGTCTTGGACATGAAAATTGAGGACATATGTTCCTATTCCGCCGTCGGTGGCCTATGCTAGAGAAAGCTGCTGCTGCTTGCCACAATGGCACAATCAGACATTGGGGCACATAGTCACAGGAAAGGAGGGGGTGGCTCACCGCGCGTCGGGGTCAGGGTCGCCGGGGCTGAGGGGGTGGCGTCGGGGTCAGGGCTCGCCGGGGCTGAGGGGGTGGCATCGGGGTTGAGGACGTCGGCGTCCTGGTCGGGGTCGCCGGGGCTGAGGGCGTCCTTCTCCTCCTCGCTGAGCCCTGTCGATCTGCAGAGACCAATCCTGGTCACACAGAGAGAGAGAGAGAGGGAGAGAGAGAGACCTGCCGTCGGAGAGAAGATGGCGCCGGTGGTGGGGACTTCACGGGGGAGCGGCGAAACAGGGGGAGGGGCCGGCCGGGGGCGCCACAGGGGGAGGGGTGACGGGCGGCCGGTGGCATGGGGGAGGGGCGGCACGGGGGGAGGGGTCGGCTGCGGTGCGCGTCGACGGCGGCGTGGGCGGGTGCGGCGTCGGCGGTGGAGTGAGCTGAGAAAGGGGATCGGATCGAGCGAGAGTGAGTGAGAGAGGGGAAAGAGATGGGTGCAGTGCTCTGTATAGGCAACTTAGCTATAGCGTGTCTTGGCAAAACGCGCTATAGCTAAGTTAACTATAGCGCTTGCCAAGCCAAAACGCGCTACTCCTAACTTTTTCTTTTTCTTTTTTTATTTTTCTTTTTCATATTCCACAAACTTCCTTCCTTTTTATTTTATTTTTATTTTTATTTATCTTTTTATTTTTATTATTCTTTTTCTTTTTCTTTTTCTTTTCATTTTTCTTTTTCATTTTTCTTTTTATTTTTATTTTTCTTTTTCTTTTACTTTTTCATATTCCACAAACTTCCTTCCTTTTTCTTTTTATTTTTCTTTCATTTCATTTTCCACAACTTATTAGTTCCTTTTTCTTTTTCTTTCATTTCATTTTGCAAAACTTCCTTTCTTTTTCTTTTTCTTTTTCTTTTTGTTTCATTTGCATTTGCATTTTTCTTTTTCTTATCTTTCTTTTGCACTTTCCTTCCTTTAATTTGGTCTGTCGTTGTAGCAATACCACTGTTACCCTCCGGATAATAATTAGTATAATATATATTACATCATTTGACCGCTAACACCGGTATACAAAATAGACACACACAAAATTTGTGGATTAGTTTGTCAGCTTGGGCGACGACGACGCTTCAGACTGATCTTCCCTCTTTTGTTCGTTGTCGAATAATTGAGCCCATGGTCGTGACTTTTCCTTCTCCAGGGATTACGATCTTTCATAGGTAATGTAGTCTTCATTCTTCTTTTGACGTATGTTTCATCGTCATCAGCATCATCTTCCCTCATCGGATCACCGTACTGGTCGTAGTCTTCCTCGTTGGCGACTCCATCCATTCGGCGATGCTCCTTTTGCTTCTCCTCACGACAACACGGCTGGGATTGATCGGATCAGTTATGAAGAAACATTGTGTCACGTGTTTAGCGTGTACCCATGGCTCATTTTTGGCGATGGCGTTGATGGTACCGCTATCGGAGTCGGGTATACACATGGTAGTGAAATGTCGGTTTTCTCTCTGTACATTCTTAGCCCATCTGACACGGAACATCGTCAATGCCATCACGATAGCGGTACAGAGAGAAAACCGACATTTCACTACCATGTACAGAGAGAAAACCGACATTTCACTACCATGTGTATACCCGACTCCCATAGCGGTACCGTCAATGCCATCACCAAAAATGAGCCATGGGTACACGCTAAACACGTGACACAATGTTTCTTCATAACTGATCCGATCAATCCCAGCCGTGTTGTCGTGAGGAGAAGCAAAAGGAGCATCGCCGGAATGGATGGAGTCGCCAACGAGGAAGACTACGACCAGTACGGTGATCCAATGAGGGAAGATGATGCTGATGACGATGAAACATACGTCAAAAGAAGAATGAAGACTACATTACCTATGAAAGATCGTAATCCCTGGAGAAGGAAAAGTCACGACCATGGGCTCAATTATTCGACAACGAACAAAAGAGGGAAGAAGATCAGTCTGAAGCGTCGTCGTCGCCCAAGCTGACAAACTAATCCACAAATTTTATGTGTGTCTATTTTGTATACCGGCGTTAGCGGTCAAATGATGTAATATATATTATACTAATTATTATCCGGAGGGTAACAGTGGTATTGCTACAACGACAGACCAAATTAAAGGAAGGAAAGTGCAAAAGAAAGATAAGAAAAATGCAAATGAAAGAAAAAGAAAAAGAAAAATAAAGGAAGTTTTGCAAAATGAAATGAAAGAAAAAGAAAAAGGAACTAATAAGTTGTAGAAAATGAAATGAAAGAAAAATAAAAAGAAAAAGGAAGGAAGTTTGTGGAATATGAAAAAGAAAAAGAAAAAGAAAAATAAAAAGAAAAAAGAAAAAGAAAAAGAATAATAAAAATAAAAAGAGAAATAAAAATAAAAATAAAATAAAAAGGAAGGAAGTTTGTGGAATATGAAAAAGAAAAAGGAAAATAAAAAAAGAAAAAGTTAGGAGTAGCGCGTTATGGCTTGGCAAGCGCTATAGCTAACTTAGCTATAGCGCGTTTTGCCAAGATGCGCTATAGCTAAGTTGCCTATACAGAGCACTGCACCCATCTCTTTCCTCTCTCACTCTCGCTCGATCCGATCCCCTTTCTCAGCTCACTCCACCGCCGATGCCGCACCCGCCCACGCCGTCGTCGATGCGTGCCGCAGTCGACCCCTCCCCCCGTGCCGCCCCTCCCCCGTGCCACCGGCCGCCCGTCACCCCCTCCCCCTGTGGCGCCCCCGGCCGGCCCCTCCCCCCGTTTCGCCGCTCCCCCATGCAGTCCCCACCACCGGCGCCATCTTTTCTCCGACGGCAGGTCTCTCTCCCTCTCTCTCTCTCTCTGACCAGGATTGGTCTCTGCAAATCGACAGGGCTCAGCGACGAGGAGAAGGACACCCTCAGCCCCGGCGACCCCGACCAGGACGGCGACATCCTCAACCCCGACGCCACCCCCTCAGCCCCGACGAGCCCTGACCCCGATGCCACCCCCTCAGCCTCGGCGACCCTGACCCCGACGCGCGGTGAGCCACCCCCTCCTTTCCTATGACTATGTGCCCCAATGTCTGATTGTGCCATTGTGGCAAGCAGCAACAGCTTTCTCTAGCATAGGCCACCTACGGTGGAATAGGAACATATGTCCTCAATTTTCATGTCCAAGACCCGCAATTGGATTGTAATTAGCTCCATTCCTGTCCATTTACTATTTTCATGATGTTGCCTTGGATGATAGCTTGATTACTGGCTCTAGTGGCCTCTTAGGAGGTGTTTAGTAGGAAGTTGCAGTTGCTGTATTATGTTGCCAATCTATAAGTTCCTCTTAGGAGATATTTTCAGAGTGTGTGGACTGAAAATGTTAGTACTGTTTATTATATCAAAGCACATGAAAAATCATATTAAATGCTGGAGCCAAATGTGTGGTGTTAGAATGCCAGAGCTATTGATTATCTCTTTTGCAGCACTATAGAAAATGATGAAAATGAGAATTTTTAATGGTAGTTTAGTTTAGATTTTTAAATCAGGATTTTTAATTAGCTTATGTTGCTGCTACTATGTCTGTGCTTGTTTCTAAACAGAGAATGATGAGCAATATATAGCATGCATGTGTGATGACACACATCACTTGACATGCAGATGAGTATGCTCATGCTCACACTTGTTTTGCCGGAAACCGATTGCTAAGTGACCTATGTTTTGCCAGAAATGTTGATTCATTTCCATCACTTGACATGCAGATGAGTATGCTCATGCTCACACTTGTTTTGCCGGAAACCGATTGCTAAGTGACCTATGTTTTGCTAAGTGACTTATTCACTTTATTATATAAAGCTCGATAATTAAACGACTACGACATTGAACCCTAGGAAACATGACCGACACCGATGAGGCCGGAGGTTCTCATTCCTAGTTAGGTCGAGCACACGCCTACCTCGACTTTCTGGCGGATCAGCAGAGACAGCAAGCTGGGTGTCAGGACCCCCTTGTCATTACGGATGACGACGGTGGTGGCGCCGGCGCCGACACTGATGCCACCAACGACACCGGCACTGAGACTGGCACTGATGATGTTCCTAACTAGAGCACGGAAGGTGGGACCTCCCAAGCCAGTGAGGGAAAGAAGGAAAAGAGGACACGACGCCGAAATGAGCTCGGCACCAGAAGACTGGTGGTCACAGTGGTGCACCCTGGCGAGTTCGAGCCAATAGAGCCGCGGGAAGTGGCAGCGTGTTACGGCAACCAACTAGCATGCATCCTACGGGATACAGCTAACATCAACACCATGAAAATATGGAAGAATGAAAATTTGAAGAAGCTGCTCCTAACTAGGTTGCACGCAAGATTCCTGTTCCCCGGTCGGAATGACGATGTCGACCCATGGGATGATGATGCCATGAAAAAAATCAATAACAAAGCCCTAGGGAAGTTCAGCAACGCATTGAGCGCTTGGAAAACTAGGGTGAAAAAGGCGATTGAAGTAGACCATGAAACCTACGCCGAGATTGTTGCAGACAATCCGAAAATTACGATAGAGGACTTTGAAAAGTTCAAGGAGACTTGCAATGAAGAAGCTGCCAAGGCCAGGTCGGAGAGAGGCAAGCAGCTGCAGGCAAAGAACATGGGGAACCACCGCCTTGGAAGTCGTGGTTACACGGGAAAGAGGCCCGTGTGGGCTAAGGAGGACGCAGAACGTGAACGTCAGGGGATCCCAGACCCATTGGCTGAGTTCATCGACCAACAGGAGCACGACTTCATCAGGGCCCGATTCTCGTGGGACCCCCAAAAAAAGATTTTTTTCACCGACGGGCCGACTAGGAAATTCATGAGATTACTGGAAATTATCCTTTTACCACCTTACATATTAGCTTCTAAACAATGAAGTCTACTACATTCTAGTCGCATTCGTAAATGATTCACGGTCCATTTTGCAGAGAGAGCAACACAAGCTTGCGGCCGAAAGCGACTCGTCGACTTAGTCGACTCAGTCGTCGGCGAAGTACAAGTGGGACACTCCTTTCAACCGGGCTATGAACATAATGATGGGACACCCGCCCGGCCAGCGGCCGCAATATGGACGTGTGCACGGTGCTGGGGATGGCGCCACGTGGAAGTACTATTATAACGAGGACCCCTAGGCCAAAAGACAGAGAAAGAAGTTCAGTCAAGTGACTATCGATGAGAAGGTGGCGCGGGCGATGCAGAAAGCAAAAGCTGAGATAATCGCTGCCTGTAGAGATGATATGGTGGCTGCCTTTACAAGCTTGATTCCAAGTGTGGTCACATGGGCGCAACAAAATCCAAACGCGCCACCAAGTGATTTTCCCATGCCCAGCTTCACTGGGAGCAACTCAATCAACACCGCACCTCCTCCAGCACCTGCTCCTGCACCCAGCTCTCACAGCAGCCCTAGCTCCATCTCTGGCTTGAATGTCGTGCTGTCGACATTGGCTGAGCTTGAAGCCCTCACGGTAAATACGCGTCGCACCTTCATCAACTCAACTAATTAATTAATCTTCAGTTGCCGTTCTTTTTGGATCTCTGACGCCGCACGTATATGTCTTTGTAGGCCGACTCCACTCCATGCACCCTCCTTTACCACATGAAGGGCGGGTTGGTGGATGTGGGGAAGGGTACTATAGTGAAGCCCAAGGATCGATTGTTCCACCGCCCGCAGATGCCTGATAACGCCTTAAGGGTCTGCGTGGCGAGTGTGAAAGCGGGCTACGAGGGTTTCCCTCATCCGATACAAACCGATGGAGAGGATGACGAGACCCCCATGCAGCTTGGCCAATGCAAAAATTGGCCGATCCTGTGGCCGAAAAATCTTCTTCGTGTCGAGGTGGCCGGGAGCACACCAACGGGACCTCAGGAAGGAGGGCCAACCGTTCCGGCAGATGATGCCATCTGCCCCATGGAAGAGGATATGGATCATGACATGGAGGACGCCGATGACCCTCTCCAGTATATCAATACCGGCTATGACAACGAAGTAACAATGAGTCAACCATATGAATATGAGATGCATGTACCAGAGCCGGAACGTCCTCGGGAGTGCAAGAAGTCTTTGTTCATGCAATCCTCGCAGGACACGCCTCCAGATGCCGGTCCCACCCAAGCTCAACTAATTAGCTAGAGTCGTCCAATGCTGAGCCCGACAACACTAGGGGTGGTGCTCAGGGAGGGTCTGACAGACCCACCAGCACCTGAACACACTAAGAAGAAGCAGAGGAAGAGACCGACGGCGAGAAAATCCAATAAAGCTGGCAATGTTGGTTCTAGCAGCCAGCCGCCTTCGACCAAGGTTGACAGTGTACCGATGAAACATGCGCCATTAATCCATGTCGCGGGAGAGCCAATGGTACCGGCGAATGCACTAGCTGCCATAACAGGGGATCTCAGGAGACTCCATGCCCATGTGCTTTCGACAGAGAGAAGCCTCCTCGCCTCGGATGATCCAGGATACCCACTTTATACGGTTCATGTGCCGAGCAGTTGCAAGATGTACGTCCACACATGCCCCGCGGACATCTTCTTCCTGAGGTTTGATTACATCTTCCAGATGTTTCAAATGAGGACACTCAATTTTACGTTCGTCCGCCTATATGCGCTGCACATGAACTGCATCGTCAGGAGAGAGCAAGTCACCGGTCTTGCGGTCGCGGAGCCATACTACATCTATGAGGGCTTCTTGTCAATCAACGATGCCAACCGTCAATATGCGAGTCAGTACATCGAAGAATTCTTGGTCAGCAATAAGGACAAAGAAACGATTCTCCTACCTTATCATCCCAGGTAAGTCATCCGCGGATAGCACTATAACACATACGTGCATTTCAATAGTTACTTTGCACGCATGGAGGCTAACTTGATCGTGTATTTTGCACAGCAGGGGGTGTCGTGCCGTTCTCATCGTTCTTTACCCACGTTACTCCCGCGCTCTATATTTGGACCCGTCGAAGAACATACAGAAGAAAGATTACACACACATAAAGTATCTTCTGGACAGAGCTATGCTGGGCTTCAGCATGCGGGGTGGCTACATCCAATGCAAAAAAACAAATAAGGCCGGGCTTTGTTTCGGCCACAAGACTGAGTTCTGTTGCATCCAGCAACCGGCAAGAAGTGAGAATGATGGATTCTACGTCATCCATCTAATGATGGAGTACAGAAGGGATGTGCAATCACTTTGCATGAAATCTTCATCTGATACCCATATCCAGAGATGGGCCGAAGCCTTTGGAGCCATGCCGGATAATCAACTTCGAAATGATTTCTACCGGATCCAGCAGGAAGTTGCCTCCATCATCATGAAAGATGTCCTCGAAGAGAATGGGATGTTCTACGGCGGCCCAATATGGCGAGCTGACGTCCGAACCCGCATTGGCCTACAGCGTCAGGACATGACGCCTTTCACTAAGCTTGGGTCCATCCTTCCGGATATGGACAGATGGGAAGATTGCACTACTTAAAAACAATGTGTCTGTTTAGTTACTTGTTACTTTCTGTACGACGAAACTTCGAATCTCTCAGTATGACGAAACTATTAGATGTATGGTGCCGCGCTCTAGTTAATTACTTTCGGTATGACGAAATTTGTTAACTATGTTTACTATATATGTTGCTTCTATTTCATAACTGTTTCATTGAATTCGCTTCATGATATATATATATGTGCATCTCTAACAGGTATATAGATCAACGATGGCGAGGAAGTGGTATGCCGTGTATGTAGGGCATGTTCCGGGTGTGTATGATGAGTGGCCAGAGTGTCAGGCCCAAGTCTCTGGCTTCTCCGGCGGAAGCCAGAAAGGGTTTGATAGCAGAGCAGAAGTCGAAGCTAGTTACTTGAGATTCATAGCACAACAGGGGATTCAGAACCAGCGCCGCTGCAAAAACTACTACATAATACCACTTTTGATCATCGTGATCGCTCTTATCTTCTATGCGGTCATATCATAGTCTACATAGATGATGAAACATGAGTATGTGACCATGTAGTTGCATGTATTGAGAACTTGTAATGACTTGTAACGCTATTTCGAGACATGTGTTCGACCATGATTGATGATGATGAGATACTTGAGACATGTCGAGACTTCTAATAACTTTGGCTCATGGATGACTCACTTGCTTTTCAATGAATATGCATGTTATTGTATAAACGGTGGATCTGTTTAATTGTGTACAGAGCCAAAATGCAAAAATAATAATACAAAAGTTAGCAGTGGCGTGGGGGTAAAGATTACCAGTAGCACTCCAGTAACAGTAGCGCTGGCTAGTTCCACACGCTGTAGATAATTATCAGTAGCGCTGGGGAGAAGCGCGCTATAGCTAGCTTTAGATACCAGTAGCGCTGGGCCAAACAAGCGCTACTGCTAAAAAATAGCTGTAGCGCCGTAGCAGTAGCGCGCATGCCCGCGCTACTAATAGCAAAAAAAGCAGCGCTACTGGTAAGGGTTTTCCTAGTAGTGGGGGGGGGGGCAATATTGTTCTTCCTTCTTGTTTACTTTTTTGCCCCTATCTTCCGTCTCCATCTCCGTCTCGGTCTCCTCTGATGACCTTTTACCGGGCATTTGGAGATCTTTCCTAATATTCAAAAATTCCAAGTCTTTTCTTGCCTTCGGCCCATCCTTGGTCCTCTCCAGCATGTTCATCAATGTTCCAAGCAAACTCTCAAGGATATTTTTTGTGATATGCATTTGATCAAGGCTATGAGGCATGTCGAGTATGGGCCAGTATTCCAAGTCCCAGAAAACAGATCTCGTCTTCCATACCTTCAGCAGGGGCTCCGGCGCCTTTTTCTTTGTCTTTCCCGGTGAGGGGCACTCTTCCCAGTTCTTCAATAACTCATATATTTCTACACCGCTACGCTTACGTGGAGGACCTCGATGCTCAGCCTTACCATTGAATAGATCTCCACGCTTTCTCCACGGGTCATCCTTCTCGAGCCATCTTTGATGCCCCATGTACATGATTTTCGAAGACCTGCCATCTTTCGATAGCTGCAGAGAAGTTGTATCATCCATGCACCTCGTGCATCCGCAATATCCGTGGCACACCTGGCAGGAGAGATAGCCGTTACCGAGATAGTCCTGCACCGTCATGATCAGCGCGGCTCTCATGTAGAAATACTCTTCTTTGCTTGCATCCCATGTCTTGGCCGGCGTTGTCCATAAGGTATGTAGCTCCTCTTTCAGTAACCCGAGATACAGATTTATATCATTTCCCGGTTGTCTCGGCCCTTGAATAAGCATAGCCATGTGTATGTATTTTTCCTTCATGCACAACCAGGGGGGAGGTTGTACATCCATACAAACACGGGCCATGTGCTATGATTGGTGTTCTGGTTGCCAAATGGATTCATGCCATCACTACTAGCGCCAAGCACGATGTTCCTTGGATCATTTGCGAAAAAAATCAAATTCAGCATTTAATGCTCTCCACTGACTAGCATCTGCGAGGTGTCTCAGCTTCGGCTCATCTCCGTCATGTGGCTTCACCCTCTCCGCGTGCCAGCGCATAAGCTTTGCTTCCTTAGGATCTACAAAATACCGCTGTAGACGCGGAGTGATCCGAAAGTACCATACAACTTTCTGTGGAGCTTTCTTTCCAGCCTTTTTATATCGTGAAGCATTGCACTTTGGACAGATGGTTTTTTCCGCATGCTTGTTCCGATATATGATGCAATCATTGATGCATGTGTGATATCTAATGTGTGGCAGATCAAGAGGGCACATGATTTTCTTTGCCTCCTCGACACTAGTAGGACACAGGCTTCCCGCGGGAAGAACCTTCTTTAGATACTTCAGAAGCTCATCCAGGCTTGTATCTGTCCATTTGTTTTTTGCCTTCGTCTTTAGAAGTTCTAGTGTGAAACTCAAGCGGGTCACCTCGGGATTGCAACCATCATACAAAGGAGTCATCGAGTCTACCTCTAGTTGCGCCAGTTTGGCCTCCTCTCTAGAAGCAGCTCTGTCACTAGTCGTCTTCTTGCGAAGCAGGTCTCGAACATGCGGGTCCCGCATGGCTGAACTTAGTAGCGACGAGGACGGCAGCGTGTCCGTGTCTTCTCCGCCTTGAACTGCCTCTTTGCCATCGACATTTCCGACGCCGTCTTCCTCTTCGGGCACATAATCGGTCATCTCTTCGTCTGGTGGCCCCATGTCGTTATTTCCTGCCCCGTCGACATCCTCATCATCATCATCATCATCATCTTCACTTATCCACCGAGTATGGCCATGCATGAAACCATGCATGAGCAGGTGCGCCATGAATGTGCCACTCTCAAAGGGGTCGAGCCTGACTATTCCTTTGCATTTTTGACACGAACATAAAACATCCTTCAGTCTTTTTTCATACATGTCGTCCATAGCGGATTGCCAGTATCTTTCCACCATCCTTCCATTGACCTTCATGATCACCTGCGCACGGAGCAAATATTATAACCACGTATATATGCATGCATGGATCAAATTCATACAAAAATTCGGCATGACCTTCCCTAAACATAGGACATATTGAGTTTGCCCGAAATTCACCGAAACGGATTTGAATCGACATTTCGGCAAAACATAGGCAACTCATGTCACCCACATTATTTCATCAAATACACAATGTAGGCAACTCAAATTATGCCACACACAATTCGGTATATTCTCATATCGCCCATATATATATAGTTTCGGTCCTATCCACACAAACACTTTTTTTTGCTCACCTATGTGTCGAGAGGGATATCGAGCACCTTTCTTCTTAGTTACCTAGTAGCTCTAGATATATATATATAGCTCTAACTAGCTAGCTAGCTCCCTAGGGAGAGAGAGAGAGCTAGGGAGAGAGTGGGAGGAGAGGGAGAGAGGAGAAGAGGGAAGGCATTAATGGAAAGGGGGTGGTGGAAGGCAAAGAAGAGGGGGAGGGAGGGCATTAATGGAGGGGTGGTGGTGGAGGGCAAAGAAAGAGGGGGTGGTGGAGGGCAAAGAAGAGGGGGATGGGAGGGCTCTAATGGAGGGGTGTGGTGGAGGGGCAAAGAAGAGGGGGGTGGTGGAAGGGCAAAGAAGAGAAGCAGGGAGGGCTCTAATGGAGGGGTGGTGGAGGGGGAGCATTGGAACAAGCAAGGTGCAAGGAAAGGGGGAGAAAGGAAGGGGGAGAGGAAGAAGAAAGGGGAGGAAGGAGGGGGAAAGGTGGTAGGTGGCTGGCGACCATAGCAGTAGCGCGGGCCGCCAAAGCACGCTACTGCTATGAGTGCCAGCCAAAATATCTACTGGTAAGTAAAACTAGCTATAGCGCTTGTACAGAAACCACGCTACTGGTATAAGTTTACCCATAGAAGAAATAGCAGTAGCGCGTCTAGGTGCACAGGCGCTACAGCTATTTTATTAACAGTAGCGCTGGTTAGACAACAAACGCTGCTAATAGTTTTTGGTCGGGTGGTGTGCTGTGGCAAACTTACCAGTAGCGTGGCCTCCAGAAACCCACGCTGCTACTATGTTGTACCAGTAGCACTCTTTATAACAGACGCTACTGGTAATTATCAGTAGCGTAGGGTGCAGAACACACGCTACTGGTAAACTTCTATGTATAAGCCTTTTCCTAGTAGTGCCTCGACGAGCTGGTTGACGTCGTTCCTCCGAGACGGCAGCGGTGGGAAAGCAGCATTGGCCTGGGGGTTCGTCTCGCGAGGCTGGTCGTGCCAAGCAGCCTCACGAGGCTGGTCGCGCCAGGCGGCTTCATGAGGCCGGTCGCGCCAGTCCTGGCGGTAGTTGTCGTTGTCGTTGGGGCTATCCCAGCGGTTGCCACCGCGACCTCCTCTGTGGCCGGCACTGTGGTCCCCTCGATGGCCCAAGCGCTCGTCGCAGAGCAACTTGAGCTCCTGGCAGTCTTCGGTGTTGTGGGTGCGTACGTTGTGGTAGATGCACTATGGGCGGTTGTCCTTCTCAAGCTCGTCGCAATCGCGGTCGCGCTTCTGCTCGGGCTCTGCCGCCAGCACGGCAGGGACCTTGCGCTTGACATCCTTGCCTTTGGCCTTGGCAGCATCGGGCGCCGCATCAGGGTCGTTGTGGATGAAGAGGCGACCTTCTTCCGCCTTGGCGCACTTGTCGGCGAGGTCGAACAGCTCAAGTACCGAGCCCAATTCGTCGTTGATGGCGAGCTTCTCGCGCATCTTTGATGTCCATGCTGCTAGTGGACAACACAGAGATGACGGCCGCATCGGAGGCACGCGGAATCTTGTTGCGCACCTGGCCGAAGCGCTGGATGTACTTGCGGAGGGTCTCATCGGGGCACTGTCGTACATGCCGCAGGTCGTTGATGGTGAGGGAGTGGTCATGCGTGCCCTTGAAGTTAGCGACGAACTGGTCGCAGAGCTCACTCCATGAAGAGATCGACGCTTCAGGCAGGTTCATGAGCCAGGAGCGCGGGCCGTCCTTGAGGGCCATGGGAAACCAGTTCGCCTTGACCTTGTCATCGCCGTGTGCCGCCTCGATGCTCAGCGCATAGATTTGCAGGAACTCCACAGGGTTGGGGGTGCCGTCGGAGCGCGGGGGCAGCTCCGGCTTGAACTTCGTAGGCCAGACCACCCGACTTAGCTCATTGGTGAACGCGCGGCAGCCCACGCCACTCTAGGGGCACCTCCCGCGAGGGCGGCGTGGTTCTGGCGCCCAGCCGCTGCGACGTCTTGGACCGTCCGATCCTGGCGCTGGCGCTGCTGCTCGAGGAGCACGCACGCATCTGGCAGTGCGTGATGGATGATCTGGCAGCTGGCCTCATCACGGACCGGCGGGGACGTTCTGCGGGGCGGGTCACGTGCCCGCGCATCACGTCGGGGCCTGGCGAACTCGTCGCGCAGAGGAGCTGGCGGAGGAGTGCCATGCGCCACATCCCCAGCACGAGATGGCGGGGGCAGAGCGAGTGAGAAGGCGCCGGTGCGACTCCGGCGACGTTGACGAGCTCGGTGATGCGCCCTAGCCAAGTGTCATAGCCAGCATCTGCGGGGCAGTAGCAGAGCAGCTCGCGCGCCATGAGCAGCACGGCATGCGTGTTCGGGGGGCCCACGGTGAGCGAGGGAGGAGGAGGTCGTGGCGGTGCGGTTGTCCGCCTGCACGGAGGGGTGCAGGGAGGAGTCCTGCTGCTCGTGAGCAGCGAGGTCGGTGGCGGCGGCGGCCCTGGCGGGGCAGCGGTTGCCATGGCCCGCAGGCTCCGTCGGGGCTAGGCGAACCATCCTATGCTCGGCACGCTTGCGGCGGGCGTCGGCCATGAAGCTGGTGGAGTGGAAAATAGAGCAGAGCGGAAGAACAGCGGTGCACCCCTACCTTGCGCGCCAAATGTCGGAAGTTGGGGCTCCGGGGACCCAAAGGTTCAAACTCAGGGGTGCGCTCATTCCTACGATTCATCCTCTCGACGGCCAAACATAGCGAGGCTTCGATGAGAGAGAGCTAGCGCAGGCGCATCGGTGACACGGTGGTTACCCAGGTTCGGGCCACCTTGTGGTGTAAAACCCTACTCCTGATCGGTTGGGATTGCGACAGAGAGAGAGAGAGTGTGTGTGTACACAGGTTGGGGCTTAAGTCGCCAGTGAGTTGATCCCTCTCTGCAGTGGCACCCTGCCCTTCTTTTATACTCCCTTGGTCCTCTTCCCCCGAAAACTTGGGTGGGAAGCGTTTCCACACAACGGCCACTTTGAAGGGGGACAGGGGCGCAGTCTATCCTGACTAAAGGTGGTCTTCGCCTGCAAAGCCTCCATCCATGACGCACAGGTGGGCTCGATGATGACCTCGGCCCTGCGCGCCCATCGTCCTGGTCTTCTTTCACCTATCGGGCAACCTTTGGGGGCTGCTTTGGGAACCAGAATGCTGCCTTGCTCCCTTAGCACCGAAGAGGAAATCCTCCTCATCTGCGCCAGCTGGCATGGCTCCTGCCGCCGTTCGTCGCCACGCGCGTCACCCACGTGGTGGGCGCGAGGCTATGCGACCGAGCCAAACAGCCCTTGACTTGCTCACCTCTGGGAGGGTGCCTCGAGAGGCTGCCTCATGAGAGGGCCTCGCGAGGCTCTTGGTGATGCCGCTATGTCCTGGCTGCTCGCTTACTCCCTAAAGAGGGGGCCTCGGGAGGCCAGGCCCTCGTGAGGCGTCTGCTTGTGGCGCACACTGATGGTCCCCTTGCTGGACCTTCACCATGCGTCGGGTCCTGGGCCGGAGGCAGACGGGCCTGGATACCCTAGGGTCCACGGGCCCGACAGAAAGCGGGGCATCCAACCTCGTAAGGTAGATACCTGCCAACAACAGGCGCGCTCTCATCAATGACTGGACCGTTGCGCTCGTCGGATTGGAGGCGCGCTTCCCGACATCGTTCAATGGTGGTGTGGGCATCCTCTACCCGCCTATCTTGCAGCACTTGCCGCTGATCCTGCCGCGCCCGTGGATCTGAGGTGGCCATTGACATCTCGTCGAGCTCCATAGTTCGCTGGGTTTGCGGCGGTTGCTGACGTTGCTGCCGTTGAGGTTGTTGCCGTGGAGGTGACTGTACAGTTGGTGCAGCACCCATGACACGGTCACCAGTTTGAGCTTTAGGCACTGTCTGCGGACGCCACAAGGGCTCTGCTCGTTGTGACTTGCTTGATTATGCAAATCCAATCAAACTCTAGATGGTAGCTCTCCATTCATCCATCTTGTCTGCCGTCGAAGGGATGTTTAGCAGCATATGGGCTCGCGCCAATGCCTCCGCTGCCAGCGCTGGCATGTTCGGGAGTGAAGAAAGCGACGTCGCTCAACTCCTGGCAGAGCCAGCAGGAGCGCCACTGTGATCTTGCCGCCGTGGCTCATGTGCAGCTGCGGGTTGGCATGGCGGAAGTGGCGCCTGGGGATCTTTGACTTGATTGGCAGGCGTCTTGCCATTCGGACGCTGCTGCGTCTGATCAACAATGCCGCTCGGGGTCACGTCACACTCATCTTGCGACGGTCACGACATGCACCTTGACGCTACTTCCCTGGCCGCTGCTGGTGTCGCTGCAGCGAGAGGATCTTTTCTCGTGCCGGACCGGGCGATGTCGCTCCGGTGACTGCGCTCGCCGGTGCGTCGAGGAGGTGGGAGTTGTGCGTCCGCACCACACGCGCTGTTGTGGATGTGTCCGCCAAGGGGTCGAGGGACTGGACCACCTCCAGCGCCTTCGTCTCCTGCTCCAATCACGGTGGGCACAGCGACCGCGCCGCCTACGTTGGTCGTGCCAACCGCGGTGTTTGCACTGCCCGCGCCGGTTGCGCCGCCAGCGCCGCCCGCGGATATGTGCGAGGGGACCTTGGAAGTAGAGTGATTTGTCATCATGATGCCCTTCTTCTTGGGGTCTATCAACGATGAGAAAGGTGATGAAGTTGATGAAATCGACGCGCAATCTGCTGATTCAGGTTCATGCAAGCGAATCCTCCTACCTGGTGCGCCAAAGATGTTGTGCATATGATCATCTATGGGGCCATCTAGCCCCTTTATGGTCTAGCTAAGGGAATGCACAAGCATAAAGAGCAGAATCAACAGAAGACGCAAATATTTTTACCCAAGTTCGGGCCACCGAGAGGTGGAAAACCCTCCTCCTGCTTTGTATATTGGGTCTGTATGAGCACAAGTGCAAGGAGCGCTTTTCCCTGGCAAGGTGCAAGAAGAGAGCAGCTACGCATGCAAGTTGTGCAGGGGTTCGATCATTCGATCCTTTGTAAAGGTTGCCCTGGTCCTCCTTTTATAGCTCAAGGGGTTACCACAGTGGAAAAACAATAATTATATATTGACTAGATGGTAAACAATGCTATCATACCTAACTTTGTCGGCTTAGGACAAAAGCAGTAAATGCTCTGTTAGGTGTCATGTGGAGGAGAAGCCCCAACAAGGTTCCTGCACCACTCGCCCAGCTACCTCCTATTAGCTTGGCACGCCTTTTGGATGGGTGTCAATAAAGGTAATTCTCCTGCCAGCACACTGACACGTGCCCGACAAACCTCACCTAACCACCTGTGGGCTCGACACCTCACCAATTAGTGACTAACTGCTTGATGAGGTGGAGCACTGATAGCTAGCGAGAGCTTGCCAGCCACGGAGCTTGTCGCGCTTTCGCCTTGCTGGCTCGGCCTTGCCGGCAACGGTAGTTTTTTGGTGTCGATCTTGATGCTTCGTCTTGATCTTCTCCCAGTAGCTTTTGCAACTGGGCCTTGATTTTTTGTGTTGGCAGTCTCATGCAAGCCTTGGCCGATAGGGAAGCTTCCACTACCTGTGCATAAGTCAGGGTATAAAATACCCATGCTTAGTCAGGGTATAAAATACCCATGTTTTATACACCGATAAAATCAGTACCAAATGGAGTCCAAACACTACGAAAAATTTTGACGGTTTTTTCTGGACCAGAAGGGACCCTAGAAGCTTCGGGAGAAGATCTGAAGATTCACGAGGTAGCAACAAGCCTACCAGGTGTGCCCCCAGGCTTGTGGGCCCCTCGTGGCACCTCTTGACATAATTCCAGCTCTATACATTCCCAAATATTCCCAATACATCAGAGCCACCCAAAATACTTTTTTCTGCCGCCGCAAGTTTCTGTTCTTCGGGGATCCCATCTGGAGACTTTTCTGGTACTTTGCCGGAGGGGGAATCGATCACGAAGGGCCTCTACATCAACCTTGCTGCCCTTCTGATGATGTGTGAGTAGTTTACCATAGACCTACGGGTCCATAGCTAGTAGCTAGATGGCTTCTTTTATCTCTTTGATCTTCAATACAATGTTCTTGGAGATCTATTCGATGTAATCCTTTTTTGCGGTGTATTTGATCCGATGAATTGTGTGTTTATGATCAGATTATTCATGAATATTATTTGAGTCTTCTTTGAACTCTTTTACATGGTTGCTATAGTTTGTATTTCTTTTTGATCTATCCGTTTGGTTTGGCCAGCTAGATTGATTTATCTTGCAATGGGAGAAGTGCTTTGTGATGGGTTCGATCTTGCATTGCTCAATCCCAGTGACAGAAAGGCACATGACATGTACTTGTATCATTGCCATTAAGGATAAAAAGATGGGGTTTATTCATATTAACTGGGTTTACTTTGTCTACATCATGTCATCTTGCTTAAGGCGTTACTCCATTCTTTATGAACTTAATACTCGAGATGCATGCTGGATAGCGGTCAATGTGTGGAGTAATAGTAGTAGACGCAGGAAGGAGTCGGTATACTTGTATCGGACGTGATTCTTATATACATGATCATTTCCTTGAATATCGTCATAACTATGTGCTTTTCTATCAATTACCCAACAGTAATTTGTTTACCCACCGTATGGTATGTTCAAGAGAGAAGCCTCTAGTGAAAACTATGGCCCCGGGGTCTATTTTTATCATATATTAAAATCCAAAAATACCTTGCTGCAATTCATTTACTTTTATTTTTTGTTTATCTATCTATCACTACGAGGTTTGATCCTTGCAATTAACCGCCAAGGGATTGACAACCCCTTTTTTGTTGGGTGCAAGTATTTGTTATTTTGTGTGTAGGTGCTGTTCACAAGGTTTTGCGTGGTTCTCCTACTGGATTGATAACCTTGGTTCTTAACTGAGGGAAATACTCATCTCTACTATACTGCATCATCCTCTCCTCTTCGAGGAAATTCCAACACAGCTCACAAGTAGCAGGAAGAATTTCCGGCGCCGTTGCCGAGGAGACATCACCAAAACCTATCAAGTACCATCGCATAAACTTTCATCTCAATGCATTTACTTTCGTTTGCCATTTGCCTCTCGTTTTCATCTTCCCCACTTCTAAAACGTTTTCACAAAAATACAAAAATACTTTTTGTTTGTCTTTTTGCTTGTTTGCTTGCCTCGTCACGATGTCTCAAGAAAATACAAAGTTGTGTGATTTTTCCAATACTAATAATAATGATTTTATTAGTACTCCGATTTCTCCTCCCGCCACTAGTGCGAAGTCGTGTGATATTAATGCCGCTTTGCTAAATCTTGTTATGAAAGAACAATTTTTTGGTAGTCCTAATGAAGATGTTGCATCCCATCTTAACACTTTCGTTGAATTGTGTGATATGCAAAAGAAAAAGATGTGGATAATGATATTGTCAAATTAAAATTATTTCTGTTCTCACTACGAGATCGTGCTAAAACTTGGTTTTCATCCTTGCCACAAAATAGTATTGATTCTTGGGATAAGTGTAAGGACGCTTTTATTGCCAAGTATTTTCCTCCCGCGAAAATTATTTCTCTTAGAAATCAAATCATAAATTTTAAGCAACTTGAGCATGAACATGTTGCCCAATCTTGGGAGAGGATGAAATTAATGATAAGAAATTTCCCTACTCATGGTTTAAGCTTATGGATGATCATACAAAAAAATTATGCGGGATAGAACTTTGTTTTTAGAAATCTTTTAGATTCCGCCATGGGTGGTACCTTTATGGAAATCACACTAGGAGAAGCTACAAAATTTCTTGCTAATATTATGGCTACTTATTCACAATGGCATACTGAAAGAACTCCTACTAGTAAAAAAGTGAATTATGTTGAAGAAATTAATACTTTGAGTGATAAAGTAGATGCGCTTATGAAAATGGTTGCTAGTAAGAGTTCTCATATTAATCCTAATGATGTGCCATTGTCGACTTTGATTGAGGAAAATAATGAACCCGTAGATGTGAATTTTGTCTCGCGAAACAATTTCAATAGTAATGCTTATAGACGTAATTTTAATCCTAGGTCGTTTCCTGGAAATTCCTCTAATAATTATGGCAATTCCTATGGTAATTATTATTATTATTATTTTTATTTTTATTATTATTATTATTATTATAGGATTCCCTCTGATCTTGAAAGTAATATAAAAGAATTTATTAATCCTCAAAATATTTTCAATACTACGATAGAGGGAAAATTGAGTAAAATTGATGATATGTCTAGGAACATGGATAGAATAGCTCATGATCTAGAAATCTCAAAACTAAAATTTTGTCACACAATCTTGATATTAGTGATTCTATTAAAGCTCTCTATGTTTCGATTGATGAAAGTAAAGAAAGAACCGCTAGGTTGAGAGCTAAGCGAGAATTCTTAGAAAAAGCGATTCCGCCCGGTTTTTATCGTTGTCATGATGAAGATATTCAAATGATTGGTGTCTCACCCATTGAATCTTTGTTTAGCAATATACTTGATCAAAAGGGGACTGAAGATGAGTCAACTTTAGCTAGAAGGTGTCCCCATTATTCTGAGGGTGAAAATCTTAATGAAAAAATTAATAAAGGTGGGTTTGGAGAGGTCAAAACTTTAAATAGTGATGTGCCCACTATTTTGGATTTCAAGGATTTTAATTATTATAGTTTTTATTTAATTGAGTGTATTTCCTTGTTGCAATCCATGCTAAATTCACCCAATGCTTATGAACAAAATAAGGCTTTTACTAAACATATTGTAGAAGCTATGATGAAAGCTTTAGAAGAAAAGATAGAATTGGAGGTTTCAATACCTAGGAAATTATACGATGAGTGGGAACCTACTATTAAATTAAAAATTAAAAATTATGAGTGCAATGCTTTATGTGATTTGGGTGCTAGCGTTTCCACAATACCAAAATCCTTATGTGATGTGCTAGGTTTTACCAATATGGATGAATGTTCTCTTAATTTGCACTTAGCGGATTCCACTATTAAGAAACCTTTGGGTAGAATAAATGATGTTCTTATTCTTGCAAATAGGAATTATGTGCCCGTTAATTTCATTGTGCTCGATATTGATTGCAATCCGTCTTGTCCCATAATACTTGGTAGGCCTTTCCTACAAACCATAGGTGCTATTATTGATATGAAAGAAGGCAATATAAGATTTCAATTTCCGTTAAAGAAAGGAATGGAACACTTCCCTAGAAATAGAATTAAGCCAACATATGAATCTATTATGAGGGCCACCTATGGAATTAACTTGAACGATGACAACACTTGAAACTATGAATTATGCCTAGCTATGGACGTAAAACAATAGCGCTTGTTGGGAGGCAACCCAATAGCTATCTTAGTTTTTCTTGTTTCATTTCTATTTTTTTGTGTGCACACAATTACGCTACCGTTATGGTTGTGTTTTTGTGTTTAAATTAGTATTTGTGCCAAGTAAAGCCTTTGGGATGATTTGGTTGATAGTTGATTTGATTCTATGAGAAAACAAAAACTTTTGCACCCAGTAGCAGAATTGTTTGAGTTCACTGGAACATGATAAATTTATGATTTTTTTACACATGATTGATATACAAATTTCCCATGTTTTCCTAATTTTGCAATTTTTTTGGAGTTACAGAAGTATTGCGCTTAGCCAGATCATTACAGACTGTTCTGTTTGTCGGGACCCAACACATAGCAATACACATCATACGAACGCAGAACATGCAAGTATGTGTTGGTACAACATGGCATCACAACATAACTCTACGACTCAAAGTATTTATTAAAGAGGCCTCAAAGAGCCATATATAGCATGATATTACAAACATGGGCCTCATGACCCAACATACAAAGTCATACAAGCAACAAGCGGAAGCATAACCTGTCTGAGTACAGACAGCTGAAAAGAAAGAAGGCTAGAAAGCATGTCTATCTACAAGACCTTCCAAAGGAACCAGACCTCTGTCTGGGATTCCTAAGCTAATCGGTCAATGTCGAACACATCGTTGAGACCACTAGTGAGACCAACGTATCCTCTGCAAAAACATAAATTAAGCAAACGTGAGTCCAAATGTACTCAACAAGACTTACATCAGAACTAACTACTTATGCATCAGTATCAACAAGGAGGTTGTGGAGTTTAACTGCAGCAAGCCAGGTTTGACTCGGTGGCTATCCTGTACTATGACTACCAGTAACTTCTTTGAGGTGAGAAAGCGCACGCGAGTCCACAAATTCACCATATCAATGCACCACTATAGATCCACTCCCGTCTCCCTATGAGAAGGCCGTCCATAGCAATCAAGCTTATCTTGCGCATTTTAGAGTATCCACGTCAAGTTGTCTATGAACCGTATAAGTCTCCAAGTAGTCCATATCCGAGGACGTGGTTATTCGAATAGATCATATTACCCTGTAGGGGTGTACTTCTTCACACACGCTCTCACCACTTACCACCATATACACGTCATGTATCTCGGCAACCTTCAAGCGGAAGCCTGGCGAGGGTGTCGGCCACAACCTGACTAACCACGCAAGACTCTAGTCCAGGTTTATCGCCTGTCTGAGAACTGACCCGTAATGGAAGTCTGGCCGAAGTTTCCATCACGGCCTCAAACGATGTGCAAAGGGTTCCCAAGCCCACCTCAATGGATGGAACTACGCTTGGTACACCATGTCACGATGCCTATCGTAACAAAGCCTACCTCTCCAGTCAGCGCTAAGTACGGCCCCCAGCACATCCTACAAACACCAGAAACTAGATGCAACTCCTGGACAGAGATCAAGAGTCAATTAAGGATCCCAATGTGTGGTAGTAGCTAGTCCTGGATAACATACACAGAACTTACACTACAAAAAAACCACTTCCGTGAAGATACGTGTTTGTCACAGTAGGTCACGTTTTCTGTCATGCATGTACATCCATGGCGATTTTATGACAGAATCAAGATAGTCATACCTGTGCTGTCTTAGAAGTGTTCCATGACAATACCAAAATTATCATCACGGAAGTGTCCACTTCCATGACGATAAATGGCGTGTAACATCCCCAGCCTCACACGACAGTGATCACCCTCTGATCATGCCAAGTCACCATGATTAACTATGTTCGATCATCATTGCATCATATCTCATTTCAAGTTCCAATGCAAATTGCAAATTCAGATTTAAAGTGAAAAATAAAAGTTGTTCAAATCAGAAACTAAAATGTTCATTAAATAGTAAATAATCTCTTTCTAATTATGTTCAGGAAAACAACATCACCTAAAATACTTAAGTGACTCTAACAACCTCAAAAAGTGGCTAACAGCAACATTTAATAAACCCTTTTCTTTAATATAAATTAAATATGAAATTATATTTTTCCCAAACTAGTTTTTGGTGGTAGGTAATAATGCACTGCAATTTATGAGCTAGGTCGCTTATTTTGTAAAAGTTGTTTAGTGACTAAACAATTAGCAAAACAGAAATAAAAACAGAAAACAGAAAATAAAATAAGAAAAGGCCTATGCTACTGCGGCGTTGGGCTCTAGTGCACAGTACCGCGCGGCCCAGCCCACGTCGTCTCCCTCCTCCCCGTGTCGCCGCCGCCATGGTCACCGCTCGCCGCACCACCCGCAGCTTGACACCGCGACGCCCACCGACGCCACCGACGCGGAGGGGATAAGGCCGAGCCCTATCCCTTCCCCCTGGACGCCTCGCCCCTTCCCCATCGCCTCAATTCTCCCTCTCCCTGCCTCGTCCCATTCCTCTCCCGCGAGCCCGAGCACCGCCATGGCCGTTGTCCCGTGAAACTCGCGGCCATCGCGCTCCCACCGCCTCTCCGACCCGTCTACTGGACTCGCCTATGTCGGCCACTTCGTCCCCAACCATGCACGAGGGACGAGGAGCTCAGCATCACCGGACTACCTCGTCTTCTTCCCCTACGGCCGCCGTCGAACGTGCCTCAATTCGCCGGCGTCGAGCCTCCCCGAGCGCACTCTAGCACACCTGCAGGACCGCGGTGAGCCCCCACGTTGATCCCCTCCTCTCCCTGCTCTTTGCCTCACTCGTAGCCGTTGTCCCCGCCATGGCCGAACACACCCCCACCTGAGCTCATCGCCGGCATGACCACGATGACCTTTGGGTCCCGTGCGTGCCACCGTCACGCTCGACGCAACGCGTAGAGGCCGTCTGGCCATTCGGTTTGCTCGTTAGCGCGCTAGAATGCCGGGTCCCCACTCGCCCGACTCCAGCCATCTGCCGACAAGGTCGCCGTTGTCGATATAGGGCCTCCCTGGCCACGGCACCACCACCGTTCGACGCGTCTCGACGCCCTCGTTCGAACAAGCCTAGCCTCGGGTCTGGAGACCCTTCGTGGACGAAATCCGATCGCCGCCCGAGCCGCACCGCCGCGAAAACGTGCTCGCCGGCGTTTAAACGCCGGCTGGCCGACATGGCACCTCGGGCCCCACATCAGAGACACTAACGCTGGGCCCCGCAGGCCCAAGTTGACCCGGTGACCGGGTCAAATGCTGACTGGGCACCATGGCCCACTGACATGTGGGGCCCAGCCATTTAAACATTTTAAAATAAATAAATAAAACACTATTTAATCTATTAATCCTAATTAAGTTAACTAGTTAACTAATATGACACTGACAGTAGGCCCCACTAACTAATTAACCCAAATAGTTAATCTTAAACCCTCTGTTAAGGCCACTGAGTATGACATGTGGGTCCCACTGGTCAGATTTGACCTGGTCAGCCGCCCTGTTGACTGATGATGTCACTATGACATCATGCTGACTCAATAATGCATTTCTGTTAATTTAAATAATTTCAAAAAATGCTAAAATCTTTGAAAATTTGTAGAATTTAAATCGTAGCTCAGATCGAAAAACTTCATACATGAAAATTTCTCAGAACGACGAGACGAATCCAACCGTGCCATCTGTTTCCGTGTCGGGACCTTCTATGAAGGTGAACCCGTAACTTTTAGCCTGTTTTCGGTAGATGAATAGTGCATATATACTGGTTAATAAATCCAACTTCAATCCTAAAATAACTAAAATGATTTAGACATGTCTTTAGGTAACCCTGCACTGCACGTTAGCATAGCATGCTCTGTCTTGCATATGTTTGATGTGTATTTATCTGTTTCCTCCCCCTCTTCTCTCTCGATAGACCCCGGTACCGACGCAGTTCCTGAGACCGACGCAGCTCAGGAGCCCGACGACACCGTTGACGACCTTGCCTTTACCATCGAGCAACCAGGCAAGCACCCCCCTTGAGCATGCCTATATCGCCTATTCTCTTCTTTCTTGTGCTTGCATTAGAATTGCTGCTGCTACTGCTTTACCTATTCTGATGCATAGCCTAATTTTTGTAACCTGCTTTTGATAATTACCTGCTTGTCCTAAACTGCTTAGTATAGGCTGGATAGAGACCCACCAGAGACCCCCACTTTGTCCCAAGTTGCCCCGCTGGATTATCGGAAGACTCGACGAACAGGCCCCGGCACCGCACATCACCCCATAGTTGTACGACACTGCAGTGTTACTATCGAGTGCCGAGGGTGATACCTCGTTTAGCACTTCTGATGTTAACTCTGTAGAGTAGTTATTTGGACGTGGTCATCGAGGGTGATTCCTCCTTCACCACTTCCGATAACGACGCCGTCGTGCAACACCTCAAGTGTGAACCTCGAGGGTGATTCCGCCAAAGTTCACCTTGACGACTACATCAGGTGGAATCCGTCGAGGGTGATTCCTCAGTTTTCCCCCTGGTGTTTGGACATACAGTTACTATGACTTTAACCATGAACCATGATAAAGTCGGGTCGGCCCTGAGGGGTACCCGCGCGAGCATGTGATGTGATTGATGTGTAGTCGGGTGACTAGAGAGAGTACCCGCGAGATAATTACGAGGCGTGGCCGGGCATTCTTAGCCCTTGCTGCAAGTCCTCGAGACGGGGCGACGGGGTCACATCGATCGTAAGTCTCTGCTCGTTATCACACGCTCCTAATTCACTAACGATTTGGATATTTGATCCTAGTGGGCCTATGGCCCGATAGCACTAACCATCATGTGGGAACAGTTATGGGCACTCAGCATCGTATGCATCAGCCGAAGCTTAATGGACGTTAGCGTCTGAGCGGCGCACGCCGAGTTGGACCGTGTAACGCAACCGCCTTGATAGTGTGGGTTGCTAGGTCTGCTCTCGGTGGCCCCGCAACGTGCAGGAGTTCCCGGGGCGATGGCCCAAGACCCCTGGGCGCATAGGTTTAGTCTGGCGTGCTGACCTCTCTGTTAAGCCTAGGTCGGGTTGCGGCGTATCGTTCGGCCGAGGCCGGGCATGACCTAGAAAAGTGTGTCCGGCGAGAGTTAATCGAGTGTGGTGGGTAAGTTGGTGCACCCCTGCAGGAAAGAACTAATCTATGCATAGCCGGATCCTCGGTAACGGACGCTTGGAGTTGTATCCCGATCGATACAACTAGAACTGGATACTTGAGATGAGATATGGATAGTAGGGCTCTGAGATTGCTTTCTCGCTGGGAATCGAGAATGGATCTCTAGGCGAGGTTGATACATAACACTGCTACTTTTTATACTGTACTAATCTACACTCTTCTAATGTGGCAAGACCGCTGAAGATGCTAGTCTTCGATAGGACTAGGCCTTCTCTCTATTCTGGCATTTCTGCAGCCCAGTCCACATATACAGCCTTTCTTTGAAAATGTTGCATATGTAGTGTAGATCCTTGCTTGCTGAGTACTTCGGATGAGTACTCATGGTTGCTTTGCTTCCTCTTTTTCCCCATCCCCGTTTGATGCAACTAGATGACGGAGCCCCTGAGACAGCTGCCCCCACTGACGACTACTACTACCACCCCGAGGGTGGTTACTACTACGAGCTTGCCGACGACCAGGAGTAGGATCGGAGGGTCCCAGGCAGGAGGCCTGCGCCTTTTCGGTCGTAGTGTTTTCTTTTGTCCCTCCTTCTTAAAGGCTTGTCTATTTTATCTTTTATGTCTGTACTCAGATATCTGATGCTTCCGCTGACGCTTGTAGGCGAGCTTATGTATTCGAGCCCTCGAGGCCCCTGGCTTCTAATATAAAGCTTGTATGACTTTATTTATGTTTTAGAGTTGCGTTGTAATATCTTCAAGTGAGTCCTTAGGCTTGATCGTGTGCATTTGCGTGTATGATTAGTGCACGATTAAGCCGGGGACGTCACATGTTGGTATCAGAGTCGACTGCCTGTAGGAACCCCCTTTTCCAACTCCTTGGCCGAAGTTGTGTCTAGTTGTCAAAATTGTTTTACTAACTTGGCTGTGTGGCTTACGGGCCCACGCCGTCAATTGGGTGGTATTAGGATCTTTTATTCCTCGTCTTTACTCTGGGACTCTGATCTCTCTTCTATTCGGGTTAAATGAATTTGCTAACTCTGACATTAGGTTCTCGTAACCACTTCGTCCCGGAGAGCCCCTTCACTACAGATGATGGCTAGCTTCGCCAGAAGATTCTGTAGATACTCCTCGATGTTTCTCGAGAACCCTGTGCCCACTGCTTTGCAGTTCCTGACCACCGATAAACCCTCGTGGATAACTAACCATCCTTGTCATTTGTATCTTCTTTCCCAGCTACTTTTGTTATCACAAGATACCCTGTAATACTCCCCAGTTGTTCAAGTGTTCCGCAACATACTTCATAATGCTATTCGATCTTCCGAAAATCCTCTGCAGCCTATGGCTCTTAACATTCTTACCTGCTTGCAATAGGGTTAATTCCATACGTTTGATAATCTTCGTTGACCTCCCTTGTCTCCACCATTTTGAGTCCCTTGATTTAATCTGCTGCAAATGCACGCAATCATCAGTTGATCCTTAGAAATTATCTTTCAACTCAGACATCATATTTGGACATAAGATGGTTCTCGACCAATCTAAGTGCCGTCGATAGTACCCTTAAGTCTATTCAAGTTACCTATCCATCTTCAATCAGAGCATCTGCCCCTGATCCTTCGTTTTGGAAATCATAATTCTTTTAAACACCGAATTATTCATTTGTTTCTATAATCCGATGCCCCTATAATCTTTCTTCTTCTGGTTGAGTACCGATACTCACATCAGATCCATCATGGACCGTCAAATTCTTTGTTGGATTATTATCCGACAAAGTCTTTCGTTTTCAATAGCCTTGCGAGTCTTTCCTCGGATACATAATGCCTTTAGGTAAATTGTATTCTCTGCTTTGTCAACCTTGCTCTGCTTTCGAGCTCGTGTTATTTACTCCTGAAGTTGTGGTATATGTTCCTAAGATGCCCCAATGGGTTGAACCTATGCTTTCCCTAATCCATGTGAACTCGAAAGTTATGCGAGTCATACTCTTCTGGTGCTTCGCCAGATAAATCTTCCGCACTACAATTTCTTCGAAAATGAGGAGTGAATGAAAGGTTATGCATTGAAGAAGTGGGAGTCGACCTTGAACCTTTGTGTTCATGCCCATGGACCCGATGTAGAACTTATCATGGAAGCTGCTCGTAAAAATAATTCCCCTTGGTATAAGTTCAGATTGTCACTGAGAATTGATCCCTTGAAATCGTGGTTCGAACCATGATTGTTCTTCTTTGATCCCATTTCTCGGACAAGTTAGAATTACTTGTCTTTTGTAGATCATTTCACATGTCCAACCTCTATTCTGATCAACCTTCGAGTATTGCCCCCTGTTATCTCGAGGATATCGTGTCATTGCACTACCTCTTATGAAATCTTATCGGAGTAATACTCCTCACCGATTTAGCCCTTCCACGGGTTCTGGGTGGTTTGTCCCCTGAGAACACCAATAAGTGAATCAAATCCACCCTATAACACGTTGACCTCTGCTTCCCTACTTCTGCTTTATCATGTTATGGTTCAATTACATCTTTCTGAAACCTTTCGATAAATCGTGTTGTGATCATTGTCAACATCTTTGACTTATCCCAAGTGATGAATTTAATTCGTAATACTTCCTTTTACCTAAGTGGTGATCCACTTGCTATCATGTCATGGATATCATGCTCTGCCTTCCTTGGGAGAGATGTGCTCTTAATACTTATGTATTATCACAATTCCTTTCCATTGGTTGTTTAACCTTCTCGTGATCTATATGATATAAGCATAAATAATTCCCTACTTATGTAACACCCCAGTCTATAACTCTATCAGTGAGACCCTGTTACTATTGTTGATAACATTTCGGTATCATCGATGGACGAGAACTTTGCCTTATTGGTCCGCCTCGTTCTTACGAGCAGGAAAATGGTTCTCTTTGTCCCTCGCCCTTGGTACTGACGTTGTTACCGACATAACTGACATACTATCCTCTGACATACTATGTTGTCGTGGCCGGTAAGATGACACCATTCTCCCTACTTTGATCGACCCCCTCATAGTTCCACAGGATCGGAACCTAACTCTCCTGTACATCCTTGATTCCAGCGTATCCTATGCCCTTGGTTTTGTGTGTTATCACGAGCCACCCTCCGAGAGATGATCTATTCCCGATGCTATGAACCCCTCATCACATTCTGTTCAGGAATCGATCGGACGTCCATTCGCCTGAAATTTCTTATTGTACCTTCATACTTTGCTCTTGGTGTTTCCTAAGTTTCAACTCAAGAGATACTTCTGCCACATTCCCTGAATTGTTCATCAGATAATCGACCCTATGAGGGTCAGATCTCCCGAAGTTACCCTTTACAACCCCACTTAAATCTCGGGACGAGATTTCTTGTAGTGGAGGAGATTTGTAACATCCCCAGCCTCACACCACAGTGATCACCCTCTGATCATGCCAAGTCACCATGATTAACTATGTTCGATCATCATTGCATCATATCTCATTTCAAGTTCCAATGCAAATTGCAAATTTAGATTTAAAGTGAAAAATAAAAGTTGTTCAAATCAGACACTAAAATGTTCATTAAATAGTAAATAATCTCTTTCTAATTATGTTCAGGAAAACAACATCACCTAAAATACTTAAGTGAATCTAACAACCTCAAACAGTGTCTAACAGCAACATTGAATACACCCTTTTATTTAATATAAATTAAATATGAAATTATATTTTCCCAAACTAGTTTTTGGTGGTAGATAATAATGCACTGCTATTTATGAGCTAGGTCGCTTATTTTGTAAAAGTAGTTTAGTGACTAAACAATTAGCAAAACAGAAATAAAAATAGAAAACAAAAAATAAAATAAGAAAAGGCCTACGCTACTGCGGCGCTGGGCTCTAGTGCACAGTACCGCGCGGCCCAGCCCAAGTCGTCTCCCTCCTCCTCGTGTCGCCGCCGGCATGGTCACCGCTCGCCGCACCGCCCGCAGCTCGACACCGCAATGCCCACCCACGCCACCAACGCGGAGGGGATAAGGCCGAGCCCTATCCCTTCCCCCTGGACGCCTCGCCACTTCGCCCTCGCCTCACTTCTCCCTCTCCCTGCCTCGTCCCATTCCTCTCCCGTGAGCCCGAGCGCCGCCATGGCTGTTGTCCCGTGAAACGCGCTGCCACCGCGCTCCCACCGCCTCTCCGACCCATCTACTGGACTCGCCTACGTTGGCCACTTCGTCCCTGACCACACACGAGGGACGAGGAGCTCTGCATCGCCGGACTGCCTCATCTTCTTCCCCTACGGCCACCGTCGAACGCGCCTCGATTCGCCGCCGTCGAGCCTCCCTGAGCACACTCTAGCACGCCTGCAGGACCACGGTGAGCCCCCGCGTCAATCCCCTCCTCTCCCTGCTCTTTGCCTTGCTCGTAGTTGTTGTCCCCGCCATGGCCGAACCCACCACCGCCTGAGCTCGTCGCCGGCGTGTCCTTCGATGACCTTTGGGTCCCGTGCGTGCCACCGTCACGCTCGCCGCAACGCGTAGAGGCCGTATGGCCATTCGGTTTGCTCGTTAGCGCGCTAGAACGCCGGGTCCCTACTCGCCTGACTCCGGCCATCCGCCGATGAGGTCGTCGTCATCGATATAGGGCCTCCCCGGCCACGGCACCACCACCGTTCGATGCGTCTCGACGCCCTCGTTTGAGCAAGCCTAGCCACGGGTCCGGAGACCCTTCGTGGACGAAATCTGATCACCGCCCGAGCTGCGCCGCCGCGAAAACGTACTCGCCGCTGTTTAAACGCCGGCCGGCCAACGTGGCACCTCGGGCCCCACCTCAGAGACACTGATGCTGGGCCCCGCGGGCCCTAGTTGACCCGGTTGACCGGGTTAAATGTTGACTGGGCACCGTGGCCCACTGACATGTGGGGCCCAGCCGTTTAAACATTTGAAAATAAATAAATAAAACACTAATTAATCTGTTAATCCTAATTAAGTTAACTAGTTAACTAATATGACACTGATAGTAGGCCCCACTAACTAATTAACCCAAATTGTTAATCTGAAACCCTCTGTTAAGGCCACTGAGTATGACATGTGGGTCCCAGTGGTCAGATTTGACCTGGTCAGCCGCCCTGTTGACTGATGATGTCACTGTGACGTCATGCTGATGCAATAATGCATTTCTGTTAATTTAAATAATTTCAAAAAATGCTAAAATTTTTGAAAATTCGTAGAATTTAAACCGTAGCTCAGATCGAAAAACTTCATACATGAAAATTGCTCAGAACGACGAGACGAATCCAACCGTGCCATCTGTTTCCTTGTTGGGACCTTCTACGGAGGTGAACCCGTAACTTTTAGCCTGTTTCTGGTAGATGAATAGTGCATATATATCGGTTAATAAATCCAACTTCAATCCTAAAATAACTAAAATGATTTAGACATGTCTTTAGGCAACCCTGCACTGCACGTTAGTATAGCATCCTCTGTGTTGCATATGTTTGCTGTGTATTTATCTATTTCCTCCTCCTCTTCTTTCTTGGTAGACCCCGGAACCGACGCAGTTCCCGAGACCGACGCAGCTCAGGAGCCCGACGACACCGCTGGGAGTCGAGAAAGGATCTCTGGGCGAGGTTGATACATAACACTGCTACTTTTTTACACTGTACTAATCTACACTCTTCTAATGTTGCAAGACCGCTGAAGATGCTAGTCTTTGATAGGACTAGGCCTTTTCTCTATTCTAGCATTTCTGCAGCCCAGTCCACATATACAGCCTTTCTTTGAGAATGTTACATATGTAGTGTAGATCCTTGCTTGTTGAGTACTTCGGATGAGTACTCACGGTGGCTTTGCTTCCTCTTTTTCCCCATACCCGTTTGATGCAACCAGATGACGGAGCCCCTGAGACAACTGCCCCCGCCGACGACTACTACTACCACCCCGAGGGTGGTTACTACTACGAGCTTGCCGACGACCAGGAGTAGGATCGAAGGGTCCCAGGCAAGAGGCCTGCGCCTTTTCGGTCGTAGTGTTTTCTTTTGTCCCGCCTTCTTAAAGGCTTGTCTGTTTTATCTTTTATGTCTGTACTCAGATATCTGATGCTTCCGCTGACGCTTGTAGGCGAGCTTATGTATTCGAGCCCTCGAGGCCCCTGGCATTTAATATAAAGCTTGTATGACTTTATTTATGTTTTAGAGTTGTGTTGTGATATCTTCAAGTGAGTCCTTAGGCTTGATCGTGTGCATTTGCGTGTATGATTAGTTCACAATTAAGCCGGGGACGTCACATGTTGGTATTAGAGTCGACTTCCTGTAGGAACCCCCTTTTCCAACTCCTTGGCCAAAGTTGAGTCTAGTTGTCAAAATTGTTTTACTAACTTTTCTGTGTGGCTTACGGGCCCACGTCGCCAATTGGGTGGTATTAGGATCTTTTATTCCTCGTCTTTACTCTGGGACTCTGATCTCTCTTCTATTCAGGTTAAATGAATTTGCTAACTCTGACATCAGGTTCTCGTAACCACTTCGTCCCGGAGAGCCCCTTCACTACAGATGATGGCTTGCTTCGCCAGAAGATTCTGCAGAAACTCCTCGATGTTTCTCGAGAACCCTGTGCCCACTGCTTTGCAGTTCCTGACCACCGATAAACCCTCGTGGATAACTAACCATCCTTGTCGTTTGTATCTTCTTTCCCAGCTGCTTTTGTTATCACAAGATACCCTGTAATACTCCACAGTTGTTCAAGTGTTCGCAACATACTTCATAATGCTATTCGATCTTCCGAAAATCCTCTGCAGCCTATGGCTCTTAACATTCTTACCTGCTTGCAATATGGTTAATTCCATACGTTTGATAATCTTCGTTGACCTCCCTTGTCTCCACCATTTTGAGTCCCTTGATTTAATCTGCTGCAAATGCACGCAATCATCAGTTGATCCTTAGAAATTATCTTTCAACTCAGACATCATATTTGGACATAAGATGGTTCTCGACCAATCTAAGTGCCGTCGATCATACCCTTAAGTCTATTCAAGTTACCTATCCATCTTCAATCAGAGCGTCTGCCCCTGATCCTTCATTTTGGAAATCATAATTCTTTTAAACACCAAACTATTCATTTGTTTCTATAATCTGATGCCCCTGTAATCTTTCTTCTTCTGGTTGAGTACCGATACTCACATCAGATCCATCATGGACCATCAAATTCTTTGTTGGGTTATTATCCGACAAAGTCTTTCGTTTTCACCAGCCATGTGAGTCTTTCCTTGGATACATAATGCCTTTAGGCAAATTGTATTCTCTGCTTTGTCAACCTTGCACTGCTTTTGAGCTCGTGTTATTTACTCCTGAAGTTGTGGTATATGCTCCTAAGATGCCCCAATGGGTTGGACCTATGCTTTCCCTAATCCGTGTGAACTCGAAAGTTATGCGAGTCATACTCTTCTGTTACTTCGCCAGATAAATCTTCCGCACTACAATTTCTTCGAAAACGAGGAGTGAAAGAAAGGTTATGCATTGAAGAAGTGGGAGTTGACCTTGAACCTTTGTGTTCATGCCCATGGACCCGATGTAGAACTTATCATGGAAGCTGCTCGTAAAAATAATTCCCCTTGGTATAAGTTCATATTGTCTCTGAGAATTGATCCCTTGCAATCGTGGTTCGAACCATGATTGTTCTTCTTTGATCCCATTTCTCGGACAAGTTAGAATTACTTGTCTTTTGTAGATCATTTCACCTGTCCAACCTCTATTCTGATCAACCTTCGAGTATTGCCCCCTGTTATCTCAAGGATATCGTGTCATTGCACTACCTCTTATGAAATCTTATCGGAGTAATACTCCTCACCGATTTAGCCCTTCCACGGGTTCTGGGTGGTTTGTCCCCCGAGAACACCAATAAGTGAATCAAATCCACCCTATAACACATTGACCTTCTGCTTCCCTACTTCTGCTTGATCATGTTATGGTTCAATTACATCTTTCTGAAACCTTTCGATAAATCCTGTTGTGATCATTGTCAACATCTTTGACTTATCCCAAGTGATGAATTTAATTCGTAATACTTCCTTTTACCTAAGTGGTGATCCACTTGCTATCCTGTCATGGATATCATGCTCTACCTTCCTTGGGAGAGATGTGCTCTTAATACTTATGTATTATAACAATTCCTTTCAATTGGTTGTTTAACCTTCTCATGATCTATATGATATAAGCATAAATAATTCCCAACTTACGTAACACCCCGGTCTACAACTTTGTCAGTGAGACCCTGTTACTATTGTTGATAACATTTTGGTATCACCGATGGACGAGAACTTTTCCTTATTGGTCCGCCTCGTTCTTACGAGCAGGAAAATGGTTCTCTTCGTCCCTCGCCCTTGGTACCGATGTTGTTACCGACATAATTGACAGACTATCCTCTGACATACCTTGTTGTCGTGGCCGGTAAGATGACACCATTCTCCCTACTTTGATCGAACCCCTCACAGTTCCACAGGATTGGAACCTGACTCTCCTGTACATCCTTGATTCCGACGTATCCTATGCCCTTGGTTTTGTGTGTTATCACGAGCCACCCTCCGAGAGATGATCTATTCCCGATGCTATGAACCCCTCATCACACTCTGTTCAGGAATCGATCGGACGTCCATTCGCCTGAAATTTCTTATTGTACCTTCATACTTTGCTCTCGGTGTTTCCTAAGTTTCAACTCGAGAGATACTTCTGCCACATTCCCTGAATTGTTCATCAGATAATCGACCCTACGAGGGTCAGATCTCCCGAAGTTACCATTTACTTCCCCACTTAAATCTCGGGACGAGATTTCTTGTAGTGGAGGAGATTTGTAACACCCCCAGCCTCACACCATAGTGATCACCCTCTGATCATGCCAAGTCACCATGATTAACTATGTTCGATCATCATTGCATCATATCTCATTTCAAGTTCCAATGCAAATTGCAAATTTAGATTTAAAGTGAAAAATAAATGTTGTTCAAATCAGAAACTAAAATGTTCATTAAATAGTAAATAATCTCTTTCTAATTATGTTCAGGAAAACAACATCACCTAAAATACTTAAGTGACTCTAACAACCTCAAACAGTGGCTAACTGCAACATTTAATAAACCCTTTTATTTAATATAAATTAAATATGAAATTATATTTTTCCCAAACTAGTTTTTGGTGGTAGATAATAATGCACTGCAATTTATGAGCTAGGTCGCTTATTTTGTAAAAGTAGTTTAGTGACTAAACAATTAGCAAAACAGAAATAAAAATAGAAAACAAAAAATAAAATAAGAAAAGGCCTACGCTACTGCGGCACTGGGCTCTAGTGCACAGTACCGTGCGGCCCAGCCCACGTCGTCTCCCTCCTCCCCGTGTCGCCGCCGGCATGGTCACCGCTCGCCGCACCGCCCGCAGCTCGACACCGCGACGCCCACCGACGCCACCGACGCGGAGGGGATAAGTCCGAGCCCTATCCCTTTCCCCTGGACGCCTCGCCACTTCCCCCTCGCCTCACATCTCCCTCTCCCTGCCTCGTCCCATTCCTCTCCCGCGAGCCCGAGCGCCGCCATGGCCGTTGTCCCGTGAAACTCGCGGCCACCGCGCTCCCACCGCCTCTCCGACCCGTCTACTGGACTCGCCTACGTCGGCCACTTTGTCCCCGACCACGCACGAGGGATGAGGAGCTCTGCATCGCCGTACTGCCTCGTCTTATTCCCCTACGGCCGCCATCGAACGCGCCTCGATTCGCCGACGTCGAGCCTCCCCGAGCACAGTCTAGCACACCTGCAGGACTGCGGTGAGCCCTCGCGTCGATCCACTCCTCTCCCTGCTCTTTGCCTCGCTCGTAGCTGTTGTCCCCGCCATAGCCGAACCCACCACCGCCTGAGCTCATCGCCGGCATGGCCACGATGACCTTTGGGTCCCGTGCGTGCCACCGTCACGCTCGCCGCAACGCGTAGAGGCCGTCTGGCCATTCGGTTTGCTCGTTAGCGCGCTAGAATGCCGGGTCTCCACTCGCCTGACTCCGGCCATCCGCCGACGAGGTCGCCGTCGTCGATATAGGGCCTCCCCGGCCACGGCACCACCACCGTTCGACGTGTCTCGACGCCCTCATTCGAACAAGCCTAGCCACGGGTCCGGAGACCCTTCGTGGACGAAATCCGATCGTCGCCAACGTGCTCGCCGGTGTTTAAACATCGGCCGGCAGATGTGGCACCTCGGGCCCCACCTCAGAGACACTGACGCTGGGCTCCGCGGGCCCCAGTTGACCCGGTTCACCGGGTCAAATGCTGACTGGGCACCGTGGCCCACTGACATGTGGGCCCAGCCGTTTAAACATTTGAAAATAAATAAATAAAACACTAATTAATCTGTTAATCCTAATTAATTTAACTAGTTAACTAATATGACACTGACAGTAGGCCCCACTAACTAATTAACCCAAATAGTTAATCTTAAACCCTCTGTTAAGGCCACTGAGTATGACATGTGGGTCCCACTGGTCAGATTTGACCTGGTCAGCCGCCCTGTTGACTGATGATGTCACTATGACATCATGCTGACGCAATAATGCATTTCTGTTAATTTAAATAATTTCAAAAAATGCTAAAATCTTTGAAAATTCGTAGAATTTAAACCGTAGCTCAGATCGAAAAACTTCATACATGAAAATTGCTCAGAACGACGAGACGAATCCAACCGTGCCATCTGTTTCCGTGTCGAGACCTTCTACGGAGGTGAACCTGTAACTTTTAGCCTATTTCCTATAGATGAATAGTGCCTATATACTGGTTAATAAATCCAACTTCAATCCTAAAATAACTAAAATGATTTAGACATGTCTTTAGGTAACCCTGCACTGCACGTTAGCATAGCATGCTCTGTGTTTCATATGTTTGCTGTGTATTTATCTGTTTCCTCCCCCTCATCTCTCTCGGTAGACCCCGGTACCGACGCAGTTCCTGAGACCGATGCAGCTCAGGAGCCCGATGACAACGTTGACGACCTTGCCTTTGCCGCCGAGCAACCAGGCAAGCACCCCCCTTGAGCATGCCTATATCGCCTATTCTCTTCTTTCTTGTGCTTGCATTAGAATTGCTACTGCTACTACTTTACCTATTCTGATGCATAGCCTAATTTTTGTACCCTGCTTTTGATAATTACCTGCTTGTCCTAAACTGCTTAGTATAGGCTGGATAGAGACCCACCAGAGACCCCCACTTTGTCCCAAGTTGCCCCGCTGGATTATCGGAAGACTCGACAACCAGGCCCCGGCACCGCACATCACCCCCTAGTTGTACGACACTGCAGTGTTACTATCGAGTGCCGAGGGTGATACCTCGTTTAGCACTTCTGATGTTAACTCTGTAGAGTAGTTATTTGGACGTGGTCATCGAGGGTGATTCCTCCTTCACCACTTCTGATAACGACGCTGTCGTGCAACACCTCAAGTGTGAACCTCGAGGGTGATTCCTCCTAAGTTCACCTTGACAACTACATCAGGTGGAATCCGTCGAGGGTGATTCCTCAGTTTTCCTCCTGGTGTTTGGACACACAGTTACTATGACTTTAATCATGAACCATGATAAAGTCGGGTCGGCCCTGAGGGGTACCTGCGCGAGCATGTGATGCGATTGATGTGTAGTCGGGTGACCAGAGAGAGTACCCGCGAGATAATTATGAGGCGTGGCCGGGCATTCTTAGCCCTTGCTGCAAGTCCTCGAGACGGGGCGACGGGGTCACATCGATTGTGAGTCTCTGCTCGTTATCGCGCGCTCCTAATTCACTAACGATTTGGATATTTGATCCGAGTGGGCCTATGGCCCGATAGCACTAACCATCACGTGGGAACAGTTATGGGCACTCTGCATCGTATGCATCAGCCGAAGCTTAATGGACGTCAGCGTCTGAGCGGCGCACGCCGAGTTGGACCGCGTAACGCAACCGCCTTGATAGTGTGGGTTGCTAGGTCTGCTCTCGGTGGCCCCGCAACGTGCAGGAGTTCCCGGGGCGATGGCCCAAGACCCCTGGTCGCATAGGTTTAGTCCGGCGTCCTAACCTCTCTATTAAGCCTAGGTCGGGTTGCGGCGTATCGTTTGGCCGAGGTCGGGCATAACCCAGAAAAGTGTGTCCGGCCAGAGTTAATCGAGCGTGGTGGGTAAGTTGGTGCACCCCTGCAGGGAAGAACTAATCTATGCATAGCCGGATCCTCGGTAACGGACGCTCGGAGTTGTATCCCGATCGATGCAACTAGAACTGGATACTTGAGATGAGATATGGATAGTAGGGCTCTGAGATTACTTTCTCGCTGGGAGTCGAGAAAGGATCTCTGGGCGAGGTTGATACATAACACTGCTACTTTTTATACTGTACTAATCTACACTCTTCTAATGTTGCAAAACCGCTGAAGATGCTAGTCTTCGATAGGGCTAGGCCTTCTCTCTATTCTGGCATTTCTGCAGCCCTGTCCACATATACAACCTTTCTTTGAAAATGTTGCATATGTAGTGTAGATCTTTTTTTGCTGAGTACTTCGGATGAGTACTCACGGTTGCTTTGCTTCCTCTTTTTCCCCATACCCGTTTGATGCAACCAGATGACGGAGCCCCTGAGACAGCTGCCCCCGCCGACGACTACTACTACCACCCTGAGGGTGGTTACTACTACGAGCTTGCCGACGACTAGGAGTAGGATCGGAGGGTCCCAGGCAGGAGGCCTGCGCCTTTTCGGTCGTAGTGTTTTCTTTTGTCCCACCTTCTTAAAGTCTTGTCTGTTTTATCTTTTATGTCTGTACTCAGATATCTTATGCTTCCGCTGACACTTTTAGGCGAGCTTACGTATTCGAGCCCTCGAGGCCCCTGGCTTGTAATATAAAGCTTGTATGACTTTATTTATGTTTTAGAGTTGTGGTGTGATATCTTCAAGTGAGTCCTTAGGCTTGATCGTGTGCCTTTGCGTGTATGATTAGTGCACGATTAAGCCGGGGCGTCACATGGCGTGTCATGGAAGTGCTTTCATCAAGGGTAACCGACACGTGGCATCCACCGTAACGGGTCGCCGTTAAACTATCGGGTTCCGGTTTGGATCCGATAACCCGTTAACAGACCGGACCAATGGGGATTTTCCACGTGTAAAATTCTCAATGGCCAGAGGAACCACGTGTCGGCTCAGCGTTGGGACAGATGGCATCCACTCATTGGACGAGAGTCGCCTATGATACGTCGACACATGGCACGACCCAATAAAGGCCGATTCAGGTGAAAAGGCCGGCCCGTTTGACTTGGTCAAAAGGTAGCGGGTTGGCCCACAGAAAACCTGTTAACGGCCTGTTCGCATATAGCCCATTTACAGCGCGCTAACTCACGGCCCGTTATGGCCTATCTGAATTAGGCCCAGTAGCATCATCTGGCCCGTCCAATATGATTCCAGCCCGTTGTAACTTCCAGCTCATGTAAGGTACATGACGTCTTTCGGCCCATACGAGGCCCTTTGCAACTCTAGGCCCATTAAAGACCCATGGTGAAACTGGCCCATAATGAACAGTGTATCGCTTTATACCCATTAATGGCCTATTATTCCGTTGGGCCGTTTCCAGCCCGTGTTAACTTTCGGCCTTCTAAGGGCCCATTTATTTTTGAGCTCATTTCCAGCATTCAGTTACTTACGGTCCATTACTGTCCTGTTCCGCTTGTGGGCCAAATTCAGCCCGTGGTTACAGTCGGCCCGTTTGTGCCCCGTTAACCCGTTGGGCTGTTTTCATAACGTCATCAAATATGGCCCATTAACGACCCGTGATGCATGTCGATAGAATTAAGCCAATTATACATTTCGGCCTATTAACGGCCCATTATGGTCGGGCCATAAACAGACGATTTCCACTCTAGCCCATTTACGGCCCATTTTGCGGACCGTTATTGGACCACAAATAGTATGGCCCATGTTTGGCCAATCGATCATACGACCCGTAGAAGGCCCATTGACTATACGGCCCGTAGAAGGCCCATGGATCCTACAGCCCGTAAGAGGCCCATGGTCACTACAACAGGTAGCAGGACCATGGTTACAACGGTCCGTATGTTGCCCATGGTTATTGTGGCCTACTTATAAAAAATAGGTTATTGTGGCCACTAGAAAACACGAAAAAAGAACTGCAGTGACTACAAGCAAACAACTAAAGAAGACAATAAGGGAATAAATAAGCAAGCAACTAACGCTAGGCTATAACGGCTATTACACATATTACATCCACTGGGCATCAAAGTTCGCCACCAGTGCAAATATAGGGAACAAAGCAGCATATTACATACACTGGCCGTCTAAATTGGCTACCACTGCAAATAAACGCGGTAGTAAAACAAGTCCATAACTGAAACAACTTCAGAAGAGCTCAAGAAACATTATCCTGGGTATCCACCATGCTGACAATAAGCTTAGCAAGCTTATTAGCTTTCTCCTGTTTGGCGCTAAAATACTCCAACGCTTGCTATTGCACCAAAAAGTATGCATCTGAATTCTCAAGTGACTTCCGCAGTCCTTCGGCTTCTTGTCGCATCACAGCTGATCGATGTCTTTCAGCTTGTAGTTGAGACTCAAGAAACCGAACTGATTCAGACAGTGAGTTCGAAGAGCTTGTGCTAGCGGTAGTGGACAGTAACTCGAACACTACATCAAGACTGGACTTTGGGGTTGTCTCACCGTCTTCAAGATAGTTTTCCTTAGCTGTTTTATCAGCTTTGTTGGAGACCAACAAGGATGTCTCGCTATCCTGAACCTTATCTGCATTACTTCCTTTACCATTGCTTAATAAGGTACTCTTCCCCAATATTCTGTCAGCATTCTAAAATAAGAAACAAGCAAACACATAACAGGTTTAGCATGTAGTATATGAAACTCATTTCGGTGAACCAGTTCAGTAGTAAGGTGGACAGGATTAAACTACCAAGTCTTCTATTGCCAAGTAGTAAATAATAAAAGCATCAAACAAACATATATCTATGTCCTATGGTCACTGCATTGTCTTGCCAAATTAAAATAGAGACACGGTTCAAATCATATCAATTCAAGACAAAGCAGCATTGCAAGAATACAAGTGTGGGAAACTACACTGCACAACAAGATTTCAGATGGGTGCCACGGGTATACATGTACAACAACACTATCGGCTCTGTTGTGATGCTAGTAATGTGCATGATATGACAAGTCAACTGTATACACAATTGAAATTGAAATCAACAGAGCAATTTAGAAGAGCAAACCTGTTAAAGAAACATGCTTAGACATACCTGTTGTGCCATTGGAGTTTCGATTGGATCCTTCAATTTAAAAATAAGTTTGTATGAGTAAATACAGTGATACAGGAGCAAATCAGTATGCACGATAGCAATGGAATCTTAAATGAGAACAGTTGTTCTTCAGGTTTAAGCACTTGTTCTACACAAACAGAGTACAGTAAGACGCAGCCATATAGTACTTAAAAATAAAAAATGAGCTCATAGACCTTATCACATTCTTGGTTCGGGACCAGTACAGAACAAGGCGTTCCCAGTCATCGTCCCATAAATGTGTCTCAGGAGAACATGAGGGAATTTGATGAGTTTCTTTGCCAGTGAAGTATGTTTTCTTCAGGTAATTCCAATACTGCCACCAAGCATTCTTGAAGATAGCAGAGGTATTAGCATAGGTTACCTCATCCTGAGTTTCCAAATCGGTTCTTCTCTATAGAGAAAAATGGGAACATTTGCTGTATTATAACCAGCATGGAGGTAGAATGTATGGGACAAAGCAAAGTAATTTCCATGAATAACATTACTTACACATAACTCTAGGACGAACACCTGCAACTGGCATTTTCCTTCATCTTTACTGTAATATTTCCATGATGGGAAGATACGCACATAGGATTTAACAACATCAAATGCGATAGATGCTAAACTACGAATGGCTGGTTGTGCTTCGTCCACAGGAATAGATGTACTAACTGGTGGAGTTGGGGTTTGCCGTGGTAGTACAGGCGCTTTGGGCACTGGAGCTGCCTTACTAACTGCTCTTGTTTGGGAGCTCTGTGGTGGAGATGGTGTTGTGTCAACTGGAACTGGGTTACTATCTGCTGGGGTTGGGGTTAGATTGGGTGAAGCTGGTTCTCTGTCCATCGCACCAGGGGTACAATCTATGAGAGTCTGGGTTATCTGTGGTAGGGCTGGTTCTCGTGCATGTACAATCAGGGTGCTATCTCCACCAAGAGGTAGCATTGTTTTATTCGAAGACCGTGTTTTTACTCCGCTAGATACTGCCATCACCCGCTCCAATTCAAATGGCTGATAAACAAGATACGTAGTTGAATGTACGGACCTTGTATGAGAGACAGATGCAATAGATAGTGTCAAAAAAGAGGGCATGAAATAGTTCACATGTATATTGTTTAACTAAAAAGGATAGCATGACATAATTTCACATATATGATGTCTATCTAAACTGGATAGCATAGCATGACATAACTCAAAGATATGATGACTAACTAAACAGGATGGCATGAGATAATTATATGATGTCTTTAGTAAACAGGTTCGCATGACATAATTCACATACATGTTATCTAAGTAATCAGGATCGCATGATATAATTCACATATGTGATTTATATACTAAGCAAAGGGCACTCGCATATATGATGTTTGAACTAAGAACATGGTGTTGAATATTGTGTATATGATGTCTAAACTATGCAATGCAAGACACCATATGCATGATATGAGCAGTATAACCATGCCAAGTTAGAGCATACACCTCGGTGGGGGAATAGGACTGGTCATCTATCTCTGAATCCATCTCTGAGGAGCTATCGAGGCCCAGCAAGAGATCTGCTTCGACAGGTAGCAAATTCTGCTCTAAAGACCTTGTTTTCACTCCAGATTTTTCCATCACCCACTCAAATGGCTGATTCACAGGAAGAGTAGTTGAATGTACAAACATTGTCGACAAATGGAAATGAAATTAAGAAAAGGATTGGCAAGATATCATTCAAATATATGATGCCTGGTTAAACAGGATGGTATTGCATATTTCACATATATTATGGCTGGCTAAAAGAGATGAGATTGCATAATTCACATATATGATATAGAAACTAAACAGGTGGCATTACAGACATGTCTAAACTAAGCAGATGACATATATGATGTTGAAAGTAGGCACTGCAAGGCAACATATTCATGATATGACCAGCATCATCATGCCAAGTTAGAGCAAACACCTCGAGGGGTAAATAGGAGTGGTCAGCTCCGTCTGAATCCGCCTCAGAACAGATATCTTCCTTTGAATTACAATCTGGATGGGGGAGGGTTTGCCATTGCACCCACCATGGAGCGATGTCTGCATGACATTGTATTGCCACACAAAACTCTTCTCTTTTTCTCTACTGTGTACAATATCTGACATGCATACGAAATAAATATAGTGAGATTATGTAAGGAGAGCATGCAAAAATCTAGAGTGATGGTAACAACCAGTGGATAGATCCAAAAATAATGATAGCAGGCTGATGATAGCTTTAATTTAATAAAAATACAAATGATGATTGCTTTACTGTTTGTTTCCCACCCAAGATGAACAACATAGGTATACCCTAGGTGAACCAGATAATAGACAGAGATACTATTCATTACTGCCTCGATTGTGCCCCACAAGCATTTTAAAACTCAAGTTTGAACATTAATTTGGCCCTGACTTGGAGTCTAAGAGGTGAACAGGACGATAAAGTAGCAGGTAATATTAAGCAATGCATAACATAACAGTGCGACCTCTCTTGTGGACCCATGTACTCCTCAGGTTCATGTACTGAGTCGATGATGGTGATGCAGTTGCGGTGGGTGTCGATGGCAGGGAAGGAGATTTGAGGTGACGAAAGACGGTCAGGAGTCGTGATGTCTGGTATGGTGGACGCTTCTGTCGATGGAGCAGCTCAGGTGAGGTGGACGACATCGCAGCAGGAGCAGGACAAACCACACAAAGTTTTCTTCAACACCTATCTTTAACTGAAGTGATTCTGTAAGTGTTCCTTTGGCTTGCAGGATTCTAAAAACACAGGGATAGGAAAAACACTAGAATAGGATAGGAATGCACGTGGGAAACAGAGCATTTGTAAACACAGGATTTCTGTCAACTTGGGTGTTTGGTTCACAGGAATTGGAAGAGCAGAGGAATGCAAAGAAACATGGCCAAATTAAAGTAAAACCATATGAAAGTGTGTACAGTTAGAATGTTATTCTGCCACTAATGCACTTATTCTTGTTTTCATGCATAGGATTTTGAAAAGTAGGTCTAGGTGGATGTTTTGCTCCATTCCTTTCAATGAAATGCATGAATAATTGAATAGTAGAGTACCATAGGAAAATTTCCTATTGCTATGTTTTTCCTTCACTTTTTCCTTTGAACCAAAATAGCCCTAATGGATCGACATGAATGTAGAGTAATAAGTGATGCGACAAGTGTACAACCTCTTTGGCGTAGCCGTGTCGACCTCAGCATCATTGGATTGGTCGCTGAAGAAGTTGTGGCAGAGATGGATGTCAGAGGTGTGGAGGAAGATCTGAGGCGTCTGTAGATGGCATCTAGGGTACTGCTCTATTGTGATGGATGGTTCCGTTGTTGGAGCAGCTCCGGCGAGCCGTAAGATGTCGAGGCTAAAGCAGTACAAGACAGACATCGTTAATCTCAAGTGGGATTCTAATAGCATCTCCAATAGATGATGTAAAATACATTACCAAAAAGTGATAGATATAAAATTTACATCACCAAAAAACACCTGACTACAACAGATGAGGTAAAAACTGTTGACTCTGAACATAACTGTCGAAACTGAAATTTACTGTGGAATCTAAATGTTATTGCCTAAACTGAATGCACTGGTAGCAGAGAGGCACTTCACATGTAGTTTAGGCTGCGCGAGCACTAGTAGTAGAGAAACAATGATCTAAATCAGTAGGCGATCGACAGGGAACACAGTAGCAGATAGCAGCCGGAGCAGCAGCATCTGGAGGAGCAGTGCGAACTAGAGCCAGAGCAGCAACTCATGTAGCTACAGCAGCCCATGTACCAGCATCAGCAGCACGAGCGAGAGCAAGAGCAGAGCAGCAGCACGAGCGAGGGAAAGAGCAGAGCAGCAGCGCGACCGAGTGAGAGATAGAGCAGCAGCAGTAGGAGCAGCAGCGCAAGCGAGCGAGAGATGGAGCAGCAGTAGCAGCAGCAGCGCGAGCGAGCGAGCGAGATCCGGAGCAGCAGCAGCAGCAGCGCAAGCGAGCGAGCGAGAGCCAGAGCAGTAGTAGCAGCAGCAGATCCGGCTAGTATGGACGTCGCCGCCGAGGGAGCCTCGCACTGGGGGAGAGCCGCCGTGGAGATGTCGCCGGTGGCGCCGGCTTTGAGGTAGCTGCGCCATGGGGGTGCAAGATCTAGCATCGTCGATGCTGGGAGGTCGAGTTAAGGAGAAGGTGCGATGTGATGAGTGTACAACCTCTTTGGTGGCGCCGAGTAGGCCTCGGTTTCGTCCGAGGAGTCGGTGAGGATGTTGCGGTTTCGGTGGAGCAGGTTAAGGCGGCGATGTGGGGATGGAGCAGCCGCGATAGACGAGGCAATCATCGGAGCAGCTCCTTGGAGGTGGAGGACGGGGCGGCTGAACCAGCGGAATGATGAGATCAACGACGGATCCTCATCCGGGGAGGTGGATGAAGAATGTCGAGCTGTTGCGGTGGACGACGTTGTCGGGGAAGAGGCTCCGGCTGGGCAGCGGTGGGGTGGCGGACGGAGGAGGGTGGGGTTTCACAGCTGGAGTAGAGAGGTTTTGGCGGCCTGGGATTTCGAATGGCGAAAAGGAGGTGATGGGAGGGGGGAACCATGACTTAGGGACGCGCTTGTCCAAAATGTAGGGTGTGTTACAAAAGTACCCTCACCGATTTGAACTAGCGGCCCTTTCAGCTCAGGGTTAGAAGGGGGATTTCGCGTGTTGGAATTTGGCAGCTGGAGGGAGTTTTCGCGTGCGTTGTAATTTCGGGATAGCAAGGCGCAGGTTGTGAAGGCACGAGTTTTGGGAGCACGATATCTGAATTTTTGGGATAACAAGGCATGGGTTGAAATTTAGGGACAAGCCTAACATGTAATAATGTACGTACCAAATCAATTCGCACTTCCCTCAATAAAAAAACAAAAAAAAACTATTCACACCACACAAAGAGAGAGTCTTGTCCAGTTTTACTGTACAAATGCTATTCAAAGCTATGAATCCATGTTATGTCCAATTAAATTTTTTTCGCTGGCTGTATAATGCATGTAACCTACTCATACGAACATTTTAGTGCATTCAAAATGTCTATACTACCGCTGTAATTCGAACTAAATTTGAATTCGTTTCTCTATTTGAATAAGAATCTACAATCATGATAGTTGCCAAGTTAAACCATCATTTGTATATTATCTTAACAACACACCACATGATTACTATAGAGTTAGATATGAACTATGTGTACAATATATATGAACTCAAATTCAAAATTTTGAATACACTTGATGTTGATTCCAAATAATAGTACATTTGATGTACTAGCTAGATCTTCATAATCTAAACCATGTTTCATACGTACACTGTGTTTATCACACAAAGTATAGTGCCCCGCCCCCAACATTATGACAAGTATTTAGCCCTGAGCTGCAAAAGCCACACATTATCACAAATTCAAATAAATGTTCTATATATTATATGTAGTATAACATGTTCATAACCACACAATGCGTATCACCATTATATATATATTCATGCATGCGTCGGTTTAAAAAACTATGATCTGTTGTTCAAATATCCGAATCCACTTTTATAATGAATTGTGATCTCTATTCGTCTTTTACACCCACACAATCCTCTTATCTCTGTAGCTAGCGCTAACTTTCTCTCGTGCATGCACACACCCGCCTCCCTCTCACCCTCCCTCCATGTTCTCTAGCTCCATCACGCACATTCGTCATTTCTTTTTAGGTCGTTCACCCACGGTGTGTGTACGCCCCCCCCCCCCCCCAGCTCCTTCCTTCCAGCACACACCGATCGATATACCTCTCTAGCCAGGTGTGCCTACCACAAACACAAGCTTTCCCTCTTCTCTTCTCATCGTCCATGCTAGCCCCCCTCTTTCTAATATGGTTCCACGCACGTGCACACTCCCGCCCCTTATTCATCGATCTCATACTCGCACACTCCTTCCCCCTCGATATAGTAGGCCTCTCACACCACCTCCTAGCCGCATCCCTCTCTCTCTCTCTCTATCCTTCTCTCCAGGCCTTATTTGCTTCTAACACATGCATGCATGTATACCGATCGATCTCCCTACATATACCTAGGTCGACTATAACTCTTTTTCCCCATGCACCAATCGACGTACCTCACAAGTTATGTCTCTCCCTTTCTCCGACACAGGACGATTGATCTTCCTATGTAGTTACGTCTGCTTACCATAGCCATATCATCCCCCTCATCATCCGTGCATGCATCCTGACCCGTCTCTCACATGCACGTGCACAGACAGGCAGGCATCCCCTCTCTTATTGATATTGCAGTCGTGCCCTCCGTTTGTCTAGCAGGCCTCTCTCACCATTTGTGAGAAGGAACTCCACCACCAACCCTCCGACACTCTAGCTCTGTCTCTCTCCCAACCTTATTCCTCTCCTACACATATGCATGGATGTCGATCGATCTCCCTCAATACATAGGTAGGTCTCTCTCCTTCTCCACACATATACCAGTCATATTACCTCTATAGTTAGGTCTCTGCCCCCCCCCCACACACACACACACCCACACCGATAGTCGAACGCTGTAGGTAGGTATCCATACCATAGAGACAAACTGCACCTGTCCCCTATCACGTTCCAGTAGGCCACCCACCCTATATCTTTGACGTGGGCACACACAAATTCGATGGCACTCTTTATCGATCGCGCACACACACACACTTCATCCCTCTCTTCGATTCTATGGATATCTCACGCTGATGATACCTCCACTCTCTTCTCGTGGACCGCCCCCTCTATATATGATATATCCAGGCCTCTGTTTCACACACATTGCATATGTTACATTTTTTGTCTGAAATATCATCGACACATATTCCCTGTCTATCTCTCACGCACCCCCCCCCCCCCAAAAACACTCACGAACCCACACACCATCTCTCTCTAGGTTTGTATCTTTGTCACACACACCCACGTAGGTGGTGTACGTACCTGAAGAGAATAGGTGCACGTACTCACGCTTCGTGCCCAGCCACACCCGCGCGGGTACACGGTGGAGCTCAAGTACGAAATGGCAGGCCACGTGCTAATTTGAGAGCGTGTAGCGGTTGTTTACTTACGGAGGTCGTGTACCACTCATGCACGAAACAAAGTTTGACTTGATGCGTTGGCGCGTTATTTTTAAATAAAGTTATATTGCTCAATGACACATGCACAAAATATAAAACGATTGTTATGGAGAAATAAGTAGTCCGCTCCACTATATACAATGGAGCCTGCCTGCCGGGGTTTGTCTCTCTTCACAGTATCTCACACAAGGCGGCGGTGGCCTCTCTCTCTATCTCTCTCACCGTTGGTCACTGATCCGGCCGCATCCCGTCCGCTGGTGGAAAGGGAGGATGTGCATCGTTTCTCCGTTCGACGGCATCGAGGCAGCACGTCCCGATCTGCGGTACCCGCTGTTCTCTCTGACCAAGCTCCGACGCGGTAGGGCCTACGCCACTTGCTCACTGCCGCAGTATTGGCAGATCCCGCCCGTCACCGCCCTCCTAGTTACATCCCGATGACCCCCAGGTATCCCCTCCGGCCTTGCTCCACTGCCTATCTTCCCACGTTGCTGCATGTGGATCTTCCCTAATTCTTTGCCCAAAACATAGCTCGTCCGGTGTACTTTCCATATTGCAATCTCGTCCTCACACCATTTTAGATAAACAACCGTGCTGCTATCTTCCCTTAGGACAAGGATTATGCTTCTTTTTTGTCGTCGTATGTGTCATTAACTATTACTGGCCAGTAATTGTTTCCTTTCTACCTCTTTTTTGCAAACAGGGTTGTCCATTTCACCTCGTTGCTATTGCGACCTTTTGGTGAACTGCACAAATCACTTTTTTCTTAAGAGTGTCTTTTGCAGTTCTGCTAAAATGTCACACGGGCAACGTTTTTACATTTCTGTGGGACTGCAGAAAGGGAGATTCGTTTTGCTATCCTCCTCATCCAACTCCGAGCCTAATCTTCTCCAACAAGTAGTTAGTCTTAAAAGAGATCGCAGAGGTGATCGGCTTCTATTTGTGTGTGTTATGTTTCATCATCTAGTTCCACTATTATTGTAATCACACTGACTGAATATCTTTGCAAACAGGGATGATCAGCTCGATTTTAGTGGAACTGCGCAAAATGATCGGATTGTGATGTTCCTCCATACACCTCTTTCTTGGCTACAGAGTTGCGTGAAACTAGCTGCAAACCAGTGAACACCGTGGCCAGGAAATGGAGCCATGCCTATGAACAGCATCGATCAATTATATATTTTTCTTTATTTGTACACCTTCTCACAACTTCGTCTTCAGTCGTGATGTGAATATTGGCGCTGATCTGCGAATCATTGAGATGCATTAGCATCCATGGTAGTTTCATTTGTATTTGATGGAATGTTGTAACGAGACAATCTTGAGGCAAGAGGACACATGAATCCTAAGTTGAAACCTTTTTTTCTGCGGAACCAAAGTTGAAACCTTCATAGCATTATAGTAAAATTTCATTATGCTGGAAAATTATGCATACATATAAACAAATCATGAAAGATTGATAGCAATGCCAGAAACCATTCAACTTCATTTCGCCAACATGTGGGACATCCTTCATCCAGCTCCACCTGCCATGCACCAATATTGAGAGTGCACAACTGTAGGGGAGATTCACCCCGACCATTGCGCCGCAGTAATAATGACTAGTGAGCAGTCAAATCACAGAGCCCCACCTTCGCCACAGTAAGTTACTCGGACGAAGCAACCATCATTTCACTCTTCGTTGAATCCGCTGGTACTCCAATATTCCTAGAGTAATAAGTTGCTCGGACGAAGCAACCATCACTTCACCTTTCCCACAGTAAGTACTACCTCATTTTTTTATTCTAGAAACCACCACACGCGAATATTGGATGGTAGCAGCACAGCATCAAGTGTACTAGCACTACTCAATTCAAAAATCGAAACCAACCAATGAACTACTAGTTGGTGAGCGTTTGTTGTATCATGTACTCCCTCTGTCCATGTATATAGGGCCTAATGAGTTTTTCGAGACTAACAATATAGGACATGCAAGTTGCTCAAAGCATACCGTCAATTTCGTACATGAAAGGATCTTCGAATGATATAATTTTCAAATTATATAAAATCTTATCAATAGTCAAAGGCAACCTCGAAGAATACATTAGGCCCTATATATATACGTATGGATGAAGGGAGTAGTACTTTGAGAGAGACGAGAAGCGATACGGGCTAGTGGATTACTAGAGCTAGGTGTCGCACGGAGGTCTCGAAATATGGTGATAGCATGAGGTGGGCCATGTATGACGTAAACTACACTGGGCTGCCGTGTTTCGGAGGTCTACTAGATGTGGAGAAGATTGGGTTGATTTTATATCGCTGAATGTATAAAATATATTAAGAGTCCAGAACGATCCACCGCGAGGTTCCTTGCTCCTTCTCGGTCGTCGGAAAGCGTTCTTCTTCGTTTTGCCGACACGTGGGACATCCAGCATCCAGATCCACGGGTCATGCAAGAAATTTGTAGAAAAACATCCAGCATCCAGGTCCACAGGTCCTCCATTTCTTTTTAGTATGCATATAAGATTTGGTCAAAGTCAAACTTTGTAAAGTTTGACCAACTTTGTAGGAGAGACTCATCAACAGTCACGACCGTAGGTGGAGTTTTCTCTTAATTCTTGCATGCAACATTTTAATGAAGCTTGAAATATGAACATGTCAATGGGAGGGAGTAGAAGCCTCATGCATGCATGCGTGCATGCATGCAACACTCACACGTATACATGCACGCAACACTCACGCATCCATGCGGCACACAGCACACGGCGCAACACACACGCTCACGCTCAAGTGCTCAACCTACTCCCTCCGTCCGTGAAAGACTGTACATATAGAGATTTACACAGTGACCAAGAGGAACATAACTCCACACCATTTAGAGCAAGTACTCCCTCCGTTTCTTTTCTTTGATTTGCACATCATTTAGAGCAAGTACTAGGATTCTTAAAACGTAGGAATAGGAAACACAAAGGATTCGAGTGGCATGTCCACTTGAATCCCATAGTATCAGCACTGAGTGTTTGATGCCACATGAGAAAGAAAGGAAGTGAAAAAAAAAGTTGGAGCGGATTCTATAGATTTCCAATGAAATGTTATAGTAGTACACGTGATTCCATACTATAGGTAAAAATTCCTATAGGATTCAATCCTATGAATCAAACGACTAATTTACTAAGGTCCACGGTCAAGGCGGCACAGGGCTGACGCGACCTCTCACTGCGTCCGCCATTGAAGCAGCGCGCTGGCCGAGGGCGCTGCCCGCTGCACGCCTGGCTGAACGAGCCACCTCGCCGCATTTAAACGCCTACATTAAACCCGTGTGGAATCCGAGAAACCTACTCCACGTGGAAACCGGTTATTTTATGTAAATGTAATGAAATCCGGCCATGTTTGCACGAATTTGTTTACGTACAATCTGAGTGGATTCCTCCAGTGGTCATCACACGTGAGCCAATCGATTCGCACCCTTCAAGCTAGTATAGCCAACAGCCGGCTATATTTATTTGCCATGTCACTTATAGCCAATCTTATAGCCCACTCATACAATAGTTAGTCATACTAGTATACTACATCATTAATATATGACCCACATGTTTCTCTCACAAAAGGTGTTGGAGCTCGTGCTATAGCCAGCTGTAAGTTTGTAGCCCGCTTCTCTTCTCTCACCTCTTCTCTCTCATCCAACTAAGCAACAATATATTATTTAAAGCCTTACAGCCCGCCTACATCACCTTATTGTACTTGCTCTTCCGCGCCCCATTTTGTCTTGCGTTACTTCCTCCGTCCAGCACACTAACAAGTGGGTGCCATGCTCATTTATGCCAACGTGGTAGTCAATTATTTTGTCAGAGTCAGCTATCACACCCTTCTGGTGCCACGTCAACGAATCCACTAGAAACAAGTCTAGACTTGTTTGGTTCAACCACCTCGCTAGGTGTTTGGAGAGGAATTGGCCGGCGCTAGGTGGTTCTATAGGTGGGCTGGCGGAAAAAAACAGGGGAAAACGCGGGAAGCAGCTAGACGAGGGAGGGAAGCTTCTACATTCGCGGGGGACGTGGCATTGACCATTGGGCGGCAACAGGCGGTCATCCGTGTACGCAATAAAAGATATGAAGAGGCATCCTATATCAGCAAGGACCAGCTTCCCTACTGATAGCTCATCTAACAGAACTCCCAAGTTAACTGTGCTGAGGCTGGAGTAGTCATGAGATGGGTGACCGGATGGGAAGTGGACTCGATATTAACTAATTTGATGGGTCACTGTAAAGGTTATTTTAAACATTTACAGTGACCCATCAAATTAGTTGAACCTCGAGGTCTTTGTTTTGTAATTTTCTACATTTTTTTTATTTTTTGAACACATGTTAATCGAAGGTCTATCACGTTACTTTTTAATAACTTTTGTCATGTATGTGAAATTAACCTCGAGGTACTTGTTCTCAAATTAACCTCTGGGCCTTGCAGGAGTGCTGCAATGTGTCGGCGTCAATTGCAAGATGAGCCACCAAGCTAGCAGTGGAGTTGCCAACATGGTCAAAGTGCACGCAACATTGAGTAGAAAGAAGCATGCCTAGGAAATTAATGTGTGCTTAGGGAGGCCCTTTGCTCAAAGAGCAAGTACTCTTTCAGTTATACTATAACTAGGTGTCGCACGGGCTATAAGGATGAGGAGCGAGAAGCAACGGGCTGTTGGATATACTACTATAACTAGGTGTCGCACGGGCTATAGGGACGAGGAGCGAGAAGCGACGTGCTGCTGGATATACTATAACTAGGTCTCGCACGGTGGCTGATGTATATGGTGAATGCATGAGGTGGGCCATGTATGATGTGTTTCGGACTCTCTCGGTTAAACGTAGAGAGATTTGGTTGATTTTATATCGCTGAATAATATAAAATATTATGAGTGCAAACGCTCCACGGCGAGGTTCCTTGCTCCTTCTTGGTCATCGGGAATCTATGTTCTTCCACTCTTTTGTTTTAGACATGAGCTTTGTTCATCCTTTTGCCAACACGCGGGACATCTAGCATCAAGGTGCACATGTCATGCAAGAAAATGGAGATAAGCAGTGTGTAAGTGAGTCATGCACTTTGATGGCACGTACTGTGCAATATTTTTTCTCCTCGATGGCACGTGAATCGTGCACGTACTCAATGACGGAGCATAGAATGGTAGCCATGGACATGGTCGGCCCTTTTTGGAGAGAGTAATAAATAACTTTGATGTGTCCCGTCAACTCGCAGAACGACGAGAAGCTTGCTTACTACGCCCTCTCCCTCGCCCTCGCGCGCGCGGTGGCTCGCAGTACGAGGAGAAGCTTTTGCTTTATACAAGCAGTGGACGTGCATCCGTTCATTCGGTGTCATATTGCTAGAAGTATATAATTCTATAGTACCATCATCATTGTTCGACTTCCGAAAGAGGTGAAGAGCCAAGCGCAAGGTCACCTACTAACCTTTAGTAGGAGTATAGTACACTATAGCCAAAGTTGGGCCACCTTTTTAGAGCATGGTTAATTAATATAGGTGGCTCTTGCAACGGCACATCATTTAGAGCAAGTACTCTCTCCGTTTCTTTTCTTTCATTCGTAGGAACTTAAAACGTAGGAATAGGAAAAATAAAGGATTGGAGTGGCATGTCCACTTGAATCCCATACTAGCATTAACATAGTGTTTGACACAGGAAAAACAAAGGAAGTGAAAAAAACGTTGGAGTGGATGCTAGATTACCAATTAACACATGATTTCATAGGAAAAATTCCTATAGCATTCTATCCTATGAATCAAACGACCAATGTAGGAAAATTATGAGGGGGGTCTCTCCAACAGTGTTCCTCTGCTCGCACCTAGCATCACGGGTCGAACTTTGGAGTCATTCATCTGGTACACGTGGCATCTCAGATCTGGACACAAGGTGATGTACACCGTCAAGGTCCATTGGCTAGTCATGGTGGGGAGTAACTTAGACTAGTGTCATGCATATGACACTAGCCTATGTTACTACGTTAATAGTGCAAAGTAACAAAGAAGTAGTAACATATAGATGATTGCATTTATTAACTTATAGACTCATTTATTCTTGGGAAGGGCTATGTTATAGTAACATAGTATTATGTCACTCTAAGCACCTCTCTTTTCATTAATTACTTGCCACATAAGCAAATTTGCATTGGGGTGCGTTATGTTACTAGCTATGTTACTCCCACTATGACCATCCTTAGGATAATGTTGTCCTCAAAGTCGGATGTACACGATCAAGGTCCACGGTCAAGGGGGTCAGGGTGGATGCAACCTCTCACTTCATCCGCCATTGAAGCGGTGCGCCGGCCGAGGGCGCCGCCCACTGCACTCCCAGCTGTACCCGCCTCCTTGCCGTATTCAAACACCTACATTTAAACACGCGTGGAATGCGAGAAACCCACTCCAGCCACACGTCCGTTTAGGAGCGGGACGCCAGCCAAGCTCCTCCTTCCACCATTTTCTCCACTCTTTCGGCTGCATCCGACGAGCAAGAAGAGTAGTTCTCCGGCATAAAAGTCGTCTGGGTGGCCCGCCGAGCCCGGTAGTTACGAGCGACGCAGTTCGCTGCTCCACCTACCTCGCCTAGCCCGATGGAGCCAGTTGCCGCCCTAAGCCAGCACGTGGTTCCGCAGCTGGCTACTCCAATCCTGCTCGAGGAAGAGTGTCGAGTTGCTCCACGCCGTCTTGTCGGGGAGCACGGCGGCATGGGCATCATCGCTGCCCTCAACACCACCGCATCGTATTGTGCCTCCAGTGCCTACAACTGCACCATTCTCCGTCGACGGGCGCGTAGCCGCGCCATGCAGGTAGAGAAAGAAGCCGCCACGGATGTCGACGAGGTGACACGGCTATGCGGATGTCCACGAGGTGACGGCCAGCACGTCCCTGCCAGCCGCCATCATTGAGGATAAGTAGAACACGGGAGGCCGCCGCCGATTGTATCCCATGAAGGCCACCGCTGAGGTGACGCCGGCGAAAACAACCGGTGTCTTGCATGATTCTTCTTTAGCCGGATGCTGGAGGAGGACAAAGAGATCGGCCGGCGACCATTTAGATTAGGTATATTAATTCTACCTTTAGCTCCGGACTAGCACGGCTTATTTAATGTAAATGTAATGAAATCTGTCATGTATATATGAAATCCGGCCGTGTTTGCACAAATTTGCGTCCATGTTCGCGCTCTCGAACAACCCCGCAAAGTGAGTCACCACCTTTGTGATGGCCAGGACGCAGTGAAAGAACGACGTCCTTCATTCCGCAGGTGATGGCCATTACCACGCGCTCGTCTAGACGGCTCGGTAGCTCATGAAGCAGCACCAACAACATGCCTTGTGCGTCTAGTACTCCATTGCAGTCGTAGTTGCTACATGCGGAACTCGGGTTGCAGTTGCAGGTGAGCACGGCGACGCTGCGTGGCCATCCATCAATAGTGGCTGGTATGAGGATGACATCGCCATGTGCATCCTATTTGTACTAAAAATCATGAATGAAGAGTATAAACATGTTTACATACAACCTGAGTGGATTGCTCCAGTGGTTATCGCATGTGTAGTGTCATGCAAAGCTTCATTTATTAGGTTATAGAGTCATTTTTTTTGGTATGTGTGATGTTACTCATAGAATGAGTAACTAGCTATAAGTTACTCAATTTACCTCTCTCCTCATTAACTAGTTGCCACATAGGCGAATTTGCTGAGTTGGACCCGATGTTACTCTTGAAGTTACTCCCACTGTGGTTAGTCTTAGGCCTTGTTCGGTTCAACCTCCTCCCAAGGGGTTTGGAGAGGAATGGAGGGGAATTTGGTTTGTACATGATTTAATCCCCCACAATCCCTGTTAATCCCCGTTAAAACCCCTTGAACCGCACACGCCTTTAAGGTTAAAAATGACCGGAATTACAGAGGACAGGGTACAAACTTCAATGATTTAAAGGTGAGGGTTTGTTTCCGACTAGCTCTAAAACCTGAAGGTTTATAAATCGGACTTCACTCTCCCCTCATGCACACGCGTGGGTACACTCACGGTAGAGCGCATTTGCACACGAAAAGGCAGGTAACGTGACAATTTGACACATCTAGTTGTCCACTTAATGTGGGGTCTGGGACCAAATGTCAGCCATACCAAGTGCGACCTGAACACGGTGGCGTAGTTATTGATTGAGTTTCTTTTTACTGGTACGTTAAATGAGAAGATGGCTCCCCGCGTATTCAATTTAAAACGAACGCTACGAAGAGAAAAACAATTACTACTCCACTTCGGGACTTGCTTGCTAGGGTTGCTCTCTTCTTCTCACTCTCTCACCCTCTCCAGATATAAACAAGACGGCGGTGTCCACTCTCTTTGTCTCTCTCTCTCTCTCTTCTCACCAGTTGTCACAGATCCGGCAGGATCCCTTCCGCTGGTGGTCGCCGGTGGCGACGGAGGAAGCTGTCGCGTGTTGTCTTCTCTGACCTGGCGCCAGCGTGGGAGGTCCTCCGCACCCTTGCTTCCTGCCGTCGTGTTGGCAGATCCCGCCGACTGCCTCGCCACATCCCACCGACCGGAGGTATAACTTATTTTAGAACCGACCTTGTTCTAATGGCCCAGCTCCCCACGTTGTTGCATCCTTTTTTTTCATCAAGTTAGGATTGCTCCCCACGTCGCTGCATCCTGCATGTGGATATTCTTCTAGTATTACAAAGCACCCCATGTAGCTAGCTCTGTCGGCTTGTCGAACACTCGAACAGCACCTAAATTTTTACTATTAGAGGAAAAAAGGTACTGCAGATACTGGCTAACGAACCGATCTCTTGGTTTGAAAGGGAAATAAAGATGCTGGCCTGACCAGTCTCTTAGTCCAAAAAGGACAGAAAGTGGGTGGGAGGGGGGGTTGGGTCGACAATGCAACCGAGAATGAGCACGTCTAGATTTCCTGTGGTCACATAGGAAAGGTCACTGACGACAACAAAAAAGGCACAAAACTAGACATGCTTTGCATGTTTGCCGCACTCGGCAACACCTCTGCCTCACCACTTTATGCCTCGATGGATGTAAAACGTGCTTGTGCCTCTCCTGTCCCTATGCCCTTACTACTGCTGTTAATCTAACATCATAGGTAAAATGAAACAATGCCACCGTTAATGTGATGTCACTGTTAAGTTATCTGCTTTCAATTTAATGCCATTGATAAATTGAATCAATGCCACCACCGTTTTAGGAAATGCTTCTGTCTTGCTTTATTTCTCATAAAGAGTGTTTTCGGCCGTTACACTAAAATCTGACACCGGTAACATAGCCGCATCTTCATGGAACTGCACAAAATTTAATTGCACAATGGTTAACATGACGGTGTGTTTCTCCTTTACGTATCACCCTTTGTTAGAATGATCGTTCCTGTTAACCGTGCACGTACGTACTAATCAAGTGCTATTGTCAATCTGTCATCATAGAGTAATAATGCTATTGTTATGCATGTTAATGTAAGGCCCCGTTAATCTAGTGCCAGTGTTAATTTGATGTGATGGCACTTCTTAGTTAATGGCACTTTTCATACTGTCAGTGTAATGCCATTGATAACATATGAGATGCTGCTATTAATCATATGTCGCTGCAAAAAAATGACACTTCTTAACCCTGTTACATATTTGTGCAAACAGGGTTGTCTATCTCCATATGGTGTCTTATTTGTGCAAACGAAAGCACAAACCTCAATTTTAGTGTAACCTGCTGTCAGCTGATCTCACGGTGCTCCAGGTATTCCTAAATTCGTAACTATGTAGAATGACCAACGCAAGATGAAATAAGCTTATTCGTGCGTTGACTTGCGGATTGCAGTGTGGAACGAGCCTGTCATGCGTGGAGGAGCAAACAAGCACTGCAGCCGCGCCGTCAACGCAAGATAAAAGAGACCGAGTCATTGATGGCCTGGCCGACGAGTAGGGGTCATGCAAACAGTAGTGCATTATTTTAGTGGAACTGCACAAAAAATATACTGGGGTTAGTCGGACAAATTTTCTACAGCCACGCGTAAGGAATTGCACTCATCGATTGCATAGAATTTCCTCCTTGCCATCATAGGAGATCCCAAGGTGGAAATCAACTAACCACCTATAAAATTATGCATAATCTTCCTCACGCAGGTCAGTATCCCCTTCGTCCAAATGATCGTGTTTTGTCATGTCGAGCTATTGATATGTGCTACTGTTTCGCGACACCATTTAAGTACAGCTATTGCTTTCCTATCTTTTCACATTCAGGACAATGAAGATGATTTCAGTGGAACTGCACAAAATGGTCTGATGTTGAGTGATCTCTATTACCTCCTCTGTTTGCTGCAATGTGTCAGCGTAAATTGCAAGATGAGCCATCAATCTAACTGTGGAGTTGCCAACATGCTCAAAGTGCACGCAACATTGAGCAGAAAGAAGCTTGTGCGTGCGTAGGGAGGCTCTTTGCTCAGAGAAGCATCAATTGTTTTTTCTTTATTTCTACACCTTCTCACAGCTTTGTCGTGGTTATAGTCTTGTGAATCATTTAGATGCGTAAACATGCTGCACTTAAGTGCTTGTGAATGTTAGCTAGTATGCATACCATATGTTGTGAAACTTAGTTTAGTGTGAATGTTGACTAGCGTGTCAACCTTTACAATCTATATTGTGGGCCTGTTATTTGACCCCTCATTTTGCCGCGCAACGACCAGTGCGAGTGTCTACATGCAGTACCGCATCCTCTAATTTGGTGGATGCCAAGCCGGCCTGAGAAGGAGCTATAACTTTTTTCCAAGTTGAAAAATGTTACCGATGAGGAGCCATAAGCTGGAGGCGTCTCTTTTTTTCTTTCGAATGGGCAATAAGCTGGAGAGCTCGAGAGTGTCTCTAATGGGCTGCCTCTAGTAAAAGGCCATCCAGTATGAAACACGGGCAGCTGACTAGGTCGATACAAAAGCCTATCCATCTTAAAGCCCATTTGTTTTTATTGTTTGCGAGGAAAAGCCCATATTTCTTGAAGAGGGGCGATCCCAGAAAAACCCTCCTTCCTCCTCACCTCCACTTACTGCAGCTCGATGGACTCTCCCGCTTCCGTCTCCCCCCAATTCCCCCCGCTCCCCATCTTCCTCACTCGTACAGAAAACCCCCGCTGACCTTCTTCCTCACTCGTACAGAAAACGCCTGCTCCTCTTCTTCCTCGCTCCTACAGAAAACCCGAGCCCTCCTTCTTCCCCACTCACACTGCCACTAGGCTCGTCTCTCGCTACTCTGCTCAAACCCGTGAGCTCGGTGCGACGCCCACAAGGAAAATGGAGTTGGCTGGCCCTAGCGCCAAGAAGATGAGGCTCTCGACAGCGGCGACGCCGGCTGTAGATCCCGCACCCAGCAATGCAGGGAGAAGCGGTGAGCCCCCCCCCCCCCAACCGGATCTGAGGAACCCATAGAATCTCGGGTGGACCGCATCAGCGATCTCCTGGACAACATCCTTGGGGAGATCATCTTGCTTCTCCCCACCAAGGATTGCTGCCGCACCCAGGTCCTCTCAACACGGTGGCGCCCTCTATGGCATGCCATGCCCCTTAATCTCGATTGTCGTCAGCTATCTATCGTTCATGATTTTGAACTCCTCAGAGCCATCATCTCCTCCCACCAGGGCTCCGTTCAACGCCTCTGCATCCCGACATGCTACCTGCTGTCCATACCCTGCATGGTGGACGCCTGGCTGACATCCCCTGAATTCGAAAAACTCCAGCAGTTTGAGTTCTACCATTACCACAAAAATTACATACCACGAACCGAAGGCCAAGAATTTGTGCCCACACCACCGTTGTCCATCTCGTGGTTTTCCTCCTCTCTCCACACCGCCACCTACGCCCGATGCCATCTACCAGACGATCTGGTACAAATGCTTCGACTCCCACTGCTAAAAAAACTTTCGCTTGTGGTGGTTTATCTGTCAGAGGCCTCACTGCACAGCATCATCCACTCCAGTTGCCCTGCCTTGGAGCACTTGCTAATTGTTTTGGGAATAGAAATCCCTATCGGTTGTCTCCAAATAAAGTCGCCTCACCTTAAAAGAATTGGAATTTGTTTTGAAGGACAGCAGCTCATTATCGAAGATGCCCCTTCACTTCAAAGGTTGCTCCTTCATTATTGTTATATACCTTCGCAACTAATTGTCGTCTCTGTGCCTAAACTGGAGAACTTGGGTGTAATTCCTGATCCGTTTAATTATCAGAAGTTGGTGTTTGGCTCCACACTTATTCAGGTACCGTATATTATCATCTACACATTTGTAATCATAAGCTGCATTTTTCATTTGTGCGCATAAGTTTTATATCATCTTGGAGTACACTTTGGGTACTAATATTATGTTATATGCTCAATGACGAGTTCGTCCATGGATAGCCTATCAATGGTGCTGGATTCTGTCAAGACCTTATATATCGGACTGTTTAGTTATGATCTGAACACAATTATTGGCTTCCTGCAATGCTTTCCATGTCTGGAGAATTTGTATATAAAGGTGATGATTTCCAGAGTTGCTTTGTTGTGTTAAGGTTTCAGAACCGAATGAACACATTCTTTGAGATACTTGCGCAGATGATATATTTTGCTTGTGCATCCAGACGCATCATAACCTTGTCATCAGAAGATGGAGCATCAGGGTGTTGAATGGTGTAACCATCTTCTACAATCTACCATAGATCATAGTCGATAGCTTGAATTCTGATTCTCATCCGTTCCTTCCAGTACAGATAGTCATTTCCATCAAAGATAGGAAATCTTTCAGAGTGCGAGGATCTACCTGCAAGCGACATACTCAAAACTCCAAGGACGTTAGACCTTTAATAAACAGAGACAGGGAGAACCTGCTCTGATACCAATTGTTAGGACCGAGAGTATATCAACCAGAGGGGCGTGAATGGGAGATTCAAATTTTCTTTTGAAAGCTTTGAAACTCAATCAAATCACAGCAGCGGAATAGAGAGACGTAGGAAGTAAACTGATTCAGTCCTCTTCATCAGAAGCATATTCTTCGAGGAAAGCATTTACAATGGTACGAGGTTGGTGGATAATAGGTTTAACTACAGCGAGGGTTACGCAACAAGCAAACAGATGCAACAGGATAAGACACATCATGCCAGAGAAAGAATGAGTAGCACCTCACAGATTTCACAAGTACGACAGACACACAAGATGGTAAAGAATGAATACAGAAGTTGTCAAAGAACGTATACACGAAATGAAATAAACAGAACAGACTGATCACAAAAACTATCGACATAGAGCATGAATAAGAACTATTGAATGAATTGCAGTAGAAGAGAAATAACCAGTGGTGATCGATGGCGACAGAGAGATTTGGTAGACCAGTTCACCCTTCTGCCAAAGGGCTATGTCTGGTTGGAGGGGCTGTGACTTAACACGGAAGATAAACTCCCTTCATCCTATTCTCCTTCAACACAGAGCTGATCAGACTCAGGTTGATTTCACTCATGGTAGATCCTTGTCAGCGATCTCCAAACCTTCGGTCGACCTACGCGAACCACAATCACTCTTGGTTGCTGAAGATCAGGCTCGGTGAAGACAACAACTCTTCAACACTCGAAGCCAAACCTATCCGTCTAGAGAGTGCGTAGCTCTCAAGAGTAATAGGTATAAGAACTCTCACTTAGAACTACTGTGATGCTAAACCACTGTCTAAGTTTGGGCTCTTGGTTTTCTCTCGGTGGATCTTAAACTCAAATCACTCGGAGAGGGGTTGCTCAAATCAATCTTCTCAGAAATCTCAAGCAGAGGAGCCAACGATCAAAGTTGGAGTGGGGTGGCTATTTATAGCCGCATCCTTCCCAGATGGGAAATGACCAAATTGGACATCGGCCTCAGCCAATGGCCGAACGACATGATTCCAACGGTCGGATTTGAGCACAACGGTAACATTTCTTGTGGAGCAAGAAATGTTAACTCCTCGGTCTGAGGCAAATCTCTCGCAGCGAAGAAGATCACAGTCTCTTGCTGGCAAGTATTTACTCGGAACACAAGGAGATTTCCCTCGCATCTTTCATAGGTTGTGGCTAAGCATCACAGCAGATCTAAGCATCGAGAAACTATACCCCTCTTAATAGTACGGAGGTCCTATGACTCAACAGACTGAAGAAGAAAAATGAAATGAATGCTACATCTTCAGTTTGTCTTTGACTTTAATCACAGCAGTCAATTTCTTTGGACGACAGTATCGAAACAAAAGCTTCGCTTCAGCAGTAAACTTTCGAGGGGTCAATTTCTTCACATTAATCTTCTCGACTCTATCACTTCAACAGATATAGCTTGTTCTTCTCTGTAGTGCAGATATGCTTCGGTGAAGTTCCTTGAACTCTACACCGAAGACAGCATTCTCTTCAGTTGTGTATGTACTTTACTCTTTGTATGCACTTGCAAACAAATTATTCCATACCTGTTTCTGTCAACAATCTCCAAAACACAAGGTAGGCAGATATTGCACCAACAATCTCCCCCTTTTTGGACGATTGTTGACAAAACAGATCACATCGAATGATAGATAATGAAAGGAATGTAATGCAAAGAATAATGAAAGACGAGAGAAGATTACGAAGATAAGATATTCTCCCCCTTGAGATATGCTTCGGTTTGGGAAAAATATATTTCTCTTCATATGAGTGTCATGGACAACAGATTTCATACTAGATTTCGTTTAATGCACTCGACGATGTCTAAGGCTGTTCCTGTCATGAAAACTTCGTCAAAGGTTAGATGTGAAACAACATTGTGAGTTTTGTGACAAGGTTAAGTCATGAAGGTTTTCTCATAACACAATTTGAATCCACACGAGATATAGTTTTCCTGCATGTTAGATATTCGATATGATCAAGGCAGGATCGAATCATAATTCATAGCTCAGAGTGGATATGCTTTGAAGGTGATTTTCCTACAAAAGAGATGATGCAAAAGATATTTGAGAGGAAAAACACTTCGTCAATCATATAGATGACTTTAGCTTCCTGCAAGGTTAGATAATGATAGATAGCAATAAGAGCATATCCAACCACAATAGTCATAAATCATATAGTGCTTCAATATGATGTCATCATTTAATGGTTCTCTATTCTTCTTCGCGGAGCAGTTGTGTGTCCCTATAAGATAAATGATTTCCTATATAATCAATCAGAGAATAAACATTCGAAGGCACCTACAGACAAAGATTGCGAAGCAAATGATATTGCAGGCGGGGGTTATTAACATTACATGACGATCGAGTGTTTCAACACCACAAGCGGTGCGATAAGTTCTGAAGCAAATTGTTCGAAGAGAAACCAAATGAAAGTTCGAAGCAAAACACCCTGCAAACCCCGATAAACCATCACTCAATGTCATTCTCCCCCTTTTTGTCAACAAGTGTCAAAAAGGAAAGAGAGAGCATACGAGGAATTACTCTGAGGGAGAATCTTCTGAGTCAGAGTTGAAACCACATGAAGAACCAGAGTCAGAAGAATGCGGAATGGTCGAGGCAGAAGCAGGAGTAGCAGCCTTGGCTTTGAGGGGCTTTGAGGGATGTGCATCTGGCTTGTAGATACGAGTGCCGGCCGTGTCTGTGATTTCATCATCATGGTTGAAAAATAGCAGATCCGTTGATGCAGAATGTTATGGGAACTCTGGAGTTTGTCTTCGGACACGCGGTACTGCAAGCAAGTCCAGATATTCATAGTCTTTGAATAGACCCTTCTTGGCTAGATCCTTGCGAGAGTAATGCTTTCTCAGCAAGGTCCATGATCTCTTCATTGCCTCCTTCTCATGCAGAAGAATTTGCCGGGTGTGATTATGAAGCATATTCAGTTCAGTCAGCAATTCCATCTTTTCCTTTCTATCCATTCTGATATGCCTTTCCAGAGTCTTCTATGTACGAATGCAAATCTCATAGAGTGATGGATTTTCCTCTTGAGGAACTTCAACCTTGGCTTCTTTAACCTTCGGTACATTCTCAGAAGCAGAAGCAGAAGCAGTTGCAGTAGCATCAACAGGTTCCTTCCCTTTTCTGTATTCCTTCATGATGTGCAGAGTGTCACGGATAGGTGGCATGAATACCTTCGGTTCATAGGCCCAGAAGAATTTTTCATTTGTGAGCTACTCAATGGCATACATAATCCAAGGAGCATAGGGCTTTAGAGACTCAGGGCTATCTGCAGCACATGCCAGATTCCGAATGAAAAGGTCAGGAATGTCAAACTTGATTCCCTGAGATATTGCAACAAGAACATTTCCTACGATGCCTTTGATGGAGCTGGGCCGGTTTGTTGGCGTGATGGTATTGCACAAAATGTGGAATAGCACTTTGTTGTCATAGGCCAACTTCTTCGGATCAACTTCAACGCATTCATCGCCCACCATGGTGGAATCCATCAAGACATGGAGTTGAGCTTCAGATACTTCCCAGAAATGCAGTCTGTGTTCTCTGTCGTTCTCAAATTCACATCGAGGCAAATTTATCAGGGCCAGAAAATGATCTGCTGAGCACTTGATTCTCTCTCTCTGCCAGTCATCCACTCAAGTGTCCAAGATGAAGGATTTGCCATTTCTCCTGTGATGTATAGCATGGCATAGAACTGAAGAATAACATCCTTGTTCCAGCCATGGTTGAAACGCATGAATCCCTTCAGGCGAGCATGTTCAATGTGATCAATTGCATTCAGGAAGCAAGGCATTTCTTTGAGCTTGGCGAAGTTCAATATCTTATGATTGAAAATCTTGTGCTTGCCAAACAAGATTCGAGCATAATAGATTGCTTGCTCTTCTATCCAGAACCTGGGGGACAATGAAGTCCTTTCTCCTTCATACGGGCTGACCCCAAAGAATGCAAGCTTCGCAGAGTGAAGCTGTTCGTTGAAGGCGGGGCCATTGGGGCCATATTCAGCTGAAAACAGCGGGAAGGATTCTTGAGGATTTTTCTTGAGTACTTCCACGCTAATTTCCATCGGCTGTACTCCTTCAAAGACTGGAGCATTTTTATCGACGGGCTTCAATGGCACAAGAGGTCTTGACACTGTATCTCAAGCATATGGCATGGGGTCACTGGAATGACTGTCATTTTTCTTTGCTGGAACTCCTTCAACGGCTTTCTCAGATTCAGGCACAAGGGCCTTATCTTTCGGTGACTCATCAACTGGTGGCGGCACAAAAACTTCTTGAGACACAAGTGTCTCAGCTTGTTCTCCTTCAGTCTGTTGTGGCAGAACTGGTGGTACAACCTGGTGGGACAGAACTGGTGGTGCAACTTCTTCATCTTTCTTCTCGTGAGCCATGGGCTCTTCAAACTTCTTTTCTTCCTGTTCTGGCTATGAAGCCAAAGAACCAGGAGCAGGGTCAACTTCCATCGGGGCAGGAGCGCCTGATGAGGAGACCATAGGGGTAGTACCTTGGGCAGCAACTTGCTTCCCCTCAATCTTATCACCCTCCTTAGTGGATCTAGAGGGTTCATCATAACTTCTTTCAAAGGTGATGGGACTGCCTTTTCCATCTCAATCTCTTCATCAATCTTTTCTTTGGGAGCATTTTGCTCGGGCACAACATTTACTTCATCAGGATTGACAAGATATATGTCCACAACATCAGCTTCTTGTTCGACTGAGGTAGGAATGATAACTTTTGTAGGCTCAGCCTGTTGCTCAGTAACTTCCTCAGGACGAGGGGAAGGAGGAATCTGTTGAAGAGGAACACTTGCATCGATGGGTGCATCTGAAGAAACAGTTTGGATACGACGATCCTTAGTCTCTTTTGGCTTATATGCTCTAGCCTGTGTTCTTACACGTTTCTCTTCTTTCTCTCTGCGTCGAGCAAGAGCTTCTTGACGCTTAATCTCTGTGATTCTGCGATCACAAAGCTGAGAGACATCCATCTTCATCCTGGAGTGCCAATCAATCTTGTTGTTTCTCATGGTAGTGAGAGCTTTGGTGGTCTCAAGAATAGCCTTGTTCACATCTTTTCTTTCAGACTCAGATTTAGCTTCCCTCCTCATCTTCTCCAGAAGCTTCTTATCTTCGACAGCTTGATTGAGTTCTTTGGTGATTTCTTTCAGATCAGTGAAGTGCTTGGCTACCATCTTGGTAACATCTTCTGGCAAACCCAAAGTACCCAACTCAGCTGGATTGGCATCATAGGAGGCACCTTCAATGATGTCGAATATCAGATCAAAATCATATTCCTCTGTGGAAGCACGAATGATTTTCTTCGCCTTCTTGGCAGAAGCAGCAGCTTTCTCATCAGTAATCAATTTTCTCTTTGCAGATGGGGCAGCAGAACTCGAAGGTTTATCAGAGGGGACCGGTGCAAGTCTTAGTGAAGATCTCACTGGTGGCAAAATCTTCACAGGAGAAGGGGTTTGGTATGGCTTGTCAAGCAGCGCTTTCTGATCATACATGGGAATTTCTTCGCCAGCACTGCCATCAGACGAATCCTCATCAGACGAGGTAGGTGCAACTTTCCTAGATTTGCTTGCAATGGACTTCTTCTTCGAAGCACGAGGAGAAACAAACTTCCTCTTCTTCTTTTCTTTACGGGCAGATGCCCTTTCCTTCTTTTCCATCACATCCTGTTGGGTCAACTCAACATTCCGCTGTTCTACTTGGTTCTTCTTCGCAAGTCTATCCTCACGCTTGTCCTTTGCCTTTTCCCTTTTTGCAACTTCTTTGGGAAAATCAGCTATAGTTTTCAAAGAATCAGCATTAGCATTGGGAGGCGGTGCCGGCCTCACTTTTTCATCGTCCTACCCTAGGCAGCCTTCTGCAATGCAATCATTCCAGGGTGGAGTGAATGGAAATAGGATTTGGTATTTCCTTCAGACGTTCTCATAATTGAACCATTTCTTCACCCAGTGACGGCTAATGTTTTGCAATCTGTTATTCCTTTCCTGAGCAGTTTCTACTCCTGGTGGAGTCCTGTAAGTTTCTTGATCAGACATTTTGGCTGCAGTATTTCTATCTCTTCCTCGGCCACCCTTTTTGGGATTTCCATCAGAGAACATGGTTTTGGAGTCTGTGACAAGCTCATCCTCTAGCTGGCTTTGCACTGAGGGCACATCATCATTGTCTTCCGCAGATTCTGATTCAGCCTTTTTCTTCGGCGCTCTTGGTGGCTTTGCTGATTTTCTTTCGACCATTTTAGCTTTGTCAGCCACCCTTGGCTGCTGAGGGATTTCTTCCTCTGAACCAGAATGCTCATCCGAGCTATTTGCCATGACCACCCCTAAGAGAATAAACACAAATTCGAAAGAAAGCACAGAAGAAGTCACAAGCATGCAAGAGGAAATTTCAACTCAAAATAGATGGTTTTACAGGAAGAAGCATGGGATACACGGCTTGCACTTAGCCAGATATCATCGAGTAATTTGCAGTATGCCTAATGACGACATAACCAATCCTCTAATCTTTCAAAGAGCATACACAGTGAACCCTAGATTCTAGAGACTAGTACGAGAAACATCTACAAACCGTACATGTCACAACTTATAGAACCTAGAAGATCTACCACAAGGAAATAACACAGGATAATTAGCGTTGGGAGGAACTGCTCTAGAACAGGAGGTGAGTAGAGCAAGTACCAGATCTGAATGCCCTAACTTGGTGAGACAGATCGACTACGGGAATGCAGGAAAGAGAAGTTACCGCACTGGCACGATCAATGGTGATGGAGCTTCGCCGGAGTTGCACGGCGATGCTTGACGTCGACGCTGCTTCGAGCTCAGGCTTGGGCGGAGATCGAAAGTAGGGTTTGAGGCTGAACAGGGAAAGAGCTAAGGAAGAAGAGACAAAGACAGGGGGTTTATATAGCCTGATGGACAAACCACCCACTCCAAAATCTACGGACAAAAAAACCCGGGACGTTCTACATTCAACAGACGAGATCACGATGAAGAGATCGTGGGCACGTGTCAGCCGTTTCCTGCGAAAATCTCGGTAACTGAACTAGATGCCGAAAGGTTTGAAGAAGGGCAAGCACCAAACCAGATAAAATATTGAGAATGATTTAATTCGCGACCAAGGATGTCGGAAAGAAATCTTCTTCAGATCAAGGTGCATGATTATGACACGATGAACAAGAATAAACCAGAAAAGGAAACAGACTCGAAGCACAACACTATCAAAAAAGAACACAAACACTAAGAGAGAAAAACTTAGAAAGATAAGCACCAACAATAAATGATCTCAGGGCAAATGAGGAACAGGAGATATCCCTGAGAGTGTTTCCTGCAAGAAACCATTAGTTCTTCTTCACAACCCACATCTATGTGAGAGGTGGGGATCTCATTTTCTTCGCCTGACTTGAGATATTTCTTCAGCGTGTTCTGCGAGACACCTGAGCACTATGATAATAATCATAAGAATAGGCATTGAAGTTGTTTCCAGATACATGAGTGTAATGATTAGAAGATATGCGCATGTACTCCTTTTGATGCAGATGAGGGTGATAATCATTCGAAAATGGCATTCAATTAGGCTGTGAATGGTAGCCATTCCCTTGTCAAGGATTATCCTGCGCAGTCAGATTAGCAGTAACAGATAGATTTTCAACGACACTTTTCTTCACCCAAATTTTCTTCTTGCGTGAGCCTACCCTGCAGTTAGCACCAACATATCGAGCAAAAAATTTACCATTCTGTTGCTTAAACAGTTTGTAATTTGAGTCATTTGACTCGTTAGTATCAACAGGAATGGGCGAATGATAACCAGTCAAAGTTTCAGGTTCGAGGATTTTACTCTTTGCACGAACCCAAGTTGTTCGAGGATATTGTTCGGGAGCTCAATAGGATCCATCCACATTCAGTTTCTTTTTGAAACCTAATCCTTCCTTCTGAGGATTTTTGTTCAGCATGGACTTCTTGAGCACATCACATAGGGTTTGATGCCCTTTTAGGCTCCTCAGCATACCAGTCTCAAGTAATCCCTTTAACCTGCAATTTTCTTCAGTAATAGCAGCAAAGTCCTCGGAAGAGGGGTCAGTAATGGTACCAACTTCAGTAGTAGTAATATTCTTTTTAGTAGCATCAGAAGTTTCAGCATGAGACTCAGCATTGCTACGTTCTAGACATTTTAAGCATGGAGGAACCAAACCATCAGGAATTTGAACGGATTGCTTGGCGAAGAGAGAAGCTTTCTCTAAAACCAGCTCGTTATGAGACTCTTTCAGTGACACGAGTTCCTGATTCCTGTTGAGGAGTTCATTTGATAAACCCTCGTAGTCAGGTGAGAGTGAGTCATATCGAATGGTGAGATCATCAATAGTTGATGAAAAAGCATCTTGCTCTTCAATCAACTTTTGATTCTTCTCCATCTCTTCGACTAGTAATCCTTCAGTTTTCCTGAGATTTCTTTCAAGCATTTCAAGTTCATCATGTTGAGATTTAGCAATTTTCACCAACTTGGCATATGAGATATATTCAGGTGAATATTCGTTCGTGGACTTATGGTGTTTTGCCGATACCTAATATTTTGATGATTTTGCCATAAGGCAGAAGGCAATCGGTTCATCTTCACTTGAATCATCATCACTTGACGCATTATCATCGGCATCTGATTCGATGAAATCCTTCAACGATTCAATGGCTACATATGCATTGCTTCTTCCAACCCTTTTGTAAAATTCTTCATCATCTGAATCAGTATCTGTTGTCTCTTCTTCAGAGTCAAGAGTCAGGTTGGTACAGGCTTTATTCAGCTGAGAGATTTTCTTCATGTTGGAATCAATGATTGCTCTGGCATTTATGTCAGTGACTGGTCTCATTGAAGAGGATGAAGCGGGCTCCTTTTTCTTCGAGAGCTTAGTGTGACGATCCATTTGAGCAAAGCCATTGCAGTGAAGATGCTTCCAACGATTACTAGTTGCTTCATCCCAGCAAGGACAATCTGCTATGACATGACCGTATTGTTTGCATTTGAAGCACTTCATTTCTTTCGGAGGTAATTGTCTTGAGGATTCAGGCACCTCATCTTCTTCATCATTCACAGGATATAAGTTTTGTCTTATGAGATCACTCAGCCGTTGTGTGAGCATTTCCAATTCTCTTGTGATAGTGTGTTGATTCTCAACAACTTCTTTTTCTTCCTGAGAGCTGCCATAGTGAGAGAAGGTTTCTCCTTCACCTTCTGAAGAAGGTTCTTGAACTGCATTTTCCAATTCCATCTTCTCTTCATATGTAGATAGTAGCGTCATGATCTCAACATAGTGAAGCTCTTCATAGTATGGTCTTTGTTTGATTTCGGCTACAATAGAATCGAATGATTCATTAAGTGCACTTAATAGCTTGTTCACCACATCTTTATTGGTGACATCTGTTACTCCTCGTTGGCGAAGTCTTTCAACAATGTCAGTCAGCCTATCCATGAGTTCCATCACACTTTCCTTTCAAAGACTTCTGAACCAAGTGAACATTGCTCGAAGCATCTGAGAGTGGGAGTCAGTTCTGGAGATAAATTCTTCATGAACATTTTTTATAGCATCTCAGAGTTGCTTTGCTGTGTTAAGGTTTCAAAACCGAATGAACACATTCTTTGAGATACTTACACAGATGATATCTTTTGCTTGTGCATCCAGACGCATCATAGCCTTGTCATCAGAAGATGGAGCATCAGGATGTTGAATGGTGTAACCATCTTCTACAATCTGCCATAGATCATAGTCGATAGCTTGAATTCTGATTCTCATCCGTTCCTTCCAGTACAGATAGTCATTTCCATCAAAGATAGGAAATCTTTCAGAGTGCGAGGATCTACCTGTAAGCAACATACTCAAAACTCAAAGGATGTTAGACCTTTAATAAAAAGAGACAGGGAGAACCTGCTCTGATACCAATTATTAGGATCGAGAGTATATCGACCAGAGGGGGGGGTGAATGGGAGATTCAAATTTTCTTTCGAAAGCTTTGAAACTCGATCCAATCACAACAGCGGAATAGAGAGACATAGGAAGTAAACTGATTCAGTCCTCTTCATCAGAAGCATATTCTTCGAGGAAATCATTTACAATGGTACAAGCTTGATGGATAACAGGTTTAACTACAGCGAGGGTTACGCAATAAGCAAACAGATGCAACAGGATAAGACACATCATGCCAGAGAAAGAATGAGTAGCACCTCACAGATTTCACAAGTACAACAGACACACAAGATGGTAAAGAATGAATACAAAAGCTGTCAAAGAACGGATACACGAAATGAAACAAACAGAACAGACTGATCAAGAAAACTATCGACACAGAGCACGAATAAGAACTACTGAATGAATTGCAGTAGAAGAGAAATAACCAGTGGTGCTCGATGGCGACAGAGAGATTTGGTAGACCAGTTCACCCTTCTACCAAAGGGCTACGTCTGGTTGGAGGGGCTGTGACTTAACACGAAAGATAAACTCTCTTCACCCTATTCTCCTTCAACGCAGAGCTGATCAGACTCAGGTTGATTTCGCTCGTGGTAGATCCTTGTCGGCGATCTCCAAACCTTCGATCGACCTTTGCGAACCACAATCACTCTTGGTTGCTGAAGATCAGGCTCGGTGAAGACAACAACTCTTCAACGCTCGAAGCCAAACCTATCCGTCTAGAGAGTGTGCAGCTCTCAAGAGTAATAGGTACAAGAACCCTCACTCAGAACTACTGTGATGCTAAACCAATGTCTAAGTTTGGGCTCTTGGTTTTCTCTCGGTGGATCTTAAACTCAAATCACTCGGAGAGGGGTTGCTCAAATCAATCTTCTCAGAAATCTCAAGCGGAGGAGCCAACGATCAAAGTTGGAGCGGGGTGGCTATTTATAGCCGCAGCCTTCCCAGATGGGAAATGACCAAATTGGACATCAGCCTCAGCCAATGGCCGAACGACACGATTCCAATGGTAAGATTTGAGCACAACGGTAACATTTATTGCGGAGCAAGAAATGCTAACTCCTCGGTCCGAGGCAAATCTCTCACAGCGACGAAGATCACAGTCTCTTGCTGGCAAGTATTTACTCGGAACATAAAGAGATTTCTCTCGCATCTTTCATAGGTTGTGGCTAAGCATAACAGCTAATCTAAGCATCGAGAACCTATACACCTCTTAATAGTACGGAGGTCCTATGACTTGACAGACTGAAGAAGAAAAACGAAATGAATGCTACGTCTTCACTTTGTCTTCGACTTCAATCACAGCAGTCAATTTCTTCGGATGACAGTATCGAAACAAAAGCTTCGCTTCAGCAGTATACTTTTGAGGGGTCGATTTCTTCACATTAATCTTCTTGATTCTATCACTTCAACAGATACAGCTTGTTCTTCTCTACAGCGCAGATATGCTTCTGTGAAGTTCCTCGAACTCTGTACCGAAGACAGCATTCTCTTTGGTTGTGTATGGACTTTACTCTCTATATGCACTTGCAAACAAATTAGTCCATACATGTTTCTGTCAACAATCTCCAAAACACAAGGTAGGCAGATATTGCACCAACACTTCTGAACGTGCTCGGCTTCTATTTACAACAACTTGTGGTCATGTTCCAGTAAAAAAAATCGCACAGGATGTTGATTTTATGGATCAGACCAATCCATTTGTTTGTGACTGCCAAAAATAGTGGTTGGGTTAGATGTTATTGCCATGTTCAATCTGGGTTTTGTCTAAATTTCATGAACAATTAATCCTTGGCCTTTCATACCGTTTGTAAGCTTGAGTTGGATGTTGTTGCCCTTTTCTACTCGGCTGTGACTGTCATATTTTCTTTGAAACAAGGCAAATGGCTTGCCATTTCCTTTATTAAAGAGAGAAATATTGTAACAATAGGGACCCAGCCGCTCGCCCAGTTGCAGAGACGAAGCCCAGGCTTTTATTTAAGCACATGACGAGCCCAGTTGATATCTTTTTTCTTTCTGAAAATGGCTAGCCCAGTTCTATTTTGTTTTGGACAATACCCAACCCAGGCCTACTTGCTTTTCTCAGCCCTGCTGGGCTGCAAATCTTTAAAGACGAGGAGGGATGTATTCGGCTTCCCCAGAAAATGGGCTATAAGTAGTAAGAAATGGGCTGTAAATTTTAAAAATACAGAAAACCGGCAACTAGATTCAAATTTCTTTTTTTTTCAGGATTTCAAGATTTTTAATTTCATTGTTTTTTTTTTGTGGGGAAAATTTCGTTGTATTTTAATTTGAAATAAAATTATTTTTATAATTATTTTTAATGTGACTCAAAATTTCGTGATTAAAAGAGTTTGGACCCCACCGAAATATGCAAAATTTTGTTGATTTTTTTAGCAGTGGCCAGAATATGGTCTGTAATGCTAACAAAAAGAATATGGGCTTCAAAATATTCTTAAGAATTAGAAAATGGGCCGTAAATTATTAAAAATAATGGCAAATGGGTTGTATGTTGTTTTCCACAGATTTGGAGGCTGACTTGTGAGCCTACTAGGTTGACGATGGCGCTGTCCTAAAAAAAATTGACGCATATGCAAGGCTTTGTCAACTTAGTCAACACAGAGTAGTGACTGTTGGATGTCCATCCAACCGCCGTTGTGCTTCTTCAATCTCTGCTCTTCCTGCTCCAGCCGCCCAAACCAGCACCGGCGGAACTGCCTGCTCCCTCCTTCCGTAGCCGGTTGTGCTGCCGCGCAGGCCTCACCGGCCCACCCTACTCCCACCGCTGGCCAGGCCATCCCTCTACCCATCTGCACCTCTTGTTATTTTCCGGCGACTGCAGCCTTACCCCGCAACCGATGAGTCAGCCCTCATACTCCCCTCAGCGTGGGCATCCACTATTGTGGCTTCGCCGGCTCCGGGTCATTCCCTTCCTGGGCCTCGCCGTCGTCCATCACGTTGGTGCTCTCGGTGCGGCATGGTCAACATGGTCAACAAACGACAGCCATCGGAAGAGGGATGTAAGTGGAGAGGCTGACAGTAGGGACCCACACAAGCAAGTGCCTCCTTATTACGCTGACTTGTGGGCCTACTAAGTTGACACGTATGCAGGGCTTTGTCAACTTAGTCAACAAATGATTCTAGCAGCTAGACCATTGGATGTTAATCCAACAGCCGTGCTGCTTCTTCAACCTCTGATCTTCTTGCTCTAGCCGCCCAAACCAGCGCCGATGGAACCGCCTGCTCCTGCCTCCCGTGGGCGGCAGTGCTGTCGCGTAGGCCTCACCGCCCCATCCTAATCCCACTGCCGGCCAGGCCTTCCCTCTACTCACCCACACCTCATGCTATTCTCCGGCGATGGCAGCCTCACACCGCAGCAGAACCAGTGAAAGCTCGTACTCCCCTCCGCGTGGGCATCCACTGCCTCGTCTTCCTCGGCTTCGCATCGTTCCCTTACTAGGCCTCGCCGTCGTCCATCGCATTGGTGCTCTCCGTGCGGCATGGTCAACATTGTCAACGAATGACAGCCATCGAAAGACGACTGTACATGGTAAGGCTGATAGCTGGACCCACCAGCTACATCTTCGCACGCAAGGAAATGCCTCCTTATTACACGCAAAAAAAATGATTCCTCCCCCTGACAGCTAGGACCCACCACATATATCTTCGCATGCAAGGGAGTGCCTCCTTATCCTCCTTGACGGCTGGGACCTACCCGGTCGAAGCGTAAATAGCGTTGTCTGTCTGGTCGCGAACGTGTACGTACATACTGGTCGATCGGTCTCTCTGCAATGATGAACCATGGCCGAGCAAGCAGCAGCACGTGTAGTAGTAGAGCCCCCGACGTAACAGTTCAGGCAGTCCCTTCTAAACCGTGTACATGTACGTACAGCCACATGCCAAAAATACGGCCACGTACATACATACGGGCGGGGTCTCGAACGCCTACTCGTGCATACGTACGGCCAGGGCACGTGTACATGGAGAGGCAACGAATGGCAGCAATGGCGCCCTGTTCATCGGTAGCCAACCGGCTGGGTTGGAACGGAGAAACTACGTCGTGTTCATCGGGAGCCAACGGAATGCGTCGTGTTCATCGGGAGCCTACCTGCTTGGACAGAATAGCCGAAACGAAGTCTGGCGTACCGCAGAACGGAGGAAACGGACTTCTGTTCGAGTGCCTACGATCGAAACGGGGTGATGTTGATCGGGAGGGGTGTGGCGTACTGCAAAATGGAGGAAACGGACTTGTGTTGGAGCGCCTACGGTCAAAACGGGGTCCTGTTCATCGGGAGGGGTGTGGCGTACCACAAAATGGGACTCCGCGGGTGACTGTTCATCCACCGTCTAGTGCCTCGCTCCAGCCTCCACAGGGGCTACTGTTCATCCACCGTCGACTTCCTCCAGCCTCCACCTGCTACTGTTCATCCACCGTCAACTTCCTCCTGCCTCCACTAGCTACTGTTCATCCATGGGGCTACTATTCATCCAGCCTCAACCGGCTACTATTCAACCAGCCCTCCACGGGGGTCCTGTTCATCCACCCCCACCTCCTCGATCGGGGTCCTGTTCATCCAGCGGCAACGGCCTCTACTACCAGGGGTCCTATTCATCCAACACCCACCGAGAACTGTTCATCCACAGCCAACCAATCGGCTCGACTCACCACGTCTCGACTAGTTCTACGTACCGCGCGCACGGTAGCAACAGCCACTGTTCATCAAGAGGCAACCCAACACCGGCTGGCTACGTCTCGCACGGGGGCTCGATCGGCTTCAGTAAGCAGCAGCAGTGATTGATCGCTCAAGTTCAGTTAGCAGCATCAACGAAGGAATCGCTCGGGTTCAGTCAGCAGCTGTCGGGCCCATTTCTGAGAATAATTCCCAGAATAGCCCTAAGTCACACCAGCCCAAGATCAACACAACTGATGGACTTCCTTGATACAGATAACCAGTACAAGATAATATTACACAGGGTTGAGTCTGAGGCTCAACAAAGTTTATTACAACTTGCCAATAGATGGCAGTGGCGGAATATGACAGTGGTGTGGTGGTGGTACAATACTAGTACAATAACATAGAGACAAGCGTCAGTGTGAGGCTTGACTATTTTATTTGTGTAGCGGAAGCTCAGTGGATGATACAAGTGGTAGACTCCTATCTCACAGGTTGACTGACTGAGACTCCTCTAAGCGTCGGGCTCGCTAGCGCAATCCTCCTCCACAAGCTCGTCCCCCTCCAAGTCTGGCCAAGTAAATAGCCAGGGACAAGCCAGTGAGTACGTTGGAATGTACTCGCAAACATTATGTACAAAAGATATAGTGGATGCATATGCTCGTGCTAACTGGAAGTGAAATCATGACAAATAAATGATATGAACATGAACATAGAATGTTAGTCATAATCAAACTTATTAGAAATTAAACAAATGAATGCCACGGGTAGTCTAGCCAGCCCAAGTGACACTCAGCAAAATAAAAGAAATGCCAGTCGGGTGTCAAGTGACGCCACGGTCGGACTTGAAGAGAAATGCCAGTCGGGTGTTAAGTGACGCCACGGTCGGACTTGAAGAGAAATGCCAATCGGGTGTCCACAAGAGTAGTGGCGGAGCCGCCTGTTAACTCAAGAGACGCCACGAGAGGTCTTGAAAATAAAATTGAGTGCCCGGGGTAGTCTGGCCAGCCCCTGAGACACTCAGGAAATATAAAAAATAAGAGAAACAAGTTAGTCCTCAATAATATGCATAACCATAATAATATTGAACATGCATAAAATATTCATGGTAACATCAGGGTGTCTATAATTATCCTGCAAAATATTTCAGGCATATTAAAATTATTTCCTCCGGAGACCGACACCGGGACCGACACTTGACCCACCCAGCTAACGCCCCTGACCGTGGACAACGGCTATTCAAATAGGTTTAAACTCTGCAGAGGGGGTACTCTTTACCCACAAGGATTTCTTTAGTCAGCACCATGACACTGACTAATTCCCATTACGGTCTTTGGGTTGAAAACACACCTGACCAACACACACCAGATTAACTTTTCGGATGCCAGGAATCACCCAAAGCATCGTTCAAGAAAAACTCTAAGACGGAGAGACCAACGTCCTGCATGGGATCACTATTCATACACGCAGATTCCAAGGGGTGCCCCCCTCTCGTTTACAGCCGGAACACCCATGCCCCCTGACCCAATGATAGGATTTAGTCCAAGGCCCTGGAAACCCTCATCGTGGCCCTCTGTATGGTGTGTACCTGGACAGGGGTTAACAACTTACTCAGCCGTACCTTCCTTGCGAAGGGACTCGTGGCAGCACGGTATCCAGCTAGGTGTAACGGAACAAGACTCGATATAGGCCGACTCAGGAGGTGTTATTTATCATCACCGGTATGTTCCACATAGTCACGTGACACCACCGTGTCAAAATAATGACCCGTGCCTAACAGCACGTCCAAGGCAGGAGACACTCTCCTGAATATCTCACAACTATACCAAGTCAGTAAGTTACCTTGTTTGAGTGAAGTGCAAGACAAGCATAAGAAGTGATATGACCAAACATGCATGCACTTGTGATATATGTGGTGCAACACCAACCGATGCAAACATGCAAATGCAATCACCATATCCCAAGTTCAATAATGCTTGCCTTGTCCAAAGTAGTCAGGTGAAAACCCTTCGAAATTCTCAGCAAGGTTTCCCTCTTCTTTTTCTGAAAATATTCAAATTCAACCCGAATTAAAAATTTGACAACAGTGAAAAAAGTTGTCTCAAAACATTTTTAAATAAATACTAAAAAAACTAGAGAGAAAAATAAGAATTTCAAAAAAAAGTTCAACTCAATCAGAGTTGTGGTTTAAAAGTTATTAAACTTTCAAAACCAGGGGCTTTTCTGTAAAACAGCAGTCCCTGCACAGTTTAACAGAAAACGCTTCGGCTAAAATACGTTTTCCAACGAAGAAGGCGTAAAACACAGAATACGTCTTCGTTTTAAACAGAGAAAAAAAGGACCGCGCGGGGTGGGGGCCCACCCGTCAGGTTCAAATTTGAACGCGTTCGCGCGCGAGGCAGGGGAGTGACGGCAGTCGCCAGCGGCGATCGCCGGGGTTCCTGCAGCTGGCGATGGTCGGAACATGACCAGGGCGGAGTGCCGCGTCGGAGGGAAGTGGTGGTGGTCGCTGGAGAGCACCTGAACGCCGGCGAGGTCGACGGTGGCTCGGTGGTTTTGGAACTTGCCGGAGAGGGCTCGGCAGTGAAATTGGAGCGCGGGATTGATGGTTTGGTGGATAATATGGCTACTGGCAAGATCTGAGTGGTGGTGGTGGCATAATGATGTCGAACCGAACGGGGACAGAGGCGGCGGAATGGTGGTCGGAGGGGAATAAGAAGACCTCCCCGATGTCAGGTGAGTGCGTGGGAGGACGATTGGGAGGTGGTGGAGGCGATGGGTGAGGAGATTGGAGCTCGGTAGGGCCTTTTATAGGCGATCCGAGGCGGTCCGGCGAGGTTCGGATCACGCCGGAGTTACGGTGGTCGGCGAGGTAGGTTTGGGCGGTGGTCAGGGACGGTGGGGGGTTAATGAGGGCGGCGGAGTCTTCTGGAGACGCCATCGTGATCGAGGTCGAGCGCTTCAGCCTCATCCACGGGACGAGTCCCGTACGGGTGCGGCGGCGAGGACAACTCCGGCAACTGCCCGGAGGGGTCCAGAGGTTTGGGGCGGTGCGGCGATGGTGCAGAGAGGGGCGACGCGTGGAGCTCGTAGGTGAAGAGGCGTTGACGGCAATGATGGTGGCCGGTGGTAGGGGCAGCTCTGCTCGGCCCGCCGTGGATGAGCTCAGTGGTTGTTACACCGGCCTGCCGATAGTTCACCGACGAGGAGAGGCTGGGGAGTGGACCAGGGGTCGGGGTATTGATGAGCTATGGCGACGCCGTGCAGGAGAAGGAAGATGAGGAGCGCACGGCACCGTTTCCCCTCTGCTGCCTGACAAAGTTCAGTTAACTGAATTTTATTCAGTGATGAATAGTGTACAGACACTCATATGATCCCATGGCAGAGAGTGCTAGGGATTTTTAGAATTTTGAGGAATTTTTGTGGTGATGTGTTGATGCATATGAGAGGGCCTGGCAAAGTTTGGGAATTTTTGGAGCATTTAAAAATATGTTTGGATCAGAAATATTGAATTTGGTCCAAATTTGAATTGAGTGGAGTTTGAAATTTTTGAACTATGGCACCCCATGTTTTTGGAGAAATGGGTTGTGGGTACTATATATTTGCTGAGATAAATTTGGTGGAGGTAGAAACCTTGTGGAAATTGTGGTTCCTTTGTAAACCAAAGGAATGATGGATAATATGAATTCCAACTTTGGAATTTATTTGGATTGTGAAAAATATTTTTGTGGGGTAGGAGAGAGTTGCATTCTGTCCTAGATGATGTGAGTGACTTGTGGGATAAAGTTGGAGTGGAGGAAAATTGTTGGATGGATTGTAGAAGGGTTGGAGAGAAGTGAAAAGAGCCATTCCTTTTGAAAAAAAAAAGTCACTCCCAAATTTTTTTTTTGAATGAAACTATTTAAAAACCTCCAAATAAATTTTAAACCTTTGAAAATAGAACCACTAAAGAGAATTTGAAAACCCATTAAAGTTGAGAATAATTTTCAAAATAAAAGGTCTATGAAGAGAAAAATAGCAAGAATAATTCAAAAATATTTTATTTTAAGGGAAAGGTTTTGGAAGTCCAAAAAGAAATATTTTTGGGGTGTTACAGCAGCGAATGAATTGCTCGGGTTCAGTTAATAGCCAAGGGATTGATCGATCGCTCGGGTTCAGTAGCGTAGCTAGTGCGATCGCTCGGGTTCAGTTAGAGCCCAACGCCTTGCACACACGCACGTACGAGAGAGAAATGCGCAAACCTCCGTGCATCGCTGGGCCTCGACCACCCACCGTAACCTAGAACTCCCCAATATTTTCCTCACCCTCGCTTCTACCATGATTTTTTCCGTCATGCACGGCCCAAAGAATGTCATGCAGGTGCGTCCCCGGCCCGCCCAGGACGAAAAGCCCATTTTCTGTCATGATTTTTTGTCATAGAAGTAGGAGCCTACCACATCCATGATGATACGTGGTTTTGTCACAATTATCATCATAGAAGTGTCATAAGCATGACAAAAAAAATTCATTCGGGCCAAAATGTCACGGATGTGTCTTTTTTTTCTAGTGTTAGTTCCTGAGGACGGTTTCAATGAGACAACCCACCATGTACTCCTACATGGCCTCTCATCGCTACCTTTACCAAATCGTGTTCACACACTTAGCTCTCACACAGTAGGACATGAACACAACCATTCAAATTTGTCGCCCAAATGGATCAGACCCAACACAACTCTAAGCCTAGCAGGCATAACAAGCAAGCATTGATGAGTAGTCAACATGGCTCAAGCAATTCCTACTCATGCTAGTGGGTTTTACTATTTACTGTGGCAAAGACAGGGCATGCAGAGGAATGGGTTCAACTACCGCAACATGTAACAGTTGAATCATTGTTGTCCTAATGTAATAAATGAGAGAAAGAGCGAGAGAGTGGGATTGTATCAGAATGCTCAAAGGGGGGTTTGCTTGCCTGGCACTTCTGAAGATAGCATTGTGTCTTCATCAGTGACATCGATCTCAACGTCAGAAAACGTCTACCGAGAGGGAACAAACACCGGCAACAGAGACGGAACACAATCAATGCAATGCAACAATATGATGCAAGATCATGACATGGCAATATGTTGTGATTTGGTCTAATGCAACTAGCAACAATTTAAATGAAATTGGTTTGAACCCATGATTCAAATTCAAACACCATGTAAGGCAGTTGAAATGCCATTTATTCAAATTTTCATATACAACAACTTTAAGTTGTTCAAACATGCATGAAAATGGCGTAAACAGATTCTTCATAGTTTTCTGATCATTTTTCATATACAAATTATTTTCATTGCAGTTATATATTATTTTCTATGATTTTCAGAAGTTTATAGCATTTTTTGGAATTTTCTAGCTATTTTAAATTAAACTAAATCTAGAAAATGTTTATTACGTCAGCATTGCATCACCATGACGCCAGTAGGTCAACCCTGACCAATGGGACCCACTGGTCAGTGGCACAGGGTTCAAAAGGTTTAATTATAAACCTAACTAAAATTAGCAGGGTCGAGGCCCACTTGTCAGTGAGAGGGTGGGATTAGTTAGGCACTAATGACGGCCACGTCAGCAGAATAGTTCTGGCGATGACCGGAGTATGGTGGCGCTGCCCGTCCGGCCGTTTCCGGCGACGGATGGACGCGCTCCTGGGCTCTACAGAACCAACGCACTTCGGCGCATCGAGTGGTGGCGTCATCTGCAACTAGGGTGGCCTGTAGCGATGACAGCAGCGATAACTGCGGCGACCGAAGCTCGGGTTCGGCCGTGCGCGCTGCTACAGCATGCAAACCAAACTAGCTATGGGCATCGCAGAGCTCCTGGGGATGTAGCGAGCATGATGACGCTCGGACGCGAGGCGTGTGTGCTGCAGCTGCGGCGGGGACAAAATCAATGGCCACTAGCTCATGGCTATGGCGGGGAGGCCAGCTAGAGCTCATGCGCAAGGGGGAAAACAGGGGTAAATGAAGGCGGGGCTCATGTAGATTCCATAGGCGTGAAAGGCGAGGTCGGGGGGGCTCTGCTGTGGCCGAATCGATGGCGGCGAACGGCGGCAAGAAGTCGGGGATGTTGGCGATGTTGTGATGCTCCAGGCTCGTACTCATCGGTGAGAAGATGCATCAGAGGACGTTGGAGCTCTAGGACATGGCAAAGCTGCGAGGGAAGGACGGTGGCTACGCGTTCGTGGGACGGCGGTCGGCGACTGCTCTCGGACGAGAGCGAGGAGAGAGCAGATGAGGGGGGAGGAGCACGGGGAGAGTGAGAGGTGGTCGAGGGGGTTGTGTGGCACGCATGGAGGTGACCAGGGGTGAGTAGGCAGGATGGAGGTGCCGCGGCGCGTGCTCGCGCACATCGGCCACACGCGCTCGTTCTCATGGCAGAGGAGGAAGATGACAGGGAGGGGCTGGTGGGCTGGGCCGGTTCCACTGGGCCGCTAGGTAAGTTGGCCGAGGTACTATTCTCTCTCTATCTATCTATCTCTCATTTATTTCTGTTTTCTAATTTTTTGCAATCTGTTTTGATTTTTTTTTCAAACCAAATCAATTCTACTACTTTTGTGAATTATTGTGTGGACTAGTGGAATTATTCCAAAGCCCCACAATAAATTCCAGAATTATTGGAGCTATAAAATTATTTATAGAAATTTAAAACTCCAATTCAAATACAATATGAGTTCATTCAAAAATCCAGAATGGCCTATAAATATGTGCATCATTTTTGGCAGAGGTTTTCACCTTTTCCAAAATTCATGAACTTTTCTGAAGGGAATTTTGGGTTCATTGAAAATATTTTTAGTTGAACCTACTTGAATTATTTTGGTGCTAGGGTTTGATCATCCCTAACTCAAGTTCAAGTGAAGATAAAAATGATGCATGGATGCAAATGCCACTATTTAAAAACTATTATTCTAGGGATGTGACACTGTTTTTGATAGATTCTGTTTTCATTGCGTTGTTTGCTTGTTTTAATGAATCTATGGATTGTATCGGGGGGTATAAGTCATGGTGAAGTTAGAATACAGTAGGTAATATGATATAATAAAATATGAATGGGCTTACAACAGTACTGTAACACCCCAAAATTTTAACCACATTTTTACTAAGTAAAATTTGGCCAGAAATAAAATTTTGAATTATATTAGGTCTTTTATTAATTTTAGAGCACTCTCCGTTTCCTCTTAGTCAAAATTCTTCCCTCCATATAGGAATTTGTGGAAATAATATTGTGGCCCTTGGTAGTTCTCTTAATCATATCATTTATAGTTTAATAACAGTAGGAATTATTTTCATAATAAAAATTGCCCCAAAACAATTCTTTTAAATAGCATTTTCAATACTTTAATTGCCTCTGTTGCACTATAACTATTTTAAATAATTCTTTAAAAACTCCAAAAAAAATATGGCAGGTCATGAGATGCCTATATATCACTTTTATGCAAAAACCCAACTTGGTGTTTTGAAAATTTTGAGTGAAACTCCCCCTTTTCCATTCTGTCCATTTTCTAGGTTATAACTGCAACCCCAGTTTTCCTTACTCAAACAATTCCAAAAAAAAATCACATATATTCCTTCCAACCAAAACCTTAACTCCAGAAGATCAACTCCATTTGCATCTTGGAAGTCCACCAAAAACCCCTCTGTAGTTTCTGTCCAAAAATGTATTCTGGTAAAACTTGCACTAGCAAGTATCTCTTTTTATCAAACCAACTCCACCATCATCTCTTCCATCTAACGAGACACCAACCTGCCAAGTCTCACATCCAGAAAAACAACATAGCTAGCCCTAGCATTCTGTCAAACAGGTGATGTGCATGGCAGAATTTGGCAAAGCTTTGTACTGCATTTGACAATAGCTCCTACCTCCAAACCAACCTGTCCACAATTTGTTTCATCTAAGTAGACACCACCCTACCAAAAATTAGCTCATTTGGAGCAACCTAGGATGCCCTGGCATTCTGCCGAACACACTGAGGGCGTGCACAGCGCACGAGCAGAGCGCCCGTTTGGCAGGCTCGGCCTCGTCCTCGCACCGTTGTTGTGCTGCCTCCCCCGCATGTTTTACACCTTTTGGAGCTTCATGGGCAAGCCAGGTAGCTCGCCGACACCCGGACCTGGCCGCTAGCGCCGACCACCACCGACCACCGCCATCCAAACCGCCGCCCGACAAAACCCTACTCGCCACGTCTCTGCCCGGGTCTTCCCTCACTTAATGGCCAACGACCAAGCTCATCCGAAACTCACCCACTCTCCACCGACCTCCGCCGACCACCACCGACCACCTCACCAACCTTAGCGGCGCCATCAATGGCCGCCACCGTCATGACTTCTCCGGTAAGCTATGAAGCCGACCTTCTCCGGCTATAGAAGCCATCCCGAGCTCTCCTAGCTGATCACCACACTCCCATCTCCCTCTCTGAGCCCCCCTAAAGTAGCCAATCAAGCCGAGGAGGCCGTCTCCCTTGTCTCTGGTAACCACTGCCGCCGCCACCTTCTCGATGGTTTCCACCCCTCCAGTGCCTCCCCTCCGCATTTTCTTTCACCAACAGACTCCTAGAGCACCCATGAATCCATCCCCGCCTTCAATTCCACCGGAGAAGCACCGTAGGTGAAAGCCCCTTCCACCCGACGGCCGCTGTACGCTGTGAAGCTCACCGCCGGCGACTCTGACGACCCCCATGACCATGGCGAGCACTGGACGAACCATCTCGAACTCCTGAACACGACGATGGCCTTCGCTCCCTGAACGGTGTCGCCGTTCGCCGGCAAGCCTCGCTAGAGCGCCGCCCCTGTTCTACCGCAGGAGGACGACGCGCGCGGCACTGGTGAAACCTGACCAGTGGGCCAGGCGGGGCCCACTATCAGTGACCCAGGCCACGCCAGCGCGGCGTAAGTGAAGACGTACTCTGCGGATACGCCTTCGACATCGCAGTCTCCCGCGCAGCCGATCGGCTGAGCTCGGCCCAGTAGCACCACATGGCTATGCAGCGCTCAGGGCGCGCCTCTGTCCTTCTCCTTTTTCTTTTTCCAGCAGTTCTCAAATTATTCCACAGACACCATTTCTAATCCAAATTTGATTATTCAATTTTCTAAATACTTATAAAATCATGTTCTATTAATCTAGATAGGGTGAACATTTTTCCTAAGCTTAGGTTTTGTTGGATCTATTAAATAGTCCACTTCTTCAATTATTCCATCTTAGAAATTCTATAGGAAAATCTTATGAACTCCAAATAAATTGATTCTTTTTCTGTAATTCCTTATATTTCATCTAGTTTATTTTAGTTTTTATTTCAAAAAAATTGAGCCAACTTTTTGGCACTGTTGTTGCTATATGTGGTAATTTAAATATTTTTTAAAATAGGAAATGGAGGGGAGATAAATATTTCAAACTTTTGGAGTGCACCCAATATTTTTGCATGCTCAAGGCAAGCATCTCGAACACTTGATACGGTGATTGCATGGTTAAATGTTTGCATGAATAAATGAATCATGCATAGGTTGAATTAAGATAAAGTTTGCATGCATGTAGTGTTGGCATGTTTCATCATACCGTACATCGTGAGCTTGTCATGACTAACTTACAGAAGCAGGCATAAGTAAAATATCAGCAGAAGGGTGATCACGTTGGAGCGTTACCATGCCTTGTTGGTTATGCATGTTGGAGCATGCAAGGGTTGTGGCCCTGTTTTGGTTTTGCTGTTAAAAGGATACTTTGTTGTGCTAACCACTGCAGGAAATACTTAAGCCTCCTGAGTCGATCGTAGATCGAGTCTTGTTCCGGTAACCCCTATACTTGATTCGTGCTGCCACTTGTCCCTGCCACAGGTGGGGTATGGTTTAGTAAGTTGTTAACCCCTTTCCGTGCACACACCGTATAGAGAGGCCATAGTGGAAGATACCTGTGGCCACTGGTAGGCATGCCACTTGGTCCGGGGGCATGGGTGTTTCCGGTTGTTACCGAGAGGGAAGATACCCTTGTAATCTGCACGTATAAATAGTGATCCCATGCTATTGGAGGTTGTAGCCTTCCCACTTAGAGTTTTACTTAACTGTTGTTTTGGGTGATTCCCGGCAGCAGAAGAGTTAAGCTGATGTGTGCTAGTCAGGTGTGTTTTCAACCCAAAGACCGTAATGGGAATTAGCCAACGTCCCGGTGCTGGCTAAAGAAATCCTTTACTTGTGGGTAAAGAGTACACCCTCTGTAGAGTTATACCTATTCGAATAGCCGTGTCCGCGGTTAAGGACTACAGTCTAGGTTGGTCAAGTGTCGGTCTTAGTGTCAGTCTCCGGAGGAAATAAATAAACTGTGCATGAGTCATTTTTGCAGGATGATTATTGTCACTATGAATGTTATTATGAATATGATTATGATTGAGAATATTACTGTGGACTAACCATGTTATTTTATTTTATTTTCTGAGTGTCTCAGGGGCTGGCTAGACTACCCCAGGCATTCAGTTTTATTTTCAAGACCTTCCGAGGCCTCTCTCGAGTTCTCGGGCGGTCCTGTCTCGCCCGACTCTCTTGTAGATACCCGTTTGGCATTTCTTTTCAAGACCTCTCGTGGCGTCGCTTGGATTTTCGGGCGGTCCTGTCTCGCCCGAATTTCCTTTTAGACACCCATTTGGCATTTCTTTTCAAGACCGACCGTGGCGTCACCTTTTTGACACCCGACTGGCATTTATTTTCAAGACCTCTCGTGGCGTCGCTTGGATTCTCGGGCGGTCCTGTGTCGCCCGATTCTCCTTTTAGACACCCGACTGGCATTTCTTTTACCTTCTTCTGGATTCTCGGGCGGTCCTGTCTCGCCCGATTCTCCATTAACTTTCTTTGTTTGTCACTAACATTTTATATTCTCATTACTCTGCACATGCTAATATTTTTATCATGGCATGATTTAATTCCTGTCTGTAAGCATTTAATATAGTCCAGCATGAGCATATGCATATAGTTTAGTTCATCATGATCATATATTTTATCTGCTGCATTCGGTATATCTTTTGTTCATGATATTTGCGAGTACATTCCAACGTACTCACAGGCTTGTCCCTGGCTATTTACTTGGCCAGATCAGGATTTCACCGAGGAGTACCACAACGACGTCCGTGCGGAGCCTAGGTTAGCAGCCACGCGGGATAGGAATTATCCAGGTCAGCCGTTCCTGTGGGATTGGAGCCCCATCAACATTGGAGAACCACGAGTCGCTTTTGTCACCCGTCGCCAGATATCATTGTTGTATCATTAGACCTTTAGGGTCTTGTATCCAATTCTTGTAATAGCTTGGTAATCTGTAATAAGGACGTGTCCACCAGTAACAGTAATCCTGGGCTGGTGATGACATGAGGGGTTGATTTTCTGGGATATTGTGTCCCCGAAATCCGGACCCGACAGCCTTGGTATCAGAGCCAGGCTGACCATTGGCTAATCCTATCTTAGCCTGGTCACTATCCCTAGGTTTCCACACCGTCCGAATCTTTCCTTGTCCGTAGCCAAGCCCATCCCATCCGATAAACCTGCACAGTGACCAGCCGACATCTTTTGACAGTCGGTGCCCAACCTATCAGTCTATCCATAGGTCGTGTGCCTGTGGCCAACACCTGAGTTTTCCCATCCATAAGCGTGAGATGGAAGACTCTGTTGGCTTATAAAGGAAGCCTTGCACATCATAGCCACACCCGCTCTTCTACATGCACTAGGTGCAGAAACCACACCCACACACACTTAGCACATAATCAACTGCCTTGCACACCAGACCACTCTGACCACACCACAATTTTTTCCGAAGAAAAATTTGTGGGTTTTTATTTCTACAGAGCTGCTACAGAGCGCACTAACACTCACTCGTAACCACCACCGATGTCTAGTCCTCATGATCACCGCCGCCTCGGAGAGCCACCACCTGAGCTGCGGCATCACGATGATTGTCGAGGATCATGGCGCATAGTAGTAGTGAGGAGCCGACCAACGCTGCTAGCAGACTGACCAGTAGGATCTTATCAGCTCCGAGCCCACATCCTCCATTGATGCCTCATCTCAAGCTCCTACAGCCAGAATGAAAAGGAGAAGAAGAGGAAGAGGTGAGGTGTGAGGTAGAAGGAAGAGGAAAAAACCGCGGCCGTTTTTTAGCTCAAGCTCGGTGCACGGTGAGCGAGGTCCACCAGCGCCGCTCGTCGCTCAATCGCCGGTGTTCGGAGGAGAATCCGCGAGCAATGCAGACAAGGTACTGGCCCGCGAGGTGAGTACTCACTACCGGCGACAGGCATGCCGGCGCACTATCGCAGTGCGGCCCTAGCTGCTCTACGGGATAAAAGCCGCAGGTAGAGGAAGTGCGGGAAACGTGCGGGAGAGAGGAGAAGGAGAGCCAGAGAAATAAGAAGAGACTGATAGCTGGCCTTGGGCTCACCTGTCAGCCAGAGAGGGCACTGTGCACTGGAGTACGGCAAGTGAAATTTGGAATTTAAACTTTTTCCAAATTTGTCGTAGCAGTAACAGTAGAACCACAACACCAGTACTCCACTGTAGTTGCACTAGCTATCAGTAGTCCCACATCAACTGTGCATAATTAGGTTGTTCAGTTAATTCAGAAAAAACTCCTCGAAAGGTGGGTTTAATTTTGATGACCACTTTAACAAATCTCGAGGACGAAATTTTCTTAAGGGGGGTAGAGTTTGTAACACCCCAAAATTTTAACCACATTTTTACTAAGTAAAATTTGGCCAGAAATAATTTTTTTAATTATGTTAGGTCTTTCATTAATTTCAGAGCACTCTCTCCATTTCCTCTTATTCGAAATTCTTCCCTCCATATAGGAATTTGTGGAAATAATATTGTGGCCCTTGGTAGTTTCCTTAATCATATCATTTATAGTTTAATAACAGTAGGAATTATTTTCATAATAAAAATTACCCCAAAACAATTCTTTTAAATAGCATTTTCAATACTTTAATTGCCTCTGTGGCACTATAACTATTTTAAATAATTCTTTAAAAATTCCACAAAAAATTATGGGAGGTCATGAGATGCCTATATATCACTTTTATGCAAAAACCCAACTTGGTGTTTTGAAAATTTTGAGTGAAACTCCCCCTTTTCCATTATGTCCATTTTCTAGGTTATAACTACAACCCCAATTTTCCTTACTCATACAATTCCCATATTTTTTCCACATATATTCCTTCCAACCAAAACCTTAACTCCAGAAGATCAGCTCCATTTGCACCTTGGAAGTCCACCAAAAACCCCTCTGTAGTTTTTGTCTAGAAATGTATTCTGGTAAAACTTGCACTAGCAAGTATCTCTTTTTGCCAAACCAACTCCACCATCATCTCTTCCATCTAAGGAGACACCATCCTGCCAAGTCTCACATCCAGAAAAACAACCTAGCTAGCCCTAGCATTTTGTCAAACTGGTGATGTGCATGGCAGAATTTGGCAAAGCTTTGTACTGGCATTTGACAATAGCTCCTACCTCCAAACCAACCTGTCCACAATATGTTTCATCTAAGTAGACACCACCCTACCAAAAATCAGCTCATTTGGAGCAACCTAGGATGCCTTGGCATTCTACCGAACACACTGAGGGCGTGCACAGCACACGAGTAGAGCGCCCGTTTGGCAGGCTCGGCCTCATCCTCGCACCGTTGCTGTGCTACCTCCCCCGCATGTTTTCCACCTTCTGGAGCTTCACGGGCAAGCCAGGTAGCTCGCCGACACCCGGACCTGGCCGCTAGCACCGACCACCACTGACCACCGCCGTCCAAACCACCGCCCGACGAAACCCGCCTCGCCACATCTCTGCCCGGGTCTTCCCTCACTTAATGGCCAACGACCAAGCTCATCCAAAACTCACCCACTCTCCACCGACCTCCGCTGACCACCACCGACCCCCTCACCAACCTTAGCGGCGCCATCAATGGTCGCTGCCGTCATGACTTCTCCGGTAAGCTACGGAGCCGACCTTCTCCGGCTATAAAAGCCACCCCAAGTTCTCCCAGCTGATCACCACAGTCCCCTCTCCCTCTCTGAGCCCCCTAAAGTAGCCAATCAAGCCAAGGTGGCTGTCTCCCTCGTCTCCGGCAACCACTACCGCCGCCACCTTCTCGATGGTTTCCACCTCTCAAGTGCCTCCCCTCCCCATTTTCTTTCACCAATAGACTCTTGGAGCACCCATGAATCCATCCCCGCCTTCAATTCCACCAGAGAAGGACCGTAGGTGAAAGCCCCTTCCACCAGACGGCCGCCGCATGCTGCGAAGCTCGCCGCCGGCGACTCTAACGACCCCCACGACCATGGCGAGCACCGGACGAACCGTCTCGAACTCCTGAACACGACGATGGCCTCCGCTCCATGAACAGTGTCGTCGTTCGCCGGCAAGCCTCATCGGACCGCTGTCCCTGTTCTGCCGTAGGAGGACGATGCGCGCGGCACTGGTCAAACCTGACCAGTGGGCCAGGCGGGGCCCATTGTCAGTGACCCAGGCCACGCCAGCTCGGCGTAAGTGAAGACATACTCTGCGGATACGCCTTCGACGTCACAGTCTCCCGCGCAGCCGATCGGCTGGGTTTAGCCTAGTAGCACCGCACGGCTATGCAGCGCTCAGGGCGCGCTTCTGTCCTTCTCCTTTTTCTTTTTCCAGCAGTTCTCAAATTATTCCACAGACACCATTTCTAATCCAAATTTGATGATTCAAAATTCTAAATACTGATAAAATCATGTTCTATTAATCTAGATAGGGTGAACATTTTTCCTAAGCTTAGTTTTTGTTGGATCTATTAAATAGTCCACTTCTTCAATTATTCCATCTTAGAAATTCTATAGGAAAATCATATGAACTCCAAATAACTTGATTATTTTTCTGTAATTCCTTATATTTCATCTAGTTTATTTTATTTTTTATTTCAAAATTTTCCAGCCAACTTTTTGGCACTGTTGTTGCTATATGTGGTAATTTAAATATTTTTGAAAATAGGAAATGGAGGGGAGATAAATATTTCAAACTTTTGGAGTGCACCCTATATTTCTGCATGCTCAAGGCAAGCATCTCGAACACTTGATATGGTGATTGCATGGTTAAATGTTTGCATGAATAAATGAATCATGCATAGGTTGAATTCAGATAAAGTTTGCATGCATGTAGTGTTGGCATGTTTCATCATACCGTACATCGTGTGCTTGTCGTGACTAACTTACAGAAGCAGGCATAAGTAAAATACCAGCAGAAGGGTGATCACATTGGAGCGTGACCATGCCTTGTTGGTTATGCATGTCGGAGCATGCAAGGGTTGTGGCCCTGTTTTGGTTTTGCTGTTAAAAGGATACTTTGTTGTGCTAACCACTGCAGGAAATACTTAAGCATCCTGAGTCGACCGTAGATCGAGTCTTGTTCCGGTAACCCCCATACTTGATTCGTGCTGCCACTTGTCCCTGCCATAGGTGGGGTATGGTTTAGTAAGTTGTTAACCCCTTTTCGTGTGCACATCGTACAGAGAGGCCATAGTGGAAGATACCAGTGGTCACTGGTAGGCATGCCACTTGGTCCGGGGGCATGGGTGTTTCCGGTTGTTGCTGAGAGGGAAGATAACCTTGTAATCCGTGCATATAAATAGTGATCCCATGCTATTGGAGGTTGTAGCCTTCCCACTTATAGTTTTACTTAACTGTTGTTTTGGGTGATTCCTGGCAGTTGAAGAGTTAAGCTGGTGTGTGCTGGTCAGGTGTGTTTTCAACCCAAAGACCGTAATGGGAATTAGCCAGCGTCCCGGTGCTGGCTAAAGAAATCCTTTACTTGTGGGTAAAGAGTACACCCTCTGCAGAGTTATACCTATTCGAATAGCCGTGTCCGCGGTTAAGGACTACAGTCTGGGTTGGTCAAGTGTCAGTCTTAGTGTCGGTCTCCGGAGGAAATAAATAAATTGTGCATGAGTCATTTTTGCAGGATCATTATTGTCACTATGAATGTTATTATGAATATGATTATGATTGAGAATATTACTGTGGACTAACCATGTTATTTTATTTTCTTTTCTGAGTGTCTCAAGGGCTGGCAAGACTACCCCGGGCATTCGGTTTTATTTTCAAGACCTTACGAGGCGTCTCTCGAGTTCTCGGGCGGTCTTGTCTCACCCGACTCTCTTGTAGATACCCGTTTGGCATTTCTTTTCAAGACCTCTCGTGGCGTCGCTTGGATTTTCGGGCGGTCCTGTCTCGCCCGAATTTCCTTTTAGACACCCGTTTGGCATTTCTTTTCAAGACTGACTGTGGCGTCACCTTTTTGACACCCGACTGGCATTTCTTTTCAAGACCTCTCGTGGCGTCGCTTGGATTCTCGGGCGGTCCTGTCTCCCCCGATTCTCCTATTAGACACCCGACTGGCATTTCTTTTACCTTCTTTTGGATTCTCGGGTGGTCCTGTCTCGCCCGATTCTCCATTAACTTTCTTTGTTTGTCACTAACATTTTATATTCTCATTACTCTGCACATGATAATATTTTTATCATGCCATGATTTATTTCCTGTCAGCAAGCATTTAATATAGTCTAGCATGAGCATACGCATATAGTTTAGTTCATCATGATCATATATTTTATCTGCTGCATTCGGTATATCTTTTGTTCATGATATTTGCGAGTACATTCCAATGTACTCACAGGCTTGTCCCTGGTTATTTACTTGGCCAGATCAGGATTTCACCGAGGAGTACCACAACGACATCCGTGCGGAGCCTAGGATAGCAGCCACGCGGGATAGGAATTATCCAGGTCAGCCGTTCCTGTGGGATTGGAGCCCCATCGACGTTGGAGAACCACGAGTCGCTTTCGTCACCCATCACCAGATATCATTGTTGTATCATTAGACCTTTATGGTCTTGTATCCAATTCTTGTAATAGCTTGGTAATCTGTAACAAGGACGTGTCCACCAGTAACAGTAATCCTGGGCTGGTGATGACACGAGGGGTTGATTTTCTGGGATATTGTGTCCCCGAAATCCGGACCCGACAAGTACCTAAATTTTATGATTTGCTAGTTATACTAACAAATCTCACGAGTTTTCTATTGAGTTTTGTGTGCTGAAGTTTTCAAGTTTTGAGTGAGATCGCGATGGATGAAGGAATTGATGATGGGGAACAAAGTATGAAAATCAAAAAAATTCCTATGAACACCCAAGATCCTATCTAGGATAGGCATAGCTACGAGAGGGGAGTGTGTCTACATACCCTTGTATACCGAAAGTGTTAGCGTCGTAATGTGGTTGATGTAGTCGTACTCTTCACGGTCCAATCGCTATACAATCTGACCTAGTGCCGAACGGATGGCACCTCCGAGTTTAGCACATGTACGGCTTGGCGGAGTCCTCTCCTTCTTGATCCAGCAAGTGAGGGAGAGGGGGTAGATGAGATCAGAACCAACACGACGGCGTGGTGGTGGTGGCAGCAACGGAATTCCGGCAGGGCTTCGCCAAGCATCTGCGCGAGGTGGAGGAGGTGTAACGGGAAGCAGATGGGCAAGGGTCGAAGGGTTGCTGCCCCCAACGCGTCCCCACCTTTATATAGGCGTGGAGGGGCTGGTGGCTTGCCCTCCAAGCCCCTAGGGTCATTGGCCCAAGGGGAAGGAAGGAAATCCCTCCTTTCCTTCACCACCGATCGCTATCCCCTTTTTAGGGATCCTGATCTTATGCCTTCGGGATATGATATTATTCCTTTTAAGGGAGGATCGTGGTGCACCTAGACCAGGGGTGTGGGGCCTTTTCCCACTACCCATGTTCATGTGGGTCCCCTCATGCAGGAGGGCCCCACTGGAAAACCTTCTAGAACCTTCCCGGTACAATACCAAAAAAACTGAACATTTTCCGGAACTCTGAATGTGACACCCTGATTTTGACAACTTTTTCTTTTCGAACTTTTCTTGGCTTTATTTGAAATTTGAATGGTTTTTTAACCTATTCATTGATCTTGGACATTTCTGAACCCTTTCCAAGTGATCCAAAGCCTCATCACCTTACCAAAACCCTGCCAAGTACTTCAAGAACCCAAATCCCAATTTAAATCATTTTCTATAACTCTTTTCTTTTATTTGAGAATTTAGGGCATTACTATGGGTTGTGAAGCAACCTATAGCTATGATGCCCAGAAAATTCCCAAATAATTCCCTAAAATACTTTGGATCATATCTTGCCCCAATATCCAAAAATATTCCATGACCTAGTTCAATTATTTTGCAAAATAATTCAGTTTTGCTTCTGGTCAGACTGGACCTTTGTGAAGGAAGTACATGCTAGGTTTATCCAAATGCTCTCAAATTTTTGTGGCATGAGAACACCTACAAATGACTTCCCTACACCAAGTTTTAGCATCTGAAGATCTTCCAAGTGAGCAGTACTTCAACATTTTGATTCTGGACCAGTTTTGCAGGTTACACATGAACTACCCTCAAAACTTATCCAAACCACCTCAAACTTGGCTAGTTTGAAGTTCTTCCCATGTGGATCACTCCAGACACCTTCTTTGGCTCAATCTCCACCTCATTTCTTCTCTGGAATCTCCCCAAGTTTGCTGTCAGAGACTGTTGATGATCTTACCTCTCATCTCTGCGTGAACCAAGCCAAACCAAGGCTATAGGTGATCTGAGGGATCGAAGGTCGACATGCTGGACATGTTTTGCTAGGCTTGCGTGGCCTCCTGGTGCCAGGCACCGTGGTGAGCACGGCGCTGGCATGCTTGTCGCCGCGCTCTGTGCTGCGCTAGGCTCGGGTCTCATCCGAGTGAGACCACGGCGCCGCAACAGCTTGTCTGGGCATGCCGACATCGCCTCTGGTCGACACGCAGCCCCTCCAGAACCCTCGCCCTCGCCGGAGATGCCCTCGCCGGCCGCCACGCCATCGCCGCACTGTGAGACCCGTGCGGTCATAGTTGCGGCGCTGCTCATTGTTTCCTCTCGAGCCGTCGCCTCCCGCATTGAATGCTGCTGCCCTCTCAAGTCCCTTCGCCGCAAGCATCCAGCCAGCGCGGCGTACGTCTCGCCGGCGCCATGGCCCGCATCTCGCCGCATCCAGAGAGCTCGCCGAGCGCCTCTTCTCGGCTATAAATAGCCCGTCCAGCCTCGCTGAGTTCCTCACCCCTCTCCCTCCTCCTCAATCGCCCCCATAGAGCAAGAGCCAAGGCCGAGAGGCCCTCTGGCCTCGAGCTTCGCCGGAGCTCCGCCGCCAGCTGAGCTCCATCACCAGCCCTCTCCAAGCCATCCCATCTCCGCCCGAGCCCACCACTGAGTTCGTGGTGTTCCACTGGTGCTTCCAGACCCCTCCCCAAATCAAACCGCCGCCCGAATCCCCATCGTCGACGATCACCGTAGCACCCATCCGCTGGAGAAGAAGGGAGCGACATCGTCCGGCCATCTTCGGAGGAGCTACGGGTACAGGGTGAACCGCCGTCGAACGCCCGATCCATCCCCACCATCCATGAGCCCAACCGCCGTCGCTAACGCCGGCAATCACCGCCGGTGAGCCGCCCCTCTTCTATGCTCTCTCTCTCTCTCCTCTGTTTTAAACAAAGGGCCCCACCCGTCAACGACTTACCGAAGCGGTAAGTGGAGGCGCCCGGGGCAAATACGCCTTCGATGTGGCCCGTTCTGGTTTTTTTTTCACTTTTGATTTATTTAACAGAGTTGACCAGTAGGTTTGACTACTTATAACTTTTTACAGGAAGGTCCATTTGACCTGATTCTTTTTGCATTGTGTTCATAATGAAGCCCTTTATTTTTCCACCAAGTTTGGTATTTTTCCAATACTCACAGAATTGTTGGTGAATAAAAAGGCTTTATGTGACATTTTCTTTTGCCATTTAAAAATATTTTCAGAAGGAGATACTTGTGGATTTGAAGACCAGGAGTTTCTGAACAACCCAACTGATCAAGGCAAGCCAGGACATCCATATTATGAAGCATTTCATAGCATTGCATAATTCATATTCATTTCTTGCATTTAAATTATCATTGATAATTCAAAGTAAATTATTCAAATGCCTTATGATGATAACTCAAATTGATATGATGATTAACCTTGCTTGCTAAGTGAAACTTAGTTGGTTGATCAAGAGTCACCTGTCCGGGCTTACCCGTGCAGCCACATTTGCCGGTATGGGACGGCCTTGACTTGGTTTGGCTCGGTGCTCTTTCACCGGTACCTCCAAAGAGGGAGGGTTATGCGTGTGTGCTGCCCTGATCAGGTAGACGGCGATAACCCTGTGAGCCCAGTTGAGTTGTTTGTCGGCGTCCCCGTTTGGGACAGTTTAGTTAGGCCACGACGGTGGCAGGTGTCACGAGGTGACACGGGGCCACCCAAGGCTTGACTCCGGGGGAGTGTGATTGCCGGTGGTACGATGGAAGAGTCACGGGTCAGGCGGGTTTCGTTGGAGCAATGCTAGTCCACCCGAATGGGATCACGAGGTCAGTGCTCCATAGTGTGGGTAAAGTGCGCAACCTCTGCAGAGTGTAAAATCTATTCGAATAGCCGCGTCCACAGTATTGGACAGCCCGTCCAGACCTCTCTAGGTGATCAACCGTAATAACCGTAGTAATGATGGAAGAACTTGTCTTATGAGCAAAAGTACTCATTGAGATCGAGTATTCTGGGGATTGTGAGACAACCCGGATATGAGTAAGTTGGTGCCAGTAAGTGAATCACTTAGAGTTTAACATGTTCATTGCCATGCTATTATTTGTTGCATATTTGGTTGTCATGTGCTTGCGAGTACATTCAAAGTACTCACCTGGCGTATCATGCCAGATGTAGGAGAAGACTGAGACGGAGGTCTCGATGTCCGTGTTGCGATGCCTAGGATGTGTCCTCAGCAGTGTCCCTGTGGATGGAGTTACTATCATGTTCCGCTACGCAGTAGTCTTCCGCTGTAGTATTCCGCAGTAATACTGAGGCCCTGATATGTTAGATAAATAATGTACATACTGTCATAGCACTAGATGTGCCTTTGGCCTCGATGATTACGTAATATATGAGCTTGTACTCGACTATCATCAATAAAAGTTCAGCTATGTTTTGTTCCAAGTGGTTGTGTGTTTCCAGAAGACATGATCTCTGGGTTGGAAAAACTGGTAAACCGGTTCTCTGAGCCGGGGTGCCACACTGAATATGACTTTCCATATATAAATATTTACCTCCGGACCATTCTGGAGCTCCTCGTGATGTATTGGATCCCATCCGGGACTCCGAACAACCTTCGTACTTTCCACTATTATAATCTCAATATTACCTTAGCGCTACCGAATGTTAAGCGTGCGACCCTACGGGTTCAGACCATGCAAACATGACCGAGACTCCTCTCCGGTCAATAACTAATAGCGGGACCTGGATGCCCATATTGATTCCTACATATTCGACGAATATGTTTATCAGTTGAACCATGATGTCAAGGATTCAGTCAATCCCGTATGCAATTCCCTTTGTCTGGCGATATGTTACTTGCCCAAGATTCTATCGTCGGTATCTCCATACCTAGTTCAATCTCGTTACTGGCAAGTCTCTTTACTCGTCCGTAATACAAGATCTCGTGACTAAACTCATTAGCCACATGCTTGCAAGCTTCTTGTGATGTTCTATTACTGAGAGGGCCCGGAGATATCTCTCCGTCACACAGAGCGACAAATCCCAGTCTCGATCCATGCAACCCAACAAACACCTTCGGAGATACCTGCAGAGCACCTTTATAATCACCCAGTTATGAAGTGATGTTTGATGGCACACAAAGTATTCTTCTAGTATCTGGGAGTGGCATGATCTCATGGTCTAAGGAACTGATACATGACATGACAAGAGCTGTAGCAAATAACTAAACGATGTGATGCTAAGCTTACGGTTGGGTTTGCCCATCACATCATTCTCCTAATGATGTGATTCCATTACCAAATGACAACTCATGTCTATGGTTAGGAAACCTTAACCATCTTTGATCAACAAGCTAGTCTAGTAGAGGCTTACTAGGGACACGGTGTTGTCTATGTATTCACACATGTATTTAAGTTTCCGGTCAATATAATTCTAGCATGAATAATAAACATTTATCATGAATGGGAAATATGATAATAACCATTTTATTATTGCCTCTAGGGCATATTTCCAACAGTCTCCCACTTGCACTAGAGTCAATAATCTAGTTCACATCGCCATGTGATTAACACCCAATGAGTTCTGGGGTTTGATCATGCTTTTCTTGTGAGAGAGGTTTTAGTCAACGATCTGCAACATTCAGATCCGTAAGTACTTTGCAAATCTCTATGTCGTTCTATAGATGTTGCTACACGCTCCACTTGGAGCTATTCCAAATGACTGATCCACTATATGTATCCGGTTCAAGACTCACAGTCATCCGGATCAGTGTCAAAGATTGCATCGACGTAACCCTTTACGACGAACTCTTTATCACCTCCATAAACAAGAAAACGTTTCCTTAGTCCTCTTTAGGTCCCTAAGGAGAATTTTGACCGCTGTCCAGTGATCCACTCCTGGATCACTCTTGTACCCCCTTGCCAGACTTATGGCAAGGCACACATCAGGTATGGTACACAACATGGCATATATTATAGAGCCTGTGGCTAAGGCATAGGGGACGACCTTCATCCTTTCTCTTTCTTATGTTGTGGTCGAGCTTTGAGTCCTACTCACTGTTGGCGTTCTAGGATCGGGGGTACCCAGACCTGCCTACCTGCGGCCCATGGTGTGGCTCCCTTAACGGCCCTGTATGGCCCAGCTAGAACAACTCCAAGACAAGACCCTCGCGAGGTCCCCCGGCCTCGCGAGGCGGACAACACCATGACCACCAAAGGAGTGGCCTCCTCGGGCTGCCTCCCGAGGAGCGGAGATTTCTATGCAGGTACCCAGCCTCACGAGGCTGCGATGACGTAAGCCATGATGACCATGGCCAGGAAGGCGCAAGTGGGCACAGAGGAGGCAGTTTCCCTTTCGGTGCTAAGGGAGCAAGGGCAGGCGTAGGTTCCCGAGGAGTCTCCCAAAGGTTTCCATTTCGGTGCAACAAGACCAAGACCACGAGCTCGGCAAGACGGATGTCATCGCCGAGCCCACCACTACGTCATGACCAGAACCTTTGCAGGTGAAGACCACCTTTCATCAGGATTAGATGTACTTCTTGTCCCCTTTCAAATCGGCCATTATGGGATCCCTTCCCGCCTAAGTTTTGAGGGAAGAGGACCAAGGCCACTATAAATATAGGCTAGCAACCACCGTAGACAGGGAGGACCCCAGATCAGACCCATTCCACCCTCACCACCAGAGCCCTCGCGAGGCTGCTCATCCATTGTACTAGTTCATCCTCAGCCTCCTCGGGAGGCCAATCCACCACAAAGCAGGAGTAGGGTTTTACACCGCAAGGTGGCCCGAACCTGGGTAAACTGTCATGTTCATCTTCTTCCCCGCTCGCATGCGCTCAACATAGCTAGGCTGTAGGGTGGCGAGTTTGAGACTTGGGTTGGTTGAGATCTTCGCACACGCCCCAGAGTTCGAACCTTCTTGGGTCTGTGGAGCCCTGAATCCGACATTTGGTGCGCCAGGTAGGGGCGTGTCGAAATCCTCCTTCCGTTCCGTCTCCGCTTTGCCGCTCCCATGGCCGACGCACACCGAGCCCGCGCCGAGCGCCGAGCCACTCGCATCGCCCACACAGCGCCCGTGGGTCGTGGTTTCCCTTGCCGTTCGGCCTCTCCCGCGGCCAACGCCGCCACTGACCCTGCTGCTCATGAGCAGCAGGATTCGTCGCTGCCACCCTCCATGCGGCGTGATGGCCGCACCGCCACTCCGTCACCCACTCCCGCCACGGCGAACGTGTAGGTTGCCCTGCTCATGGCGCGAGAGTTGCTGTGTTACTGCCCCGCTAACGACCGCTACGACGACTGGCTCGGCCGCATCGCTGAGCTCGTCAACGCCGCCGGCGAGGTCCCTGCACCGTCCCACTCGCTGCGTCCCCCTCCATCCCAGGCGGGCGACGTGGCCCACGGCGCGCCTCCTCCTCCTCCTCTGCGCGGCGCCGACCCCAAGCCCAGGCGTGATGCGCCCCAGCGTGACCCGCCGCGCGGAGCGTCGGCGGACGATGAGGCGAGCTGCCAGGTGGTGCAGAGACCGCAAGCTGATGCGCACGCGCTCCCAGCGCCACCGCGCCAGCACCAAGACCATGCACCGCCGGAGGCTGTGGCGCGTGGGCATCAGGATCGAGCTCACCCCGTGCGCATTGCGCCCGTGAGCGCGGCGGGCTACCGCGCCTTCATCCCGGAGCTGCGCTGCGTCGTCTGGCCTGGCAAGTTCAAGCCAGACCGGCCTCCACGCTACGATGGCACCCCTGACCCTGCGGAGTTCCTCCAGCTCTACTCGCTGAGCATCGAAGTAGCAAATGGTGACGACAAGGTCATGGCAAACTGGTTCCCCATGGCCCTCAAGGATGGTGCACGCTCCTGGCTCCTTCACCTCCCAGAGGGATCGATCTCCTCCTAGGATGAGCTTCGCGAGCATTTCATCGCCAACTTCTATGGCACCCATGACCGCGCCCCTGTGGTGGGCGATCTGTGATGCATGAAGCAGCAGTCGGGCAAGACCCTGCACAAGTACATACAGCGCTTCACGAACGTTCGCCTCAAGATACCGAAGGCTTCGGACGAAGCCATCATCTCGGTGTTCACTGATGGTGTCCGGGATGTCAAGATGAAACAGGAGCTCGCCAACCATGAGGACTTATGCTCGGCCCTGGAGATGTTCATCCTAGCGAACAAGTGCGCTAGGGCTGAGGAAGGCCGCCTCTCCCTCCTCGAGCTTTCGGAGGCCGATCCTGAAGACAAGAAGGCCAAGGCTAAGGAAGCAAAACACAAGGGCCCCGCCGTGCTCGCGGCCGAGCCCGAGATGAAGCGTGGTCATGACCACGATGAGCCTCCCAGGGGCAACCGCCCGTTCTGCATCTTCCACAACATACACAGCCACAACACCAACGAGTGCCAGGAGCTCAGGGCACTCCGTGACGGGCGCCTTGGCCGCCGCTCCGACCGCGGTGACCGTGGCTACGGCCGTGGATGAGGCCGTGGCGGAGTCCGCTGGGACAACTGTGACCCTCGTCAGGACTGGCACGACCAGCCTTGCGAGGACCGCTGGCGGGATTAGCCTCACGACGGTCCCTGGCGAGACCAGCCTCATGAGGACCGCCCTCAGGGCAATGCCGGCCTCCCTCCGTTGCCGCCGCCACCAAGGAGAAATGATGACAACCAACAAGATGATGGGGCTGGGAGCTTCCAAGAGCCTCTTGCAATCGCCTGCATCCTGGGCGGTGCCCAGGCCCCCGCCTCACATCGGATCTTCAAGCAGTTCTCTCGTGAGGTGAACACGGCCCTCCTGAAGCTTGAGGCCATGCGTTCCCTCAGATGGTCGCAGTACGTCGTCACCTTCGACTCCAAGGACCACCTCAAGTGCTCGGCCGCCGCTGGCGCGCTCCCCATGCTCTGCATGCCCACTATCAGCAACATCCTCGTCACCAAGACCCTCATCGACAGTGGCGCTGGGCTTAACGTTCTTTCTATCGAGACGTTCGAGATGCTTCAGGTGCCTTATGATCAACTCATGCCCACCAAGCCGTTCTCCGGAGTGACCGATGGCTCCACCGTCCCCCTGGGGCAGATACGCCTCCCAGTCACTTTTGGCAAGCGCGACAACTACCACACAGAGCTCATCGACTTCAACGTCGCCCACATCGGCCTCCCGTACAATGCCATCCTCGGGTATCCAGCCCTCGCCAAGTTCATGGCGGCAATCCACCATGGTTACAATGTCCTCAAGATGCCAGGTTGTAGCGGCATCATCATGGTCGCTTGTGATGAGAAGGACACAGTCTGCTCCCTTGAGCATGCCTATCAGGCTGCGGCGGCTGAAAACTCTGACGGCGAGGGAGGCGTCCTGCCTCCCGAGGCCACCCCCAAGAAGAAGAAGCAGCTCCTCCCCAACAGTCGTCAGGAGGCTGGGACGCCCGCCGGCGGCGCCTCTTCCTCCCGCATAGGAAGGCGTGCCCGGCGCCTCCCTCAGGACAAGCTCGGGGGCTTCCGTCTGGCGAGCCTCTGACCTGACCAGTGCGACGAGGGAGGTGCTCGGGCACCACTTGGAGGTGTGCCTTGATGCGCGCCCCCGCAAGCAAGGAGCAAGGCGCGAGGTGCCAGGAGCAAGAGAGTTCATCACCAAGGCAATCGAGGAACTTCAGGAGGCGCGGGCCATGCGTGGCGAGCGTCGTCCCGCACCACCCAATGCGGCTGCACCCCCTGATGCGGGCGACGAGCTGCGCGTCTGCGTCAACATCCCAAGCCTCAACAGGGCCGCTTTGCAGGACCTCTTCTGGCCGTCCCGTGTCGGCCGGAGTGGGGGTTACCCCTGCAACTATGTTTGCATGCCGTTTGGCCTGCTGATTGTGGGCACCTCATACCAGTGCCTCGCGCAATGTGCTTTGGCGTCTCACGAGGCCAGGCGCTTGGCAGTCATGTCTCAGGAGGTCCCGGATCCTCGCGAGCCCCCCGGGCCTCGTGAACTTCCCATGCCTCCGGAGCCGCCTAGCTCGTGAGGAGCAGTCTCCGCAGCACGTGTCTTCAGCTACCTCGACGCTTCTACAAAAATGGTGCCAGGTGATTTTTTGGCTTGTTCAGTTGAGGGCGTCCCTTGGGCTACATTATCCTCAGCTGGCAGGGTCCGCCCCCGCAGCTGTATCGCTTTGCGCATGTATCAAAACTGTCTTTGCCTTTTATGAATTTCCAAGTATTTCAACCTGCGTGTCTGGTGCTTCACCACCATGAACGTTGCTGCGCCCTCACAACCTTGCCCACGACCGCCTTATGATTAAGGACTGGCACGGAGTCTGTGCTTGGGTCCGTCCCTACAGCGTTGTTAAATCCAAGCAACTGAGCTTTGTCTCGCGGGCCAGCTCCCGTGCATGTCACCTCCCAGGATCCTTCGTGCCTTGTTCTCGCATGAGCTAATCGCGGGTGGATGAGTAAGGGCGCGCGGCACAGTTCATACAACCGCAGTTCGGTGTTGCGCCGTCTCGGGAGCCGTGTGCCGGGTGTCTTTCTGCAGCATTGTTGCATGAGAAGACTGGGCACGGCGTCTGTGCTCGGGTCCGTCCCTACAGCATCGATAAACCCAATGACTGAGCTCTGTCTGGCGGGCCGGCCCCGTTCAATTCACCTCCTGGGGTCCTTGGTGTTCGGCCTTCTCATGCGATAGCCTTCGGAGGTTCATTCGGCGCAGGTCGCCTCCATCACACAGGTTTCATAAGCGCGCTCCGCGCCAGAAGATTCAGGCGCAACCCGCCTTGAGGTAGGGCCTCCTGAGTCCCGCGCTGGCTCATGAGTGCCCACATACACCTCCTCCAGTTCTACCGTGTTAGCCACATGTACGAACGGGGTTGTACATTCCCCGGAGTCTCCCCCCAAGGGAACTCCCACCCACGCACAAGTGGAAGCCCCATGCTCCGCACTGGAGGACGACACGGTCGAGGAGAGACTATGCCCACGCCCAAATGGAAGCCCCATGCTTCGCGCTAGCGGACGACACAGTCGAGGAGCGACTATGCTCACGCCCAAGTGGAAGCCCCATGCTCCGCGCTGGTGGATAAACAACTGAGGGCGCCCTAGCGGCAGCACCAACCTCAGGATAGCCTTTCGGCTCGTCACACAGTCTTGACATGCAGCATTTCCCTGGAACTCACGCTGGGACACGGGGGCTATGCTCAGACTAAGCCTGGCACACGCCACCCCACAGGTCCCTGGTACCTGGTCTTCTCGCGTCCCTCCCAGGCAAAGGCTGACGAGGAAAGGTATGGGGCCTCCAGATTAACCTCTTGTGTCCCCAACACACCCAATACAATGGCAAATTGTATAGGTGCACTAGTTCGGCGAAGAGATGGTGATAAAAGTATACTATTGATGGTAGAAATATATTTTTATAATCTGAATAAATAAAAACAGCAAAGTAGCAAGTGATAAAACGGAGCACAAACGGTATTGCAATGCTTGGAAATGAGGCCTAGGGTCCGTACTTTTGCTAGTGCAATCTCTCAACAATGCTAATCTAATTGGATCATATAACCATCCCTCAAAGTGCGATGAAGAATCACTCCAAAGTTCTTATCTAGCGGAGAACATAAGAAGAAATTGTTTGTAGCTATTCTTTCCGATCGATCTATCCAAGAGTTTGTACTAAAATAACACCAAGTTATTCTTTCTGATCGATCTATCAAGAGTTCGTACTAAAATAATACCAAGTTATTCTTTCCGATTGATCTATCAAGAGTTCGTACTAGAATAACACCAAAGCAAATTCAGATTCATAATACTCAATCCAACACAAAGAACCTCAAAGAGTGCCCCAAGATTTCTACCGAAGAAACAAAAGACGAGAACATGCATCAACCCCTACGCATAGATTACCCCAATGTCACCTCGGGAATCCACGAGTTGAGTACCAAAACATATCTCAAGTGAATCAATATAATACCCCATTGTCACCACGGGTATTCATATGCAAGACATACATCAAGTGTTCTCAAATCCATAAAAGTATTCAATCCGATAAAACGAAATCTCAAAGGGATAACTCAATTCACAACAAGATAGAGTGGGGAAAACACCATATGATCCAACTATATTAACAAAGCCTGTGATACATCAAGATCGTGACATCTCAAGAACACGAGAGAGAGAGAGATTAAACACATAGCTACTGGTACAAACCCTCAGCCCCGAGGGTGGATTACTCCCTCCTCATCATGGTGGCCGCCGGGATGATGAAGATGGCCACCGGTGATGATTTCCCCCTCCGGCAGGGTGCCGGAACGGGGTCTAGATTGGTTTTTCATGGCTACAGAGGCTTGCGGCGGTGGAACTTCTGATCTAGGGTTACCCCCGGGGTTTTTGGAATATTTGGAAATTTATAGGGTGAAGAGGCGGTGCGGGAGGCCACCGAGATGGGCACAACCCACCTGGGCGGGCCTGGGCCCCCAGGCGCGCCCTGGTGGGTTGTGCTCTCCTCGGAGCTCCCCTCTGGTACTTCTTTGGCCCACCGGGTGTCTTCTGGTCCAGAAAAAATCTCCAAAAAGTTTTGCTGCATTTGGACTCCGTTTGGTATTGATTTTCTACGATGTAAAGAGCAAGCAAAAAACAGCAACTGGCACTGGGCACTATGTCAATAGGTTAGTCCCAAAAAATGATATAAAGTTGCTATAAAATGATTGTAAAACATCCAAGAATGATAATATAACAGCATGAATACTTCATAAATTATAGATACGTTGGAGACGTATCAGCATCCCCAAGCTTAATTCCTACTCGTCCTCGAGTAGGTAAATGGTAAAAGAAATAATTTATGAAGTGTGAATGCTAGCATAGTGCATAAGTTTGATCAATGATAATTTCAATCACTTTTTCTAGCATCATAACAACAACTCTTTCTCATAAAAATTATCATGATAAAGTAGCAATTGAAAACGGAATTTTTATTGTGGAAAGCTACCTATCATATTCATCATGTACTCTTTCTTTTGTAGCATGGACATTTGGACTTGAATGATTCAAAGCAATAGTCTGTAATTTGACATGAAGACATCAATACTCAAGCATATCAACAAGCAACCATGTCTTTCAAAATATCAACACTAAAGCAAGTTATCCCTGGCCCATTATGCTCAATCATTGATCCATTCATGAAACACACTCGCATATTAGCTACACCCAATGCTCAAGTACGATCATAGTGCCCCTTAGTTGGTGCTTTATAAGAGAAGATGGAGACTCAAATAAAAATAAAAATTGCATAAAGTAAATAGATATGCCCTTCGTAGAGGGAAGTAGGGATTTGTAGAGGTGCCAGAGCTCAAAGCTTAAATTGAGAGATAAAAATTTTGAGAGGCATACTTTTCCCGTCAACGAAAACGACCGAGTAATTTCCAACACTTTCCATGCTAGATATATCATAGGCGGTTCCCAAACAGAAAGTAAAGTTTATTCATTTTTCCACCATTTCTTTCACTTTCCATGGCTAGCCGTATCCACGGGTGCCCTCCATACCAACACTTTCCAAGGAATTTATTATTTGACAACATAAAGTAAATTCATTTTTCATTTCGGGACTGGGCATCCCTAATACCTTTGTCGTACTCTCGTGCAATGACAAGTGAATAAACACTCATCTTGAGAATAACACATCTAGCATGGAAAATATTGGCCACCCCCTGCCGCTTCATGAGTGGTACGAGCACACAAAAAGGAAATTATTTTGAAAATTTAGAGATGGCACATACAAATTTGCTTAGAACGGCATGGAAATACCGCATATAGGTAGGTGTGGTGGACTCATTTGGCACAACTTTGGGTTTAAGAATTTGGATGCACAAGTAGTATTCCCACTTAGTACAAATGGAGGCTAGCAAATAGATTGAGAAGCAACCAACCAAGAAACGAAAATTCACATAAACGAGCATTGAGCATAACTAACACCGAATAATGCACCACAAGTAGGATGTAATTTCATTGCATAATTATTGACTTTCGTGCTTGCACAGGGAATCACAAACCTTAACACCAATATTATTACTAAAGCATAATTACTCACCAACATGACTCACATATTATTATCTCCATATCACAAAACTATTGCAAGGAATCAAACTTACCATATCCAGTGATCTACATGAAAGTTTTTACTATATCCTTCTTGAATATCCATTACTTTGGGACTAAATTTATGTATTACCATTGCTACTAACAAGCTCTCAAATAAATTTAAGTGAAGCACAAGAGCATAAGTATTTCTTAAAAAAATTCAACTCTCAAAATAATCTAAGTGAAGCATGAGAGTAAATGACAAACTACTCCAGAAAGATACAAGTGAAGATCAAATGAGTAGTTAAGTAAATGGGTAGCTAATTGAGGACTCTCTCTTATTTAAAACTTTCAGACCTAAGTATTTTTTTAAACAGCAATCAAAACAAAACAAAATGACATTCTAAGAATAGCACACATCATGTGAAGAAGCAAAAACTTAGGCTCAACCGATACAAACCGATAGTTGTTCATGAAGAAAGGTGGGATGCCTACCGGGGCATCCCCAAGCTTAGATGCTTGAGACTTCTTGGATTATTAACTTGGGATGCCTTGGGCATCCCCAAGCTTGAGCTTTTGTGTCACCTTAATTCCTTTTATATCACGGTTTCCCTAAATCTTAAAAACTTCATCCACACAAAACTCAACAAGAACTCGTGAGATAAGTTAGTATAAATCAATGCAAAAACCTTATTATTATCTACTGTAGCAAATCACTAAAATTGTTATTCAACATTGCATACTAAATGACTCTGCATATTTAATACTTCCATCCTCTGATAGAATCATTAAACAAGCAAACATATGCACACAATGCAAACATAACAGCAATCTGCCTAAACAGTACAGTCTATAAAGTGTGCAATATTCTTCATACTTCCCTAACTCCAAAAATTCTGAAAATTTACCACACTGTAGAAAATTTATTATTTATTACTTTGCAAAAACATTCAACATTTTATCACATTCTTAATTTTCTGGATAATTATTGCAACAGCGATAAACTTTCTGTTTTGAAACAGCAACTCAAATAATTGCAAAATAAGAATGGTGAAGGCTATCCTTGCCACTTTTATTGAAGTAAGAGATGCAAAACATTATTCTAAATAACAGCAAGCTAATACTAATAAAATAAAATGACTCTCCAAGCAAAACTCATATCATGTGACGAATGAAAATATAGCTCCAAGTGAGGTTACCGATAATGTTGAAGACGAAAGAGGGGATGCCTTCCGGGGCATCCCCAAGCTTAGTTGCTTGGATGTTCCTTTAATATTACCTTGGGGTGCCTTGGGCATCCCCAAGATTAGGGTATTTTCACTCCTTATTCTCCTCATATCGATATATCACCCAAAACTTGAAAACTTCAATCACACAAAACTTAACGGAACTTCGTGAGATAGGTTAGTATGATAAAGACAAATCATTCACTTTGGTACTATTAAGATAAAATTCATAATTCTTCTCACACAATGCCTACTGTACTCTACAATTTCCACAATTTATATTAAGCAATATAAGCCATAGAAACCATAAAACAAGCAAACTATGCATTGGAAACAGAATCTGTCAAAAACAGAACAGTACATAAAGATCTGAATTAAGGTCATACTTATGTAACTATAGAAATTCTGAAAAACTAGGAAAACGTAGGAAATTTGTATACCCATCAACTGTAAAAAATTCAGAATTTTTTCATGTTCCAGTAAAAGACAGAAATTTCTTCACTGGACGCAAAAGCTTCTGTTTTTGCACAGAATCAAGTCAACTATCATCCACACTATCCCAAAGGCTTTACTTGGCACTTTATTGAAACAAAAGCTATAAAACAAGATTATTGCAGTAGCCTAACCATGTGAACACACAAAAACAGTAGGTAAAAGTGTTGGGTTGTCTCCCAACAAGCGCTTTTCTTTAATGCCTTTTAGCTAGGCATGATGATTTCAATGATGCTCACATAAAAGTAAAGAATTGAAACACAAGAGAGCATCATGAAGCATATGACTAGAAAATTTAAGCCTAACCCACTTCCTATGCATAGGGATTTTGTGATCAAACAATTTATGGGAATAAGAATCAACTAGCATAGGAAGGCCAAACAAACAAAACTTCAAGATTTCCAACACATAGAGAGGAAACTTGATATTATTACAATATGTAAAAGTATAAGTTCCTCTCTCATAATAATTTTCAGTAGCATCGTGAATGAATTCAACAATATAGCTATCACATAAAGCATTATTTTCATGATGCATAAGCATAGAAATTTTGTTACTCTCCACATAAGCAAATGTATTTTCATCAATAGTAGTGGGGGCAAACTCAACAAAATAACTATCATGTGCTACTTGATTGACATAATCAAATTGAACATTAAAATTATGATGACAAGTTTCATGGTTATCATTATTCTTTATAGCACACATGTCATCACCATAATCATCATAGATAGCAACTTTGTTGTCAAGATCAATTGAAATCTCTTCCAAAATAGTGGATTCATCACTAAATAATGTCATGACCTCTCCAAATCCACTTTCATAATTATCACAATAAGATTCAACACCCTCCAAAATAGTGGGAACATTAGTACCTAGAGTTGACACTCTTCCAAACCCACTTTCATCAATATAATCGTCATAAATAGGAGGCATGCTACCATTATAACAAATTTGCACATCAAAACTTGGGGGACTAAAAATATCATCTTCATCAAACATAGCATCCCCAAGCTTGTAGCTTTGCATATCATTAGCATCATGGATATTCAAAGAATTCATACCAACAACATTGCAATCATGCTCATCATTCAAAGATTTTTTGTCAAACATTTTATAGAATTCTTCTTCTATCAATTGAGCACAATTCTCCTTTCCATCATTTTCATGAAACACATTATAGAGATGAATAATATGATGCAACCTCAATTCCATTTTTTTTTATTTTCTTTTTATGAACCAAACTAGTGATAAAACAGGAAACTAAAAGATTCGATTGCAAGATCTAAAGATATACTTTCATGCACTCACCTCCCCGGCAACGGCGGCAGAAAAGAGCTTGATGTCTACTACGCAACTTTATTCTTGTAGACTCGTGTTGGGCCTCCAAGCGCAGAGTTTTGTAGGACAGTAGCAATTTTCCCTCAAGTGGATGACCTAAGGTTTATCAATCCGTGGGAGGTGTTGGATGAAGATGGTCTCTCTCAAACAACCCTGCAACCAAATAACAAAAAGTCTCTTGTGTACCCAACACACCCAATACAATGGCAAATTGTATAGGTGCACTAGTTCGGCGAAGAGATGGTGATAAAAGTGTAATATTGATGGTAGAAATATATTTTTATAATCTGAATAAATAAAAACAGCAAAGTAGCAAGTGATAAAACGAAGCACAAACGGTATTGCAATGCTTGGAAATGAGGCCTAGGGTCCGTACTTTCGCTAGTGCAATCTCTCAACAATGCTAATCTAATTGGATCATATAACCATCCCTCAAAGTGCGATGAAGAATCGCTCCAAAGTTCTTATCTAGCGGAGAACATAAGAAGAAATTGTTTGTAGCTATTCTTTCTGATCGATCTATCCAAGAGTTCGTACTAAAATAACACCAAGTTATTCTTTCCGATCGATCTATCAAGAGTTCGTACTAAAATAATACCAAGTTATTCTTTCTGATCGATCTATCAAGAGTTCGTACTAGAATAACACCAAAGCAAATTCAGATTCATAATACTCAATCCAACACAAAGAACCTCAAAGAGTGCCCCAAGATTTCTACCGGAGAAACAAAAGACGAGAACGTGCATCAACCCCTATGCATAGATTACCCCAATGTCACCTCGGGAATCCGCGAGTTGAGTACCAAAACATATCTCAAGTGAATCAATATAATACCCCATTGTCACCATGGGTATTCATATGCAAGACATACATCAAGTGTTCTCAAATCCATAAAAGTATTCAATCCGGAAAAACGAAATCTCAAAGGGAAACCTCAATTCACAACAAGATAGAGAGGGGAAAACAAAGCCCGCGATACATCAAGATCGTGACATCTCAAGAACACAAGAGAGAGAGAGAGATTAAACACATAGCTACTGGTACAAACCCTCAGCCCCGAGGGTGGACTACTCCCTCCTCATCATGGTGGCCGCCGGGATGATGAAGATGGCCACCGGTGATGATTTCCCCCTCCGGCAGGGTGCCGGAATGGGGTCTAGATTGGTTTTTCATGGCTACAGAGGCTTGCGGCGGCGGAACTTCTGATCTAGGGTTACCCCCGGGGGTTTTGGAATATTTGGGAATTTATAGGGCAAAGAGGTGGTGCGGGAGGCCACCGAGGTGGGCACAACCCACCTAGGCACGCCTGGGCCCCCAGGCGCGCCCTGGTGGGTTGTGCTCTCCTTGAAGCTCCCCTCTGGTACTTCTTTGGCCCACCGGGTGTCTTATGGTCCAGAAAAAATCTCCAAAAAGTTTCGCTGCATTTGGACTCCGTTTGGTATAGATTTTCTGCGATGTAAAAAACAAGCAAAAAACAGCAACTGGCACTGGGCAATATGTCAATAGGTTAGTCCCAAAAAATGATATAAAGTTGCTATAAAATGATTGTAAAACATCCAAGAATGATAATATAACAGCATGAATACTTCATAAATTATAGATACATTGGAGACGTATCACTGGCCTCCACCGCCGGAGGCTCGGTGTCGGGGATGCAGAGGAACTTCTTCAGCAACCCGTCCACATGACCCTTCATGGACTCCGCGGCGGTGGAGCGGCGCTCAGGAGCGACCGGACGGATCACCGTGTCTAAGTTGAAGCCCAGGTCTTGTAGATAGAGCTGGCTAAAGACGCGCATCGCAGCTGCAGTGAAGAGCGAGCGGCACTCCTCCTCCAAGAACGAGTCCACCTCAGCAGCAGCACCCTCGAGCGCTTCGACAAGCTTGGAGGAGAGCCCTGCAAAGCTGCTCTTAGGGGCCACCAGCGGCTCCTCGTACCCTCCCCTGCAGATGGAATGTAACGCCTCATGGGACCTGAGCTCAAGGAAGGGGAAGCCGTCGTGCTCCGCGGCCACCTTCTTCTCGGCGGCAGTAAGGGCCTTCTCCCTGGCATCCAGTTGGGCTGCCGCCTCAGAAACGCGCTGGGTGTGGGACGTCTGGGCCTCGGTCACCTCCTCCTTCAGCTTGGCCAGGCAATCGCACTCCACGGCCTAGTTGGTAGTCACCTGGGCCAGCTCGGAGTCGCGGTCGGCGAGCTTCGCCTCACGGGCCTTGAGGTCTTCTTCCTGCTGGTGGAGCCGCTGGGCGTGCATGGCCTGCTCCTCCTGGAGTGTCTTCAGCTTGGCCTCCGCCTCGCTGCAACGCCGCGCAGGCTAGCGCCACGTCGCAAGCCTCTTTGGCCTTGGCGGCCTCCCTCTCGCTCTCAGTGGTGGCGCTTTCAGCCCGGCCCCAAGCCGCCTTGATGGCGGTGTCGGTCTGAAGCCACCCTGAGATGAGCCTCAGGCGCTCCCTCGCGAGGCACCTGTCGGCGTCTTGGAGGTCAGCTCGGATCTAGCTGAGCATGGTGTAGGCCTCGTCCAGGGCCCCAAGCCTGATCGGGGGGTGCGGTCCACGAGCGCGAGGGCCTGATGAGGAGGCGGCACTGGCGCATCGACTGACGTCGTGGCCAAGGACATGTTGGCGTGGATGGCTTGGGGCGCCGGAGGCTCAAGGCTCCCCTCAGGCACGACGAGGGTGGATGACTCCGCGGCCTACTAGCCTATGGGGGCTGACTCCTACTTCGCCGTCGCTGTCGCCAGAGGACACCGGCACAGGGGAGTTGGAGTGCTCGGGCGACACGAGCCCCAGCTCGTTGAAGGCGAGCATGGCGGCAACTAGTTCCACCCTGTTGTCGCAGTGGTACAGTGGGATGCAGCCCTCGGGAAGGTCCCCCGGATAGCCATTGAGCAGGACGGCCATGGCCTTGTAAAGCTCCTCGCCGGTCAGGCTTGCGGGGCGTAGCCTCATGTCGTCCCACGCGCCTCGGAATTCCCATAGGGGCCTCAAGCGCGACTGGAGCGGCGCCAGGCGCTGCGTTAGGAACTCCTTCATAAGCATTCTCCCCGTCAGCCGCTTGGCATCCATGTTTGAGGTTATCCTCCTCAGGACGGGTTCCGCCAGGGGGTCAGAGAGCTTTGCGTGGGTCCACCTCTCGAGCCACTCGGGCAGCTCTGTTGGCAGCTCTAGGCGCGGGTTGAGCCCCTTGGTGTCCAAGAAGACCCAGCGATGCCGAAAGCCCTCCACCTTCTTCCCGGCCTTCAAGAGCACATTCCCCTTATGGACTGCGACGAAGGACACACAAGCGGAGCGCTGCGTGTTGTCATGCAGCCGCAAGCTGAAGAAATGGCGGAGGAGCGCCATGGAGGGCCTCACGCCCATGAAGGCTTCGCAGTAGAAGGCGAAGATGGACAGGAGGAGGATGAAGTTGGGTTGAAGATGAAGGGCCTGGATCATGTAGTGGTCGAGGACGGCAACGAAGAACTCTAAGAGGGGCGGGACCAGCCCCGCGAAGATGCTGTGGAGGAAGAAGGGGTAGACTATCTGCGCCAAGGTCCTCTACTCGGCGGTACTGGCCCAGATCACAGTCTCGTCCCACTCGTTGTCCTCGCTCGCCATCTACAGGAGCACGGGGTCGAGATGCCCCACCTCATCGATGGAGGACGAACCAAGTGCTGGCGCGGGAGAGGAGGAGCTCGCGGCCTAGGCCGTGGGCTTCAGCTTCCCGGGCGCCATTCGAGGGGTTGTCGTCGTTGGGGTATGAGAAGGAAGGAGGGCGGAGTAGCGATTGGATCTGGAGAAGCTTTCGGCTAGAGAAGGGGATCAGGAGCAAGGCCAAGGTGGGCAATGATGGCTCTGCGGTGTGCGTAGGCCTTTTGTCAGCCTGGGCGGTTGCCGAGGCGACGTAGGGAAGCGGAGGCATCCGCGTCCCATCGAGCGCCACGCGTCAAGCCTGGCCCACAGGCGATTGGGGCCCGCGGTGCTCCGCCTTCTCTCTTTGGCTTCGCCTCGAAGCCAGCTCGAGCGCGCCTTGGGCCCGAGGGCTACTGTCGGCGTTCTGGGATCGGGGGTACCCAGACCTGCCTGCCTGCGGCCCACGACGTGGCTCCCTTGACGGCCCTATACGGCCCAGCTACAACAACTCCAAGACAAGACCCTCGCGAGGTCCCCCGGCCTCGCGAGGCGGACAGCACCAAGACCTCCAAAGGAGTGGCCTCCCCGGGCTGCCTCCCGAGGAGCGGAGATTTCTATGCAGGTACCCAGCCTCACGAGGCTGCGATGACGTAAGCCATGACGACCATGGCCAGGCGGGCGCCAGTGGGCGCAGAGGAGGCAGTTTCCCTTTTGGTGCTAAGGGAGCAAGGGCAGGCACAAGTTCCCGAGGAGTCTCCCAAAGGTTTCCATTTTGGTGCAACAAGACCAAGACCACGAGATCGGCAGGACGGATGTCATCGCTGAGCCCACCACTACGTCATGACCAGAAGCTTTGCAGGCGAAGACCACCTTCGTCAGGATTAGATGTACTTCTTGTCCCCTTTCAAATTGGTCGTTGTGGGATCCCTTCCTGCCTAAGTTTTGAGGGAAGAGGACCAAGGCCACTATAAATATAGGCTAGCCACCACCGTAGACAGGGAGGACCCCGGATCAGACCCATTCCACCCTCACCACCAGAGCCCTCACGAGACTACTCATCCATTGTACTAGTTCATCCTCAGCCTCCTCGTGAGGCCAATCCACCACAAAGCAGGAGTAGGGTTTTCACCGCAAGGTGGCCCGAACGTTGGTAAGTTGCCGTGTTCATCTTCTTCCCCGCTCGCGTGTGCTCGACATAGCTAGGTTGTAGGGTGGCGAGTTTGAGACTTGGGTTGGTTGAGATCTTCGCACACGCCCCAGAGTTTGAACCTTCTTGGGTCTGCGGAGCCCTGAATCCGACACTCACCTTCACACCTTACAGTAAAGGAAAGAACTCCTTCTTTGACTAATCCATTTTGAACTCCTTCAAAATCTTGTTAAGGTATGTGCTCTGTGAAATTCTTGTCAGGCGTCTTGATCTATATCTATAGATCTGAATGCCCAATATGTAAGCAACCTCACCCAGGTCTTCCTTTGAAAAACTCCTTTCGAACAACCCTTTATGCTTTCCAAAAATTCTACATCATTTCCAATCAACAATATGTCATCCACATATACTATCAATACTATATAGCTCCCACTCACTTTCTTGTAAATACAAGTTTCTACATAAACTTTGTATAAACCCAAAAGCTTTGATCACGTCATAAAAGCATAAATTCCAACTCCGAGATGCTTGCACCAGTCCATAGATGGATCACTGGAGCTTTCATACTTTTTAGCATCCTTAGGATCCACAAAACCCTTTGGGTTGCATCATATACAGCTCTTCCTTAAGGAAATGGTTTTCATATCCATCTGCCGGATTTCATAATAAAAAATGCAGCAATTGCTAACATAATTCTAACAGACTTAAGCATCGCTACAGGTGACAAAGTCTCATCGTAGTTAACTCCTTGAACTTTGCCGAAAACCCTTTGTGACAAGTCTAGCTTTATAGACGATGACATTACCATCAACGTCTGTCTTCTTCTTAAAGATCCATTTGTTCGCAATGTCCTTACGGTCATCTGGTAAGTCTACCAAAGTCCATACTTGGTTCTCATACATGGATCCTATCTCGGATTTCATGGCCTCTAGCCATTTGTCGGAATCCGGGCCCAACATTGCTTCTCCATAGTTTGTAGGTTCAATGTTGTCCAACAACATGACTTCCAGGACAGGATTACCGTACCACTCTGGTGCGAAACGTGTCCTGGTAGACCTACGAAGTTCAGTAGTAACTTGATCTGAAGTTTCATGATCATCATCATTAGCTTCCTCTTCGGTTGGTGTAGGCATCACGGGAACTACTTTCTGTGATGTGCTACCTTCCAATTTGAGAGAAGGTACGATTACCTCATCAAGTTCTACTTTCCTCCCAGTCACTTCTTTCGAGAGAAACTCCTTCTCCAGAAAGGATCCATTCCCGACAACAAGGACTTGTCTTAGGATCTGTGATAGAAGGTATTCTATGAAGACGTACTTCTTTGCTTGGGGTTCAAGCTTATCAGGCATAAGTGTCACATCCCGAAACTTTAAGAAACTACAACATAGGTTTCTTGCCAAACCATAGTTCATACGGTGTCATCTCGACAGATTTAGATGGTGCCCTGTTTAAAGTTAATGTTATTGTCTCTAATGCATAGCCCTAAAACTATAGTGGCAAATTGATAAGAGGCATCATAGAATGCACCATATCCAATAGAGTACGGCTATGACGCTCGGACACACCATTACACTATGGTGTTCCAGGTGGCGTGAGTTGTGAAACAATTTTCACATTATCTTAAATACATACCAAACTCGCAACTCAGACATTTTATCTTCTTGTCACGATGATCTTCAACTTCACTCTGAAATTGCTTGAACTTTTCAAAATTTCAGACTTGTGTTTCATCAAGTAAATATACCCATATCTACTCAAATCATCTGTGAAGGTAAGATAATAATGATATCCACGGCGTGCTTCAACACTCATCGGACCACATACATTGGTATGTATTATTTCCAACAAGTCACTTGCCCACTCCATTGTTCCGGAAAACGGGGTTTTAGTCATCTTGCCCATGAGGCATGGTTCACATGTCTCAAATGATTCGTAATCAAGTGATTCCAAAAGTCCATAAGCATGGAGTTTTTTCATGCGCTTTACACCAATATGACCTAAGCAGCAGTGCCACAAGTATGTGGTACTATCATCATTAACCTTGCATCTTTTGGCATCAATATTATGAATATGTGTATCACCATAATCAAGATTCAACAAGAATAAACCATTCACAATGGGTGCATGACCAGAAAAGATATTATCCATATAAATAGAACAACCATTATTCTCTGACTTAAATGAATAATCGTCTCGCAATAAACAAGATCCGGATATATTGTTCATGTTTAACGCAAGCACCAAATAACATTTATTTAGGTTTGAAACTAATCCCGAAGGTAGAGGGAGCATGCCGATGGCGATCACATCAACCCTGGAGACACTTCCAACGCGCATCGTCATCCTATCCTTAGCTAGTCCCTGTTTCCTCCGCAGCTTCTGTTTCAATTTACAAACAAGAGCAACTGAACCAGTATCAAATATCTAGGTGCTACTACGAGTACTAGTAAGGTACACATCAACAACATGTATATCAAATATACCTTTGTTGATGTTGCCAGCCTTCTTATCTGCCAAGTACTTAGGGTAGTTCCGCTTCCAGTGACCATTCCCCTTGCAATAGAAGCACTTAGTCTCGGGTTTGGGTCCAGCCTTGGGTTTCTTCACGGGAGCGGCAACTGCCTTTCCATTCTTCTTGAAGTTCCCTTTCTTTCCCTTGCCTTTCTTGAAACTAGTGGTCTTATTAACCATCAACACTTGATGCTCTTTCTTGATTTCTACCTCCGTGGCCTTAAGCATCATGAAGAGCTCAGGGATTGTTTTCTCCATCCCTTGCATATTATAGCTCATCACAAAGCCTTTGTAGCTTAGTGGCAGTGACTAGAGAACTCTATCAATCGCTACTTCATCCGGAAGATTAACTCCCAACTGATTCAAGTGGTTGTAGTACTCAGACATCTTGAGTACGTGCTCACTTATGGAGCTGTTCTCCTCCATCTTGCAGCTAAAGAACTTGTCAGAGGTGTCATACCTCTCAACCCGGGCATGAGCCTGAAATACCAATTTCAGCTCTTGGAGCATCTCATATGCTCTGTGGTGCTTAAAACGTCTTTGGAGCCCCAGTTCTAAGTCGTAAAGCATGGCGCACTGAACTATCGTGTAGTCATCACTTTTAGTCTGCCAGACGTTCATAGCGTCCAGATTTTCGGGAGCGGGTGGTTCACCTAATGGTGCATCAAGGACATAAGCCTTCTATGCAGCAGTGAGGATAATCCTCAAATTACGGACCCAGTCCGCATAGTTGTTTCCATCATCTTTCAACTTAGCTTTCTCTAGGAACGCATTAAAAATTAAGGAAGCTACAGCATGAGCCATTGATCTACAACATAATTTTGCAAAGACACTAAGACTATGTTCATGATAATTGGCTCAGTTAATCAAATTACTAATGAACTCCCACTTAAGTCAACATCCCTCAAGTTGTCTAAGTGTTTACATGATCCAAATCAACTACCCATGTCCGATCATCATGTGAGATAGGGTCGTCATCAATGGTGAACATCTCCATGTTGATCATATATACTATATGACTCATGTTCGACCTTTCGGTCCTCCATGTTCCGAGGCCATGTCTATACATGCTAGGCTCGTCAAGTTTAACCCAAGTATTCCGCATGTGTAAAACTGGCTTACACCCGTTGTATGTGAACGTAGAGTCTATCACACCCGATCATCACGTGGTGCTTCGAAATGACGAACTTTCGCAATGTTGCATACTTAGGGAGAACAATTTTATCTTGAAATTAAGTGAAGAGATCATATTATAATGCTAACAACATCCTAAGCAAAATAAGATGCATAAAAGATAAACATCACATGCAATCAAAAATATGTGACATGATATGGCCATTATCATCTTGTGCTTTTAATCTCCATCCCCAAAGCACCGGCATGATCTCCATCGTCACCGCCATGACACCATGATCTCCACCATTATGTTGTCACTTGGTTGTCTCGCCAACTATTGCTTCTACAACTATTGTCAACACATAGCGATAAAGTAAAGAAATTACATGGTGTTTATTAATTGACACGTAGGTCATACAATAAATTAAAGACAACCCTATGGCTCCTTCCGGTTGCCGTACTCATCGACATGCAAGTCGTGAACCTATTACAAAACATGATCATATCATACATCAACATATACCACATCACGTTTTGGCCATACCACATCACAACATGCCCTACAAAAACAAGTTAGACATCCTCTACTTTGTTGTTGCGATTTTTATGTGGCTGCTAGGGCAAACTATAAGAACCGTTCTTATCTACGCAAAACCACAATGGTGATATACAAGTTGCCTTTTAACCTTCTACAAGGACCACATTTGTCAAATCAGATTCAACTAAAGTAGGAGAGACAGACACCCGCAAAGCCACTTTTATGCAATACAAGTTGCATGTCAAACAGTGGAACCGGTCTCTTGTGCGTGGACAAGTAATGTTGGTCCGAGCCGCTTCATCCCACAATACCGTCGAATCCAAATAAGACAAAAGAAGTAAGCAATTTGAACATCAACGCCCACAACTTCTTTCTGTTCTACTCATGCATATATATCTAGGCATAGACCTAGCTCATGATGCCACTGATGGGGAACGAAGCATGAAAATCAAAAAAATCCTACGAACACCCAAGATCCAATATAGGAGATGCATAGCTACGATAGGGGAGTGTATCTACATACCCTTGTAGACCGAAAGCGTTAGCGTCGTAACGCGGTTGATATAGTTGTACTCTTCATGATCCAATCGCGATCCAATCCGATCTAGTGCTGAACGGACGGCACCTCCGAGTTTAGCACACATATGGCTCGGCGGCGTCCTCTCCTTCTTGATCCAGCAAGTGAGGGAGAGGACGTAGATGAGATCGGAACCAACACGACGGCATGGTGGTGGTGGCAGCAGTGGAATTCCGGCAAGGCTTCGCCAAGCGTGTGTGCGAGGTGGAGGAGGTGTAACGGGAGGGAGACAGGCAAGGGTCGAAGGGTTGCTGCCCCCAACGCCTCCCCACCTTTATATAGGTGTGGAGGGGGATGGTGACTTGCCCTCCAATCCCCTAGGGTCGTTGGCCAAGGGGGGAGGAAGGAAATCCCTCCTTTCCTTCCCCACCGATCGCTATCCCCCTTTTTAGGGATCCCGATCTTATCCCTTCAGGATATGATATTATTTCTTTTAAGGAAGGATCTTGGTGCACCTAGACGAGGGGTGTGGGGCCTTTCCCCACTACTCACTTTCATGTGGGTCCCCTCATGCAGGTGGACCCCACTCCGGAACCTTCTAGAACCTTCCCGGTACAATACCGAAAAAAACCGAACATTTTTCAGAACCCTGAATATGACTTTCCATATATAAATCTTTACCTCCAGACCATTCTGGAGCTCCTCGTGATGTCTCGGATCCCATCTGGGACTCTGAACAACCTTCAGACTTTCCACTATTAATATCTCAATACTACCCTAGGGCTACCGAACATTAAGCGTGCAATCCTACGGGTTCGGAACATGCAAACATGACCGATACTCCTCTCCGGTCAATAACCAATAGCGGGACCTGGATGCCCATATTGATTCCTACATATTTGATGAAGATCTTTATCGGTTGAACCACTATGTCAAGGATTCAGTCAATCCCATATGCAATTCCCTTTGTCTGGCGATATGTTACTTGCCCGAGATTCAATCGTCGGTATCTCCATACCTAGTTCAACCTCGTTATCGGCAAGTCTCTTTACTCATTCCGTAATACAAGATCCTGTGACTAAACTCATTAGTCACATGCTTGCAAGCTTCTTGTGATGCTGTATTACCGAGAGGGCCTAGAGATATCTCTCCGTCACATGGAGCGACAAATCCCAGTCTCGATCCATGCAACCCAACAAAGACCTTCGAAGATACATATAGAACACCTTTATAATAACCCAGTTATGAAGTGACATTTGATAGCACACAAAGTATTCCTCCAATATCCAGGAGTGGCATGATCTCATGTTCTAAGTAACTGATACTTGACATGACAAAAGTTGTAGAAAATAACTAAACGATCGGATGCTAAGCTTACGGTTGGGGTATGTCCATCACATCATTATCCTAATGATGTGATCCCATTACCAAATGACAACTCATGTCTATGGTTAGGAAACCTTGACCATCTTTGATCAACGAGCTAGTCTAGTATAGGCTTACTAGGGACACGGTGTTGTCTATGTATTCACACATGTATTTAAGTTTCCGGTCAATACAATTCTAGCATGAATACTAAACATTTATCATGAACGGGAAATATGATAATAACCATTTTATTATTGCCTCTAGGGCATATTTCCAACAATTGAGAGTGACAAGGTCCTAAGCTTGGGGATGCCCAAGGAACCCCAAGGTAATATTCAAGGAGACACAAGTGTTAAGCTTGGGGATACCCCGGATGGCATCCCCTCTTTTTTCTACCAACCATCGGTAAATTACTTGGAGCTATATTTTTATTCATCACATGATATGAGTTTTCTTGGAGCGTCGTGTATTATATGAGTCTTTGCTTTGTTTTCTTTTTAGTTTGCCACAATCATCTTTGCTGAACACACCTTTTTGAGAGGGACATAGATTATTCGTGATTTGTTAGAATACTCTATGTGCTTCACTTATATCTTTTGAGCTAGGCAGTTGCTCTAGTGCTTCACTTATATTTTTCAGAGCACGGTGGTGGTTATATTTTAAATAAGGGTTTTTATCATTTATGCCACTAGTTGTGTCTCACTACTCAGTTTTTCCATTAGAAGTTACACCTACTCAAAAATGTCATCGAACCATGAGATGCTTGCTCAAAAATGCCATTAGATATCTCAAAAATGCCATCGTTCCGTTAGATGTTTGCTCAAAAATGCCATTAGACGTTGTTATTTTCACGTCAAACCCGTTGACCATGTTATATGACAAAAATAAACCTAGACCCACATGTCAGTTCTCTTTATCTCACAATGATAAGTGTTGCCCCACTTGTCAGGAGTAACCAAGCAAATAATTTTACAGGAAAATAAGAACGCTGTTGGGATCAATTGGACACCACACTTTATTGTAGTGAGATAGAGGGAGAGCTGACATGTTGGTCCATAGGTATTTATGTCATTATAACATGGCAAAAGAGATTTGAGATCACAATAATGGTGTCCAGTGGCATTTTTGAGCATGTGTCTAACGAAGCGATGGCATTTTTTAGCAGTTGAAATTCCTAGTGGCAAAACTGAGTACTGGGATACAACCGGTGGCATAAGTGATAAAAACCCTTTAAATAAATAGTTGCACTCTCATGCTTCACTTATATTATTTTGAGAGTTTAATAAATAGTAATGGCAATTTGCACGGGTTATGAATTTGGTCCTAATATGATAGGTATTCAAGAGGGATATAATAAAAACTTTCATGTAGATCACTGAATATGATAAGTTTGATTCCTTGCAATAGTTTTGCGATATAAAGGTGGTAATATGTGGGAGGTACTAGTGAATGATTGTGGTTTAGTAGGAATATTGGTGTTAAGGTTTGTGATTCACGAAGCATGCACGTATAGTCTCTCGTTATGCTAAGAAGCTGGAGCATGATTTATTATTGGGTGTCTTCCTTTGCGTGAAGGTCGGGGCGCACGATGGTTAACTCCTACCAACCTCCCCCCTAGGAGCATGCGTAGTAGTACTTTGCTTCGAGGGCTAATAAACTTTCACAATAAGTATGTGAGTTCTTTATGAGTAATGTGAGTCCATGGATTATACGCCTTTCCACCATTTGCTAGCCTCTATAGTACCGTGCATTACCCTTTCTCATCTCGAGATGTGGTGCAAACTTCGCCGGTGCATCCAAACCCAGTGATATGATATGCTCTATCACACATAAGCCTCCTTATATCTTCCTCAAAACAGCCACCATACCTACCTATTATGGCATTTTCATAGCCATTCCAAGATATATTGCCATGCAACTTCCACTGTTCCATTTTTATGACACACATCATCATTTTCATATTGCTTTGCATGATCATATAGCTGACATAGTATTTGTGGCTCAGCCACCGTTCATCATTTTTCTTATACATGTTACGCTAGATCATTGCACATCTTGGTAAACCGCCAGAGGCATTCATATAGAGTCCTATTTTGTTCTAGTATCGAGTTGTAACTTTGAGTTGTAAGTAAATAGAAGTGTGATGATCATCATTATTTAGTATTAGAGCATTGTCCCAAGTGAGGAAATAAAAAAAGAAAAAAAGAGGCCAAAAAGAGCCCATAAAGAAAAGAGGCCAAAAAGAGCCCAACAAAAAAAAGAAAAAATGAGAGAAAAAGAGAGAAGGGGCAATGTTACTATCTTTTTCACACTTGTGCTTCAAAGTAGCACCATGTTTTTCATATAGAGAGTCTCATATCCTTTCACTTTCATATAACTAGTGGGAATTTTTCATTATAGAACTTGGCTTGTATATTCCAATGATGGGCTTCCTCAAATGCCCGAGGTCTTCATGAGCAAGCAAGTTGGATGCACACCCACTTAGTTCTTTTTGATATTTCATACACTTATAGCTCTTAGCGCATCTGTTGCATGGCAATCCCTACTCCTTGCATTGACATCAATTGATGGGCATCTCCATAGCCCATTGATTAGCCTCGTCGATGTGAGACTTTCTCCTTTTTTGTCTTCTCCATATTAATCTCTACCACCGTATTCTATTCCACCCATAGTGCTATATCCATGGCTTGCGCTCATGTATTGCGTGGGGGTTGAAAAAGCTGAAGCGCGTTAAAAAGTATGAACCAATTGCTTGGCTGACACCGGGGTAGTGCATGATTTATACTTTGTGTTAAGAAGATGGAGCATGAAAACGCTATATGATTTTGTAGGGATAGCGTTCTTTATTAGCATTGATATTTTGAAAGGCGTGATTGTTTGTTGGTATGCCTGAGTATTGATGTCTTTATGTCAAATTATAGACTATTGCTTTGAATCATTCGGATCTTAGTATTCATGCCACAAAAGAGATTACATGATGAATATGATAGGTAGCATTCCACATCAAAAAATTTGTTTTTATCATTTACCTACTCGAGGACGAGCAGAAATTAAGCTTGGGGATGCTGATACGTCTCCAACGTATCTATAATTTTTTTTATTGTTCCATGCTATTATAGTATCAATCTTGGATGTTTATTATGCAATTATATATCATTTTTTGGGACTAACCTGTTAACCTAGTGCCCAGTGCCAGTTGCTATTTTTTGCTTGTTTTTGGTTTTTCAGAAAATCATTACCAAACGGAGTCCAAATGCTACAAAACTTTTTAACGATTTTTTCTGGACCAGAAGGGACCCTAGAAGCTTCGGGAGAAGACCTGAAGAGTCACGAGGGAGCGACAAGCCTGCCAGGCGTGCCCCCCAGGCTTATGGGCCCCTCGTGGCACCTCTTGACCTAATTCCAGCTCTATAAATTCCCAAATATTCCCAATACATTAGAGAGCCACCCAAAATACTTTCTCCGCCACCGCAAGTTTCTGTTCTTCGGGGATCCCATCTGGAGACTTTTTCGGTACTCTGTCGGAGGGGGAATCGATCACGGAGGGCCTCTACATCAACCTTGCTGCCCTTCTGATGATGTGTGAGTAGTTTACCACAGACCTACGGGTCCATAGCTAGTAGCTAGATGGCTTGTTTTATCTCTTTGATCTTCAATACAATGTTCTCCTCGATGTTCTTGGAGATCTATTCGATGTAATCCTTTTTTGCGGTGTGTTTGTTGGGATCCGATGAATTGTGGGTTTATGATCAGATTATTCATGAATATTATTTGAGTCTTCTCTGAACTCTTTTATGCATGATTGTTATAGCTTTGTATTTCTCTCTGGTCTATCCGTTTGGTTTGGCCAACTAGATTGATTTATCTTGCAATGGGAGAGATGCTTTGTGATGGGTTCGATCTTGTGTTGCTCAATCCCAGTGACAGAAAGGGACATGACATGTACTTGTATTGTCGTGGTGGGCGCACGGCAGATGCCACGGGGTGGCTAAAGAGAGGGATAGGCAAGAGGCAACCAGTGGGCTCCAGAGGCGAGGTTGGTACGAGCGAGCAGGAGACGCAAGACGTACCCAGGTTTGGGGCTCTCCGGAGAGATAATACCCCTAGTCCTGCCGAGTGTGATTTATATGTGGAGTATATAGCAGTACAGAGTTGCTCCTGGAGTTGTATTTAGAGAAGACAGAAGAGAGCTATGAGTTGCTAGTCTCCTGTACGTGAGTGTGTATGGAGCCATGTGGCTATGTGAGTGTGGATGGATGTTGTGGCCAAATGTGACCGTGGGTGTGTGGCCAGCCCGCCCTGAGTGTGTGGATGGATGGATGCATATATGTGTGTGAGCGTGAGTGGCTTGCCCCCTTGGTCAAGTCCGTGCCTTCTTGGCCAAGGGGACGACTTCTCCAAGGAAATGCTCCCCTGGGTCAGTTTATACACTAGTGCCCAGGGACAAGTAGCACTGTACATGATGTCGCGTATGACAAGTGAACAGTGTATGCTTTATCAGCAACAGTGGCCGCGGTATGGTCCTCTTGTCGGTGTCGGGTCGACGGGGCATCTTAGTTGACTTGGCCAGATTCCAGCCGGACGGGCTCTACCCGGACGGGCTCAACCCGGCTAGGCTCAACCCAGCCAGGCTCAACCCGGCCAGCTTCCAGCCAGCCAGGGGGCATACCCAGGGGTCATCCCCCCGACAGTAGCCTCCGAGACTCCGGGCGACTTGGAAAGTCGGGCGGAGGGTTCTTGCAGGCATGGATGTAGCAGATGTCAATGACAGCCGGCTGTGGACTACAACTGGCGTGGCTTGCTTCTAGTGGGGGCGCGCAAGCGCACCCACTAGGTGTAGCCTCCGAGCCTCCGAGCAACTTGGAAAAGTTGGGCGGAGGGTCTTCGCGGTTGTTGATGCAGACGATGGCGTCAAGGATGCCGGTTGCAGCCGGCGACGGGCGTGCAACAGGCGTGGCGTGTTCCGAGTGAGGGCGCGCAAGCGTACCCACTGGGTGTAGCCTCCGGGCAAACTTGGAAAAGTTGGGTGGAGGGTCTTCGCGGTTGTCGATGAAGCCGACGGCGACGTCGAGGGTGCCGGGCACGGACATGGAGTCTGCCGGCTGGTGGGCGCGGGGCCCTGCCGGGCGCGGACGCGGAGTCTGCCGGCTGATGGACGCGGAGTTCGCCGGCTGAGTGGGGGCGCGCGAACGCACCCACTCGGTGTAGCCTTCGGGCCTCCGGGTAACTTGGAAAAGTTGGGCGGAGGGTCTTGCTGTTGATGATGAAGCCGACGGCGACGTCGAGGGTGCCGGGCGCGGACACGGAGTCCGCCGGCTGGTGGGCGCGGGGCCCTACCGGGCGTGGACGCGGAGTCCGCTGGCTGAGTGGGGGCGCGCGAGCGTACCCACTAGGTGTAGCCTCCGAGCCTCCGGGCAACTTGGAAAAGTTGGGCGGAGGGTCTTGCTATTGATGAAGCAGACGGTGGCGTCGAGGATGTCGGTTGCAGCCGTCGTCGGGCCTGCAACCAGCGCGTCGCTTTCCCAGCGGGGCGCGCCGGCGCACCAACTGGGTGTAGCCTCCGAGCCTCCGGGCGAGGAGGGGGTTCCCCACGAAAATGATCATGCAAAAGACAAGGTTAGTCTGCGCAGATATATCAAATGTTTGCTTTTAGCAGTGCAAGTTTTATGCATAGGGTGCCGACTCGGTTTCGTCCAAGCCCTCTTCAATCTTTTTCATGTCCCCCCCCCCCCGGCTGTTTGGCTTTGCCTCTTGCTAGCTAGACAGCCGGGAGCCGGTATGTAGCTGTTGCGAAGACTGGTCGCGGAGTGGAGCGTACAGTACTTGGACTATAGGAGCAGATTCGACCGAGCAGATACTCATAAAGGAAACAGCCGGGTTACCCAAGTCGTTTTTTCCCAGACATTTTTCGCGTGGGGTGACCTCCAGCTTTGCTCTTGCTTGCCGAACAGCCGCGTGGCGGTCTGTGGCTAAGAGGTGGGCCTTCGGTACCGTATGCGCTACTAAGCCGTCTGCAGGAGCGAACGTATTGGGCCGAGCGGCCAGCCCCCGGGCCGAGACTGGCTGGCGCCGGGGTGAGCAGTAAAGCAACTAATAAAAAATGCAGAGATTGCCCCCGAGGGTGGCTCGGGGTTATCCAGTTTTGCGTGCGGTGCAAAGATATGTAGACGGGGGGCTCACATTGATTTTTGCCGCAGACGGGGCGAAGGTTGTCGAAGACAGTCGGCGAGCCTCCGGGCGCTCGAAGGGAGTCCGGCTGGTCGGGCCCGACCGGCTAGGTGGCGGAGCGGGATGCGGCCGAGCCGGCTTGGCACAGCCGGCCAGGCGTCGAGGCGGGCGGGACCGTTGGCGGAGCGGCATCGCAGGCGGGCAGAGGCGTCTGGCGGCCTTCTTTTTTCTTCTTCTGCACTTTCTTCAGCCGGCATCTCTTTTATCCGGATTGGGCAGCCGGATGCAAACCCTCTTCTTCTTCTTTTTTTGCAACTGACCACATCTTCTTTCTCTCCTGCCGGCCTCAGTTTCTATTTTCTTCAGCCGGCAGGAGAACGCACGGGCGCAGCCGACCACAGTGCACACGAAGCGGGAGCCAATACCGGCGCGGCGCGGCGAGCCGGACAGAGACGCGGTCCGGGATGCCGAGATAGCCAAGGACGGGGCGGAGCGGGCGCAGCCTGAGCCGGCCGAGGCGGAGCAGGAGCCGGCCGGGGCGACGGAGCAGCGAGTGGCGACCTGGCCGACGCGGGACGCTGCGCGTGAGGCGGTGCCGGCAGCGGCGAACCGGCCGACGCGGGCACCCGCGGGATGCGGAGTCAGAGAGAGCCGTGCGCGGTGACCCAGCGGCCAGGCGCAGGCGAAGCCTGACGCGGCACGGGGAGCTGGCAGCCGACATGGAGCAGCAAGCCGGCGGGCGAGGAGGCGGCCCGGCGGAGCGGAGCCGGCTAGCGGGACACCGGACGGGAGGAGCCGGAGGTGCATGGGCATAGCCGGCCGAAGGCTGGGCAGGTGCGGGTGAAGACGCGCGCGGGAGGCTGAGGGGCGGCCGAGGAGCGGGCGCGGTTGCCGGCCGCAGCGGCCAGGCGCGCGGGTCGGGAGCCGTCCCGGAGCAGTAGCTGGCTGGAGGCGGCGACACAGGGCGCGCGGGGCAGGAGCCGGCCCGGAGCAGTGGCGGACCCGGCAGGCACGGAGCCGGCGGAGCTGCAGGGAGCGGCCGGGTGCAGCGGTGAGGCGGAGCCGGCACGGGGCGGTGGCGCAGCGAGGAGCGGAGGCAGCCGAGGCGCGCGCGGAGCCGGCCCAATCGCGGGCCGGGCGACGGAGGCGGCTCGGAGCGGGGCGGGCGCGCGGAGGTAACCCGGAACGGAGGCCGGGTTAGCGCGCGCGGGCGCAGGCCTCCGGCTGGCTGGAGCCAATGAAGAGGCCGGGGCGGCGCGGGGGTGGCGACTGCTACTTCTTGAGCCTGCGTTGGTTTTTCCCTTGAAGAGGAAAGGTATCAATCCAGTTGGAGGCACAAGCAAGTCTCCAATCTATGCACCTACACAAACAATCAAACACTTGCACCCAACGCGATAAAGGGGTTGTCAATCCCTTCACGGTCAATTGCAATGGTGAGATCTGATAGAGATAGATATAAAAGATTACTAAAACGTAAAATAAAATAAAAGTAAATAAATTGCAGCAAAATATTTTTGGTATTTTTGGTTTATAGATCTGAAAATATATAAGGGAAAATAGACCCGGGGGCCATAGGTTTCACTAGAGGCTTCTCTCTTGAAGGAAAATAATACGGTGGGTGAACAAATTACTGTCGAGCAATTGATAGAAAAGCGCAAAGTTATGACGATATCCAAGGCAATGATTATGCATATAGGCATCACGTCCGTGTCAAGTAGACCGAAACAATTCTGCATCTAGTACTATTACTCCACACATCGATCGACTCCTGCCTGCATCTAGAGTATTAAGTTCAAGAGAACAGAGTAACGCATTAAGTAAGATGACATGATGTAGAGGGATAAACACAAGCAATATGATGAAAACCCCATCTTTTTATCCTTGATGGCAACAATACAATACGTCCCTCGCTACCCCTACTATGTCACTGGGTGAGGACACCGCAAGATTAAACCCAAAACTAAGCACCTCTCCCATTGCAAGAAGAACCAATCTAGTTGGCCAAACCAAACTGATAATTCAAAGAGAAATACAAAGATATCAAATCATGCATATAAGAATTCAGAGAAGATTCAAATAATATTCATAGATAATCTGATCATAAATCCATAATTCATCGAATCTCGACAAACACACCGCAAAAGAATATTACATCAGATAGAACTCCAAGAACATCGAGGAGAACATGGTATTGAAGATCATAGAGAAAGAAGAAGCCATCTAGCTACTAGCTATGGACCCGTAGGTCTAAGGTAAACTACTCACGCTTTATCGGAAGGGCAATAGGGTTGATGTAGATGCCCTCCGTGATCGAATCCCCCTCCGGCAGATCGCCGGAAAAGGCCCCAAGATGGGATCTCACGGGAACAGAGGCTTGCGGCGGCGGAAAAGTATTTTTTTGGATGCCTCTGATGGTTTAGGAATATTTGAGAATTTATAGGCCAAAGATTAGGGTTAGAGGAGCTCCAAGGGACCCACAAGGCAGGGGGCGCCCCCCCCCCCCCCCCCCCCCCCCGGGGCGCGCCCTGTACCCTTGCCGTCGCCTCGGGACTCCTTTTACATGGTCTCCAAGTCCTACGTGTGTCTTCTGGTCCAAGAAAAATCATCGTAAAGTTTTATTCCGTTTGGACTCTGTTTGATATTCCTTTTCTGCGAAACTCAAAAACAAGGAAAAAACAAAAACTGGCACTCGGCTCTGGGTTAATAGGTTAGTCCTAAAAATAATATAAAATAGCATATTAATGCATATAAAACATCCAAAACAGATAATATAATAGCATGAAACAATAAAAAATTATAGATAAAGACGTATCAGCGAAGAGGCAGACCCGGCGGGTCCAGAGTACCCGGCCGCGTGGGGAAGGCAGAGCCGACAGGGGGAACACGGCAGGCGCGGGAGAGGCGGAGCAGAAGCCGGCGCGGCGCTCGGGGCCGGACAGAGGCGAAGCCAGGTGCTGGAGAGGCCGGGCGAGCGTGACGCCGGACGGGATGGGTCGCGCGGAGCCGGCGCGCGGCCGGGTCGCGGACGCAAGGTGGGAAGCGGCGGGGCAAGGTCGCGCGGCAGCGGCCGGGTGCGCGGGGGCCAGAGCCGGCAAGGGGCGCGACAGCGGCCGGGTGCGCAAGAGCCGGAGCCGGAGAGGGGAGCAGCCGGGTCCGGACGGGGACGCGGCAAGCTGCAGCGGCACGGGCACGGCCGTGCGGGATCCTGACGGGGACACAGCAAGCTGCGACAGCGCGGGTGCGGCTGTGCGGGAGCTGGGCGGAGAAGGTGCGCGAGAGCGGCTGCGGTGCAGTGGTAGGGAAAAGCAGCAGCGGCAGGGCTACAGCAGAGAGCAGCGGCAAGCAGCGTCGGCGGCATGAACTGTGACAGCAACGGGGAACCGTAGAGAGGAAGGCGTGAAGGGGGGCTGGGCCGGAGCGAAGCGAAGCTGGAGCAGCACGCGGAGGTGGCGCAGCTGGCCGGAGCGAAGCAGCGCGGTGGAGCGGGCGCACGGCCGCGGATGGAGCAGCCGGAGCATGCGTCGCGTACGAGCAGTGTTTGGCTAGTGTCTGGCCATTGTCTGACTAATGTATGGCGATTATATGACCATTATCTGGGTATTGTACGGGTAGTATCTGACTATTATCTAAGGCGTGTACGCAGTGTATGAACATTATTTGGCAGTGTACGAGGAATATCTAGCTTGCATCTGGGTAATATATGGGTGGCGTCTGGCTAGCATGTAAGTGAGTGGGAGCAGCTGCAGCGTGGGCACTCGGGGACGAGTGTGACCAGGTAGCGGTGGGGTTAGCAGCTCAGCGGACCATGGAGGCGGTGTGCTTGCAGGCAACGGGCGGAGTAGCGAGGAGGCGCGGAGCAAGGGTCGGAGTGGCGAGCGCGCAGACCGAAGGCGGTCGACAACGACGCGCCGCCCCACATGGTCGCGCCGGAGGCATGCTGATGTCGAGCCCCTGACCGGCGCCGGAGAGACGGCGGCGACGTCACGGTGGTGATGACGAAGAGGGCGAGGCCGACGACGAGGGCGCACCGCCCCGCGCGGTCGCCCTGGGGGCGTGTCGATGTTGGGCCCCCGAGCGCTACCGAAGAGACGGCACGACACCGCGGTGACGATGACGAAAAGGGGTCCCGCCCAGACCGCCGAAGGGGACATCGGACGAGGCAGCAAAGCTAGCCGGCGCAGCGCCAGGCGCAGGGACCAGGCCATGCATGATGAGCTCGCCGGAGTCGGTGAAGGGCCCCGTCTGGAACATGTCTCCGACCGGCATCTCAAGCTGCCCCACGGTGGGCGCCAACTGTCGTGGTGGGTGCACGGCAGATGCCACGGGGTGGCTAAAGAGAGGGATAGGCAAGAGGCAACCGGTGGGCTCTAGAGGCGAGGTTGGTACGAGCGAGCGGGAGACGCAAGACGTACCCAGGTTCGGGGCTCTCTGGAGAGATAATACCCCTAGTCCTGTCGAGTGTGATTTATATGTGGAGTATATAGCACTACAGAGTTGCTCCTGGAGCTGTATTTAGAGAAGACAGAAGAGAGCTATGAGCTGCTAGTCTCCTGTACGTGAGTGTGTATGGAGCCTTGTGGCTATGTGAGTGTGGATAGATGTTGTGGCCAAATGTGACTGTGGGTGTGTGGCCAGCCCGCCCTGAGTGTGTGGATGGATGGATGGATGCATATATGTGTGTGAGTGTGAGTGGCTTGCCCCCTTGGTCAAGTCTGTGCCTTCTTGGCCAAGGGGACGACTTCTTCTCCAAGGAAATGCTCCCCTAGGTCACTTTATACACTAGTGTTCAGGGACAAGTAGCACTGTACATGATGTCGCGTATGACGAGTGAACAGTGTATGCTTTATCAGCAACAGTGGCCGTGGTATGGTCGTCTTGTCGGTGTGGGGTCGACGGGACGTCTTAGTTGACTTGGCCAGATTCCAGCCGGACGGGCTCAACCCGGCCAGCTTCCAGCCAGCCAGGGGACACTCCCTTGGCAATGTTTTGAAGCGTCGTTTCGCCGTCTTGGGCATACCCGGGGGTCATCCCCCCAACATGTATCGTTGCCATTAAGGATAAAAACATGGGGTTTATTCATATTAATTGGGTTTACTTTGTCTACATCATGTCATCTTGCTCAAGGCGTTACTCCATTCTTTATGAACTTAATACTCTAGATGCATGTTGGATAGCGGTCGATATGTGGAGTAATAGTAGTAGATGCAGGTAGGAGTCGGTCTACTTGTCTCGGACGTGATGCCTATATACATGATCATTGCCTTGAATATCGTCATAACTATGTGTTTTTCTATCAATTGCCCAACAATAATTTGTTTACCCACCATATGTTATGTTCAAGAGAGAAGCCTCGAGTGAAAAATATGGCCCCCGGGTCTATTTTTATCATATATTAAAATCCAAAAATACCTTGCTGCAATTTATTTACTTTTATTTTATTTTGTGTTTTTGTTTATCTATCTATCACTACGAGATTTGATCCTGCAATTAACCGCCAAGGGATTGACAACCCCTTGTTTGCGTTGGGTGTGTCGGAGGGATTGACCATGGGTAGCCTCATCCACACCCCTTAGCATTTCGAGACATCGGGGCTAGCAAGGCCCCTCGCACCTTCCAGACACGTGGCCGGCTCCTTGGGCCGGCTGGGCCCAAGCGACCGGCTCCTAGAAGACGGCGCTCTCCTAGAAGGCGGCTTGGGGGGAGGCCGGCTCCTAGCGGACAGCCCCTCGTCCCCTCAAAGTCTGCACCCGATCACTACGACAAGACGGGGCGTGGCTACAGGGCCACCTGCTCCCCCAAATCCCTGAGGAGCGTGGCTACAGCGCGGGCTGACCAAGCAGGCGCCCCCCTGCCAGGCGCAGGACTGTAGCCATGCTACTCTCGACATGGCCCTCGTCAGCCAGGGACATGCTACAGCAAAAGGCAATCAGTACGGCCCGCAGGCGGCGGGCCCTACCTGTCCGTGAGTTGCCAGAAGACGGCGCGCCCCTAGAAGACGGCGTCAAGGGGCAGGCCGGCCTCTAGCAGGCGGCCCTCCCCTCTCCCACTATGACGAGACAGAGTATGGCTACAGTGTGCGCTGACCAGGCGGCCGTGTACCTGCACGGCGCGGGGCTGTAGCCATACGACTCCTGACGAGGCCTCCGTCATCAAGTACGAAGCTACAACAGAAGGCGACCGGTATGGCCTGCAGGCGGCGGGCCCTACCAATCGGCCGGATTCTCGGCAGCCGACGAGGCCCACCAAGCGGCAGGCCCCACCAGTCGGCGGAGAACCCGGCGACCTTAGACACTGACGTCCGGGTCCTATGCTCGGCCGTATTACCATTGTACCCCTGGGGGTAGACCTATATAAACCCCCCAGGCTCACCCATGCAAGGGGTTTAGCCCTCATTCCACCATACACCACAGCTAGGAGAAGAGAGCTAGCCTTTCCCTTCTTCCTCTAGCAACACAGCTCAAGGAGCAACCTTGTAGCCACCATTTGATCATAGTCATCATGCGGAGACCCCGCAGAGCAGGATTAGGGGTGTTATCTCCCAGGAGAGCCCCAAACCTGGGTACGTCTCATGAGCAGTCGAGCTCATGCCCATTCCCGCTTCCAGGGCCCGACGACGTCCTTTTGGCCCCATCCATGATAAGCCACCCCCTGGCATCTGTCGCGAGAATACCCCGACAGGGTGCAAGTATTTGTTATTTTGCGTGTAGGTGTTGTTCACGAGGTCTTGCGTGGTTCTCGTACTGGATTGATAGCCTTGATTCTTAACTGAAATACTTATCTCTATTGTACTGCATCATCCTCTCCTCTTCGAGGAAATCCCAACGCAGCTCACAAGTAGCACACTTCAGTCTTGAAGGTAATGATATGCACCTAGGTGTAATGAGAATAATCATCAACTATGATGAATCCATAGAGTGATGCTGCATTGGTTAGTGTGGCATAATGAGTAGGACCAAACAGATCCATGTGAAGTAATTCAAAGGGACGAGTGGTGGTCATGATTGTCTGCGCTGAGTGCTTGGATCTGGTCATCTTTCCAGACTCACAAGCACCGCAAAGGTGATCTTTGACGAATTTGACACCCTCGACGCCAATGATGTGCTTCTTCCTGACGAGTGTGCTCAAATTCCTCATGCCAGCATGTCCAAGTCGTCGGTGCCATAGCCAGCACTCTGAAGCTTTTGCCAATAGACAAGTGGTAGGCTGAGGACCTAGAGAGAAATCTATAATATACAAATCACCTCTCCTAAAGCCTTTGAAGACTTTGGACTTGTCAGATTCCATTAGCATAATGCATCTATATTTGCCAAAGATGACAATCATATCAAGATCACAAAGCATTGAGACAGACATGAGGTTGTATCCAAGGGACTCGACAAGCATCACCTTTTCCATGTGACGATCCTTTGAGATAGCAACCTTACCTAGACCCAGTACCTTGCTTTTGCCTTTATCAGCGTAGGTGATATGCTTCAGATGAGACGGAGTGAGGAGAGCATTGGTGAGGAGATTCATATCACCAGTCATGTGATTCGTGCAGCCAGTGTCTAGGACCCATTCAGCGGCTTTAGGTTTGTCATCCTGTAGAAGCATTAGTCTGACTTACAAATTCATATACTTCAGAGTGAAGAATATGATCATCAATTTCGTCAGTGAATTTCATCAACAGAACATAACTAGCAGCATAGGGGATGTGTGAAATGAAGAATTCATTTCATCATGTTTAGCTTGCATCCCAACAAGCACTTGTCGGGTCTTCAGCAAATTGATCAGACATTTATTTTTTCCTGAAGACCTGGCCCTGCAGAAGAGATTAGTTCTTCTTCTTAACCACCAACATTTGAATGGGTGGCTGAGAAGCAATGTAACATAGTGCATTGATAGAGAACTTAGGCATTGACGAATATGCATTTGTCTTCACAGGGGGGTTATAGTACTCAAATCAATATGCAGAGAAATTCTTCGAAGTTTTGTGAACATAGTGATTCAAAGAATAATGCACATATTCATCAGATCGTTGTTTGTTTCCCTGCGAAGAAGAAGCTATTGGTAGGTCTACGACCATTTGACGACTTTGGTCCATGTGAAGAATTTGCCCTAGAATGTTTCTTCTTCACCGGTGGTGTCATGATGACATTCACCTGAAGACTTTCCAGAAGGCTTTTGGGCACCCAGTTTTCTTCACTGGGGGACCATTCCTGAAGTTAGTACCAACAAATCTGGCAAATACTTCACCATTCTGATTTTTGAACAGTTTATAGTTGGAGTCAAATGACTCATCTGAAGAATATGAAGTATCACAGTTGTAACCAGATAAAGTGGATGGATCAACTAGAGTTCCTTTTGCAGCAACCCATGTGGTTTTGGGATACTGCTCAGGTTTCCAATATGATCCATCGGCATTGAGCTTTCTCTCAAAAGCAATACCCTCTTTCCTAGGGTTCCTGTTCAGAATCTTCTTCTTCAGCACATCACAAAGAGTTTGGTGCCCTTTGAGGCTTTTGTACATGCCTGTGACATACAATTCCTTCAACCCTGCATTTTTGCCAGTAACACTTGTGGTCTCTTCAGATGAGGGGATTGAAACCACAGAAATGTTTGAAGATATTGCAGTTACTGAAGCATTTGAACATTCAGCTGAAGAATTTGCATTTTCACTTTCTAAGCATTTTAAACATGGTGCAATAAATTCTTCCTGAGCGGTACTGATCTGTTGAGCGAGTAATGAATCGTTCTCTTTCTGAAGATCATCATGAGACGCTCTCAGTTTTTCAAGATCTTGCTTCCTTTGAAGAAATTCATAGGACAGCTTCTCGTGTTCGGCTGAGAGGGCCACATGATGACTTTCAAGTTCATCATATTTTGACTAAAGACGCTCAAAATCGTCAGTCAGGGTCTGAGTACATTCCATTTCATCGTTCAACAGGTCATCATTTTTGTCTAGCAAATTTTGAATCCTTTCCATAGCAGTTTGTTGCCTAGTGGCGATGTTGGCAAGTTTGGAATAACTAGGTGTCATGTTTTCATCAGATTCACCTTCACTTGAGGAAGAAGAAGGACGTTGAAGTACCTTGGTGCCTTTAGCCATGAGGCAAGCTGCTGAAGAAGTTGAGGCAGAGTCTGGTTCCCGTGACTTGAGGGAATTCCTTAATTCCACAAGCCAAGGATCTTGACGGGTGTAAGCCCTTTCATTGACGTCAGAGATCCTATCCGAGATGAGCTTCATGGTGAGGCGAGAGCAGATGACATATTTCACCAGAGCATCGAGCTGAGTGTACTTGCGAATGTCATCAGCACACGGCATCTTGCAGAGATCAGTCAATCCAATTTTAGTGACTATCCATAGCTCATTGTTCATCGACAAGAGACGCTTTCGCATCATAACCTTCCAGTAGTGATAATTCGTGCCATCGAAGATGGGGCACGCAGCGGATACCTTGATCATACCTGTGGTCGACATAACTAAAACTCCAGGGAGTACCTTGCTCTGATACCAATTAAAAGCGCATGTTTACTCCCAGGGGGGTGAATGGGAGATTTTTAGAAATTCATCAAACTCTGAAGACTTTGACGAAAATCACAGTGAAGAAATAGAGACGCAAGGGAAACTAAGTCATCACAGAAACAGAAAGCATGCATACAAGATACATACAGGTGAAGAACATGTAATCATACAAGCATTCAGGTATAAGGAAGATGAACTGAAGAAATGAAAAACAACATGATGAAAGTCTTCAGTTCAAATTCTTCAGAAGGTAGATCACAAATTCTTCAGTAGCGGAAATACGTAAGGTAAAGGGTGAGGGATTTGAAACCAGGTAGGCTCGATGAAGACACAGCGATTTGGTAGACCAGTTCCAGTTGTTATATCAACTGTACGTCTGGTTGAGGCGGTTGAGATGAACTCAGAGGACACTTAGTCCTCACTATATTCCTCTTGAGACAAGGTCACTTAGACCTCGCCCAATCACTCGTGGTAAGTGTTCAAGGTAGACTTCTAAAACCTTCACATACTTGTTCACCGGCACTACACAATTGCTCTTGGGTGCTCAGAACTTGATGCCTAACCGTCTAGAAGAATGACAGTCTTCAAAGATAACAGGCGTCGAATCACACAAATCAATCCCTTCAGTGATGCTCAATCACTTTGGCTCTGGTTGGGTTTTTCCTCACTTGGGTATCTCTCAAAGCCGTCAGAGGATGGGTTGCTCTCAAATGACAAGTGTCAAGTTCTCTCTAGAGCATCCAACCAACAAGTGGTTGAAGGGGGCGGCTATTTATAGCTAGGGGCAACCCGGCATGAATTGTCATAAATGCCCCTTCCAGACATGACTGTTGTCAGGATAAGGATCCACTCGGCAGCTGGCACGCAGCTCGGCAACGGTCGGAAAATTGAACTCTCTATTTTGTTGGGGCACTCAATTTCCTCACGATAGGCAGATCACACTGGCAAAATCCTAACTCCACGGCATGACCAAATTTTTCAGCGACCATATGAACTTCGTCACTGTCGCTAGCAAAGTCGCCAGCTATTCTAGAGATTTCCTAAGGCTTCACTCGAAGTGGCTTGTGTATATATAGGTTTGAGAATCACTTTGGAAATGTGAAATATGTTTCACCTAGACCCCCTTTAACAGTACGGTTTTTTCTATGACTCAAAATAAGAAGAAAGAAACTATGAAAACAAAGTCTTCGCGCTTCAAAGTCTTCACATCAATTTCTTCAAAGGTCGTACCAATTTCTTCACTTGAAGAAATACATTTTTAGGGGCCGTCTTCCGTAGGTTAAACCAGATCTTCAGGGACTATAACACATATGTACACTCACAAACACATTAGTCCCTCAATCTATTTGTCTTCAATACTCCAAAACCACTAAGGGGGCACTTGACGCACTTACAGAAAGTTCTCCACCGCAACACACCACGACATGGCAAAATTCTTCATCGCAGCACCCCGCGACTCGGCGATGCTACATCACGACACCGGCGACCCGCTGACGCTCCATTGCAACACCCGCGATGTTGATGATGCTCCATTGCAGCACAGGTGACCCATCTGATGTTCCATCGTGGCACTGGCTATGCTCCACGTTGGCCAACGTATGCGACATTGCCGAACACCGTATGCAGCACCAGTCATATTGTGGAGCCGGAGCAACAGAGATCTCCTTGCCGCCTCTGGCGTCGCCGAGTTATAGTACCGCGTCGTTCGTAGCACGCAACCCCCTCCCGAGTTGCAATTGCAGCAGGCGTCGCAGGTGGGGTCGTCCCACCACTCACAGTGATGGCGGTTGTTGTGGCTAGGGGATGCTGCAGCGGTTTCGGTGCCGAGCTCTTGTCGTCGCGGTACACCCGGTGATTTCAGCACCGCAACCTTCGCAGCACCCTGCTCCCTCCTTTGTTGCTTTGAAGCAAGCGTCGGAGATCGGTGTAATGCGGGCATTGGTGTGGTAGCGTAACTCGCGGCGTCAAGCGTCGGAGGAGGATAGGAAAGGAGCATGGGGAAAATAAAAAAGTGTGTGAGAATGTGTGGACAGGCTTCATGCGCGAACAGATAAGCCTAGATGGCCACAGCGGTGGGCGGGTCCACATAGGACAAGCATCGCTCCATGGTGGGGAATGATGATGACAATTCAGTTGCGAAAAATCAAGTATTTCCCTTATTAATTTGCAATGACTCCTATGAGCCCTATGGGCTACCAAAAACGGCACAAAAACACGATCCAACTAGCCATTGCCCTTCACAAAACTAGCTACTCGACAACAAGTGCATACAGCCTCTCTTCCGGTTTATAGAACTCATCTTAAAAATTTTGTTTTCCCATTTTATAAGTCTCAATTTTATTGCTCTCATTCACATGTTCAGATTTTGAGGTGCATTAAACCGTTGCATGCAAGAATAAGAGAAAACTCACCAATGCATGTAAAAGTTTTTGGTCATTTATTTGTCACACATGCATGCATTGCAGTTAATACACCGGTAAACACAATTTCTTTAGAAAAACAAGCGCATTAATCGAGTACTTCAACAAACATCAAAATTTATTCCACCACTCATTATCTACCTTTATTGGTGAGATTTTCTAATTGAGCTCTACTATGAAAGATAAAAAATACATGAACATAAATATCATCATCATCGAATACTCTAACCGAACTGATTCTCTGGTCGGTCTTTCACTGTCTAGAGAAGTTGTTGTGAGCGTTGATGTTTGACCAACGCCGATTTAGACAAACAATCTAACCTTATTAATTACCCAAACAAATTAAAGTCATCAAATCAAAGGAATTGAAACTAATATGAATGACAAAGAACCATGATAAAACATGAAGTCCCATCTTGACTGAGACCACAAGTGGCATTACGCCCAAGATAAAGAGAAATAGTGTTATGTGTATCACTGCTCGTCTTTAATATATTCTGGGGTCATTTCCGCGAAAACAACTTGGTGATGGTCCTCAAGCCCTCAATGTTTTTTTTCCTTCATGACATACTCGAGCGATGTGTGCACCTATTACTGACTATCATATAGTTGTACCCACAAGGGACGCGTCTTTGTCTCGCTATAACACCTCGCCTTAGGAGTGTGCTAAGTGGGCCAGCCAACTAGCGTTAGTTCAATAGTTTTATTCATTTTTTTATTTTCTTTTTTACTTTTGTTTATGTTTTGAGACATTCTAAATATATATATATATATATATATATATTCCAAAAAGTAATTTAGTTTGTTTACTTAAAGAATTGAAAAATGTTGACTCCAAAAAATGAAAGATGTTAATGCAGTGTAAAAGTTTGTTAGCATAATTTTTTAAAAGCGTTGAAAGCATTCAAAAAATGTGTTTACATTTAAAATATCCGCGTTTCAAAACAAAGTACATGACATTTAAAAAACTTATACAATGTTAAAAAAAACTATGTGTTATTCAAAATGAGTATTTTGTGACCTTCGAAATAAATGTACTTTACATTAAAAAACATTCACGAATTTCGAAAATATAACTGTGACATTAAAAAATATATTTATACAACATAAAGAAAATGTTTGTATGGTTTAAAATAATGTTTGTATCATTGAAAAAAAATCAACATGTTTTAAATTGTGTATTCAAAAAAAGGTTCACAAATATGTATTTGAAAAATTGTTAATGATGTATGTGAGAAATGTTAAAATTGTATAAAAATGCTCTAAATTTACTTGACAATGTGTATTAGAAAATAGACATCAAAACATATACTTTCTTAAATGTGAATAATGTATTCGAAAATGTTAAGCGTGTATAAAAAACGAAAAATGTAAAATATGTATGAAAAATGTAGACATGTTTTGATAAATAAGAAGGAAAAAACTCCAAAGAAAGAAAGCAAAAAAACCAAGAAAAGAAAAGAAAATAAAAACCAAGGAAAACCGATGCAAACAGTGAAAATCCGAGAAGGAAACCACGGAGAAACATGAACTAGTGCGGATGCTATAGTACTAGGCCTACCCAGTGACGCTACGCCAGAGGCGAGCCGGAGCTACGTCTCACAATAGGTGAGACATATCTCTTGCGACCCACGAGTGCCTTAGAAGTGCCATCTACGTCATTGGTGGATATCCCCAAGTGTCTATTACACGGATTAATAATACATATTCTTGCGTGGCCATTTTACGAGTACCTTGGAAGTGTCGTAGAAACTGACGTACAGAACTGACATATTTCTTAGGACTTAAGTTATACTCCTTCCTTTCCTAAATATAATCCTTTTTAGAGATTTAAATATGGACTACATACGGAGCAAAATGAGTAAATTTACACTCTAAAATATATCTATATACATCCGGATGTAGTCCGTATTGAAATATCTAAAAATACTTATATTTAGAAATAGAGGGAGTAGAAGTTTGTTAGAATGGCCACGCAAGGTGATCATTCAATTATAGTCTCTCTTTTTTGTCACCGCACTTAATTAATGTGATCACTCATCATTATGTAAAACGATCAACTATATATCTTCCAACTAAAAAGACCGACCACCGCCGTTTGAAAAGTTATGCTCCTTTTAGCTATAGCTAGTTACCAAGATAGCAACCAAACCATACATTGATATAGTATGACACAAGAAAGAGAGATCCCACCCAATCAAACCAAACGTGTATTCAAAAAAATTCAAAAAAAAAGTTTATTTTTTAATCGTGCATTTAAAAACAATTCATGGACGTTAAAAAAATGGTTCATGCATTTTTTACAATGTTCATACCATTCAAAATATATTCATGACATTTTAAAAAAATCTCACATATTTTAAAAATATGATCAAGACATTTTTTGTATAATGATCCTGAAAATCTAAAAAAGTGTACGCGAAATTTTGAAAAATAGTAGTATCATTCAAGAAATTGTTCACCATATATATTAAACGTTGCGCAAACGGTTTAAAATAGGTTCCATTATTTACAATGTTTAGGACCTGTAAACCCAGTTGTTTGTTTTTTTTTTTTTACAAGTATTGGAAAAATGTGCCAAACATACAAAACAATATCTGGCATTAAAAAGAAAAAGTTGCAACACATAATATAATGTTTACACTTTATTAAATAAATGCTTATGATTTTCTTTCCAGAATATTCACACTGTACTAAAAAGTGTTCAGTGTGAATTTTCGTAATGTTCAACATTTATTTGGAAGATTTTCAAAGTGAATCTAAATAAAGTTGACATGTGTTTGAAAAATAAATAAATAAACAATAGAATAAGCAGAAAAAACATAAAACAAACAATTTTTACGTCTGTTTCTTTTCCCGAAATAGACCTAGGACTTTGGTGGGACACCAAGAACTCGATCAAACAAAACCAAAACGCCTACAGTCCAATCAAGCATATGGGTTGGTGGATCAATAATAGGATCAACACGATAAAAAGGCAGTGTTAGCCTCTAGTACTATATCTCGCCGACTGCAAGATGTTGCACCGTCTCGCCTCTGTGCTCGCTTTAGTGAGCCGACCCAATAGAGCAGTTTTGGAAATTTACATAGAGTAGTTTAAAATATTTACATGCAGGTTTTTCATTTTTCTATGAGTTTTCCTTTTTCTATATTTTTCTATATTGGTTTTCTTTTTTATATGAGTATTTTCAATTTGTTTTGATCTGGTTGTTTTATTTTCTTTCTTCTTTCTCTATTTTTTTATTTTTGTCATCTTGCAAATAAGTGACTTTATTTATATCCACTTTGAACATTTTTCACAACATGTTGAACATTTCTTACATGCCTCTAAACATTTTCCAAATAAATGTTGAACATCACAAAAATGTGCATTGAACAATTTTTTAATACATTGTGAGTATTTTGCAAAATAAAATCATGAGCATTTTTTTCATAACGTTCAAATATTATGTTATGTGTTGCTACTTTTTCTTTTTAAAGTCAGATATTGTTTCGTATGTTTGGAATACTTTTCCAATACTTTGCAAATAAATTTTATATTTCATAAACATTTTTTGTAATGTAATTGAACTTATATTTAACAGAGAATATTTAATAAATGTGATGAACAATTTCTTGAATGATACTTCTTTTTTTCCAAAATTGTACGAACCATTTTTTATATCTTCACGAACATTAAAAATGTCATGATCATATTTTTAAAATATGTGAAGTTTTTTCGAAATGTCATGGACATTTTTGAATGGTATGAACATTTTAAATAATGCATGAACCATTTTTTTACACTGCATGAATTGTTTTTAAATGTACGGTTTACGATTTTTCAAAATGAAGTAGAGTACCAAAATATAAAATTTTATGGATACAGGTTGGATTCGGTGGGATCTCTCTTTCCTGTGTCATACTATTTCAACGTATGAGTGATCCCAAATTCCCAATGATGAGTGATAACCATACATTGATATAGTATGACACAGGAAAGAGAGATCCCGCGCAATCAAACATGTATTCAAAAAAGTCTATATATTTTGACTCATTCTCTCCCTCTCTATATATATATTTCAAAAGATACTTTACTTAAATTTTAAAAAGCATAAACCGTGCATTAAAAAACAATTCATGGAGGTTAAAAAACTGGTCCATGCATATTTTACAATGTTCATACCATTCAAAATATGTTCATGACATTTAAAAAAATTCTCACATATTTTAAAAATATGATCTTTGACATTTTTTATAATGATCATGAAAATAAAAAATATTCTAAGCAAATTTTTGAAAAATAGTAGTATCATTCAATAAATTGGTCATCATATATAATAAATGTTCTCATGTTAAATATATGTTCCACTATATTACAAAAAAAATGTTTATGGAATGTAAACATTTGTTCGCAATGTATTGGAAAATGTGCCAAACATACGAAACAATATCTGACATTAAAAAGAAAAGATTGCAACACATAACATAAGGTTTGCACGTTATTAAATAAATGCTCATGATTTTTTTTTGCAGAATATTCACACTATATTAAAAAGTGTGCAATGTGCATTTTCGTAATGTTCAACATTTATTTGGAAAATGTTTAGATTCATCAAAAAAATGTTCAACATGTATGTGAAAAATGTTCAAAGTGAATCTAAGTAAAGTAGGCATGTATTTGAAAAATAAATAAATAAATAATAGAATAAGCCAAAAAACAGAAACAAGCAGATGAAAACCAATAGAAAAAAATCATAGAAAAATGGAAAAGGAAAACCAATACTGGAAAATATAGAAAAAGAAAAAACTCATAGAAAAAAGGAGAAGAAATAACAAGACAGAAAAACATAGAGAGAAAAAAAACCTACATGAAATGTTTAAACACCGGACTGTGTAACCTTCCCAAAACTGCTCTATTGGGCCGACGGCACACTAAAACGAGCGCAGAGGCGAGACGGTGCAACATCTCGCAGTCGGCGAGATATAGTACTGGCGGGCTATAACTGCCTTTTCATCGTGTTGATCCTGTTATTGGGGCACAAGGCCATATGCTTGATTGGACTATAGGCGCTTTTGTTTTGTTTGATCGACTTCTTGGTATCCCACCAAAGTCCCATGTCTATTTTGACAAAAGAAATTGATGTAGAAATTGCTTGGTGGATATGCCCAAGCACCTCCAGGAGGAGATCTTGCTTTGCCTGCCCGCATAGGAAGACCTCGCCCACGCCTTGTTTGGTGGATATCCCCGAGCACCTCCAGATGGAGATCTTGCTCCGCCTGCCCGCACAGGAAGACCTTCTCCGCTTGCATCACCTTCCTACGCCTCATCACCGACGTGTCATTCCTCCGCCGCCTCCACGACAGGTCATTCCCCGGCTTCCTCGACCTTGGCCGATTCCACCTAGCCCTCTCACCCGATCCCTCCGCGCTCGCCACCCACGTGCTGGCCTAAAAGCCGACTTCACCTTTTCTTTCGTCCCATCAGCCCACCGTCGCGGGACCGGCCTCTGGGCCGGCCGTTGTTCCGTTCAGGACATCCACCACGGCCGCCTCCGCCTTAGCTGCATCCCGCGATTCCTTGCCTCCCTCACCGCGGTTGGGCCGTTCAGGACATCCGTGACAGTCACATCCTCCTCCGCCACGCCCCCAAAGTTAATCATCGCCTACAATTCACAGAGCTTGCAGTGTGTGACCCCTTGCATCGGCGATACATCCTGCTTCCCGTAGTACCTCAAGACCTATGCTTTGGTGGCGGATCCGGGAGTGGTGGATAATCTCTGTTGCGAGCCTTTCCTCCTTCCCCTCGATAATGACGAGGACGAGGATGTGGCGATGGCATTCGGAGTGATCTGGATGGTAACATTGCCTAAGTAGGGTGGCCGCCTTCGTATTCTCTTAAAGCGCTAGGCGGTGGCAAACTGCGGGCCAGTTCACCATGATTTCACTCTTTGACTATACCTTTTTTAGGCGCCATTATGCTTATGGTTGTTTCTACTGGGAGCTCAGCACCATGAACAAAGACTTCCTCATGGTTGACACCGGGAGCTAAGGATGGCAATTTTATCCATGGACATGGATACCCGCGTATACCCGACCCGAATGGGTAGGGTTTGGGTACGTTTTTACGTCCATGGGCAGCACCCGACCCCGACCCGATTATTCATGGATAGGGTATGGACATAATTATGTATCCGTGGATATACCCGAACCTGACCCAATAGTATGACTTGTGGGGAAAAATTAAATGATCCACACTATCCACCTTTCGATGTATATTTTCTTTATAAAAAATGAAAAATAAAATTGTGCAATCCCTCCCCCACCGTAATTTACTCCACTGTCGCTTCTCATTCTTCTTCCTTTTTTTGAACAGACTCATTCTTCTATCTCCTTGTTAAATGGCTCATTATTAAGCAGCGACTCCGTCTCCTCGACTTGCCCCTCTCCCGCAGCCCTAGGTACAGCCGCCGGCATCGCTAGGCCTTACCTCCATTTATGGGGCAGTAGAAGCCCAACGCCCAACTCCATATCCCTTCGAACCCTCCATCTTTGCTTCTCCACACACGCATGGGTACGACGGCGAGCCGGCGATGGCGGCAGGCTGGCGCAAGGCTCAGAGCTGCGATGCGGAGGGGCGCGATGTAGAATAGCGCTGCTGCGGGCAGGACCAGGAGCACGCCGGCGCGGGAGTGCCGGGAGGCAGCCGAAGACCAAGACGAGGAGCATGGCCGTGCAGAGGAGATGATGGCCACACCAAATAGCCAGCGCTCAGAGTAATCTTTTGCTCCCTCGATCCCTCTCTTGTACGTCTAGTATTCCTGTACGTGGGTGTGCAGCATATGTGATGTTCATAAATTTCTACAAAGTACTGTTGTAGTTCAGTTTGCAGTAGCAATTAGAGCAGAGACTTGCAGAGTTAGGTAATTTCCACTTGTTACTAGTTGATTCACAATTCGTTTTGGTACATGGCATGATCTGTAGATATGCATGTTAATTAGTAATTAGGCATTGCCACATCAGTGAATTTCAATCTAGAGGGCTATGAATGTTTAAGATTCATTAGAACCTTACAATAATTTTGGCAGGTCTATTTTTTTCCCTAACAGAAGATAGATAGAAAAATAATTTTGGGTTGGTAGTTACCATTCACTACAACTTAGAGATCATAGTATTTCCAAATCTGTATAGTTTATTATTTTGACTGAAACTGTATAGTCTAGATATTATGTACCTTGGCTCACTTTAGCTGCTCATGATGGAGCACAAGGCCCTGTTGTGGTTAGCCCTGTAATTCTACTTTTAAATGTTGCAAACTTGCAATGTTTGTTCTGTTTATTTTCATGATTTTAATAGTTGTGCTTTTGTTATGTTCACTTCAAGGATGAGTATGATTTCATCATAACTGAAGTCTAGAAGGTGATGCCTAGAACATCGAGATGAAGAGTGGAAGATGGTACCTAGAACATTGAGGTGAAGAATGCAAGATGGTGCATCGTTGTACCGTGATCACTTGATGATGTGCTATGCCATTTTGTGAGAAAGCAAGATTGAGAAATGATGTTCTGTTATTGCTATGTTATTTCGTGAGGACTGAGAACTTTGTACTTATGTTTATTCGATGTTATGCCATTTTGCGAGAATATGAGAGATTATTTGGTGATGTGCACTTGAGTTGTGTCGTTTCATGAAAATTTGAGAGTTTATGTGATTCTTGTGCAATGTCTTATGTCTACGTGTTGAGAGAACCCGATGGATATCCATACCCGATGGATATTCATCGGGTTTGGACATGAACATAATTTTTCGCCCATGGATTTTTTCATGGATGGACACTTAATGTCTTCATGGATTTGGATATGGATTTGATATTGTTCAACCCGAGCCGAACCTGACCCATTGCCATGAACATAATGCGGCGGAGGCGCGGGCGAGGTCTTCTTGTGCGGGTTGATCCTATTATTGGGCCACCAACCCATATGCTTGATTGGACTATAGGCGTTTTTGTTTTGTTTGATCGAGTTCTTGGTATCCCACCAAAGTCTCAGGTCTATTTCCAGAAAAGACACAGACATAAAAATTGTTTGGTGGATATCCCCGAGCACCTCCGGGTGGAGATCTTGCTCCGCCTGCCCGCACAAGAAGACCTCGCCCACGCCTCCGCCGCGTGCGTCACCTTCCTACACCTTTTCATGATTTTCATGAGGCCTAAAATAACAGTGGATGCATAAGCTATGTGAAAGATTCTTTGTCTCTTGTCAGATTATCTCCAGAAGAAGGCGATTGGGGCAAACAAAACAACAACCACAATTATGTTCTTGTGCTTGATTAGCTTCCCATAAGCACAGGATAAATAACCACTAGTGAATCTGCAAACAAGAATGACTAATTGCAATAATGAACCATTAAGCGTTAGACAAGTTATGTGCTAAATATGAAGGGAAGGACATAGCTAGGATGCAATAGAAAGTTTACCACTTCATATTGTCGGCGTAGACAACGGTGGTGGTAAGTTGGTATATATGTGTGTTCCATTCTTGGCGAACTAGAAAGGTTTCACACAAACCCTCTCATGCTGCAACTTCTTGACATCTATTGAAATACATTCCTCTTCCCGCATCCACCACACGTCTCCCAACATTCAATAGGAGCAAGTACCACTCCGTTACAGTTTTGATAATATTCCGGCACCCAGGAACTAATGGGATTATTTATTCCGTTTGCCACTTGCTAGAGCTATCACTTTTGTTTCTCCCAATGTAATAGCAGAGATCACCTCCAATTTCAGGGACCATGCCAAACATCCCAAGCCTGCCTTCTCCCGCCTCCAAAATGGCCACATTCATAGTCCATTCTCCAGGTGGGAGGTCAAGAATGGAGAACTCCATGCTCCCGGTGTCAACCATGAGAAAGTCTTTGTTCATGGTGTTGAGCTCCCAGTAGAAACAACCATAAGCATAATGCTGCGGAGGCGCGGGTGAGGTCTTCTTGTGCGGGCAGGCAGAGCAAGATCTCCACCCGGAGGTGCTAGGGGATATCCACCAAACAATTTTTACGTCTATGTCTTTTATGGAAATAGACCTGGAACTTTGGTGGGATACCAAAACTCGATCAAACAAAAAAAAAATGCCTACAGTCCAATCAAGCATATGGGTTGGTAGCCCAATAATAGGATCAACAGGATGAAAAGGTAGTGTTAGCCTCTAGTACAATATCTTGCCGACTGCTAGATGTTGCACCGTCTCGCCTCTGCGCTCGCTTTAGTGAGCCGACCCAATAGAGCAGTTTTGGGAAGGTTACATAGAGTGGTTTTAAAACATTTCCATGCAGGTTTTTTATTTTTCTATGTTTTCTTGTATTGCTTTTTCCTTTTCCTTTTTTCTATGAGTTTCCCTTTTTCTATATTTTTCTGTATTGGTTTTCCTTTTTTCTATGAGTATTTTCTATTTGTTGTCATCTGCTTATTTTAGGTTTTTTTTTCTACTTTTTCTTTTTCTTTTTTGTTTTTGTTATCTTTCAAATAAATGTTGACTTTAATTAGATCCACTTTGAACATTTTTCACATACATGTTGAACATTTCTTACATGACTATAAACATTTTCCAAATAAATGTTGAACATTACGAAAATGCGCATTGAACACTTTTTTAATACATGTGAGTATTTTGCAAAAGAAAATCATGAGCATTTTTTTAAAAACGTTCAACATTATGTTATGTGTTGTTACTTTTTATTTTTAATGTCAGATATTGTTTCGTATGTTTGGAACATTTTTCAAATACTTTGTAAATAAATTTTAGATTTCATAAACATTTTTTGTAATGTAATTGACTTATATTTAACTTGAGAACATTTAATAAATGTGACGAACAATTTCTTGAATGATACTACTATTTTTCAAAATTGTGTGAACCATTTTTTATTTTTTCACGAACATTTGAAAAAAATGTCATGATCGTATTTTTATAATATGTGAAGATTTTTCTAAATGTCATGGACATTTTTTGAATTGTATGAACATTTTAAATAATGCATGAAGCATTTTTTTTACACTACATGAATTGTTTTTAATGCACGGTTTGCGATTTTTAAAATTGAAGTAGAGTATCACAATATAAAATTTTATGGATACACGTTGGATTCGGTGGGATCTCTCTTTCTTGTGTCATACTATTTCAATGTATGAGTGATCCCAATAATGAGTGATGACCATACATTGATATAGTATGACACTGTGTCATACTATTTCAATGTATGAGTGATCCCAATGATGAGTGATGACCATACATTGATATAGTATGACACAGGAAAGAGAGATCACGCCCAAGCAAACTTGTATTCAAAAAAGTTTATATTTTGAATCGTTCTCTCCCTCTATATATATATATATTTCAAAACATTCTCTACTTCAATTTTAAAAAGCATAAACCGCGCATTAAAAAACAATTCATGGAGGTTAAAAACTGGTTCATGCATTTTTTACAATGTTCATACCATTCAAAATATGTCCATGACATTTAAAAAAATTCTCACATATTTTAAAAATATGATCTTGACATTTTTTTTATAATGATCATGAAAATCAAAAATATTGTACGCAAAATTTTGAAAAATAGTAGTATCATTCAATAAATTGTTCATCATATATAATAAATGTTCGCAAGTTAAATATATGTTCCATTATATTACAAAAAATGTTTATGAAATGTAAACATTTGTTTGCAATGTATTGGAAAATGTGCCAAACATACGAAACAATATCTGACATTGAAAAGAAAAAGTTGCAACACATAACATAAGGTTGCAAGCTATTAAATAAATGCTAATGATTTGTTTTGCAAAATATTCACACTGTATTAAAAAGTGTTCAATGTGCATTTTCGTAATGTTCAACATTTATTTGGAAAATGTTTAGCTTCATCAAAAAAATGTTCAACATGTATGTGAAAAATGTTCAAAGCGAATCTAAGTAAAGTCGACATGTATTTGAAAAATAAATAAATAAACAATAGAATAAGCAAAAAAACGTAAGCAAGCAAATGAAAACCAATAGTAAAAATTCATAGAAAAATGGAAAAGGAAAATCAATACTGAAAAACATAAAAAATGAAAAAAAATCGTAGAAAAAAGGACAAGAAAAAACAATATAGTAAAACATAGAGAGAGAAAAAACCTGTATGAAATGTTTAAAAACCAAACTATGCAACCTTCCAAAAACTGTTCTATTGGGCCGGTGGCACACTAAAGCGACTGCAGAGGCGAGACGGTGCAACATCTCGCAGTCGGCGAGATATAGTACTGTCGGGCCAACACTGCCTTTTCATCGTGTTGATCCTGTTATTCGGACACCAGCCCATATGCTTGATTAGACTAGGCATTTTTGTTTTGTTTGATCGACTTGGTATCCCACCTAAGTCCCATGTCTATTTTGACAAAAGAAATTGATGTAGAAATTGCTTGGTGGATATCCCCAAGCACCTCCAGGTGGAGATCTTGGTCCGCCTGCCCGCACAGGAAGACCTCGCACGCGCCTTGTTTGGTGGATATCCCCGAGCACCTCCAGACGGAGATCTTGCTCCGCCTGTCGCACAGGACGACCTTCGCCGCCTGCATCACCTTCCTACGCCTCATCACCAACGTATCATTCCTCCGCCGCCTCCACGACACGGCATTCCTCGCCTTCCTCGACCTCGGCCGGTTCCACCTAGCCCTCTCACCCGATCCCTCCGCGCCCGCCGCCCACGTGCTGGCCCTAAAAGCCAATTCACCTTCTCTTTCGTCCCATCACCCCACCGCCGCTGGACCGGCTGTTGGTCCGTTCAGGACATCCGCCACGGCCGCCTCCGCCTTAGCTGCATCCCGCGGTTCCTTGCCTCCTTCACCGCCGTTGAGCCATTCAGGACATCCATGACGGTCGCATCCTCCTCCGCCACGCCCCCAACGATAATCATCACCTACAATTCACAGAGCTCACAGTGTGTGACCCCTTGCATCGGCGATACATCCTGCTTCCCATAATACCTCAAGACCTACCCGCTTTGGTGGCGGATCCGGGAGTGGTGGATAATCTCTATTGCGAGCCTTTCCTCCTTCCCCTCGATAAAGACGATGACGAGGATGTGGTGGTGGCATTCAGAGTGATCTCGATGGTAACGTTGCCTAAGTAGAGTGGCTGCCTTCGTATTCTCTTAGAGCGCTAGGTGGTGGCAAACTGTGGGCTAGTTCACCATGATCGCACTCATCGACTGTACCTTTTTTAGGTGCCATTATGCTTATGGTTGTTTCTATTGGGAGCTCAACACCATGAAGAAAGACTTTCTCATGGTTGACACCGGGAGCATGGAGTTCTCCATTGTTGACCTCCCACCTGGAGAATGGACTATGAATGTAGCAATTTGGAGGCGGGAGAAGGCGGGCTTGGGATGTTTGGCACGGTCCCTCAAATTGGAGGTGATCTCTGCTATTACATTAGGGGAAACAAAAGTGATAGCTCTAGCTAGTGGCAAATGGAATAGATAATCCCACTAGTTCCTGGGTGCCATAATATTATCAAAACTGTAATGGAGAGGTACTTGCTCCTATCGAATGTTGGGAGACGTGTGGTGGGTGTGAGAAGAGGAATGTATTTCAATAGATCTCAAAAAGTTGCAGCTTGAGAGGGTTTGTGTGAAACCTTTCTAGTCCGCCAAGAATGGGATGCACATATATACCAACTTACCACCATCATTGTCTGCGCCGACAATATGAAGTGGTAAACTTTCTATTGCATCCTAGCTATGTCCTTCCCTTCATATTTAGCACACAACTTGTCTAATGCTTAACGATTCATTATTGCAATTAGTCATTCTTGTTTGTAGATTCACTAGTGGTTATTTATCCTGTGCTTGTGGGAAGCTAATTAAGCACAAGAACATAATTGTGGTTGTTGTTTTGTTTGTCCCAATCACCTTCTTATGGAGATAATCTGACAAGAGACAAATAATCTTTCACATAGCTTATGCATCCACTGTTATTTTAGGCCTCATGAAAATCATGAAAAGGTGTAGGAAGGTGACGCATGCGGCGGAGGCGCGGGCGAGGTCTTCTTGTGCGGGCAGGCGAAGCAAGATCTCCACCCGGAGGTGCTCGGGGATATCCACCAAACAATTTTTACGTCCGTGTCTTTTCTGGATATAGACCAGGGACTCTGGTGTGATACCAAGAACTCGATCAAACAAAACAAAAATGCCTACAGTCCAATCAAGCCTATGAGTTGGTGGCCCAATAATAGGATCAACAGGATGAAAAGGCAGTGTTAGCCTCTAGTAGATTATCTCGCCGACTGCGAGATGTTGCACCGTCTTGCCTCTGCGCTCGGTTTAGTGACCCGACCCAATAGAGCAGTTTTGGGAAGGTTACATAGTGTGGTTTTAAAACATTTTCATGCAGGTTTTTTATTTTTCTATGTTTTTCTGTATTGCTTTTTCCTTTTCCTTTTTTCTATGAGTTTTCCTTTTTCTATATTTTTCTGTAATGGTTTTCCTTTTTTCTATGAGTATTTTCTATTTGTTTTCATCTGTTTGTTTTAGTTTTGTTCTTCTTTTTGTTTTTGTTTTTTGTTTTTGTTATCTTTCAATAAATGTTGACTTTATTTAGATCCACTTTGAACATTTTTCACATACATGTTGAACATTTCTTACATGACAAACATTTTCCAACTAAATGTTGAACACTACGAAAATGCTCATTGAACACTTTTTTAATACAGTGTGAGTATTTTGCAAAAGAAAATCATGAGCATTTTTTTAATAACGTTCAAACATTATGTTATGTGTTGCTACCTTTTCTTTTTAATGTCAGATATTGTTTCGTATGTTTTGAACATTTTTTCAATACTTT